>JASAUF010000370.1:0-1425242 GCA_030180095.1 Magnolia changhungtana
AAGAGCAAATGAATGAAGAGATGATCAATCAACTCCCTCACTTTGCATGCATGACTGAAAAGCGTTAGTGATCATCATCTTCCTCTTGCCTGAAAGTACATCCATCGTAAGCACCTTTTCCCATTCTGACCATGCCAAAGCTATAACCTTGGAGGGGCCTTGAAGAACCAAAGGAAGGATGTGTACTCGTTTTGCTCTTTAGAGAAGACACGAGGAGCATGTTATAAAAGGATCTAGCGAAAATTACTCGACTTTTCTTTGATCGAAACCATTGAATCACTAAGCCCGTCTGAAGGGATGATTGAAAGCCGCTTGAGGAAGCTAATGAATTCAATTTCTTTCTCTTCTAGAAGGTTCCTATATGAATATGACATGGATGAACGTGATGAGGTCGATCACCGAGTAACATATGACATGCTTCCATGTCGACTACGTGACAAAGTATTTGATCCTTATAATTTTTCCCAATTGAAAACGAGACAGTGCATTGTTCAGTTACCTTGGTCTCGTTCACCTTTTTTATCTAGCCAATTGAGTATGGGGAAGGATGTTTTGTCATTGGTAGCTGCAACTTGTCCACCATCACTCTTGAGATGATGTTCTTGCTACTGTTACTGTTTACGATTACATTACAGACTTTGTCGCTGATGGTGTACCGCGTATGAAATATATTGTGTCGCTGTGAATGTAACTCCTTCCGTGGGGTGTACAGTAATCGCCTCACAACTATAGATTTGCCACGATCCTCGTCCGTCCATTCATTGCCATCTGCTCCTTCCTTAGTGTCTTGTTCATGTTCATCAAAGCCGGTCTTCTTCTGTGGCCTCACTTTCAGTGCCCCTTTCGTTTATGGTCAAGTGTGCTGCAGGACGTTGAGGACATGTGTTTGATAAGTGCCCCGGTTGGCCACAACTGTAACAATTGTTCGATCTTGGCTGAACATAAGGATTTGGAATCCTACTCGGGCCCGCTGTTGTGGGTGTTACACGTTAAGGCTTAGATGAGCCGCTCCCCGTATTATGGTTTGCGGTTGCAGGATGTTGAGGACGTTTTCCTACTGGTTTTTTTCCTCGTGCTAGCACTGGGTCTTGCGTGGGACCCGTCATGGGGGGTCGAGTTGGATAGGGCCGAGCAGTAACTCTTGCAAGTTGCGTTTCTGGCCTACCACACGCCAATTGGCCCATTGCTTCATCCACGATCCCCGCTGGGTGCATTTGAACTCGGTCTTGAATCGTCGGTTGTAACCCACCTGTAAATCCTGCTACCTTATGTGATTCGGTTTCTGCCAGGTCGTTTCACGTTGCCAACCGCTGGAAATTTTCGGTGTAGTCAGTGACGGTTCGATTCCCCTGTCGGCAGTTTTGGTATTGCTAGAATAATACCTGCTCATAATCACTAGGAAAGAATCGTGATCGAAGAAGACGTCTCATCCGTGTCCATGATGAGATAGGCGCCTTATTCTGTCGGCCATGTGAGAGTTGTAATTGCTCTCACCATGTAGAAGCACCAGATTTTAATTTAAACGCTACTAATTTTACCTTTTTATGCTCTGCCATGGCCATGTAATCAAAATATCATTCTACTTCGGCTAGCCAGTTGAGGAAATCTTCTATGCGTAATAGACCGTTAAAAATAGGAAGTTTAGCCTTATCTCGATAGTCTCTTTTGGCACGATCTAGATGATCGCCTCCATGGATTGGTCGTCGGGCAAAGCCTTCATCGTCGCTAGAACTTAAATCATCTGGTGTAACTCTACGATTTACCATTGGTAGTGCTCTATGGAAATAGGGGTTGTGCCGTACGACAACCACAGACGGTTGAGTATCGCCTAGTGCTCGGGGTGGAAGTAATGCATCCGCAAGACGGTCGAAGGTTGCTTGTAGCCGTTGCATGGTCAACTGACTCTCCAGGTGAAAAGCTTCCATTCTTTCCGAAAGATAACGAATCCTTGGATTATCGTCCACAAGATTTTGGTTCATACCTTCATTGTTTGCCATCAGCCCGAGGGGAATCCTCGCTCTGATACCAATTGACGCAAGGATGAACGTGACGAGGTCGATCACCGTCTTGCTCAAGGATAACTACTCTGAATCCATAGAGCTTCTCTTGACTCCTCATAGAGACTTCTCGAATCCACGAGGAAAAAAACAAGAAAAATAGAAATTAATTCTATAAAATCCATAATTTGATTGATGAATGAAATAAACGAGTTTACAACCCTTTAAATAGGGATACTAAGCAATGGGAGAGATTTCAGAAGAACTAAAACTCCTAGAATTCACAACTTACTATAAAATAGTAAACTTACTATTTATAGACGGTCATGATGTCTACTAGTGCGCAAGGTTTTTAGCCAAAAATAGTAAGTGTCCTATTTGGCTTCACCATGTTGTTCTCCTAATTATTCTAAGCACTTTTCGCATTGGGTGCAACTCCTAATGCCCAACGGATGAAGAGTTATAATCAAACTGAAACTTACTATTTATAGTAAAAATGGAATTAAAATAGGTAAACAACCGTCGATCTGATGGTATTTCGCAAATCCGGCTTGCGCAACCCGGTGTAGTGGGGTTGGGTGGCTAAAGTAGTTCGTCCTACCCCAAAATCATATATTTTACGTCCGATAACTCATTCCGGATTGCGTGATACGCCTAATTTAAGGTCTGACGGTCCGGATCACTTATGTCATCGACCAAGCCTTTTCTGATCCATCTTGGCCATGAAACTGTCCGCGACCCGCTCTACATCACTATATCATGGAGGGGTCCAAACCACCCTAGTGCTCGAAACTGAGAAGCAAAGATCGATGTTAACATTCACATCTAGAGCCAAGGTAGCCAGCTTCGGGTAGTCATCAAGAAGAGTTCTCTCCCCTTTACCAATCATCCTCCCAAAACCTGATACTTTTTCCATCACCTAAGGAGTGTCCAATTCCCCCTTTGAACCTGTTTCCCATCTTGGTAATTGCTTTCCACATTGACGTAGTCATGTACAAAGAGGATTTTCTTGTCCACCACCCCTTCTCCTCAACACCATACTTTCTAGCAATTACTTCCTTCCAATGGCCACCCTCCTCCATGCCAAATTTCCAGTTCCACTTACCTAGAAATGCATCATTCATAACTTCAACTTCCCAATTTGCGCATCCCCTTCCTCATACAGCTTGCAAACCTTCTCCCACTTCATCAAGTGAAACTTTGTTTGTTCCCTCAGCTCCTGGCCATAAGAAGTTGCACCTTAACCTTTCCAGTTTGTCTAAAACATCCTAAGGACATCTGAAAAGGGATAAGAAGTATAGCGGGTGATCCAATTTCGATAACACCACTTTGATTAGTGTCAATCTACCTCTAAAAGAGAGATGCCGGCATTCCATGATGACATTTTCCTTACCTCTCTCTCAATCATCCTATCCGCTCCGCAAGCTTACCAATGCACAAAGGAAGACTAAGATATGATGCAGGGAACGACTCTCTCTTGCATCCAAACACCCTTGCTAGCAGTCTCACCTCTTCCTTTCAAGTTCTATGAGATATTCATCCTTAGGCCCGACATTGCTCCAAAGCATCGGGTTATCTTCCTTAGATTATCAACCTGGGAAGCATCCCCATTACATAATAGAATTGCATCATTGGTGAATTTTAAGGGAGAAACTTGATGCTCTCCTTTGTCCACCTTAAACCCACTAATAAGTTCTAGCTCTAACCCCCTTGCGCAACATTGTACTCAAGGCTTTCACAATCGTCACAAATAAGAATGGCGATAATGGATCCCCATGGCCAAACCCCATCATGTGTAGAATCCGGTGGGCAACCCATTGACTATAATCGAGAACTTAGTTGATCGCATGCACACTTGGATCCATCTCCTCCATTTCTCCCCACAGCTTAGCTGACCCAACATGTGATAAAAAAGATCCTAGTCAACATAATCATACACACGCTTTCAATATCTGGCTTGTAGGCAACACCCATTTTGTGTTCCTTGTGGTGAGAGTCATTGCACTTATGAATAATCAACACACTATCCAATGTCTTCCTTTCATAAATATGTACCTTGAAACTTGGATATTATGTGCTCGAGAATGGGGGAAACCTAGAGGCCAACAAGTTTGCTAAGATTTTATAAGGAGCACCAATGATACTTATGAGTCTTGAATCTTGTAGGCTTTTTGCATCTTCTTTCTTTAGAATTAAAGCAATGAGTGAGGCTCCAATTTGGACAAAAGTCATTTGTCTTTGAAAAAGTCGGAAATAAAAGCAATTACATCACCTTTCACCATTTCTCATAATGTATAAAAGAACGCCGAGGGAAAGCCATCCGGCTTCGCGCCGTATCCCTCCTCATGGCGCCTATCACCATCCTAATCTCTTATTTAGAAACCAACTTTTCTAGAGATGTAGTCTCTTTTGAAAATACCGTAAAGGCTAAGTTGTCGAGCTGCGATCTATCCACCTCTCGTCCGAAGGATATCTTTGTAAAATTTAACTATGGCATCACACACCTTAGATTTCTCCTCCACCCTAACCCCTTACACTATGACATTATAAATCTTGTTGTTCCTTGCTCAGGTGCTTGTGATCCCATGGAAAAATTTTGTATTCTTATCCCCTTCTTTAAGCCTTGTGGCTCTAGAGCATGGTTCTGAATATCAGTATCGGGGGGTGTATCAGTTCGGTCAAAAAACGACATCACCGGGTGTCGCGTATAGGTATCGGACAATATCGGCTTGTATTGGACCATATTGGCCTGTATAAGATGATTTTTTAAAGCTAAACAATTAAAGAAAATATCAGAACAAAAAAAAGAAGAGAAAAATGTGATATCCAAGAATCCATCTCCTTCTCTCTTTTGTATTTTGGACATGCATATAGTGATGCATGTGACCATTCCTTCACAAGAATGTTGTTTGTCGATTTGGCTTGTTGAAATTCATCTGGGCCCTAGTTGAATAGAAGTCGAGCATTGATTTGGTAAAGGGCTCAATACATTTGAAATACAGAAAAAGAAAAGGTTTACCCCCCTTTCTGATTTTTCCCACAACGGTCCACTTCGATTCAATTTGTTTAGTCCCACTCAAATAATTTGTTTTGATCCCAAAATAAGTCTAGTTCTAGCCTAAAATTACTTTTTAAGCTTCCTCCATGGTTTAAATGAAAAAAGAAGAGGAAACATGAGTTTTTTAAATAAAAAAAAACAAAACAAATTTGGGTGTTTATGGGTATATTAGCTTGTATCAATCCATATCTAACCTATATTGGATGATACCCAAACCCATATTTTGATTGTACCTCAACTATATCAATTGTACTTGAGCTGTTAGATACTCATAGTCGATGATAACGTCACTGTTCCCATTTCTATTCCAGAACTGCACATGAAACCTTAGCTTCATACGACTCAATAGCCACAAATAAATCTAAGGACTAGTTTGGTTCGTTGTTACCTTAGCATGGGCCGATACGACTTATACGAACCATTTTCTTTTTAAGGTTAGGCCTATTCGATCCCATTTTACGTATTGTATCAGGCCAATACGGATACGATATATAGTCGTATTGGCTGATACGATACCAATATTAAAAACTATGCTATAGTATTGCTAGCATTTGATATCTTCTTTTACACGGTCTTTGTAGTAAAGAGAGAGACTCTCAATGCTTTTTCTTCATCTGACAATTCCATTCCCTTGTCCTTTATATTTAACTCTTGGATAGCACTAAGGATCAAGGTGTTCTGTAACGGTAACGGTGGCCATAACATGCCACCCGTTACAACTACGATCTGGAGTCGTAATGGTATTCATTGACCCGTAACGGCCGTTACGGTCTCTCTCTCTTTTCTTTTTTTTTTTTTTTTTTTTTTTTAATTGAAAAAAAAATCCTGAAAAACATGTATTTGCCCCGTAATGTTGATTAAAAATTATGGAAAACCTGTATCTGCCCTATAACAGACAATTATGGGGTTGTTATGGCCTTTATAGGAGACGTAACGTGCCGTTAACGACAATTATGGGTCATTTTTTTTCCATAGCGGTACATTACGGCCGTTCGACTACACATGCAGCGTAACAGTTTTGCCGTTACCTTTACGTAATGGCCTTTACGACACACCATGCTAAGG
Organism: Magnolia changhungtana; assembly: GCA_030180095.1. Taxonomy (NCBI): domain Eukaryota; kingdom Viridiplantae; phylum Streptophyta; class Magnoliopsida; order Magnoliales; family Magnoliaceae; genus Magnolia; species Magnolia changhungtana. Next base: position 6,121 of record JASAUF010000370.1, read on the forward strand.
ATAATTCCCTTCTTTAACTCCTGATTCCAAGCATGAAGCACCTCCCGTTTCCAAGTGTTTATTTTGCCTTTGAGCATCTTAAGTTTCTGAAACATGATAAAAACGAGACGAACTTCCACCACGAATGGCGCCTACCATTCTCTCACCAGTCTAGCAAACCCGGCCACTTCCAACAATTTTAGCTCAAACCTGAATGGACGAGGACCCTAATCGTCCTTTTCTTCTAGCAAAACCTGGCAATGATCTGATAGGGGCCTTGGGAGACTGCGTTGCCACACGACAAAAAACTTTTCTATCCAATTCGACTAAACCAAAAATCGATCTAGCTTCAACCTAACATTCCTTTCTTGCCATTGGACCAAGTATATTTGACATCCCGCATTGGCAAAACGAGTAGCTCGTTCCTCTGAACCCATGCCGAGAAGTCCCTCATACTTTGAGTGATTCGGCTGCTCGACGATTTTTTAAATAAAAGAAAATCTGGTGATGCCACACCCCCCCCAAATAAAAATAAAATCCAAAGCTTAGTGTGTTAACCTGGATCACATGGGCCATAAACCGCAATGAGAACTCACCTGAAACTGGGGGCCTACTCCTTGAAAGGATGAAACTGAAAATTGATCACACCCCTAGTCTTCCTCTACCCATGCATTGGTGTCCAAAAACAGGACAACTCCAGCTGCACCCACAGCTTGTGCAACCTAGTCCTTCGATCTACCTCTCCAGAAAAAGTTGATCATCATCTGATTTAATGACTGCATCTTGGTTTACCGCTGCATAATAATCTATGCATTAAACTGAAGACCGACATCTTGTTTTCATATTTTTGATTTGCGATACGAAAAATATCAGTTGATACATTGAAAATTGGACATAACTACTTTCTAGATACATAGTCATGCACAATGCATTCCTCCTTAGCATGCAAGAGCATATGACCATATTACATATCTCATTCATTTGAAGGTCCATTTTATTTTTTGAAACATAAGGGTTTTATTGGGAAGAAGCCAAAAGACTAACGAATACAAAGTATTACAAGGATGTCTAAGAGAAAGGAGAGAGAGGGTTCAAGCCCAATCCAAAACACCATACTCGACCCATATCAGTCTGTGTCAGTCATTTTTTTAAGCCAAAGAATTGAGGAAAATATTAGGAAAAAAGAGAAAAATGAGATATTCAAGAATACATCCTTTTTTTTTTTTTTTTTTTTTTTTTTTTTTTTTTGTGTTGGTATTTTGGACACGCATGTAATGGTGTATCAAACCATTCTTTGATAAGAATGTTACCTGTGAGTTTACCCTATTGAAAGTCAGTTTGCCCAAGTAACATCAAAAGAGTCCAAGATTTGATTCCAAAGCTCACTAGCAAAGGGACAATGAAGGAAAAGATGGTTGATTGTCTTCTTATCTCGAAGGCAAAGGAGACAAGCATTGGTGATTATCATCTCTGTCTTGCACTTGTTGTCCATGGTGAGCACCTTTTTGCTGCCTATCAGCAGTGCTAACACCGCAACCTTGGGTGGAGCCCCATAAAAACCAAAGAAACGTGGTATGTGCATAGTCGCCGCTAGAAGAAGACTGACGGAGCATTCTGTAAAAGAGATTGAACAAAGAACTACACGGACTTCTCTGCAGTCCAAACCAAAACATCATCCGAATAGACATGTTGGGCCATGTCACCTAACCATAAATCATATCAGAATTTGATTCCTTCACCCAACGAGTAGCGTCACCTAACCATAAATCATCTCAGAATCTGATTCCTTTTCCATCACCCAACAAGTAGCCTATCCCTTTCTTGAATCAGTTTCTCAGCTTGGATATATATATATATATATATATATATATATATATATATATATATATATATATTTTTTTTTCAACTATGCTGTCACCTCGTACAAAGTAGAGTTCTTTGTCCCCCATTCCTCCCTAACACCATATTCCTAGACACAACTTCCTTCCATAAACAACCCACCTCAGAAGCAAACTGCCAATGCCATTTACCCAAAAGAGCATCATTCATCACTTCCAACCTTTGAATGCCCACTCCCCGTTCACCAAAAGGCCTGCAATCCTCTTCCCATTTCATTAGGTGGAACTTTTTCGTTTCCTTAGCCCCTTGCCAAAGAAAGTCATGTTTCAACCCCTCCAACTTGTCCAAAACTTCCTTGGAGCACTTGAACAAGGACAAGAAATACAATGGGAGGCTAGCGAGAGGCGCCTTGAGGAGAGTTAACTTTCCTCTTAGTAAATGATGTTGTCGTTTTCAAGCAAACTACTTCCTCTCCACTTTCTCCATCACCTTGTCCCAAAGACATGTTATAGGCTTTCCGACGCAATAGGGAATCCCTAAATTTGACGAGGGAAACTCCCCCGCTGTCACGACCCTAAATCTAGTGTTGGTAATCCACGATTACTATACACCAAATTACAGTTGTGACCTCGTAGAACTCCGATTCTTGGGACTTTCAAGTAGCACATACTAAGTCCCATAAGTGGGGCTCCACAAGGAGGATTTCTGAAAGTAAAACCAACAAACACGTTGCATATCTCAAAATTTCATCATATTCAATATATATTATTGTGTACAACTGAGCACCTCAGGGCAAAACCAAAACATAAACCACGGCATATTTACTATACTTGATGTCCATATGCAGGGTATTACAAAAAAACAATATACACACTGATATGTACAAAACAAAAAGGACGTCTGTAGCCTTTACTCCTGCAGCTCCCCACTCTCACCTGAAAAAAATAGAAAGGAAAGCTTGAGCTACTAAGTCCAGTGAGTGCGTGTGTGCCGTGAAAATGCATGTTTCATGTCATGCTCATTTAATGCACATGAATGCACAAGCTTCCAAATCATTTATTATTATTATTATATACAGAGGTGGGACTTCTACCCACTTGTAACATACACACTCTTTCAACATTTCCACAACTTTCCATATTTCCCAAGGATCACCAAAGTCTAAAACATAGGTGGGACTTCTACCCACTTGTATAGCCTTTTCCACCATGGTCAACTACAAAGGTGGGACTACATAGTTCACGGGCCGAACTAGTTTAACCCACTTGTGTTGCACCTCACTATCTGCCTAATAGCGAGAAGTCATAAGTCGCCTGGCAAAACGATAGCGGACAATTTTACGAGCTTGTCACACACAACCTATCTTTGCTTGCCCATAAGCAGGTCAGGTCAAACCTCTCAACCAATCGACACACGTTGGTGGGAGTCGCTGCCTACTTTGGTATTTCAGCATTCCAGCGCTCTGTTCTTCCACCCGGTCTAAGCATTGGTCGCTCCCAATGGTACCAAAAGAATATTCGGCAACAAATTATCGTTTATAGGGCTTTATAATTCCAGCAATACCTAATTCCAACAATATCTAATTCCAACAAAACTTAATTCTAGCAATACCAAATTTCAGCAATACATAATTCCAGGAATACATAATTCCAGCAATACCTAATTCCAGCAATATCTAATTCCAGCAATACATAATTCCAGGAATACCTAATTCCAGCAATACCTATGAAAATCTATGAAAATCTATTAACCCTAAATGAAAAGCCAGCAAAAACCTAACCCTAAAACAGTAAAATCAGCAATAAATCCAGCAAGAATCTAACCTTAAATGAAATTCAGCGATAACCTAACCCTAATACAACAATTCCAGCAATAGGGTTTTGAAGGAAACCCCAACGTACACGCGTGCTCCTAATCTATGCACTCACCTTTAACTAGCAGAGGATTGAATCTCAACCTCTTCTTCTTCTTCTTCTTCTTCTTCTTCTTTTCTCTTCTTCTTCTTCTTTTCCCCAATTAGAGTGCTGGAAATGAAATGTTTGAAAGAAGTTTTCCTATTTATGGGCTTAAAAAGGGTCTTAAATTGGCTTTTGTCTACAAATGAGGGTTATGGGATGTTTTGTGTTGATTTTGAGAAATTTAAACTTATGGTAGGAATAAACAAAAGGTTATTTAAGTGATTTGAACTAACGTATTCCAAGGATTTGAAAAACATCAAGGTTATTCGAGTATATTTTCTCAAAATATATATGTGCATCTCTATGCATAACTTACAATCCGGGTGTCCTATTGACATGCCGTTTTACTTGATAGCTCAGTAACTTGACTACGACCACTTGATTAGGCTCTCAGGCCTATGATTTTGAAAACTCGATGATGGTGGAGCCCCACCTAAAAGAAGGACATAATGGTCATTTCTCAGATTGTTTAATTTTAAGTCCGTATCTTAACATTTGGACATCGGGTTGAAATACAGCTTGTGGCTCGATAATAGAACAACATTATGATCAAGTCAAAACATTCTCAGGGCCAATGGACCTACAGCCAACGGCTATCCAGTGTACAAACCAGATTTCTGGGGCATCGGGTCTTACACCCGCCTTGCATCCAAACACCTTTGCCAACTCCTTAACCTCATCCTTCAAGATGCCAATGCCTAGCATTTCACTTTTGGAAACATTCATCTTAAGCCTTGACATTGCCTCAAAGTAACAAATAATCTTCGTTAAGTTGTCCATATTAGAGGCTTCAGTGTCAGAGAACAAGAGCATGCCATCGGTAAATTGTAGATGGGATATTTGTAAGCCTTATACACGTTGAAACCATTCAAGAGACCTGCTTCTACACCCTTGTCTAACTTTTTTGCTTAATGCGTCCATTACGACCACAAATAAGAAGCGATAGCAAGTCCTCGTGCTTAAGACCTCTCGAGGATTTAAAATATCCTTTAGGCGATCCATTAACTAAATAGGGAATCTTGCTAACCTTATACATAGTTGGATTCACTTCACTTGAGGTCACACCCAAATCGTCCCAACATATAGTCTAGAAATTCCTAGTTGACATGATCGTAGACTTTTTCTATGTCATGCTTTTCTATGTCAAGCTTGCAAACAAGACCTTTTGTTGCCTTCCTTGTGTTGAGCATCAATGCACTCATGGGCTATTGATGCACAATCTATAATTCATCTTCCTTCAACGAACGCACTGTGCACCTTGGACATGACATGCCCAAGGATTGATTTAAACTTGGTGGCTAGAATTTTGTTGGGATCTTATAAGGAGAACCTATCAAGCTTATGGGCCTGAATTCCTTTAGACAATTTGCACCCTCTAGAACTAGCGCTATGAATGAGGCTCCCATCTCGACCGGAAGATGAATGCTATCGAGAACTCTATTACGAAGTTAATCACATATGCTCTCACCAAGTCCCAGAAAACCTGAGAGAATGACAAGGGATAACCATCTGGTCTCGACGCCTTACCCTGCCTCAAAGCATCCTTCATCTCCTCATTGGTTACCGCCTTTTTAAGAGCCTCCACCTCATCTGTCGCAATCGCTAGGAAGTTTCAAGTTGTTAATTCTCAACCTAGTGTGTCCTTCCCTAATTAGGAGGTCTTTATAGAAGTTGACAATGGCATTGCAAACTTTTAACTTCTCTTCTACCCTTACCCCCTTTAGCTCTACATTGTTGATCTCATTACTTCTTGCCTTAACACTAGTTATTCGGTGGAGAAGCTTTATATATTTACCCCCCTCCTTTACCACGTCACTCTAGACCTTTGCGTCCCTTTAGAGGATCCCACCCAAGCACCATCCCCTCTTCCTTCATATCGATCACTTGGATTTCATTGAGGATCCCACCCAATTTTGCATCCCAATCCCAAAGCGCCTCTCCTCTCCAACCTATGAGCTTGCTTTTAAGAAGTTTCAACTTTTGAAATAGAATGAAGCCAACATGACTTGCCATCGCAAACGAGGCCCGCCACTCTTTTACCAACTCAACAAAGCCTTCCACTTCAAGCCATGATAACTCAAACCTGAAGGACCTGAGGCCCCAATCTTCCTCGTCTACCTCTAGGCTCTAGCAAAAATGGGGAATGATTATATGTAAGGAGACCACGCTATCTCACAAGAGGGAAACTATCCAGCTAATCCAAGGACACCAAAAGCAACCATCTTTGAACTGACGTTTCTTTCTTGCTCATTAGACCATGTGAACCTTACATCCTCCATCGACAAGTTTACAAGCTCATTCCTTTGCACCCACTTAGAGTATCCCTCATATTGCAGCTGACACGACCTCCTACAAATTTTTCGCAGGAGAATCTTATCGCATTGAAGTCCCTTCCCATGCACCATGGGAGCCCCCATCTTTTACCAATAGCATTCAGCTTAGCCCACATCAAGTTTTTGTTGCTCAAAACATTCGGTCCATACACCTTAGTAAACATCCACCTGAATCCTTAGGCATCATCCTAGAAAAGAACCGAGATCGAGAACTGGCCATATCACTAGCCCTTCACCCACAAATAGGAATTCCATATCACAACTACTCTCGCTGCCCCCACTACGTCCAGTAAGATCCAATCCTTCAACCTTCCTCCCCATAAATCATCAACAATCCTCTGGCACAAGGGGTGCATCTTGGTTTCTTACAGCCACGATATGAGCCTTAAAACACCCACACGCATCCCTAATTTGGGCTCTTTTCAGAGGGCAGCCCAACCCTTTTACGTTCTAGCTTACAATCTTCATTTACCATTCTTGCTTCCCTTTCTCCTCTTCTCCCCACTTTTGGCCTCATAACTAATCAAGCAGAGAAGGCTCTTTAGTTCACTGCACCCTCTTGGAGCTCGAAGATTACCAGACAACCTCGAGTCCATGGCCTTCTACTGACCCCTCTCTTCAAAAAGCTTAAAGAGAGCTATATAATCATTATCGTAGTCACCAAAAGTCACCCTAGTTAGCCACCCCATGTTCCCCAATGCATCTCATATACATCACGTAGCTTTAGCCATTGGAATATGACCAATGTCCGTCAAAACATATGAATCGTTGATCCAAACATAATTGCCTTCACCAAAAGCCGCACCTTATCTTCACTATCCCTAAAAGATTGTAAGGGCGAGACATCCAGTGTTTGAAGTATCGATATCACTATAAGTTTTGTTGATTGGGGATACGGTAAAAATATCAATTTTGTCAATAATGTCGCCGATAAACGGAAATGCGGGGAAACATGGAGCAAACGTTGGACTTTTTCATTAAAACTTCAGGAGATGCTAAATACACATTTTTGCATATTTATGAAAAAAAAAATTACAAAAAGAATGCATACATAATAAGTTTCTATTTAATGGGAGCTTAAAAGTATGTGTTGCCATAAGAAATCAATACAACCATCCTATCCATCCATCTAACCATTCAACCTTCCATACAAATATCCATCAATATTTCAGATTATCAACAACTCACGATATTGCCTCGAGAAATTGTTGACAATTGGAAAGGAAAAGGAAGACTATAGTCTCAATATTGCCCATGTTATGATAACGATAATATTGTGATATTATCATCAACAAATTGAACACTCTATATAACCATGCGCTTATAAAAAAAAAATTGAAATGGATTTTTTTAATATACTCTTTTTTTTTTTTTGTGATATAGATATATTGGCAATATTTTCAAAATATCGCTGATACACTTGGGATACAAGCGACGCCTAGAATTTACACTGTTGAAATATCGACGATATATGGTGATACCAATACATAGGCAATGCAAACAACACATAGAATTTACACAGTCGGAAATATTAGCGATACATTGGCGAGACTAAGCAATACATCGCTGATACCTAGAATGTTTTTATACTACCATTGTTATCGGTGTCAGTTCTAGTGTTATCGGTATTGCTAAGCTAGAGATACGGATAATATCGGGGATACTCTGAACAAGGGAGACATCTATGACAATTAAGGTATGCCGTTGCGGTAATGATGGGCATAATGGCGCCCACCGTTATCGATACAGTTATGGCCTCGTAATGACTGATACGCCCCCTGTAATGGTTAGATATTTTTTTTGTTCTTCTAAAAAAATAAAAAAATCTATTAAATCCAGAAAATTCTAAATATTCCAAATATGCATTCATTTATAATTTTAAATGTGTTTATGGTGGTGTAACGGTTCACTCTTTGGTGGAAAGCTATATCGGGTGGTTTGATGAAGTTATGAAACTAACAGCTTGGAATTGACTGCAAAACTCATAGATTTAATTTTCTAACAATCTAATACCAATGATAGATATTTTAGAATGAATTTAATATCAAAATATCTCACATGTATAGGTAGGTGTTTGCTAATTTTTAAAAATTGACCAAAAATAGTCCAAAAAATACACAAAAAAAAAAGAAGAAAGAAAATTAGTTACTTAATCAATAAAATGCACATTCATATATTCTAATTTAAATAACGCATCATATTCAACCATAACAACAGAGATTAAAAAAAGGTATAAATACCTATTTTTAAAGATTTTTCGAAAAATGGCCCACGGAGCTTTTATTCAACAAAATCATTGAAATAAGTTGTTTTGATCTTCAAATTCGAGCTAGTGGTCGGAATTTGTAATAGAATAGTTTAAGAAAGAATTTAGAAGAGAAAAGTGCCAAAAAAATGAGAAAAATCGCAACATTAAAGGACAAAAACAAGAAAAAAGAAACTAGCCGTTTATGACTGTTATGCCATGACTGTTACAGAGCAGTAACGACCATTATGGGGCATAACACTCGTTACAGCCCCCGTAACGGCCAAGGTGTCCCGTATCGGTATTGGTTGGCATAACGGTGCCCTCCGAAACCGATACGGATACTGGGGCGTAACGGCGATACGGGGGCGTAACGGCCCGTAATGGCGCAAAGATTTTTTTTGCCAGAAAAATATGGATTAAATCCGGAATATTCTAAGTATTCCAAATATGCATTCATTTATAAATTGGAACATATTTATGGTGGTGTAACGGTCCACTCTTTGGTGAGAAGTTGTATCGGACTCTCTGATGAATTTATGAACCAGATAAACTTAATTTGACTACAAAATTCATATATTTAATTTTCTAACTATCTACTATCAATGATATATATATTAGAATGAATGTAATATGAAAATATATTACATTAGGTGTTTGCAATTATTTTTGAGGAATTTCTCTAACATACCTGTGCACGTGACTGTGATTCCTATCTATGACCTATCATCCTCAAGTCAAGAATATTAAAAAAATAAAAAATAAAAAAAATTAGTAGTGTCTGATATACTCCCCTACAACTTGATTAAGGATTACTTGATTATTTGTTAGGGGAGCTATTTTAAATACAAGTTCGGCAGTGTCAAGTGTGTGCATGACTTCTTGCAATAATACTGTTGTGAGCTGTCTGCTGCAAATAGTTACCTTAATATAAATATATACTCACAATCACAAGTCACCACTAAAATGAAAATCTGCTTTTTTGTGGTTGCTCAACCTTCACATCATCGTCATCGTCACCATCAGGCTGAAGCTGTCCAATAGGTGTAGGTGCTGCATATCCATAATATCCAGTGCCAAAAGGAAATACTAGATCAACAAAACCAGAGGATGACTGATCCTGACTAGGCAACGACTCTGACCCCGAGTAAGGATATCCACCAGTGCCCGTCGAATAGCCATACTGGTGCCCATACTCAGGATGTTGAGAATCTTGAGATTGAGAGTGCGTCTGCTGTGATGAGTAACTTGGATTTGGATTTGGATATCTATAATCATATAAATATTGATCGGGAGGGCTACTCCAACATGAATGTAATGGAACAGGCTCAGTATAACCATCATAATCATAATCCAATTGACCATAAGAATATCCATCATAATAACCAAGACCATGAGCCTGCTGATGTTCCGGACCTCCCAGACCCGGTGCACCACTAGATGTACCCTCCTCTTGCTAGCTGTATCGTGATTCGATACACTCATAAGTCCGACCTCGTGTACCACCTTGTCGATGTTCATCAGCATCGCGATCTGCAAACAGCTGTATAGGGCGCTGAGCAACACCAAACACCAGAAGTGTCAGCATCAGGGGCAGGGGGGTCATCGTCACCATCATCCGACACGGTCACGCTACCACTGCTCGTACTGTTTCTTTGATCTTGAGCCGTACCCGTACTTGGCATAAACGCTGCCCCTCTTACTGGGTCCAACACATTTGCACGATTCTGTTGTTGCGCTCTACGTATTTCTGAGTCATCAATTTCCAATTCTTCACTATCGTCTTCAATTTGCTTTTCCCTTGATTCCAACAAAGGTAGAAGCGGGTCATCCTCATCATAAATATTGTCCAAGTTTATTGGACAGTAGTCTCCATCATCGACAGCTGTAATGCTCTTATGATGTCACATTCTTAGTTTTATATTGTAGTGCATGAAAACAAATCTATTTAATGTTCTAGCCTGCAATCTATTCTTATTCTTTGAATGAATAAGCGCAAAACAACTCCAATTCCTTTCGCAGCTAGATGAAGATGTTGTCTGGCTTAAAACTTTTACTGCAATTTTTTGGAGAGCCTTCGTACTCTCTCCGAAATTAATCCACCATTTGGCCGATTGCAACTTAGATACTGTATGTTGTGCAAGAATATCTCCAAAGCTACCAAGGCGATTTCCAAATGTATCTAATTCATTCAATGCCTTTATTTGCATATCTAAGTCAGGCTCTAATCTCTTTATCACATTTTTTAGCCCGACACGAACTACATCATCCTCAACAAATGATTGGGCATATCTATACCTAGGATTTAGATAGTAACCTGCTGCATGAAGATTATGATAGAGTTGTCTTGTCCATCTCTTGTCGATCATCCTCCAGTAAGACTCTTAGCTTCTACAATCACGTTGAATTGCCTTTGCCTTATCCATGACATCGTATAGGAAGCCCATGATAGGTGCTTCGTCGGTTTCAACAAGACGGAGTACCCTCATTAGTGGCTCCATCTTTAGGATTGACTTAACCCTCTTCCAATATTTGTTGTCCCGTATGGTATTCACAACTTCAACCGGTGTCCGTGATGTTTTCTTCCCATGTTTTGTGTTGAGCCATTCTTGGGAAGCGAACATCTCACTCAACTCTCCCCTATGCTGAAATAAACTCTTTAATGCTAAAAAGTTTGTTGCAATTCTAGTCGCCACAGGCCTCAACAACTCTCGTCCTTTCGTGAACTTTCTCATTATTGCGACTATTTGATTATGGTTGTAAATAAACGTCGTCACTTCTCTTGCCCTTTCGACCATTTCCTTAACATTCTTCTTCTTCCCAATATCTTCCAATATAAGATCAATATAATGGACAGCACATGGTGACCAAAAAAGATGTTTTCTCTTATCCATCAATATATGTCCTGCAAGCTTATATGATGCTTTATTATCTGTCACAATCTGTACTACATTATCCTCTCCAATCTCTTCCACAACTTTATCCATTAGTTTAGTAATATAATTAGAATCTTTTGTTACTTCTGAGGCATCAATTGACTTGTGGTATATAGTTCCTAAGTGGCAGTACACCATGAAGTTGATCATGCTGCGTTTGGTTGGGCCAGTCCAACCATCACACATGATCGTGCATCCTCTGGCTTGCCATACAGGTTTAAAGGTAGCCACGTATGCTTTCACATCCGCATACTCTGCATCTGTCCATTTCCCCCTAATCTGCTTAGCCGTGGGAGCTTTTATTCCTTCACCTGCTTCTGCTGCTACATCAATTACCACTTGCAAATATGGAGAATTGGCCGCGTTAGGAGGTATGTTGGCATGTATAAATAACTTTGTTGCTGCTCTACCTAATTTCTCAACGGAAGTTCTACTTCACATTTGTTTTATCTTCTTTTATTTAGTTGATTCTTTCCTAAACAGGATTGGATCAATAGAGGGTCTCCTAGGCTCATTTACTTCTTCATCCAAATGTATAGGGGCATCATGTGAAGATGTCTGTCGTTGGCTTCCAAACACATGTCGAAACCCACCAAACCTCCCCCCCCCCCCCCCCCCTCGCAGAAGCAGTTGCACTCCCACTCCCACTGCCCCCCTGTATCACGCACTGACCCATGCGTGCCAAACATGCGGCGACGTTCTTCCTCTTCATGAGCTAGACGCAAGCTCTCTCTCCTAGCTATAGTTAATTCCCGATCTGAATATTCATCAGAATTAATAATATCTTCATTACGAATGCCCATATATTCAGGACCAAACACCTCCTGTCGAGCTGCATCCAAAACATCATCTTTCTTCTTTTGTACAGCAGCACGTTTACCCTTTGACTCATCCAGACTAGCTTGCATTAAATGCATTATCTCTTTCGGTACTCTAGCACGTTCCGCAACTTGACCCTTTCGATGTACCAAATGTTCTTTGAGACGGGTAATTCCACTAGTCACTATTTTATCACAATACTTGCACTTCATTTAATGCCTAGTACCACCAACTCTCTCACAATGTTGCCATCCAATATCCTCACTTGTTATTGGCCAGACCCAGACATTTCTTTAGGTTTAGGTAGATAGTAGATAATTAGATATAGATTAGAGTATGAGTGTATAACTTATGTCAATAAAGATGATTTTATGTTCTAACTAAACCCTATGAAGCTCCAAAACCTGTCCAATATAAGCAAATAAAAACATAAAGTCACTAATTCGAAAATAGAAAAAAAAATTATAAAATGACACCCCAAATCTGTAAAATGCACATTAACATGTTCAACTATGATTAACACAGCAAAATAATCATTAAAAAATGATTTTTTGAATTAAAAAAATAAAATAAAAGGGCCAAAATTTATACGTAAATAGAAAAAATATAAAAAAAAATTAAAATGACACCCCAAATCTGTAAAATGCACATTAACATGTTCTACTATGATTAACACATCATCTGACATGATTAAAACAGCAAAACAATCATTAAAAAATGATTTTTCGAATTTTTTTTAAAAAAGGGGCCAAAATTAATGCGTAAATAGAAAAAAATATTTAAAAAACTATAAAATGATACCCCAAATCCGTAAAATGCACATTAACATGTTCTACTATGATTAACACATCATATGACATGATTAAAACATTTTTTTAAAAAAGGCCAAAATTAATTAGTAAATAGAAAAAAATAAAAATATATATAAAATGGCACCCCAAATCTGTAAAATGCACATTAACATGTTCTACTATGATTAACACATCATATGGCATGATTAAAATAGCAAAACAATCATTACAAAATAATTTTTCGAATTAAAAAAAAAGGGCCAAAATTATTGCGTAAATAGAAAAAATATTAAAAAAATATAAAATGGCACCCCAAATCTGTAAAATGCACATTAACATGTTCTACTATGATTAACACATCATATGGCATGATTAAAACAACAAAACATATTTTTTAAAAAAAGTATAAATACCTATTTTTGACGAATTTCTGAAAAATGGCCCATCGAGCTTTGATTCAAGAAAATCCGTAATATAATGTATTTTTATCTCAAATACCAAGCCAAGATTGGTCGAAAATAGTAGTAGAAGGATTGAGTGAGAGTTTGGAAGCAAATGGTTTCAAAAATAATGAAAAAACGGAGCTTAAAAAGGCAAAAAAAAAGTGACCATTATATGACCGTTATGGGTACAAAATCGGCCCATCGGCCAATACGGCCTCGTATCGCGTAACGGGTCCCACCATTACCGTAACGTATCGGCCGTTACGGCTGATACGTAACCGATTTGGGATACCTTGGTAACGGCTGATCCGAGCTAAAAACTGGGGGGTCACCGTTTCGACCCTCGTATCGTGTAACGGACTTGGCCATTACCATTAACGGCTGATACGTAACCGATGTGGTACACCTCGATAGTAATTGTTGTCAGATCTTCAACTGCTAGAGGATCTAGAAGCTCTACTTCCCCAACGCACCGAACCACTTGGACGACCAATCCTTCGTAAGTAGTGGCCTTTGTAGTCTTCTTCTCCCTAGTTACACTACATAACCAACGTAACATCTTCCTCCCCTTCTGAGACACCTCTCTGTGGTGGAGGCAACAACAACTAGCACCGGGCGCATAAGAGGAAGGGTGATTACCTCCACTAGAATCTTTAACGCTCCATTCCTTCCTTTCCAGAGCTTGAATGAAAAAGTAGGACTCAACCTCTAACATAAATATTAATTATAGGGTTGGCTTGCATGTGCCGACGTTTACGCAACCGTGCACGTTACTTCAACTCGAGGCAAACCGCACGAGGGACCATCGAGGCACGAGTTGATTATGTGTTTTCCTTGGTGGCTTCACGACTTCCATGTAGCTCTCCTTCCATTCGAACAGTTGTTGCCTCCCTTGGATATGTGTCACCCAAAGAAGCACCCTTATTTGATGCATGTAGAGGAGAGGGCACTCGTACCTCCCAAACACATTACAATGCCTGCCCTTGACCCCTTGGGACATACGTTCCGCTAAGAAGACAACTCTCCCCTGCAAATTACAGACAAAAGCACATTGATGCCTATCACCTGAGGACGTGCGCCCGTCGTCATTTTCCCTTCCTATCTGCTATGACTTAACAACAGGACATGTTGCATTGCTCTACCTTCTGCGTGCCACCTACCGCCTACCCTTCACTCAGTGTCAGACACGTTACATGAGCTTGATCGAGTGGTCAGCTGGACCACTCCACCGCATGCACCTTCATCCCTCTCCCTGACATCTTCTACTCTCCCCGCCCCTCCAGTCCTCCACCACTCCTCCCATACCCTTATGGCTATTGGAAGGTGATTCTAACCTAACCCACACAGGGATCTTATCATCCCCCACCGCTACAGTCATCATCTTTGGAATCGTCACTAAGTTCTTTTGGATGCATATGTGAGCCACTCGAAGCTCAACACACCCCTCCCTTCCATCAACAGGTTGATGGCAAGGACTTCACCACAAGAAGCCCCAACCTCCACAAATAGCCCTCGAACCCAAAACTCTAGGGGAAGGCCCCACAACCGGATCAAGACGATTTCCCATTCTAAAACCCACACAAGTTTTCCCAGCCTCAGATTGCTGAGACCAACCCTCCCCTGATGAGATTACATATAGTTAGAATCATATCAACCTTTAGAAATGGACGAAGTGAGATAAGGGTCAGCATCTTGATGAGATGCTTGAGGACATGGTCTTGCTCCGCAACACCACATCAGAGTTCGAGCCAGAAACCCACCTCTTCCAACATCGCACCAGCTTTAACAGTGACCACTAGGCACCATCGGAATGTCGGTTGGGAATTCTCGAGTGCTAAGGGTTGTACATTCACCACCATTCTTGCTGACGCAGGGGAGGACGTGAGATTGAGCACCGTCTTCCTCAAGAGGATAAGTATTCCGAATCCACGGAACTTCTCTGGACTCCTCACAGAGACTTCTCAAATCCACAAGGAAAGAAAGCATAAAATAGAAATAAATTCTAATAAATTCGAAATTGATTAATGAGTGAATAAAAACGAGTTCACAACCCTTTAAATAGGGGTACCAAGCAATGGGAAAGAAATCAGAATCAAACTACAACTAAAACTCCTAGAAATCGCGACGTACTATAAATAGTAAACTTACTATTTATAGACGGTCGTGATGTCTACTAGTGAGGTTTTCGGCCAAAAATAGTAAGTGTCCTATTTGGCTTCACCAAACCGTTCTCCTAATTATTTTAAGCTCTTTTCACGTTGGGCGCAACTCCTAAAGCCCAACGGATGAAGAGTTATAATCAAATTAAAACTTACTATTTATAGTAAAAACGAAATTAAAACAGGGAAACGACTGTCGATCCAGGTGTTTTTCGCAATTCCGGGCGTCGCAACCCAGCATAGCTGGGTTGGTTGGCTAAAGTCGCTCGTTCTACCCCAAAATCATATATTTTACGTCAGGTAACTCATTCCGGATTGTGAGATACGCCCGATTTAAGGTTCGATGGTCTGGATCACTTCTATCGCCGACCGGGCCTTTTCTGATCCATCTTGGCCATGAAACTGTCCGCGACCCGCTCTACATCACTTGCTATCCTCTCCTCCCTCCAAACCCACATCATATGTCCATTCCCCCCTGGGAACACCTGGCCCTGAGATTTTCCGGCCATCACTTTTCAGTAGGACTTCGCACCCCTTGAGACGATCCCCCTCGTATGGTCTCCTGAGTTGCATCTCTATCCTTCAATTTTGAATCCTTGCTACTCATACTCCCCTTCTTTGCTTGCTGGAAGCCTAGCCGATTGATGACCCGAGCTCCATATTTGGCCTTCTTTCTGAGTTGTTTCCCTTCAAACATGCATCTATTAAGTGTTGCGACCGCTGCCCTAGTCTCCTCCTTTCCATTCTTATGAAGGTGAAACCTCGCCCTTTGACCGAGCAATAAAGACGTTCATCACCTTTCTGACTTTGTTGAACTCTCTGGTAAAGTGCATCTTCATCCATTCAATTGGCATGTTCTTGATGAACAACACTAGCATCATAGAGAAGATGCAATTCGCCCTCCCCCTCTTGCCCCCTGCTGGCTCCTTCCCCTTCCTTCGGACTTCAACCCATTTTCCTTGATCTACGTCCTCCCCTCCATCATTGGCACTTCTTCCTCGCCCCCTTTCCCTCCTCCCATTCTCCCTCTCCCTTCCTCACCCCTACCCCTCACATGGTTTCTCTTCTCTACCACCTTCCCTTCCCCTTCTCCCTCCCTCCCTCCCTCCCACACCCCCACAGATCTCTCTTCACCAAATGGCTCCCCTTCCCCAACCCTACCCCGTGTCGTTCCTCTCCCTGCCCTCAATCATCATTACCCACTTCCGTTACCTCCATGCTCGCCACGTCATTTTCCCTCTCCCGTCGATGCTTCTTTGCGTCTGCTCGATCTTCCTCTAGAGGGGCCTCTTAGACTTCTTGGATGTGCTCTCGATCTTTTGTAGCAGCTTTGCTAGCTTCTAGTGCTTCCCAACCTTAAATCTCAAATGGAAATGCCACTTGTTACCTTTTCTAGGAAAACAATATAAAATTCATTATTTTGAAATTCATCAATAAAGAGGCCAATGCTTCTTTTTTTCTTTTTTTTCTTTTTTTTTTTTTTCAAAAAAAAAAAAAAGTCAACAAAAATTAGTATATTTTTTATAGGTACTATTATAAACAAAATACACCTCGTTTCTTCTTTTCAGAAAGGTGCCTTTTCTGGTTTTTATAACATACAAGGGAATTAAGGTTTATTCAAAAGAACTTTGAGCTGACTTGAAGACAGATTAGATTGGCCATTATCATCCATTGATAAAATTTAGTAGATGGTGGGAAAGTTTAGTGAAGAGGGATCAATTTATACAGGGATTACATGGAATGAAGGATCTGAGAGACGCAAAGAATGATATTAACCCATTGTGTGATTACCTATCTACATTACCACTTCTACATAGAAATTTAAATGATTTTTTTTTTTTTTTGGTGTTTTGTACCTGAATTTTAAACCATTTTTTACCGGATTCCAACCTTTTTAAGACTGCCTTTCTCTCACCATGGTATGTTCTGGGCTCATCAGAACATGTTTGTTGCATCAGGATCCTGTATTTCACCACGAAAGTTTTGTTTCCCGTATCTAGAACACATTTAATTAAAGCTTTGATCAGATACAAGAAGATTCCCTAAAAATGTGTGCCCACAAGTTATGATTGTTTGCATGTTTTGAACTCAGCATCGAATTTTTGTTGTGCCACAAGTTTTTGATTGTTTGGTTTTGCATTGCCTCCAACTGTGAATGCAGCCTGTGTGTTAAGGGGTACCTTGCAGCCCGACGGTACATGGATGGCATAATCAGCACTGTGCTGTTGATGGTTGACAGTGGCCTCCCATGCTTCAGCAGAGGTGACCCCATCGGTAATCTTCGCAAGCGCTTCCATCCTGAAATGAGTGAGCGTGAGGCGGCAATTTTCATGATGCGCACGTGCACAGATGCCTACAACAAGTGGACCACTGCCGGCTATGACTTGATACAGTATTTGCAGCAGGGCATTGAGAAATGATGGCCAACAAGTTCTGGAGGAAGCATGTCCCAGTTCATTGTAAATCACGGTTGATTGTAATCATACAGTAATTTTATTTATCTTAACATCTGTAGCCATTGGTCTTTTGGAGGTTCCTATGACAGTTGGAGCCTTCCTCTTGAGATGTGTAGAGATGCATTGTAGCTCATTTAAGCAATGAAAAGAGCCATGATTGTGCATCGAACTTGAATATTTCAAACCTGAATTAAAAAGGACAGGGAATTATGCAGGATGCAGTGTTCATTTCCCTACTTGCCCCTGTTGATTTTGATGGGCTGACTCTGGAAGACATTGAGTGTAGCGAATGTGGTCAAATGTATTCCAAATTAGAGAAAAATCTAGTGGGAAGGGAACAAGGGATGGCAATGGGCTGGCCTGCTTGGGGTTGGCCCCCTGACAATATTTTAGCCCTGTTATGGCCAGGGGTGGGATAGGACCAACCCCAGCCCAGTCCCTGCCCTGCCCATTGCCGCTCCTAGTGGAAATTCCTTTCTAGACTCCAGTTAGGCTCACCAATATCATGAGCCAAGGGATGGGAAAGGCCACAGTGAATTGCAAATTGCTCAAAAAAATAAAAAATAAAATTAAATAAATAAATAAATAAAATCACCCAGATAGGATGATTTTGGGGACGTGGTCCTTAACCCTGATCATCCAATCTGGGTGATTTTGGGGACATCTGCAATCTGAATAGGACTAACATCCAATGCCTGTTGGCGATTGTAGGCAGGCACAACAATGGCCCACATGAACTTGCATTAGTACAGCAAAAAAGGATGCTGAGTGGAAGCATCAATCCATGTTCTATGACTGCATTACAACAGCAAGGGCCGATGGCTCATTATGGATGATATGATAGATTATAGATGTAATCTGTTATAGCATTATTCGTTATGCTTAGAAACGTTATTTGAAACACTCAGTAAGATTACAACAATAAAACAATTTGAATGTGTGTACATTGCATAATGCATAATGCATTATTTTATTGAATTGTGAGAAATTAAATAGATAAAAATCCTCAGACATTCCATCCATGATTCTTCCCACACAACATCGGCATCTCATTTCAGAGGTGGCAATAAATGGAACCCACATTATGAATTGTCGAAATCAGTGACTAAACCTCTGTTATAAGTAAATGTGGAGTTCATTTCCCCAGCCTTTGAAAAGATGGTTAAGATCGTATGATCAATGACAAGCGGGGTCTTACATGATCCACATCCTAAGATTAATGATCGAACATTCTCAATTATAATCAATATCGACCATTTGTTTTCCAAGTCAAATGTTAGCTACTTCAGATCATTCATTGAAATGTGACTTTCTGAAAGGAATGGGCAATCTAGTTCATCAATCAAACCTCTTTTAGAATCGAAATAGACTAGATTGCTAATATCACCTCTATTACCATCAATATGGACTTTCCATATCCTATCCGCGATGAAAGCGACTTTTGGTTTGCGGTAAAAGGTGAGCACCTCATGTTGAATCTTTCTAGTAGTGATCCAGACCTTCTATAGTATTATGAATATGGACCAGTTATTTCCTAATCCTTATCATATGGCTAGGATCATCATTTACAAATAATTTTTGGGAGTTGTCGGTGATCAGAAGTGGGCCCTACATGATGGAC
This sequence comes from Magnolia changhungtana, assembly GCA_030180095.1. Taxonomy (NCBI): domain Eukaryota; kingdom Viridiplantae; phylum Streptophyta; class Magnoliopsida; order Magnoliales; family Magnoliaceae; genus Magnolia; species Magnolia changhungtana. Next base: position 25,700 of record JASAUF010000370.1, read on the forward strand.
AGTCTGGATCACTACGTGGTCTCCTGCGCACCAGTCCGCAGACCTTATCTACCGTCTCACGGTGTATCCAGCTGAAGTGGGGCTGACCATAATGTTGAGGTGAAATCCATCTTGATCATCACGTAAGTGACCCTATTTTAACCGCAGGGCTCAAAAATCTGGGCAATCTTTAATTCAGGTAAGCCATTCCAAGGAAAATATGTGATTATGGAAGAGTAGCTGCGGAGGAGGCTAAAGTCTTGTGTTATTAAAAGACCTAACCGAAGAAGTCTCCATCATCATTGTGTCCTTGAAACACCGGGTTTAGTTAGGCTGTGATCTGGATCAGCTTGATATATGTGTTATATATCCACTCTGTCCAACAGTTTTGCCGCTTCATTTTAGGGCATTTACCCATAAATGAACCAAATTCAAATCTCAAGTGGACCACACCATAGGAAACACTGGTGATTGAATGCCCACCATTAAAAACTACAGAGGGCCCACGCGTAATGTTTATTTGTCATCCAACCAAACCATTAGATGACACTAAAATTCAGGTCAGCGACTTAAAAATCACGCCCATCCATGAAACAGGTGGGCAATAACGAATGAAAACGTTTGGAGGGTAAGTGTCACCCTTACACTATTTCCAATCTTATGGTCTACTTGTGGTTGAGGCTGGTTTTTCACCCATTGACCTAAAACTAAGGCATTTACCTGATATTTGGAGTGGATTTTTTTAAATGTATAATTGACGTAGAATGGATTATGGATTCGTTCATGGCTAAGATGGACCAAAGAAAAGAAGTCAAGAAAAATCAATCATACTTAGTATAGTTTAACCCGTCGACCTTTACGGTCGACTGTCAAAATTCTACCAAAAATTCTAAATTGCTTGCTAGCTGATTTCTACTAGTTTAGACAGGTTTATAGATCTTGTTGGCATGTCAAAATCCAATTCGACAAGCCGACAAATCTGGTAGACAGATCAGGTCAACAAGTCGAAAATCATAGAAATTTCGGTTTAAATCTCTGGATACTTTTTGGTTGTTTCAACTTGTCAACTTGACCAGTCAATGACAGGTTGGCGGATGCGGTAATTTTGTATGCTTTTCTGAATTTGTTTTCTAGTTTGATTAAAACTTTTTTTTAATTATGTTTTTAGGGTTTGTTTAAGGTTATTTAAATGTGTTAAACTCATTTTTTATGATCAATTATCAATTAAAACTTCTTAAAATTTTTATTTCTTCTTGTGGATTTGAGATTTTTTCTTGTGGATTTAAGAGCACCCTGTGGATTCTAGGTATTTATCAATCAAAGAAGACAGTGATCGATCTCCTTGAATCTATGGCTTCTAATGACAGGTCAGGCAACATTCCTTATGGACAGTGCTCCAAGAAATTTTCCTTTAATAGTGGCAGCTTTTGAAGCGGTGCAACGAGAGAATCGACATGTCATGTAAGGACTGCAGGCTGTCATCGATCACATGAGAGAGGCTTGAGGATAGTTTTGTGTTCGTGGTTGTGATCCACCCTCGTGTAACGTCTCGGAAAAATCCGTACGAAAGCTCGAGTACCACCTCAGGTAGAAATCCCTAAAGACCATACCCTGTAGAAATTAGACGAAAATTTAGTTAAGTACTAAACAAAATAATCGATGGATTTGGCTTGAACCACTATCTATACAAATGGCAAGACACAAAACCGTCAAAATCACTAACTCAATACTACTTAAAAACCTAGGAGAAATCCCAAAAGCCTGCTGCTCTCGGGAGCACATTAAAACTCTGTATCGGACCTGGACCGCGCGTCGAAAGTCTGATGACCGTGAAACTATAGGGTTATGACCGTCTTATTGGTCGAGGTCCATTACTCACCTACGACGTAAGGTAAGTTCCCTGATGATGGATTTATGCCAAGTTGTGGCTTCAACGCGATTGGATAGGCCGATCGACCGTGAAGGATCTGTATCAGATCAACGGTCGTTGTCACTCGATCAGAGCCACAAGTATACAGATATGTGCAGGAAAATTTCCCTGATCCATGAGTGAAGTTCGGTCAGAAACTGACGGTCTGAAATCTTCAATTTCGCCAGTGAATGAATGACCCAATTCGCTTAAGTTTCAATGTATTTTTCGAAGATATTCGCGTTTCTTACACACTTTGCTCAGGGCTCAGGTTGTGCGTTTCGAGACACTATTTGGGCTCGATTCCCGTGATGATTGTCAAGAGATGAGCCCCGTCTGCCCGAAACAGGCACCCTTTGGTTATAACCTAAGTATACCATGGCCCTGGGGCCATTAACATTAGTTCTGGGCCTATTTAAAGGCCTTAAACTACCCCATTCCCATTTCATACGAATTTCTCTAACCCTAGGAGAGAGAAGAGAGAAAAGAGGAGAAAAGAGTGAGGAGAAGAGAGAGAGATAGGGAGATCGTTGCTGAGATTCTTTCGCACGACTCCACGGGCTATTTCACCTCCCCACCATCGCTACACGGACCGCTTCAAATACGATTTGGATAAGGAATCCTAATCATAATCTTGATTTAGGAATCCAAATAGAGTAATCGACGAAATAACTAACTTATTTCAATGTTTAGGTACCCGTTGTTTTGTATTTGGGAACGTAGGATTCAAACCAAGTTCAAAACGAGTATTCCGATGAAAGGTGCATACTATAAATGTTTAGGTTATGGTTTTTAAGGCTTCCAATGTCAGCAATGATTTATGTCTGACTTGAATGCTACTATATGATCTTAGTTACGACTTTTTTGATAAATTATACATGTGTGAACTATGTTGAATATATGATGCATTCGCATTCCATGAGTTTGTTGAAATGTTTGAATGAATGTGAGATTGTGATTTGTGCTTATCATGATTTCTAATCTAAGATCCATATTTGTTATATGCTTTATAACCGATGTTGTGTAATGAATTGCTATAGTTCATGTCGTAACTAATCTAGTCTATGTATTTAGTAATGTGCAGTTTAAGTGTTTGATAAAATGTCTGAATGAGAAATTATTAATGAATTGTATTTAATAAGAGTATTGACATAGGATTCTCAATTACCTTATCTATATGTATAGTTTCCTTCGTGAAATCTTAATTTCGACTACACAATTTACGGATGAAACGCAATATTTGGTAACATGTTCAATGTGTTCGATGAAATGCTCAAATGAGAGTTATATTTGGAATGTTTGTTAAATGCTGACATGCTTATCACATGTATTTATTCATTGCATCTGAGTAAGATTGAGACTATAACGTGGTCCAAGCAATTGGTAATGATTCCTGTTTGAGTGGCCGAACTAGCTTCGCCACAGTAGATATGTTCGATGAATCCGGGTCGTACGATGATGATCGACAGTGGTTAGGCCACTTGGAGTGCTTGTGCCTCCATGTTGATTAAATCGGCGTGCGCCCGTACCAGTTGAACTTGTCAAACAACCCAATTGGCCTATTGCGTGTTTACCATGTATGGACGCTACTGGTTGAATCTAAGGTATCACTAACCAATGTAAAAGCCCATTTCAACCATGGTACTGCGATCCGCTAAGACTCATGAGCCGGGCATGGTGGTATGGGACACTGTGGTTGAACTGTCGGCTTACGCTGGGGTGATGAGCCTCCTCGTAGTGACCAGTGATTAACCCAAACTCGTGAGCCAAATATGGTGGTATGAGACACTGTATTCAAGCTGTCGGCTTACGCTGATGTGATGAGCCTTCCCGTAGTAACCTCGAGTATAAACACTTGAATTTGCCTATCCACTGCTTTCATTAGGGGTGATGCCCTACTACTTGCCTATCGTATGTAATTAACTAGGATTGACGACCCTAGATGGATCTCCGTTTAGGTTAATGATGTAAAGGGAGGTACCTTAGCTTCCCGAATCTGTTGTATGAATAAGCCTAATTAAATACTTGGCTAACACGACCACGCACCGCATTGCATGTGCTTTAGCATGGAAGTACACGTTTGGGGAGTTTGTCATGCGCGAATGGTTGACGAAGTCACTTGTGAGGGAGCTTCGTGCGAAGGCATGCATCATTACAACATACCATCCCTACATTAACAAGAGTACTTAGGATATGATTGTTGTACTGCTTTATCATTACTGCTTAACTGAATTAATAACATGTTAACCTTCGCCTTATAGTACCACTGAGTTGATCACTCACTCTCACTCTGGGATGGTATTTTAAAACACCAACCAGACTCTGTTGTAGATGCAGGTGGCGACGGAGTCTATGCTGATGATTTGGATTTCTTAGATGAAGAGGAGGAATTCTCTTACGTTCAGCTATCAGACGGGTCTATGTAGACCTCGTGCTGATTTGACGAGATTACAGGGTTATATGGATTAGTCGGACATTTACGTTTTGACATTTTGTATATTTTGAAACAAAACATTAATATATTTAGCCCGATAATATACTCATACTCTGGAGATTGTGAAACACATATATACTTCATATATCTATCTCAGTCTTCCGCTTGCTTAATTACATTAACTTTAGAGTATGATATGCTGATTTAGTATAATCCCTCTCATGTTTAATGCACTAATATGGGCAACATTTAAACACCATTATCTATGTTGTATAAGTGATGCGTTGGATCTCGAGAGTTGAGCTTTGCTCGACCCTCAAAATCTAGGGCGTTACACCTCGGTAGGCGCTAAAATTCATAATCACATCAATCGCAGGGCAATGCCAGTAGTGGACCACAGGATTAAGCTTGAGGAGGTGAGGTCTAGTGACAAGGAGATCAATGACATGATCCTCCAACATCCTAGACGAGGCGGCGATTGGGAAGATTGATCGGGTCGAGAATTCAGGATGAGAGTCGATCTTCCTATCTTCAATGACCAACTTCACATTTAGGATTTCCTTGATTGGCTTTCTAAAGTTGAGCGATTTTTCGACTATATGAAAATTCCCGAAGAGAATAAGATTAAGATTGTGGCTTATAAGTTGAAGAGCAAGGCTTTAGCTTGGTGAGAGCAACTTCAGCTTGCACGGACAAGATAGATGAAAAGACTAATCTGCATATGGCAGCGGAAGCGATTGTTCTATGCGTGATTCCTCCCAAGAAACTATGATCAAGTGTTATTCCAATAATACCAAAATTGTTGGCAAGGTAGTCAGTCAGTGAGAGATTACGCAAAAGAATTCTACCACTTAGCTACACAAAATGATTTGGTCAAAACTAAACACAAGTGCCCGATTCAACGGTGGATTACATGTTGTGATCCCGGATTGGGTTCAAATGCAACCCATTTGAACAATGAACGAAGCAATCAAACTGCCTCTCGAGCGGAAGTGCAGCACGAGCGCACCAACACACTGACTTATCCTGCTACTAGGGTAGCCGCTGTGGCTCCTTCACAAGGAGCTCCACAGACTAAGGGAGAACCTATAGGAGGACGATCTCAACCTCTTAAACCCGCGAATCGAGAGCCCAAAGTGGACAAGTAAGACCCCAAAGAGCAATAATCACTACTGCCAGTCCGAGCGAGATCTCGAACCCCTATGGTCAGCCACATCTTGACCACAGCTATCGATGCGACCAACCTAGTTACTTATCAAATACTTGCTCTCAGCGACAGGAGGTAAACCTCACCATTAAAGATGGTAGTACTGAGAACATAGAAAAAGACCTGAAAGATGATGAGTTGGAGCACATCGTGGATGACAAAGCTGGTGAGATAAATTAGGTTCCACAGGATCATGGTGAGTCACTAGTTGTGAGGCGAGTATCGTATGCACCAAGGAAGGAGGTACACTTACAATGACACGGTGTCTTTCAAACTAGGTGTACGATGAATCGAAAGTTCTATGATGTGATTATCGAAAGCTAGAGCAATGAGAACATCGTTTCTAAGGTCATGATGGAGAAATTGTAGCTGAAAATGGAGTGTCATACCTCCCCGTATACGATCGACTGGATTAAGAAGGTTAGTGAGACGAAGGTAACTGAATAATGCACTATATCCTTTTTAATTGGTAAACGTTATAACGACCAAGTTGTATGCGACATTGTTGACATGAAGGCTTGCAACATTCTACTCAGTCAGCCATGGCAATCCGATCATGATACCACTTATAGGGGACAAGATAGTGCATACATTTTTGTTAAGGATGGCCAAAAAATCATACTAGCCCCTATGGATCCAAATGAGCCACCCGAAACTTCTAAAGTGGAGGGGCGTTCTCTCCAACCATATGAGACTTTGTGATGGAAAGAACTGACGGGAAAAGCCTATTCATTATCTGTAAAGGGGAAAGAACTCAGGCTCACCATCATTCCTGAAAAACTAAAACCTTTGATACATGAATTTAGGGAAACTTGGCCCGACGACCTTTCCGATGGATTGCCTCCCATGCAAGATATTTAGCACCATATCAACCTTGTCTAAGGGTCTAGCTTACCCAAACGTTCTCACTATTGGACGAATCTTAAGGAGTACGATATTTTGTAAGGACAAGTGGAGAATTGATCTGTAGGGTCTAATTCGAAAAAGCATGACCCCATGCATCATTCCAACCCTATTAACTTCTAAGAAAGATGGGAGTTGGTGCATGTGTATTAACAATCGACGATCAATAAGATTAGCATAAAGTATAGATTTTCCATACCACGGCTGGATGATATACTAGAGGTGCTAGGGGATTCAAAACTGTTTTCTAAATTAGATTTGAGGAGCGGCTACCATTGGATCCGTATATGGCCGAGTGATAAGTGGAAGACATCTTTAAAGACCAAGGAGAGATTGTATGAATGATTGGTCATGCCCTTTGATCTTTCGAACGTGCCTAGGAAATTAATAAGGTTAATGAACCAAGTTCTAAAACCATTCATTGGACGGTTTGTGGTGGTCTATTTCGATGACACTTTGATATACAGTTAGGACGAAACAAGTCATATGAAACATCTCAAATAGGTCATTTAAGTACTTACCGAGAATAAGTTATATATCAATATGAAAAAAATACACCTTTTTGATCGATAGCCTATTATTTTTGGGCTTTGTCGTGATGTCCACGGGCATCCAAGTAAACGACAAAAAGGTGAGAGCCATCGAAGAATAGCCGGTTCTGACAAACATCCATGAAGTACAGAGTTTTCACGGGTTAGTGACATTCTATCATTGGTTCGTGAAGAATTTTAACACCATTGTGTCACCCATTAAAAATTGTATGAAGAAGGGACCATTTAAGTGGATTGATAAAATTGATAGGAGCATTGCTAAAATCAAGCACAAGTTATTCACAACCCCAATTCTCGTACTTCTTAGCTTCGACAAATTGCTTGAGGTCGAATGCAATGCTTCCTATATTAGAATTGGAGAAATTTTGTCATAAGAGGGTTGGTTGGTAGCCTTCTACAATAAGAAGGTCACTAATGCATGCAAAAAGTGGTCGACGAATGAGCTCGAATTGTAGCAATGGTTCAGGCATTACAATATTGGCGATATTACTTGATTCAGAGGGAGTTCATTTTTTACATGGACTATTAAGCTTTGAAATTCATAAATAGCCAAGCTAACGTGAATTGTGTGTATGCAAGGTGGATTTCATTCTTATAAGAATTCACATTTGCGTTGAAGAATAAGTCTGAGTAATAGAACAAGATGACTGATGCACTTAGCCAACATGCAACCTTGTTACTCACCATTGTTAGTGCGCTCTTTTTTGCACCTTGGTTTGTCAATCACGTAGCTATTGTGTCATGTAGTCGGTTGAGCCTTTGGAAAGTGAAGAACGAAGACACAAGTAAAGCAGAAGCATCAAGGAGTATATATAGGTAAAAGAGATGCCTTGGTGACCCTAACCCTTAACCTAAAACAACCATATAACTTCTAAATGATCTTGACCCAATTAGGTATATTAATTTGATCATCCCTTAGCCTTAGGAGAGCAAGAAAAATATGATAAAGAAGACTAGAAGAGGTGTGGAACTGCTATACAAAAGATATCCAAAAACAATAGTTTTTCGATAAGACTTCGATGATATTGAACCCCTTCAATGACATCAAAGTCTTGATGTTCGATGACATCGAAGTCCTTCGATGACATCAAAATTCAAACTTCGATGACATCGAAAATGGCCCAGATATGTCCAACAAGAAAACATCATAATGTCTGGATTTTCTCGATGACATCAAACCCTTTTGATGAGATCGAAATCTTGATCTTTGATGACATCTAACGCGTTCGATGTCATCGAACATGTCATTTTCCCCCATTTTTTGCCCGTTTTTTGACTGTTGGTACTCGAACTTTTTATAAAAGACAGTTGGTTCTTGGACATTTTTATGGGTTTTAGAGAATAAAAGGTATGGTGATTCCATATGCAAATCCCTCATCATAAGCCTATATTCCATTGAGTTTTAAGTCATCTCCTTTGAGATTACAACTCTAATGCGGATTCCAACCTCAACATTGAGATGTTCTTGAACTCCTCCATTTCCTAGAGATCGGACTTAAGAATTCTTGGTAAATTATTGTTCAACTCTTCTAGGAGACCTATCTAGTTAAATCCCTTAGGACAAACAACTACCCATTAGTTGTAGGAGATTCAACCCACTCCTATCACCTTGGTTATCTTGAAGAACATCATATGCAAGGTGATTAATTATAGAGCTGAGGCCTTGGCAAAGCATTGATAACATGATTAGGGGAGCATCGGGAAGTTGATTGAAGCATGAGAGAACAACGATCAAGAGGCCCAAGAGGAGAATAAAAAATGACTCAATCCGACAAGTGTCAAGTGTAAGAGTCCGGTTTGTACTCCTTCCTTGTGTAGGTTGGAGTGCAAGAGTTTGTGTCCCAAACTCACCCAGGTTTGGAATTAGGACCTTGGCTTGTGTGGCATAAATTCAGGTTCAGGATTAGGACCTTGGCCTATGTGGCCTAAATTATTGGGTTCAGGATTAGGACCCTCGTCCTTGTGTAGGATATAAACTTGGGTGCTTGTGTAGGACTTTTGCTCTTGTAAAGGGCATAAACTTTAGAGTCCTTGTGTATAACTGTAAAGGTTAGAGGTTCACTTGATTTAAAACTTCTGATAGTGAAATCCGGTACACTCATGGGTTGAGTGCGTCCACCGGGAGTGGAATAGGCACGTAGCGAAACAACTATATATGATCGTGTTTGGGATTGCTATTTGTGCATTTATTCAATTATGCTTATGTGTCTTGAATGTTTAAATATGATGTATGATTAATGAATGTTTAGGATTGATAGAATTCATATCCTACACACTCATATACACTATCTTATATAGGCTAGTTGCTTAACTTGTATATCTAGTGTAGCCTATGTGATTGGACCTTCTATTGGCTTGGAAGCCTTTAGAGTTAGATTTCCTTGCTTAGTTTAATTGCAAATTAGTTTAAGTTAGGAAATTAGGATATTAAATTAGTATAATTTTTAATTGGTCCTAACTACCCCCCTCTAAGACTTAGCCTACATTCTATAGATCCGCCGTATTCCGTTCTTAGACACATTGCGGCCCATTACCGCAATTTCATTTAATATCAGAGCATGTTGCTCCTGAAAGGCTTAACCGCCCAGATTTGATCCTAGGATCTTAAGAATGTTGTCTTGTTAAGAGGGTAATGCTATCTCACTACCACCGTGCTTTGACAGATCTAACTATGCCTATTAGAAGGCTAGGATGAGGATATTTCTAACATTCTTAGATCATTCAGTTTGGGATATTGTGGAAGAAGGATGGACAATTCCCATGGAATAGGTCATGGTTGATGGTAGTATGGTGAGCGCTCCCAAAAGCAAAATCCAAATGGAGTACCATCGAGAGAGCTAGGAATACCTATAATGCCAAAGCTTTCAATGCTATTTATTGTGCATTTTTCATCGACAAATTTAAACACATATGTACTTGTATAATGGGGAAGGATGCGTGGGATATCTTGGAAATCATCCACGAAGGAACTAGCGCAGTAAAAAGATTAAAGCTTCATCTCTTAGCCACCCAATTTGAAAATATTAAGATGGAAGAGTGAAACTTTCATGGAATTCTATTCTAAACTAAATGACATTTGCAATTCTATGTAGGGTTTAGGAGAAAAGATTCTACAAGGACGCATATGTAGAAAAAATCTTAGATCCTTGCCGGATAGGCTCACTTCAAAAATAATCTCAATAGAAGAGTGTAGGAATATAGATGAGATGAAAGTAGAAGAACTTATAGGTTTACTACAAACATTTCAACTACACTTTAAGACCCCCTCTAAAGGTAAGAAACTAGCCATCCTCAAATCATTATATAGGCATTCACATAAACATAAAGAAATTAAATCAGAAAGTGATAGTGATGATGTGGACGAAGAGAAATTAGCTAATACACTTAAGAAATTCCTCAAATTTATTAGAGGGAAGAGTTGTGACAAGAAGGATAAGAAGGTGGATATGCATAAAGGAAAATCCACTAAACCATCTAAAATAGCCTAATGTTATAGTTGTGGAGAGTATGAACATTTTGCCCCTGATTACCTTTGCAAAATAAAATCTAAAAGGCAAGGCAATGACGGCAACATAGGATGTAACGCCCTGAAATTTGGGGGTCAAGCAGTACTCGTCTTCCGATTTTTCGGGTGTCACTTATATCCCCATTGTAGTGATTTTTGCATATAATTCAATTTTAAAGAGCATAAATGGAATCGAATGGAGCATAAGCCACATCCACAACTAATCTATTGAAATGAGAGCGGCTACGGTATATGGGTTATAAAAGATATCGATGAGTCGCACAAGGCGTCGCCCGACAAAATACATATATGACGTGTCCAAAAGAATATGTCCAAAAGATTAGTGAGCTAATCCAATGAAAGGTCTCAAAAAAATATGTCCAAAAAGAATAGTGCTTTAGTCTCCCTGTACATCAGCCCACAGTCAGCCCGCTCGATCTACGGTGACCCACCCATAAGCTGAAAATAGGAGAGCTCCTCCTCCTCATCTGTGCACGCTCTGCTCAGCTCGCTGGCTCTGCATCACCTGCATCTAATGGAATGTCTGGTTGATGTTTTAAAACATCATCCCAGAGTAGGAGTGAGTGATCAACTCACTGGGTGCTATTAGCCTTAAGTTACCCACCCACTAGAATTTTGTATGCCATCCAAACTGCCCAAAGTGTGGCCTATTAGGCTGGCCACACACTAACACACACACACTCACACCCATGCACACATGTGCACACCACACTATGAAAATAAATAAATAAATAAATAAAGAGGAGTAGACGCTGTTGCTGCCAGCGTCCCTGTTGCTACTTGAAAGAGAAGAGGGAAGAGGTTGCCGGTCCCCAACGGGGTCCACCCATAATGTATGTATTTAATCCACACCGTCCATTCAATTTCCCAGCTCATTTTAGGCATTGAGCCGAAAAATGAAGCAAATCCAAATCTATAGTAAGCCACACCATCAAAAAATTTATTTTAATAGGATATTAATTATCAAGTTTGTTAGGGTCCACTGTAAATTTTCTATACATCAAAACATGCTGAATATGGGGTTCATTAGACCCGTCACGAGACAGAGAGTCTAATAAACGGACTGGATCGTCCTTATGTGGACCCCACCTAGGAAAAACCACTGAAAAATAAAAAATTTAAAAAATAATAATAGCTTGACAATTAATTGACTGTTGCAGACGCTGTAGCAAGTAGCGTCTTGCTGCTGTGTTGGACAGGGACTGTGGGTCCCAGCCACTGGTCCCACCATGATGCATGTCGAACATCGGCACCGTGCATTTGATGGGTCCCCTTTAAATGATGGGATCCCCCAAAAATTAGCCATACACGGAACTCAGGTGGCCCACACCATCAAAAATCATGTGAAGACATGCTAAAGCATACAAAAGTACTTGCTGAGGCCCACCTGAAATGTTGATGCATCTGAAACTTGGACTGACCCCTCCACCAAGTGGGACACACACAATGGATGGACTAGATCTCTCAAGTGACCCACCTTGATGTGAAATATAAAAATAATAATAAAATAAAATAAGAAAGGGGCGTGGATGAGGTGACGTCCTCCCTAGACATCTAAATCCACATCATTCATCCATCTCACTAGCCCCATTTATTGTATGGTCCCAAAAATCAGGCCGACTCGAAGTTCATGCAGGCCATGCCACTTGGACAGTGGAAATTGTACTCAAAATACTTAGATTTTTCTGGGGCCCACCTTGGTGATGAAAAGTATATCTGGACCATTCATCCACTCCTTCAGACCATTTTAAGTCATGAGTAAAATAATGAGGCAGATCCACACCTTAGGTGGACCACACTATAAGAAATAGTGGGAATAAAAATCCCTACTATTAAATCCTTTGAGTTCTACCGTGATGTGTAATTGCCACCAAAGTTGGGTCAGTCATTAGACTGTGGAGCCAACTCGTTACATGTATTTTATATCCAAGTCGTCCATCATTTAGACTATCCATGTGTTATGAGCCCCACCCAACACATGTAACTTATATCCATGTCATTCATTTAGTGGGTGGTATCAACTATGATGTTGTTTGTTGTACAAATTGTTCATGGGGTGGAACCCACCATGTCAATGGGACCCACAATTATACAAAATATAATAATAATAATAATAATAATAATAATAATAATAAGAAAAGGGAATTGCATGCTTACCAATGAAAACTTCCATGGACATAATGTGATGCATGTGAAGCCCACCTAGGTGCATGTGTTGTATACCCACACTGCCTATATTTTCCAATCACTTGGGAAGTGGGCCCGTCTCCTGCCCATGGACACAAGATGAAGTAGAAATCAATTTTAAGTGGGTCATGCTGCAAGTAGAAATAGTAGTAACAACCATTGGAAATTCTGGCTCCAGTGTGCCCTCTATATGTTGGGTCGCTTCCTCGACCATGGACTCCACCTTGTAGTATGATGTGGATCCATGCCATTCATTGGTTTATCCTTGTCATTTTAGGATATGGTCCCATAGACTAGTCAGATCCAAATCTCATGCCACTGGAGCATTATTGATCACTTGTCTACCGTTAAATATTTCCTCGAGGTGCGATAATGTTTGTGAGAAATCTATCCATCTATTCTTTTTTTAATCGATCATAGACCACCTAATATACATGTTTTACCAGCCATTCATCTATTTTAATTAGATCATTTTAGAGTGTGGGGCTGCCTATATATTTACTGGAATCTAAGTCATTTTCGTGGTACCCATTGTAATTGTTATTCCTCATTTAGACCGTCAGTTGGTAGGAATCATGTGGATCACTACATTATAGGAATTTGGGATTTTGGGTGGCCCATCTAGTCGTGTGAATTGGTGGAAGTTGTGTGGGCTACCACACCATGTGAGTGCGTGATTTTTATAGCCCACCTAACTGTATGAAATTGGGGCAATTGTGTGACTACTTGCCTAAGTGGATTTATGAATGATGTGGCCCTTATCCATATGATCACTGACGGGATGAATGACAGCTAGATTTGGTAAAATGGTGTTGAATATGTAGCTCATAAATCTTGTGATCATGTGTGACGTGGATAGCCGTAAATCATGTGGGTATGTAGGGAATGTGTGGCCCAACCATATGATTATGTGGTGCTTAGGTGACTGCTAAACTATGTGAAATTGTAGTATTGGCCGCCTTACTATGCGAAAGTTTAGTAAAGTGGTTGCCCCATTAGTGCGGCCCATTGATGCAGCCCACTTGATACATATGAGGCCCATTATGATATAGTTGAGGTTCATGCTTATGGTCCATGTGCCGAGGCCCATGTGATGTATATGCGGCCCGTATTTCAGGTCCATTGTGATGTGTATTCAACCCGAGTTTAAGGCCCATTGTGATGTATATTAGGCCTCATGTGAGAGGCCCATCGTAATGTGTATTAAGCTCTTGAGTGAGGCCCATGGTGTTGTATATTTGGCCCTTGTGTGAGGCCATGGGTCCACTATATGTTAGGCTCTATGTGGGCCATTCCTTGGGGGCAATGTTGGTTAAATGTCCACATTATCGAGGTCGATTGTCGATGTCAGTTATTGATACCGATTATGAGTATATGATAGCATAACATGATACATGCCCATACGCACCATCCGCATGTTTGTTATGAGATGTGGTTGACCATTACATATGTCATTAGGCAGGTTGTTATGAGACTCCCTGATAGGTGGATGTTATCTCACATTTGCGTATGGTATGCACAGGATTGATACATGATTGGATTGTATGACTCATGGATCTTGCATTGTATGTTTGATTACTGTACGCCCTAGCGACATCAGAGCCGTAGCCTCCACAGGCATATCGTGGATGGCCAGATGTGACACTAAAAATCTGTTATTAGCATCGAGCTGCCATAGATGGCCCTGGGTGAAAATCCCTAAACCCTCTTGGTATCAGAGGACGCCCCAATGTCGAGACCGAGTGGATATATATGAGCGCCTGAGGTCCATATAACAGTAGGTCACGTCTCCCACTATGTCGTGGTCGGTTGGGAGGGAGTGTGGCCTTACCCGCCTGAGAGAGTAGGCATAACTAGGTCAAGTTTGACCAGCTCATGAATGGGTTCGCTATCGACATGTCGGGTAGATATTGGCTGACTACTGGCCAGGCGGATAGTGAGGTCTCTTCCACTTACCCAGTTGTGCGCTTGACGGGGCGGCAAGCTGGTGTAGAGTGTACTAGACCCCGGTAATGATCCCATGATGAACAGTATTGATATGTGGACTTATTGAGTAGGAGTTGCATACTCATTCATTCATTCATTCACTATCCACTCGGGCTTGTGGTGCGCAACTATTTATTACGTGTACCTTCACAATGGCCAGGATTTCGGTTAGGGCGCGTGACTAACCTAAGATCAGAAATTTACCACATCGAGTCTGACTATCCAAATTAGGTATGAGACTGGTTTGGATAGAAGTCCCTTGTGATGGGCCCCATAGCCTACTATACTACGTACTATCATCCCGACTTCACACTCTGGTATGGTCATTCCATTCGCACCGCATATTGCATTACTTCCACGGCATATGACATTTTGGGTTACTGTGTTTCTGCATTTAGATATGGCTGACGGTATTCATGAACTCAACAGAAATTGTATATTGCATTGCATCCTTGGGATCTGATATTTGATTCTTTATGACTCTTCATTTGCATAGCTGATCTGTATTGTGTACTCTGATATTGTATGACTCATGGACCTGTCAATATTTCCACTTACTCTGATATCGTATGATTCATAATCTTACTAGTATTTCTGATATTGTATGATTGTGGCATGACAATATGATGATGATGATATGATTACGGATGCGTGTAATATAGTTATGACTGTGGTATAGGAGAAATGAAAATATGACTTGTGATGTTGGTAGCATTGACTCGGAGTATTATTATGATGTATATGCATTGCATTGGCATTGACATCATACCTTACATGTTACATGCCTTTCACATATATGATTTCCTTGTAGTATATTTATCTTACTTGCATCTACAACAGGGTTTGGTTGGTGTTTTAAAACATCGTCCCAGAGTGGGAGTGAGTGATCAACTTAGTGGTACTATAAGGCAAAGGTTAACATGTTATCAATTCAGTCAAGTAGTAATGATAAAGCAGTACAATAATCATATCCTAAGTTTTCTTGTTATTGTAGATGCAGGAATGGTATGTTGTAATGATGCATGTCATCGCACGAAGCTCCCTCACAAGCGACTTCATTAACCGTTCGGGCATGACAAACTCGCTAAACGTGCCCTTCATCGCTAAAGCACATGCAATGCGGTGCATGGTCGTGTTAGCCAAGTACTTAGTTAGGTTTATTCATATAGTAGATTCGAGAAGCTAAGGTACCTCCCTTTATATCATTAACCCAACTAAATGATCCATCCAGGGTCGTCAATCCTAGTTAATCACATACAATAGGCAAGTTGTAGGGCATCACCCCCTATGAAAGCAGTGGATAGGCAAATTTAAGAGTTTATACTCGAGGTCACTACAAGGAGGCTCGTCACCTCAGCGTAGGCTGACAACTCGAATATAGTGTCCTATACCATCGTATTTGGCTCATGAGTTTCGGTTGCTCAATGGTCACTACGGGGAGGCTCGTCACCACAGCATAGGCCGACAGCTCAACTATGGTGTCCCATACCACCATGCTTGGCTCATGAGTCTTAGCGGATCGTGGTACCATGGTTGAAATGGGTCTTTACATTGGTAAGTGGTACCTTAGATTCAAGTAGGAATGTCCATACATGGTAAACACACAATAGGTCAATCAGGTTATTTGACAAGTTCAATTGGTACGGGCGCATGCCAAATTAATCAACATGGAGCGCATAAGCACTCCACGTGGTCTAACCATTGTCGATAATCGTCGTACGACCCAGATTTATCGAACATATCCAATGTGGCGAGACTAGTTCGGCAACTCAAACGAAGATTTTTACCGATTGCCTGGACTATGCAGTAGTCCCAATCTTACTCAGATATAGCACATAATTACATGTGATAAACATATCAGCATTTGACAAACAATTCAAGTCAATATCTCATTTGATCATTTCATCAAACATGTTGAACATGTTACCAAACACTATTTTATTCATAAATTTCATAATGACAAATATGGTTACATGAAAGGAACAATACATATGAGTAAGGTAAATAAGGATACTATCTTAATACTCTTAATAGATACAATTCATCAACATTTTCTCATTCAGACGTTTAATCAAACACTTAGGCTACACATAAGCAAATACGTAGACTAGGCTAGTTACAACGAGTATTTTAGCAAATCCTTCTACAAGGATGTCATCATGCATATAACAATCATGAATCCTAGCTTAGTACTAACAAGCACAAATCATGTTAACATGTTCATTCAAACATTTTCACAAACACATAAGATGCATAGTTATTCAACATAGTTCATACATGTGTAATACATTGAAATCGACATGACTAAGACGATATAGTAGCAATCAAGTCAGACATAAATCATTAGCTAATATTGAAAGCCTTGAAAACCATAACCTAAACGTTTATAATCTGCACCTTCCATCGGAAATCTCGTTTTGAACTCGGTTCGAATCTTACGTTCCCGAAAAAGGAATAACGGGTACCTAAATCATAAAATTCCTTAGCTAGGTTGATAAACAACTTCTCTAAACCTTAACTACGGTGTTAGGGTTTGGATTTCTTACCCAAATCATTGTTGAAAAGGATCGGTTAGCTAGATGTAATGGCGATTCAGTGCGTGAGGTAGCAGGAAGGAATCACTGCAGCAAACTCTAAGGATCTCTCTTCTTTCCCTCACACTTTTCTCCTCTTTTCTCTCTTCTCTCTCCTAGGGTTAGAGAAATTCGTATGAGAGAGGGGTGGGGTGGTTTAAGGCCTTTAAATAGGCCCAGAACTGATGTCGATGGCCCCAAGGCCATGATATACTTAGGTTATAGCCAACGGGTGCCTGTTTCAGGCAAACGGGACTCGTCTGGAGGTCCATTACTCAACTACGGTATGGAACAAGTTCCTTGACCATGGATCTAAGCTAGGTTATGATTTCGGTATGATCAGATTAGAGGATCGACCGTGGAGGACTTGTATCAGATCAACGGTCGTTGTCACTCGATCAGGGCCACAAGTTTACAAATATGTGTAGGGAAATTTCTCTGATCCATGGGTGAAGTTTGGTCAGAAATTGACGGTCCAAAATCTTCAATTTTTCCTGTGAGTGAACGGCCCAATTTACTTAAGTTTCATTACATTTTCTAAAGATATTCGCATTTCTCACACACTTCGCTTAGGGCTCAAGTTGTGCATTTTTTGATACTATTTGGACTCGATTCCCGCGATGATTGTCCAACCCAATAAGATGGACATATTTCTATAGTTTCGCGGTCATCGGACTTTCGACGTGCGGTCTAAGTCCGATACGGAGTTTCAATGTGCTCCCAAGAGCAACCGGCCTTTGAGATTTCTGCTAGGTTTTTAAGTAGTGTTGAGCTAGCGATTTTGACGGTTTTGGGTCTTGCCATTTGTACAGATAGTAGTTCGAGCCAAATCCATCGATTATTTAGTTTAGTACTTAACTAAATTTTCGTCTAATTTCTACAGAGTACGGTCCTTAGGTATTTCTGCCTGAGGTGGTACTCGGACCTTTGTACAGATTTTTTCGAGATGTTACATTGAGTAATTCTAAAAACTCTATTTTTCATAAACATTAATTTGAATCCTTTTAAAGTAATACTATAATACATATATATTTTTTTTAATTATGAAAAATTTTATAAAAAACTCAATATTATTAGGTAATCAGTCTTCAAATGTGTATTAATAGTTATATAAACTTAGTGTTACTTGAAATTGGATGTATTGTCGACCACGCGGATGCAAAATCTTTGTGGAGCTTAGAATTACGGCTAAGTCCTATTCACCGCCCCCCCCCCCCCCCCCCCCCCTCTCTAGGACTTAGTTGTAATTCTAATATTCTCTGAGCTTCCGCATGCGCTATAAAAGACAATTCAAGCAATTTCAATAGGTATCAGAGTGAGTTGCTCTTTAAGGACTTAACTGTCCAGAGTAAGATCCAAAAAATGAACATTATAATTATGTTTACTCGTGAGAGGAATACTCTCACATGACCAACTTATTTTGATGGGTCTAATTATGCCTACTAGAAAGCTGGGATATGGATATTCTTAAGATCTTGACCCTATGGTTTGGAAAATTGTCGAATAAAGATGGACTATACCCATTAAATAAGTCGTGATTGATGATAGAACCATTAGCACTCTAAAAGATCAATGTAAATGTAGTGTTGATGAGAGCGCTCGATATACTTACGATGCCTAAAAACAAGGAAAGAGTGTTAGCACCTCTTTTAGCCTATCTTATCATGTTCTAATTGGAATCCTAAAGCTAAGGGATGATTGATCAAAGTTTACCTATTAAGGTTAGGATTATCTAGAGGCTAAGTTGTTTTAAATCCAAGGTTAGGGTCACTAAGGCATCTCCATATATATGTTCTTCACTTCCTTGATGATTCATGTCCTTTTGTGTCTGCAGTCTTCAGCTTCCAACGGCTCGATGACTCACTGACACACGAACTCACATGATTGACAAATAGGTGCACAAATCAGTACACTAACATTATTGACATCGGATCTTCCCTGCACAAATGTGTGATTTAGAATTGACCAAGCCGCTCTCCTAGCATAATCAAATTTGACCAATCTAAGGACAATTTGTCATTGTACACTAAAGTAGCAACGCTCAATCTCATCTTCTTATATATAAGAGGAGTGTAGTTAATGATAAAAAGAGTCACCTCCGAGACTAGAGACTTGCACATTGCAATGATTAGATTGAATCAAAACAATCTGTAAATAATAGGTACTAGCATGTGAACATAATTCATGCCATATAGTAGACACGACTTTGCATATGTCGGGTCCATAATGCGTAGGTCATCACGCATGAGGTATGACTTATCTCATATCCTCATGACCTTGGACAACGTAAATGGGCCCCACATTAGTGCACAAATCAACATGGGCCTAAGACAAAGTCTGGTCTCCCTTTTAAAAATAGTTATTTGTGGGTTGATTTAGGCCAAGTATTAAAAAGCGACTTGGGATTTTTTGACAAGATTTAAGCAATAGTGTAATTTTCTTTTATGATTAACAATCTCAGTCTCTTATGATGAGGATGATCAATATATAAAATAAAAAATAACATTAAATAAAATTTTAAATTAAGAACATAAAAGGGTACTTACTTTGATCATAAACACAAAGTCGATTGAAGATCTGTCTGATGTTGCTCTGATACCACTGAAAGATAGTCCAAATGAGCCGGACTATAAGATCCAATGGGGCACATAATCTTAGGACCTTCGCACAAAGCCAAAGATGGATAATGCACATCCAATTGTCCAGCTAACCACTACGGGAATATAAATGATCTGACCACCCCTCTGATTCTACTATTAGGATGGCTCCGAATTATGATTAATGGCTTAAATTGTCTATAAAGTGAGTAAGATTAATACTATAACTTTCTCCCTATTTTCTCTCTAGAATCCCTCTTGGTTGTGATGTCTTTACGAAGGATATATCCATGTATTTATAAAGAGAGGAATCGAGAGATGGGGGAGGAGTTTTATTGAGGAAAGGCTTATCCCTATCATTAAATATTTCTTTGGTATCTCTTCATGTTTCAAAATTTGACTTTCAAATTCATATGTTGAATATGAAGTTTAAATTTGAATCAGAGTCCAAAATAAGAGAAGTAACAGGAAAATATGTGGGACCCACCCACTACTTAGTTACCCACAAGTGGAACTTGCATGTTTTCCCCACTACTTCGCTTTTCTAGCCTCCTTCAAATTCAAAATATGATTTTGAACTTTAAATTCAAAATATGAATTTATACTTCAAATTTGAAAGATGAAGAGATACTAAAAAGAGATTGGATGAAATAGGGATAAGCTTTTCCTCATCTAAACTCCCCCTCATCTCTCGAGCCCTCTCTTTATAAATATGGGGAGGTATCCCTTATAAATGCATGGCAACCAAGAGGGATTCCAAAGAAAAAATAGGGAGATAATTATAGTGTTTATCTGAGCCACCCTATAGAAAATCTAAGCCATAATAATAATTTGGGGGTAATCTTAACTAGGAGTGATCAGATCCTCTGTGCTCTTGTAGTGGTTAGGTGGAGCATCAGACATGCACCATCCATCTTTAGCTTTTTACAAATGTTCCAAATCGTATAGACTGTCGAATCCAGCAGGCTCACCCATCTGGGTCATCTTTTAGTGGTAGCAAAGTAACATCAAATGAATCTCTGATCTACTTTTTGTTTACAATCAAAGTAAATATGCTTGATGAGTAGTGATATTTTTATACTAAATCATGGTCATTCATCAAGTGGGTGCAATATGAATGCGATCTAGGTCCACCAATCAACATTCATTATAGAGTTATGGCCCACTTGATGTGCATGGAAAAAGGGTTATGAATTGCTTGTAACTAGGGGTTATAGGAATCTCCCGTAACCCTGACATGGTCCTATGATAAAGTGTGGTGTTGATGTATCAAAGATGAGGCTTACATTAAACAGGGCAAAAACATCATTTCATCCAAAAAAAAATGTTGCTTTCCACGATGCACCGTACCTTTAATATGCACAAATGATATTTTTATGTTAGGTTATGTTGAGGAAAACACCCACACGCGATTGATGCAAACAAAACAAACCCACATAAGGAAAGAGCCATGCTAAAACCTAAAAGCCGAGGAGAAAAATAAGAGATAAGAGGTACAAAGATTTACGTGGTTTAAAAATATCCCTGCATCTACCTGAAAATAATACGAGACTTTCTTCATTACAAGAATAAAATAAATGAAAAGTACATGACTTAACCTCTCTTTCCCACTCTTCCACCTTATAAGAATCTTTAACCAAGGAAGACACCAAGAATATCACTGCATCTCTACATATGTTCCTCTTATATAAACAACACATCATAAGAAAATGTATTCACATGATATGTGTAATCACACTTTTTCCCACTACTTCAGCATTCACCCACTAGTTTCTCCAATTGTGCAAACACCACTACAATAACAATTATCCAAAATCATTATTAGTGGGTAACAATTAACCTAAGAGAAGTCTTACAACAAATAAACTTATCATACAATAGGTTTTATCAACATATCCACTACATTATCATTAATGTGAATATTTTACAATGCGATCTACCCAACTTTTGCCATGTTATGAACAAAGTGATATTGGGCATCAAAATGTTTGATCTAAGTATAGAATATTGGATCTTTAGCTAAGTGTAATGAGCTTGAAAAATCACAATAAATCATCACTACTTTCAATTTAAAATTCATTTCTTTTAGTAATCTCTTCAATCAAATACATTCTGTGTGCTTTTATAGTTGAATTATATTCTACTTGTCTAGTAGATAATGTCATTATTTACTACAATATCCTACATGTTTTACATTCACGAACTTAACCAACTCTAAATCTTAACTACTGTAACAAATAGTAGCTTTAAAAGTACCCTTCAAGTACCAAAGGATTTACTTCACCACAATTCATTGATCTCTACATACGTTCCATATTCATTAATTGCTCTCACTACTTTTGTCATATTTGGTCTGATATACACCATAGAAAACATAAAACTTCTCATGGTCGATGAATATGGTACTTAAAATATATCTTCATTTCTATGCTATAACATTGATATGAAGATTACTTGTAACCAATAAGGAATGGAGTGCTGATTAGATTAGAATTTTGTATATTAAAGTTGTATAAAATTCTTTCAACATAATCCTTTTGAGTTATTCAGAATTTTCTACTATTTCTACCTCTAAGTACAGTCATCCTAAGAATCTGATTAAGTCAAATAAGTTTTTAATGCTACAACATTATCTCTTCTAGTACTTGCAATTAGCATGTCACTGACATAAAGTAAAAGGATAATGAAGCTATCATTTACCATAGCTACAAATATAAGCACAATGATCTGTCTTACATCACTAAAATTCCAAGGTTATAATGAATGAATTAAATCGCTTGTACCTTAAAGTCTTTTTTAAATTGTAAAGTGATTTGTTCAACCAACAAACAAGATTCTTTTTTTTTTAAAGGCCTTCGGGTCAAGTCATAAATTTCTTTATCATGATTCCCATGTAAAAGTACAATTTCACATTTAACTACTCAAGCTCCTAGTTGCACACCGCTGTCATGCTCAACATAGTACAAATAGTACTCAAATGGACAATTGGAGAGAATATTTAATTGAAGTCAATAACTAATATACAAGCGTACCCTTTCTCCACCAATTAAGCTTTCTATCTTTTAAAATTACCATTTGTGTATTTCTTTAGTTTGTAAACCCAACCGTAACCAATAATCTTTTACCTTTTAGATAATTCAACCAATTCTTAACTCTTATTTTTATATGAAGCTTTTATTTCCTCCTCTATTGATGTTCTTCAGTAGTTAACACCAACATATTCACATCTCTTGGAATGAACAAATCTCACACTTTTTTATTATACAAGTTATGAACACCCACCATAGGGGTAACACACCCACATCTGTCACACCTTGAAATCCAGCACCTAGGTTAACCAACCTTGATTCGACATCCTAGAACATGACTTAAAAATACAATGCAAACATGAACAATAACCATAATTTATCACATCAAACCATGTAATCTTATTCCACAGTACATACACTTTATAACTGTAATAAATAAATATACAGTGACCATCACTAAAACTCGATCACTCTACCACTATAATCTCTTTATAGTAAACTTAAACCAAAGGAATTTAAAATTGGCTAAACAAACTAAATTCTAAAATGTTGCTTCACTCACTTTCTTGACTTGTTGTCCTCTTCCACATGTTAGTTGAACTTGAGGACTTAGACGAAATATGAAAAATTTCCTTAAATTCCATTATGAAAAATAAGGCTAGAGTTGCTCGAGCATACAATAAGAAAGTAAAAAAAGAAGGCTTTTGGAGAAGGCAATATGGTTTGGAAGGTGATACTGCCTCTCGGAACTAAAAATGTTGAGTTTCATAAATGGTCAGCTATATGGGATGGACCATTCATAGTGATAAAGGTTCTCCATGGAGGAGCTTATATCTTCATGATATTAATGAAAAGATAGCAAAAAATCCGATAAATGGTCGATTTTTAAAAGCATATCATCTCAATCTGTGGGAGATATCGAAAGATTAAGCCAAACGATGGTTATAATAGTCACAAATGATGCACAAAAGTTGAAATTGATTGAAAGACAAGATTAAGGAAAAATATATATTCTAGTATAAGTCTGAGAACAACAACAAAACGCAATCGAGGGGCCAATTACATATATTTATTTATATAAAAAAAATAAAGAGAAAAGGAATGACTCAGTTGGAATAACTCAGGCATAAGCAGCCTTCATCTCATCAAATTCCTTGGTAGTACATTCCCTGATGAGTTCATCCATTTGCCTTTAAATCTTTCAGGACTCTTCACTTTCCAGAATACAGTCGAGGAAGCACAGGATTTGGTTGATGCGACGACTGATGACATCATCTTTGTGCTCTGTCTCTCTCTTCCGTTGGCTGCTCTCGGGCGACTGAGCTTGATAAAGATTGATTTAAGAGTTGATGAAGTTCAGAAGAGTCTAGTTGTAATTCGAGCACCTTTCGGGGTAAATGCGCTTGGTCTCTGGGAGGTCATCATCAACTTCTTTATGCTAAACCTGCTAAGTTTTCAGCAACACTTTGTTAAAATGATATTGTCGGGTCCAGTGCATGCAGTTATACCAAGCCCAATCATATTGATGGGAGAGTATATTTTTTTCCCTGTGAATGGCATCATGCTCATTTGCATGAGCATCGAGAGTTTTTAAATCCTTTTTGGCAATGAAATATGCATCGTCGATAGTTTGAAGTTTGGTTAAAGCATTTAACAGTTCACTCAAAGAAACATCACTCCTTACAATCATCTGGATGTCATGAATGAAAGGATAAATGTCATACTTAAGGGTGAAGTGAGCAAAAGCATCAATGTCCAAGGAAAGGATTTCCCTTAAGAAAGCTTAAGGTCGATCGATAGGAGACATAGGTACATTAGCTATTGATAAGAGAAAGAAAGAGTTTTTGAAGATTGGAAAGTAAAGAAATTTGAGTGCGTAGGGGAGAAGGCACCAATGATTCCTTTGTATAGGCACTTAGAATAGATAGTCACACCCAAAGACGAGGCACCGTGATGGTTGGAGTGACCCATTAATGGCATGAAACATTCCTTACGAAGAGGGAACGGATGGGCACACGACTTCTCGTGTACGTGTCATGTCATTAATACAATTATGCCATACACACAGAAGAAAAAAGCTAAGTACTTGAGATAATGCAAGACAGATGGAAAGAAAAATATTATGGCTGATTGTATTAAAGATAAAGAGAAAATTCAAACCGATAACAAACATGTACAAAACAATTAAAATTCAAAGGATGAAAAAGAGCCAATTGCTTCTTGAAGCTTTGATCGCTAAACTTCCTACCAATGAAAAGCAGCTCTGGTTTTAGCTTCTGAGCATGCTATTTGATCAATCAGTGGAGTATGCTCTTGCATATAGGCATTCAATTTATTGATTTCAGCCTTTTAACCTTTTCTGTGCTCGGTTAAAAAATTCTCTTTTTATTTCAACACTTCCAGTTTATCCTCCATTACCGAGATTTGAGCTTTCATATCAATCAAAGTTGCGTCTGACTCCTTCAAGTTGTTATATGCAACAAAAGTTGTTCTCTAGTAGTTGCAATCTCAATCATTCTGTGGGAGATGGCTGAATGCTCAGTCTGAAGTCTATCAACTGCAACAACTGTATCTTGATGCTCGTGAATCATGAAATTGCGTGGAATAATCTACCACGGCACATGGAAGCTTGGTGGAGCTATAAAATGGTGGCTATATCCTAGTGGGGGAGGTGATTAAGACCAAATAAAATTTATGCCCTTTAACACACAATTGTTGCTTAAACTAATATGCCAATTAAAACTAAGAAAATTAACTCTAAGGCTTCCAAGACCATAGAGGGTCCAATCACAATTTTTACTAAAGATATCCTAATTATTAATAGTGTACATGTGTGTGGGATGTGCTAACTATTCAAATCCTAGCATTCATATAGTCATGTATAGATATAATTCAACAAAGCAATCACATTAAGCATAATTAAAAAATTGTTCAAATGACAATCCTAACACAAGCATGTATAATGGTTCGATTTTTCTATTCCACTCCCATCAGATGCACTCTTCCAGAGTGTAACAGATTTCACTATCGAAGGTTTTAAATCTGGTTCACCTGTAACTTTACAACCTTATACAAGGACCGCAGTGTTACACAAGAACCTATCGAGCATATACTCTTACCGGAGGCTCCCACAAGAGACTTAGTTTTCTATCGGTTAACCAACAACCTCGTTCCTAGTCTAAGTACCTACATTCACTCCTGCCGAAGGTTCCCATGGATACTAACATGCACACATTCGTATCTGATGAATTTGTCCCTACTTAAGAGTCTAGGTCGTACACAAGAATCTATCGATTTTGTGTTACAAACTCTTATCCTCAATTCTACATAAGGAGAGTATGGACTCACTAATTGACGCTTACTTATCGAATTGAGCCACTTTGCTGTGTCAACTCAGGTTGCTTGATCAATGCTCTCTATTGAGGGTTAAATATTGCATATTATCCCTCATTTATTACCTAGTTTTATGAACATGATAATGGTGAATGTTCTATTTTAATCATGTTTATGTTGCAAGGTGAATTTAAGAGATTGGATTGAAAAGGATGCTAAAAGCATGAATTTAACATTCAAGAATCATCAAAGCCAAGGATGGATCTTATGAGACCAAGAATGAAGAATTCATATGCCAAAGATCCAAGAAAATCAAGTGAGGAATGAAGAGCATTGAAGACTTGAAGTGAAGAAAAGGAACCCTAAAAATCTGCCTCCTTCGACTAGTCACTCGACTACTTAAAGATTCCTTGACTCGAACTCCAGCGACAAAATCCTCTAAATTCCCATCATCCTCGACCAGTTAAAGGAGACCCTCGACTAGTCAAAAGTGACCCTCAACCAGTCGAAGGTTGTCTTCGACCAGTCTAAGGTTATGCATATTTTGTGCGAACTGCATAAATTCGGGGCAGTTTCTAGATTTTTCCGAGTCGGTGCGAAAGGAGGTGGTACAAAACAATAAATAAGAGTCCTTAGGACATTCCTAGGTATCTTCTAGGGTTCGAGGAGTGAAGAAAAAGCGTGGAGAAGTCGTCACCAAGAGTTTTTCCTTCCTTTTCCTTAGTTAATTTTATATTTTTCTTAAGAGATTTTAGTGCAATCATGTTTATGGTTGGCTAAACCTCTTAGCTAGGGCTAAGAGGTGAAGCTTGTAGCATGATTGGGATGTTTGCTTTGTTTTTATTCATGTTTTGTTGAACTCTCTTCGATTCTAGTTTGATTATAAGGAATATTTTTAGTTTTTAATGGTTTGTTGTGACAAATTAAAATAGATCTGCGATAGCTTTGAATATCTTCTTTTTCTGATTTGAGATTGTGAAGTTATGTAAGACCTGCATCCTAGTCCATACCGTTCCTTAGACTTCCTCGATCCTCCCCGTCGAATTTTGACTACCCGTGACCTATAATCAGCGTTTGTGCGTGACCATAAATCGCATCCCGTATATCTAAGTCGACTCGACCCAAGACTTGTACCCTAACGACCGCGCCGTCGCCATGGTTCCAATACTTCATCTTGCGCACCGATGCGATACCCAGGCCAGGAGTTATGGGCCTACGTTTATCTTAAGGAAAGCGCCGCGCTTTACAAATCCCAAGAGAATCTCTACCACCTTTCACATCAATCAATCAATCACAAGTCATGTACACAACCCATCCCTCTCTTACATAAGCCATCCCCAAAGTCATCTCTCTCTCTCTCTCTCTCTCTCTCTCTCTCTCTCCACCCATCCCTCTCTTACACCATCCATCCCTTTCATCCCATCCATCTTACACAACACCATCCCTCTCTCCCATCCTTCACTCTATCCCATCTCCATTCTCTCCACCATTTCCTAAGAAATTCCCAAGGAGAAAAAGAACCTAAGATCAAGGCCCACTTCCTACCCCCTCATCTCTCATCCTAGCCCTTCAATCTTCATCATCCTCCATCAAAGTTGAAGCCAATGAGCTTAACATTCCAGGGGGCCAAGGAGTGAAATCAGTGGGTGATTTTGGGAATTCCATCCTTGATTTCTATTTGAGGGCCCACTTGTGGTGGGACCCATTTGATGTATGCGTTGTAAACCAAGAGGAGCTTATAGTGGCGG
Source organism: Magnolia changhungtana (assembly GCA_030180095.1). NCBI lineage: Eukaryota > Viridiplantae > Streptophyta > Magnoliopsida > Magnoliales > Magnoliaceae > Magnolia > Magnolia changhungtana. The sequence goes on from JASAUF010000370.1 coordinate 53,662, forward strand.
AGCTCCTCCCTCACACGTTCGATCTCTCTCTCTCTTCCCTGTTTGTAGCTCGCCACGATGTAAGTATTTTATTCACGCTGTACAATTGGTGGACCACACTACTGTCCAAGCAAGGCCCACCTCGCTGCCATGTCCGGGGCCCACTGTTGTCCGTTTGGACCGGCCCGGACCAAAGAGGAAACAAATATCAGCTTGATTCATCAGTGGGCCACGTGTACGTGGACCCACCTGATGTGTGTGAGAAATCCACACCGTCCAACAAATCTGGACGTGGGATTTTGGATGCACCCATCCTATCTACACCGTCCAGCGTGGATGGTGTGACCCACCTAATGTATGCGCTTCATCCATGTTGTCCATCATGCAACAATGGACGGTGGAGCCCATAGATGTAAGTGTTTGATCCACAATGTCTATCGTCCAGCAATGGACGGTGGAGCCCACCGATGTATGCTTTGTCCACGCTATCCACACGTGGACAATATGGCCCACATGATGCATGTGTTGTATCCATACCGTCCAACCATCTGTAGAGATAATTCTATGGCATCACAGAGAGAATGAGTTAGATCTAAATTTTGAGTGGGACCCACCACATGTACGTGGGACCCACCCTGATATATGTTTTATCCATCATCCACCCACCTGTATTGATGACAACAAAGTTTTGTGGGTCTGATCATGAGGTACGTAGTACCCAAACCGTCCATCTGTGTAGGTCCCACCTTGATGCATCTGTCATGTTTGCACCGTCCACCTGGATGTTGTGACCCCCCACCATGATGTGTGTGAAATCCACATCGTCTAGCAGCAGGCCAAACGCTGCTGGACAGTGGGGACTAACATCCACCGTTGAAACCTTCTCAGGCCACTGGGTCATTCGTGGGAGGCCCATGACCTGGCCCACTACCTGGGCGGCCCAAAACCAGTGTGGCCCACCATGCATATATGTTTTATCTAGGTTATTCGTTGGCTGGCGCCCAGCTAGGCCTGGACTCTAGTGGGTTGTCCGTCCAGCAGGCAGCCCACCGTGATGTATGCGTTATAAATTCATGTTGTCCATGAAATGCAGCCCATTATTGAAAGACCCGTATCCTAGTCCATATTGTTCCGTCAACTCCTGCGATCATTTTCGATGAATTTCGGTAACCTGCGACCTATAATCGACGTTTGCACGCGATCTTAAGTCATATCCTGTAGAACTGAGTTGGCTTAATCCGAGACTTGTACCATTATGACCACGCCGTCGCTACGATTCCAACGTCGCATCTCGTGCGCCAATCCGACGCTTAGATCATAAGATGTGGGTCGTACATTATAGTGACCATGGACCGCATATTGCGGGACCCACCCATCCCATGTGGCACCAATCCCTAGGAAATCATGAGAGTGATAATATCACCCTATCTATAGCCACCCTACCCTAGCTATAGCTACCCTACCTACCCCTAGTCCTTCTTACAAGCACTTATGGCTAGCCACCCTACCCCTAGCCCTTCTTACAAGCATTTATTGCTAGCCACCCTCTCTTACAAGTAATCATGGCCAACCTAAGCTACTCTCTGTCTCTTAACAACTCTCTCTCTCTCTCTCTCATTTCTCAAACCCACAATCCCAAGCAAGAGAGGTGCACACGTCTAAGCTCTTCCATGTGAGAGAAAAGTGATTTTTGGTGGCCCACTTTCCCATCCCTTTAACCTTCATCCTAGTCATTCAAACCTCATCTCCCTCCATCAAAGTGAAGCACAAGGAGATCGGCTTTCCAAGGGACTAAGAAGATCGACGGTGGGTGCTTATTAGGCTAGATTTTTCATATTTTTATGATGGGCCAAGTGAGGCCTACCGATCAATGGTATGGATCTCACTTTGAACCCTAGGTGTGGCCGATGGCCCACCTTGATCCTCATGATCATTCCATGATGGAGTCATTCACTATGGACCCTATCATGATGTTTATTTCCCTTGAATGGATAGGGTCATCTAGACCTTACATTTGGTGGAGAAAGGATCTCCACCATTGATTTTCGATTTGATGGGCCCACATGTAATGGGACCCACTTGATGTATGAATGCTTGCAAGGGAGGACTCATAGTGGCGGAGCCCTCCATCACCCGTGTCCCACTCTCTCTCTCTCTCTCTCTCTCTCGCTCTCTCTCTCTTTCATTTTTTTGTTGTATGTGATTGATATGGCTGTGTGGCCCACCCGGATGGACCCCACCCTAAGGCATGTATTTTATCCAAGTCATCTATAGGTGGGGCCCACTTTTTAAGTGTTGTGTCCACCCCATCCATCACTTAGTGGCCCACGTGGGTAGCCGTGGTGAAATGAACAACGGTCCAGCATCTAGGGACGCTAGATGTTGAAAGGAAAACACAAACATCAACCTTGGTTCAAGGCTATTTGGGTGAGCCACTCCTTTAGGCCCCACCTTGATGTATGGACTTAATCCACGCCATCCATTCCTTTCCCCACTTCATTTTAGGCGTTGAGCCGAAAAATGAGGTTGATCCGAGTATTTGGTGGGCCATAGCGTTGAAAATAGTGCGTCTACCATCTAAATCCACCCCGAATGTCTCGATACGCCAAAATATATTCATATTGGGCTTGATGGATTTGTTATGGACTGTAGAATCCAGTGGGCGAAGTGGATTCTTCCGATGGGGGCCCCATATGTGAAAAACCGCGAGAAAATGCGATTTAATATATATATATATATATATATATATATATATATAGCAACCGGTGATCTTCTTTGTTATCGTTATCGAGGCGCAGCGGCGCACTCTGCATCGGGCGAGGACGGGGACCCACGACCCCCAGCCGTGGGCCCTACCATGATGTGTGTATGACATCCAACCGTTCATTAGGTGGGCCCCCTCCAAAGGTTAGGCCGATCTGTCGCTCAGGTGGCCCACATCATTGGAAACAGTGGGATTGAACATCTGCCCTTGAAACCCTTTTATGGGCCACATAAGTTTTGAATGTGAAATTTGTTTTTCCTCTGCATATAGGTCTATGTGACCTTATCAACGGTTGGATGCCAAATAAACATTTTGGTGGGCCCCACGTGGGACCCATAATGATGTATGTGTTTCATTCTCACCATCCACTGACGGTGGACGGTGAAACCCCCCCCCCTAGATGATTTATGTGTTCTATCCACACCATCTAGGGGACAGTGTGTGTGCGTGTGTGTGTGTGCATATGTATGTATATATATATATGTAATATTATATTGTATATATATACTATATAAAAATTATATATTATATTATATATAATATACAGGATGGTGGGCCTTCTTGTGGACCCCCACCATGATGCATGTGCTGCATCCAAACCATCCAGCTACTTTGAAAGCTCATTTTATGGTATGAGCTAAAGAATAAGTCAGATCTAAAGTTCAATGGACCCCACCATTTTAAGTAGTGGACAATGACATCCACCGTTCAAAATTTCTAAGGGCCATAGTAGTTCCCCATTAAGCTGATATTTGTTTCCACTTCATCTAGCACTACGTTAATTTATGAACAGGTTAAATGGGAATTATATGTTATGGTGGGCTTTAGAATTTTTAAATGGTGGAAATCATTATCACCACTCTTATTTGGTTGTGGCCCATTTGATGTGCATATGGGGCCCAATTGGTGTGGCCCATTTGATATACATAAGACCCATGTGATTAGGCCCATTCGATGTTTTTGTGGCCCGTTGTCGAGGCCCACTTTAATATATATGAGGCCCATGTTACGAGGCCCATTGTGATGTTTTTAAAGGCCCATGGGATATGGCCCATTGCAATGTACATAAGGCCCATTGATGCGGTCCACTTGATTTATATAAGGCCCATATGAGGCAGCCCATTTGATGTATCTAAGGCCTATGGGTCAAGGCTCAATGAGATGTATATAGGTCCATTGCAATGTGTGATTCCCTATGGTTTGTATAATGATATTTTATGGTGGGTCATGCCTTGGGAACAATGTTGGTTTGACGTCCACATTGTAAGTACAATGTTGGTTAAATGTCTGCATTGTAACTCTTCTTAGGGCCCATTGATAGGCCCATACTTGTTGATAATTCATCACTTTATAACATGCTTAGTATAGCTCCATGATTCATGCCCATACACATCATATGTATGCTTGATATGAGGAATGTTTGATCATAGTATAAGTCGTTGGCTAAGACATTTACGGGACTCCTTATGAGATGGAGTGCCCCTACATGAGCGCGTGGTACGTGCGGGATTGCTGCATGATTTGATAATATGACTCATGTATTTTGCATATGTGTGACTTGATCACTGCACGCCCTAGCGACATCAGGGTCGTGACCTCCACAAACACATCGTGGAGGGTTATATCGGATACCGAAAATATTGGCTCTAGCATTGTGGGCATTTAGGATGTCCTTAGGTGAAAATCCTAAAACCTTTTTGGTACCAGGGGATGCTCCAACGTCTAGACCGAGTGGACACATGAGCGCCCGAGTGCTGAATACTAGTAGGCCGCGTCTCCCACTGTGTCGTGGTCAGTTGAAAGGGGGTGTGGCCTAATCCGCCCGAGTGAGGGGACTATAAGCTAGGACAGCAGCAGCGCTGAGGCTGGAGCGCGTACCAGGCTATTTTGGAGCTTTTTGATCACCCTGTATTTCCCTTTCCGCATTGTACTTAAAGCTTTTGATATAGTGGATATGTGGTGATGTCGTTTTGTGACTTGGTTATGCATGTGGTTATGCTCCATTACAAAAAATATATATATACTAAAAATTCTCTTTGTAGGATCTCAGGATCAGAATCTGGCGTATGGGCTCTAGGAGCCGAGAATGGGGTACTACGAAGGCTATCGGTACCGGATTCGGCGATCGGGAATTTTGTGAGCCCGTTCTCCGAGTTTGGGGCGTGACAATTGTGATGTATGTGAGGCCCATGGGATAGGGCCCATTGTGATGTATTTGCGGCTCATGTAATGAGGCCCAATATGATGTATATGAGGCCCATATAATGAGGCCCGGTGTGATGTATATTGGCCCATATGATGAGGCCCGATGTGATGTATATTAGCCCATATGATGAGGCCCAACGTGATGTATAATGGCCTATATGATGAGGCCCAATGTGATGTATATTGGCCCATACAATGAGGCCCGATGTGATGTATACGAGGCCCGTATGATGAAGCCCATTGAGAAGTATATTAGGCCCATGAGTGAGGCCCATTATGTTGTATGTGAGGCCATGGGCCCCACTATATGTTTGGCTCTATGTGGGCCACTCCTTGGGAGCAATGTTGGTTAATTGTCCACATTGATGGGCAATGATGGTTAAATGTCCTCATTGTGACCTTCCCTTAGGCCTTATTAGGCTCATTCTCATAATTCCTTAAGTGGGTTGACCCTAATCATTGGGCCCCATTTACATGATCCATTTATTCTTATTAAGCTATCCCAAGATGTTGGGCCCCCATTGGTTGTTAATAGGATTATTTATTTTATCTTGAAGTCCATTCAAGACTTATTTGGGCCCCCTAGGGCACCTAACATGGCTATATGATAGTATGGAGAAGGAACCCTTTCCAGATCATTGAATGTAGGTAGGCCACCTAGGCCCAACCTTAATGTGAGGAGAGTTCATCATCACCGTAGACGGAGTGATTCGTGCTATCAAATTTGTTATACCCACAGTTGAGGACCGACCTTCATGTTATAGGTCTGATGTCCATATATGGACCCCGCCTTGTGTATAGGCCAATTATCGATGCCGACTATAAGTACGTGCTACTATAACATTATGATACAAGTCATTGAGATGGTATGAGACCCATTGTGATTGCATTAGGCTCATTCTCATTTCCCCCTTAGTGGGCTAACCTAAATTAATGGGCCCCCACTATTATTAGTATGATCCATCTCTGCCTTATTGGGCTATCTCAATTCTTTGGGTCCCCATCGATGTTAGTAGAGGTACCCAAACCTGGAAGCCCACTCTTAGGCCCATGAGTAGGCCATCTAGACCCATCCTTGTTATGAGGAGGATACATCATCACCTCTGGCCATAGGTAGAAGAATATGTGGTATTAGGTTTAACATATCCACTATTGAGGACCGATCCTCATGTTATGGATTAGATCTATTGTCCTTCAATAGGCCCCGCCATATATAGGCCGATTATTGATTACGACTATGTTAGTATACCCACTGAGTATGCATTAACATAGCATTATAATTGTATAAGATCATTGTGAGGTTTATTGTGGTTATATGAGGCCCATTGTGATTGTACGAGGCCCATTGTGTGATTGCATGAGGCCCATTGTGATTGTATTAGGCCATTAAGTGATTATATGAGGCCCATTGTGATTATATGAGGCCCATTGCAATTGTATGAGGCCATTGTGATTGTATGAGGCCATTGTGATTATATGAGGCCCATCGCAATTGTATGAGGCCCATTGTGTGATTGCATGAGGCCCATTGGGATTGTATGAGGCCATTGTGATTATATGAGGCCCATCGTAATTGTATGAGGCCCATTGTGTGATTGCATGAGGCCCATTGTGATTGTATAAGGCCATCGTGTGATTATATGAGGCACATTGTGATTGTATGAGGCACATTACTATTGTATGAGGCCCATTGTGATTATACGAGACTCATTATGATTGTATGAGACCCAGTTGTGATGTATGAGGCCCATCATATGTGTGAGGACCATTATATGTGTGAGGCCTATTATTTGTGTGAGGCCCAATTGCGATGGTGTGAAGCCCACCATGTGTAGATGATTATGTGCACACCACCCATTCACTTATACGGGCCATGGGGCATCTTATACCGGTTCACCATCATGCATGTGATTATAATCATGCTTGGTATACTTCATGATACATGCCCATACGCATCATCTGCATGCTTATTATGAGGAGAGATTGAGCATAACATGTGCTATTGGGCTGATTGTTTATGGAACTCTCTGGGAGACGGAGTTACCCCACGTGTGTGTGTTACGCACAAGTTTGATGCATGACTGGATGATATAGCTCATGCATCTCGTATTTTGTTATGTGACCACTGTATGCCCTAACGACATTAGGGTCGTGGCCTCCACAGGCATATCGTGGACGGCCATATGGGACACTGGAAATGTTTGGTTCTAGCATTGGGGCACCACAGATGTCCCTAGATGAAAATCCCTAAACCCCCGAGGCCAAGGGTTGACCCCAACGTCTAAACCGAGTGGATGCATAAGCGCATGAGGATCGAATACCAGGAGGTTGCGTCTCCCACTGTGTCGTGGTCGGTTGGGAGGGGGTGTGGCCTTACCTGCCTAAGGGAGTAGGCAATGTTAGGCTGAGTCTGACCAGCTCCTAAATGGGTCCGCTATCGACGAGCTAGGTCGATATTGGTAGGCGGATAGTGAGGTCTCTTCCACTTACCTAGTTGTGTGCTTGATGGGGTGTCAAGCTGTCGTAGAGTGTACTAGACCCCGGTGATGATCCTAGAGATGTACAGTACTAATATGTAGACTTATTGAGAAGGAGTTACATACTCAGTATTTTACTCATTCATTCACTATCCACTTGGACTAGTGGTGCGTAACTAATTTGTTATGTGTACCTTTGCAATGGCTAAGGTTTTGGTTGGGGAGCGCGACCAACCTAAGATCAGGAGTTTACCACATTGAGTCTATCTATCCAAATTTAGGTATGAGACTGGTTTGGATAGAAGTCCCTTGTAATAGACCCCACAGCTTGCGATACTACGTACTATCATCCCGACTTCACACTCTAATTTGGTCATTTCTCTCGCACTGCATATTGCATTGCATCCTTAGCATAAAGCATTTGGTTTACTATGCTTCTGTATTACATAGCCTGAATGAGGTTGATGGTATTATGGACTTGCTAGGATTTGCATATTGCATTACATCCACGACATATGGCATTTGGGTTACTATATTTCTGCATTTATATGGCCTAGATGAGGCTGATGGTATTCGTAACTCTTCAGAATTGCATATTGTATTGTATTCTCGGTATCTGATATTTGGCTCATTATGACTCTGCATTGCATAGCCGGTCTGCATTGCATTCTCTAATATTGAATGACTTATAGCCTTTCCAGTATTCTGCTTATGCTGATATTTGTGTGCTTGATACTTATATTGTGCACACACGTACACCACCCTTTAAGCTTTTTATAAGTTTATGCACGATAGATGCATGCAGGTGACTCCAGGACACAGTCAAGCTGAGGTAGGAGCGTGCCGCAGAGCTTCTAGAGCTTTTGACATTTATCTTTATTTCCCCTTCATGTATTGTACTTAAGTTTTTTATTTTAGTAGATATGTGATGATGATGTTGCCTTTGTGATTTGGGTACACTTGTGGTTATGCTCCTTTATTTACAAAAAAAAATAAAAAATCACACTAAAAATCCTCCTTGTAGGATCCCAGGATCAAAACCTGGCGTATGGGCGCTGGGAGCCGAGAATGGGGTACTACGAATGTTGTCGACACCGGATTTGACGATCGGGAATTCCGTGAGCCCGTTTTCCAAGTTTGGGGCGTGACAAGTTAGTAAGTCTCGTTGTTCACCATCGTCCCTTGGGAATGGTAGGATGATGAAATCTATTCTAATATTCACAATTCTCTTATGATTAGTTGTGGGATTGGTAAATCCTGTTGTTTGCCTTCTCTCCTGGGCATGGTTAGGTGATGGAATCACTTCCAAATCCTCACAACCCTCATCCATTGACGATTAGATCCATAAGAAGTTCAGAGATATTACAAATCTCTTATTACTAATTGGATAAGATAGGACTCTGATTCTAGTTGTATCGTTGAATCAAATAAGGTAGCACCCTGAGAACCTACAAGTGGATCCTTGGAAACCCTAGTTACCACCTTTGAATTTATTAGTTTTAATCACTTTAATCACAATTACTCTCTCAATTAATTCAAATTTAGATTCACATCTTCATCTAGTTCTAGTTCTAGTTAAATTCAGAATACACATGAGATTAGTCCCTATGGATTTAAGCTCAGTCTCATCGAGATTATTACTACATCGTTACCTACACTTGGGGTTGTTAACAAATTTGTAGCGCCTTTACCGGGGATTAACGGCTATGTTTTTCTGAGATTGATTAGTTTTAAAAATAAGTTAAGATTAGGATTTATTTACTTTCTATTTTTAGGATTAGGGTTTATTTAGATTTTTTTTTTTTTTTTTAAGAAACTAACTTAACTTTCCTGTTTTGTAGGATCCTAATATAGAAACTTCTAATTTGGTAATCTCTTTCTAATTTTTCTTTCTTTCTAATTCTAAATTAGGGTTTATTTTCTGTTTTTAGAAACTTTCTAATTATAGGATTACTTTTTTTAGAAACTAACTCAACTTTTTATTTATGTTTTTAGAAACTTTCTAATTTTAAAATTTCTGGTTTTAGAAACTGATTTCTTTTGTGTTGTTTTGTAGGATCTTAAATTAGGAACTTCCAATTTGGTAACTTCTTTCTAATTCTCTTCCTTTCTTTTTCCAGAATTCTTATTCCCTCTTTCCTTTTTAGGTTTAGGTTAGAATATGAAATTGAGGGCTGAGAGTGTTTCATACCCAAGTGGGTCCATGACAACAGTCGACGTCTCTTGAGTGAAGGAGGATTGATTGAGGGGTTATCTATCCATCACAGGATTAGACACCACTCGAGATCCATAGAGTTAATTGAAGTTATGGCTGTCAATCAACCGGCAAATCAACCTCCAAATCCTCCTCAACCTAAGGTTGAGGAAGTCTAGGATGAGAATAAGGTGCATCAAACACCCACGCCTCATATCTTATGAGATTATTTACAACCGGCGGGCGTAAGCATGCCCTCATGCATGGTTTTTCCAGAAAGTCAATCATGAATTTCACCCAAAAGGAAGATGAAACATTCTTCCAATGTTGGGAGTGGTTCAAGGATCTTATCATCAGTTCATGCCCACAACATGGTTTTGAAACATGGCGTATTACACACTTTTTCTATGATGGACTAACATCTTTCATGCGCCAATTGGTCGAGACAATATGCAATGGGCAATTCAAGAATAAAAACGTCGATGATGTGTGAGATTATTTGGACAGACTTGTTGAAAACGCACAATCATGGGACGTTACCCTAAAATCGAGCACCACCTCTAGGCCCACTCAATCAAAGGAGAGGGACAGAATATACCTTCTGAAAGAGGATGATGATATCAATGCTAAAGTGGTTAATCTCATAAGGAAATTTGAGGACACGGAATTAAAGAGGGATAAGGCTAAGGAAACTGTTTGCGGTATTTGTGCTTGCAACATTCACACAACCAAAAAATGCCCAACAATACCTGTTTTTCAAGAGGTACTAAATGAGCAATCCAATACCGTGAATAATTACTAAAGACTTTTAATGGACCTATCTCTAATACATACAATCCTAGTTGGAGAAATCATTCAAATTTTAGTTGGAGGAATGGACAAACTGCTACTCCTCAAGGATTCCCTAATCAAGTTTCAAATCAAGGGAAACCTCAAGAAGAACTGGTTCAAAATTCTACACAAACCCAGGAGCTTACTCAAGCAATACGAGAACTTATAAAATTTATGCAAAAGATAGATTTACGTGTTACGGTTATAGAGAGGGGGATGCTTCCTGCTCAACCTTTCCCCAATCCTAAACTGCAATACGAAATAAGTAATTCAAGCTCTCTAAATCAAATTGAGCAAGCTAAGTCTATCACCACTCTTAGGAGTGGGAAGATAATTGACAAATCTATTCTGGTAAGAGTTGAGAAGTCTAAGGACCCAGAAGTAGATGAAACTTATAAACTTAGCAATACTACGCAAGAGTTGGAACCGGAACTTTAAGGCAAGCCGATTGCACCTTTCCCCAATGATTGATTGCACTAAAACCTCTCTCTAACTCTCAGGACATTCTAGAGGTGTTGAAACAAGTGAAGGTCAACATTCCTCTACTTGATGTCGTTAAGAAAATACCTTCATATGCTAATTTTCTGAAAGACTTGTGTACGACCAAAAGATGGCAAAGTATTAAAAAAAATAATCTTTGTAACTGAAAAAGTGAGTGTCATCCTAAAGCAAGATGTGCCATAAAAGTACAAAGATCCCGGTAGCCCAACCATCGCTTGCGTGGGAACTACCGAATTGAGCACGCACTTCTTGACTTAAGAGCGAGCATCAATTTGATCTCATACTCGGCCTACGAGCAACTGGGTCTAGGTGAATTAAAACACACCTGGACGACGTTACAACTTGCCGATCGCTCAGTCCATGTACCGAGAGGGATAAGTGAGGATGTGTTGGTCTAAGTTGAATAATTCTACTATCCGGTAGATTTTATAGTCTTGGATACTCAACCCATCATGAACATAAGCACTCAAATTCTTGGTCTCCAATTTCTTGCCACTTTAAACGCAATCATTAATTGTAAGAATGGAGTCATGAGTATGTCTTTCGGGAATATGACATTGGAGTTGAATATCTTTTTCAACACAGGCAAATAGTTAGAGGATGAAGACGATTCCCACGATACTAACCTGATTGATTCTTTCATAGAAGATAGAGCACTTCTGACCTTATCCTCTGACCCTCTAGAGATGTGCTTGGCCCACTCCCATGATTTAGATGATGATATGATTAGGGAGATGAGTGTCATGCTTGATACTATGTCAATACTTGGAGTTAACTGGTGGAGGCCATAATTCGAAGAATTACCCCAAACTAATGTAGTGCCTCTACCGTCTAACCTCAAGGCATCAATGCTTGACCTAAAACCTTTGCCCTCTGATTTGAAATATGTCTATTTAGGTCAAGATGAGACATACCAGGTGGTGATTTCTTCCCACTTTGAGTAAGAGCATGAGAGTATGCTTATCTCTACTCCCATTGAGCATAAGGGAGCCCTTGGATGGTCTATTGCGGACCTCAAGGGAATTGACCCTTCGATTTGTACTCACCGCATTTATCTAGAGGATAATGCAAAGACCTCCCGACAACCACAACGTAGATTAAATCCAAACACGAAGGAAGTGGTTAAGGCCAAGGTTCTTAAGCTATTGGATGTGGGTATCATATACCCGATATCCGATAGTCAATGGGTGAGTCCAACTCAGGTGGTTCCTAAGAAGTCCAGAATCACCATCATAACCAATGCCAATAATGAACTCGTGCCAACTAGAGTCACTACTGGTTGGAGAATGTGCATTGACTACAGGAAGTTGAATACCGTCACGAGGAAGGACCACTTTTCTTTGCCCTTCATTGATCAAATTTTAGAAAGGCCAACTAGTCATTCTTATTACTGCTTCCTGGATGGGTATTCGGGCTACAACCAGATAGACATAGCCCTTGAAGATCAGGAAAAAACCACATTCACATGTCCCTTTGGCAACTTTCCTTATCGAGAGATGTCATTCGGACTGTGTAATGCCCCCGCCGCTTTTCAGCGATGTATGTTGAGTATTTTTTCTGACATGGTGGGGCAATATTTAGATGTCTTCATGGACGACTTCTCTGTCTTTGGTCCATTTTTCAGTGATAGCTTAGAAAATCTTAAATGTGTATTGAAAAAATGTGAAGAAAAGAATTTGGTACTCAATTAGGAGAAGTGTCATTTCACGGTTCGTAAGGGAATAGTCCTTGGACAGATCATTTTGTCCAAGGGAATTGTGGTAAAGCTAAAATTGATTTTATCTCTACCCTACCTCCACCCAAAAGCATACGAGACGTGCGATCCTTCTTAGGACACTGGATTTTACAGAAGATTCATAAAAGACTTTAGTCACATCTCTCATCCTTTATACAATCTACTTCAAAAGGATATTTCATACGAGTGGACTAAGCAATGCCAAGAAGCTTTTTCTAAGCTCAAGGGCATGTTGACTACCTCACCTATTATATAGCCACCCGATTGGAATATTCCTTTTGAACTTATGTGTGACGCGTCTGACTTTGCTATTGGGGCAGTGTTAGGCCAGAGAAAAGAAAAGAAGCCCTATGTTATTCATTAGGCAAGTAAGACGCGAAATTCAGCCAAAGTGAATTACTCTACTACGGAAAAATAACTCTTGGCTGTAGTATTTACTTTTGACAAATTTAGATGTTACTTAATCAGATCCAAGATTATTATCTACACCGATCATGCAGTACACCGATCATGCAGCGCTCAAGTATCTTCTTTCAAAGATGATGTTAAGTCTCGCTTGATAAGATGGATCCTCCTACTCCAAGAATTTGATTTGGAAATAAAAAGTAAAAAAGAGTAGAAAACGTAGTGGCTGATCACATTTCGAGGCTTGATCTCCCTGATTCCCTTGAGATGACACCTATTAATGACATGTTCCCTGACGAACAATTGTTTAAACTCTCTCATTCACCTTGGTTAGCTGATATTGCCAATTATCTTGCCACAGGTTTCACGCCGACACATTGGACTGCGCAAGATAAGAAGAAATTTTTCGCAGAGGTATGCAAATTCTTCTGGGATGATCCATATTTATTCAAATATTGTCCATATAAGATTTTAAGGAGATGTGTGCCAGACAATGAACACCAAAGTGTCATCTTCTTCTGTCACACTCAAGCCTGTGGTGGTCACTTTTCTGCCAAAAAGACCACGACCAAAATTTTGTGGTGCAGCTTTTATTGGCCCACTATGTTCAAGGACACTCATGAGTTTTGCAAAGCTTGTGAGCATTGTCAGAAATTGGAAGCATTATCCCATCGAAACATGATGCCTCTGAACCCCATTCTGATTATTGAAGCATTTGATTGCTGGGGCATTGATTTCATGGGACAATTCCCCGTCGTTTGGAAATTTATATATTTTGCTCGTTGTAGACTATGTCACTAAATGAGTCGAAGCGATCCCCTGCTGGAACAATGATCATCAAACGGTCATTAAATTCTTAAAAGAGAACATCCTTTCCTGGTTCGAAATGCCTCGAGCCATCATTAGTGATGGAGGTTCACATTTTTGTAATAGACCATTTCCAAACTTAATGAAGAAATATGTCATCTCCCACGTCATCTCCCACAAAGTGAGAGCTCCATACCACCCACAAACAAGTGGACAAGCAGAGATTTTCAATAGGGAAATTAAACATATCTTGGAAAAGATGGTTAACCATGACCGTAAGGATTAGTCAATCCGATTGACCGATGCCTTATGGGCTTACCGTACCGCATTTAAGACCCCTATTGGAATGTCTCCCTTTAGACTTGTCTATGGGAAGGCTTGCCACTTGCCTGTGGAGTTGGAACATAAAGCCTACTAGGCTATTAAAAATCTGAATTTCAATTTGGACAACGTTGGCTCGTTATGCAAACTTAAGTTAAATGAACTCGAAGAAATTCGAAACGATGCGTACGAGAACTCGAGAATTTACAAGTATAGGATGAAGGTATTTCATGATCAACACATCACTACCAAAAAACAGAGCAACGCCGACAACTAAAAACCGTCAGCAATGACCTTTCCCGACAGATAAAATCTGTCGGACGGTCCGTCGGGAAAAGGGGTGTGGGCGTTGCTCACCGACGGATTTTAGCCGTCGACGTTTTTGACGGCTGAGGGTGACGGTTTTAGCCATCGGCGTTTTCAACGACGGCATTTCTGACAGCTGAGGGGGATGGCAAAAACCGTCGGCGTTGTCGACGTGAAAAGCCATCGGTGTTTCTCATAAATTAAAATAATAATAATAATAATAACGCACATATCCAAAACTAGATATACCCATTTCTCAAGGCCCTAAACCAACCAACTTATTTGAGAAGTCTACAGAAAAAGAAAATGAAGAAATTAAAATTAGATATATCATCCAAATTCCAAACATAAAAAATTAGGTGTAAATATTTCCTAAAAATCATTGGTATTTACTCAAATTAGAGCAGTGAAAGAATGAGAATTCAATGTCACGTGTAAATGTTTCATAAAAAATCAATGGTGTTTATGTTGATCCACTATTTCATTGATGATTCCATTCTACCTGGTATATTCCATTCAATGAACACCCAACAGAGAATACAAGGAAAAAAGTCAAATTTTTAGCAGGATTTGAGAATGGGTTTTTAAAATAGCATGATTTGTTCATTTGCTGAATTAGCTAATACATATAAAAACTTGAAATTGCGACAGGTATTGGCCACCTTTAAAAGAAAATGATTAGAAAGAGTATTGTCTAGTATCGAAACCATGTCTCCTAGTATTGAAACCGATACGTATCACAAAAAAAGGTACCATTTTCTGACAATATTTTTAACTTTGGATACCAATGAGGAGAATAGAATATATTTATTTACCTTGCTTGCAAGACATGTAAATAGCCTATCTGCATCCTTGACAAGATCATCCATCGCACTGCACTCAGGATTAGTAGTGGTCAGCTCATGACAAACAACTTTCATGCCTTCAACTAACTGAACCAAATAAAAATAGGAAGAAATTGTGTTCAAATTCTTCACATGAACAATTAAGAGAACACTTGAGAGGCCTAATATAATTCTTTTCTCATGCAACAAAAGATGAATACTGGAAAGAAAAAAAAGAAGAATCTAAAAGGACTAAATCAAGTATACAACTTGCTCAGGAGAACCTAAGGAAATAACATCCAAAGCTTCACTCCAGTCTGCGTGGCCATTTGCAATAGCTGGTGGATCAATATGAGACTTAAAATGCCCACTGCTTTCCCTAGTGGAAAATATTTGCATCAAACAAGAACGTTAGAAAATAAGGGTATCCATATCATGAAAGAAAGCATACTCGAAAACAACTACATTTCTTCAAAACATAGAGGAGGTTGAATAATCACCAAATACCTTATCAAGACAGGCCCAGGCAAGGACTGTGATATAACTTACTCCACTTTATTCTGCAACATCTAATCTGGAGATCCAAAGTCAAAGTATGAGCAAAGAGCAAGAATAATTAGTATATAATATAATGTTACATGAAATCACATAATTTATAAATATGTCCACATTCATAAAAACAGACAGTACTAATAGCAACAAAACATAAACTTAAGCGCAACAGAAAGATGAAGCTGATTTCCTCTCAGAGCACCATAAGTTATGGTGCTCCTAGTTGCATCAGTTTACTTGGAGAGTAATATGAAAACTCCAATGATTATATGATCAAATATATATACATGTGTGTAGATAAATAGATAGATCGATTAAAAGGAGAGTTATTTGTAATGACTTGGTTAAAGTGAACAAGAACAACAAGAACATAGGTCGGAGATGGCACACAAGATGTAATTGTATTAGATCATACCAAGCAATACGGTAAGAAATAAGTTCATTGATGGTCCACATTAGATGCACAAGTGCAGACCACCTGATGAGTGGATCAGCCTCATCCTGTAGTAGAGGATGGCAGTCAGGTTGACCTCATGAACAGGCTGGAAGTTGTACATGTGTTCTCATGCTTGAACATGTCCCACAAAGAGGATTCCCAGTCCTCTTCATGTGAATCTTCTTTAACTTGTGAATAAAACTTCAGCACAGGACTATGAAAGAGCAAGAATTCAATAGCAATGACAGACTTATCACTACACGAGAGTCAAAAATCTCATTATCCCAATCACTTGGTGGGCACCACAAAAAGATCGAGCTTCACATATTGTATATTAACCCTGTACAGTGGTAAATAAAAAGACAGTAAAAAACAGAGAAGCCATACTCTGCATCCATCCAATGCACAGGGCCACATCCAGCAGAGCAAAGCAGCAAAAAATCTACACGAACGACACTAGACGACATCTAAACAACAAACCACAGCTGAAGCCTCTTCTGCGTCTTCGGACTAGCCTCTTTCAGCTTAAACACTCAACAGAGAGATCAGCTCCCATAACAGAGAATCACATGCCACTCAAACCTCAACAAAGACAGAGTACAACACCCTGATAGCCCATACCTCCAGAGACTGACCAGCTGAAAATCTGCATAGAAACAATCCTGCAAACACTCCCAGCCGACTGCATGACTTCCCTGCATCCAACCATTCATAACAATTCACCCACTAAATATACATATTTCCAGCCATTCAATTCCACACCAACAGACAACTGGTCATATGAATGCCCACACAAACAAATGCGAGATGCTGACTTCATTCTGAGTCTTCAACTGAAGAAGAAGTGATAAAATTAACAAAAGCATTTTATATGCAGAATTGTAGAAATCAGGGCCAACCAGCCAGTCTAGACAAACAGACCAGCATACTAATTTCATGTATGATTACACAAGTAGATAAAAATGAAGAGGGAAAAGAAATCTCACCAATGCAGCTAGAGTATGCTGATGGAGGGTATATAATGAATCTTGTGTCAATCCTCTCCCTCGTCTTCTTGATGCATTTCTTTGAATTCAATGGGCATCTGTTGCAACCCCAATTGAAGATGTAAGAATTCGAGTCGAGAAAACCCTTGTGCAAAGTAAGCCATTCTCCAGTTTCATGTACGAACAATCCAGCAATCAGAGAATGCAAAGGTCAGACCCATGAGATTATCATCCAGGATCGTGGAATCCATGGGTCAGGCTGGCACAGACTCAAGACCGAATGACATTGGTGTGTATTTAAGGATCACATAACTCCTCGTTGAAAGACTGGATTTATTAGCATGCAGATGGAAAGAAAATAGCGGAAAAGCATATTACCAGACATTTCGAGTCCTATAGGCTATCCAGCGACTCAGTGATGTAGAGAGGGTCGCAGACAGTTTCATGGCCAAGATGGATCAGAAAAGGCCCGGTCGACGACAGAAGTGATTCGGACCGTCGGACCTTAGATCGGACGTATCTCGCAATACGGAATGAGTTAGTTGACGTAAAATATATGATTTTGGGGTAGAACGAGCTACTTTAGCCCACCAACCCTGCTATGCTGGGTTGCGATGCTCGGAATTGTGAGAAACCCCTGGATCGACAGTCGTTTCCCTGTTTTAATTTCATTTTTACTATAAGTAGTAAGTTTTAGTTTGATTATAACTCTTCATCCGTCAGGCTTTAGGAGTTGCGTCCAACGTGAAAAGAGCTTAGAATAATTAGGGGAACGGTTTGGTGAAGCCAAATAGGACACTTACTATTTTTGGCCGAAAACCTTGCGCACTAGTAGACATCACGACCATCTATAAATAGTAAGTTTGCTATTTATAGTAAGTCGCGAATTCTAGGAGTTTTAGTTGTAGTTTGATTCTGATTTCTTTCCCATTGCTTGGTACCCCTATTTAAAGGGTTGTGAACTCGTTTTTATTTATCAATTAATCAATTTCGAATTTATTAAGAATTTATTTCTATTTTCTGCTTTCTTTCCTCGTGGATTCGAGAAGTCTCTGTGAGGAGTCCAGAGAAGCTCCGTGGATTCGGAGTATTTATCCTCATCACGTTCATCCCTGCGTCACTCAGCAATCTCCGTTGCCTGCAATACCTGAGATGGGAGTACACAAAAACTTATTAGTAAAACTAAGAAGAGAATAATCATACTTCCAGACATTAAAATAGGTCAAAATTCCACCTGAGTAAAGAATATTTCCCAAATGGGATGTGAACAAGCAATCACATCCCAAAATTTTGCATAGAATTAAATTACAAAAATGGCACTCTTAAGATGCTCAATTCACATACTAAATGCAATGCAAAATGTATACGATAAATAAACACATAGGGTGCGTTTGGTTGCACCAAATATCACGAAATTTCATCATATTTCATGATGAATCAGTCTAGTTTGGTGCAAAATTTCACGACATTTAATGAAATTTGGTACAACCAAACACACCATTAGATAAGGGAATTAAAGAAACTGACAAATTAGGGAAGTTGTAGGAAATGGCACACCAAATATAGGCCTAAGGGCCAAAAAATCAGGCCCATTACTAATTTAGGTGGACACACGAAGGGAAACAATTTAGAAGAAATGCATGCTTGTATCTTGTTTCCAATTGTGTTGTCCATGTGAATCATGGGCGGGCTAGATTTCAATCCCTAAACCAGCCAATATGTGACTACAACTAGTAAAAGACAATCATCAACAACTGGTTAGTTTCAGACAGGTAAAACTTCGGTAATTGGAGGGTTAGGATTGTTCAATCCATGAACTTGTGGTAAGCGACCGATCATGGTTGGACTCCCTAATGAACCATCTGAATGATGATACATGGACCATTGCACCACATGCTAATTTGACCGCAGCTCCCAGCAAAAGGGAGCTTGTGCACTTCACACCAATTAGGGGTCGTTTGGATGCTTGTAAATGGGACTAACTGTAAATGATTTATAGCTAAATGGTTTATAGTTTGTTCAGATGTTGAAAAGTGTTTGTAAATGATTTACAGGCTGTAAATCATTTACAACTTTCAGCCCCCCATTTGATTTACAGGCAAAAAGCTTTGATTTCACTTTGCAGCCGGCTCTCCATTTACAGCCTAATGACCATGAATAGAAAGATTGGCTCTCCATTTAGAGAACTTGAACAATTTACAGGCTATCTAAACATAGAAAATCATTTACCTGCAAATCATTTACAGCTTAACAGCCAAATAGGACAGGCTGTATCATTTACCACTTAAAATTATTTACAAGCATCTAAATGCCCCTTTGGATTTCTACAATCATGCCCTTAGGTAAAATGCAGGTAATCTACCTTGCTGACTGTTTAGGTGGAATTGCAATCCACTAGTTAGGGCATGTAGATGTATAGAATGACTTGGTAGAGGAGATATATTTTCCCCGTAGAAGTTATCCTGGCCATTCAAATAAAACAGACCTGAATGTAAATTGTTGACCTCTGTGGGCTTTTGGTTGCCCAAAAATTAAGTGGCTTGGTTCACCTGTGGCAGCCCATACTTTTCCCATGACACATTCGTGGTGGGACCTACATCCTGAACAGTTCCAACCACTTGCACAGGGCACCCAGCTTGTAGGAGTGCAGATTCATTTCAATAGCTCACAGACTACTAGACCAAGCCTCGAACAACAATACGAAGCACAGGAACCATGTAGCATACAATTATGCCCTACATGCAGTGGTATTAAATGATTGATCTTTAACAACTTGCAAGTATTAATACAATAGCTTCAAGTGTTTAACATTACATCATTAGAAAAAGAAAATGCTCTAAAAGGAACAATACAGATGCTTTGGGCAGTGATCTATGCATGAAACTAAATATTATTTCTCAAGGTTACATACTAATTGTTGGAAAGGTCGTACCTATCTTCAGGATAATAAACATGCTTGTTTGGTAGCTAATTATCAAGAGAATGTAGCATGGAACTTAGCCTTTCAATTTTCTACAGCAAAGAATGAAGCTTTGTCAACTGAACTAACCAAAAATGAGATAAAACATGTACTGAACTGCATTCAAATCCCTACATGACAACATTCACCCCTTAGCTTACTGGATCAAATAAGATTAGTAGGGGGTCCTTCAACGGATCTATCAGAATTTATACATCCCATACTCATCTACTACAAGCAAATACCTCAAATTCTTGAATCAAGAGTGAGAGAACAACGCCAATGATCTTCAATTTGCTAATCAAAAGAACAATCTTGTAACCCTTTCTCGAATCATCACCATCTCTGAGGTTGTTCCCGGGCTAGTTTCTATCTGCACATTCAATTTATGTATGGTAGCCTTAGAAATTTGTTCTAGGCATGAAGGATAGTTTAGATCATTCGATTGAACTGTCTAACTAAAATGATGCAATTAGAACAAAAAACACATCCAATTTTCCTTACACAAGTCTGAGGGAACCACCAACCGCACACATCCGAGCAATGCCTCAGGCCATTCCACTGGCCATTCCACCTCCACAGTATCTTATGGTTATTGTTGTTAATGCGGTTCTAAAAAACTGCTAAATCGGTATCCATGACAGAGTCCATTAGATCCCGTTTCTGGTGGAAGTGAAGATCCCAATTCATATCAATAGCGTTTGGATTTTTATGGATGATTACAAGGCTTGTTCGAGCCTGATCTTCAACCTCAGTAGCCTACTTACCACAACAGATCGACGAAGTTTTTCAAAAAAAAAAACTCACCAATCCGAAATCAAATTGAAGTTTCTAGAAGGATGAGTGAGAAATCCCCAATTCCAAAAATCCTCAAGATCCCTAAAATTCTAAAATCCCCAAATCCCTAATTTGTAATATCAGAAAATCTCTGAATTGGGGTCCACATTCAAATCTGTAAGCCCTAAAATCCCCAAATCCCTAAATGGGGGTCCACATCGAATCAGGAATCCACAAATTACCAAATCCCCCAAATTCGTAAATCAGCATTGAGATTGAGAGAGATTGAGAGAGATAGATACCTCTTTGGATCTTGAGGAGGGCGTGCGCAGGTAGGGAGTGTTGGGGGCCTTGCACAAAACCTTAGGATCTAGCCTCCCGAAACAAACCAGAATTATGGAATAATAATGCAATGTAATAAATCAAAGCATAAACCACACAACACAAGAAATTTTTACGTGGAAAACCCTCAAAGAGGTAAAAACCATGGGACCTCGTCCAGATCAACAATCCACTATGAAGTAGAACGTTACAACCTTCTTCACTCACACAGGAGTGGATAAACAATAAGAGAATAAAAGAAAAATGGAGAGATCTAACCGATTACGAGAACGTAGCAGCGTTGAGATATCAAGTGCACAGTAAATCACCTTTATGAGCAAAACCTCCCTTCCACAAGCTTCCTCTCTCTCTTTCTCTCCTTCTCTCACACCTTTGATAGCCCTAAACCCTTTAACAAATCCTTGTAAAGCTTTAAAAACCCTCTTATCATTTTCATATCTATTGGAAAAACCTAGGAACCCCTATTTATAGTTTTAGGAAACTCCTTTCCGCATCCCGATTGCGAAAGAACTCAGATTTTCGCAATCCTTAAAATCACAGAACAAATCTGTGTAACCACGACGGATCGAGACGAGGCCACGACCGGTCGAGCACCACCCTTGACCGGTTGAGCACCCCCCGAAAAAATAGTCCAAAGTCGCTGGACTTTGAGTTGAGTCATGGCTCGACTCCACGACTGGTCATGCACTAACCCTCGACCGGTCGTGTAAGGCTCACGACCGGTCGAGCACGGAAAAAAAACTCCATTAAATCTTCCCCTTTTTGACCCAGGAGGGATTTACCTTCTTCAAGCCAGCCAGGTTTCTACAAACCTCAAACTTGCCCTTAAACAAAGCCTTGATCATCATGTCTGACCCGTTATCGTCCGTGTGGACCTTCTCAAGCTGTAACACCTTCTGTTCTAAAGTATCCCCGATCCAGTGATACCGAATCTCTATGTGCTTTGACTTGGAATGCTGACTTGGATTCTTACTCAACTGTAAGTACTCTGACTATCGTAATAGACCACGTGCTGCTCCTGCTTCAGGCTAAGTTCCTGTAGGAACCTCTTCATTCAAAGCATCTCTTTACATGCCTCTGTGACTGCAATATACTCGGCCTCTGTCGTTGACAATGTTACGATCTTCTGTAGCTTGCTCTGCTAAGAAACCGCTCTCCCTACAAACGTGAACATAAATCTCGATGTAGACTTCCTGGAGTTTATGTCGCCTGACATATCTGCATCTGTGTAGCCCTCTAACACAAGTTTTCTGTCACCATAGCATAGGCTCAACCTGAATGAGCCTCTTAGATATTGCAATATCCACTTCACCGCTGCCCAATGTTCTTTACCAGGATTGGTAAGATACCGGCTGACAACACCAACCGCATATGCTATATCTGGGCGTGTACACACCATAGCATACATCAAACTTCCTACAGCTGATGCATAGGGTATCTTCTACATCTCTTCCACATTTACCTTCGTCTTGGGACACTGCCTGTCACTTAATCTGAAGTGACCATCTAGTGGAGTACTGACCGGCTTCGCTGCATTCATATTAAACCGCTCTAGGATTTTCTCAATATACAGCTCTTGTGATAACCAAAGCTTTCTCTTGCTTCTGTCACGGGTTATCTCCATTCCTAGGATCTATCTAGTCGGGCCTAAGTCTTTCATCGTAAAAAACTTGCTCAACTCCTGTTTCAGCCTGTCGATCTTCTTGATGTCTTTTTCTATGATGAGCATGTCATCAACGTATAACAACAGAACTAAGAAATCACCATCTGAGAACTTGCACGTGAACACATAGTGGTCCGACTCCGTTCTGTCATACCTATGTTGTAACATGAACGAGTCGAACTTCTTGTACCATTGCTGTGGAGCTTGTTTCAACCCATATAAGCTCTTCCTCAGCCTACACACCATATGCTCTTTGCCCTTGACTTTGAACCCCTCTGGTTGGTGCATGTAGATCTCTTCTTCTAGGTTACGATGGAGGAAGGCAGTTTTAACATCTAACTGCTCTATCTCTAGATCCATGCTAGCCGCCAACCCAAGCAACACCCGTATGGATGTCATCTTCACTACTGGTGAGAATATCTCCTCAAAGTCTATGCCTTTCCTCTGACCAAACCCTTTCACCACAAGTATGGCCTTGAACCTCGTCTATGAATTCTTCTGCTCAACCTTCTTTCTGAACACCCACTTGTTGCTCAAAGCTTTCTTGCCCTTAGGCAATTTTACCATATCATAGGTGTGGTTCTTATGCAAGGATTTCATATCCTCTTGCATAGCTTTCAACCACTCCCCCTTATGCTGGTCGGCTAGGGCCTCAGAATAATCTTCTGGCTCTCCCCCATCAGTTAGCATAATGTACTCATGCGGCGAGTACCTCTTGGATGACTGTCTGTCCCTATGTGACCTCCTCACCTGTGGCTCAATAGGTCGATCAAGTGGGGGCTGCTCTCCTGGTCCATCTTCTGAAGGAACTCCCTCATCCTCTGTACCTTGTTGTACTCCCCCATCATCAGCACCACGAGGGGAATAATATGATGCATGTCCTCTAGCTCACCTGAACTAGGCCGGTTCTTCTCTGGCTTACCAATGTCTTTTATACACTGATCTTCAAAGAAAACCACATCTCTACTCCTGACGAGCTTCTTCTCGGTCAGATCCCACAATCTGTAACCGAACTTTTCATCACCGTACCCCAAGAACACACACTGCCTGATCTTCATATCGAGCTTGAACCTCTCGTCCTTTGGTACGTGAACTGATGCCCTGCATCTAAACACCCTGAGATGACTGTACTATGGATCATGTCTAGTCCACACTTTCTCAGGTACTTCTCCATTCAACGGGGCTGATGGAGACCTGTTTATCAAATACACCACCATGTGCATTGCTTCTCCCCAGAACGTCTTGAGCAATTTTGCATGGGATAACATGCATCTAATTCTCTCAACAATGGTGTGATTCATTCACTCAGCTACGCCATTATGCTGGGGGGTCTTGAGAATCGTTTGTTCATGTCGTATACCTAGGGACTTACAATACTCATGAAAGTTGCCAATGTATTCGCTACCATTGTCAATGCGGATGCACTTCAATGATCTGTTTGTTTCTCTCTCGACCATAGCATAAAATAATTTAAACACACCAAAGACCTCATCCTTGGATTTTAAAGCATAAACCCAAACCCTCTTAGATGCATCATTTATAAAAGTAACAAAATATAATGCCTCACCCAAGGTTTTTGTCCTCATAGGATCACAAACATAAGAATAAATCAAATCTAATGCATGTATTTTATTAACATGAGAAGCAGATTTAATAAATGAAACTCTCTGTTATTTTCTTGATATACAATCAAGACAGGTTTTGAGAGGCATACCTGTCACGTCTGGAAGGAGCCGCTTCCTCGCTAGTAGCTGAAGCCTTTCACTCATGCGGCCTAGACGCCTGTGCCACATGTCAATAGCTGAATCTTCCGCTGCATTTAATCCACCCTTGCACATACTGACACTTTCCTTGTAAAGGGTGCAATACTTCTTTCCTCTGGCCACAATCAATGAACCTTTGATGAGCTTCCAACGCCCACCAACAAATCGACTTTCATAGCCATCATCATCCAACCTTCCCGTCGACACCAAGTTGAGGCGAAGGTCTGGGATATGCCTCACATCCCTGAGAACCAATGTGCAGCCCACGTCTGTCTTCACACAAATATCACTAACCCCTACGATCTTCGATACGCTAGAATTTTCCATCTTCATGGTCCTATAGTCACCTGACTTGTAGCTTGTGAAGAAGTCCCTGTGTGGAGTTGCATGAAAAGAAGCTCCCGAGTCAATCACCCAGTCGGTGTCCTGACTCGTAGCCATGAGACATATATCGTGATCTGCTGAAAGAATAACTACAATGTCGCCATCTGAAGTGATCGCAGTGGAATCTGATTCATCTTCCTTCTCCTTTCCTTTTCCTTTCTTGTCGTTCTTCTTACCACGACATTCATGCTTGTAGTGAACCTTCTTGCCACAATTCCAGCAATCAATATCCTTCCTATTACTTGACTTGCCTCTTGATTTATCTCGGGCCTTTTCGCCTTTTCTGTTCTTTTCGCTCCCCCGTTCCTGTGTCACAAGGGCCTCTTACTGATTAGACCCTTGAGACTTCTTCCTTGTCTCCTCATTGAAGAGACAACTAGTAACATGTTCCATGAAAATCTTTCTGTCTAGCGCGGAGTTACTTAAAGACACCACCAATGTCTCTCAACTGTCAGGCAATGAACTAAGCAATAACAAAGCCTTCAATTCATCATCTAGGACCATCTTCATAGAGGAGAGTTGGTTCACTATATTGCTGACCTCATTCATGTACTCAGCCATATAACCACCATCTTTGAACTTGAGATTCACAAGTCACCTTATTAGAAAAATCTTATTACCGGCTGTCTTCCTCTCATACAGCCATTCCAATTTCAGTTATAGGCTAGCGGCTGATGTCTCCGTAGACACATGGTGGAATACGGAATCGTCCAACCATTGTATAATAAACCTCATTGCCTTTCGGTCCATCTTCTTCTAATCATCATCAGACATATCTTTGGATTTTACTGATATGCCTAAAATTGGAGAATATAGGTCCTTGCAATAAAGCAAGTCCTCCATCTTAGCCTTCCATATGGTCCAGTTAGAACCATTGAGGCTAATCATCCTTGATAAGCCACCTTCCATAATTCAAAACCAATCATACCCGTTCAATGAACTTAGCTTTGATACCACTTTGTTGGGGGCCTTGCACAAAACCTTAGGATCTAGCCTCCCGAAACAAACCAGAATTATGGAATAATAATGCAATGTAATAAATCAAACCATAAACCACACATCATAAGAGATTTTTATGTGGAAAACCCTCAAAGAGGTAAAAACCATGGGACTTCGTCCAGATCAACAATCCACTATGAAGTAGAACGTTACAACCTTCTCCACTCACGCAAGAGTGGATAAACAATAAGAGAATAAAAAAAAACGGAGAGATCTAATCGATTATGAGGATGTAGAAGCGCTGAAATATTAAGTGCACAGTAAATCACCTCTACAAGCAAAACTTCCCTTCCACAAGCTTCCTCTCTCTCTTTCTCTTACACCTTTGATAGCCCTAAACTCTTTAACAAACCCTTGTAAGGCTTTAGGAAACCCTCTTGTCTTTTTCATATATATTGAAAAAACCTAGGAACCCCTATTTATAGTTTTAGGAAACTCCTTTCCGCATCCTAGTTGCGAAAGGACTCAGATTTCTGCAATTCGCAAAATCGCGGAACGAATCTGCATAACCACGACCGATCGAGACGAGGCCATGACTGGTCGAGCGCACCCACGAACGGTCGAGCACCACCCTCGACCGGTCGAGCACCCTCTAAAAAAATAGTCCAAAGTCGCTGAACTTTGAGTCGAGTCAAGGCTCGACTCCACGACTGGTAGTGCACCAGCCATCGACTGGTCGTGTAGGGCTCACGACCAGTCGAGCACAGGGAAAAAACCCCATCAAAACAAAACCTTAGGATCTAGCCTCCCGAAACAGGGAGGGCATCGTTTTGGCTTCCTCCCTTCTTTGGATCAAACACCTAGAGAGAGAGAGAGAGAGAGAGAGAGGTTAGGGGGCGGAGAGAGGGAGAGATAGTGGATGGAGAGGATTAGGGCACGCGAGACAGAGAGGAGGGTTGTGGGTACGTGTCGTTCGAAGATGAGCGTTGACACTCCTCGAGCTCCGAGTTGTATGAACGGTTCAAAGGAGATCATAGTTACGTGGGTCCCTCAATGATGTATTTATCATATCCACACCGTGAATTCAGTTTTCGAGATCATTTTAGAGGATGATTCAAAAAATGAATCATATCAAAGGCTCAACTGGACCACACCACAAATAGTATCAGGGATAGTGATTTTCACAGTTAAAACATTCGTAGGGCTCAAAATAACGTTTATTTTCAATCCAATTTGTCCATAATGTTCAAAAGACTTGGATGAAGAGGAAAAACAAATATTATATTAATCCAAAATTTCCATGATCCCCAAAAGAGTTTCTTTAGTAGACGTTCAATCCCCCACTTCATTTTTCAGTATAGTCCACTTGATATTTAGATATGTCTTATTTTTCTCCTCAAGCGTTAAGATGAGCTCGCCAAATGCATGGACGGTTTGGATATGACACATACCTCATGATGGGACCCAGCCAATCCGCTGACGTCAATACACCAGCTATATCGCTGGTGTGTGGTACACCAGCCAATCCGCTTCCGGGTTGAGCAACAGCGCTGACGCTCCTCGAGCTTAGAGTTGTATGAACAGTTCAACTGAGATCAAGGTTAAATGGGCCACACAATGATGTATTTATCATATCTGCACCGTTCGTCAATTTGGAGAGATCATTTTAGATAGTGATCAAGTGCGATGTGATCCAAACTGTTAAGCTGACGGCATACGTACGTAAAGGTGGCTGCTTGGAAAATATCCTAAACTTAGATCAATGGCCCACTGAAAAGAAGATAAGGGGACGACTACTATTTAAAGGAAATGGGTTAACTGATCTAAATTCTAACCTAGAATTAAATGGTTTGGATCACCGGACCTAATCATGTATGACGGGATATAGTCTACTCACATCACGGAGCAACGGGGTCTGTCCGCAATCTCATAACAAACTCAGAATGAACTTTGATACTCTGGCAGAATGTGACAGATGATATGCAGGCACCTAGACAATAATTAGATCTTGCATGCCAAGTAAGCTAATATAAACCGTCCACATTTTGACTGGATGTATCATGCTCCAAAAATTACCGTGGAATAGTAGTCATATATGACATGGTTAAAAATGAAAATTTTCCAACGGTCTTAATTGGACAAGTATTCACGGATCAAAGGTTAGGATTGTTCAACCAATGTGATTTTGAGTGTTCACCATAATCCCAGTGGTTTCACAATTTGTCGATTTTATTGAGTCACGTGACCTTTACAGTTGTTGGGTGATGGAGTGCCGTTAAACCATTTCACTACAATGCCACTAGCTAGGTGGCTAGTGGTCGGTGTTGTGATGGGCCCACCAAAATGTATGTGTTTTATCCACTGTCCATCCATTTCTAAATAATATTTTAGGGGCTGATCTAAAAAATAATCCATATGTAAAAATAATTTAGACCACACCAAAGGAAAGAAATGGTCACGAGTGTCCACCGTTAAAAAACCAAATTTAAGCATGTAATGGAGTGTGGGTTTCCCCGCGCCGACAGCTAAAAGCCATCGGGGAAGACAATATATGGCCGTCGGCTTTGATCATTTTTTTGGTAGTGCATTCTTTGGAAATCATTCACATTAGGTTAGACAGTCCTCTTGTACAATTCTCGGTTACATCTTTTTCCGGGTAAACTCTGATCTCGTTGGATCAGTCCTTTCACTGTTACTAATGTCTATCCTCATGGGGCCGTCGAGATAAAGAAACCGAACGTTGGCAATGCTTTTAAAGTAAATAGACATCGGTTAAAGCCATTTGTTGAGAAATTTAATTTAGAGGACATGTCCATACCTCTGATTAATCCTGTTTACCAGGATTGACCTCCTAATCTGATGGAGGTATAGTTAGGTTTATTGCTTTTATAGAATTTAGGACTAGGATAGTTTGTTTTCTGTTTGTTTAGGATAGTTTGATTTTCGGTCGTTTAATTCTTGTGCTAACCCACCTTCACACTGAGATCCTTTGGAAAAAGCCTCAAAATTCCTTCATCAGGTACTATCTTTCCATCACTTCTCCTTCAATTATGCTCTCTTTTACAAATCATTCTTATTTCTTTTTATATTGATGACAATGTAGATTTTAGGTTTGGGATGGGAGATTAGGTAAACTAATCAGAGTTTTATCAGTTTTGAGCAAAATTTGTAAAAAATTTTTAAAAAATTTCAATGTTTATTTGTTTAGAAACAATGAATTGTGTATTTAAGAATGTTTTGAGTATGATGATAAGATAGAGATTGAATTTTGAATTATTGGAGTTTTATCATCTAAATAATATGTCAATTACAGTTCTTACACTCAATTGATTAAGAGGAAGTTTCAATAGCATGTTAATCTAAATTGCAAGACATGTTCAATTTACTTTCTATGAAGAGTATTAGATCTTCTGATTGTTATTAGAATGATCATTGAACGATATTAAGAATTGAGTATGGAGAATTTTATCCACCTTAAAAGAAGAAAAAAAACCAATTAAGAAAAGAATTTTAAAAAAAAAAAAGACATCGACAAAAAGGTCATGTATGGTGAAAAGACTGAAAAGTTTGAAAATGAATAAAAAATCTGAAAATAAAGAGAAAAGACTGAAAAGACTAAATGAATACAAATGACCGTCGATATAAAATAAAAAACTGGAAAAAAAAAAGTAAAAGGGGATGAGTTCGGAATATGTGCTTGAGTTTTCAACAAATCTTGAAGTGATGAGCATGGCCAACATTATGAAAAGATAGTATTTTTATGAGAAGTAAGTTGATTTTCACTGAGCACATTGAAAAACTTAATATGCGAACTATGCTCTGACTTAATGGATAGAGAACTTATTTGATTGATTGCTTATGTGATTCGACTTTAGGTTTCCAAAATCTCACTTTCTCATCTTGAGTCTACTCAGTCATACTTGATTACACAAAAGATTATTTTCCAAAAAAAGTTTGAACATTGCACATTAAAGTTTATTTTTCGCATACTTTGCTCGGGACTAGCAAAATGCTGGTTGGGGACTATGTTGAGGGTTAAATATTGCATATTATCCTCCATTTATTACTTGATTTTATGAACATGATAATGCTTAATGTTCTATTTTAATCATGTTTGTGTTACAAAGTAAATTTAAGAGCTTGGATTGAAAAGGATGTTAAAAGCATGGATTTAACACTCAAGAATCACTAAAGTCAAGGATGGATCTTATGAGACAAAAAATAAAGAGTTCACATGTCAAAGATCTAAGAAAATCAAGTGGGGAATGAAGAGCATTAAAGACTTGAAGTAAAGAAAATGAACCCTAAAAATTTGCCTCCAGCGAGCGTAAATTTGAGGTAATTTCTGGATTTTTCCAAGTCGGTATGAAAGGCGGTGCTGCAAAATTATAAAAAGGAGTCCCTAAGACGTTCCTAGGTATCTTCTAAGGTTCGAGGAGTGAAGAAAAAGCGTGGAGAAACCGTCACCAAGAATTTTTTCTCATTTTCTTTAGTTGTTTTTATGCTTTTCTTAAGACATTTTAGTGCAATCATGTCTGAAAGTGTCCTGGTTTGTCAATTAGCGTGAGTGTTGAGTCAAGGAAGATCAATTCAAGTGTCTGCCTCAACCGGATGTGTGCAAACTCGTCACAGGTAAATCTAAGCCTCATATCCCTTGTCCCAAAACACTAAGTATGCAAAACTCTTAAAACAAACTAGAACATCATAGGGTTTTTAAGTCAAGAAATTTTTTTTTTAAATAGGAAAATTCTGAGAGAAAGTTAGATATCAAATTCTGTGACCTTACGAAGAAGTTTGATATCAAATAAAATATCATGTCATGCCATTTTCACTGTGTTTCACCTTTTTTTTTTCTTTTTTCACTATGCACACTCACACCTACCTGCATCATAATAAGCACTTGAACTCATGATCTCAATGTTAAAATCTACAAGTATACTACCGAGCCATGAATAGGGATTCTTGTGGTGTGGTCCAAGTAATCTTTGAATCTGCATCAAATTTTATTTTTTTTCACTCATGCATTGCAACAAGCTGGCAAAACACATACACCACGGTATGCCCCCACAGAGTTTGGGCACATCGTGCCACAGGGACGGATGGCCATGTGGTGGGTGCCACTCCATTTCCATCTAATGCCCCCATTGAGGAACGCCATTTCCTCGCCACTATCCCGCAAGCACCGTACAAGTTTATGATTATCCAAACCACGTATTGATTGGCTTCCAACTAAAAACTGCTCTAATTGGATCATCTTAACCGTGTAATAAGTTTCTCGCTGAATGGAATCCGTCCCTGATTTTTTAGTTATTATTTCCATTCGTATGAAAGTAGAGAGGGGGCTAAAATCATCCAAGCATCATAGGTTTTGGAATCTGTCCCACTCTCCATTGAGAATATAAAAGAAACGGTTTGGATCACGTCCATGTAAGCCACGCGTGGAGGAAGTATGTGGAGGCACAACAATACACCGTATCTGCTCCGAAATTGGATAGTGCGCGCCACCTTGCGGAAGCGGAAAAGAGAACAGAAGTATCTTGCCTTCTCAACGTATGAATGATGTAATACACTGCACTAACGTAATACCGAAGTACATACTTCCGAAGAACTCGTGACAGCTGGGAAAATGGATCGGGGCCTTCCGTAAAAAGATAACATTAAAGAAAGACAGTATGAGCTGGCAGAAGAAGGGAAGTAAAAGTTATTTTTTGAAGCTTTTAATTGGATTTATATTAAATTTTGGACAATAAAACAAAAATACTACTTAGATGGACAGTTCAAATCTACCTTATCATCTAATGTTTACGGTGGAGAGTAGGTTGTATGACGTGCCCATACAATCACGAGCACTCTATTATTCCCTTATCTCATTCCTGAAGCGCGTGGAAAAGTCGATGCAAAGACTCCAGAATCAAAACAGGGGTCAAGTCTCGTGGGCCCTCCGAGAAGATTCTTTCTGCCTTTGATCGTCTGATAGGGGCGCGGATTGCGTCCTACCCCCGCCAGGACAATAATCCGTCCAGACCGGGCTCTGTGGGACCCACCGTGTGGTAAGTGTTTTATCCACACTGTTCAACGCTTTTTTCAGATAATTTTATTATGTGAACTAAAAAATGAAACAGGTCCAAGGCTTAAGTGGGCCACACAAAAGGAACCTACACGGATAATGACATCCACCGTTGAAACCTTTTTAAAGGCCAACGTGATGATTTTTTTACCATAAAACCTATTCATAAGGTCATTTAGACGTGGATGAAGTGAAAACACAAATATCAGCTTCATCCGAAATTTGTTCGGCTCCTAAGAAGCTTTTAATGGTGGACGATCAATCCCCACTTTGTCGTCCACTTAAACCTTAGATCCACCTCATTTTTTGGTTCATATATTAAAATTATCTAAAAAAAAGCATTGAACGGCGTGGATAAAACACTTACATCACAGTGGGCTCCACAGAGCCCTGCCCGGACGGATTACCGTCCGGGTTGGGGTAGGACGCAATCCGCGTCCCTTTTGATAGAGACCCGGACTTCCAAAACTACCCTTGAGACCCAGGCCGTTAATTTAGGTGCTTCCCTCTTGGTACGTGTCTACATACGTTGAATGAGAACTGTTGGTCATTCTATCGCTATCCATTTCTTCGTCCGCATAGGCCTCACAAGATGATTAGACCGTCGCAAATATTAGGGCCATGAAGCATACACTGTGTTGAGAGCCACCGGATGAGAGACCTTGATCTCTTCCAGATCTCACATTGGCAGTTTGAGGAGTGTTGTATTTGGATGACCAAATTTTTGCCCCGTAGGTATAGCTTGATTGGAGCCATTTATTTTGTGTGTCCCACAATAAATGGGTCAGGGTTAATAAATAAGCTCGTTGATCTGATTTTGACCGTACAGTCAATGGGTTTTCCTATTATTTATTTATTTATTTATTTTTAACGGCTCATCATTATACATCGGTGATCAAGCAGACAAGCCGTTTGCCCGGGCGGATTGGATGGTATTGGAAAGGATTGGAAATTAAATCCTGAGATTGGCTGGGTGCCAAACAGACGGATAATCTTATCCCAGGATATAGCAATCCCATGCGTCTTAAGACAATCCACTGACAATATCACCGTTGCCTTTAAATCTCATCCAAACCACTTTAATCTGTTAAAATTTGCTTGAGACGTGTTTGGTTCGAAGGATTGGAAGAGGTGAGAAGGTTTAATCCCGGGATTGACTGGGCGTACCAAACAGACTCCATGTAACAATCTGAAGATATGACAATTCCACGGATCTTCAGACAATCTACTACGGCACCATCATTGTCTTGAAATCCATGTCATCCACCCTGTTACCATTCAATCAATTCACCCAGCCAAACGGGCCCTACCGGAGTGAATGGTGGCGATTTCTATCTCCACTGTAGTTGTGGTGTAGAAAACCGTTCATCTGGTGGGCCACAACGGGATGCTACAGGAATTTCAGAGTAGATCTTAACCATAATGTTGTGCTACATGAACTTCCAACTTGATTTTGCTGGATTATGTATCCATGTTGGGTGCCATTAAATCAACAATCTGGATCACCCGTCGGTGGGGCCCACCCGTACAGACTAAAATCGGTGTAGAAAAAATAGGAGTCCGGATCCTCTGTTACTGGGTAAACAGGGTTTTCCTGTTACCCTGATCCTCATTGGTCCACGTCACCACTCACTTTAAAAATAAAAAAAATAAAAGAAAGCTTCGGACGCCAAACCGTTATTAAAAAAAACAAAGGGAAAAAAAAAACAGAAAAAGAAAACGGGAAGGGAGGGAAAAGAAAAAGAAAAGAAGCTCCGGACTCCACACATACACGCAGGATCCGAGAAATCTCCTGCAATTCCACCCATCTAAAGGGAAAAGAAAAAGAAGAATCCGTATCCTCTGTTGAGCTCGACTTCAGAGCCGATCGCGGTCAGTCTGCATCAGAACCGTACGTAAATCATTCACCCATCTTCTTCATTCATGAATTCTGTTTTCTGCTTCATTTTCCGTCGATCTTAGGGTTAGTGTTTGGTTTTTGAACTTGAGCTTTTGAAATTATCCTGTGTTGGACGAGAATTAGAGAAAAAATTACCCTTGTTCAAGAATAGGCGTGTATTTTAGCGGATTGGGAAAGGGAAACCCAACAAATTAGCCCGGTTTATGATAATGTTAACCGTAAGATAAGAGGATTCAGTTCAGTGAGTGGTCTGAGTGTGATTTTTTATCTGGCTAACCGTAAGATAAGAAACGTGGGGGCCACAAAAGTTTTAAATCTGGCTAATATTTGTATCTTCAATTCACCCCAGTGGAGAAATAGTGACCGGAGAGGGATTTCAGAGCATAATTTTGTCCGACAGAAGAATTTAGTGTCTCCTAAACAATGGAAAACTATTGTACATAGTTTTTTTTTTTTTTTTTTTTTTTCAGTAATGTTTCGAGTTCTCAATCAATTCTTTTACCATCTTCTGAAGTTTCACTTAAAAATTCTACAAGTCCCAAAGTTTCCCCAATGTTTCCCTCAGACTGTGCAATATATGCAATATTTCTCAATATTTCCCAGTGTTTCTGTATCCCATGGGTTTGATACATAGTGCGATAACAATATATAAATCATTGGCTACACAAAATAAATAATCACGAGCATGGGGTTAGTTTGTGTCAGGACATTTTTAGAATAATTCCTAACTTTTTGTATGCTTCTGTGTATATCTTGCAAAAACTTACATGATAAACTGACACATGAGAAATATAATAGTGACACAGCTCTACGTCAACATAATGAGAAAATAAAAAAGGAATACATGCATTAAGCAGAAAATACAAAATATAAAATATTAGATTCATAAGCTGGGTTGGACAAGGGAAATGTCTACAATGCTTATAACAAAAAGGAGAAGATAACTGTGCAACACCCACTAATTTTAAAATACTGTATCAAACATCACACACATCTGTGAAACTAAATGAAAAGAAAGACATTTCCCCGATTGAACCCATCATACTACCTATAGTTTCACAAAGCATGAAGTGAAGCGGAAACCAATTCAGATATGGGAGCAGGGAAGCATCTATTTCGAAATGTTAGTAAGTATTAAAAGCCAGGTTGGAGTGAGTCTGCAAGTGATAAGTGTGACTTGAAGGGGGAGCGGCACTAAGGTTAGAAGGATCATGCAACTAAGATCCTCCTGCATGACTCACTCCCATACTAGGTCTTACATCTTCCATGGCATCCAGCTAAAATAAAAATGAGCATAGTGCCACTAAGAGGTTGTAGATATTAAAAAGATGAGAAAGAAAGCTGTCTACCCAATGAAATGTACACCAAAATTACTACAGAATGAGAAGGGTGAGTGATCAGTGAAAGAATGGATTGAAGAGATGAGTCATGGAACACACACCAACATGAAATGTCTGTGAGATCCAGAGCATTGACCATGTTGTGAGCCTTGTAACCAAACATAAGAATCATTCACTTACAAGGTGGGCCACATACATACAACAAGCATAGCTGATTAAGACTAGCAGTCCATTTTAGTTTTGTAGCCCATTTTTCTCAAATACATGGCCCACTTGATGAGTGAACTGGCCTGATTTTGGGCCAGGCATCTTATTAGCAATGTGTCAACTGATCACAAGCTCAGTTAAAGGAAGAGGTTGATGACAGATGCAGCTGGCTGCTGAAACTTTGCAAAGCAATCTTGAGAATTCCCATTTTGAATGAAACAAGTTCCGTAGGCTAACTCGAAATAGATGGGACAAGGCTATTATAATGATGACAGTGATGGTGATTGTTACATAGTTGGATCATTCAAAAAACTAAGTTCCAGCGTCAAGTACTAAGTACTCGAATAATATGATTAGGGATCTCATGTCCTCCACAGCTTTTGAACTCTAGAACTGTTAGTGTTCGCTTTTACTGTGAATTGCAATACTTGAACTATTTTGAAGAGTACTTCAACATGATTGTTAGGATAAGTATCATTAAGAAGTAGAACATTGATAGCTCCACTGAAACAAGACAGCTGATGCTGCTATAATGGCCATCCGTACAACCACTACTGCATATTTACCTTTTGAAGGATATGACATGCACCGTTTTTGTGCATCGACCATTAAAGTGGTTGCCGAATTAATGGCAGGTTGTGCAAAGTGTTTTACATTAGATGACGGGTTATATATATTATACAACTTTTTTTTTTCTTTTTTTTTTTTGTTTTTTTAAATCATAGTCCTCATGTTAAATTTCTCTTGACATTATAGGTCAATGGAAAATAGAGCTCCTATGGCTTTTTTGCACGCCATGCCTGGTGGATTCTATGCCTCATTCATGACGTGATATAGACATCGACTCAGCAGTGAAAGTTGGTATGGATGATCCAGACATGGATGAGAAGGTACTGAATCCAGAAATTGGTATGGAGTTTAAAACAGAGAAAGATGCATATGATTTCTACAATAGTTTCGGAAGGAAAGTCGGTTTCAGTATTCGAAAGCATAGTGTAAAAAAAGACAAAAAGACGGGTGTATTGAAAATGAGAGATTTTGTTTGTTCCAAAGAAGGTAAACGTTCATTTGATAAACGTGATGTTAATGTAAAGCATCATCGGGATGAAACAAGAACAGGTTGTGAGGCACATATGAAAATTAGATTGGGAGTTGACGGAAAATATCGTGTTACTGATATTAAGATTGATCATAATCATATTCTTGCATCTCCTGAAGAAGTTCATTTGTTGAGATCACAACGGAAATTTACTCAAGAAGTAGTTGCTGATAATTGTGATAATGCAGGTATAAATCCAAAAGCGACATATGATTTCATGACTAAACAAGCCGGTGGTCGACAGAATGTTGGATATAATTTAGTAGATTACAAGAATTATTTACGGTCGAAAAGGGTGAAAGCAATGAAGAAATTTGATGACGAAGGTCTTTTGATATTTTTTAAAAGAAAGCAAGCTGAAGATCCAATGTTCTTTTATTGTATTCAATTCGATGTTCAAGATTGTATCACCAACATATTTTGGGCAGATGGAAGAATGATTTTAGATTATGAACGTTTTGGAGATGTGATTTGCTTTGACACAACGTATAAAACAAATGAGTACGGACGGCCATTTGCACCATTTATTGGTGTTAATCATCATAGACAGACAGTTATATTTGGGGCTGCACTCCTCTACGATGAAACAATCGATTCTTTCAGATGGTTGTTTAGAACATTCTGTGATGCAATGTGTAGAAAAGAACCCCAAACCATTCTCACAGATCAGGATAAGGCTATGTCAAATGCCATCAAGATAGAGTTACCAGAACGGTTCATCGTATATGTGTATGGCATATGTTTCAGAATGCTTGCAAACATCTAAGTCATCTATTTTGTTCTTCCAAGTCGTTTGGCAATGATTTTAGTAGATGTGTATATGATTTTGATGAGGAGCATGAATTTCTTGAAGCATGGGAAAGAATGATCATGAAATATAATCTCACAGATAATATATGGTTACAACAGTTATTCAATGAAAAAGAGAAGTGGGCATTAGTATATGGAAAGAATAGTTTTTGTGCAGATATGAAGAGCACGCAGCGTTGTGAAAGTTTAAATAAGGATTTGAAGAAATACTTGCATCCTGGTCAAAATATAATCAGATTTTTTGAACATTTCGAACGCTTGGTGGATGATAGACGAAATGCAGAATTAGAAGCCAATTTCAAAATGACCCAAAGTTCACCAATTGTAACTTTTCCTGTTAGTATCCTGAAGCACGCAGCTAGTGTATATACACCAACTATTTTTAAATTATTTCAAGCAGAATTTGGTGATAGCCTTGATCAAATAGTGGAACAAGTAGATGAGTCCGGTACAGTAAGAAAATATCAAGTTTTGAATAGAAGAAATCAGAGTCTTCACATTGTTACCGTTGACTCAATGGATGAGTCCATCACTTGCAGCTGTAGAAAGTTTGAATTCATGGGTATTTTGTGTTCCCATGCATTAAAAGCTACGAATCA
Organism: Magnolia changhungtana; assembly: GCA_030180095.1. NCBI lineage: Eukaryota > Viridiplantae > Streptophyta > Magnoliopsida > Magnoliales > Magnoliaceae > Magnolia > Magnolia changhungtana. The sequence goes on from JASAUF010000370.1 coordinate 91,834, forward strand.
TACCCTCACAAATATCCCAGCCAAGTATATCTTGAAAAGGTGGACTCGAGAAGCTGCTTCAATTTCATTCCCCTCATTAAGTAGTGGAAGTGACTCCTTTGACAAAAGCAAGAAATCACAATCCCGGCGTTACAATAGTTTACTTTGCAATTTTACGAAATTGGCAACAATGGGTTGTGAAAGTGAAGAAGCATTTGAATGTGCTTCCAAGCATTTAGAATGGATGTTGCAAGATTTGAAAAAGATTTTGAAAGAAAAAAAAATGAAAAAGAACCCTCATCACATGTTGAAAGCCTGAGTAATGAAAAAGGCGTTCAAGCTTATCAGGTAAAATTCGAAGATGATGATGTGCAGCAAAGAAGTGAAATCATTAAAATTAAAAAAGAAGCTCATGAGAAAGCAATGGAAAGTTATTATATCAAAAGAAAAAGCGTTGAAATCATTGAAGTAAGAGAAAAAGTTCATGAAATTAAAAGAAAAGAGAATTGTCGTGGTAGACGTAGAATTAAGAGTAGCTTGGAGAGAGGAAAATCGAAGAGATGTCGACAGAAAGAGCAGAGAGATACACCAAATCCAGTCCATTCCAATCAACAGCCCACATTAGTACGCTCTAATGTTCAATTTCCATTTGCTCAGGTAACATTTTGATTACCCTTAGAGTAATGAAAATTTATTTTATAGTGAAATTGAAATTTTCCAATGAACTTAATATTTACTTGTACATTATGTTAGGGATACAATAATGTTGGGCCTCTCCCCATAACCACGTACTATATACCGGAAGCACAGATTCAACCACAACTCTCTCCTTCTTGGTGTCAACCACAGCTGTTTCCTTCCATGGATCAACCACATCCATATATCCAGCATGAAGTTGATTCAAATTTTCATATGCTTGATAATTTCAACTTTATCCAATTACTCCAGGTAACATTTAAGGAAAGCTGATATAGTTTAGTTTTATAAAAGGAAAATGTATGCATATGTAAACTTAGGTATTTTAGTAATTAAAAAAGTAGTTGTTATTCAATTTAAACTTTGATTTGAATTATATCTTAATGAAATTAATTCAAAATTTATGGAATGTTGACTGTGTAGTATCCCGTTACATCTGGTGCATTCCAACAGTTCATGGTAAGAGGCAGTAATTCAAAATTTGGATCAGAGGAACAACGACCTTTGTCGAAATAGAATATGGTAAGGTTCATCGTATCTAATATTTTCTTAAACTGTTTTCAGATTTATCCTAAAATATCTTAGCCCCTAAGTATAATCACATACTCCATCCTCATTACACCCTTATGTGTAATCACATCACACTTCCTTATAATGCACAACAGATCGTCTAGTGTAAGCCAATCACACTCCACCATCCATATCACATCCTCAAGTTGAACCTCAACACACACCTCATCACCAATATGATACTGTCAAGTGTAATGGGACCACTCTAACTGAAAATTCCTTCACATCCTAAAGTGGAACCAAGTTATACTCTCAATCAACCACATCGTACTCTCAATGGTAATCCCATCACATATTCTAACTCAGATATATACACAATCACATCACATTCTTAAGTGTAGCCAACTCACACACACCTTTATTTTCATTACACTCTTAAATGTAAATGCATTACATTTACATAAAATGCATATCATATGATCAAGTGCAACCTAATCACACTATCGTTAAAACCCTATCATCTTTGTCTTCAAATCTCTTTGCATTCTCATGTACAATGTAAGTATATACATCTCCAAGTGTATAACCTAAATATACAAAACGTGGATTAAATGTGTAATTATATGTTGCTTTCATTCATTTTTTTTCAGGCATTGCTTTGAATTAGGAATGGTGTGTTGTTATGAATTAGATCTTCATGAGGGTGAACTTCATTTTGAATTATATGCTACGGGAGGGCAATTCAGTTATGGATGGGCTTATGCAGATAAGAAGTTCAAGCAACAACAACTCCTTCGTTATATGCTGCAGGAGGGTAATTCAGTTGTGCTAAGGATCATTGTTCAAGTCGAAGGATGCCCAGATTTTGGCATGTTTGAAGAATTCAGAATGGCTATATTTTTTTATTCTTTTTTGGTTTATAACAAATGTACATTTTGTATAATATACATGCCTTATACGATAGGTGGGGTCTTTTTTTTTGTGGGGCCTATCCTAGTTCATGTACATTTTGTGCTATAGGTCCATTATACGATACGCGAGGAAGGTGGAACTCCATTTCTTTTTTTTTTCTTTTTCTTTTTTTGTGGGGCCCACTTGAATTAATGTACATTTTGTAGTGTTTAAGTGCATTATATGATATGTGAGGCATGTTTCTTTTTGTGGGTCTTCAAGAATTCATGTAAAGTAATTTTGAAAAATGATGAAATTACATATTGAAATTCTACTTATGGATGTAATGGAATGCTGTTTACATATTGAATTTTTACCTTTGAGATGCGATAACGATCAAGGAAGTTGAAGTCATGCAAGTGACAAGTTTGGAGATTGTTGGAGGCTCTTGAGGCTCTTCAATTGAGTCGGTGCTTAGTTTTGATGATTTACAAACACAACATACTTGTATAACGAATATCACTTCTCCAAGCTTAGGTGTTGAATTGCAATTTTTGTCATCTTGATTGTTGGGTTTGATTTTGATGCTTCTTGCCTTAATTAGTATTCGACAGGTCGGGTTTGGTGTTATTTTGGGATGTACAGTATCCTATATAACTCTATTCAACATCCAAACATGACCTTTTATTCACCAACTGACATGACCTCTTATTTAACTAAATGTTGTGACTTGAATTTAAACAAAGCAAACTACAACAGGTAAAGAATTTCATACAGTTGGGAATAACTTGGATGATCTGATTCATAAAAGTTGTTGTGCATGTTTCTTTTGTTGTTGAATTCGAAATTTTTAGATGAGTTGATCTATCAGGGCATGCACTAGCAATGGTAAGCCATTATTTATTTATTTTTTTTTAAAAAAATAGAGACTAGCTACGGCTAATAGCCATAGCGTTAGATCTAAACACTAGTAGCCATAGTTATTTAGCTACGGTTTTTATCCGTAACCTTTATCCCATTTCTGGTAGTGATTCCTTTTGCTTTAACACCTAAGATTATTATTATTATTATTATTATTTTTACTTTTCTCTATTATTATTTTTTCGTTATTTCTTTTGAGGGTTTTAAATGAATGAAGATTGAAAACTGGAAATAGAAATAAAATCCTATAATCTTCGCCAAAATAAACAACCATATCACATTTCTAAGTGAAATTACTTCACACTCACACAACCATATCATATCCTTAAGTGTAACCTCATCATATAGTCTATCAATTGTATCACATTTTCAAGTGGATCCATCACACCAACTGTTAAACAACCATATCATATCCTCAAGTGCAACCTCATCATACTGATCCATAAAGTGTTTCACATTCTCAAGTGGAACCACATCACACTATCACACAACCATATGATATGCATCCTTAAGTGTAACCTCATCATATAGTCCATCAATCTGTATCATAATTTCAAGTGGAATCACATCACACTATAGTCTCAACCATATCATGTGCTCAAGTGCAACCTAATCACATAGTCCATCAACCATATCATATCCTCAAGTGTAACCACATCACATTATTATACAACCATATCATATTCTCGGGTGCAAACTAATCACGTTGTCCATCAATCATATCATATTCTCAAGTGGATATATACCTCATCACACTATCACACTACCATACTACATCCTTAAGTACAACTCCATCGCGTTGTCCATCAACTGTATCACATTCTCAAGTGGACGCATCACATTCACCGAGCCACATATTATATATATAGCCATTCTTAGTTCTTCAAACATGCCAAAATCTGAGCATCCTTCGACTTGAACAATGATCCTTGGCACAATTGTTAACTCCCAAAAAAGCACCCATAGAAAATACATTAGCTTTGTCCTTCATAAAAACTAATATTGATGGAAGGCATTTTCGGCCATGCATATTGCCTTTTGTCTATTCATTAAATTGCAGAAGTCAAGACTAGTAATTCCGGTAATTCAGGCCTAATTATGACCCGTAATAGTCGTAAAATGGGCATGTAACGAGAATTTGTGGGTTCCTCAAAGGAAAGATTCATCAAACCTGAGCTCAGCCATAGCCCATCATTAGCTAGCCCTGAAAATAAATATTAACACTACAAGAACAATAGGCTTTCTCCCGACCCCTCTCTCTCTCTCTCTCTCTCTCTCTCTCTCTCTCTCTCTCTCTCTCTCATCTTGCTTGTCCGACCCTTTGCCTTCCTCGATTTCTCTACCTTCCTCTCCCTCCATCTCTCGATCTCCCTGATTTCCCTCCTTCTCCATTGACGTCTCTCCCAGTTCATTCTGTTTGAAGCAACCGTTGATCGATCTCCCTCCAATAGCTGACAGGAATAGAAAAATCGAGCACACAAAGTGAAAGGTACTCTCTCTTTCTCTCTCATTTCCTCTTTTAATGGCCAGAAATTGAGCAAAGAACCATGGCAAGTGGCGACCATATCCGCCGCTTGTCCATGGCCTCCTACAATCTATTCATAAGACGCGCCCCACAAGGATGGATTGACACCCAAAAGATCAGACCATTCCAAATCTCAAATGAGCCACACCTAGTGATTTTAGCGGATTTGGGCATGATTTTATATGGTGTGATCCACCCGAGTTTTGGACAGTGGAACCTTGCACAGTGGTGATGGGCTCCACACACACTACAAGAAAAACAGCCATAGCTGACCGATGGGGCTAGCATTTGCCCGCGATCGTTTTAAGAAATTTCTTGGAAAAGGGCCCTTATAAAAAAACATATTCGGCAGCCCTAATTTCATTTCCGCCTGTCGATCTCTCTCTGCCTCTCCCTCTCGCTCTCCCTCTCCACTCCTTCAAGCTCTCTCTCTCTCTCCCTCAAGCTCTCCCTCCTGCGCGCTCTCCCTCTCCCTCTTGCGCGCTCTCCCTCTCCATCTCCCTTCATCTCTCTGCCTCTCCCTCTCCCTTCCTCTCTGCTCTCTCTCTCTCTCTCTCTCAAAACCTACTAATTGCTGGGGACAAGAGCCATCACAGACATCGGTTGTATCGGCAGTGGCACATGGATCAGATGGTAATTCGCCACCTGAAATTGCTGTCGAGATGCTGATGGATTCAAGGTATGAGGCCCAAACATCGAAAGATTTTTCTTCATCATCATCATCTTCTTCTTCTGCATTGGGTGAGTCTTTGAGAAGAAGGTTAAGTAGGAGTAGATCAGAATGCAAAGTGTTTCCTTTAGTCCATGTAAATGAGAGTCATGGAATCGTATGAGTTTGTATCCATTTGTGTATATGTGAGTGAGAGGCTGTAATTTACAAGTTAGAATGTCTATTTCATCAAGGGCTGTGATGCAGTGAGAGTGTATTGGTAGGGTGCAAGTGGCCCACCTTGGGACTGTATTTGGACTGTAAAATTGATTTGAATGTACTAATAGCCCAGAATCCCTCATGGATTTCCAGCCCTTGGCAAACTCTGTTTCTCGTCCCATGTGTCTTTTTTTTTTTTTTTTTTCTTTTACATCATCATTACCTGTAATGTCTCTTTGAATATCTTCTTGGTGCTCACTAGTGCTGATGCTTGATTTCTTCAGGATCCTTTGCTAGGAGATTGGTGCAAGAATTTCCTATGTGGCGGTACTTGCATAGAACTTCTGTTTAGTATACATTTGATACATTGAACATTGGTCTTGTGATCAACTTCCTTTGCTTAATTGTCGTAGGTTTTATCGCTTTTCCTTCAAATGCTATTGAACTTGATTGATTTAATTGGAATGGTTTGATACATTGGAAAGTTTGAGTAGATTAAGTTTTTGTAAGTGGCACCGAACACTCTTAACTATATGTATAAGTTGTTGGACTGAAATACGCTCTGTTTGATGAACAGTCTGGACACAAACATGTCTGTTGGATAGAACTACGCTCGATTGATGAACAGTCTGGACACTTGACTGTTAGAAGTTCGATATTCAATCTTTCGCCTACACTTCAGATTTTTAATCATTTTCCCTTCTTCTTTTTTTTAACCGCCTAAAATGTAGGCCATTAATCAAAGGGCTGCCCGACATCCACCTTTACTAAGTTGGCCCATCAGGACACTACTCATTCTTATTCTCATTACCTAAATTTCCTCAATAAACAGATGCGACAAATTCGCAAAAGTGGATTACAAGAAACTTAAAATCTGGCACAGAGGAACATTACCCCATCAAAGGGATTGATACTGCTTACAAATGTTCTCGTAGGGTTTCTATCTTATGTCAAAATGGATACGGAAATTTCCTTGAAGACATTAAGATGGATATTTTGGACTCATTCACAGGACTAGGTTCAATAGCAAGAGCTACAAATTTGATATTATCACATTCACTACTAGCCACATTGAAACTACCGGTGAATATTAAGTGAAAGTAAATGGCTATTAGAAAGAACTGACATTGTGTATTTTCGGAACATGACATGAAATGTGGCTCTAAAAATATGAATTTTCTTTAGCATTTCCTTGACTAATATGGCTCCAAAAATATTCCTTACTGCAATATGTACCAGATTGTTATTTGGACTCCTGGCTGAGCACTGGATGTTTAATTCATGCAGTGTCTTGTCGAGTACAATGCAGCATTATCATCAATCTACTTCATAAAGAATGGAAATGCTTCCTTAACTCTTGTTAATATGACAATGCCATGTTTTGGGATGAAATAATCTAGTATGTTTCCCCAATAAATTCAATTTATATTGTTTTCAATTGGCATTTGTCTACCTAGTATCATTGGTAGTAAGGTGGTCTGGGCTCTGGCATTTAAAAGAGATCTTGTAGATGATGAATTTGATGAAATGCACTAACAGTCTACATTCAATGGAGAAAAAGATTTGGTAGTTAGGATCTTCTAATTAGGGAGTTTTTTTTTTTTTTGAAATTCATGCATGATGGTAGGCATCAGATCAATGGCATGTATGAACTAGTAATGAGCCCTAAATTTACAGATTAGGAACCAAACAGGGAAGTTTCATGTTGGTGACAAACATGGAACTTGGCATTTAAAAAAATGATATTTAAAATCCTGCCGAAGTATAAGTATATTAGTAAATAAAAATTTACTAAAATACCTTTAAAATAGTAAGGCCCTGTTTGGTAGAAATCTAAAAATGAGCTCATCTCATGTTAGTGCTTATTGACATGTTAGATTTTATATAAGTTTTCCTCCAACTTTTTAATAAACTCGATGTTTGTGGTGTATTGTCTTACAATGTCTACAAAATGCAGGTTAATCTGTCTACTTGTCAAATGGTGGATTTGATACCTTGATGCTTACCAAACACAGCCAATAGGCACAATCAGTGGAAGGGACTGTTTAGTAGGTTAGATTGGAAGGAAACTTTCCAACTTCCATCACAGGCCCTCAGTCCATGGGTAAGGTTGGCATGTGCGTTCACCTATGCCTGGTCATGCTAATAATGGTTTTTAGAGATTCATAATCATAGCTTTTTCTTTCTTTGCATTGTCACTAGTATCTTTGTTGGTGATTAATAACATTTTGATGCGTACTAATTTTGTTTATTATCTCTATATTTTCTAGCTACTTCCATTTATAATGAGCACCGTGCTTTTCGTATTGTATATTTCTTATGAATCTGTGTGCTTTTTTCAATTTAATAAGGGCCCAATCAGAAGGTTAGGATCATTCTTTAGTGTAGATTTTCTATGACATTTATATTTATAGCCTAATGAGAAATGCTAATGTCATCTTTTGTATATTGTGCCACACTTTAGGATTGAAAAGACTGATTCTTGCATGTGGCTCATCTTATGAAAAGCTGAGATCTCACACATGTTCCATGTTGGCATGTGCGGTTGCATGTGAATGGACACAATTCCACATACATGTGGGCTTAACCTCTGTTTTATGTTTACTTCATATGTTTTCAGACTTTTTTAGTCACATATGATAGTTGGCATCATAGCTTGTATAATGTTTAATTATAGTAGCTTAGTTTTTGTTGTGCATGGAGAACTCATTGAGAAGCCAGTGTATCTGGATTTGTTTGCAGTCATTCTATAAATGTTTCACTTGTTTATTTTTTATTTCCTTCTGATTAAGAAATGCTAATGTCATCTTCCTCATTCGCTTCGTCTTTTGAATAATTTATTTCAGGGACATTTGGTCAGGTTTTGGAATGCTGGGACAGGGAAAAAGAGATGGTAGCTAACAAGGTTGTTCGTGGTATTAAGGAGAAGAGAAAGGTACGCTCTTTTTTTTTTTTTTTTTTTCAATCATCTGTCACATGCTATTCACTTAATCTTAATTATTGGGCGAACATCACAAGTATTGCACATGTTTGGTACAATAGTAATAAATTGGTGTTTGCCTCACTTTGAATTTTAATCCAAATGTTTTCTTTGTGAAGGACCCGAGATACAGGAGATTTCTTCTACATAGCTTGAACGAAGGCAATTTATATCATCTAGAGGCAACCCCAAATTTCTTTAGATGATTTATTGCACTTATCATCCAACAAAATGTATGGTTCACCATTTGGTTTTCTTGCTTTTAATTTCAAACCTCCATTAATAAATCTGTGAACTCTTGTTCCTCCCGAGATGGGCAAAAGCCTTAAAACTTTCTTTTCTATGACATTTATATTTATAGCCAAACTACCCTAAAAAAGCCAATTTCAAATGCAATATGATGCTGTTTAAATTGAAACTGAAAGTGCTTTGCAAGGTGTCTTGTAGCATATCATTGAGTTACAAATTCATATGATTTTTACAATGTATGTGTACTGGGTGATTTTAAATAAGGAGGAAGCATATCTCCTCTCCCTGAGAAATATGGCAATTCCAAATATGTGCTTCATGTATGAAAAGGCAATTCCAAAATCCTACAGATGGCCGTCTTTCAAATTATAGCCAAGAAGTACACAAGTTTTGTAAGGAAAACCATTGAGTGCTCACACTCCACCGAAAAAAATTGCAAGCTTGGTGTCAATGATCTTCGAATGATATTTGTGGGTCATGGTCTAATAACTATCTTTGATTATCATTTCATAATTTTAATTTTACTTTATTCCTAATACATTAGCATTATTTTCTTTTTAAAATTTAATTTCAGAGATTTACAAAATTCTCCGAGCATTTGCCTATCCCTTATTAACATATGCCTTTGTAACACAAAGTCCTCAATGTCAAGGCATACAATGATGTAGTCCTTATCAGCTTTTTGGCTCCATCTTGGAGCCTTCTTAATAAATTCCCTTTATCTGTCAAAAAAATAAAATAAATCTTATGATTGAAAACCTTAAGAAAAGAATGGCAATTCCAAATACGTGCTTCATGTGTAAAGAGGCAAAGAATCTGTAAACCACCTCTTTCCACATTGCAAAGCTACAAGAGTTGTTTGGGAAAGCTTCTTTAGTCTCTTTGGAGTTAAATGAGTCCTCAATGCCTCCATTTTGTATCCGATCGCATGTATGGGATGGGAGGGATGCTGTTCTCACCTTGCAGAATTATTTTATGGGAGTTGGTGCCATTCCTGTGTTGTCTTTGTATTTGGAAAGAAAGAAATACCCTCATGTTCAAAAGGCAGAGTGGCAAAATTGGAGACCCTCATTGGAAGGATTCAATTTTTGGTCATGGGTTGGATTATGCATTTTCCAGATTTTAGAGGAATTTCAATATCTGACCTCATAGCCAATTGGTCATTTATTTGCCTCAGTTCTTCCTAGATCCCACCAATTGGGTTTGGAGATTTTTTAGGGGGTTGGCTTTGTACTTTCTTTTCTTGATGCTTGCTCCTTGGGGATGATAGCTTATCATCTCTTCTGCCTTAGGAGCCGTTGCTACTAGTGTTTTTTTTTTTTTTTTTTTTTGCTTTCGTCTAATAAAAATTAGTCGCCATTTTAAAAAACAGAAGAAGAGTGGCATAGCTTTTGTCTTTCAACTTAATCTAGATCATGTCTTCTAACTCTATGATAGGCTGACGGCAGGGGGGAGTTGTTGTTAACCCCTCAAGCTTAATGATTTTGCTACTCATTTCCCCTTGGCCTAACATGATGAAAAGAAACATTACGTGAATTTATTTATTTATTTTTTAGATGAGGTTGAGTAGTTTGTAACTCTACTAAAGAACTTTGAACTTTAAAGTTAATGGAACTAAATCTACAATCTTTTGAGTACTTTGTAAAAGTGCTATTTTTCTTCTGTTTGTTTTTGAGGAGATTTCCAATTTTCATTTGATTCAAAACCTCTTAGTTCCTATGTGCTTGCTGGTCCCAAGCATGTGCAAGGGAGGGTTGATTTTAAGTAGGAATTTGTTTGTCAAACTTTGTGAAGAAATGAGAATTCATGTTCCAAATCTTGAAGTGTGGTTGGTGAAATGGGATTCATAAAGCTGACTCCATATAAGATGCATATAGCATGTATGCCATAAGGTTACAACTTACAAGCAAGAACTTCATTAGAAGTTCCTCTTCCTATAGGGTGATTTGAACATGAAAGCTTTAATGAGAGGAGTTCTACCTCACAATTTCAAATGGCCTCAACAGATGGTTAGATCAATTGAGGGAAAAGTCCGTAGTGGGTTGGATTATAAGATCAATTGGAAGATTTGTATGAATAGAACATTGAGGCTGGGACTTAGCAACTTGCATTGAAAGCCAGAATAATACCCGAAGAAGAAAGAGGAGGATGGCTTGTTATAATAGATTTTGATTTAGGCAGGTCATTTGGGCCTTGACTTGGTCAAGACACAAGATACAAGTGCCATAAAAACACTCAAACAACTTGCCCTAGTCTCCTACTTGTTAAATGAGTTGGTAGAGAGTGTAGTGTGTCTGAGTGGACCAGGGTTCAATCTATGGTAGTGTTACGGTTAAAAAAGAGAGTTTAAGAGTTGACTAGGGGAGTTTAGGACTTTTACTTGTGTCTCAATTCTGCTCTTTAACTCATATCAACCATCAATTAGCACCACTGATACAACTCTTTCTTCGGCAATGGAGCTTTGGATCCTATGGATATGTCTCCTTGTTCTACTAACCACTTAGATGGCATACATGATGACAACACTTACACAAGATTTGCAAATCAACAAAACCTGGAAGAAGGGCATCACCAAAAGCCATAAAGATGTGGAAAGAAAATGGTTTTACTAGGTAAATATACAAAAAGATGTACTAAATGGCTGAATGTTAGCAAGTTGTTAATATTACTTGGAGCATAGTTCAAGAGCTTCTACCACTTCATTCGAATTCAGTGCCATTTGCCGTTTATCGTCAATATCTTCAGGTCCAATGCCCTGGGTTCTGTTGGCTTTATTTTGTGTGCATCTGTTAGTCTACTCTTTTTATTGGTAATCTGATATGATTTCCGTTTTAGTTGGTCTTTAGCTCTTTCATTAGCTGTGTCTATAGAAACCATCTGGCAGAGAGATTCAAATGTTGATACCATAACCTACAGATGTGTGAGATTTCCTAGTAGATTAATTTAGCACTATTTGGATATGTAAATTAACTTATGAGCCAAATGTTTTGCTCAATGTTGTTTAAATCCTACAGTTTTCTATTCAGATCCTATGATCTAATTGAAATCTCAGAGGGGGCTGAATTGCCTTTAGGGAAGATGATGAAACATCTGAAATCCCAAAGAACAAAGAAAATGTCTGATGGATAGCCCAGATCTCTTACAATGTGCTATGTTGGAACATGGGCAACATCTGGGTTGTGGTGACTGTTGATGGTGGATGCAAGAATGCATTGTTTCTACATTTGAATGTGTCTAGATGCCCAATAGAAATGTCATTTATGTATAGACTATTGAGGTTGCTTATGCTGTTTTAGATGTGTTTGAGTGGTTTTGCTTCTTTGCACTGCAGTAATCAGGATGGAAGACGGAACGTCTTCTATCGTCTTCGATTGTTTGGAGGGAACATTGGATTCATGGTCCTTCGAATGAAAAGATCAACTAGGTAAGCCTCTGCTCTATTATATCCCCTTGCGTGTTCGATCCTTGCTCATGCCCCCAATGTAGAATAGAGGAATTATATCCTGCACAGCAATACACGACTGTTTCTTGCTACATGGCCCACTTTTCATCAACCCACAATGAAAAGAACGATAACTATTTGCTACATGGCCCACAAATCTCCCTTTTCTTTGAATGGGAATACTGTTGGGGTTCCTTGGGATTTCTATGGCTCCACTGTATTTTTGGCACATGAAAAGCGGTTGCATTCATAGTATGAATTCTGTGGGTTCTCTGAACCGTTGGCTGTCCTTGAAAGGGTAATTTGGGGATTTTGAGAAATTAGGTGTTAGGGTAGGTGGAAAATTCGGGAACTTTGCAAATTTTGGTTTTTAGGGTTTTGGGAAAATTGGAGAAATCAAGATTATTAGTTGTCGAGGGTTCAGGAAATTTGGAAATTTTACCTAACTGGGTTTTAGGTTTGCTGGTTTCATTTTCATACAGGTACTATTGTAACTCTGTCATTGTTATGTAGAAGGCGGGAACAATCATGACGATCACCTAGTGCAGAAATCATGAAATGGTGTGGTCCATTTGGCGAGTGGATCACCATGATTTTTACGCCAGGTGATCACCATGATAAAATCAAATAACCGTTTGTATTTATTATGGGCTTATGCTGTTACTGCAGATTTGACAGATCAAATAAGAAGGGTATATGAAATGGTTACTTTCTTTGGTTGGTATTTGGCTATGGATTTGGTGAGTCTCTTTGCATCCTGTTTCCTTTCATGTTTCCATTTCTCCATCTTGGAATCATTTACAACCATTATTCCTTTATGTACTATAAAATAGTTGATGGTTCTAATGATCACAGCTATCAGCTTTTGTTGTGATTCTGATTGGGGATCTGTATAATATAAGGCAGGCCAATTAAGTATATTGGTAATGGAAGAAGTATAGATTTTTTTTTCGATAACATATATTCCCCTTTCTCTTGACACCTCCATGTTCTTATATATATATATGAATGTAATGTATAAGTATATAAGGCAGGCCAAGTAGAAAAGAATGTATGGATGTCGTGAATCGACTAAAAACCATCATGTTTGGCACTGTGTAATTGTGTCTCCAGTAACTATACACTTATCAGCATCCAAGATTCCAAGGTACGTGGATTCTAAGACCTCTAATCTCTTTGTAAGCTATTTACATGGGGTTGAGCCCTAGTGGTTTTTCTTGCCCATATTCTAACAACTTTCTTATACTTTCAGATATACAAATTCAAGTCCATGCAATCTTATCCCAATTTAAAAGCTCTAAATAAACCTTATTAGTGTTGGGGTATCCAATAAGTGCACTGAATATGCTGTGAGAGAGGAAACATCTATTTGAAAAAAATAGCTTCGAGTTGAATGTATAAAAATGTCTAAGCACATGTCTGCATCAGGTTATAAAGTTCTCTTCACCAACTTCTGCTGGAGCTGAGTGCGTCGTTCCTGATTGCAGCTGGGTGGAACAGTGGTATTGTTCTTTTTTCGCCTCATGACACTGTCCTTTAGCTTCATATTGGTGTCTTAAGATACCACCAAACCCACAAGATCTGACAGTGATGTATAGCTATCTAGACCATCCCAATTGTAGGTCCCAATTGTGGACGGAGCATATAATCACATGAATCAAACAATATTCCTAGCTGGTCCCAAACAGATCTGATATCAAAGCTGTTAAACATAGTCTAATAAGCAATCATGAATGCTTTACTTAAAAAAATCAGTAGGTGAAACCACTTGCCACTTATCCTATAGCTTTTTCTTGGATTATATATTCTCCTTGTTGTTTTCTTTTACACACATACACATAATTATGTAAATTCCAATCCACTATTTAAATAAATATTTTTTTAAAGGCTACAATCCACTATTTAATACTACAATATTATCCAAAGATATCTTTATTAAGTTGGTAGTACTTAGAATCCATGGATCTAATGTGGACGCTCAGAATCTTTAGATCATTCTGATTTCAAGGTGGCTCCATATGCAATAAGCCCAATGATCTAACTGGTGTGGATCAACATACAAGCATGCAATGAGTCACTGCCATTTAATGTGGCGTGACAGGTTTAGCTTTAGACGAAAGTAAACAAAAATTTTACGAAATAATCAATCATTTTGATTTCTTTCTGACTACTGTGGTTGCTAGTTTCCTAGTAGTTATTTGGATTTTATGAAATAATCAATCATTTCTTTCTTTCTTTGATGGTTAGATCTCTTACATTTATTTGATGGGGATCTTGATTGCTGCTGGTTTCCGGTTGTCCATTTATGGTCTTCTTCAATGGGCAGTTTCCTAAACTTTTGTTAGTTTTTTTTTTTGGATAAACTTGGTGGGTAAAGGCGCTCCTAACCACTGGATTATGTCCTGAGAATGCCATAAATGGTTCAGATTTAATGGAAAAGGGCTAGAGATCCGAATGGCTACATGTTCAATATTTCCTAGATCCGATATTCCAGAGAACAGCAGCCATGTTCAATCATTCATCCTCAAATTATATTTGCACTACATTATGTAATACTTCGGAAGAAGCATGGATTTTTATTGGTCATTAATGATGTAAGTGTGGCTTCCAATTCCAATTAGAGTTGCATGATTGTGCCATACAAAATAGTGATTGATCTGATGCACTGGCGTTTACCTGGAGTTTCTTCAGTCCATGGGACACTAGTTTGTGGCAAGCATGGTGGAAAGACTTTTGGCATTTGTACAGCAACCCCTTCGAAAGGTATGTATTTGCTATTGTGTTTCCAACTGTTTATAAAGAATGGAAATGCTTCCTTAACTCTTGTTAATATGAAAATGCCATGTTTTCCTTTGTGTTTGATGTTATGGGATGAAATAGTGTAGTATATTTCCCCAATAAATTCAATTTATCTTGTTTTCAATTGGCATTTGTCTACCTAGTATCATTGGTAGTCAGGTGGTCTGGGATCTGGCATTTAAAAGAGATCTTGCAGATGATGAATTTGATGAAATGCACTAACAGTCTACATTCAATGGAGAAAAAGATTTGGTAGTTAGGATCTTGTTGGTAGGCATCAGATCAATGGTATTTTTTTTTTCAACATTCCTTTTTTCTATGCTTATTTGCGTATTCCTGCGTGCTATAGTTAGAGAAAGAAGGTTTATGTGCATGTATATATTGATTTTCTTCTTCTTTTTCTTCTTTTTTCACATGCCCATGTATTGTAATCTCCTCCTGGTGGCTACATTTACGTGGCAACATTGTGGCTCATACTTCACCTCTGTTATGTATTGGAGCATTGGTGTGAAGATCATTTTAACAGCCTGACATTGGGAGACCCACGATGCTCTGAGTTGGTATCTTGAGAAAGATGAAAATGGTTAAGGTCATGGTAGCTTCATTAACATCTTTACTTTCATATTTCTATCTTATACGAACCTTTTAATTTATCTTTACATTGTATCTTTGCTTCATATCATAGTGCTTACAATTTTTCTATAGGTTGTGGGAGCATATTTCGAGAAGATTGGGTCAAAATCTTTTTAGTTTATTCTATTCTTTGTGAGAGATGCAGAGAATAAGACCTGGTTTGTGAAAAGAAGATACTTCTCTTTTGAAATACTTTTTGACCTGGTTTGTGAAAAGAAGGTACTTATCTTTTGAAATACTTTTATCTTAGCTATGTATATCTTAGGTTGAGCAAATTTTTTGTCCTCTAACATAGCTTCTGACCACAGTTCTTTTCTCATGAATCCTGTTGGTAGTCAAATATTTTCTAAAATCCTTGGGACTAAGAGTCTAAGACTTTCCTAAAGTGTCTTTCTGCATTAGAATGGAGAGTTCTACATTTGGGAATTTCGACTGATATTTTATGACTTATTGTCTGCAGATACAGAAACTTTGAGTGACTCCATCGGCTTCTTAAAGATATACCAAATTATACATTACATTTGCCTCCAAAGAGGTTTCTTTCATCAAGTATCGAGGATTCTTTTGTTCACCAAAGGTGTATTCTGCTTGACAAATATTTGCAAGTGTGATATGGTTGCCCTGCTTTTGCATTCCTTCGATTGTGTATCGGTTCTGTCAGCTACTTTCTGATATGTTCTTTCTTTCAGGATCTTTTGTCAATAGCCAATGTTGTAGAACAACATGAAGCGTGGGATTTTTAAGTGTTACCTCAAAGGTATGCAACCATTCAACATATTGATTTTCGCAATCCTGAGTCCTATCACTCTCGGTGGACATGCACATGTTTGTATCTTTAGGCACATTTAGGTTCTTTTAAACATGAACAATAGTTGCCACCCTCTAATCCTTTATGTTGTTTTATTAGAAGAATTATGCTTTTGGAAAATCTTTGAACAATAGTTGCCACCAAGCCCTGCATTAAACAGAAAAGCAACACAAGCAACTCCCAGCAGGCAATGACTTGGATGCAGTCCAAATTAAAAGAAAAGATCCCCTGCAGGGCTGAGCCAGTACCATAGATACCTACCCGCACACCATTACTCCTGCAGAAAATGACCGCAGACAAGCCTCGGCGGGAAATCCCGGGATTTTTTTAATCTGACCACTGCAGCCCAGAAGATAGATTATCTGCTGCATTGAGGGACTCAATACTGGTCCTGATGCCTTCTACTGCTACATTGCTCACCAAAGATCGACATAAGAAACCAGTCCCTTGGAAACAATGGCAATCATTGGCAACATGGAGATCATTGACATTAACCAAGGTACGTTGGCTGCAAAGACAGGTGTAAAAAAAAAAAAAAAAAAAAAAAAAAAAAAAAAAATCCACTAGGTTTCCATTTAATGGCTTTACTCTTTCGGTGAGTGAATCCATTATTTTTGTTTTGCAATCTGTGTTTCCTGTACGTTTCTGCCAAATTTTTGTCTTCAATTTCACTCTTTTCTTTGTCTTCAATTTCACTTTTTTTTTTTTTTTTTTTTTTTTTTTTAAATGAGAAATATTTGCTCTATCGCTACGGTTGCCTTTGTGGGGCTAGTTATATTTCGCTACGGATTTTATCCGTAGCTTTGGACCAATTTTCTGTCAGTGTAGCAAAAACTGGCGATTTAGCGGCGTCCAACACAATCGTCAGTAAAGTCCTGACCGCCAGTAAAGCCTTTACCGACCGAGGCTTCACCGGCTGTTAGCTAACCGCGGGTAAAGGATTTGCCGGCGGTTTTCTTGGCTTTTGCCGGCGGTTTTGACCGCCGGTAAAGGCCAGTTTTCTTGTAGTGACATATCATAGAATAAGCTTTCACAGATCATGATGGGCTCCACACATATCGTAGAATAAGCTTATTCTACAAATGTCACTGAGGAATCTGCCTAGTTGTAGGATAAGCTTATTCTGCTAATGTTGTAGAGAAACCTGCCTAGTTGTAGAATTAGCTTATTCTGCTAATGTTGCAGAGAAACCATAAGAAAATATATGGTTTTAGTATTTCTTCCGTTAATATAAATCTTATTGCAATGTCGCAACCTGAGTGATTGACTAAATGGCCATATTTAGGGATGCATCTCCTTTTATCTGAGAAAATGGTCCTTGATGGAGTGCAATGGCAGAACAGGATTCGTGTAGCTGATTCCAGTTAGTTGGTCTTTAGATGATGCTGATTTTCTTGGTGAGAACTGTATAGTGGATTTTTTTTTATTAGTGGTTATTGCATTCGTTTTTTAAAATGGCATTAAATCACACCAATATTTTTTTCTTTGAGATTGAATGGTAAGATCATTTTTAGCATTTGAAGTTCTATGATATTTAGTGGAGGTATCCAGAAATGGCCTCTTATGATATTTATGTCACTCAACATTAATTTGTTATAGGCTATGGTGAGTTTACTGGAAAAGAAGATTGAAGAAATGCAATTGGAAGAGATGTTGCTTCAATTCAAAGAAATTGAACAGATGCTAGTGAAGGAACAAGAGGTTGTGAAAGAAGCAGAAACCCAGTTCCTGTCATACAGGAGGTCCCAGTCATTGATAGTGTGTTGTTGGATAAACTGACTTTTGAAAATGAACAACTGAAGGTGGGATTGCCATCTCAAGGAGTTTTGTGATGAATAATATAACATTTCAAATTAGTTTGCCTAAATTCCATGGGTGAACATGCATTAGTTGGTAAAACTGTAATTTCTGCTCTTCAAGATTCTATTATGTAGTTATAGTTTGAACGCATTGTTTCAAGATATGAAATCTTTTTTTTTTGGTTTTTTTTTTTTTGTTTAAATTCATTTGGGTAGTAAGTTTCATGTGTTATTATGTGATGATGGTCGTTCTTGTTTGGCCCACCATTGCATCTTCCTTGCGGAATCCGTTGTTCTGTGCATGGGAATGAGTACAGAATTTCTGTTGGTGTTTAATTTCAAGTCTTGTCAAGTTTTGGTTGAAAGACACATTGATTTTCAAACAATCCCTTGTGGTGTTTCAGGTTCCATTTCATGCAAGTGATGGTCATTGCCAAAGTTCCTTCCATCCTTTTTTGGAGTGCGTGTAGAATTAAAAGCTTTTGTTTGTGACATTTCACAGGCCACCCTTGCGGTAACATGATGGTTCAAATTCATTTCAACATAAAATGTCATTTTGCAATATTCCTTGTTCTCCCATTTCTCCATCCTTATTCTTGCGTGGTGATGGAAACTCATTGCTTGGTTTTCACTTGGTTGTTCCATGAAGAAAAATCTGAAGAAAAAAAAGGAAAAGGAGTTGTTGGCTGTTGACCTCTAGTTCTTTTGATTTCTTCATTTGCCATAAATCACTGTTCAAAAACCCAAATCTCTACTCGGCTGGTGACATTCAACTGAAATTTGACCGAACTTTCATGGCTACAGTCCAGTCTTGGGAGTCATTGGGGCTTGGTCTGTCCACAATGGGCACCAACAGAGCAGCTTCTAACATAGAATATTATGGGCTTCTGTACTCTTCATTTGCATATGAATTCTATCAAATAAGAATCACATTGATCATGAGTGGTTTGTGAATGGATTTCTATCTACATTTGTGTTTTGAATTGTTATGGCATATTGAATTATTAAGGGTCCTTACTAACAGAGACTGGTCGGCATGAGTTGTTTGTGAATGCTCTTCATTTATCAATGAACTCGAGTAACTTGTCCTTTTGGGAACACATTATGTTCATGGAGAGATGAAGAAATGGGTCCTTACTCATGGCTTAGTGATAGACTCACAAGATTTTCAACACTAAGGTCACTGCACAACTTCTATGTTCTAAGGTCACTGCTCACAAAATGTTGTGAGGAAGTTGTTAAGGCTGTGTTTGGATGCACATTTGAATTGCATTGATATTCAAGAAAGGGAAATGTTCAAACCACAATAGGAGTTTGCATTTTGGATGCATCTAAAAAAATTTATCTAGGACAATATGTAGAGATGCTCCACCCATAATGATAGTAAGGATTGCTTGCTCAGTGTGATTTTTGAGATGCTCCACCCATAATGAGTTATGAGACCCACAATTTCGATGATCGTATAGCTGCACATCAGATGTTTTTGGGTTAGATTCGGGCAGTTTTGGATATTCTATTTATGTGATTTTAGTGTTGTAGCAGTAATTAGATTTGGGCAGTTTTGGATATTCTATTTATGTGATTTTAGTGTTGCAAAGCAGAAATTAGATTTGGATAGTTTTGGATATTCTATTTACCTGATTTTAGTGTTGCAGCAGGTAATTAGATTGTTTTGGGGGTATCATCAGTGTGCCTTTGTTATTGACCTAGAAGATATTGACAATGGCTTCAATGGACCGGTTTTGCATCTTTCAACGGACAATATCCTGGCTTATTGTCAATTCAAGCTTCTAAATGAGGTGGGTGAGATTATGTTATGCATTACCAAAACATCTGTTGGACGATCCATGCATTTCCTTTTGTGACAAAAGATTAGGTAGATAGTGGGGTGTGTACTAACAGGCTAACCCAAAACATCTTCCTTCTTCCTTCTTCATTCATTTTTTTTTTGGTTTTTTTGCTTTCTTTTTTGATTTTGTGCTGTATGCATGCGTGTGCACACGTGCCAGGATGTACATCAGCCAATATGTGCACAATCATATCATGGTTTCGACTGATACTTTACACCTTGCTCACATATGAGATTGAGGAGATGGAATCATTAACTGAAGTTAAGTAAGCCAAAGATCTTAAATCAATAATGTAGTGAATGCATCCACCAGAGTTGCATAGTTAACAAAAGCTTTGTGTTATCTATTATTTTTATACGTAATTGAGCTCAAGTGTGGTATGGGTATGGGTTAGGAAATGCTTTGTTGACTGCGATTGAATGCATGATAACTAAGATCTTAGCATGCCTAACCAGATATTCATTCTAGTGTTGTTTTCTTTACATGCTTCTTTCTTGTGTTGCAGGCACAATTGTTCTAATGCTTGAAGCTGTGATAGTCTTGTCCATGTTTAGAAGCTTCTTTGTACATTTCCATGACACATATGGGCAATCTCTTTCAAATATTCTCATTTCCATCCACAGTAAGCAAAACTTGAATAACTTTGTTGTACTAATGCAAATTGGTCAATTTGCGAAGATAGTTTCTTATTTGATATGTGGCGCAATGCTGAAAGATTGAGAAAAAATGGGAGTAAGGAAGAGGACTGCTTGGGATTTTTAAAGTTCAGGTACAGTTAGGATTATCCAAAAGCTTTGGCACTTGTTTATGGATGCTTGGCCATTGAACTCTTGTTTCTTGTAGTATTCTAGGACTCACTATCATAGCTCTCTTATTAGAAAATTGATCACCTACAACTGGAAGTATGGTATGACGATTCTTTTGTATTCTAAATTTTTTATTTCTACTTTTTTCCCTTGAAAATCTTTTATATTTTCAAGAGACAATGTTTATAGGAATGGATTTTAAGCTAACCTACAGCTAGTTGTCGGTGCAGTCTTTTTATTTTGCAAAAAAAAAGAAGAAGAAAAAGTACTTATACACTTGTGCATATTCTTTGGTAGTTATGGAACGATGGCTTTATACCTTAGCTTGTGGCTGCATTTGCCAAGGATTTCCAATCCATGCACCAGGTATGCCCCACCATATGGATGACATGAACCCTGAACTTAGATGGATGACAGCCATCACATAAAAGTTCTCCCTTTGGAGTTTGGACATGGACGACCTCGTTAACTTTTGAATCAAAGAATTGCCCTTGTGAAAAACATGTGATTTTGGGTTAGAGGATATTTGTTGGTCTTTTCTTGATAAACAACCCAGATATCCCATGCGTGCCATGTTGGCATATGTGGGACACCAACATTTGGCGGTTGTAGATGCACATCTATAGGTAGCATTTTCCCAAGCAATTCTAACATGAGAAAACATAAAATTTCAAACAAGTAACTCGGCTTTTAACAGAGAATTGGATTAGAGATGCAATACAAATAAATTGATAAATAACCAAAATCATAACCAGCATAAAAAGACTAGTTTCATCTATTTTTCGCTGCCACAAAGCCAAACAGATTCTTTCATTCAGATAGTGTTCATGCTGGAACAAATTATTGAATTTTACAGTAGTAAAAGAAGGTTTGTCGAGAAAAGGTTGGAAGCCCCACGAGTCTCCTTAGAGATCAAGGCTTGCTAGTCTCCAACAATCTCCACCATAAACATGGAACATATACACTTATATACGTAAGAAAAGGATTCAAATGAACATATCCAATAAATGAGAACTGAGAAAATAAAAATCACCAAGAAAATAATTTATTTTTTAAAAGGAAAACTAAATTCATACATTTTGGTGCAGTTCTCATAGAGACAAGTCCCTGTACGAACCTGGCCCCCATGGTCCCAACTTGATGTAATTTTAGGCTGCAAGTCAAATACAGGCCTATTTTTAAGTCCACCAAATGAACAGGACAGGCCTAGTCCAATTTTGACAGGCCCACCAATTGTACATGTCTTAGTCCTCCCAAGTACTCCAACCTTTTTTTCTTTCTTTTTAAAGTACATCAGGACAACAAACTCAAACTGATTTTCTGCTCCCACTTAAAAGTTAGACAGTTCTTTAAAACTTGTAAAATCTGATAAGGATACAGAAAAACATATATGAAGTTATTAGTGCAAAAGTCAACCTAAAGAGAAAACCAATTCACTGAACGCAATAGCCAAGCTATTACAGTTGCATTCACTAGTCTTGAGTTTGAGTCACTTGACCAGTACTAATGCCCATTTGAGTTATCTTAGTTTTTAATGTCTTTCTAAGAACTGAAATAGCACACTACAGAAAATGTGAATGTCACAATTTGGTGAATCCTGGAGGGAGAAATATCACAGTTGAATGCACTTATAGACTGGGTATTGATGATTTGAGTATTTTTATGAGTTTGCAAGGATCTAAAGAACCAACCTGCAAAAAGATTATAAAGCATTGGCAAATTTAGCAAATGCACGGCTAATGTAAATGGAGATGCCAAAGTTGAAACAAGAATGGAACCTGCAAGGGAGACATTATTAAGTGATTGCAACATGCTCATTTCTGTTTTGATAAATGAGCTCACTTGTCATTTGAAGCCAGTTTGATGGACTTTCTGCTTTCCGCCTAATATAGAGTGGGGCTTCCACTGTTTCTGAATTGGGAGCATTTTTGCCATTGAAACAGGGCACAATTGCCTTTTGTGCCCTTCAGCAAAAGGCACTCAAATATCATGGAATCTGAGGGCATCATCCACTTCCCAGCCCTTACAGACATGAGTCAGGCCAATTGGATCAGCCTTTTCTTCTAATGCAGCCTAGCCCTACACCATCCAATTGTAAAGCTCCCCTGTTTCGATTTTTCTGGCTGAGTAAGATTTATAATGCTAATCCAAATAGTTGAAACAAGGCGATGCTGATGATGACAATGATGATAAAGTTGAAGCCAACTCCAAATAGCTGAGAAGTAGACGATAACAATAACAATGACATGAGGCAATGACAATGATGATGATGCAATACTGAAACAATAAAAGAAGTTTTGCAGAAATTTTATATTAAGGTCCAACCCGATCAATGAAACAGGCCCATTTTTGCCTTTAATGGGCATCCAAATGCAGCGTAAACAAACATAGAAACCAATTTTTTCACAAATATAATTGATGGAAAACACAAGCTATTTGAGAGAACAAAATCAAACCACCTCTTCAAGATGAGTGCTTTCGGTTGGTCTAGTACGCTTTCACTGAGCTACAACATTCTTTTACTTCATTTTAGTTTTCATGGACCAAGCACAACACAAAATTAGAAACAATACAAAAACTAAAACACAAATTTCCCTTTTGTTTTCTTTTAGAAAGTGTGGATTGTGTATTTGATTTACATGGTACGACATCTAAGGAACTTCCTGAAGACACAAGAGATAACAAATCATATGGATAGGGTTATGCAATGATGGACCTTTTCCAAGCAATGATCATACACTATAGGCCTACCCAAGAGCAGTCTCAATCATTAAGGCTCATCATGCGATAATCAATAAATCAGAAGCAAACATTTCAAACATTTTCATTATACAGTGGCAGTGCTAGTTATTTATTGTCCTGCTTAAATTGCATTCTTTATGCATGTATTGTTTTATCATTGGTATTTGTGTGCAC
Source organism: Magnolia changhungtana (assembly GCA_030180095.1). Taxonomy (NCBI): domain Eukaryota; kingdom Viridiplantae; phylum Streptophyta; class Magnoliopsida; order Magnoliales; family Magnoliaceae; genus Magnolia; species Magnolia changhungtana. The sequence continues at coordinate 115,506 of JASAUF010000370.1, forward strand.
GTGTTTGTTCTATTTGAGAACTCATCACCTGTTTGTTGAAAAAGGAAAGGGTTGCAGCACACCAGTAAAGGTTGTACTTGAGTGTTGTTTTCATGCTAGATTGCAAGATATCAACAAACTGTAGAAGGCCTACAACCTACAACAGCCATTGCTTCAACTTCATCCACTGGAAGGCCTCTTGAAGGAAGTTCAGTAGCAGACTTTACCTTCAAGTATGACCAAATGTATAATTATCAACAACCTCATGCATGGATAGGCAACAATGAAGCATTAGTACAGAAAAAAGGACATTAATCTCTTCAGTAGTTTTGTAGATGACCTTATGAAAGAGAAAAGGTGCAGGAACTTCTAAGCTTGATGTTGATATATAAATATTATAGTCACAATTTTGCTTTCCATGCATTTCTGCAGTTTACCCTCAGTCAATTCAGTTCGATACTCTGGTAGGGTGTGATAGATGATATACAACATTGAGAAATGAAAAATATCTTACAGTTTGTCCACAAATCAGAGGTTCAAAACTAGAGATTGACTAGTATATCCAACATGAGTTCATCTAGATATTTTTAAAAAAAAAAAAAACAAGAAAGGAAAGGAAAGGAAAAAATAATAAGAATTTATACATCACATATGTTTCTTTAGCAAACTTCCTTGGTGGAATTTATACATTCACTACCAAAAAAGTGATTTACTATTGCTTGTATCCGTAGAGACCTTTGAAGTCATTGCTATAACAAGGTTATCCAGGTTCCAATCACCAGCACGTTTGCTGATGAACGACCAAAGAAAACCCCATGATATAATTGCCCCAAGAAGAAGAGTAGTTGACAATGTGTGGGCAGATAAGAACAGAGCAGTTTCCTCAACTGTACCGCTACACTCTTTATGTGGGTTGGTCCCAAAGACTATGCATGAGCTTGAAATAAGACTTGATTATTAAGTATGCCGGACAAGTCTAAGGTTCAACAGCATTGCTGTTTATAATGAATAGAGAACTTACCGTATTGTGCACCGGGTTTGTACTTGTGGGGTTCATGGTGATCTTTTGAGCAATTTGTAATGGTAAACCGATTCATGAATCCCTTTATATGCATCCCCAGTAATCACACTACGAGAAGAGAACCCTGATCCCTTCTTGATAAACAATGTATTGGCTTAACTTGTAAGTTTCCTTTTACAGCAATCTCGTTATGGATTTCTCCTTACTTGTAGTCAATCATGAGCTCACTAGTTTTTGTTGTTGTTTTTTTTTTTTTTTTTTTTTGAACAGGTAAAATGTCTATTGATCTATACACATACATGTAAATAAACTAACAGCATGCTTAGTCATCTTTCATACATGGATATAGACCATAAACATGAGAAAAGATCACATAAGGGCCCACGACCTTTCATGCCAATACATCATGCTGGTAAGACATCACAGCCGCACAAAATATGGGTCGCACCATGATCATTTCATGTCATCAAAATTTGGTCCATTGACTCACTAGGTGAGCAACACACCTGCATTGAGTAGGACCATTGGCTTTCGATTGATTTCAATGATGCGGCCCACCCATTGAGGGGACCAACCTGATTTGCCACATGTGATTTTCATGGGTGGCCCACTTTTTACTTATGGGGATGTATGTGAAAGTCCATATTTGTCTAGATGGTGCAGTCTTTCTTCGAGTGTCCAACCTTCCCACACTTGAAACAAATTGACGGTCGGGATCGACTACCCCCTTTCATCCAATGCCTTTGTTGGCTGATTGGGAACATTGCCTTGGTTGTGCTACCACACTTGTTTGTGGTTTCTCCTTGTGACCCAAGTTCTTCGATCCGCAAATGATGACCCACCTTGTCAACTTCACTTCCCGTACTAGGCAATGGTTGGGATCCTTTCCCATTTGATGTATTGAATGATGCACTCTCTCGTCCATTAACATCTCCTGCACCCCATCTGTATGTAACCCTGGTCCATCCATTTTCTGATCCAAAGCTCAAAACGCCGTGGACAATGTGTAAACCGTCCGTCCATCCATTTTCTGATCCAAAACTCAAAACACCGGTCCATCCTGCACCGCTCATTACTGGCCCTATCTTATGAATAGATTTTGTGATCCTATTAACTACAGTAAGCATTTTCAATACTATTTGTTGTGCGCTCTCCTTTAATTAACACATTTTTCCCTTTTACTATTGCAGGTTTCCAGTAGGACTAGTTTCTAAGATTCACATGCCCTTCTAAACTTGTCACATAATCCATGATTACTCATCTCACTCTTCCCCTTGTGAATATTTTCCTGGTGCTATTGGATGCATGTTATGGACACATGGCCACAAGCTTTTTAGTAATAAGTCCTTCGTCTGTTGTATATTTTTTTAAAAATTTTGATATATATCGTTGTTGCTATTATTCATATAATATTTCTAGCCTTGTGGATCTAATGTATGGACCTGTCAGTTGATCAAGTTCTGAGTCTGACAGATTATTTCTGCATTTGGCATTGAGACACGAGTTCTGATCCTAAGTTACATATCGTTATGGTTTGTTTTAGCATCAAACAATGAGAGAACCGTATCACATTTTCTTGCAGGCTGATTCTTTGATAAAGGAAGAGGTTCAATTTCTTCGTGTGGCGATGGGGCATGAGGATGAATCTCTTGATGAATTTATTAAAGCACATGATGCATGCCAAGAAGATCTGATGTACTTGACTCATAATGCTTATGGTCTTGCCAGATTGCCAACAATAGTGACAAACTTGTGGCCTTGCAAAACGAATTTGAGAATGTGAAGAAGAGAATGGATGATGAGGGCAAGAAGGCCCTGTGGCTTGAGCAGAAGATAAAAGTTCTTACTCAAGGATATCAGGTATAGTGAGAAGTGCTTGTCAAATGTCATGGTAGCCATATGCCATTACCACCATCCTATTTTTGGATGAGATGCTGGTGAATCATATGGCCCTACTTGTACTGCATTCCCAATATATTTCATTTTCTTCCTGGGACTGGAGTTGCATATATCATTTGGCAATTTGAAACCTGGGGATTAATGATAGGCAAAACATAGAGTATTTTTATTTTATTTTCTGCTTATCTTTTTTGTACAGATGGTTCCTATGTACAAGATCTGAATCCAATCAGCCAGTAGGCCATCCCTTGGATTGGCCATTTCCCAAAATGCAAACTGATTGGACAATCGGCAATGCTGACTGTTGGATTGGAGGACATTTCAGGAAGAAAAAGATGGGTGGTTGAAACACTTCGATTGACCTTTTATATAATCATCCATTTTCTTTCCTTAGTCATATGTTTCTCCAATAGAATGGTTGGGATTGTGTGAATGTTGTTATCTTTTGGGGCATGGCCCATCCAAGGTAAAGCCGATGTAATGATTAGTTTGGATCTTGTACACATTCGACAGGTTTGAAAAATGAGTCACTTCAGCCAAAAAAGTGACAAACAATAGACCTTAATGATGGTTAGTTTTCCTCATTTTAGAATCCTACAGGTTCCAGTTGATTGATAGTTGCATATCATTTGAATTTGCAGATGCGGGTAGGAAAGTTGGTGTCACAAATAGAGGCCACCTACAAGCAGATGGACACCTGGAACAGAACTCGAGTGTTTACAAAGTGGAATTAGCTTTGTGTGGTAATCAGTTCCCACTGTTATTAAGAACCAAACATGGTAGTTGTCAAACAGTCTGTATTTATTTGTAGACAATTGCTAATGCTCTAAGCTAAATTCATTAAGCCTTTTGGAAAATAGAAACAGATCCTGGCAGCAATTTTGAGAGAGAATTTGTTGATTTGGCAGCTACCACAGTTTTAGCAAATCATCACCTCCGTAAATCCATGGATTTGTCACCCACCCAAAAAAAAAAATAATTTAAAAATGAAATAAAAAAAAAACAAAATTTATTATTTACTTAATCCACATATTTTCTCAAAAGCAATAAATGGACTTTAGGACTTGCAAAATCCAAATTCCAAGATGCACATTCCCATTTCCTTAATCCCAAGCAGCTCCTAAAGGAAATCACAATCTGATCATTTTAGTCCTTTGATAAACGCAAGTTCTCAATATCGTAGTGCATCCAAACGGCCTTAGGAACTGCAAAACCCACAAACCACTTTTGGACTTACAAAATCCAAATTGTAGACAGCTCCTACATGCTCATATTCGATAGACCCTAACAATTTGTGCTTTTCACTGTAGGAGTTGATGCCTTTTTCCACTCTTTGTTTTTCCCTTTGCTAGCAACAACTTGAATAAACTGATCTTACTCCATCTTTATTTGAGTACAAGCTAAGACTAGAGTTTTGAATGTTTGTTCCATCTTTTATGTAACCACATCTCCCCTTTATCAAATAGTTGGAGAAACACCAGAGAGCTGATCATGAGCTGAAGAAGCATGTATTGAAGTTGGAATTCTATCTTCAAGCGCCGGTAAAGGATAATAAGCGCCGGAATTTTTACAAACCCATGAAAAAAAAATAAGCCTCACCTATCATATAATGCACCTAAATAACACAAATTATACATGAATTGAATCAGGCCCAATAAAAAAATAAATGGCGTTCACCTTTTTCGCTTATCGTATTATGCACCTAAAATGCACATAATGTACATGAACTAAGATTTTTTTTTTCTTTTCAATTATTTATTTTGAGAGATTTAAATGAATTAATATTAAAAATTAGATATATAAAAATAACCATATCACATCCTCAAGTGCAACATCACCACGTAGTCCATCAACTGTATCACATTCTCAAGTGGAATCACATCACACTGTCACAACCATATCATATCCTCAAATGCAACATCATCACATAGTTCATCAACCATATCACATTCTCAAGTGCACTACATCACTCTCACACAACCATATTATAAATCCTCAAGTACAATCTCATCGCATAGCCCATCAACCGTATCACATTCTCAAGTGGAACCACTTCACATTTTCATACAATCATATCATATCCTCAAGTGCAACCTCATCATATAGTCCATCAACCGTATCATATTCTCAAGTGAAACCACTTCACACTGTCACGCAACCATATCATATCCTCAAGTGCAACCTAATCATATAGTTCATCAACCGTATCATATTCTCAAGTATAACCTCATCACACTATCACACAACCATATCATATCCTTAAGTACAACCTCATCACATAATCCATCAACATCATCATATTCTTAAGTGTAACCACATCACACTATCACTCAACCATATCATATCCTCAAGTGTAACTTCATCATATAGTCTATCAGCTATATCACATTCTCAAGTGTAACCTCATCACACTGTCACAATCATATCATATTCTCAAATGTAATCTCATTTGATATCCGTGTTCCAATGAGTTTGACTTGTCCGCTAACCTTCTAACAGGTTCTATCCCTTCCTCTTTAGGAAACTTGTCCATGCTCACTGTTCTTCATATGTTTGAAAATCAATTCTCTGTTTGTGTGACAGTGTGATGGAGTATGTTTGAAAATCAATTCTCTGTTCTTCATATGTTTGTGTATCAATTCTCTGTTTGAAAATCAATGAGTTTGACTTGTCCGCTAACGTTCTAACAGGTTCTATCCCTTTCGTGTCATTAGGAAACTTGTCCATTCTCCCTTCTAACGGTTGATGGACTATGTCATTACATTGGATAATCCATGGTTGTGTGACATGTGATCATGTTACACTTGAAAATATGATACAGTTGATGGACTATGTGATGAGGTTACACTTGAGGATATGATATGGTAGTGCGGCAGTGTGATGAGGTTACACTTGAGAATGAAAGAAATGGAAGGACTATGTGATGAGGTTACACTTGAGGATAAGATATTGTAGTGCGACAGTGTGATGAGGTTACACTTGAGAATGAAATAAATTGAAGGACTATGTGATAAGGTTATACTTGAAGATATGATATATGGTTGTGTGAGTGTGATGTGTCCACTTAGGAATGTGATATGGTTGATTGACAACGTGATGGAGTTGCACTTGAGGATGTGGTATGGTAGTGTGATAGTGTGATGAGGTATATATCCACTTGAGAATGTGATACGATTGATGGACAGCGTGATGAGTTTGCACCTGACACTACTTTATCACATTCTCAAGTGGTCCACCACACCATACTGTCACACAACCATATTATATCTTCAAGCGCAACCTCATCACAGTCCATAAACTGTTTCACATTCGCAAGCGGAACCATATCACCCTATCACATAACCATATCATATGCATCCTCAAGTGCAACCTCATCATATAGTCTATCAACCGTATCACATTCTCAAGTGGATCCACCACACCATACTGTCACACAACCATATTATATCCTCAAGTGCAACCTCATCACAGTCCATAAAGTGTTTCACATTCTCAAGCGAAACCACATCACACTATCACACAACCATATCATATGCATCCTCAAGTGTAACCTCATCATATAGTCCATCAACTGTATCATATTCTCAAGTGGAATCATATCACACTATCGTTTCAACCATGTCATGCGCTCAAGTGCAACGTAATCATATAGTCCATCAACCATATCATATCCTCATGTGTAACCACATCACATTATCATACAACCATATCATATCCTCAGATGCAAACTCATCATGTTGTCCATCAATCGTATCACATTCTCAAGTGAATATATACCTCATCACACTATCACACTACCATACCACATCCTCAAGTACGACTCTATCATGTTGTCCATCAACCGTATCACTTTCTCACAACAAAGCCAGAAAGTTGATTTTAGCTCAATTGGTGAGTTTTAAACCAATTGCAAACTTTGAAAATATGCAGAGGCAGAGAGAGAAAATATTACGAAGAATGTAGGTTGTGAGACTAGTTTCATCTATTTTTCACTGCCACACAGCCCAAAAATGTACACGACATTACTTACGGAAAGCTGGAAATGTACACGACATTACTTACAGGAAAGTTGGAAATGTACACCGCATCTTTGTAATGAATAGAGAACTTACCGTATTGTGCACCGGGTTTGTACTTGTGGGGTTCATGGTGATCTTTTGAGCAATTTGTAATGGTAAACCGATTTCATGAATCCCTTTATATGCATCCCCAGTAATCACACTACGAGAAGAGAACCCTGATCCCTTCCTGATAAACAATGTGTATTGGCTTAACTTGTAAGTTTCCTTTACAAAGAATCTCGTTGTGGATTTTTTAATGCTTGTAGTCAATCATGAGCTCACTAGTTTTTTTGTTGTTTTTTTTTTTTTTTTTTTTTTTTTTTTTTTTTTTTGAACAGGTAAAATGTCTATTGATCTATACACATACATGTAAATAAACTAACAGCATGCTTAGTCATCTTTCATACATAGATATAGACTATAAACATGAGAAAAGATCACATAAGGGCCCACGACCTTTCATGCCAATACATCATGCTGGTAAGACATCCCAGCCGCACAAAATATGGGTCGCACCATGATCATTTCATGTCATCAAAATTTGGTCCATTGACTCACTAGGTGAGCAACAAACCTGCATTGAGTAGGACCATTGGCTTTCGATTGATGTCAACGTGCGGCCCACCCATTGAGGGGACCAACCTGATTTGCCACAGGTGATTTTCATGGGTGGCCACTTTTTACTTATGGGGATGTATGTGAAAGTCCATATTTGTCTAGTTGGTGCAGTCTTTCTTCGAGTGTCCAACCTTCCCACACTTGAAACAAATCGAAGTAAACCTAGAATGAATCAACTAAATGAACGAGTGAAAGTTCTCCACTAGCCTTGAATTTGATGAAGACATGTTCTGATAGCTTCTCCTTGCTCATGGGTAGCTCCATGGTTTTTTATGCCTATTGACATGTTCTGATAGCTTCAACCGCTCTGTTATGCCAAAGGCAAGACACTTTTGGGTTGAGTGTCCATAGACATCCATGTAAAATGGACCTACACAGTTTAAATGAATATTTTTCACGTGCTGTTGGATGCATGTTATGGACACATGGCCACAAGCTTTTTAGTAATAAGTCCTTTGTCACATTTGTATTTTTTGAAAAAAAAATTATATATATCGTTGTTGCTATTATACATGTGATTTAGCCTGTGGATCTAATGTATGGACCTGTCAGTTGATCAAGTTCTGAGTCTGGCAGATTATTTCTGCATTTGGCATTGAGACACGAGTTCTGATCCTAAGTTACATATCGTTATGGTTTGTTTTAGCATCAAACAATGAGAGAACCCAAACTTATGTGAGTAATTCCTACAGGAGAGGCTACATATACCTCATGCCCAAGAACATTTTGAAGAAGTTTATTTGCATAGCAGATCTTCGGACTCAAATTGCAGGATATTTGTATGGCATAAGCCCCCCCAGATAACCCTCAAGTGAAGGAAATCCGCTGTTTTAGTTATCAATTAACATTAATATTTTTTAGCCATCTCATCAAATTGAAGTTGTGTATTTCAGAAACAGCAGATGATGAGAGTATTAGCGTGTTGGAAGTACCTAGCTGGTGCATGAAGGCAATATGATGTTAGAAGATTTCCTCACCCCAACTGAGATGAAAGATGGACTCGCAAACCTTGCTAGAATCGAAGAGCTAGTTGCAAATATGCAGAGGCAGAGAGAAAATATTACGAAGAATGTAGGTAATGCATCTAGACATTGGTCAATTGTAGCAAGTACCTTATGATGCAATACCGAGAAGAATGGTTGCCTTAATCATTTTCTTCAGTTAGATGGGCATAGGTTTCTCAACCAATGGCTCCAGGAAGCTCAAAAGTGTAGTAGTGGCACAAGTGACAGTTCTGTGGAGGAATCAATCAGTGCAGTGCTAGGAGCACTTGAGAAGCGCCTCTAGATGAGAGCTTAACTAAGCGTCAAGGAATTGTGGAAGCGTCAAACATCTCCTTGGCAACAGGAGCTTGCAAGTCCAGGAAAGGGCAAGAACTTTATTTGATAGACTATAAAATAAGAAGGTAAGTCATTAAGTGGTAAGGATCCATGTGATTTCTTGCTTTACTTGTTCTTGGATGCTTGCATATGACTGTAATGATCTTATGGAAGAGCATAACTGCTTATATTTCATTATATTTGATTGTTGCACTGTTAGTTCATCAATAAGACCTGCTGAATAGGTAACACTAGTCCGCTTCCCTTTTAAGAGGTAATCTGTTTACAAGTAAACAGATTGTGCATTTGGCTAGCTTGTAAAGTGTTTACAATGGATAAAGAATTCCATACAGTTGGGAATAACTTGGATGATCTAATTCATGAAAGTTGTTGTGCATGTTTTTTTGACAAACTTGAATTTGGATTTTCTAGATGAGTTGATCTATCAGGGCATGGACTAGCAATGGTAAGCCACTTTAATAAAAAATCAAAAATAAAATAAAATTGAAGCTAGCTACGGCTAATATCTGTAGCCTTATCTAACACCGTAGCCTTAGATCTAATGCCAGAAATATTACTATATAGCTACGGTTTTTATCCGTAGCTTTTGACCCTTTTGGTAGTGATTACTTTTAATTTATCACCTAACATTATTGTTATTATTATTATTTTTTACTTTTTGCTTTTTTTTTTTTTTTTTTTTTTTGCTATTTCTTTTGAGAGTTTTAAATGAATGAAGATTGAAAGCGAAAATAGAAAAATAAACTATAATTTTCACCAAAATAAACAACCACATCACATTTCTAAGTGAAATCACTTCACACTCACACAACCATATCATATCCTCAAGTATAACCTCATCATATAGTCTATCAATCGTATTACATTCTCAAGTGGATCCACCACACCAACTGTTAAACAACCATATCATATCCTCAAATGCAACCTCATCACACAATCCATAAAGTGTTTCACATTCTCAAGTGGAACCATATCATACAATCCATCAACCATATCATATCCTCAAGTGTAACCACATCACATTATCATACAACCATATCATATCCTTAGTTGCAAACTCATCACATTGTCCATCAATCGTATCACATTCTCAAGTGGATATATACCTCAGTACACTATCACACTACCATACTACATCCTTAAGTACAACTCCATCACGTTGTCCATCAACCATATCACATCCTAATGTGGACACATCACATCACACAACCACATATCATATCCTCAAGTGTAACCTCATTGCATAGTCCTGCAATTTCTTTCACTCTCAAGTGTAACATCATCACATTGTTGCACTACAATATCATATCCTCAAGTGTAACCTCATCACATAGTCCATCAATTATACCATATTTTCAAGTGTAACCACATCACACTGTCACACAACTTTGGATGTGGTATGGACCAAGCCCCAAAAATCTCCAGGTTGGCAAATCCTAGCCATCCAATCTTTGGTATTTTCTGATGAATTTGTGTTATAGTTGTATTTTTTCGTGAATCACCATTTTCAGGCCACTGAATGAAGACTTACGATCATCCCATCAGTGAGAGTTTTGAGAAATGGTTCATTTAGGGCTATGCCAATCCAACCAATGCTATGGATCACCAAACAATAGGCCTTATATATTGGAGCACGGGGTGGAAGGATACCATACATATCCTTAAGCCAAAGATCATATAAATGCTACAACTCTATCTACCTTCAACTTTTGGTGGTACCAAGTTCTGTTTGTAGAGTTAAGTATGCCTCGGCATATCATACTATCATATTGGAACTTGAAATGGATCTGATCCTTAGTTGGAGGCCCTTACAGACACACTATGCTTCTTCTGCTCCTGCTCTCAGTTCTGATTCTAGGTGTTGACACTAGCAAACATTTTGAACTAGATTTTGTTTTTTTGCCACTTTCACTGCCAAAATTGCTATTACATGATCATTTTAAGAGTATAGTGTTGGTATAATCAAGAGTTAGAGTATTGATTACCACCAGCCCGTCTTGTAGGAACAGCCCATGAGTTATTTTAGTATAAATAGTAGTACCTTATTTTTAAGTTTTAAATAGGGATTTGGTTTGCAAGTGTTTCTTTTTTAGAAGAAGCTTCTTGGCACATGTGAGGCAATTGAACGTGATATAGTGAATGGTTGCTATTGCAATGTGTAACTGCTCATCCAGTATGATATCATAGAGATTCACAGGTTTTTAAGGTTTGCTAACTCTCAAGTGTAACCACATTGTACTATCACACAACCATATCATATCCATAAGTACAACCTCATCACATAATCCATCAACCATATCATATTCTCAAGTGTAACCACATCACACTATCACTCAACCACATCATATCCTCAAGTATAGCCACATCACACTATCACTCAACCACATCATATCCTCAAGTGTAACCTCTTCATATAATTCATCAACCGTATCACATTAACAAGTGGAGCCACATCACCCTCACACAACCATATCATAAATCCTCAAGTACAATCTCATCACATAGTCTATCAACCGTTTCACATTTTCAAGTGGAACCACTTCACATTGTCGTACAATCATATCATATCCTCAAGTTAAACATCATCATATAGTCCTTCAATCATATGACCTTATTCAATTTGGAACCACTCCACACTGCCCAACAGCCCTATCATATCATAAAGTGCAACCTCATCATGTAATCCATCAACCATATCATATTCTCAAGTGTAACCACATCACACTCACTCAACCACATCATATCCTCAAGTGTAACCACATCACACTATCACTCAACCACATCATATCCTCAAGTGTAACCTCGTCATATAGTTCATCAACCGTATCACATTCGCAAGTGGAGCCACATCACCCTCACACAACCATATCATAAATCCTCAAGTACAATCTCATCACATAGTCCATCAACCGTTCCACATTTTTCAGGTCGAACCACTTCACATTGACATACAATCATATCATATCCTTAAGTTTAACATCATCATATAGTCCTTCAATCATATGACCTTATTCAATTTGGAACCACTCCACACTGCCCAACAACCATATCATATCCTAAAGTGCAACCTCATCACATAATCCATCAACCATGTCATATTCTCAAGTGTAACCATATCACACTATCACTCAACCACATCATATTCTCAAGTGTAACCACATCACACTATCACTCAACCATATCATATCCTCAAGTGTAACCATATTAATCCATCAACCATATCATATCCTCAAGTGTAACCTCATCACATTACACACTCATGAAAATGTGTAATTTATAGAATATTATCTTTTAAATTTTAAATATGTAAAAAAAATATGCAGGTTACAATCAAATATTATAAACATTGGCCTGGCTGACATATCTGGAGACCTTTCTTGGCACTTCCACATACTTTTATCTATTTGTTCCATAAGTACTTCTTTTAAGGCGCTTATAAAAGTGATGGTAAATCTTACCTATAGGGGTGTCCAGCACAACCGTCGATAAAAGTCTCTGATCACCAGTAAAGCCTTTACGGATGACACTTTTGCTGGCGCTTGCCTCATCTACGGATTTGGGCTTTACTCATGGTTTTCTAGGCCTTTCTTAGGTGGTTTTAACTATTGATAAAGGTCAATTTTCTTGTAGTGACACCTTTTACCGAATGCCTTGATAATTGGTGAATGATTTATGAATTGGGCTGGAATTGTATGTTCGATGAATATGCTAAATGGATTTGAAATGTACATGGAAACTTTTATTATTCCAAGTTAACTTGCAGAGGGTATTCTAGGGTGAGTAATTTTATCATATTTATCAATATTTTTGGTTATTTAAATTTCTCTACTTTTAACTCACTTTACCTTACTCATGCACTATTATTACAATTCTATGGGAATGCTCCATAGCAAGAAAAAGAAATTCACTTCCGAAAGGCCTGGTCTTCTGTTTGTAGGAGTAAGATGTATGATGTTTTGCATGACAACCCATGAAATGTGTACTGGAACTAATAACTAGTTGAGATTGATGACTTGGATTATTAGAAGGCATCCCAATGTAAATGAAAGAAGTGGCAGACACCATGTAAGAGAGTACAATCTATATCAGAATAGGTACATGCATATGTAGAAGTGATACAGATTGATGGACTATGTGATGAGGTTACGCTTGAGGATATGATATTGTAGTGCGACTGTGTGATGAAGTTACACTTGAGAATGAAAGAAATTGAAGGACTATGTGATGAGGTTACACTTGAGGATATGATATGTGGTTGTGTGAGTGTGATGTATCCACTTGAGAATGTGATACAGTTGATGGACAACGTGATGGAGTTGTACTTAAGGATGTGGTATATATCCACTTGAGAATGTAATACGATTGATGGACAGTGTGATGAGTTTGCACTTGAGGATATGATATGCTTGTATGATAATATGATGCGGTTACACTTGAGGATATGATATAGTTGATGGACTATGTGATTAGGTTGCACTTGAGCGCATGACATGGTTGAGACAATAGTGTGATGTAATTTCAATCACTTGCATAACTCAACTTGTCCACCATCCATGGCGAGGCCTATCATTCCAACGGTAGGGATTTCAATCAGCGGGCCTTATTTACACAAAAAAGCCTTAGCAATAGTATGCAAATCCTTAGTCATAGGACCATCATACAGAGTAACTGATGATCTAGAGTGTAAGGACGCCGCTTTTGCCCTGGCCACAGGAAAGCCGTAACGTTAAAAATGGTAGGCGAAAGCATGAAAATTGACTTACACAAAAATTCAGCTGGCCCTCTAATAAGATGGGCCACATTGATGGAGTCAATGAACGATATACAGGTTGACTCAGGGCTTGATTTTTGTGCAATGTGATCTTTATGGTAGGGCGGTGAAATGACAAAGAAGAATCCAATGACTTGCCAACGGAAAGCGATCATTCGCTTTTCTCTAAAGCAAAGTGAATCTTTTAAAGAACGTGGAGTCCAAATTTAAAGGAAAACCCAACTAAAATATATGAAAATTCAAATTCCAACCTTATAAATCTTCTGCAATTTCTATTACTCTCACCTTTTAGATAGAAAGGAAAACGCCTCAAGAGAGAGAGAGAGAGAGAGAGAGAGAGAGAGAGAGAGATGAGACTCACCCTCTTCTTCTTCTTTTCCTCCTTCCCATTTTCTTTTTCTCGGTTGTTTTATTTTTTTTTTTATATAACGGTTTTGGAGTCCAGTAGAAATTGTATTGTTTTTTTTTTAGAATTTTTTTATTTTAAAGTGAGTGGTGACGTGGACCAATCAGGACTGGGCATTCAGGGAATCCCTGTTGACAAAATAACAGAGGATCCGGACGCCACTTTTATAAGTGCCAATAAAGGCGTGTATGGAACAGCCAGTAAAGGCATGTAGAAGTGCCAGTAAAAGGTCTGTATATGTTCAAGCAACCTGACCATTTTTTATTTTTTTTTCACATATTGAAAATTTAAAAGATAATATTATATAAATTCCATTGTCAATTTTGTTGCCACACTCGAATCAGCATTTTCACAATTGTTAACTCCCAAAAAAGCACCCAAAGAAAATACGTTAGCTACGTCCTTCGTAAAAACTAATATTGATGGAAGGCAGTTTCGACCATGCATATAGCATTTTGTATATTCATTAAATTGCATAAGTCAAGCCTAGCAATTCCTGCAATTCTGGGCTAATCATGACCCGACACTTTTGTTGGCTGCTTGTATTTCGAACAGAAGCACCGGCGAAAGTGAAAAAAGCACTAGCAAAAGTCTATCCAAGTGCCGCAAAAGCATGGTTTCCAAACAAATTTACTCACGGCAAAGCGCCGACAAAAGTCTATACAAGCGCAAGTCTTTGTATAAATTTGAAAGGGCCCAGTGCAGGCCAGTAATTTTTTATTATTACATATAATTCAATTGAAACCTGTACTTTTTTTTTTAATATTTGAAACATAAAAATGATGCAATACAATTAAAACTAACATTAAACAAAATTTATATTACTACACAATAACAAAATATATAATATTTATTACAATAAATTGAAAATGGTCTTGAATATAAATAGTTAAATAACAAATCCTCTATATGGTCTACTCCTAGCATGAGTCGTGTCAGAAGGCTGAAGTGCTTGTAGGCCTAAATTTAGGCACAATTGATTAAAATCCTGCACGAGTGGCGTCAAATCTGATGACTGATAATGGCACTTCCTTTCTTCAGGCAATGGCTTCAATTTCCACAACTCACCAAAAACATCTGTACTTTTCTGGTCTGTAAAATTACTGAACACGGCAAGAAGAAGCAACAGATTGGGGCATCTTCATCTTTATCAGATGTCACACTTGATGCAGATGCTTGTATGCTAGTCTGCTCTCTGTTCATGTTTAGGATCACTTGTAGGATTAGGAGGTTCAGCAGTGGAGAGTGTCAACTGACCCTATAAAAACAATCAAGTTTGAGAATTTTTTTATATAAATAACATAATTGTTGCTGTTGGGCAACAAACACATTTGAAGTATTCTGCCCATAAGCAAATAAATAAAATGAAAGATGGGCATTTAAATACCTTCTCCTTTGATTTCTCCCTCTTGGCTTGAGTTTCTTTACCATTGGAAGCTTATTTGTTGCCAGAAGAAAACAGAGAAAAGTTTAGCAGACAACAATAAAAAATAATAATTTAAAATTTAAAATTAAAATCCATGAAAAGCATGTGTAAATGCTCAAAACAATGGTGTTCCCCCTCCAGGTACAAACAAAACACATTATTAAATAGAAAACCATTAAATGCATTGGGATGCATACCTGGTGGCTGTATGGACTGCTCATCTGACAACTCACTCGCAGCTAGCTTTGCTCTTTGATCAACGACTTCGAATAAATCTGATGGCAGCTAATGATTTTAGATTCCCAAAAGATCATCATATCTGAATATTAACCTCTTGCACTTAGTTAACATGAATAAAGCCTCACAAAAATTTCATGAAAAATGCCCATGTGAAAAACAAAACTAGATCAAGCCATCACATATTTGGTTGAGGAGCAGAAAACCATTAAATGCATTGGGATGCATACCTGGTGGCTGTATGGACTGCTCATCTGACAACTCACTCGCAGCTAGCTTTGCTCTTTGATCAACGACTTCGAATAAATCTGATAGCAGCTAATGATTTTAGATTCCCAAAAGATCATCATATCTGAATATTAACCTCTTGCACTTAGTTAACATGAATAAAGCCTCACAAAAATTTCATGAAAAATGCCCATGTGAAAAACAAAACTAGATCAAGCCATCACATATTTGGTTGAGGAGCAGATGATTCCTCTAGACTCCAATTCACATGAAAGAAGTATCTCGCATTATATTCAACCACAAAGAATTCAAGTATAAGCTTAGATCAAAACCTTTAAACCGATTTGGGAATGATAAGCCCCTTGCTGAGCTCTGACTGAATACCTATATCAGTAGATGCAAAGTCACAAAGCTTTATAACCCACTGATGACAGCTAGACGCTTGAAAAGGTACACGATATGCAAGAAAGGGAAAGGCAACCATAGCTTGAAGAAAATTAACTACCTCACTCCGTCTCTGTACTTTTGCTTCTCCTTCAGCGTCAATGCTATCCAAATTCAACAATTGAACTGTGAATAATTCAGTCAACTCCACAAACTCCTTTTCAGTAACCTTGGTCCCAACATGCATGGTTGCCTCCAAAGAAGATGCCTGCAAAATCTAAGCCACATCATTTCCCAAAAAAGGAAAAGCACATGAATCTCAACCATAGTTCTAAAACTCGCTGACTCGACTCGAAAAAGCTCAGCAAGATTTTGAGCATAGTCAGTGGTAAACTCCAATCTTAGAGTGACTTGACCCTGACTCGGGGAGACTCCGTCAACTCCACGTGATTGCTGTGACTCAGGCCTTTTTAATAAAAAGTAGAATAACATAGGTGTAGGTGTGCAGCACATTCAACCAGTGAGCTATGTGATCTTTAGTGGCTTGGTTTCTCATTTTATAAGACTAATAACAAAGATAACTAATTTAAATGTTCCTTCCTATTCCTACTATTTTTAATTTATTGTTACCAAGAACCAAGTCAAGTCAGGTAAGAGTCTTTGAGTCAGGTTGAGTTTTCGGGTTTTAAACTATGATCTCAACTACAATGCAGTCGGCATGTTGTTGGTAGAATTTTAGAAGTCACCTTTGTGAGAACCTATCAACCTCTGCTCGACTAGGGCAACTGAATTAAGAGCTCCAGAGATCACTTGATCTCTCTTCATCTCCTCAAGCTTCCTCTCCTTGTGGTTGCATCCTCCATGAGGACCACCTTTGACATGTCCTTCACACCTACCATGTGCAAAAACTCATCATCATCTTTCTCTTTGCCCCGAACAAAAGCTTTTGGATGATAAGCGCCAGAAATTTGCAAGTTGCCTCTAGATATAAATCTCCTTTCCTCAAGGTACTTGGAAAAAATCTCCTGTATCGATGTACCTTTGCAAAGAAAGCATAAAGTGAATACCAATTAGCCAGAAAGCATAAAGTGAATACCAATTAGCCAGATCCTAACTTGGATGTGAAATGCATCTGTATGCATGTGAAGGCAGTATAGCTAGCGTATACTATGTATACGCTATGGGTGTGCTATTTAAAACACTGGTTTGTACATGTATTTGGAGAATGATAAATCTGTGAGGTTCATCAGCTAGAATACTCAGACATATTATGTCCATAGAGTGCTTGCCAGAAGTATCATCCAGTGAAAAGAAGCACCTAAAACCAAAAATAAAAAATAGAAATTGGCAGTACTGTAGGTAAAAGAATTCAGTACCAAGGTGGATGGTCGAATAGAACAACTAGCAAAAGTACAGAAAGTTACCGGAGAGAATGAAGATCATGA
Organism: Magnolia changhungtana; assembly: GCA_030180095.1. NCBI lineage: Eukaryota > Viridiplantae > Streptophyta > Magnoliopsida > Magnoliales > Magnoliaceae > Magnolia > Magnolia changhungtana. Next base: position 133,321 of record JASAUF010000370.1, read on the forward strand.
TGAATGTGAGCTTCATCAGATGATACTTGAGACTTAAGTGCCGCAAGAATAGCCTGCTGCTTAGCATTTTCAACTTGGGCTTCAACCCAGTCTCTCACTTGTCCCAAATCTGTGCAATATTAAACAGTGGATAGACAAAAAATTAAAGTCAGATATTATATAATGAAATTATGTGAAAATGTATAATTACCTTAGAATGAAATCAAAAGGGAAGGAGGAAAAACACAATGATATCATGCTTAAACAGAAACAACATCATTTGACAACTAAATGTTTATTCACTATTCTATCATTCATTGTACATGGGTGTTTTAGACATTCTTTGAAAACATCGTAAAGTGGAATGGTGAGCAGGATTTGTGTACCTGAAGTCCTGAACCCAATTACTTGAGATAAAGCTTAGATGATGATGAAGATGATGAAGTCATGTAGCTTGAGTTGGGGAATTTTCATACGTTCCTCAAAAGAAGTAAATTGTTTATATGACTTCAAATAGCTGGGACAAGATAATGATGATAAAGTAAATAGTGCACGTGTCATGTGAACCCAAAGTCAAAAGTGCTCTATACCTAAATTTCTCCTCTATGTCATGATTTTCATCAAGAAATCACGATCTGAGAGGGGAATTAGGGAGAGTATACGTTGATGAGCATAGGCTGATCTACGGATTTGCCAGAATCTTTCACTATGGAAAAAATATATATTAAATTAAATAAAAAGACATTTTTTTTTTGGAGAAATACATTATTACAGAGCTATGCAATGGTGATCACTTGGATGTGGAAGCGAAACCAAGGTACATTTTATGTTCTTCTTAGCCTTTATAAAAATGTAGTCTTGCTTATTTTAACCATATATATATATATATATATATATATATATATATATATATATATATATATATATATATATATATATCTACGAAAGATGAAAATTTTATTAGGCAAAAACAGTGGGAAAAGAATACACAGAGCCAGCCCGAAAAAAAAAAAAAAAAAAAAAACCATACAAAAGGGCCACCAAATCTACAAACTACAAACTACATTAGGGCACCCACACTCTGATCATGATGGATACCCTGCTCATGGATGGGGTTGTCCTTAAGGATAAGGGTCCTATTTCTGATGTCTCTGGAATTAGGGAGAGTATATCTTGATGAGCATAGGCTGATCTACAGATTTGCCAGAATCTTTCACTATTTAGGAAGAAATAAAAAAATTAAACAATTTTTTTTAAAAAAAAAGACATTTTTTTGAGAAATACATTATTACATAGTTATGCAATGGTGATCCCATGCATGTGGATCTGAAACCAAAAGTAATTTTTCCATAACAAGATCGGATAATCTACAGGTAAGCTTACAATCATCAACATATGTTTTTACATTGGAATTACAATTTTGAAGGGTGAAAAGTAAAGAAATTCAGTTTGCATATTTCTTCCACTTTTCAACCTTAAAAATCGCAATTACTTGCTCGAAATCCATGTTGATGCATGAAACTCATCCATAGAGATCATATCAGAAAGAGTAGTTCTACAAACAGCAGTGCAACTTATCTCAATTCAGGGATGAAAACCTACATATTATTCGCAATAGTCTTAAAAATGTTATTTTTCTTTCTGCAATAAATCTGACCAGAAATAGCTGAGCGTAAACAGTCGCATGTAAACTCTCTATCTAATATTATTTCTTAAATTCTTCCTATAGTAAGTAAATCACAGTAACAATTATTTTTCACGATTTCTTTTCTTTCTTTCGTTTCCTTTTTCCTTTTCTTTTATTTGAGAAAAGAATAATATCTCACGTTACATTATTCTGCAACTATTTGGCAGTTTAATTTCCTACAAAACTAAGGAAACACATCAAGAAAATCTTCAGTGACAGAACATCATACAGAACCTATGAATAATGAAACCAATAAAAGCAGCAGATTTAAGTTAAAGATAAACATTTTGTTTGGATATGTCACCAAATGAATTAAAGGTGCAGTTCCCATCACTGGATACATTATTTCTGTATAATTTGATATCCAACATATACAATGTTTCCACAATTTTATACTAGATTAATCTGGGGTGGGGCCTAGCCCAATTTCATCCTGAAGTAGGTCAGGATCTAATTAATAACAACTGTCTTTTGAAGGGTTGAGAAAAGAAATCAATGAGAGAGGGATATAGAGAGATGTACTTGAGCTTACTAGACGAGCTTCAAAGAAGAGAAGAGAGATCTCATTCCCATCTCAGCACATCTGACGAGAAGAGAGATCTCCTACGCCATCTCTTTCTCTCAAGAAGAATGTGGGATGCCACGATTCTTTGCTCCTTTCTCTACCTATATAAACTCTACATTTCACAGCAAAACACGCGCATAAACCCTATACTCAACTCAAACATGCCCTTGTAAATCATACATGTAAATCCCTAATTAGGGTTTCAACATTGTAAATCCCTAATTAGGGGTTCAACATTGTAAATCCCTAATTAGGAATTCACCATTGTAAAATCCTAATTAGGGTTTCAACATTGAATATACTCGATCTCAAGAGAGATTGAGAGCGAGATTGACATAGAGAGAGAGAGAGAGAGACACGAGAGAGGGAGACTGAGAGTGATTGTGCCACGTACTTTGGTTGCTTAGCCGGTTTTACCTAGCGCTGGAAATGATCCCGCCAAAGCATCGATTAAACCCTGTTTTGTTGTAGTGAAAGCATAAAAACATACATAAATTAATTATCTCGTGCATGATGTACATACCTAGAAGATTTATGCACATGATGTAACATTTTCGTGTTGCGGCCTTTGTTCTTTCCTTCCTAGATCCTGCACCAGACTACTCATTGGATTTATTCATTAAGGCCTTCAAATCATCATCAGCAGGAAGCCAACTCAAATACTACTTGGACTCACAATCACCTTGATTTGTGATTTAAATTCCAATGCATTTCAAAGACAAGGTCCTAAATGAATTCTTTGTCTATCTCTTTCAAATATTTGAAAAGAATTCAGATCATACATAAATCAAACATACCTTTGGAGGGCTAAGGCTTAGTTAAAGGCCCTATAATAATTTCATGTTTTCAATATGTAACAGGATAAGAGAAGCAAAATTATGATAGAGGAATTATCTCTAAAATAAGATACAGTCACGCCCTTGTACAATGCCATGGCCTTTTCCACATCTCAATAGGTGCATTGATCAGCCATATGTGTATCAAAATAATCGCCAACATTGTACTATACAAATATGTTAAATCGTACCTTTTTTTTTTGTAAAGTGGGAGTACACTATATATAAAAATCCAAACATGTAAGGAAGAAACTGTACAAACATTCGGGTAGGCACTACAAACAAAAAGTTGAAATAATATCATATAGCCCAGACACAGGCATATGAGTAAGGACCCATTGTATCAAGTAGATATACTTTCCAATAAAAGAGCTACCTAACAAAAAGTTTAAGGCAATAAGTGACAACAAACAACCAACAAAAAACTATACAATATCAAACTGAGCAACCCAAAAAAATCTGAGGCTTGCAAATACATAATAGGCATTGAGGCCCCTCAACCTCTTCTTCATACGAACTTCGACTAATAACCAGTTTTAAAGCATGAGGGCAACTAGAAACAACAAGGGCTATGGAATAAAATCACGAGAGATAGACAATCACGATATCTTCAACTTGTAATATCTTCCCTGGATGAATTCACACAAAGACCCTACTCGAAAGGAGAAGAAAATCATATTTTGTTAATCCGTATCATCCTTAGCCACACTAGCCATCTCCAACTCGTGCACCTGCAAATCACATTGAGCAAGCCACAAAAGTATAGGAATGTCATACTCATACTTTCGAAGTCTCGCTTCACATCCAAAAAGTATAAGAATGTTTCATATATGAAAATGGCACAATAAACCCACTCAGTTCATAATGTCAACTAGAAATAAAAGAAATGTAAGCAGTAAGTACTGTTTGAGATTATGAACTTAGTACGAAATTATAATCGACACTAATACCTTATTTTTATGGACTTATCTTGCCAAGCAAAAGTTGTGCAGCTATCTTTTTTCGTTGAAATTGCGTATCTCCCTGATCATGACATTGGACTGTAAATATATCTCCTAAATGATACATAACTGAAAAATCCTAAAGATGAAGTGAAAATACCGAATTAAAATAAAATCTATCTCCTTGGGACAAGCAATCCATAAATTTCATCACAAAAAGACTCAATCATACCTATTTACATCAAAATAATAAAAATGAGTGCCTATTAAAACAAAACCAACACACATCTGTACAAAGAAATGGTTGGAGGATAAACATACGAATTTTGTTGTTGAGGGCACTCATTATTCATAATAAGTTGAAAAGTACCGCAATCAGGTATACCATGTATTGCAAAATATTTCTTTACACTCGTAACCTGCAATGACAATAAAAAGTAAATATTCTTATAAAAATCATATTATTCGAGTTTAAACAATTTACATCGAAAAAATAATTAAAATCGAAACATATAAACAACTACATACCATTATGTTGATGTAGCTAGATGTATGATGACCTTTGATGGAATTGTAAACTATAAATGTTTTTTTCTTCAGGTTAATAGTGAGCAAGTACCAGTGTGATGCTTCATTCATAGGAATAAAAATTTTATCTCTACTCCCCAAATCATAAGGTATCATCTCAAAGACACGTTGAATTTGAAGACTAAAACTATTATCCGTATCTTCAGATATCGTACTTTTTGCCGTATCATTTCTCCTTGAACATATAAATTTCTGAAATAGTTCAATCACAAACAAATTAAAATGCTTCTAAATACATCAATATTTGTATGAACATTGCGCATTTATATGAAAAACTTACATGAAACCAGGTATTAAAGAAATGACATTTTAATAAATCCTGTCTATCTCTATTTTGTCGACTCTTCAACAATTCACTATACTTGTCTATAACCTGAAACACAATTAAAAATATATATATAATGTCAAATGATTATTCTCTTTGTATCCATTAATATTATATTAATATATGTTACTGCATGAGGTAGTAAGAGAATGAAAACAATATATGTAGATATACCTCATCATCAAGCCATCCTCTAGGATCAATCAATAAGTTCAATGAACTTCTAAGAACATAAAGTGGTCCACAAGAATCCTCCCTAAAGACATGTATAAGGTATTAGTGTGAGGAACTACCACAATGAAAGTAAGTGAATAATGACAAACTAATTAATTTATGTGTCATACTTGTAATCAGTCATGTTAATGAAACTTTTAATTGCAACTTCCTCTTCTTGAGACAACATAAGCCCAGCCGCGCTCTCTTCCATTGTTGAATCATTATCAGGTGATTTTACTTTGCTTTTAGTATTACGTTTACGATACGTTATCATGTACGGTGATCGTAAAACCTTTGAAGCATTTCTAATCCTCCCACCCTCTTTCACACGCTTTACTATGGAACTCGGACTTACAGGTACACAATCATGCTTGGTAGCCATCGCATTTGTAGGAGGGAAAATATGTGGCTCATTTGCAGCTAATGGTGCATCCGATATTACATTTATAGGAGGAGAAAGTTGTGGACTACATGCTGCCATCCAATTATCCTCCATCGTCTCATACATCGGACTGGCATAATTGCATTTCTTCTCTGACTTTGTCAATTTATCCAATATCTCTGTGATGAGTGCTGCCTATGTATCTAACTTAGCTTGCATTCCTTTTAACACCTCCAACAATTGGTTACGTTCCTTCAACATTTGTTTGCAATGTAAGCTCTCTTCGTGATTCCTATTCTGAGTCATAGATGGTCCTATTTCAATAGCATAAAATTCAACACAAGTTGAAATAAACCGCAATAAAAACAAAGTATTTCAAAATGAATTTCTAATTAGAAATATGTGCATGTATATAGATGAAATAACCATTATGTGAAAAGTACTTACGATTTTCTCTTCAATCCTCACAAGTATGGGTTCTAACCACTGACGAATTTCTTTATTTGCATTTGAGGTTACCTTATGTAAAGTAATGTGAAATTAGTTATATAATCTAAAAATATGTATAGTAAACGTATAAAATTTTACTTACAATTTTCTCATCGATCTTCAATAGCATGGGTTCCAACCACTGACGTATTTCTCCATTCGAGCTGGAGGCGTCCTATATGAATATCACAACCATTACTTATATGATCAAGTGTGAAATCATTTATATTAGCAAGAATCTATGATATAAACAAAATAATCATTATATGAGGAATATTTACTATTTTCTCTTCAATCTTCACAAGACATGGTTCTAACCACTGGCGTATTTCTTTGATTGAATTTGATGTCTCCTGTATGCCAATCACAACAAAGACTCATATATCTCAAGTGTGCAACCATGGGGTAATTACATAATGGGCAAAAACATAAATATCAAGTGCTTACGGTGAGAGGTAAAAGGTGACTCTCCTCATTCGTAGGGGTTATATCTTCAATAATCTGATGAAGATAAATATATCAATATAAATGTACACTTGGACATAATAATGATGAATTTTTAAATAAATAATTCTTTAACAAATGTATATACCTGTGTGCAGATAAGAGTGTCTAATAATTTTTTATGTGTGTCCGTCTGTCGATAACTATTATCGACCCATCTCAAAATACGTGGATACACCATCTTCGTTGATAACCATGACGGAAGAATAATATGCTCGTGTAACCAGGGCTGTTGAAAACAATATCATTGTTGAGATAAACATGCAAAACAATATATATATATATATATATATATATATATATATATATATATATATTGAAAACAACCTCATTAATATAAAAAGTAATACTTACTTCCAAAACCATGACACATCCATTCACGTACTTTTTCTTCTTCATCACGCTTTCAGAAATACTCCTAACCAGAAATGTCCAAATGGCAGTGGCCCATGCATAACTATGCAAATTTTCCAACTCATTCACATAGTGTAACAGAAATATAGGAGTTGTCTCGCTGGCTATTGGAAAAAGAATTGTATTGAATAAATACAGGATGAACAATTTCGCAAAATCAGATATAGATTCTTCCGAACTTTCTTTCAACAAATTCTTAATATTCTCCTCTATTAACTCTCTTTTGAGAAGAACATTTGCAAAATATTTTTTCTTTAGTTCTTTCTCACTTGCACTCAATTCCCTTCTCAAATCCATATGTTCTCCATTCATACTCAATCCCAATATAATGGCAATGTCTTGGGGTTGAAGAAAGATCCTCTTTCCTCCGAGGAGGAAACAATTATGTTCGTCATCCCATCTAGTAAGAAGAGTATTTAGAAATGTGCGTTGAACTGGAAACTTGGGAAAATGCATAAATCTTTTAAATGGAGTATCGTCTATCACTTTAATATGTTCATCCTTCAAATCCACTTGCTTGATAAAATTATAAAACTTGATACAGCACATCTAGTAGTATAATTGACTTTTTGTGAGTGAATGTTCTCCTACATTCAATGAGAAACAATCATAATGAGTTCATCACATACCTATTTAATATTGCATATTAAATCATTCTAAATTTAATTGATATTATCTGAAAGAGGGTAAAATAACTCACCATGGCATACCAAAAACTACTTCAATATGATATCATAGTATGATAATATAATCCTGTTTATAAGACAAATAAATGATGAGAGAAAAGTAGATGATAACATAAGAAAAAAAATTACTTAGATCCATATATAAGCAGATTTTTGGTGACATCGACACATTTGCAATATTATTGAAATATTGTTGATACACTAGCGATACAAGCAACACCTGGAATTTCATAGTCGAAAATATTGGCAATACAAGAGACTTGGAATTTACACCGTCGGAAATATTGGCGATACATTGGTGATATATTGCCGATACATAGAATTTATGATACTATCAGTGTTATCAGTATCGCCGAGCTAGAGATATGGATAATATCAAGGATAACCTGATTGGGACAATTGTTATGCCCCATATGCATTGATGTTATCGGATAGTGGGCCCATCATCCGACCAATTCTCATACGTTGGGCCATATTAACAAGTCACGGTTGGCCATTCACATTTGTTTCTTGGGGGGAACCAACTTGGGAAAGTGACTTGAATATGTAAATTGGATCAAAATCACAAATGTGGTAAATTTACTATGTGAAGCACTTAAGCATTTAAAGGGTTTGTAGACAAACATGCCCGTAAGTAATAGAAATTATCCAATATGTGTTAAAACTTGTATAAGTTGACCAGAACCCAGCTATTGGGATGTTCCACAGTTTCTAACTTCTTGAAGGTTACAACTTACAAAATGCCACAAATGAAGAGAAGACTACAATGAATTGATATAACCACTTTCTAAGTGAGTTTACTTCGAGTTTACCTTGACAGGACAATGACAGAGAGGAGGAAGTGTGCTAGTGTCACATGTTTGAAGATAAAGCTAGGCATTTCTAAGACAGATAGAAACAATTAATGCATACACACACAAACAAAAATATTCAAGGTCTGGAATAGATCCCATAGGAACATATCTACAGTCTTGAATCAACAGATCTATTGATAAACCATACCAACCATCCAATCTATTTGTGTTATGAGATCCTGACAAATGCCATCAGTAGAAAAAAGAGTGCCAAAAAAAAAGGTGTGGTGAACTAATATGAAAAGCACACAGAAATCATAATCATAAGAAAAACTCAAGAAAAATAATGACAATATAAATAAGTGCATCGTAATAAACTTTTCTTTTTATACTTGAATGCCTTCACTATATGATATGGTTGATAGACTATATGATGAGGTTGTGCTTGAGGATATGATATGGTTGTGTGATAGTGTGATATGGTTCCACTTGAGAATGGCATATGGTTATCATACTATGTAATGAGGTTGCACTGGAGGATATGATATGGTTGTGTGATAGTATGATGTGGTTACATTTGAAAATATGATATAGTTGATATTACCATGTGATTAGGTTGCACATATACATATGATATGATTATGTAACAATATAAAGTGGTTCCACATTGAAGAATGCGATATGGTTGATAGACTATTTGTGCTTGAGAATATGATATGATTGTGTGAGAGTGTGATCAATGATCTCCACTTGGGAATATGTTATGGCTGATAGACTGTCATGATGTTGGATAATCCAAGGTTGTGTGACAGTGTGATCATGTTACACTTGAAAATATGATAAAATTAATGGACTATGTGATGAGGTTACGCTTGAGGATATGATATTGTAGTGCGACAGTGTGATGAAGTTACACTTGAGAATGAAAGAAATTGAAGGACCGTGTGATGAGGTTACACTTGAGGATATGATATGTTGTTGTGTGAGTGTGATGTGTCCACTTGAGAATGTGATACAGTTGATGGACAACATGGAGTTGTACTTGAGGATGTGGTATGGTAGTGTGATAGTGTGATGAGGTATATATCCACTTGAGAATGTGATACGATTGATGGACAACGTGATGAGTTTACACCTGAGGATATGATATGGTTGTATGATAATGTGATGTGGTTACACTTGAAGATATGATATGGTTGATGGACTATGTGATTAGGTTGCACTTGAGCGCATGACATGGTTGAGACGATAATGTGATGTGATTCCACTTGAGAATATGATACAGTTGATGAACTATATGATGAGGTTGCACTTGAGGATGCATATGATATGGTTGTGTGATAGTGTGATGTGGTTTCGCTTGAGAATGTGAAATACTTTATGGACTGTGTGACAAGGTTGCATTGGAGGATATGATATGGTTGTTTAACAGTTGGTGTGGTGGATCCACTTGAGAATGTGATACGATTGATAGACTATATGATGAGGTTGCACTTGAGGATATGATATGGTTGTGTGAGTGTGAAGTGATTTCACTTAGAAATGTGATATGGTTGTTTATTTTGGTGAAGACTATAGTTTCTTTTTCTATTTCCAGTTTTCAATCTTCATTCATTTAAAACGCTCAAAAGAAAGAACAAAAAAAATTAGCAAAGAGTAACAAAAAAAAAAAAATCTTAAGTAATAAAGCAAAAGTAATAGTTAGCTACACTATAAGAAAATTGGGCTTTACCGGCGGCCAAAAACGCCCCTAAAAGTCTAAAAAACCACCGGAAAAGGAATTACCGGCGGTTGTACTCGAGCCGCTAAAGGGGGACGTCGTTGTATCTCTTATCGGCAGTCGCACATCTTTACCGGCGTTTTTTATGACCGCCGCTAAAATAGATACTTTTACCGACGCTTATTATCCTTTACTGGCGCTTTTGATGAATGCCAGTATGTAGAAGCGCCGGTAAAAATTGTAAAAGCACCGGTAAAATAAAAATATTATGCATGCATGTCCCTTGATAGTGGAATGATGGAACATGATTCATATAGCCAGCTCAATTAATTGGGATAATGCTTTGATCTTGGAAAGGTATCCCTTTTCATGTGTGTCTCGAGATTCTAAGGAAGACTACTAGTCCCCCCGACAAAGGGATCTTGCTGAAAATATAAGAAAGCTCTGTGATGTATTTTAACCAGCAACAAGAGAATATGAACCTTTGGGAGGACCCGAAAGAGCCATACCACTCATACCCGTACCTTGATGCAGGTACCAGGGTCTAGTTGAAGCACTCATGTAACATAACATACTGAAGCCCATATTCTAGCATAAGAAAAAACAAAAATTAAAAGAAACAGGGTAGCATCCAAATCTAATAGAAACGGAAATTAACATGTGCCAACTCTTTAAAAAATTCTTTCTAAAGATATGCAATTTTCCTTTCATATGGGGACAAGTTGGGATTTGAGACACAATGCTAGTTGGAACTTATCAGTGGTTGGAAGGTAACTTATAATGCATCAGGTTCGAAATATTTCAATTTAAAATTCATCTCTCCCTGTATAGGTGCTACCTAACTGCCTAAACAAGAGTTACAGAGGCAAGCTCTGTGGGGCACATCATGATGTAGATGTGATATCCATTCATTCATCAATTTTACAGGCTTGGGTTAGGACAGGGTCAAAAAATCTAGGCATATCCAAAATTGGGGTGCCACACCATAGAAAACAGTGGGATGAAATGGGAATGAACACCATTGAAACCTTAGTGGGGGCCAGCCTTATGTTTATATGCCATCTAACCCGTTCATAAGGTCATAACCACCATAATGAATGGAAAATACAAGTATCAGCATGATCCAAAACTTCTGAAAGCCACAAAATTTTAAGAGTAGGCATTCAATTCCACTGCTGATTGTGGTGTGGCCCGTCTGAGCTGTGAATTTGCATGATATTTAAACAGGTTCTGATACACACCCAGACCACTCTCGCGCTCTCTCTCTCTCTCTCTCTCTAGGCATTCATAAACCCATGTTTATTGTAGATTTTTCCTTTCTCAATCTGCTAAAAAATTCACACTCAGACCACTCACTGAACTGAATCCTCTTATCTTATGGTTAACATTATCATAAACTGGGCTAATTTGCATGAAAATTTTTTAACAGGAAAGCTAAACAGGTATGTGCACGATCTAAGGTTCAACCCAAATTTTTTAACAGGAAAGCTAAACAGGGCAAGCTTTCCTGTTGCAAATGATTTACAGGTGCCTGCCCTGTTTAGCTTTAAGCAGTAAATGATTTACAGGTAAATGATTGTGTGCGTTTGGATAGCCTGTAAAGCATTTTAAGTCCTGTGAATGGAGAACCATTTGAGCCTGTAAATGAAATCCGAACTTTTTGCCTATAAATGCTGCAAATCATTTACAGTCTGTAAAATGATTTACAGGCAAAAAAGGCCATCCAAAAGCAAGAGGATTAGGCAATCAGGGAATCCCTATTTACCAAATAATAGAGGATCCGGACTCGAGTTTTTTTAGACCAGCCTAGTTTTTGAGTTATATAATGAGCAGGATGTGGATCACCTGATGCATGGTTTGGATTCTTCACACATTAAAGTAGTCCCCACAAATTGAATTGAAATATGTCTGAGTATGTGATCATTCCCTGTACTTATTATCCATGCCATGATAAACGCTTGGCTTTTTTGGTAATTTAACAAACAATAAGGGCAATTAAGTTAGTTGCAAAAACAATCTGGTTCCCTGTCCGTCACATGGTGGTACTGGTACAGCAATCCAGACCATTTAAATTGTTGGTTCCTTTTTAAATGAACCATCGACATTCTTTCTTTTGCATGGCCCAGATATACTACACACATGACATGCTGGCAGGAAACACGGGGCTGGATAATGCATGTGATCATTCCTATCAGGTAAAAAATGTACTTGTTCAGCAGCACAAGATCCACATCGCAGAAACTGCTGCTTCACAACATCCATGCTTAAGATCTTGGGAAGTGATTCAGCATCACCACAGCAATAATCCAATCCAGATTTATGACTTCCTCTAACTCCGCTACAAACTTCTATGGCTTCTCAAGCCCGGATGTCTACGAAACACACCCTCCTTTAACTTTTTGTATGTAAATTTGGGAAATCCGAAAAGCATCGGACTAAAAATTCAAAAAATTGGACTTTCAATGTATGCAAGTGAGGTAGGCAACGGAACCAACAAAGGAACAATACCTCGATGAGGAGGCAGTCCAAATTGTGCTTGCTATCGACGATCTGCTGCAGAGATTCTCTAAAAGGCCTGCTTATATCGCAACAATCGCAGCCTAATGGAAAATAGAAGGAAACATAAGGGCAATTTAGTAGTGAGAAAGGGAGGTGGTGAGGAATTTGGAAGAAGGAGAAGGGTATTTTGGGGATTTACTGACCGTGGGTGAGGGAGACTGTGGAGAGATTGAAAGCAGCGTTGAGGTGGGTGGAGTTGAGGAGCGAGTGGACGTCCGAGTCGGCGAACTCGTTGACGAGAATGGCGAGTCGGAGGTCAGGAAACACACCCTCCTTTTCTTTTCCCGCCCTTGCCGTTTTCTTTCGCTGATTTTTTTTTTCCTTTGTTTTTTTTAATAATGGTTTGGCGTCCGGAGCTTTTTCTTATATTTTTTATTTTTAAAGTGAGTGGTGACGTGGACCAATGGGAATCAGGTAACAGGAAATCCCTGTTTACCCAGTAACAGACGATCCGGACTCTTCCAAAATATCCAAAGTCTCGTTCACGGGAAAGAAAGAGCTGTAGCCAGTAAGTGAAAAGTTCACGTACGCAAAGTCAAATACGGAAGTGGTTTGGGTACAACCCCCGCCCGTACTGAGCTTGGGACAGGCTGGGGCTCTGAGGTGCCACCGTGATGTATGGATTTTATCCACTGTCCATCTATTCTGTCATATTATTTTAGATTATAAGCCTAAAAGTAAAGGAGATCCATGGCTGAAATTGATCCTTAACTTTTGTGTCCGAAGAAGTTTTTAATGATTGGCATCATCATCCCTCCTATTTGTTTCCTGTGGTGTGGTCCACTTAAACTTTCGATCTGCTTTATTTTTGGGTTCGTCCCTCCTGAAATGAGCTGCCAACATGGATGAAGGGCACAGATTAAAACAAATATATCATGGTGGGGCCCACATGGCACCAACCAATAACAACGGAGATACACGCAGGGTCAGTATGCAATCTGCATCATGCAGGCGGGGACGACCGGGACAGCTTGGTACTACCCCTCTTACGCAAGACATGGAGTGCACACACAATGTGATGCGATTTGATTAGCTACAGGCAGCTATCAGATATACGCTCACATGGATGAAGTTTGGCTGGTCATCCCAACACCAGTAGCTGTATAAGTTTTTGTGGGCCCACCATGATGTATGTGTTCTATCCACACACTCCGTCCACTTTGCTAACTCATTTTCGGGCATGAGCCCAAAATCAAAGTATGTCCAAATAAAGGATAATGGTATTGGATACGGGTTTTTTGTGAGAGCCTGTCACGGGAAGTTATGCTATTTGGGGCATACCGTGATGTTTGAGAGAAATCCACCCGGTCCATCTATTTTGCAAGATCATTTCAGGACATACGACCAAAAATGGGCTAAATTCAAACCTCAAGTGGGTTATACAAGATGAAAAATTGGGGAAAAATTTTCCTACCATTGAAACCTTCCCGGGATCCAAGTTGATGTTTATATGTCATCCAAACCATTTACAAAGTTATTCTTAATGGGATGAAGTAAAATCACAAAAAACTTAGCCTCATAAAAAGCTTTTGTGAATTTATTACAAACGGACAGAGTATCAAATGAATTTCCCTTGTAAGAACAAATTTAAAATCCTTTAAATAGTGATACTAAACCTTACGAGAAGTTTTAGAATCAGACTCCAACTCAAACTCCCTAAAGTCATAACTTAATTAATTTGCTATTTATAGTAAGTGTCCTATTTGGCTTAACCATGTTATTCTCCTAATTTTTCCAAGCACTTTTCATGTTGGATACAACTCCTAAAGCTTAAAGGATGAAAAGTTCTAATCAAACCAAAACTTACTATAAGTAATAAAAACAAAAACAAAATGGATTTTCAACCATCGACCTAATAAAATCTCATAAAATAATTAGGTTAGTTGACTAAAGTAGCTTCTCCTACCCCAAAATCATATATGACACGTTGAGTAATTCATTCCGGTTTGTAAGATACACCGATTTCCAACAACGAATGGCGGGGCCAAAATGGCGCACCTTCGCGGATTTAGTCTAGAGGGCGGCGGGCCGCCATGGAATGGCGCGACCCCGCCGATTCTGGACAGAATTTGGCGGTATCCTGCTGGAAATTTCTGCGATTTTCATTTTTTATTTTTTTTTGTGGCTGTCTTCAAAAAATCATATCTCGTTCAATATAACTCTGATTGGAGTGATTCAAAACCCAGATTGAAACTTAATAAGTTTAGTTTCATATAAAAATAAATAAAAAATTATAATATAGTTAATTATAGGATATATTGATAAGTTAATTATAGGATATATTGACAACTGTCCAAAAATCAATAGTTTCAGACAACTGTTACTTCTAAAATTTTAATGATTTTTCTACAACTCCAAATGAAATGAAATTTTGTGGGATGATTTTAAAATTAATGATAAAATATTATAAAAATTTTAAAGATTCAGTAACTAAAAATATAGAAAATATTACAAGGAATAGAACATTTTGGAATTATACAGAAAATCATTGGTTTTGAATAGTTGGTACTTCCGGAATTTTTATAATTTTTTATGAAACTTCAAATGAGATGAAATTTTGTGAAATAAGAGTCAACTTAATAATGAATATATATATATATATATATAAAATTTTGTAACTAAAAGTGACAAATATGTTACAAACAATAGACCAGTTGAACATGAATTAAAATGAGAACTCTCTTTAACCAAAACCCGAAAGACAATCTTATAAATGTAAATCTCGAACTTCTTAATAAATTTTGATATTCTCCAAATGTCTAGAATAATCGAACTACGGAATTATGGAACCATACACCTGCGAAGCATTCGCGGCTTGACCTAATTCTCAATCATGGGCGACTACCAATGGACTCACTGCTTTGACCGAACAGAAGACCAGGATCCACCAGGACTAGAAAGGGATACGCCGAACTTTCTACCCTGGTCAGGTAGATGATTAACATATTGGGTTCAAGCCCACTACAACTATCTCTCCATGTTGACCGAACACTGAAAACAAATATTTTTACTCTAAATAGAGGGGAACCGTCGTCATGAATCCAAATCTTTTAAAAAATTGTAGTAAACCATCGGGGTGAAAAAGCTTTAATGGGGGTAGATTGCAATAAGCTAGACTAGCATAGTTAGTATGCACCCTACCATACATATGAACGTGAAATCAACGAAACTTAGGCGTACGAAATTAGAATATCTTTACCTATTTACATTAGGAAATTTTAGGGATGAAATTATTTTTAAGGGGGTAGATTGTAATGTCCTAAAATTCACTATTTTGGATTGCCGAAAATCCTTAAATTATGTGTGTGTGTGTGTGTGTGTGTGTGTGTGTGTGTGTGTGTGTGTGTGTGGGAAAAGGTACTATGCGCTCGACCTCACGAGTCCGTCCCATGAGGTCGAGTTGTGTGGGCCCCACTGTGATGCGTTTTGAACATCTACCCCATCAGTCAGATGCACCATTCCATCGTGGGCCTAGGTCTCAAAAATCAAGTCAATATGTGACTTGTGTGGGCCACACCACATACAGAAGTGGAGAGGGGCCGTGCACCATTAAAACATTCATAACCATTTTTGAGGGCCCACCGAGATGTGGTTTGCAAATCCACCCCATCCATTATGTGTGTCCCACTTGAATGAGGGTTCAGACCAAGTTTCAGGCGCATGCAAAACTCAGGTGGGCCCCGCAAGTGCTTTTATATGTTTTAACGGTGTCTTCATATAATTTTAGATGGTATGGCCCACCTGAGTTCCGTATACGGTTGATTTTTGGGATATCCCATAATTTAAAGGGGACCCATCAAATGCACGGTGTTGATGGTCGACACGCATCATGGTGAGGCCTACACAGCTCGACCTCACGGGAGCTTATCGTCAGCTTAAGCGCATTGTACCTTTTCCCTATATATATATATATATATATATATATATACACACACACACACATACATACATAAACTAGCTTATATCGTCACTTACTGACCTTTGATGATCGAGGTGAGCCTATACATAGGTGATACCAATAAAGAACGACATGAATTCGATTAATCAACCATAGGAAGCCAACGAATCCGCCCAATCACTTAAGCATCAAGTTTAGCCTATGATTTGTTCACATAGGGCCCAAATATAGCCAACCTATCATTGAATAATCAAGACCACCACAACTAAATTAAAAACATACCTAAAACTGAGACAACTATGGGCGGATCTTAATTAATAAACCAAATCAACCTAGTTACTTATTTAGCCTAAGAACCAACGGTTTAGAGTGATCATGATTGAATCGTTATTTTCGCTAATTGCGAATAGGCTACACTATGAACATAGTTACTCCAAACCCTAATCATTGTGCATGAGAAATCTTGATACCTACTTCATTCCAGAAATACCTTGATTATCCAAAAGAGCTCTAGCCCGCTTGTTAGTGGGCCACTAGTTTCGAAACTATAAAATAATGTTCGTCTCAATAGGATTGACGTCCATCGTGGGTGGCGAATCAAGATGGTACCTAAAACTGCGCAACTTAGGTCAGAGGCCGAGTACTTGAAATACACAAATACCTAAGGTTGAAACTTGAAACTTAAGTGAAATGAACCTCCCGCTCTTTTTCGAAGTTGTGGCTTTTTGACCGTTAGATCGCGACCAAACTCGAGGTATGGGTTAAAAATATTTTCCTGCTCATTTCCATATAACCGTGGCCCCGATCGAACTCTGATAGTCATCGATCGTAAGTACGGTCCCCGCGGTCGACCAAGGCATCCGATCTCCACCAAAATTGGATTGATCGCTCATCTTACGATGGGGCACCTACCCCATGGTGCTGATGAGCTAATGGGCCACTCAAGGATCCTTGTGGACTAAAATTCAGCCGACTAGGGGCATGCATGTAAGACCCGTATCCTAAACCGTACCGTTCTGTAGACTCCCGCGGTCCTCCTGGTCGAATTTCTGTGACTTGCGACACGTAGATAGCATTTGCATACAACTTTAAGTCGCATCCTATCGATCTGAACCGGCTCGGTTTGAGACTTGTACCATTGCGACTGCGTCATCGCCGCGGTTCTAACGTTGCGTCTTGCGCACCTATGCGATACCCAGGCCAGGAGTTGTGGGCCTGCACATATTTCGAAAAAAATACTGCGCGTTACGAATTTCTAGAGAATCTCTACAGTCCATCATATCAATCAATTAAGTACACATCCTATCACAAGTACAAGTTAAGTACAAGCAACTTATCCCTCTCCCATTCCCAAAGTCAACTCTCTCTCTCTCTCTCTCTCCACCCATCCCTTTCTTACACTCACCCATCACCCATCACTTGCTCTTACATCACCTCTCTCTCTCTCTCTCTCTCTCTCTCTCTCTTTCTCAAACCATTTTCTCAAGCAACCCATGAGAGCAGACGTCCAAGCTCTAAGGAGAGCAAGGAGAGCTTTGAGTGTGGCTCACTTCTTACCCCAAGATGCTCACCATCCAACCCTCATCATCTACCATCAAAGAGGAAGCCGCGGAGCTAAGGAAGCCATGGGACCAAGAAGAGTGAAATTGGTGGGTGATCATAGTGCTAGAACTTGATTTTTGATTTATGGCCCACATGATTTGGGACCTATATTGATGTATGTATTGATACATGTGTTAGAGGGGCCTATAGTTGTGAGACCCTACCGAACTTCGCATGTGTGCATGTGTGTTTGTGAGTATGTGTAACAACCCGAATCTTCAGGACCCGAGTATATGACCCGTGTCCCAAAAACCCGAGTGTTAACCTTAAAGGATGGTCAGATATAATATTTTTCTTTTATCAGAGTAAGCAAATGAGTGTAGTGTGGACAATTCGACCTAAAAGAAAATTTCATTATCATTCAAATATACAAGAAGCTGCCCATAATGACTTATACAAACCAATGTCTCTGAATTTAACAAGTATAAGATTTACAAGATTTAATACATGAAGAATAGCAGAAAGCACATAAATATAAGCTGCAAGATCGCGCAGCTCCACCAGGCAAATACGGCCATGCATCCCTGGCGGTCGTACCCCGCTCCTCATCAAATCTGAACATGCGCGTCACTAAAGCCACCTGTACTACCTGTACGGTTATATATTTGATGGATGAGTGGCCAACTCAGTGTGAATTCCCCTCAAGATTACACACCGCCACATTAGGTAAGCATAGTTACAAAACATTCAGACAACCAAAACAGAGTAAATGCAGTCTTATTAGATGCATGGATGCGTGAATGCAATCATCGCCCCGGGGATGCTCATCTGTGCGGACAGTGGGCCGTCACCCATGCAATCATCGAACCTGGGAAAATCATCCAGTCAGAACAATCGATAGTCGGTGGTCTGGGAGCTAGCAAAACGATACCCCAGTGGTCCTTAGGGCACGTGCTACAACATCCAGAATTAGCCACCCGTCATCGTTAATATGCTATGGATGCATGATTAGCCAAACCTTTATTATTCCAATTACAACCAGCCAGTTTAATAAGCTCAAAGGTCACTACAGGGAGTTCAGAGCCCAGCGTAGGCCGATAGCTCAGGCATAGTGTCCCATTCCACCATCCCTGGCTCATGAGGCTACCACCTTAGGATGTTTAATGGATCCCAATCGACTTGTGGCCAATCATATTCAGTATATGAGGCTTACCATCGCATGGTTGCACAAAACAAAACATCGAACACATATAGGGAAAATACCAGAACAAAGCCACATAGGGCGATATCAAACAAGCCGCATAGGGCAATTATCAAAATAGGCCTCATAGGGTGAGCATCAAAACCATGCGATAAAAGACCATCCTTGAAAACCATTGGACACAACAACCTTGAATGGTAGGCCCACATCAATGATCCATTTAGACCACCACGCAATGTTCACTCCCCAAGTATAGGGTTGTGATGTAGTAATAAACTCGGTAAGATCGAGGTCGAATCCCACGAGGACTGGTCGTCACAATTCAAATCTATGACTCTCCTTAACTAATCCAACAGATAATGGAATTAACTACTAAGCACAATTCTAGAAAAAAAACAATTGAAAATAAGGAAGAAAATTCCATCAGAGAGAGAGCACTAGGACTTTCGAATCCACCCCTAATTATCCTAACCCTTGTTTTGTCTGTTGATTCACCTTGACCTTGATTGATACCACTTAAATAGAGAAAGCACAATCTGTGTCCTAAATCGGGCATACAGACTGTCTAATTCCTTTAAGCAATGCCATGAACAATACATCCCATGTCCTTGGTCGGGCACATGGTATGTAAAATTCATTAAAGCACCCTGTTCCTTCCTCTATAGGAAACCTGTTCTTGATCAGACCCAAGCACCTGTAATAAGCATCCAAACAACATCCATCTATACTTTGGTCAAGTTCATAGATGGAGAAGTATGGAATTTAAACCCATAAAGCCCATTCAGAGAAAGAACCAAATTAATTGAAATTCAAAGTAAATCAACCAATACAAGAGCTAATCAAATTAGGGGCTTCATCTCAGCCCTAGCTGAGAGATTAGTGATCCATAAAAAATATTAAATAAAATTCATAAAATCAAAACACCGAACCAATCGATCTCTCTTTCTTCCTCCTTCTCTTTCTTCTCTTTCTTCTCTCTCTGGCTTTGGATCTCGAATTCCCTCGATCTGAATGCCTCTCCCATGCCCAAAACTTCCCTTTTATAGCTGCTGGATGGCTGGAATCGGTGGCAGAGTCGTAGACGGACTCGAAGTACAGATTTTCACAACCGTGATCGGTGGGCTCCACAGAGGTGTTTTCTGGAAAATCCACCCCGTCCATTGGATTCAGGACGAAATTTCAGTCAAGAATGGGTGATTTTGAAGGTCCATTGGCACAGCCCACAGAAGAAAATACGAAAAGATCAGTTTTGAACGTCGCCGGGCAGCCCTTTTGTGGCCTCTGTATCACGCACATGTGTACGCATGGGAGTGAAATATCAGCATGGTTTTGTAGTATTCATGGCCCTCTACACGATGGACGGATCAGATCGGCCGGAAGGGCCATGTGTGGGGCCCACTGTCGTTCGCAAAACGGACCAGCCGTCGGGTTACGCGGACGCGGAAACAGGGACGTGGATTCGCTGACGTTCTGGTGGGGTCCGTGATCGGAATCCACAGCGGAATCCACTCCGTTCATTCGACTCCCAGCTACAAACCGTCCAGGGATGTCCGGTTTCAACTGTTTTCGGTGTGCCCCACCAGAGTTCTAAACTCACCGTCCAACCTGCGTTTGAATGGATAGATTCTGATCGTCGCTCCCTCTCGCAATTTCGCCACCTAGGAGAAGGTGATTGCCGCCCCAGGGAGCGGATGGTCGGTCCGGATTACTCATTTGGACACGAGGTGGGACCCACAACTCAAGACCGCTGCCGGCTGCGGAAGACGCAGAGACGGAGATGGATCGGGCGAGGGTCAGCGCCCGCGCTGACTGTCCGGGTGGTCCGGTGCACGGCCGATGTACGTGTACTCGGTATACATGCATCCCACATAGGGGCCCACTGTGATGTTTTTGAGAAATCCAAGCCGTCCATCCTGTTTCTCATATAATTTAAACCGTCTAGGTAAATTTTGAAGAAGTTCCAGATATCAGGTGGGCCCCAAATTGGAGATTAATGAGCTGATCAGTCCGTTGGCCCATTTCCTGAGATCTTCAAGGGCTGAAATTTAATATGTACGGTCAATTCACGGCCCCCATCACATGTATGAAGTTTCGAGTTGATCGGATGGCGGGAAACATGTGATCTTGCATTCTGGACCCTTTTCGGGCCCCTTTTGGCTTGTTTTCCTCATATCCCAGGCGTGTAAAATCTTCACTATTGGTTTTCTGGAGTCCATCCCGTGCTCTGGTAATTTTGGAGCGTCAAATCCATGTTTTTAACATCATTTTGCTATACACGCTCCTAATTTCCTCCTGTAACGAAAATACAATTTAAAATCTGATGTTAGGCGTTATGATTTACATAAAATCGTGCAATATCTGGGGTCTGATATGCAATATTTGACCCTTATCACGCAATAACCACTAAGTCGAAGGTCCATTTTAATCACAACCAGTCGGGTTACATCCCAAGTATGGGTGTACATTTATAGGTGGGGGATCCCCACTAATGTACCAGTTTAAAGTCCATAAGCAATACACAAGCATGAACAAATATACAGGATGAACATTAAGCAGGCAATATAGCAGTTCAATTTCCACCAGCTAACACATGTGATTATAAGAGAGAGATATCAATTACAATTTTTAATAAAAACTATAACTTAAGCTAATGAGAAGATGGAAAGCTCAAGGGGAAGAATCATCACCTTATACTTGGAACCGCCTACTAGCGTCGCAAAGTGCTTCCGCCTTTAGAATTGAATGATCCTAACACAAGTCATGAACTTGTACCATTAGATCCAAGTTCTACATACCACCTAGGGTTTAAGATCATATCCTAGGGTTACCTTTTAGGGTTTTAATGTGGAATTAGGGTTTTATCCTAGAGTTTAATTCTAGGAGTAGAACTTATGATGTATGTGCAACTTAAATACAATATAATAGTAATATGGTTGGTTACAAGTTAACTTTAATGATACAACTATTATTTGTGACCCTAGTAATAATTAGTATTAAAATTGTAATAAAATAGTATAGCATATCATTAAAGATAATATTTTCAAGTGATGGACACCATGCCAATATCGCTAATGGTAGTTTCATTTATAACAACTAATATTAGCGTAACATGTTAATAGCAATCATCATGATGATAATTAATATTGTGATAATATTTAAGAATGGTAAGTAACTTACACTATTCACTAATTTTAATTCCATTTATTATAACTAGTTCTAGCATAAATTATCCGTCAATGGCTAATCAGATATAATATTAGAAATCCTAATAATAAGAGTGCAACGGTGATATTAATACAATGAGGCATGTTTAGTCTAGAATGGAAACATTAACTCATTGAGTCGACTTACTTGAGTTGAAAAGGTTACCTGATGACGATGCCTAGCACTAGGATCGGGACTAGGAGCCCCAATATCGTTGATTTGCTGACTGAGTACAGTCCCCGAATAATATGGGATTCGGGTTAGCCCGACTCAGTGAGTTGACTCGGTTCAACCAACCACCCTTCTCTCTTTCTTTCTTTCTTCTTCCCCTCTTCTTCTTCTTTTCTTCTCATCCAAAACCGTCCAACAGAGTTTTGATGGACCTAACCAGCCAATGGGCCAGTGGTCTAACTTGGTCCCAAACCGAGTTGACTCGGTCGTGACTCGGGACTCAACTCCCACTCTTCTTCTTCCTTTCTCTTTTTTTTTTTGTTTCTTTGTTTCTTTTCTTTCTTTCCCTTATTCCCTAGGGCGAACTAGGCTGGACCAGGCCTGACCTTACCCAACATAGCTAGACTCAATGAAGACTACCGAGTCAGCGAGTCGGGATCCCGAGTTAGGGTTATGTAGCGAGTTGGTGCAACTCGGCACAACCCAACTCCTTCTTCCAATCTCTCTCTTTTTTTCTATTTCTTCCTTTATCTTTTCCCTTTTCTCTGCTGATAGTTGCAACCAGCTCGGGACTCATCCTGACAGAGTCCGAGCGAGTCAGCGGCTCAGTTTGGACGGGAGTGCGGCACAGTGGTGCGGTGCAACAGCCGCACCACCCTCCTCCTTCTTTCTTCTCTATTCAACTTCCTTCTTCTTCTTACCTCTGCCTTTCTCTTCCAACACCATCAACAGACGGTGAGGGCCTGCAAACGGCATCCTGAACTGCATCTGTCTCAGTCTGGAACGGCGGTGAAGATGGCGAGCTCTAATGGCAGACTCCCAACCACGGTTTCTTTCTCAAATCCGAGAGCGTAGGAAGGTTCGTACAGATGCCATGGAGCTTGTAGAGTAGAGGTTTCGAAGCTCCATGGGCGTTTGGGTGGTGGGTTCAAAGCTAGGAGGAAACAACCTATTTTCTCGCTCGAGCTATAGTAAGAGGTGGAGAGAGAGAGACGTTGCTCGATCCTCTCTTTATTAGCACTGTCCTAACGTTTTTAGAACGTCGGATGGATAACAAGCGATCCAGATCTACTCTGGTAGAAACCACCTCTAATACCGTGGGTAGGAAACCGAAACCGACTATTGTTTTTGCTTGAACGCCCTAAACCACGCTACCTAGGTGGAGGGCCAAGATTTTCCAGCTGTTTGGACGTCTGAGATCGAAAGGGACGTGTGCAGGCAGGTGGCCAGCTAAGGCGCTGACAGTTTCTATATTTGGAAGAAAAATAGCTGCACACACATCATCACCGCCGGAGTTTGTGGTGGTGCCCGCGTGTTCCAACAAGTTAAATTGGGCAGGGTTTGGTTAGACGAGGGCCCTCCATCAAATGTACGGTTCGGATCGTGTTTTCTGGCCATGAGGATGGGCCACCGACATCACGAACGGGGACGGTTCGTTTGAATGAGCGCTGGCGGGAGACCCTCCCTCTTTTGGAAATTATCGGGTCAGACGTCTCTGACCAGGGTCTCTGGTTCTGTGCACCGCGAGTGCACTACCTATGTTGAACACGCAACAATTTTGTGGGGTCCATCGTGATGTTTGTGGGAAATCCACACCGTCCATTCCACTTGGAGGACCTAAGCAGGGCCCAGGATCAAAGATCAGGCCGATGAAATTCCTGGCTGGGGCCCACCACTTGATTTGGGTCGCTTTGGTGGGTTTTCTGTTAACCTAATGGTCGGATCATCTCAGGATTTAGCGTCAACGGTTAAAAGGGGTCCTATTGGCTGTTTGTATGTCTCTTGTAATGATTGACTAACCAGAGACTAATATTAATATAATTTTTATTATTTGTATACTACTTATAAGTACGATATTTAAAATCTCATAATATATATAAATATAATTTTAATATTAACATACCACTAATTACATGTTGTCGTTCACACATTCATTAATATACATACTTTATAACATACAATATCACATTTAATTAGAATTATATTTGTATTTAATAATATCATTAAATATAAAACTTCATTAAGGTATCTAATGATTTTCGTATACTACTTATAAGAGATATTTAATACTACCTTATAATTCAACTATATATTGTAAAACTATTATCCATCATGTTTAGTTAATATAATTTTATTTCCATAATATTTTATTTACATTAAATATATATATACTCTTATCGTAATATGTTTTCATACACTTCTATATGATAAGTAATTTCTGAAGATACATCTAAATTTTTTTTTGATCTATGTTTGTGTAAAATATAATAAATAAAATAAATATACTTATTAAATATTATGTGACCACTGGATGGTTCGTCTCGAAGGTTAATGGATGGAAGTTCTGATACACAGGTGCGGGCTGTTTTCAACGGTTATTTTTAAATTAGGATGAACGTAAATGTTCACTTAGGTTAGAGTTGTATTTATACTAGGTTTGGTTATATGGTAACACCCGAGTACTGGAAAGTACGGGGTGTTACAGTATGCATCTCATTTATTTTGGTCCCACGGTCCTAACGATCAAATTTCAGCGACCCGCGACTCTCGGATAGTGTTTGCGGTCATCCTTGAGTTCGGTCACATAGACCCGACTCGGATTGACCTGAGACCTATGCCATTGCGACCGCATCGTCGCCACGGTTCCAACGCCGCGTCTCGCTCATAAATCCAACTTATAGATCAAAAGTTGTGAGCATTTCATCTCGTGGCCCACTTTTTGTACAAAAAATATATGGACCACTTCCATGGCACAACTTCCCATTCACACCACCCACACACACTACATAATTGCATGAAATTGTCACCACCCATTCTTGACACCACCCAAACCTAGCCTAAGTATATCAACTTTGTTATTGTCACTATAGGCCATCATTTGCTTTCTTACAACATAATTATTATTTCCCTACAAATCCTCTCTCTCTATTTCTTCTCATTTTCTCTTCCATTTGCAAAATTCCAGCAACCTTCTCTTCATCTTTCCTCCATTTTCCAGCCCCCTTCTTCCTTAATCTCTCACCATCTAACCCTTGAAACCCCATCTCCACCATTGATCCATCTCCATTGGTGCTAAAGGACCTTAGTGTGGAAGTTTGGTGGTCATCTTTAATGTGGGTGACTATTCTTTTGTTGAATTCCTTTATTTCCCTTAATCTCATTATTTCTTCATGGATGGATCATATGGGACCCACCAACCCATGGAGGG
Organism: Magnolia changhungtana; assembly: GCA_030180095.1. Classification (NCBI taxonomy): domain Eukaryota; kingdom Viridiplantae; phylum Streptophyta; class Magnoliopsida; order Magnoliales; family Magnoliaceae; genus Magnolia; species Magnolia changhungtana. The sequence goes on from JASAUF010000370.1 coordinate 159,230, forward strand.
GATCCCATTTGATCCCATGGATGTGGCCCTTTGGCCCATCCTACATGCATGTCATGATCCATGATGGGGCCATTCTCCATGGACCCTATCATGATGTATGTAATGATCCACTCCATCTTAAGGTCATCTAGACCTTAAGGATCATGTTGGGATGACATCCCAACCATCCATAACAATTACAGATTATGCATGTAGTGATTTTATGTTGCATGCACAATCAATGTAGTTATATGAGTATGATTCATTCTTGGGAGGGCCCATTAGTGGCGGGGCCCCCTACCCCATGGCCGGATTATGTTTCTTCTCCATCTTTTCTTTCCTGTCTTTATAGTAAATCTGATGTATGTGGGGCCCACTTGATGTGCCATGCAACTAGGCCCAAGTGGTTAGACATCCAGGCCCACCTTGTTGCCCCATATTGTTGGCATGCTTTGAACAGCCTTTGGGCTTGATTTTATGAATGATCTTGTAAGGGGCTTGGGTCTGAGAGTTGTGTGACCCGTCTAGGTGGACCCTACCCTGAGGAAATGTTGATTTATTTCCCTTTTAATTATCTTTTGGGGTGGTTTGGACAACAACATGTTGCTATCCAAATCTGCCTGGACAGATTTTTGGGCCACCTTGGGGCCTGATTTATGGGTCTTTGGTAGGAATACTGAAACAAAATAATATGTGATTTTTGTAGCCTTATGACCCACCTACAACCATACCAAATTTCAGCCCCATCTGACCTTCATTGGGGTCCCAAAGGTGTGGTCCAAGTGAGGTGGACAGTCTGGATTTTCTGCACTGTTTCAGCAACATTCCACCCTGGACACGTTGGAATTTCAAAATTTATTAAAATACTTTTAGGTGTTTAAAAATTATGAAAATTTACAGGGAGGTGGTCCACTCATGGTAGGACCCACCTAGAAAATTTTGGGGCTAATAGACACCTGTACACACCATGGTGGTGGCTGGATCGGCCCATTACAATATGGTGTCCAGATCAGTCCGATTTTCATGACAGATTGATTTCTTTAAATAAATTAAAATATTTTTAGATGTCTAAAAATTCTAAAATTTTTTGAAATTGTTTTCCACCCATGGTGGGACTTACCTACCAAATTTTAGGGCCAATGGACCCCTGTACACACCGTAGCGAGGGCTGGACTGGCCTACCACGTTGGGACGTCTAGGTCTATCCGATTTTTGGATAGACTGTTTTGTTTAAATTAATTAAAATACTTAGGAATATCCAAAAATTATAAAATTTTGTGGAGGTGTGGACCACCTATAGAAGTGTGACTCTGTAAAATTTCAGCCCCAACTGACCCCATTTGGGAATCCAAAAGAATGGGCCAAGATGGTTGGATTGCCAGATTGTTTCTGCTGTACAGTTCTGCAATATGCCTTGATAAAAACTATAATTCAAAAATGTTTCCTTTGATGGTGGGCCACCTTTTGGATTTCCTCTTATTGTATGCATGATGAGGGACCTTGGCCCTCAATTCCCATAGTTTTAGAGGCCCTGGGCCCACTCCAATGGAGTGCCCAAATTTAGGACAACAACATGTTATAATTATGCTTGGCCTTTGGGCTGAAATTTTGAGGAGTGGGGCCCACCACATTGTGAAGGATCTTAGAGATAATAATTTATACCTTTCGTTCCTTAAATGTTGGGCTTAATAAATGCACTATTGAGGCTCACCATGGTTGAATTTAATTGGGTTCATGAATGGGGCTAGTTGTTGAACTCTTTAGGCCCAATTGGGCTGGAACTTTCCAGATAGGCCCATTGAACTCTTGGGCCATTTTTACCATACTATTGTGTTAGATTAGTGGGCCAGATTACACAAGTATATGGGCCCTTGGTTGCCCACTAAATCAACTTTATACTTGGGCCGGGTTGTAGGCCCAACTTACTTGACTAAGAGCATGACATTTGCCCATGTGATTTGAGCAATGGGCTGCTCATTAGGCCACCACAATATATGGGATTAGTGGTCTTTATGTTGGGCCCTAACCTTTTCCCTATGGGCCCATAGTGGTATATATGGGTTGGGCTATGTGTGTTCCCCTTGGACCCATATTTTGGATAGGCCTTGGGCCGCCTTTCTGAAGCCCAACATGAATGTATGTGGTATGTAATGACTGCCCATTTCTTATTTCTAATGTTGTGTGGGCCTTGGGCCTTGATCCGTAATCAATTAGAGATGGGCTACTGATGTTTTATTTAAACCAACATGATTTAAATGATTTTTTTAACTCGCAAGTATACGAATCAGATGTAGATATGGTACGTATTATGAGATCGTTCCCACGAGGACTGGTCGTCACAATTCAAATCTATGATTCTCCTTAACTAATCCAACAAATAATGGAGCGAATTACTAAGCACAATTCTATGAAAAACAATTGAAAACAGGGAAGAAAATTCAATCAGAGAACGAGCACTAGGACTTTCGAATCCACCCCTAATTATCCTAACCCTTGTTATGTCTGTTGATTTACCTTAATCTAGATTGATACCACTTAAATAGAGAAAGCACAATCTGTGTCCTTAATCGGGCATACAGAATGTCTAATTCCTTTAAGCAATGCCATGAATAATATATCCCATGTCCTTGGTCGGGCACATGGAATGTACAGTTCATTAAAGCACCCTGTTTCTTCCTCTATAGGAAACCTGTTCATGATCAGACACAAGCACCTAGAATAAGCATCCAGACAACATCCATATATAGACTCTAGTCGAGTTCATAGATGGAGAAGTATAGAATTTAAACCAATCAAGCCCACTTAGAGAAAGAAACACACCAATCAAAACAAAGTAAAATCAAAATATAACAAGAGTATTCAAATTAGGGGCTTCATCTCAGCCCTAGCTGAAAGATTAGCAATCCATAAAATTAATTAAGAAGGAAAAATAAATATGAAAAATAGGAACATCTCCCTTCTTCCTTCCTCTCTCTCTCCTTTCTTTTTCTCACTGGATCTGCTATTTTCCTCTGGATCTGGAATTCTCCAATTTTGGAATGCTCTTCCTCATGTTTTGCAACTCTTTTTATAGCTGATGGAGTGGCTGGAGTGGTGAAAATTGGATTTGGAAAGCTGTCGCACGCGCAGCAAAAGCCTTTTTGCAGCTAAGTTCGGGGCCTCGAAACATAGCATTTTCCTCGCTCAAATTCTAAACAAACACCGTCCCCTAGGACTTTCTTGGGTCCTCTACATGATGTACGGTTCAGATCTACCATATGATCAAAGATGGTGGCCCACAACTGCCTGGAAAACAGGATTTCTTAATATGTGCGAAGCTTTCGTACCCTTTCGCTGTCGTGATCGGTGGGCCCCACAGAAGTATTTTCTGGAAAATCTACCCCATCCATTGGATTTAGGATGAAATTTCAGTCAAGAATAGGTAGTTTTGAACGTCCATTGACGCGTCCCAGAGAAGAAAACACAAAAAGATCAGATTTGAACGTTGCAGGGCAGCCCTTTTGTGGCCTCTGTACCGCACACGTGTGCATGCATGGACACAATATATCAACATGGTTTTTTAGTGCTCGAGCCACTCTATAAGATGGACGGCTCAGATCTTCTGTACGGATGATGTATGGGGCCCACAATCAGCCGCAAAAACGTCCAGTGGCGTCCGTTCGCTGCAGCCGAAAACGGCAGCTTCCTTTTTTTGGAAGATGACGCGCTGTGATGATCAGTAGGTCCCACCTTGATGTTTATGGCGAAATCCAAGCCGTCCATTGGATGAAGGACGAAAATTCGGACGAACACATGTAATTTTTTTCTTCTGCTGACGAGCCCACCCGATTTCTCTTGCTGCCGTCCGACCGACGTTTGAACGACCAGGATCCCGTTCTCTTGATCTCTTCAAATACCGTCACCTAGGGAGTGATAATGGCCTTCATTTAGACCTGATGGACGGTCCGGATTGTTGGTTTGATGGACGGTGTGGACCCACAACCGACGACCAGTCGTCGTTTGCGGACGCTGGAAACGGCAACTGCCATTTTAGGAGAAAAGCTCGGGTCAGCGGTCGGTTTGACCACATTGAAGGTGCGGTGCACCGCTAGTGCAGAAGTGCTTTATGCACACTGTACATGTGGGGTCCACGACGATGTTTCTGAGAAATCCAATCCATCCATTCATTTTTTCTCCTCAAGTAAGGCGTTGAATCTGAAGTTGAAGCATTTCCAGATATCAGGTGGGCCCAGAATCAACGGTTTATGGGCTAATTTGTCAGTTGGGCCACTTCCATAGTGATCCGAGGGCTGAAATTTGAAATGTACGGTTAATTTATGTCTCTAATCCCATGTATAAAGTTTCGAGCCAATCGGATGGAGGGAACCATGTGATATTTCATTCTGAACCAGTTTCGGGCCTCTTTAAACGTGAACGGCTTGATTTCCTCGGGTCCCTGGCATGTAAATTCTTCAATATTGGTCCTATGGAGTCCGTCCCTTGCTCTGGTAACTTCGGAGCGTCAAATCCACGCTTTTAATACTCTTTTTCAATCAATGCTCCTTATTACATCCTGCAACAAAAACACGATTAAAATACGATGTTAGGCATTATCATGTACGTAAAATAGGGCAATAATCAGGGTCTGAGAAGCAATATTCGACCCTCATCAGCTACCTCTTGGGGAATAATTGTGGTTGGATGTCCACATTGGTGGCCCTAAGGTAAGCCCATGGGCTTCTATGGGTGGTTAAAGGCCCACCATAGATCCTTGCTAGGCTCGTTTCATCTATTTAGGCCCATATCATTGTTCTCCTTAGTCTCATGGGCTACCCCAGGTATATGGGCCCCCACTAGAGGTTGTATTCCTTATGAGGAATTGGTTAAGTACCTAGACCCTTCATGGTTAGGTAGAGAGTTCATCTTCACCTCATTGGCACCCCTATTCATCTTCATGGCCCACTCCCATATGCATCATATGCATGCTTGGTTGAGGTATGATTGGCCATGGTTTCATTGTTTAGGACATGTTGGTATCTCCCCAAGAGATGGATGCTTGGGATTGATGCATGGGTGATTGTGTGATTCATGCATCTGGCATTGCATAGCTTATGGATATCTGCCCTTACTTCATCAGGGCCTTGCCTCCACAGGGGTATTCGTGGATGGCCGTATGTGTGGACACCAGAAATATTGGTTGAGCATACCGGGTGCATAGGATGCCCATGGGTGAAATTCTCAAAACTTCCATGGTACCAAGGATCTGCTCCAATGTCGTGACCGGGTGAAATATATGAGTGCACGAGGGCCTTATACTATTAGGCTGCGACTCCCACTGTTGTGTAGTCGGTTGGATAGGGGTGTGGCCTTACCTGCCTGATGTGAGGAGGCATTGCTAGGCTGAGTCTAACCAACTCATAAATGAGTCCGCTACCTTTAGGCCTTGTTGGTGATTGGCTGTCCACAGGTGGGTAGTAAGGTCTCTTACGCTCGTTTGACTGTATGGAGTCTGTAGAGCGGTAGTCATTTAGCAGTGTAATGGACCCCGGTGATTTCCTTATGATCGAAAATGTACATGACTTGTGGTTTGGATATGAGCACTGGCATTACTTGCATTGCATTAGCATTGGTTGTGCAAGCCCCTTCATGCATTGCCTTGGCATGACACCCAGTACTCATTGCATCTTATTCATGATAAGCCTGGGTAAGGCTAGTGGTATCCTCATTGATCATGCTTCTCTCCTTGTATCTCCTACTACTCTTTTGTGCACCATTATCACACACCTACACCACCCTCTAAGCTTTTATAAGCTTATGCACGATTGATGCGTGTAGGATACTCTAAGCAGGCGACATAACAGTAGAGCATGGAGTAGAGCTGAGCATTTGAGGACTCTAGTGTTACTGACCTTTCTCTCTTTTCCTTTTATCTCATGTATGTCCTTTTGGACCTTATGGATGATTGTAAAAGTTTAAATTTATAGTGGATTTTGCGATGTGTGCCTTTGTTATTCTCAGATGTTCTTGCTGTGATCTTGGGTATGCTCGTGTTGGTAATGATTATATTGTTATGAAAAATCCTCCTTGTAGGATCCCAAGATCGGAACCTGCCTCAGGAGCCGAGAATGGGGTACTATGGAGGCTGTTACCGCCAGAACCGGCCATCGGGTTCCTTGTGATTCCGGTTACCGAGTCTGGGGCGTGACAGGAGTTGGTATCAGAGCATAACAAGTAATTCTGGAATAACTCAAGATAACATCGCATGTTTACCAAGAACATAGGACAAGTAGTGTCCCGAGATTCTTCTCTTCGCTCCGTATTGAGCCTATAATTGTCTTGATTGCTTGCGACGTCATTATTTTGTAGACAATGACGCGTGAATGTGGCACCCGTGGTCGTGGTGCCCGTGGACAAGGCGCCCGAGGTACTCATCCTACTCGAGCACATCCTGCTCCCTTTGTTGAGGATCTGATTCCTGAGGTCTCGATCCGGCCTGCTCCCCCAGTTGAGCCCATAGCGCCCGTACCTCCGGTTGCTCCAGTTCCCCCACCTATTCCCTCTCCTCAGCCTGCTGTTCCTGTTACAGAGGCTCCAGTTGCTCTGGTTCCCCCACCTATTCCCCCTCCTCAGTCTGCTGTTCCAGTTTCGGAGGCTCCTGCTCCAACGGCCGCACCCGTGCCTCTGCCTGAGGCGAGTGTCGCCCCTGCTTTTCCGACAGTACCCATAGGAGATGAGCATTTCCAACAGCTGATGCAACTAGTTGCCACCACATTGCAGACCCGTCAGCCAGCTACCGCTGAGGTTTTCGGACAGTGTGACTTACAGTGTGCTAGTGCGATAGCCCGAGAGTTCCGCCAGCATGATCCCCCGAGGTTTAGTGGTGATCCTGACCCTTCTGCAGCTGAGGCTTGGCACACTGAGGTTACTAGGATTTTTGACACTATTCAGTGTCCTACGAGCCAGAGAGTATCCCTTGCCACCTACCTTCTTCAGGGTGAGGTCCGACACTGGTGGTCATTCGTGTCTAGGATGGTCGGGGCTCAGTTCGTTTGGACATGGAAGGAGTTTGTAACTCGCTTCGACTAGAAGTTCTTCTCTGAGCATGTTCAGATCCAGCGGGCGATCGAGTTTGAGACCCTAGTACAGGGCGATATGACTGTATCTCAGTATGAGGCCTGTTTCTTAGCCTTGTCTAGATTTGCTCCTCATCTCACCAGCGATGAGAAGATGAGGGCCCGTCATTTTATGACCTGTTTGTGTCCTACCCTTCGCAGCCGTGTGGTGGGGCATTGCTTGGAGACTTTTGACCAGGTTGTGCATCGGGCACTAGTTTATGAGGAGGACTGGGCTATGACCCAGAGATCGAGAGAGCAGAGTTTCGGTGGAGACCGAAAGAGGAGTGCACCAGCCAGCAGTTCTAGGTAGCATCGTTAGCAGAGGTGAAGGGGCAAATCAGGGTATCGGCAGCCTGCGGCTCAGTCAGTAACCTCTTCATCGTCATCAGCACCGTCAACTGCTTCATCTTCCGACCCCTTTTCCGGTGTATGCTTCAGTTGTGGACAGGCCGGGCATCGGAGGCGTGAGTGCTCTCTCCCCATTCAGCCGCAGTGGCCACCGCAGTTGCCCCCTTCTCGTTCTCCTCAGCAGCAGCAGAGAGCACAGCTTCCACCCGTCGCTTCTAGGGCTCCTCCTCAGTAGCAGAGGCAGCCAGGCAGACCACCTCAGTAGAGACAGCAACAGCAGCGACAACAGCAGCCACAGCACCAGCAGAGGGGATATCCGTATGTTGTTCGATCCCTAGGTCTAGTGTGTATAGCAGCTCAGCAGGCTCAGATTCAGGACCCTCAGTCTTCAAGTTTACTTCCCCTACTAGCTCAGAGCCGTTTTTATTCTGCGCAGCAGGCGCCAGGCCAAGACCCACAATCATCGACCGGTGGAGTCGTTGAGGGTATTCTTCTTGTTTCTACTTGTGTTGCTCATGTTTTGTTTGATTCTGACACTTCCCATTCTTTTATGGCCGAGCAGTTTTGCCGATCAACTGGTATTCCATCGGAGGCCGTGTCTGAGGCCTTGACCATTTCGACTCCCATGGGGAAGTCTATTGTGCTGACTCGTCGCTGTCCTTTTTGCCCGGTGTTAGTGGGCGAGATGTTCCTCCCTGTCGATCTATTCATGATGCTGATGGCGGGATTTGATGTGATTCTGGGTATGGACTGGCTTGCGGAGTATCGTGTCATCTTGGACTGTGCCGCGAGGACAGTCACGTTTCATATCCCAGGCTTGCCAGTATTCCAGTTCGTCGCCGAGCCCAGAGGAGAGCTACTATCTAGTTTATTGGCTTCGGTCATTGAGGATTCTGTGGCAGAGAGTATTGAGTAGCTGCCAGTTGTTTGTGAGTACCCGAATGTGTTTCAGGAAATACCGGGTTTGTCGCCGCGTCGGTAGGTGGAGTTCCAGATTGATTTGGTGCCCGGTGCCACACCTATCTCGAAGGCCCCCTACCGGATGACACCGTTAGAGTTGAGGGAACTGCAGGAGCAGTTGGATGAGCTCCGGGAGTTAGGTTTTATTCGTCCCAGCAGTTCGCCTTGGGGAGCCCCGGTATTGTTTGTGAAGAAGAAGGATGGTTCGTTGCGACTCTGTGTGGACTATCGTGAGCTCAACAGAGTCACCATCAAGAACCGATACCCGCTCCCCCGTATTGATGATCTGTTCGATCAGTTGCAGGGTGCGCAATATTTTTCTAAGATAGACTTGCGTTCTGGTTACCATCAGATTCGGGTCCGAGAGGAGGACATTCCGAAGACGGCTTTCCGAACACGCTATGGTCACTTTGAGTTTTTGGTCATGTCATTCGGACTGACCAATGCGCCCACCGTATTCATGCAGCTGATGAACGAGGTTTTTCGGCCGTTCCTCGATCAGTTCGTGGTAGTATTCATTGATGATATTCTTGTATATTCGAGGACCCGAGAGGACCATGCTGAGCACCTGCGGATTGTGCTTGAGACTCTCCGTGCCCACCAGCTGTATGCGAAGCTAGAGAAGTGCGAGTTTTGGCAGGAGGAGATGAAGTTCCTCGGTCACGTAGTGATGAGGGAGGGTGTCGTTGTGGACCCCTCGAAGGTTGATGCAGTGCGTCAGTGGAGCCAGCCCATGAGCGCGTCCGAGATTCGTAGCTTCCTTGGTCTAGCGGGATATTATCGACGATTTATTGAGGGTTTCTCCCGTATTGCAGCACCGCTGACCCGGTTGACGCAGAAGGGCGTCAAGTTCGTCTGGAGTGACACTTGTGAGAAGGCATTTGCAGAGTTGAAGGACCACCTCACGTCCGCTCCTGTTCTTACTCTTCCTGATGGGAGTGAGGGTGTTGTTGTTTTCACCGATGCCTCTAGAGTTGGCTTGGGTGCTGTACTGATGCAGCACAGGAAGCCAATGGCGTATGCCTCGTGCCAGCTCAAGGTCCATGAGCTGAACTACCCCACTCATGATTTGGAGCTTGCAGCAGTTGTCTTCGCACTGAAGGTGTGGAGGCATTATCTATATAGGGTCAGGTTCGAGCTCTTCTCGGATCATAAGAGCTTGAAGTATCTATTTTCACAGTCCGAATTGAACCTGCGACAGGCGATGGATGGAGTTGCTGAAAGATTATGATTTTGACCTTTAGTACCACCCGGGTAAGGCAAATGTGGTGGCGGATGCACTCAGCCGTCAGCCACGAGGCCTAGTGGCACATATGATGGTTCGACAGTGGCAGATGCTCGAGGATGTTTCAGAGTTTGACTTTGAGTTCGGTCTGCAATCTTCCATTGTTCAGCTTTTGAGCTTATCGATTCAACCCTCTTTGTTGGCTAGGGTGATCAAAGCTCAGTAGACGGACGAATCACTTCAGGAGTACCAAGCAGAGGCTGCATCCGTGGAGCAGTCAGATTGGCAGATTGGTTTTGATGGTGAATTACGCTTCAGAGGCCGATTGTGTGTCCTGAATGTGCCAGAGTTGTGTTGTGATCTGATGACCGAGGCACACCGATCGAGACTTACTATCTACCCGGGCTCCACGAAGATTTTTCGTGATATGAGGAGGCAGTACTTCTGGCAGGGATGAAGCGTCAGATTACAAGTTTTGTGGTCGAGTGTGACACATGACAGCGTGTCAAGGCCGATCATCAGAGACCCCCTGGTCCCTTGCAACCGTTGAGTGTTCCAGAGTGGAAGTGGGAGCACGTATCGATGGACTTCATCGCAGGGTTGCCGAGGACTCAGCGTGGTCACGATACCATCTGGGTTATCATCGATCGTTTAACAAAGTCGACTCATTTCATTCTAGCGCGTGCTTCCTGGTCTATGGACCGTTTGGCGAGGATATTCATTGAGGAGATAGTGAGACTGCACGGCATCTCAGTTTCGATCATTTCAGACCGAGACTCTAGATTTATGTCTCAGTTTTGGAGGAGTTTCCAGCAGGCGTTGGGGGTCACTTTGCGTCTCAGCACCGCTTATCATCCGCAGACGAATGAGCAGACCGAAAGGGTTAACTAGATCCTTGAGGATATGCTCAGAGCTTGTGTGATCGACTTTGCGGGTAGTTGGGATGAGCATATGCGCCTCGCAGAGTTCGCGTATAACAACAGCTATCAGGCGACTATCGGCATGGCTCCTTTTGAGGCACTTTATGGCAGACCGTGCAGATCTCCTAGTTGTTGGACTGAGGTTAGAGAGCGTCGTCTCTTAGGTCCCGAGCTTGTGCAGCAGACGTCAGAGGCTATTGATGTTATCAGGCAAAGGATACGCACAACTCAGAGTCGGCAAAAGAGTTTTGCTGATCGTCGGCGTCGACCCCTTGAGTTTGCAATCGGGGATATGGTATATCTCAAGGTCTCGCCTATGAAGGGTGTGGTACACTTTGGTGTGAAGGGCAAGCTCGCCCCAAGATTTATTGGACCTTTTGAGATTACCGAGCGCGTAGACGCTGTGGCCTATAGGCTTGCCTTACCTTCTGAGTTGTCTGCGATCCACGATGTATTGCATGTTTCTATGTTGCGAAAATGTGGGTCGGACATTATTCCTGTGATTGATTGGCAGCCACTTGAGATCCGTGAGGATGCTTCCTACATTGAGCAGCCTATTCGTATTCTCGATCGGAAGGAGCAGGTCCTCAGAATCAAGGTCATTCCCTTGGTGAAGGTGCAATGAGGTCATCACGCGAGGCCGAGATTAGAGAGCGTTATCCCCATTTGTTTGATGATTAATAGATATATAATTGTTTGTATTGCCTTCCTTGTATGATGATTGTTATATGATGGTGGTGTTTTGTCTTTCTTTTATCCTGAATTGGTCAATTTTGAGGATGAAATTTCTTTATTGGTGGGGAGGATTGTGAGACCCTACCCGACTTCGCAAGTGTGCATGTGTGTTTGTGAGTATGCATCTCATTTTTTTGGTCCCGCGGTCCTACCGATAGAATTTCGGCGACCCGCGACTCTCGGATAGTGTTTGCGGTCATCCTTGAGTTCGGTCACATAGACCCGACTCGGATTGACCTGAGACATATGCCATTGCGACCGCATCGTCGTCATGGTTCCAACGCCGCGTCTCGCTCATAAATCCGACTTATAGATCAAAAGTTGTGAGCATTTCATCTCGTGGCCCACTTTTTGTACAAAAAATATATGGACCACTTCCATGGCACAACTTTCCATTCACACCACTCACACACACTACATAATTGCATGAAATTCTCACCACCCATTCTTGACACCACCCAAACCTAGCCTAAGTATAACAACTTTATTATTGTCACCATAGGCCATCATTTGCTTTCTTACAACATAATCATTACTTCCCTACAAATTCTCTCTTTTTCTTCTCATTTTCTCTTCCATTTGCAAAATTTCAGCAACCTTCTCTTCATCTTCCCTCCATTTTCTAGCCCCCTTCTTCCTTAATCTCTCACCATCTAACCCTTGAAACCCCATCTCCACCATTGATCCATCTCCCTTGGTGTTAAAGGACCTTAGTGTGGAAGTTTGGTGGTCATCTTAATGTGGGTGACTATTCTTTTGTTGAATTCCTTTATTTCCCTTAATCTCATTATTTCTTCATGGATGGATCATATAAGACCCACCAATCCATGGTGGGGATCCCATTTGATCCCATGGATGTGGCCCTTTGGCCCATCCTACATGCATGTAATGATCCATGATGGGGCTATTCTCCATGGACCCCATCATGATGTATATAATGATCCACTCCATCTTAAGGTCATCTAGACCTTAAGGATCATGTTGGGATGACATCCCAACCATCCATAACAATTATAGATAATGCATGTAGTGATTTTATGTTGCATGCACAATCAATGTAGTTATATGGGTATGATTCATTCTTGGGAGGGCCCATTAGTGGCGGGGCCCTACCCCATGGCCGGATTATATTTCTTCTCCATCTTTTCTTTCCTGTCTTTATAGTAAATCTGATGTATGTGGGGCCCACTTGATGTGCCATGCAACTAGGCTCAAGTGGTTAGACATCCAGGCCCACCTTGTTGCCCCATATTGTTGGCATGCTTTGGACAGCTTTTGGGCTTGATTTTATGGATGATCTTGTAAGGGGCTTGGGTCTGAGAGTTGTGTGACCCATCTAGGTAGACCCCACCCTGAGGAAATGTTGATTTATTTCCCTATTAATTATCTTTTGGGGTGGTTTGGACAGCAACATGTTGCTGTCCAAATCTGCCTGGACAGATTTTTGGGCCACCTTGGGGCCTGATTTATGGGTCTTTGGTGGGAATACTGAAACAAAATAATATGTGATTCTTATAGCCTTATGACCCACTTACAACCATACCAAATTTCAGCCCCATCTGACCTTCATTGGGATCCCAAAGGTGTGGTCCAAGTGAGGTGGACAGTTTGGATTTTCTGCACTGTTCCAGCAACATTCCATCCTGGACAGGTTGGAATTCCGAAATTTATTAAAATATTTTTGGGTTTCTAAAAATTATAAAAATTTACAGGGAGGTGGTCCACTCATGGTGGGACCCACCTACAAAATTTTGGGGCTAATGGATATCTGTACACACCATGGTGGTGGCTGGACCGGCCCATTACAATATGGTGTCCAGATCAGTCCGATTTTCAGGACAGATTGATTTCTTTAAATAAATTAAAATATTTTTAGATGTCTAAAAATTATGATATTTTGTGGAGTTATTTTTCACCCATGGTGGGACCTACCTACCAAATTTTAGGGCCAATGGACCCCTATGCACACCGTGACGAAGGCCGGACTAGCCCACCACGTTGGGACGTCTAGGTCTGTCTGATTTTTGGACAGACTATTTTATTTAAATTAATTAAAATACTTAAGAATATCCAAAAATTATGAAATTTTATAGAGGTGTGTCCCACCTATTGAAGTATCCCTCTATAAAATTTCAGCTCCAACTGACCCCATTTGGCCATCCAAAAGAATGGGCCAAGATAGTTGGATTGCCAGATTTTTTCTGCTGTGCAGTCCAGCAATATGCCTTGATAAAAACTATAATTCAAAAATGTTTCCTCTAATGGTGGGCCACCTTTTTAGGTTTCCTCTTATTCTATGCATGATAAGAGACCTTGGCCCTCAATTCCCAGAGTTTTAGAGGCCTTGGGCCCACTCCAATGGAGTGCCCAAATTTAGGACAGCAACATGTTATAATTATGCTTGGCCTTTGGGCTGAAATTTTGAGGAGTGGGGCCCACCACATTGTAAAGGATCTTATTGGTAATAATTTATACCTTTAGTTTCTTAAATATTGGGCTTAATAAATGCACTATTGAGGCCCACCATAGTTGAATTTAATTGGGTCCATGAATGGGGCTAGTTGTTGAACTCTTTAGGCCCAATTGGGCTGGAACTTTCCAGATAGGCCCATTGAACTCTTGGGGCATTTTTACCATACTATTGTGTTGGATTAGTGGGCCAAATTACACAAGTATATGGGCCCTTGGTTGCCCACCAAATCAACTTTATACTTGGGCCGGGTTGTAGGCCCAACTTACTTGACTAAGAGCATGACATTTGCCAATGTGATTTGAGCAATGGGCTACCCACTAGGCCACCACAATATATGGAATTAGTGGCCTTTATGCTGGGCCCTAACCTTTTCGCTATGGGCCCATAGTGGTATATATGGGTTGGGCTATGTGTGTTCCCCTTGGACCCATGTTTTGGATAGGCCTCGGGCCGCCTTTCTGAAGCCCAACATGAATGTATGTGGTATGTAATGGCTGTCCATTTCTTATTTCTAATGTTGTGTGGGCCTTGGGCCCTGATCCGTAATCAATTAGAGATGGGCTACCTCTTGGGGACTAATTATGGTTGGATGTCCACATTGGTAGCCCTAAGGTAGGCCCATGGGCTTCTATGGGTGGTTAAAGGCCCACCATAGATCCTTGCTAGGCTCGTTTCATCTATTTAGGCCCATATCATTGTTCTCCTTAGTCTCATGGGCTACCCCAGGTATATGGGCCCTCACTAGAGGTTGTATTCTTTATGAGGAATTGGTTAAGTACCTAGACCCTTCATGGTTAGGTAGAGAGTTCATCTTCACCTCATTGACACCCCTATTCATCTTCATGGCCCACTCTCATACGCATCATATGCATGCTTGGTTGAGGTATGATTGGCCATGGTTGTGTTATTGTGTAGGACATGTTGGTATCTCCCCAAGAGATAGATGTTTGGGATTGATGCATGAGTGATTGTGTGATTCATGCATCTGGCATTGTATAGCTTATGGATATCCACCCCTTACTTCATCAGGGCCTTGCCTCCACAAGGGTATTCGTGGATGGCCGTATGTGTGGACACCAAAAATATTAGTTGAGCATACCGGATGCATAGGATGCCCATGAGTGAAATTCTCAAAACTTCAATGGTACCAAGGATCTGCTCAAACGCCGTGACCGGGTAGAATATATGAGCGCACGAAGGCCTTATACCATTAGGTCGTGACTCCCACTGTCGTGTAGTCAGTTGGATAGGGGTGTGGCCTTACCTGCCTGATGTGAGGAGACATTGCTAGGCTGAGTCTGACCAACTCATAAATGGTTCCACTACCTTCACGCCTTGTTGGTGATTGGCTGTCCACAGGCGGGTAGTGAGGTCTCTTACGCTCGTTTGACTGTGTGGGGTCTGTAGAGCAGCAGTCATTCAGCAGTGTAATGGACCCCGGTGATTTTCTTATGATCAGAAATGTACATGACTTGTGGTTTGGATATGAGCACTGGCATTACTTGCATTGCATTAGCATTGGTTGTGCAAGCCCCTTCATGCATGGCCTTGGCATGGCACCAAGTATTTATTTCATCTTATTCATGATAAACCTGGGTAAGGCTAGTGGTATCCTCATTGATCGTGCTTCTCTCCTTGTATCTCCTACTACTCTTTTGTGCACCATTATCACACACCTACACCACCCTCTAAGCTTTTATAAGCTTATGCACGATTGATGCGTGTAGGATACTCTAGGCAGGTGACATAGCAGTAGAGCATGGAGTAGAACTGAGCATTTGAGGACTTTAGTGTTGCTAACCTTTCTCTCTTTTCCTTTTATCTCATGTATGTCCTTTTGGACCTTATGGATGATTGTAAAAGTTTAAATTTATAATGAATTTTGCGATGTGTGCCTTTGTTATTTTCAGATGTTCTTGCTGTGATCTTGGGTATGCTCGTATTGGTAATGATTATATTGTTATGAAAAATCCTTCTTGTAGGATCCCAGGATCGGAACCTGCCTCAGGAGCCGAGAATGGGGTACTATGGAGGCTGTTACGGCCAGAACCGGCCATCGGGTTCCTTGTGATTCCGGTTACTGAGTCTGGGGCATGACAATAGTGGTGGGGCCCTCCATCACTTGTCCCTCTCTCTTCTCTCTATCTCTTCCCTGTTTGTGGCCCGCCTTGATGGATGTATTAGATCCACGCTGTCCACCTTGTGGGCCCACCTTGCTGCCGTACAGGGCCTGCATGACCGACTGATCATGCAGGGCTGTCTAATGGGAAAAACACAAATGTCAGTTTGATTGGTGGGCTAGCACGTGGACCCACCTGATGTAAGTGATTGCATCCAGACCGTCCAGACTCTAGGTCTGGACAGAGGCAAACACAAATATTAGCCTTTATTTTAGAGGCTGGTGGGCCACACTAATGTGGACCCCACCTGGACGGATAGATGTATCCACAGTGTTCGTCCAGAGTCAGAGAGGCCGCATGCCTGGACATTGAAGGAAAAACGGAAATACCAGCTTGATAAAAAAAATTCTGGTGGGCCACTCACGTGGACCCCACCTTAATATATGTATTTGATCCACACCATCCATCCCATTTCCTAGCTCATTTTAGGCGTTGAGCCAAAAGATGGAGTCAATCCAAACCTTTGGTAGGCCATGCCATTAAAAAATTATTTTAATAGTGATAAAATATTAGGGCCCACTGTGATGTTTCTGAGCGTAAAAAAAAATGAATATTAGGCTTATTAGACCCGTCATGAGCCATAGAACCCAACCGACGGACTGGATCATCCTAATGTGGGCCCCACCTATGAAAATCCTTAGAAAAACAAATATATATATATATATATATATATATATATATATATATATATATATAACAGCTTTGGACATTGTTGTTGCCGTACAAGGAACTCGGGTGGTCCACACTACAAGAAGCATCTGGGGATTGAACTACCATTAAAACCCTTTTTGGGTCACAGAAGTTTTGGATTAAAATGAAATTTGTTTTTCCTCTTAATTTCAGGTCTTTGTGACCTTATGAACAGATGAGATGGAAAATAAACGTTATGGTGGGCCCCACATGGGACCCATCATGCTGGCAGATTGGCTGGTGTCCTTACACAACTATATAGCTGCTGTATTGACGTCATCAGGTGTGGTGGGCCCCATCATGCGGTATGTATTATATCCCTACCGTCCATCTATGTGGACCCCACCATGATTCATGTGTTTTACCCACGCCGTGTGGGGTGGCCACGTGTGGACCCCACCTTGATAGTGCTATCTCCACCGTCTAGACCTTGGACGGTGGAGTTCATGTGATGTATGCATTTTATCCACTGTCCATTGCTTGGACGGTGGGACCCATCCCACACATGGGATGGCTGGTTTACCTCCCACCATCTATGTAGCTGCTATGTTGCGTTAACATGTTTTGTGGGGCCCCTACGTGATGTAAGTGTCGTATCCTCACCGTCCATGTGGACGGCGGGGCCTGTCCATGATGTATGCGTTTCATCCATGCTGACCGTCCATTTGTTGGGGTAGGGCCCACTTTATGGATGTGTCGTATATTCACACCATCCATCACGTGATTAACGTGGCCCACCATGATGAATGTACAGTATATCCCCACCATCCAGCCCACTGGATGGTGGGACACACCCCCCAATGTATGTATTTCATATCTGTGTTGTCTATCCGTTTTAATGGCGCAGGGCCCACTTGCTGCATGTGCTAGGCCCGCCTGCATTGTATAGGCCCACCATGCTGTGCATGTTTCATCTATACCGCCCACTTGTGCGGCTCACCTGGACGTATGTATTTTGTATCCACACCGTCCATCTTTGGAGGTGGCCCCATCCTGATGCATGTGTTGCATCCATACCACCTAATCATTTGTAGAGATCATTTAATGGCATTACAAAGAGAATGAGTTAGATCTAAAATCCAAGTGGGACCCACCGTTATGTATTTCATCCACGCTGTCCAGTAGCCGTGGGTCCCAACGTGATGTATGTATTGTAATCCACACCGTCCAGCCATGGACGGTGGGACTTACATGATGTATGTGTTTTATATCCACGCCATCCGTCCGTGTTGTCGGGCGTGCAGGCCCACCCGTTGTACATGCAGGGCCCACCTATTGTATGTGCGGGGCCCATTTTAGCCGAATGTGAAGCCCATGATGGCCATATGTGAGGCCCATTATGGTTGTGAGTGTGAGGCACACTTGATTGTTTAAATGAGGCCCCAATGTGATGTATTTGAGGCCCATGATTGAGGCCCAATGTGACATAGACCCGACCCATGTGTTGGGACCCATTGTGATGTATATGCGGTGTTCACTCCCCAAGTATAGGGTTATGATGTAGTAATAAACTCGATGAGACCGAGGTCAAATCCCAAGGGACTGAAACCTGTACGTTATCTGAAAGTAACCAGATTTAGAACTAGAATGAGATGAAATCTAAATTGAGATGTAATTTGAGGGATAATTGTGAAATAATTATCTAAAACTTAAAGAATCTAGGGAAAGGAAACTAGGGATTCAGAGGATCCACTTGTAGAGATCAGGGAGATCTTATGCCTGCTTCAAGAACGCAACTGAACTTAGAGTCCCATCTTCATCCAGTTGAAGAGTGTAACCATGGAAATCAGACTGAACTTATTTGATATTGTTTTTAATAGTGAAAGGTATATGAATTAGAATGGATTCCATCACCAAACCATGCCCAAGAGACAAAGTAAACAACAGAATTAAACTAATTAACAACCAATCAACATGCTATGAATGTTAGGAAGGGTACCAACATCCAACCATGCCCAGGAGACGATGGTGAACAACAGGGCTTCCTGACATCCTAATCATAAAAAGGGAAAGGAAATACTCAAAGCCATCGCAGACCCATTGTAATTTCGGTCACAATAGACCGTTAAAAACTAAAAATATTCCCATAATAATCAAACCAATATCAAATTCAGTTCATAAATTGAAATTAAATTAAAGGCATAAAATAGAGTCTCTCATCTCACTACAAGCTTCACCTCTTAGTCCCAGCTAAGAGGTTTAGCCTGACATGGGTAGGCTAGACATAAAAAAGAATAAAAGGAATAAACAAGAGAAATATAAATATCTCTGTATCTCTCTCAGCTCCACGTCCACCACCTGCTGGCCTACCTCCACGGTTGCTTCCCCCTCCTCTCTCTCTGGCGTCCTCTTTATATAGGTGATGCAGTCGGTGGATAGAGAAGAGAGCTGAAGTCAGTGCGGAATTTCTTATCCTTTCTCGCAGTGAAAAATGCACAGCAACTTACGCTGATTCTTGGTGAGTTAAATTCTTGATGCCGAAGAAGAAATCCACTCCATCCATCGGTTTCTCCTCACAAAAATGGTCGGACCTGATCGATTTTAGATCAGATTCGTAGAGGCCCACCGGATTTTCACCCAGCCGTCTGACCTTCTGTTGATCACGATTAACACATGCTCGCACCCATGGAGAAAAAAAGAACACCTAGGCTTGAACGATAGGGCCCTTAGGCTCCTAATGGATGGCCCCGATTAGGTCGATGGGCCCTAATGGTGGCCCACTGAGATTAACCGCAGGCTCTGCTGCGAAACAGAGCCCACGCAGACGTGCGCTGTGAAGGTCGGTGGGCCCCAGATCGACGTCGGGTGGAAAATCCAATCCGCCCACTGGATTCTTCTCGTAAAATCGGTCGGGAATGCCCACTTTTTTATGCTTTCTATGTGGTCCATTGACTTTTTCTTTCTGCCGTCCATCCTGTAATTTGTAGTGGGGATTGCTTAAGTGCATGCATGGAACCAGAAAAACACCATGGTTATGGTCGTCCCCATCGTCCAGACGCAATGATCGGTCCTGATCTTGTAGAGGGATGATGGGTGGGGCCCACTTCTCATTGTAGCGTCAGACAGCGTCTGCCCGCTGCAGACGCTGCAATGCTTTAAAAAAAAAATTGTCGGTCAGCCTGCGCTGACCGACCCTATCTGCTCTGGTGCGCGGCCAGCACACGTGCACTTTGTGCACGCTAATGCACATGTGGGGTCCACTGTAATGTGTTACAGAATCCACTCCGTCCATTTATTTTTTTAGCTCATTTCATGAGTTGAGGCCAAACTTGAAGCATATATAGGTATCAGATGAGCCCCAAATAGGGTTTCAACGGGCTGATCTGTCCGTTAGGTCACTTCCATAGGGATCCGATGGCTCAAATTTGACGTGTACGGTTAATTCATGGTCCTCAGGCCATGTATGAAGTTTGGAGCTGAACGGATGGTGGAAACCTCGTGATCTTGCATTTTGGCTGACTTGCAGGCCACTTGAGCTTCAGTTTCTTGATTTTCGTGGGTCTGTGGCATGTAAATCCATTGATCTTGGTCCCCTGGGGTCCCTCCCTCGCCTTGGTGAATTCTGAGCGTTAAATCCTTGCTTTTAGCACTCTTTTGAAGTCGAAGCTCCTAAATACACCTTACATCACAAACATGATTAAAGCAGGGCGTTACACAGTATCATGCTCGTAAACCCAGGTAATAAATGGGGTCTAATATGCAATATTTGACCCTCAACATGCGGCCCGAGTATGAGGCCCATTGTGTTGCATATTTGGCCTGTGTATAAGGCCCATTGTGATATATTTGCGGCCCATGTAATGAGGCACTTTATGATGTATGAGCGGCCCATGTAATGAGACTTGATGTGATGAATGAGAGGCCCATATGATGAGGTTGATGCGATATATACGTGGCCCCTGTGTGAGGCCCGATGTGATATATATGAGGCTCATATGGTGAGGCCCAATGTGATGTATATGTGGCCATTGAGTGAGGCCCATGGTGATATATATTAAGCCATGCCATGGGCCCACTATGCATTAGGCTCTATGAGGACCACTTCTTGGGAGCAATGTCGGTTAAATGTCCACATTGATGGGCAATGATGGTTAAATGTCCACATTATGACATTCCCTTAGGCCATGCTAGGCCTATTCTCATCATTCTCTAAGTGAGTTAACCCAAACCGTTGGGCCCTCATTGATGATTATATTACCCATCTTTCCCTTGATTAGGCTATCCCAAACTGTTAGACCCCCATTTGATAATGATGCTTTACACCATACCCTGTAGGACCACCCAAGCCTCGGAGCCCATCTTGTGTTCGTACCGAGCCTTTCGTAGGGAATGTGGCTTACCTAGATGCGTGTGTTTGTCCAAGCTTAATGATCCAAACCCGAGGCTCACTTAGATGATGAACATGACCGTTTATAGGGTTACGTAGTCTTGGATGTGTGGACCCTACCAAGGGCCGCCTCATATTCGTATCAGGCCCCATAGGAAATCCCAGTTGTCATGATAAAGGAAGTGAGGAGGCCCACTTGTCGTATACCTACCTGACTCGCCCCATGAGACATATCTTATCCTTGTATCCAGTTGTTAGGACCTCAGTGTCACGTATATATCGTCACATTGTCCATTTACTTCTTTGGGACAAGTGTGAGCCCTATCTTTGATGCTAGTACACCATTACCTCTTGCCGTATATAGGAGAATATGTGGTACTAGATTTAGTATATCCTCTGCGTAGAGCCTATCTTGAGGTATGGGAAAGATTCACCGTCCTTCCAGTGGACCCCGTCTTGGAATATATGATATATTAGTATCTAACGTAGGACATGCCTCATGGACTCCTATAGTTATAAAAGAAGCATGTCGCTTAGTTCATAATCTTGGTATGTGATATACTAGTGAGAGCCGATCGTGGTTTATTATTGTTTATCATATCTGATAATCATGCTAAGTGTACTTAGTCTAGTAGGACACACTGAGAACATGTATAGTATTACATCATGATACATACCTATACGCATCATCCGCATGCTTGTTATGAGGAGTGATTGAGCATAGCATGTGTCATTGAGCTAATTGTTTATGAGACTCCCTGAGAGACGGAGTTGCCTCACATGAGTGCGCAGTACGCGCATATTTGATGCATGACTGAATGGTATGACTCATGCATCTCAGATTTTGTGATATGACTACCGTACGCCCTAGCGACATCAAGGCCGTAGCCTCCATAGGCATATCGTGGATGGCCAGATGGGATACCGAAAATTTTTTCTACATGGGGTACCATAGATGTCCCTAGGTGAAAGTCCCTAAACCCTCTAGGTACTAGAGGATGCTCCAACGTCTAGACCGAGTGGATACATAATCGCCCGAGTGCCGAATACCAGTAGGCCGCGTCTCTCATTGTGTCGTGTCGGTTGGAAGGGGGTGTGGCCTTACCTGCCCGAGAGAGTAGGCATAGCTAGGCTGAGTTTGACCAGCTTATAAATGGTCCGCTATCGACGTGCCAGGTAGATATTGGCTGACTACTGGCCGGGAGGATAGTGAAGTCTCTTCCACTTACCCGGTTGTGCGCTTGATGGGGCGGCAAGTGGCGTAGAGTGTACTAGACCCCAGTGATGATCCCAGAGATGTAGGTACTGATATGTGGACTTATTGAGCAGGAGTTGCATACTCAACATTTTACTAATTCATTCATTCATTCACTATCCACTCAGGCTGGTAGTGCGCAACTAATTTGTTATGCGTACCTTGGCAATGACCAGGATTTTGGTTGGGTGAGCGACCAAGCTAAGATCAGGAGTTTATCACATTGAGTCTGGCTATCCAAATTTACATATGGGACTGGATTGGGTAGAAGTCCCTTGTGATGGACCCCATAGCTTGCAATACTACGTACTATCATCCCAACTTCACACTCCAGCTTGGTCATTACATTCACATCGCATATTGCATCTGCGGCATATGACATTTTGGGTTGATATGTTTCTTCATTTATATGGCCTAGATGATCCTGACGGTATTTGTGGACTCATCAGGACTTGCATATTGCGTTGCATTCTCAGTATATGATATTTGGCTTACTATGTCTCCGCATCGAATAACTGATCTACGTTGCTTCCTTAGTATATGATATTGGTTTATTACATTTTGCATCACATAGCCTGGATAAGGCTGATAGTATTTATATACTTACCAGCATGTTCCCGCATTACTCTGATATTGTACGATTTATGGATTGCTAGTATTTCCACTTACTTTGATATCTATAGGCTTGGCACGTGCATTACACACACTTTCACCACCCCCTAAGCTTTTTATAAGCTTATGCACGATAGGTGCATGCAGGTGGCGTTAGGTCGCAGTAACATTGAGCCTGGAGCATGCAGCTATCTTCTAGACCTTTGAGTTTTAATATATGTATTTCCTTTTTAGCACTATATTCAACTGTTTATGTTGGTGGATATGTGATGATGATGTTGCCTTTGTGATTTGGGTATACTTGTGGTTATGCTTCTTACGAGATAAATATACGTTAGAAAATTCTCCTTGTAGGATCCCAAGATTGGAACCTGGTGTATGGGCGCTGGGAACTGAGAATGGGGTACTACGGAGGCTGTCGGCACCGGATTCGGCGATCGGGAATTCTGTGATCCGTTTTTCGAGTTTGGGGCGTGACAATGCATGTTAAGAAAAGGGCCCCCAGGGTCGTTTAGACATAAAATTCAGACTATTTAAGGCCTAAAATTTCACTCTCTCACTCCCATCCGAGTTTCTAATTGCAAGGGAGTGAAGGAGAGGGGAGAAGAGAAGGTGAGAGCTCTTTAAGGTGCTGATTTGAGGAATTTTCCTATTGCCGCTGCCCTCGTCGGAGCCCACGACCACGCCTCGCCGTAGAGAGCAGCCCGACGATGATAGAGAAGTAATCCCCTAACCCCCTTTTGAATTTGAGCTTTGTGGGCTGTCGCATGTGCCCTTACGAGCTAACCTATTCAACGTAGGGCATTAATCCACCAATTGCACGGTCGGTATCTGTAACGACCCTCAATGTTGATCATAAGCTTCAACCTACAAATAAGATCAACCACTCTGTTCTTAGCATCGTGAACCCCGTAGCAAGACTCGAATAGTAAAGAAGACTTGGTCACATGTTGACACAACCCATAACTGTCAGAGGATACCATGGAATTAAAACCACCGTCAGATTCACAACATCTTACATTTACTAATGATATAACCCTAAATGATAAACACCAAAACTTTAATACTGACAAATCCTTAGCCTTAAGTGTTTAATGGACTACCCAAGAGGAATGAACGGCATGGATCTGCGCTGATCACCTTGTGGACCCCACTTTCAAACCGTGCAGGTGCACGAATAGAGTGCACTCACAGTGCATGAGACCACGTATTGGGTCAAATCGAGTTTAACCCGACGAAAAACCAAGATTTCAAGTTTCAACCATTTTTCATGCGGCTTGAAATTTTAAACGAACCAAGCTCATTCGTTAGCGTGATATGGCCCATCATCAGGGACCATTGAATTTTGCCTCGTCAGATCTGAGTCGTTCATCATGTCCAGCAGGGGCCACCGACCCTAACCACGTCCGGGTTGTGTGCAATGAAGCTCCTGCATGTGCACGATCACCCACTCCAGCCAGCATGGCGACATGGTCTCTTTCCAAATGCGAAAATCCACATCAGCAATGCCCGCTGGCAAATCCGACCGTTCGGAATCGTGTGTCACCGTCCACGCACTACCCTAAGAGTCTTTGTCACCCCTACCACTTCCAAAAATACCACCTTATTTAGCAAAAGGCGGTGGGAATATATCCCGTTTTAGCAAAACCTATCTCAGCCATCACTCGCTCTCTGAAAAGTTCGCTCGAATGATCTGAGACGTCTAAGATAAGGTTGTCAGGCGTTCCTCCTAATGAATGAGATTCTGACGAGAAATTGAAACGACAGAGGAATTCTCGCCTACAGTGTAAATATCCTAATCTATGGTCCGCCTTTCACCATGAGATGGACCCCACACATCTATTGAGAGAGATCGGGGCCATCTGAACCATCCAGATCACCGAATCACCCGATTGTTGTGAAAATGCCATGGCCAGGGCATCGTCTTCCTCGATCTGTCAGAGAAAATCGCACTCTGGAAGGGCGATCCTTTCATTCATCCAAGCCGTCCAAAATGTGGCCCACCTCACCAAAATCACAGTAGGAATAGCCAATTAGACCCATGCTGACGTTGGACTAAGCAAACAAACTCTTACGGTGAGTTTCACAACCTATCTTTTGCTAATCGGCATGCTAATCCTAGTGATTAGCAGTGGAAATATATAGAATGAGAAAGGCTATAAATAGCCGGGAATTAGGGTGTTTTTCAAGGAGAGTTAAAGAAAGAGACAAAAAGAGAAAAAGAGAGAGAGAGAGAGAGAGAGAGAGAGAGAGAGAGAGATAAGGCCGGTCGTTGGAGCGAGTTGCATGCTTTGTAGCAACTCGACTCAGCCACCATAATAAGGGAGTCAGGGACAGATCCGACTCATTTCCCAGCTAAGAAGGAGAGAGAGATATAGAAAGAAGGAGAGGGAGATAGAGAAAGAAGGAGAGAGAGAGAGAGAGAGAGAGAGAGAGCCAGCTGCAGGAACGAGTTTCTAACTGTTGTTGCAACTCAACTCAGCCTCTCTAAGGAATGCGTTTGTGTCATGTCTAATTCATTCATTTGCTGAGGAGAAGATAGAGAGAGAAAGGTGAGAACCAGCTGCTGGAATGAGTTTCTAGTTGCTGTTGCGACTCAATCTTCCCAGTGCGGCTGTCGTCGTCCCAGCAGATTCCCGAAGCTTCGCTGATTTTCCCTTGAGGACCCACCTCTGTCCAGGTAATATACTAAAGCCCATCCATTCAAACTACACCCACCTGACTCGTTATGAACTCAACCCAACATTCTGCTGAGTCAGGCCATCGTCTACCTCTGCAACTTCTCTCAACTCAGTCGTCTCAGCACTACCGTAGAACTGACGTAGGTCCATCAGCAGCTGCCATTTTCACCAACGTGGTGCCAACATCGAGTCAGATTGACTCGAACTAGCTCCAGCCCGATCAACCCAGCTCAAATTTCTGAAAGGTTGGACGAGTTCATGAACCTGGTCATGTTCCCGAGATCAGCGTTCTGATTTGATCAAGCTCATCGTGAGATTCGCCTTGACCTCTCTACACCATCAGATAGAACCGTTCCCTAAAATAAGTATAACATCTAACCCATCCCTGCAAACCCCACTTCAAACAACTCGTTAACGAGTTGACTCGATGATTGTTTACAAAACCATATTTGTAAACTCAGTCAACCATTGGAGACGGACTCAAGTTTCTATCTTACTATTAATAGAAGATAACTACCACCCAGGTATAAAGCTGAAAAACCCACTAGCTCCAATTGAAATTTCTCCCAACTCGACCATGAGTTAACTTAGCCAGTTTCCCAACCGAGTCAACTGGGTGGCAGCTCACTATTATTTATAATACTCTAGTCAGGAATACCTGAAATAGTCTACCTTGAAGGACACACCTTCCTTCAACAAGTCTTAACAAGTAGAAATTAAGGTTTATATGAATATTAGATTATATGGGTGTTGGGATTGGAAATTTAAACCTACACTTACTTGGATTTTACCTTACATTCACCCCATAGGAGTATTCCAAATCAGCAAAAAGAATACTCACCCAAGGTGAGGAATATCCCACATTGCTTCCTCATTTCATTGAATTCTAAGATAGTTTTTAAGCCTAAAGTGTAGAGACATTATAATCGTGTAAATGTTGATTTTGCTCCTTTTGATCTTTAATTGATATTGATAATCATGAGTGAATGTTTAAACCTTGATGCTCTAATTCATCTTATAGGAGTTTGTATTATACTCCTTATGCCACATTTGGAATTGCTTAATTACATATACACTTCTACTAGTTGTAATAGGAGGTAAGAAATCTTGTTTCCATTCAAAAGGTAAAATTGCTCCATTACTCCTTATATATGCTAGACCCATTTTAATTTGAACCTAACGAGCATGAAATTTTAGAATAATGCGAATAGTTATCTATTTCTTCTATTCTTATGTTGTAGTGATGGACATGAGTTAATACCTTATTTTCTATTACTCAAGTCCTATGTTTATTAACTATGTGATTAGGATTTAGCCTTGCATTCTCTATGTTAATTTAGTAATTGCTTGATGTTGGGCATAGTCCTACTAGTAATGACAAGGATCATGATATTTCATTTCATTCCATGTTACAAATCAAGATTATGTGTGGGATAATCTTTCATGAGGAATGTAGAATGAACTCATTAATAATTTAATCACATCTAATATGTCACATTTATGGGCCCTCACTTGGACCTAGAGGAATTATCATGATTCAAGTAAGCCCATGTTTGGATGTTGGATACCTTGCTAAAGACCTCAAACTTTGATTATGTTTATGATTTAAAGAGCTATTTTGCTAAATCTAAATAAAGTACATGAGTACCATGGTGCATGACATTCATGCATGACATATGAGCTTTACAGGGTGCTCAATGTAAGCCACATTCTGCTCTGTTTACTAGAAGTCCTATCACTTCAGTTAAACTCTCAAATTATGTGCATTTGTACCACTATGGGTCGCTCTCTTTCTACATGAGGCTTTTCTGGGATTTTAGGACCTCCTCAAGCGTATCCTGAATATTTTTCCAGGAGATTCGACATCATTGGGCACACTCACTTTCATAGTCTTTTCTAGGTAGTCAGTCTACCGTGGGCGACCCTTTATTTTGACAGCTGAATATGCATCCCTAGATCTGTGACTTGAGCATACATTCATACATCCATACATAGATACCTTCAATACATTCATCTCATTTATGAAATAAATGAGAAGATGTAAACTATATTGGAATGATATGATATGTTGAATCTTTGAGGAAAATTCTCAATGAGTTTTCACTCACCCAATCATGTGGTTGTACCAAATAGACACAGGTATGATGGCGGAGGGTGGCACCTATGATGGGACTCCTGGTATGGCTGAGGAGGAGTATGGTGAGGAGGACCCGTATGCTGATGTAGTCGAGCCGCTGGAGCTCCACTAAAATCTTAGGATTTACTGCTTTTATATTTCAGACTTTATATTTTGTTTATATTTGGGTATTGTAATCAAAATCCCCTGTTGAGGGATTTAATTTTGTTAATACACATGCAGTTATAATTTTCCTTATTAATGCTTACGATAATTTTGCTTGCGTAGAAGTTCCCTTTATGATATGACATAAAATTTGCTTTGATTTGATGTATAGTAGTTCACTTCATGACGTAACCCTCAGGTTCTCATACTCGATCGATCATCCTCGGGCTACGAGGATCAGGGCGTTATAGTATCCTAGGTGCGACACAGGAGAATCATCGAATTTTTCCTAAGTACGGACCATTACCTTTAGGTTGCCAATTATTGAACCTATACCGCAAATAATGATTGTGTAGTGAATTTGTGATCGAATGCAAATCAATGAACACCCCTTGATTAATTGTCCTCTATGAATTGTGAACCATGCTTAGTGTAGCTGAACTTTGAACCAATGCTTGAATAGATAGAGCTCACTAAAATGCCTGCCCATTTATTCTACATTGTCCCCTGATACATGCATTTTTATCTTATTGTTGTAAATTCTGCGATAATTGTGTATTGTAGCCGTATGTCCATTTAATTGTCCATATTAACCGGAATATCCTGGATTTCTGACAAGTATGTTCACCTATTCCTGAATTAGAATGTGTTTGTAGCATGCTATAAAATTTTAGCATATTGGTCAATTGAGTTGGCTAGCAAATTGGAAAAACTCACGAGGGCAGCCTTATTGGATCGGCTGCCCTGGACAAATCCGACCGATCCAGGCAGAAGATGGACAACTGGCAGTAGCTGGACTACATGGGTGTTCACACCCCATGTATAGGGTTGTGATGTAGTAATAAACTCAGTAAGACTGAGGTCGAATCCATAGGGACTGAAACCTGTACGTAATCTGAAAGTAACCAAAACTAGAACTAGATTAAGATGAAACCTAAACCAAGTGAATATGAGAGAATAATGGTGAAAGTATTAATCTAAAAATTATAAAAATCAAAGGTAGGGAACTAGGGTGCCAAGGATCCACTTGTAGAGATCAGGAAGATCTACGCTTGATTCATGAACTCAACTGGACTTCGAGTCCCATCTTCATCCAGTTGGAAGATATGTTACTAAACTCGATTTGAACTTCCTTTATCTAATTTTCAAGAGATAAGACGGATGTAAATTAGAATGGATTTCATCACAAAACCATGCCCATGAGACAAAGCAAACAATAAAATTAAACCAATTCACAGTCAATCCAAGGGATATATGCATGTTGGGAAGGATTTCATCATCTAACCATGCCCAGGAGACGATGGTGAACAACAGGGTTCCTAAATTCATAAACCTTATAATGCTAAGAGCATGCTCAAAGCTATCGCAGATCTATTGTAATATAAGTCACAACAATCCATTAAAAACTAAAGCATCCCTATTAATCAAACTAGAATCATCATCAGTTCATAACATGAATCAAGGCAATAAAGTCATTCCCATCACGCCATAAGCTTCACCGCTAAGAGGTTTAGCTGACCATGACTCAGCTATTCTCAAGATTAATCATAAAAAAAAATAGTAAACAGAAACTAAGAAAAAGAAAGAAAAAAAAAACTCTCTCCAAACTCACGTTCCAACCGAGATCAGATGATTCCTCTCCACGTCTCCAAACCTCCCCTTTATAGAGTGATGGAGGTCGGTTTGGAATGGGAAGAACCGACCTTGTTTCGCTCTTCCGTTCGCAGGAGAACCGGTTTGCGAATGCTTGTTCTGCGCAGCCAAAAACGCACCGACAGCTGCGTTCAATCCGAGATTAAGAGAAGAGATTATCCATTCTAGAAATTCTGGCTTCATAAGAAGGGTGAAAACCCTCCTCTACACCTTTTGTACAGATCGGATCATCGATCTGATCATCCCCTTGATCGTACAGTGGCCCACTGCGGCCGGTTTTTACAAACCCAGAACCTGCGCACGATCCTTATGCTGTGACAACTGGTGGGTCCCAAAATGATGTCGTTTAGAGAAATCCACTCCGTCCATCGGATTCCTCTTAGAATTTCGGTTAGAATTGTATATTTTTGGTCGTCCGTTGATGCGGTGGATGCAGAGATTCTCTGTTTTCTTTCAGCTGCACAGATGTTGTTTTCCCTCCACCCGTGTATGCACACGTGTATAGAAACGTGTGGAAGCTTTATGGTCCTAGTCAGGCCATCGTTACGAACTAGTTGAACGGTTCAGATCATTACGGGGGTCCCTGATGATGGTCCACCGGGAAGAACCGCAAGGATCTGTTCCCATTTTCGCAGGCGGGGTTTGAATTCAAACCGGATTTGGAAAGTGGTCGGGTCAGCACACGCTGACCGACTTGGTGGATTCGGTGCACAGTGGCTGCGCTTGTGCACCGTACACTTGACTGCCAATGAGGCCCACAGTGATGCTTCCTGGGAAATCCATTCCGTTCATCCTCTCCTCCATCCAGCATAAGGGGTTAAAATTAAAATTGAAGCATATCCAGATATCAGGCGGGCCCTAAATCAGGATTTAAGGGGCTGATCTGTCTGTTGGGCCACTTTCACAAGGATCCAATGGGTTAAATTTGACGTGTACAGTTAATTTATCGTCCTCAGGCCATATATGAAGTTTCGAGCCGAACGAATGGTGGGAACCTTGTGATCTTATGTTATAGACGACTTTCTGGCCTCTTTAACGTGAACAACTTGATTTCCTCGGGTCTCCGGCCTGTAAATTTGTCAATTTCGGTCCTCTGGAGTCTGTCCCTTGCCTTGGTGATTCTGGAGCATCAATTCTATGCATTTAACATCTTTTTCAGTCCACGCTTATAAATCCACCTTGCAATATAAACATGATTAAAACAGGCCGTTAACAGTATCATGTTTGTAAAATCAGGTAATTACTGGGGTCCAATATGCAGTATTTGACCCTCAACACAACCCCCAACCAGCATTTTGCTAGTTCCGAGCAAATTATGCTAAAAATAAGTTGAGAGTACAGAACGAAAACTCGAGTGATTTTTGAAAAACAATCATTATCCTAGAATTCTAAGATTCATGAATGTTGAGCAGTACTTTCTCCTGAAATCAAGCTCACGGTAAACTTCATAATCAAGTTCAAAATTCTAATCCATTAATTAGAATAATTCTAAACATTGAGTTCCATGAGTGTATAGTGTAATCTCGGCTTATCACTATTACGAGGTCCAATCGTCAATTTCATGATATCGTTGGTAACTGACAAAGGACTTCATGACAACCAACCTAAACCAAAACTTGCCTCACCGACCAACTTTTCATTCTACCAGCCTTTGATTTTTTTTTTTTTAATTTTTTTAATTTTTTTTTCATGAACAGTAACACCAAGGAGGGAATCAAATCCTCACCTATAGTGAGCAAACCTATGGTGAAAACTAGTCGCCTAACTCTTTCCAAATGTCAACCGTGGGGAATCGAATCTACACCTATAGGGAGTAAACCTATTGTGAAGTTCATTCGCCCAATCCTTTCCATAGGCAGCTATCTTGTAGCTGGGTATTTTCTTTTTCTTTTATTCTTCTTATTGAACATGATGGAAAAGTTCCCCAGGTTGGTTCTTTCCATGCTTAATAATCACCAAGTTACAATTCAATATCAAACTGAAGCCTTAATGTGCAAGCAAGATGGGTCCTGTGAATTCATGACTCAATCAATGTTTAAAACTTCTAATCATGGATTAACTATTCAAACGTACTATGAAATCTAACAGATACTGAATCAAAGAGTTATAAATTATCAACATCATATAACTCGTAATTCTAAAATCGTAAAATTTCACAAATTGGCTTAAGACTAATAAAATACTGATTAGGTAACCTAATCTCCCACCCCCAACCTAAAATCTACATTGTCCTCAATGTAAGAGATATGAGCATGCAATGTACAATGGACATCGAAAGTAAATGAGAAGTGATGGGAAGATAGTACCTGGATAATGAATCAAGAGAGACTTTTCTATAAAGATCATAGCATGAAAGCCGGTCAGCACGAGAGTGAAGACGAAAGCAAACTATCCTAAAACAATGCAGGAAGCAAACTAACTTAATGGCATAAAACTGTCTATCCTAGGACAGCATAAAGCAAACTACCTTAGTCCTATGAAAGTAGGGAAAAACTACTCAGTCATGCCGCAAGGTTCCTCTTCCGGCCAATATCTTGATAAGTTTCTTAGTAAATTCATCAACAGGATCATCTAAAAGCCATTTTTGCAATAGGCTTGGACGCCCTGGAGCATGACTTTCCAGAGAAACTTTTGTACCTCATACGAAATTTTTCGTTGAGTTGCTTGAGGTATCTAAAGTATATATGATTTAACTGTGACAGAAGAAGTTTTAACATTAGTATCCCATGGTGAATGAGAGACTACAGGTAGGTAAAATTCAGAAGAATTCTCAGGAAGTAATGTCGTCTCAACACATTCCGAAGTTCCAGACTTCGGTTCAATTTTCAGCTCATCTTCCTTTAATGGTAAATATTCAAGTTCTGGGGAAGGAGGGGCTTCAGAATGAGGGTTCTCTTGGTTCATGACACTACCGAGGTATTGTCTTGCGAGGCATCCACTTTGTCTTTTGTCCTGGGATCGTTTGAATCTGCAAAGTGTGTCAAGAAATCATCTAAAGCGTTGGGAAATTCATCTGAGAGTGATTCATTCTTCACATTGAGGTTTGTGATGTGTTGCCCAAGGAATCCATCGTCTTCAAAAGTAAACGGAAGTATTCTCTCTTGCTCCAGCCCTGCATAGACAGATTGAGGGTCAGTAGACGAAGCATTGATGTGCGAACTTTGTTCATTGATACTACTTGGAAGAGACATTGAATCGTCAAAACTCAACAGTTCAGATGGTGGCCTCAACTGGGTGGTTTCAAATTCCAGAGTTGTATCGAGTAACTCGTCCATCTCCTGAATCATATCATCATTCAATTCAAGGGAATCGTCCAAACATGTCTCACAAGAGATAGAAGGGTCAGTTGTAAGGAGTTCATCCACTTTTAAATCAGATATGTCAGGTGAGTGGAGTAACTCATTATGACCGCTCCCTTCGTGTACTTCTTGATCATTGACCTGGACCAAACTTGAGATTAATTCGAGGGAAACTGGGGCAACACATTCATGATTGTCATCCCAATACTCGTCATATTCTAGTTCAGTGCAGTGCACATTTGGGATGGGATCACTTTCCTCCAATTCTATTCCCATATTGGGTTGAGGTTCACATAAACCAACCTTTTCCTCATCATTGAAATCTAGTGTGTTCTGTGAGTGAAGTGTGTCATCATCATTATATTTGAAAGCCACCCATGTCTCTTCACCATTCTTTTGAACAATCATCAAGATTGACTCATCGGGAAATTGAACCGTATGCTTATTAATGGAATCCAACTTCTCATTCCAAATTCTAGAGTTCTCCACAATCGCATCATGTGAACTCCCTTATTGAATATCTTTTATAAGTTCTTGTAGTCTTTGGAGTGTATTTTGTTGGCTGAGCTCTAGAGTTTGGAAGGAATTTTGAGAATTCTCTTGGATTGTTTCTGGTTGAATTTTAAAGGTAGAAGATCTAAGAGAATTATCACTTTAAGTAAGTGCTTCCAAAGTTTTTATAGTTTCTGCAAGACAGGCCATGTTACGCTGAAATGAATCCTCTTGTATCATTTTTGGTTGGATCTCAATGGTAGGGTATCGTTTTTTGTTGGATCTCAATGTAGTTGCCTTAGAGACAGCGATGAGACCGTAGGGCAGGACCATTTGTACATCTTTTAAACTATATGTATTTTGCCGGGACGCGGTCTCGTACGGTACGCGTATGGACATCATTTTGTTAGTCATGCTCTAATTTAGTTTGTTGATTTCAGTTTATGCCGTATGATCCATTTAATTTTTCAAATGCTCATACACCAATCAAATGAAACCCAAAGTAGTTAAATCTGCAAAGCATAAGTGGCACTCGAAAATTCAGGAGTCGGGCATTACTCGACCTTCAAAATTCAGGGCGTTACGTCTTTCCTCTCTCTCTCTCTCTATATATATATATATATATATATATATATATATATATATATATATATATATATAGGGAAAAGGTACAATGCGCTCGAGCTGACGATAAGCTCCCATGAGGTCGAGCTGTGTGGGCCCCACGGTGATGTGTTTCGACCATCAACATCGTGCATTTGATGGACCCTTTAAATTATGGGATATCCCAAAAATCAGCCGTATATGGAACTCAGGTGGGCCATACCATCTAAAATTATGTGAAGACACCGTTAAAACATATAAAAGCACTTGGTGGGGCCCACCTGAGTTTTGCATGCGCCTGAAACTTGGTTTGAACCCTCATTCAAGTGGGACACACATAATGGATGGGCTGGATTTGCAAACTACATCTCGATGGGCCCTAAAAAATGGTTATGAATGTTTTAATGGTGCACGGCCCCTCCCCACTTCTGTATGTGGTGTGGCCCACCCAAGTCACGGATTGACTTAATTTTTGAGACCTAGGCTCACGATGGAATGGTGCATCTGACTGATGGGGTAGATGTTCGAAACGCATCACGGTGGGGCCGACACAGCTCGACCTCATGGGGCGTTAAAATCAACTCGAGCGCATTATACCTTTTCCCATATATATATATATATATATATATATATATATATATATATATATATATATATATATATATATATATATATATATCGCACCCGCTCTTATAGGTTATCGTGAGAACTTTTTGAGAACTTATTTTCGGTAATATGAGCTCAAAATTTGAATCATCCACTTGATGTACCACCCCATGAAATCCCTAGGGCTCAATTTTCACCTTGATTCAAATTTCTAGTGGGCCATAGCATAGAGAGATGCAAATCAAGGGAGGAAATTGTTTTCTTTTGCTAGGTCCCACCAAAGTTTTGGATTAGGGTAAAAATTGGGACTTGGGGGTTTCATGGGGTGCTACATTACGTGGATTGTTCATATTTTGGACTCACAATATGTGTGATGAGTTCTCAAAAAGTTCTCATGAGAATTGGTGCACAACAAATTAGAATATATAGAATTGGTGTGATATTAGGGCTGAAGGTCGGGTTGGTGCTCAACCCTAGTCCAACCCAAGGTTCCTATACCTCAACCCTAACCCTAACCCTAACCCAACCCAACCTCGGGTTGGGAATTCTCAACCCAAGCCCAATCCAAGTAGGCTCGGTCGGGTGGATACATGCTAATATTTTTGTTATTACATTAGTTTATTATATATTTCAAATTTTCAATGTCTTGTTTTTTGTTATCTATAATTTTATTAATTATATATGTAATTATTTATTGTAAATAACTTCATTTTTTTTTTCCAAAAAAACAAAATAAAATATAGGGTAACTACTCTAAGAATCGTGTTATGTAGCACGCAATCCATTTGGGAGAGAGAAATCTGGCGTATCTTGTTAGCTTGAGTCATAAAAAATAATGTGGACCAATGAGACCCGATGGCACTGGAATTTTTGTGCCTTCAACACATACGATCCACACTCAATTATATATAATTTATAAGTAACTTATATATCGATCGGGTTCGGGTTGGGTTGGGTTGGGTTGGGTCGGGCGACCCGAGACCTCAACCCGAGCCCGACTGAAGTTTTATAAGGTTGGTGTTTGTATAGCCCAAGCCCAAGATTGGACCCTATACATCCTGCCCGAGCCCAACCCAATGTCGGGTTGGTCGGGTTGAACCCGCCCAACTTTCAGCCCTATGTGAAATTGCATAGGTGGACATGTTAAAGTTAGCCGGACAATATGAGCAAAATTTCTTGCCCATATTGGCAATTCAATAGATGGGGCATCTCTTGAACGTCCCATCTACTACCAAACCTTTTATCATTATTAACAATCCATATAATGTTCTACAGGATATCGGCATTCTTTTTCATTTTTGTTGGAAGGTTACCTATCCAAGATGTGAAAAATCTGTTGAGTGTTCTGGATTGATGAGCATATGCATGGATTATGCATGCACACTGGTCACATATTAGACTGGCATCGAATGAACGTGAAATATGGACATTCCTCATCTATGGATTCAATTAGAACTCAAAATTATGGAGATCTGAATATCCTGACTGTTTGGTTAGAATCACATGTTCAGCATAAATTTCTTATGGTCATCTGATTAAAATACTGCCCAAAAAATGAATTAGTTGGATTGTTAAAAAACACTACGGTGGACCTTAGGAAGCTGGTGGGCGTTCAATGACCACAGTCCACCTAAAATTTGTATCTTCATCATTTTTGGAGACTTCTATGTAGGCCAGGCCTTGGCCTGGCCAGAGAGAGAGAGAGAGAGAGGTTGATAAGGTAGTTGTAGTATTTGATGCCTTTTTCATTTACTCCCTCGCTCAGCCTTCTATTTATAAGCATTTTCTATCATAGGATTAGATGGCTTACAATTGATACTTTCAAAATGATGCTTGACATGCATGTATTCAAATATTGTATACATGGCATGCATTAATCTAATTTAAACTATATATATTCATAGCTCAAGTAGTAGATTGAGCAAAGATAACTTTGTTTCTACGGTGAGGACTAAATATAATTCTCAAATTGAGTTTGTACTAATATATTAATTACAGTAAAAAAAAACTCTAAACAAATGTTAACGATCAACGTTTAGTGCAGAAAAGCAATCAATGAGTATGAGCATGTGGTAAAGAATGATTTTTTTTACAGTCCTGATCGATCCCCCGTATATCGGTTCTTCAGGCAAACCACTCCAAATCATCCCCCGGCTGTCCCGCCCATCAAGAAGAGGGGAGATGATTATGACTGTGGAGCCCACCTTGATAATGTGTTGTATATCCACGCCGTCCATCCGATTTTAAAGAGAATTTTAAGACGTTATTTAAAAAAATTAAGCAGATCCAAATATCAGATGGACCACACCACAGGAAAATACAAAGATCATCTTGATCCAAAACTTTTGTGGCCTGAAAAAGGTTTTTAAGGTCATTCACCGCTATTTTTAATGGTGTGGTCCACAGGAGATTTAGATCTTCTTAAGTTTTTAGGAAAACGTCTAAAATGGGCTGCTAAAACGGATGGACGGCGTGGATATACAAATTTTTTTTATCAAGGTGGCCCCCACACGGTAAGGGTAACACCTAAGCCACCAAGAGGGATGTGAATCCTCGACAACGACGGTTGTACGCAGCGTGTACAGCACCCGAGCTATGATGGTCCAACAGTGTAAATTTCGTAACATCCGCTACATCCATCAGGTGAAGTCGACCCACAGATGCATTGTAAGTATTTCGATCCAAGAAATGGAAAAGAGCCACGTCGGCATACATCACAGGACAGTCTTCCCGCCAGAGGCACTTTTATAAAATGCAAGCACGAGGCCTATCATTCTCATCTAGCAATCTCTCTCTCTCTCTCTCTCAAGCAATCAACGGATCTCTCTCTCATCTCTGGAAATCTCAAAGTCTCTAGATTTCTCAACATCTTTTGGAAGGTCGATCTCTTGCTCTTCTTCTGTTGTAATATCATCATGCTTACAATCTCTTCTTTCTTATTCTGTGTTTTTCCTTTCAATCTTTTTCTTTCTTCCATCTCATCTTGGAATACTTGTGTTCTTCTTTCATAGTATTTGAATTGAGTGAATTTTTTTAATGATTTTTACTGATAATCTTCAATCTATTTGAGCATTTTCAAGCTGTGACTGGTTAGATACTAGTTCTTGAAAACAATCTCGATTGATTGATTTTTCTTATGCTTCCTAATTATCCAATCTTAGAAGACTTCGATTTGAGTAGTTTCTTTTTTTAAAATAATCTTTTATTTGATTCACTGCAGAGATTTTAGCTGCAAACCATCTTGATTACTGTCCTTTCAAACCGAATTCAAGAGAATCTATTGACAGAAGCATTTTAAAGCATCTGAGTTATCTTGATTTCCCTTCTTGTAAACAGAATTTCAAAAACCATTTACCGGCAATTAGGAATTTCAAAAGGGGGAATCCCTCAGTAGGTAGAGATGTTAGAGGAATCTACACAAATGACAAATTACCTCATCCTAGAAGTTCAAAAATGTACTTTCAAGTTGTTGAACCAAATTCTTAAGAATCTGTAAAAGCATTTTGTAGCATTTGAATTTTTTGGATTTCTGTTCTTGTAAACAGAATTTCAAAACCCTTTACAAGGTTCTCCCATTTTTTTGGCAATAGTTTCTAAGGTCTGTTTTCTTTACCCAAATGCTACGAAATCAGTAGGCTCTTTTTTAATATTTTGATTTTCTTGGAAATGGAATTTCAAAAATCTTTACAAGATTCTGCTTCTTTATTTATTTACTTTTTTTTCTTTTTTTTTTTTGAGTATTAGTTGTTGATAAGCTCTGTTTTTATTTGATTTTCTTTTTTATTTACTCTTTTAAATTCGTTGGAGACTGTTTGTTTGATTTCTTTTCGTGCAATCTCTGGGGTATATCACGCTTTTTTATGATCTTCTTTGATTTTTGTCTTTCTTCTTACGATTTCGTGTTTCTATTTTCAGGCAAACATAGATACATATCTCGAATCAATGGCCAAACATCACATTATGTTGCTTCTCTTCACATTTATCTTCTGGGCAGTACTGTTTTCTGAAACATCAGCAGTGACCGATCCTTTGGATGGTAATTTGAATATGTTTATTGCTTCTCCTTTTATTGTTTGTATGTATACGTATATATATTTGTGAAAGTTTTGATAGATCATTTGAGAGAATATACTAACTTGAAAGGGTGAAAGGCTGGCACTTCTAAAGATTACTGAAATGAAAGCATATCCTCTGCGTGGGCCATGTGGATTAGTGTAATACCCACTTCACGAGGTAGGCCCATGGCCTCCTTATGGTGAGACCTACCTCTTGAGTGTCGGGCCATTCCAGGCATCCATATGCATCGGTCAATGAATCCACTTGCTTAGAAGTGCCAAAAGAATCTCTGGTAGTAGTTCACCACTGTTTTTGAGAGAGTAGCGACCAACGGCACACATACTGCTATTCCAACCATCCAAACTGTGGGGCACACTATGGTGGAGGATTTCTTGAAAATCACACTATTTGGCAATCCTAGCCATCCGATTGGTGGGTGGTTAAAAGAAACACAGCAAGTATTACCAATTCAACGACATATATCAGATAGTTATTATCATCTGCTCAGTCTCATTTAGGGTTTTACTCCATCCGAGATCAGCTCAGTGGTTTGGCTGGTCTGAATATCTATACATGTGTATGGTGGAAGAGATCACCATTTTTGAGATGGTAGTGAACTATAACAGGAGTCTAACCCCTAGTAGTCACAGTAAGGAATCATAATCACCCTCATCTAAGTCTTATCCCAATTAATTGGGGTTGGTTACATAAATCTTGTCCTGCTGTTCCACTCTATCAAGGACACATCGTCCAGTCCCAGTAAGGATCTGCTGTGAAAATACCACACAGGTATGCTGGCATTTTTTTGTCTGCAAGAAATGATGATGTGTTGTGGCTCATAAGCTGTTAGTGTTTTTTGCTGCATGTGTATTGTGTATCTGAGAAGAGGAACCACATGATACTTGACCCAGTGGAAACCTCGGTATGATTGGTTTTTAATTTTGTACAAATGGGGAGTTTTTCAGAGATCAAGACTATTGGTTTGTTCTGTCCACAAACCGTAAGATCCTAGGCACCAATCATGAGCCTTTTTTCAGATGAATATGTGGGCTGTTTTTGTGTTTGTCCTTGACAGTCTATTTTCAGGCCATAGAATGAAGGTCAAGAACTTAGGATTGTTTCATTTAGGAGGTCTTTGGTGCATGTTCCATACATGGCGGGGCCAATGGTCAGGATTAATAAACCAAGGGCCTTGACCCAGGATAGCAGTTTTTTTTTTTTTTTTTTTTTCCAAGCGGAAGTGTGGTCTGTGGACAAGTTACAAACCAGTTGTTTTGCTGGATTCCGCCATGGACATATCATGGCCCAAAGTCTTCCTAATAGACTGTCCTAATCTTTGCATTTGTGATTGGTCCATTAATGCAAAGAAGAGAAATAAAGTAACATTCCACATTCGAATTTCGACTGAAAAAAGGGTCCATATGGGCTGTCAGGATCTTCCAACCTGAGAGAGATTTTTTGGACATCATCCGTCCAAGATGGGTCCAAATGGACAAATTGACCCCACCGCTACTACTGAATCATGGGCTCCATTTGTGGAAACTGAAATCCCAGTGAATACTGTGCATAATAATGCCTAAAGACCAAATGGAATTCTCACACTTTCTATTCTTAGTACAGAAATTCTTACACTTCCACTCAACATATCAAATGGAATTCCTGAGTTACCCCTTCTCTTTTCTCATTGCAGTCGCAACTCTGCAGGGCCTTTACATCTCCCTGAACTTCCCACCACAACTCACTGGATGGAAATTTCTAGGTGGTGACCCCTGTGGAGAAAGCTGGGAAGGAATCAAATGCTCCGGAGATGCCATCCAATCCATGTAACACATCACCTTCTGTTCTTATCTTTGTCCTCAATTTCTCTTCTTGTGCAAACTGTTTTTACTTTATTTCGTCAACAGCAAAATTTGTGGGCTACAAATCACTGGAACGATGGCTTATGAGCTTGCTAACCTCCGATCACTTGAGGAACTGTAAGTGGTTTTGGCAGCAGTTGTATGCAAATCCATTTCCTTTTGTTCCCAATTTATAGAAATTTATCTTGTAGCCTGGACCCGATACAATTCTAACATACATCTAATTTCATCTAAGTGCATCCAAGTTCATCCAAGTGTATTTAAGATCCTCCATGTTCATCTGCACATGTGGGATGAGCTTAGCTTCACTTGGATGAACTTAAATGCACTTTGTAAGTTAAGCTTAACATACGAAGCTTTTTATTTGATCTGGTTCCATTTATCTTTACTAATTCAAATATTCTTCCCTTGTATAGGGACGTCAGTAACAATTGCATTCATGGTGTAATTCCTTTGTTTTTGCCCCCCAGTGCAACCCATATGTAAGATATCTATAACTTTTTACGGCTTCCTTTTCCTATATAGGATTTAATCTTTTTTATTTTATTTTATTTTATTTGAATCTCAATTCCAAGATATATTTTTGTTTTCTTCCGGCAATGCAGAAACCTGGCATTCAATCGGCTTAGACAGAATATTCCATTCTCCTTAGCTTCCTTGAAATCTCTCCGTTATTTGTAAGTTCTTATAATGAGTGAGGGTGTTAAATTCTCTAGTTTATGCGTAGCCAGCTCATATTTGCCAACCCATCTTTTTTCCAAGTGCAGGAATCTGAGTCACAATTCCCTCTCTGGTTCCATTGGGGACATATTTTCTGGTCTGGAGAATCTAAAACAAATGTAAGATTTCATTTGCTGACTTTGTTATGTAGATGAACTAGATGGAAATTATTTTGGCCTGAAATATTACCGCAAGTATTAATTTTAGAAAAAAAAGTGTAAAATGATTTCATGAGAAAACAGTTACCCACAAAAGTCAGTTCGCACCAACATATTTTCATTGATTAAACTATAGGGTAAATGATATTTTCTCTTCAATCCCCACCATACATGTGCCATGCGTACAGTGATTATAATAATACCCTCCAGTGGGCCCACCATGGATGGGCTTACTGTCAGAAATCACATCAACTGGACAAGCATAACAGACAGCCAGTTTAATTTATTTTAAAACTGTGACCATACAAGGTATAGTGGTTCTGACAACATATCCATACATGGTATAGTGGGGAGTTGGGAGAAGCATTATTCTGGTTGGACTCAGGAGACACCTTAATGGTCTTCTAAAGTGTAAATTATGTTTCAGGGATTTATCCTACAACAGTTTCACAGGAAGTCTGCCCATTTCATTTGTTACCTTGACGAGTCTTACTGCTCTGTAAGTATTCTAATGGGCTAAGTTTCTTCAATCTACACATTTTTATTTTTATTTTTTTTGCAATGTGATTTGTATACCATTAACCATCCATGGTTAATTCTGTCAGTGACATGCAGAATAACCAATTTACTGGATCAGTTGACTTCCTGGCTGGTCTCCCTCTATCATACCTGTATGTCTTGAACTAAGTGTCTTACTTTGTATGGATTGTCTATTCTTCAACACTTTTTAAGCCTAAGTACACAGTTCTGATTTTAACTGCTCTAAGTTTCAGTAATATTCGAAACAACTACTTCAGCGGTGTTGTTCCTAAGCAGTTTGAACTCATTTCAAATCTCAGGTAATAAGAGTTGGCATTTTACGAATGTATGATGCTTATTTCTTATGTTTCTTTTATGAATCTGATATCCAATTTCCTGTTTCTCACTAATTAATCTCCATGTTT
Organism: Magnolia changhungtana; assembly: GCA_030180095.1. NCBI lineage: Eukaryota > Viridiplantae > Streptophyta > Magnoliopsida > Magnoliales > Magnoliaceae > Magnolia > Magnolia changhungtana. The sequence continues at coordinate 201,380 of JASAUF010000370.1, forward strand.
CTTATTAGTATTGAGGGAAATATGTTTGCAACCAACACTGTCCGTCCACCGCCAAATATCACTCCTGATAACAGGCCGAGCAGTCAGAACATCAGTAATTCCACATCAACTAAGAATGATAGCCATGATCAGAAAGGGTTGGGGCGTGGGTCAATAATTGGGGCAACTGCATTCCTTGTAACCTGTGTAGCAGCTCTTGTCATAATACACATGCATATATCCTGCAAATATCGGCTTGACAGGCTAGTGTGCTGCTTCAGGTCTCTGCTCGTGATCAATCCATCAAATGGTGGTAGGAATTTTTTACCCTTCTCTTTTATCTTTTAAATGAAAAGCTAAATTACTCTTTAAATGTGCCTCGATTCTATCGATTTGTAATGCCTTAGCATTTAGTCTCTATTAAAATTCATGAATGTTTTTTTTCCTTCGAAGGGAAATATTTGAATAGATAGAATACCGGTTCTCATCGGTTTTTGTATCCTGTAGTTGTAGCTTCAGTGATTGGCTTCTCTTTTGCAGCACAAACAGAGAGTCCAGAGCAGTCGTCTGTTGATTTTTCTTCTCTAGCTAGTCCAAGTCCTCTGCCCACCATTCGTCAAGGCAGATCTAAATCATTCTATAGAAGGATAAACTACATGAAAAGAAATAGAACCCCGATGACTGCGAAATTATACAACGTGACAGAACTTCAAGCTGCTACAAACAACTTCAGTGAAGTCAACCTTCTTGGAATGGGTTCAATTGGTCCCATCTACAAAGGCGTGTTCCCTAATGGCCAGGTATTATTTTGTAAGATAAATGTAAAGAAGCCCCCTTTTTTTTTTTTTGTAAGATGTATTCTCAATAGATATGACTGTGAGGTTTTGGGTTCCCAGATTTTGGCTGTGAATATTATTGAGATGGTGCCGCTGTCCCTACGTGAAGAAGACCTATTTCTGGATGTAATTAGCAGTGTATCTCATTTAAGGCATCAAAACATCGCAAGCCTTTTAGGCTACTGTGTGGAGCATGGGCAGCACTTCCTCGTCTACGCCTATGTCGGGAATGTGTCCCTTATTGTTGCCCTGCATAGCACTCAAGACATTGGCAAGGCTCTTACATGGAATGATCGCTTGAGGATTTCTATCGGTGTAGCCCGTGCTCTCGAGTAAGCATAGTACAAGCATGCTCAAATAAATGCTTTTCTAGTGTTCTTATGTCTACAACTAAAGCCAAATTCTCTCTTCATTTCTTTTCCCTATTCATGCTTTGTTCAGGTATTTGCACTGCACATGTGTACCTGCTATTGCACATGGAGATGTAACGGCTGCCAATATCTTCCTTGATCATGAGCATGTGCCCCGCCTCCGTGGCTGTGGGTTGGTCGATCTGAGGCCGCTCATTCGAATTAAGCTGGAGGTGTTGCCAACATTCTCTTCCTTCACAAAATAAGATTCCATATTTATTTATGATAAATCTAAGATTACATGCCTCTCTCTCTCTCTCTCTCTCTCTCTCTCTCTCTCTCTCTCTCTCTCTCTCTCTCTCTCTCTCTCTCTCTCTCTAGTGACAAATATTTCCTAATTCATCTGCTAATATTAGTCTATCTCCTTTGGTCGGAATGACAACTCATCATTGGGTCCTCACTTGGATCACAGGCTTATGAAACAGCAACCGATTCCATGTGGACAACTTGGATTTGATATTGATATTACAAAGTGCGACACTTACGGCTTTGGAGTATTGCTATTGGAGCTCCTGACTGGAAAGAAACCACATGACAGGTTCACCATTTCTTCCTTATTAGTCCCTAATCTCTAATTTACCAAATTATCAATCCTTAATGAAACACACTTACCGAATGCATTTCATTGAAAAACTACTTATTTCATCGAAAGATGCATTATCATGTTTCTTTCACTTATGGGTTTTTACCCCAATTTGTTATTATATAGTTCAACAGCAGGAGATCGGCAGTGTCTAGTGAAGTGGGCTGGTAGTAGCTTGCGTGATATTGAATCTCTTAACAGAATGGTGGATCCTGCAATCAAGGGCCAATGCACCTCCAAGTGTTTGTCCCAATTTGCAGATGCTATCAGCTGTTGTATTCAGGTACACTTCAATACCAACTTCTTTCGCAATCCACACCAAGATTCTTGGTGAACACAACCATCCACTTATTTATTTATTTATTTTTTAAATTCACTCTTATTGACAAGTGGTTCTTGTCTCAACCAGCCCCAGCCGGAATTCAGACCTCCAATGTCTCAGGTTTCTGAAATGCTGGTTTGTGTGCTTCACCAAACAGAATCCAGCAGACATGACTGAAATGAGATACCATTGATACACCATGTAAGCAATTATACAGTTTTTTTTTTTTTTTTTTTTTAAGACTATAAATTTATAGGATGTTGAATTGATGCATCCAACGAAACCAAAATAAAATATACAGTTCAGAGGGTGAAATTTGATGGTGATGTGCCATTTCTTGAATGATTTTAATCGTCTGAACTTTTACTGCGTAAGTTAGATCAATGGTTTATCCTATCTCCTAGACTCGCTATGATGAATGAATAAAAATGGGTATGTCGTAAGGCAATGTGTAGCCTTATAAATAGGTGATTTGATTAGTAGGCCCAGCCTGAGCCAGAAAAGAATGGTTGGGACCTGGCCTGGCTCAAAAACTGAAAAATTCCTCTTTCCCATTTAAATGTTCTTGATCTATCCATTGATCAAGTGGGCCTCACATGTAGAAAGAAATATATACTCAGAGGAATGAAATCAATGGTTTTCATTCAAGATGCTTGGCCTGAATATTAATGGGGCCATCCATGCTAAGTCCCCTTGCCCATGGGTCAGGCTAAGAGGTCCAAGTCTCGTCTAAATCTTGGTTGGGCTCTTTGGATTGCCTGGCCCATTGTCAGTCATATGTAGAAAGCCCACTAGCCTAGCCCGAACCCTTGGTAGGGTTTTCAGTGTTATTTTTTGAATGCCTCTTGCACAAATGTCATATTTTAACTTTAACAACAAACCCACATAAATGTCCACCAATACAATAGTTAAATAACAAAATAAGCAAATTTTTTAGCATTTTGTATGCAATTTCTAAGTAGCTAAGCTCCAGTGTATCATCCATCATAAGCTCGCTTGGCAGTTATTTTAAAGAATAGAGGGATTTTTGACATATAAAACCCTCTGTTTAGATCCCACTAAAACAGAAGTCCCACCTCTATAACTATTCCAATAGAGGGATTTTTTATTGTAATCGACTTTGTATGGGTGATGAGATCTCTTATGTGTGAGATATCTTTGACATTAACCATCTACAGTGTCAGCTTCTTGATGAAGGGTTCAGATCATCACGCGGTGGAGGGCAGCTTGATTTCGGACTAGAATCTATATTGGTGCGTTGCTAGGAACGCTTTAAAAAAGAGAAATGTGAATAGCGTCCTAATGCGCTAGTTTACGCATGCAGGTCTTACCGTACTTGGATCCTGACGGTTGATCCGAAGGAGCCCATAATTAACGGTAGATTCTTAAAATATTTTTCAGATTAGACAATTCTAACGGTTGGATCACCGAAACAGTCCAAACTTATAGGCATGGATCTTATGGATAGAATTATCGAATCAGGAAAATGGGGCCAATCATCTCAGTCCAAAATGTAGGACCCACTTTATATAAGACAACCCCAAAAATAGATTGATTGAAAAATCCTAATTAGCTGTTGACTTCCATTTGTGATATTGAATTTGGACCATTCACTATTTAATGTAACGGTTGATACTTAGGCAGTCAGAAACAGTATACATGACAAACACTAGCTCAAAATAAACCGTCCAGATTGTGGGATGCATTGTAGATCAATCAGATTCATTGAACAATCCTAACCTCAATTAACGGGAATTAGTTTGTTCAATTTGGGCCGTTGAATGTATTTTCATTTGGACCATCCTTCAAGTCTCCATCTATCATATCTATTGAGTAGATAAAATCAGTGTTACTTTCTAAATTGGAACACATGGTTCCGACTGTTCAATGTAAGTCATCTAATATGCTTTCCTCCAATTTTGAGACCGAGTAAAAAAAAAAAAAAAACTGAGTATATACCATCATCAAACTCTATCATAGTGCTAAATGTTGTTTCTTTTAATTTTCTCTCACCAGGTAAAATTCTAGTCCAAGATATGGAGAATCTATAGGCGTCCATTCCCTTGCCCTTTATTACAAATAACAGTGAAGTCTCCTAGTGTCACGCCATGGTTTTCGAAACCTTTTTTAATTTTAATTTTATTTTTACACACACACTCGCCACACACCCACGCACACTGTAGTAGGATTTCACCACTTATGGCTATAAGATGGACGGATCAGTCTATAATCCATGGGTGGCTCAGTGTAAATTTCCCTCAAGATTACGCACCACCGCATTAGTCAAGCATAGTTTAAAGAAATAAGGCATTCAAAACATTACAAGATGCAATCTTATTTAAATGCATGGATGTATGAGTGCACATCAACCTGGGGATGCTCATCCAGTCGGACTTTGGGTGAAGCCTATGCATATGGTCGGTCACTAGTGAAGCACATCACGTGCGTACATCACGTACAAGCATAGTGACCCAACCTAAATACATCACGTATGTGGGTCGATAGTCGATGGTCTGTGAACTAGCAAAACGATACCACATTAAGGGCACGTGCTACGACATTTAGAATTAGCCACCTGTCATCGCCCGTATACTATGAATGCATGATTTGTCCATCCGTTATTATTCCGGTTACAACTTGCCAATTTAATAATGCTCAAAGGTCACTACAGGGGATTCATCGCCCAGCGTAGGCCGACAACTTGGGCATAGTATCCCATGCCACCATCCCCAGCTCATGAGAATCCCACATTAGGATGTTTAATAGAACCCCATCGACTAGTGGTCAATCATAGTTCAATACGTAGGACTTACCACTAAATCATCGAAGCCAGACATGGCAAATATCAAATCAAAGTGACCAGAAGGTCACATAAGACAAATAACAAATCGAAACGATAAAAAGGTTGCATAAGGTAAATGCTAAATCAAAGTGGTAAAGAGGTCATGTAGGGCAATATTAAATCAGGGCGGTAAAGAGGTTATCCCCAAAAGGCATGTAGGCACAACAATCTATGGATGGTAAACCCACATTAATATTCCACCACCCATGGTAACCTCCAAGTCGAGGGTCCATTTCAAGCACATTCAATCCCGTTACATCCTAAGTATGGGTTTGCGTATATAAGTGGAGCTTACCACTAATTGATGTAATTATTCGAATTTCATAACTGACTCATAAGCAATCCATAAGTAGGAGAAAGTGTATAGATACAACATATATGTTTGCATGCAAGATAGATGTTTATAATAAACTCACTAACTATCGCAGGTGGTTACGAATCATAGACATAAGTTGTCAATTGAAGTTCATATGGAAATTAATACGTAAGATTCAACAACTATTGCAAGTAATCATGGATTCTAAGATATCAGTTGTAGTTCAAATGGAAATTATCCCTTAAGACTCGACAATTAGCGCAAGTGATCATGAATTATAACTTACCAATTGTAATTTAAATAGAAACTATTCCTTAGACTAATTTGAAAGTGGAAAGCTCGGGGAAGAAATCATCACCTTGCAATTGAAACTTCTCGGTTTTGAAAAATAGGCAGTTTGGTGGTACAGGGAAGCCCAATATCTAGATGACTAATCCTGCCTTCTAGTCACCGCTAGGCTTATCCCTATCCCAAAAGGAGAGCTTGTTGTTGTGAGCTTAGAGTAAGGCAAGAAATTTTCCATCTCATCTCTTAGAATGTGTCGTGAAGCTTAGTTTTCTTAAGCTTTAAGCAATGCTATTTTTTGCGGGATCTCTAAAATTGGAATATATGTAGAAAGAGTAGTACCTCCTTTAGATTCTTAGGTAGGAAATTTCTTATGCAATGAGAGAGATAAAAGTCTTATATTTCTTATTTCTCATCTTAGTGAAGTAAAAAGTTCTAAGTTATTGCTTAGTGGACATAGAGGTACTGATGTAGAGTGGGTCGCGGAAACTTTCATGTTCAAGATGGATCAGAGAAGGCCCGATCAAAGCCAAAAGTCATCAAGACCGTCGGAACCTTAAAACTGGCATATCTTGCAAACTGGAATTAGTTACTCGACGTACCATATATAATTTTGGGGTAGGACGAGCTACTTTAGCCAACCCATGCCGAATTTGCGATATTCCATCATATCAACAGCCGAATTCCATGTTTAGTTCTATTTTTACTATAACTAATAAGTTTTAGTTTGATTATAACTCTTCATCCGTTGGGCTTTAGGAGTTGTGTCCAACATGAAAAGTGCTTAGAATAATTAGTAGAATAACATGGTTAAGCCACATATGACACTTACTATAAAAGTAAATTTACTATTTATAGTAAGTTATGAATTTTAGGGAGTTTTAGTTATAGTTTGCTTCTGATTTCTCTTTCATTGCTTGGTATCCCTATTTAAAGGGTTGTGAACTCATTTATTTGAATCAATCAAATTACGAATTTATTAGAATTTATTTCTATTTTTCTTTCCTTGTGGATTTGAGAAGTCTTTGTGAGGAATCCAGAGAAGCTTTGCGGATTCGGAGTAGTTATCCTTGAGGAAGACGGTGATTAACCTCATCACGTTCATCCCTGCGTCAATTGGTATCAAAGCAATGATTCCCCTCGGGCTAATGCAAATAACAAAGGTATGAATCAAAATCTTGTGGACGGTGATCTAGGGATTCATTATCTTTTAGAAAGAATGAAAGCTTTCCACAGGGAGAGTTAGTTGACCATGCAAGGGCTGCAGGAAACCCTCAACTGTATTGCGGATGCGCTAATTCCGTCCCGAGCCCTAGGTGATGCTCAACCGCCCGTGGTTGCTGTACGACACAACCTCAATTTCATAAAGCACTACCAGTGGTGAATCGTAGGGCTATACCAGATAATGCGAGTTTTAGCGATGAGGACCTTAATGAAGGCTTTGCCCGATGACCAATCCATGTAAGCGATCTTCTAGATCGTGCTGAAAGATACAATCGAGGTAAGGCCGAACTTCCTAGTTTTAATAGTTTATTACATAAAAGATTTCCTCGATTGGCTAGTCGAAGTAGAGAGATATTTTAATTACATGGACGTGCCAGATCATAAAAAGGTGAAATTAGTAGCATTTAAATTAAAATCTGGTGCCTTTGCATGGTGGGAGAAATTACAACTCTCACGTACCCGACATAAAAAGACACCCATCTCATCATGGCCACGGATGAGACGCTTTCTTCGATCATGATTCCTCCCTAGTGATTAAGAGCAGATATTGTTCCAGCGATACTAAAATTGCCGAGAAGGGAATCGAACCGTCACAGATTACACCGAAAAATTTCAGCGGTTGGCAACACGAAACAATCTGTCATAAATAGTTCAGATGCACCCAATCAAGACCGTGGATGAATTACTTCAGTTGCCAGGTAAGACAGAATCACAGCTTGCAAGAGTTCCTATTCAGCCTTACCCTTCAACTCGGCCCCCCATAACGGGTCCTACTTAAGATTCAGAACTGACACGTGGAAAAGAACTAGTAGCAGGACATCCTCAACCTTTTGCAACCAATGGAAAAGAACTAGTAGCAGGACACCCCGCCACCCACTTGACCATTAACAAAGGGGGCATTGAAGGTGAGGCCGCAGAAGAAGACACTGACTTTGATGTGTAAGAACTCTATGTGATGAGCCTTACTGATCAACGGTCTGGATTGTCCTTCAGTTGGACTATGTGATTGAAGTAAACCAGTGGGCCCCACTTCAGGTGATCCATTGCACAGCCTATCTGCGCAGCAGTGCGTATTAGGGGTGGAGTGCTATAGCCTTACACAGGGCTACTTGAGTTGAACTAGGACACAACGATGTGGAGCATGGGAGAGAGAGTTGTGATGGGTTTCAAACTCTCATCTCCATAAACTCTATATAAGAGACCGCTGGGTCCCCGATCCTACATAACGACAGAAGATGAATTCCCATCTAATATTCTGTACAAGGGTGTGAAGGAAAGGAAGACTATAGTATTGGTATTTTGGTATTCTTATCTAGTATACATGACGTCTCAGTTAGGTAAGCCATCTGAACCCTTGATCCCCATGTCCTATGCACAGCCCGATCTCAGGGATTTCCGCATCTAGATATTCTAACAGTTGGTATCAGAGAAAATGTTCATAGGTATGGATGATTGAATACAGCAATTAGGGCTTTCAAATTCGAATCCCATATTAGATCAGCATCAGGGATTTTCGAATTCCTGAAATAGTTAAAATTAGAAATTTTGGATTCGAATCCCAAATCCAATCATCCAATTAGGGATTTTGAATTCCCCAAATCCAGAATTGGGGATTTTTAATTCCAAATCTGGAATTAGGGATTTTGAATCCCAAATCCAGAATTGGGGATTTCAGTTTTATAACCCCAAAATTCTGGTTGAGATTAGGGATTTCGAATCCTTGTATACGGCAATCGATTAGTGTAACGCCCCGAACTTTTCGATACTCGAGCATCGAAAGTCCTCGAGCGTTACCAAGAAGTTAGTATAATTTGTGCACGCGTACAATACAAATCTCACCATCCTTATCTTACACCTATACCCTGACATGAATCTAACCATTGGGAATGACTCCCATGCATAAATTAGGTCATACGACCATTGATCATGTGGATTGGTACATGTACACCCCCTCAAGCTAAATCAATGTGTGATCCTTCATCCATAAGGATTTAGACATAGGTCTCTTCATAAGAAATACTTAGAAACGTACCTGTAACTGCCTAGAACCGTTACATTCCACAACACCCTTAGATCACTAATAATTACGATAATGCCACTAACCTATACCCTTGAATTCAAAGAGCACATGATTACCACGATCCTTTTGGCATGAAACCTTGTATAAAGCTTAAGTATCATAAATCAACTATAAATTTAAAGTTTCAACCATCAGATCATTGTACAAGTGGGCCAGATAGAGATCAGCCATTAAACACCACTTTGGGGCCCACCTGAACTTCGGATATGCTTCCATTTTAGGCTCAACCCCTCAATCTACATGGGGAAATGAATGAACGGTATAGGTTTCTCAGAAAAGTATCACAAGTGGACCCCACTTGCAGTGCGTATGCACAAGTGGCACACGACGGCTTGCACCGGACAAAGAGTCCTAGTCAACCACAGTTGGCCCGATGAATCCCGAGAGAGAAGGGATTTCTTCCTACGCAGCAGCTGCGACTGATCGCCGCTGTGGTGCTGCTGGGCTACCATCATCATCCATTCGGATGATCTGAGCCATCCATCGCGGGCAAGAAGAAATTTATACCAGAACCATGTTGTTCTCATGCACCCATGCACGCACATGTGCCTGTAACGACAATCACAAGAAGCCCTGCCACAAGAGCTAACATCCTACTGCAAGTAGTTGTGGGCCACCCTGAGCAACCGATCACGAAATTTGAACCGTCCACCTTGTTGGCCATCCAAAACTGAGCAAGCCCAAGAAGGCCATCTGAAAAACCTCTCCATACCGAGACCGCTGGTCGTCCCATCTGTCCCAAATGCAAGTCGCAGCCGACTCCTTTTTGTGAAAACCAGGACTGCGTAAGTTCCACGCAATTCCACTGCGAAAGGGAATAGCCCACCGCCTTCCTCTGCACTGTGTACGCCCCCATGCCTATAAAACAATCATCCCAGTCCTGCGGTAGGAGAAGAAACATGAGAGCGGGAGAGAGATTCCGGCCGAAGGTTGCTGCACAGGCTAAGTCGCCTTGCTGGACGTTATAGCAAGAAAAGAAAGAAAAGAAAAGAAAAGAGAAAAGAGAAAGAAAAAGAAAGGAAGAAAGAAAGAAAGAAAAGAGAAAGAAAGAAAAGAAAAGGAAAGAGAAGAAAAGGAAGAAGAAGGAAGAAGGAAGGAGGAGCAGAGGAGAAGTATTGTCCAGCGCTGTTGCAGTCCAGTAGAACACGGGTCTAGCCAGAGCGATCCCGGCCATTTCAGTAGCAAAGAAGGAAGGAGGAGAGAACAATCTTATGACAGGTTCAAGCCAATCTCTCCCCTAACTTTTTAGAATTTTATTTTTATTTGTTATTTTTTACTTTAAGATAGGGTAAAAGAAGTGTTCCACCATGGCAAACAAGATCTGATCTGAGGGTAATATGGGTCATACCTTGATCAGAAAATCTAATTGAGTTAATCAGGTCTATTGATAACTTACACTAGAACCTGGTCTGATAATGCGTAAAATATAGGATAAGGCTGGATTTTTCCTGGCATCCAACACTCGTGATTAGGCAAACAAGGTAACAACTTAAGGTGAGGGTTTTATCCTTTAAGTTTACATTAATTTAAGTCATTAAATTCACCTTGCTTTTATGTGTACATTCATGAATATGATATTGCCTTTACATGTACTTTATCTGGCCTTTTACATATCACTTTGAATCTTCCATGTTATTATATATTTCATAATTTATTGTGGCCTCTTTCATGCCTTTTACGATATGAATTATTCTGCCTTTTTCATATCTTTAATGATGCAAATTGCTCCGCCTTCCATGTTTATATTTTCTGAGAATTATCCTATCAGTTGATTCGATTATTATGATTACAATTATTGGCCCTGCGGGGATTATGACATCATGTCAATTATAAGGAGTTTCTCTGAATTTATGTGAGGCCATGGATTCAAGTCTTGCCCCTGCCTTAACCACTTATTGAGTTGGCCCTGCCACTCGTCTCTCTATTTGAGTTGGCCACTGCCACTCTCCTTATTATAGAGTTGACCCTTGTCACTCTTCTCTGATTATGATTGGCCATTACCACTTGTGTTGAGTTGACCCTCGTCACTCCTCTTTATTATTTCAGCCTCGTGTCGTCTATCTTTACGGTTTGGGCAGTTGCCTTGCTATTTCAGAACATCCATAATTCAATTGATATTCTTTATGATTCAGATTCTGTTATATTTGTTATAATTCAGTTATATTCTCGGTAAGTGCAAGTGATGTGTAAGATGTATCACAACTAGTGATTCAAATATTCTATCATGGACGTAATGCGCTCTGGGTAGAGACCCTCTTGGGGCACGTAAGTCCTTGAGCCTTCGGGTAGTGGTGCACAAATCGATGTGTGTAATTCGCAAATGCAGTGTCACATCACTCCGGGATTGGATGTCGCAAATAGTTGCTCCATGAACAAATCATTGCACGTAATTCACCCAGCTCATGTGTTGTGCGCTCTGAGTTCTTCTAAATCCATGGTAGCGTTGGCTATGCCAGCGAATATTCGTATAGTGAGAGTGTGGGTTGAGTCGGTTATCTATAAATTGTATTCCACAATGTGTTGGTCATTATGTATAATGAGCCCCACATACTTTGCTAGATATGCATCTCATGTAGGTTGTTTGTGCATTCTGATATCCTCGTATTAGTGGACTACGTGACATATCAGAACCCTTTACGTTACTTCTGTGAATATCTTGGATTATTGTTAATCTTAAATGATAACCATTACTATGAGCAGGGCATTGACCCTCTCCCAACCATATAGATGATGCAGGTGACGAACAAATTGAAGAACCAGAGGATCGCTACCTTAAAAAGGAACATGCTGCATAAACTAGAAAATAAGACTTAGTTTTTATTTCTATTTCCGCTGCTACCTGACTTTTTATTAAACTCCCATTGTGAGAACCTTTAATAATTTGTTTAATTACTTTTGGAATAAGAAATACAGTTAATTTTATTCTTATGACTGATTTCCATCACAAGTGTAAATGGGTGTGATATTGATGAAAGAAGTCTCAAGGCAAGTCCTCAAGACGTTCTCACTTGGCATTATTAACATACGGATTTACCGGGCACAAGTATAAACTTGGGCCGTGAAAATTCGGGATGTTACAATTATAGATTTCGAAAACCCAAATCCCTATTTGGGAATTTCATATTCTACTTCCCATTAGAGATTTTGGATCTCAGATCGAAAATTAGGGGAATTCCAGATTAGTCCCAATCTAGATAGATATATAGGGATTTTTTGAAGAAACCCTAAATCCAGCTGATTAGGGACTTCTTGTAAGACCCGTATCGTAGACCGTACTGTTCCGTCGGTTTTTGCGATCCTTTCGGTTGAATTCCGACAATCCTCGACCCATTTCCAACGTTGCGCGTGAGCCTAAGCCGAGTCTTGCATACCAAAGTCGGCTCGAACCGAAACATGTATCCTAGCGACCGCGCCGTCGCCGCGGTTCCAACGCCGCGACTCGTGCACCGAACCGATACCTAGGTGGGAAGATGTCGATCTGCGTTCATTTAAAGAAACACCGCACGTTGCGAATTACGAGGGAATCTCTACGAAATGTCTCATCAAATCATGTCAAGTACACACTATGCCATGATACAACAACCCATCCCTCCCTTTTCAAAAGTCAACTCTCTATCTCCCCTCACCACTCCTCTTTTTCACATTTTCAAACAAACCCATACCTTTCCTTACAAACACCACTCCATCCATTCCTTTAATCCATCATTTCTCATTTTCTCTCATTTCTCACAACTCAATCCAAAGCAACCCAAAATTCCATACGTTCCAAGCTCTCTCCCTCTCCAAGTGTGGCCCACTTTCCCCTACTCTCACATCTCTCATTTTAACCGTTGGATCATCATCAACCACCATTGAAAGAGGAGGCTAGGAGCAAAGGAGGCTAAGGGAGCAAGGAGGAGCACAAGAGGTGGGTGATCCACCGTTGATTTTCATTTAAGGGCCCACTTGTTGGTGGGACCCATTTTGATCTATGTATTGTATCAATGGAGGGCCCATAGTGGCGGGGTCTCTCCCCTCTATCACCGTCTCTCTCTCTCTCTCTCTCTCTCTCTTTATGAATGGTGATGACGATGAAGGGTGATCAGGCCCACCATGAATCATATAGTTCATGTGGGACCCATTGGATGAATGGGTTGAATCTACACCATCCAGCCCATTAGCGGGCCAAGATGGGGGAAACCATAAATATCAGGTGGACCACGTCCATGTGGGACCCACCTTGATGGGTGGGCCATGACCATGTGGGACCCAACACAATGCATGTGTTTCCATATGCCGTCCAGCGTCTCAAGACGCTGGACGGACGTCACTAATATAGAGTGCGTGTGCTGCATGGGTGTGTACTTGCAAGCTAACCAAAAAAAAAAAGAGAGACTTGGGATGGGCCGCCCATACAGGCCCCACCTTGATGTTTGTGCATGATCTAAGCCATCCATCCCAACCCTTGCATCATTTTAGGCGTTGAGCCAAAGTTTTAAGGTGATCCGATCACCAGGTGGGCCATACCATCTAAAACCATGTGAAGACATGCCAGAACATATAAAAGGACTTGGTGGGACCCACCTGGAGTTTGGATGCAGCTGAAACTCGGTCTGGACGGCCAGAAAAGTGGGACACACATAATGGGTGGGCTGGATTGTGAATCACATCTTGGTGGGCCACAAAAAAAAAAGAAAAGAAAGGAGGCAGCAGTGCTGCCATTGTCACTGGCGGGCGGGCGGCCAGGGCTGGCCCCCACGGCCCAATTGTGGACCTCACCATGATGCGTTTCGAGCATAAACACCGTCCATCGTGGGGTCCCCCTTCTTACAGGGGTCTGTCCCAAAAATCAACCATATATGGAATTCAGGTGGGCCACACCCTCTAAAATCATGAGAAGACATACCTAAAAATATAAAATCATTTGGTGGGGCCTACCTGAGTTTTGCATGTGGCTGAAACTTGGTCTGGACCGTCAGCCAGGTGGGACACACATAATGGGTGGGCTGGATCACATCTCGGTGGGCTCCAATATAAAAAATAAATAAATAATAAAAATAAAAAGAAAAAATTTTTACAACAGTAGCAGCTGCTGCTGCTGACAGAGGACGCAGGCCGCGCCTGCGGCTGCGTGCGTGCGGACGGTAGAGGCAGACCCACGGCTCCTGCCGTGGGCCCCACCATGATGTATGCGTGTCATCCACGCCGTCCATCTATTTTGTCAGATCATTTTAAGGCATGAGCCCAAAAATGAGGTAGATCCTAATCTCAGGTGGCCCCACCGTGATGTGTGTATGGCCCCACCGTGATGTGTGCTGGCCCACATTACTGGCGACAGTGTTGAATGAACACCCACCGTTAAAAACATTACCGTGGGCCCTTAGGTCTGTGTGACCTCATCAACAGGTGGATGGAAAATAAATATTTTGGTGGGCCCCTTGCCACATGGCCTTATCAACAGGCGGATGGAAAATAAATATTATGGTGGGCCCCCTACTCATGTGACCTTATCAATAGATTGGATAGGAAAGTAAACATTATGGTGGGCCTCACATGAGGCTCGCTTTGGCAATTATGGGCCCATGTGTTTGGGCCATCTTGATGTATTTTTAGGCCCATTATGGAGGCCCACTTGGATGTATATGGGCTGATGTATTTAGGCCTATCTTGGCATGTATATGGGCCCAATACTGAGGCCCACTTTGATGTATATGAGGCCCATATGATTAGGCCCACCTTATTATATTTGAGACCCCATGTGTTATGTGACTAATGTGATATATGCAAAGCCCATGGGTTATGGCCCATTGCAATGTATGTAAGGCCCGTTGGTGCGGTCCAATGATACGGCCCTTATGAAAATAAGGCCCTTATGATACGGCCCATTTGATTTACTTAAGGCCCAATGGAGTGCAACTATATCCATTGCAATGTGTGATTCCCTGAGGTGTATACAATGATGTTTATAGCAGGCTATACCTTGGGAGCAATGATGGTTTGACGTCCACATTGCATGGTCGGTGTCGGTTAAAGGTCCGCACCACCACTCTCCCTGAGGCCCACTGGCAGGCTCGTACTCGTAATGCATTGGCCGTCTAGGCCATCTTCGCTTTGCACAGACCCATCACTTTATATCATGATTAGTATAGATCCATGATTCATGATCATATGCATCATATGTATGCTTGATATGGAGAGTGACTGATCATAGCATATGCCTACGGGTAGATCGTTTATGGGCTCCCTGATATGCGGAGTTGCCCTACATGAGCGCACGGTATGCACAGGATTGATGCATGTCTGGTAGTATGATTCATGCACTTGCATCTGTGTGATTGTGATATGCCCTAGCGACATCAGGGCCATAGCCTCCACAGATATATCGTGGGTGGCTGGTTGGATACCGAAAAAATCTTGTTCTAAGCAATTGGGGCGCCATAGATGTCCCTGGGTGAGAGTCCCTGAACCCGATGGTACCAGAGGATGACTCCAACGTCGAGACCGAGTGGATATACGAGCGCACGAGGGCCGAATACCAGAAGGCCGCGTCTCCCACTGTGTCGTGGTCGGTTGGAAAGGAGTGGTGGCCTTACTCGCCCGAGAGCAGGGGGCATTACATGGTAGGGCCGAGTTTGACCAAATTTCGGAAATGGGTTCGCTATCAACGTGCCGGATAGGTATTGGCTGACTATTGGCCAGGCTGATAGTGAGGTTTCTTACGCTCACTTGGACTGTGCTGCTTGGTGAGAGACAGTGTCATTTGGAGTGTACTGAACCCCGGTGATTATCCATACTAAGAACCGTACTGATTTGGTGTTCTAGTGGGGAGTTGCATTGGTATGAGGGTTAGCATGCTTGACCTTCATGTTGCATCGCATGGCCTTGTTATGGCCGATAACATTCATATCTTGTACTGCATAGCCTTGGTTCGGCTGGTTGCATTTACGTACTCATCAGCATGATTCCGCATTACTCTGACTTTGCATTCTGAGCACGTTCGTACACACTTACACCGCCCTCTAAGCTTTCATAAGCTTATGCATGATTGATGCGTGCAGGTGACGCCAGGACGCAGCCGTAGCTTCGCCACAGTTGGAGCGTGTAGTCAAGCTTTTGGAGTTTTTGTTATTTGCACTATCTTGTATTTTTTTTTTATACACCTTGTACTCGAAGTTTTTGATCATAGTGAATTTTGTGGTGGTGTTCTTGTGGTTATTGTTCGTGGGTTATGCTTGTGGTTATGCTCATTACGAATCAAACTGATTATTAGAAATCCTCCTTGTAGCATCCCAGGATCGGAACCTAGTATATGGGTGCCAGGGGCCGAGAATGGGGTACTACGGAGGCTGTCGGCACCAGATTCGGCGATCAAGAATTTTGTGAGCCCGGTTTCCGAGTTCGGGGCGTGACAGAAGTTGGTATCAGAGTATAACTTGGGAATAACCGAGTACAACATCACATGTTTGCTATGAGCTTAGGACAATTAGGTTTCGAGTGCGTAACCTTTCGATTGAGTTCTTTAACGCGCGATTCTCGAAATTTATTGGCGCCTTATCTTTTCCATAGGACATGCCGCCTAGGAGAGCGACCCGAGCGCACCCCGATCCACCACCTGAGACTCCAGCTTTACTACCCACGCCTCCCGTTCCACCCACAGAGATCCCTGCTTCTCTACCTGAGGATGACGTTCCTCTGCCTGATGCCGGTGCGGATCCGACCGTGCCTATGAGTGCCTCGCAGTTACAGCAGATGTTACAGGATGTGACAGCTGCACTTCAGAGGCACGGCAGACGCCCAGTTGTTTCTCCAGCCCAGGCAGAGCAGGAGCGTGCGAGTGCCCTTCTTTGCGAGTTCAGACAGATAGATCCTCCACGATTTCAGGGTGAGCCAGATCCGTCAGCAGCTGAGAGATGGCGCTCCGATGTGGAGAAGATTTTTGATATTATGTCATGTACAACCGAGCAGCGAGTCCGATTGGCCACATTCCTTCTCCAGGGTGAGGCAGAGCACTGGTGGACCTCTGTTACCCGTGTTGCAGGACCCGATCATGTCTGGACATGGGAGGATTTCATCAGCCGATTCGAGGAGCAGTACTTCCCTGACCACATTCGTCGTCAGAGGGCACGAGAGTTAGAGACTCTAGTACAGGGAGACATGTCCGTGGCGCAGTACGCGGCTCGCTTCATGGCGCTGTCACGGTTCGCTCTATATATGGTTGATGATGAGGGGCGGAAGGCCCGCTGTTTCGAGAGCGGCTTGAGTTTCGGTCTTCGAGGCCGTGTTATTGGGCATGAGCTCCAGACCTTTCAGGCGGTAGTACGAAGGGCCCAGATCTACGAGACTGAGTGGGCTGGCTCTCAGAGTGATCGAGATCAGAGGAGAGGCCGGAAGAGGCCAGCCCAGTCTAGTAGCTCTCAGCAGCATCGACGACTACAGAGGTATAGGGGTCATCCACCTGCTAGAGTACCAGCAGCACCAGTGACACCAGTAGCACTAGCAGTGTCAGCGGCACCTTCTACGCCACCCCAGCAGCTGTTTCCAGGGATGTGTTTTGGATGTGGCGGTTCTGGACACCGCATATCTGAGTGCCCCCGTCCTCATCTGCAGCAATCTAGAGAGCCACATCAGTCTCCAGGACAGCCGCGACCACAGCAGATTCCACCACCGAGGCCCCCTCAGCAGCAGCATCAGCACCAGCCTCCGAGGCCGCAGCAGCAGAGGCAGCAGTTTCAAGCGCCTCAGCGACATCAGCAGCAGCAGCATCCTCCGAGGGGACAGGCACCTCCCCAGCCAGCTCAGGCTAGGTTTTATGCGGCTCAGCAGGACCCACAGACCTCAGGAGGAGTCGTTGAGGGTATACTTCCTGCCTCTTCATGCATCGCACGAGTACTATTTGATTCCGGCGCATCGCACTCATTCATGTCTGAGGATTTTTGCCGATCGACTGGACTATTGACCCAGTCTGCTAGCGAGGGATTGACCGTATCGACGCCATTGGGGAAGACTATAGTGTTGGGCCGTTTCTGTTCATCTTGCCCTATTCTGGTCGGTGATATCTTTTTGCCCGCTGACTTATTTGTACTTCCGATGACAGACTTCGACATTATCTTGGGCATGGATTGGTTGGCCGAGTACCACGCCATTTTGGACTGTTCCGCGAGGACAGTCACGTTCTGCATACCCGGCTTACCACAGTTTCAGTTCGTTGCAGAGCCCCGAGGAGAGCCATTGTCTCGTTTGATGACCTGCGCAGTCGAGGAGCCCGTTGCCTTGTGTATTGATATGTTGCCGGTGGTTTGTGACTTCCCCGACGTGTTCCAGGAGATTCCGGGGTTGCCACCGTGCCGTCATGTTGAGTTCCAGATTGATCTTATGCCTGGTACCGCGCCTATCTCGAAGGCCCCGTACCGTATGACACCGATAGAGTTGCGCGAGCTGCAGCGACAGTTGGACGAGTTGCGTGAGTTAGGATTTATACGTCCGAGCAGTTCACCTTGGGGAGCGCTGGTACTCTTCGTCAGGAAGAAGGATGGCTCGTTGAGGCTCTGCGTCGACTACCGCGAGCTCAACCGGGTCACGATTAAGAACAAGTACCCACTCCCGAGGATAGACGATTTATTTGATCAGCTGCAGGGTGCACAGTTCTTTTCGAAGATTGACCTGCGTTCCGGTTATCATCAGATTCGTGTCCGAGAGGAAGATATCTTGAAGACAGCTTTCAGGACGCGTTACGGTCATTTTGAGTTTTAGGTCATGTCCTTTGGACGACCAATGCACCCGCGGTCTTCATGCAGTTGATGAACGAGTTCTTCCGTCCATATCTCGATCAGTTTGTTGTGGTCTTCATCGACGACATTCTGATATATTCGAGGACCCGTAAGGATCATATGCAACATCTAGAGATCGTTTTGCAGACCCTCCGTGCCCACCAGTTGTATGCGAAGCTGGAGAAGTACGAGTTCTGGCAGGAGGAGGTGAAGTTCGTCGGTCACGTGGTGACGAGGGAGGGTGTCGTAGTGGACCCCTCAAAGGTTGAGGCAGTGCGTCTATGGGGCCAGCCCACGACTGCGTCCGAGATCCGCAGTTTCCTTGGTTTGGCAAGATACTATCGACCTTTCATAGAGGGCTTCTCTCGTATCGCGGCCCCGATGACCAGGTTGACTCGGAAGGGCGCAGATTTTGTTTGGACTGATGCATGTGAGCGAGCATTTATGGAGTTGAAGGACCGTCTGACGTCCGCTCCTGTCCTCACTCTTCCCTCTGGGAGTGATGGATTCGTTGTATTTACTGATACTTCGCGTATTGGGTTGGGTGCTGTCCTGATGCAGTATGGCAGGCCTGTAGCCTTCGCGTCTCGTCAGCTCAAGGTCCACGAGCTGAACTACCCCACTCATGATCTGGAGCTGGCAGCAGTCGTCTTCGCACTGGAGGTGTGGAGACACTATCTCTATGGGGTCATGTTCGAGCTCTTCTCTGACCACAAGAGCTTGAAGTATCTATTCTCTCAGTCCGAGCTGAACATGAGACAGAGACGCTGGATGGAGCTTCTAAAAGACTATGATTTTGACTTCCAGTACCACCCAGGCAAGGCAAACGTGGTGGCGGATGCCCTCAGTCGTCAGCCGCGAGGCTTGGTGGCACACATGATTATTCAGGAGTGGAGGATCTCAAGGATATAGCAGAGTACGACTTTGATTTTGGTCTGCAGTCTTCTATCATTCAGCTATCGAGCCTGTCGATTCAACCCTCTCTTGTCGCAAGGGTGATCGAGGCTCAGCAGATAGATAAGTCGTTACAGGATTACCGAGCAGAGGCAGCATCTGAGAGTCAGACAGTTTGGTAGATGGGTGCTGATGGTGGACTTCGCTTCAGAGGCCGATTATGTGTCCCGGATATTCCAGAGTTGCGCAGAGATCTTATGACCGAGGCACATCGATCGCGGTTTTCTATCCACCCTGGCTCGACAAAGATGTATCGTGATATGAGGAGACAGTATTTCTGGGCGGGCATGAAGCGCCAGATTGCCAGTTTTGTGGCTGAGTGTGACACATGCCAGCGTGTCAAGGCCGATCATCAGAGACCTCTGTAAGTGCTATAGTTTATATCCCTATATGTTGTCAAATTAGTGGTGACAATAACACTGTTATATAACTTGCATTAGTGAAGCTCTTTCTAAAGTTCAACATTCATAACAAGTAAAGCTCACAACAAGTGAAGATTACAAGTACAAAGATCAACCTTGACTTCAAGTATTGCTCTCAAGACATGACTCAAGAATGCAAGACTTCAAGAAGAGTACAAGGCAGTTCTTATAGAACTCAAGACATTTTCAAGGTTGAGCTACATCAAGACTTCAAGGCTTAAACTTCAAGGTCACTTGTTCCTAATGTTTTCAATGTCCTTACTTCTTTATTGAGGTTTGAATGACCATAGGTTGACCTTAGAAGTAGGTCATTTTGAATATATAAGTCATATGTATATGACACTTGTTTTTGGGCAGTTCGGGGGCTTGTCCTAGGCTTTCTTCGACTAGTCCTAGCTCTGCTTCGACCAGTCCAAGAAGTTCTTCGATCGGTCGTAAGGTTGCTACAAATTTCGGATAAAATCTGTTAGGCTTCGACCAGTCGAAGGAACAGTGTCGACTTCTTCTACGACCAGTCGTAATTCTTCGACTCAAAGTCCAGCGATAATTTACGAGGTCTTCGACCAGTCGAAGGAGACCTTCGACCAGTCGAAGGTGACCTACGACCAGTCGAAGGAGGCCTTCGACCAGTCGTAGAACGGTCAAAGCTTATCGCGCCCGATTTTTTTCAAATCTGTTATTTCTTCGACTAGTAGAAGAGCTCCTTAGACCAGTCGAAGATGCGATCTGCTCACCTATAAATAGAGCACGAAACTCAGAAGAATTGAAGCAATTTTATTATTCCATTTAAGCCAATCTTCGTCGAACTTCTGAGAGATAATTTTGTGCTCCATCTAAGCTAAGTGTGCTTATTTTATATTCTCTTTCTTTAGCTTTGTTTAATTGATTTTGTTTCTATTATTCCAATCTAATTTGATAAGAGGAATTGTTATTCCCTTTCTTTGGAATCAAAATCAATTAAGGCAAGCCCTAGTTGGTCTAATTTAAAATATATTAGAACTAGAACCATTATAATTGAGTACTGGACATTGAACTTGAACATTCAATCATCTACTCTGATTTGGTTCTACCGGGCTGCTACAACGAAGGAGTTAATCAGGTATTTTACATTTAATTGTAAATTCCTTTCAGTTTTGGTTTCTTTCAAGATTTGCCAGAAAAATCTTGTTGTATTGGTTATCTGAGGAGAGCCAGAAAAACTCAGAAGTGGAGTTTTTTTTATTGTGTAAGCCCACAGACAAAGACACAATTGTAAAGGTTTTGGGTGAACCTGTGAAAACCTATTTTGTGAGTGAACGCTAATATCCCCTGTGTGAGGATATTAGGAGTGGAGTAGCATTTTGTGTGGGTGTTGTTTAACAGTTGGTGAACACACAGGCGAACCACTATAATCCCTTGTGTTATGGTTGAATGGTTTACATTTCTAATCTTTAATATTCATTTGTGGGATGTATGTGTGGTGGTGAATGTTGTAATCATTTAATTCAAGCATTGTGGGAATTTTGTAATAGTTTAGAATTTACTTTCAGCTATTACTTTATCTGCTTGAAATTCAGTTTCTTTTAAAGTTGTTCCAGCAAGGTTGCCCTGCCATTTTTATGGTGTATGGCTGTCCCTAGAACAATACATTTGTGATTACAGTTTATTTCAATTTGTGCTTAATTCTGTATTCCTCTTTGGTTTGAGATTTGATACAAAGATCTTTCTAGAAATAAGGTTGTCCTACCATAAACTCTGGTTTTTGGTGAAAGGTTGTCCTTAGAACAACATTTGTATCAATCCCTCAAGATCAGATTTTTGAGGTTATTTTACTTTCTTGCATTGAGATTTATTTTGGCTATCATATTCAATTTAATTCTGCTGTGATAAGTTTTATTTGGCATTGTCCTATTCACCCCCCCTCTAGGACATATAGCTAGGCCTTTTCAACCTCCTGGTCTATTGCAGCCGTTGAGCGTCCTGATGTGGAAGTGGGAGCTCGTGTCGACATATTTCATTATGGGCTTGCTGAGGACTCAGCGCGGTCATGACGCCATTTGGGTTGTTGTGGATCGTCTGACGAAGTCGGCACATTTTCTCGCAATGCGTGCGACTTGGTCTATGGACCGGCTTGCGAGGTTATTTATCGAGGAGGTTGTGAGACTGCATGGCGTTCCAGTCTCTATCGTTTCTGACCGAGATTCGAGGTTTACGTCTCAGTTTTGGGGGAGCTTCCAGAGAGCGATGGGGACTGATTTGCAGCTCAGTACCGCGTATCATCCGCAGACCGATGGCCAGACCGAGAGGGTCAACCAGATCCTTGAGGATATGCTTCGGGCCTGCGCGATTGACTTCGGTGGTAGCTGGGATGAGCATCTGTGATTGGCTGAGTTCGCGTACAACAACAACTATCAGGCGACCATTGGCATGGCTCCTTTTGAGGCTTTGTATGGCAGACCGTGCAGATCTTCAAGTTGTTGGACTGAGGTTGGAGAGCGGCGTCTCCTAGGTCCCGAGCTTGTGCAAGAGACGTCAGAGGCTATTGATATCATCAGGCAGAGGAAGCGCACAGCTCAGAGTCAGCAGAAGAGTTTTGCTGATCGCCGACGTCGTCCCTTGGAGTTTGATGTAGGGGACCATGTGTATCTCAAGGTCTCCCCCATGAAGGGCGTGGTTCGATTCGGAGCGAAGGGTAAGCTTGCCCCGAGATTCATAGGACCTTTCGAGATCACTAAACGCATTGGCGCTGTGGCCTATCGGCATGCCTTACCACCGCAGTTGTCTGGCGTCCATAACGTTTTCCACGTCTCTATGTTGAGGAAGTGTGGGTCAGACATAGTCCCTGTTATCAATTGGCAGCCGTTGGAGGTTCGTGAGGACGCTTCTTACATTGAGCAGCCAGTTCATATCCTTGATCGAAAGGAGCAGGTCCTCTGGACCAAGGTCATTCCCTTGGTAAAAGTTCAATGGGGTCATCATTATGTTGATGAGGCTTCTTGGGAGCTCGAGGTTGAGATTCGAGAGCGCTATCCCCATCTCTTTGATGATTGATCATGTGTTGTATCTTGTATACTGTCTTCGATTTTATATTACGATGCCTTATTTCCCCTTTTATTATGAGTTAT
Organism: Magnolia changhungtana; assembly: GCA_030180095.1. Taxonomy (NCBI): domain Eukaryota; kingdom Viridiplantae; phylum Streptophyta; class Magnoliopsida; order Magnoliales; family Magnoliaceae; genus Magnolia; species Magnolia changhungtana. The sequence continues at coordinate 224,483 of JASAUF010000370.1, forward strand.
GTTCACTTGCGATGATAGAGTAAATTTCGAGGACGAAATTTTTTTATTTGGAGGGGAGAGTTGTAAGACCCGTGTCGTAGACCGTACTGTTCCGTTGGTTTTCACGATCCTTCCGGTTAAATTTCGACAATCCTCAACCCATTTTCAACGTTGCGCGTGAGCCTAAGCCGAGTCCTGTATACCAAAGTCGGCTCGAACCGAAACATGTATCCTAGCGACCGCGCCGTCGCCGCGGTTCCAACGCCGCGACTCGCGCACCGAACCGATACCTAGGTGGGAAGATGTCGATCTGCGTTCATTCCAAAGAAACACCACACGTTGCGAATTACGAGGGAATCTCTATGAGATGTCCCATCAAATCATGTCAAGTACACACCATGTCATGAGTACAACAACCCATCCCTCCCTTTTCAAAAGTCAACTCTCTCTCTCCCCTCACCACTCCTCTTTTTCACATTTTCAAACAAACCCATACCTTTCCTTACAAACACCACTCCATCCATTCCTTTAATCCATCATTTCTCATTTTCTCTCATTTCTCACAACTCAATCCAAAGCAACCCAAAATTCCATACGTTCCAAGCTCTCTCCCTCTCCAAGTGTGGCCCACTTTCCCCTACTCTCACATCTCCCATTTTAACCGTTGGATCATCATCAACCACCATTGAAAGAGGAGGCTAGGAGCAAAGGAGGCTAAGGGAGCAAGGAGGAGCACAAGAGGTGGGTGATCCACTGTTGATTTTCATTTAAGGGCCCACTTGTTGGTGGGACCCATTTTGATCTATGTATTAAATAAATGGAGGGCCCATAGTGGCGGGGTCTCTCCCCTCTATCACCGCCTCTCTCTCTCTCTTTATGAATGGTGATGATGATTGTAAGACCCGTATCCTAGTTCGTACTGTCCCGATGAATCCTACGATCATTTCCGTCGAAGTCCGGCAATCCACGACTGATAATCGACGTTGCGATCGATCGTAAGTCGTATCCTTTAGATTCGAGTCGGTTTAATCCGAGACCTGTATCATTGCGACCGCACCGTCGCCGCGGTTCTAACGCCGCGACTCACGCACCGACCCGATACCCAGGCTAGAAGATGTCGGTCAGCGTTCGGTTCGAAGAAACGCCGCACGTTGCGAATCTCGAGGGAATCTCTACGAGATGTCCCATCAATCAAGTCAAGTACACCACCATACCTCCATGCCACCTCACCCAACAACAAGTACACACAACCCATCCTTCTTTTTTCAAAAGTCCACTCTCTCTTCCATCACCATATCTCCTTTACAAAAATTTCAAAGCAAACCATTCCTCCCTTTTACAAAAAATCAAATAAACCCATGCCTCATTAACTACACCCATTCCCTCCACCCATTCCTTCCATTACTTCTATCTCTCCCTCATTCTTTTCTTAAAAAAAATCCCATGGAAAATTTCATGAGAAATCCAAGCTCTCTCTTTCCCTCTCCCAAAACTCCAAGTGTGGCCCACCCTCTCATCTCTCATCCACACCATCAAAAGTCCATCATCCACCATTAAAAGTCAAGCAAAGGAGCATTGGAGTGCAAGGAGGCAAGGAGGAGTGCAAGAGGTGGGTGATCCTTGAATTTCTACCGTTAATTTCATGATTTGAAGGCCCACTTATTGGTGGGACCCATTTTGATGTATGTAATGTATCCATGAGGGGCCCATAGTGGCGGGGTCCCTCTATGATCACCGTCTCTCTCTCTCTCTCTATATGAATGGTGATGATGATGAAGGGTCATGAGGCCCACCATGAATCCTATAGTTCATGTGGGACCCATTGGATGAATGAGATAAATCTACGCCATCCAGCTCATTAGCAGCCAAGATGGAGGAAACCATAAATATTTTGGTGGGCCATGTCCATGTGAAACCCACCTTGGTGATCGTGGGCCACCTATGCGTGGTGCCCAGTCGTGATGCCTGTGTTGAGTCATGCCGTCCAGCGTCCAGGGACGCTGGATGTGCATGGAATGCATGCGCTGACACAGTGGTGTACTAACATGCTAACAAAAAAAAATAGTGCTTTTGGGGTTCCCTGCTCGTATAGGCCCCAGCTTGATATATGGGGCTGATCCAAGCCGTTCATTCTGTTCTCCGGCCCATTTTAGGCGTTGAACAAAAAAATGAGGTTGATCTGATTTTCTGACGGGCCATTGGTTCGAGAACACTATTGTTTCTGTCAAAACTTGGGAAAAAGGATCGCTGGGGTCCACCAGAAGCTTGGACCCACCTGAAAGTTGGTGTGGACCGGTAATTTTGTGGGACTCAGTCAATGGGCAGGTTGGATCTTGCTGACGGGCCCCACAAACAAAAAAAAAAAGAGAAAAACAGAATAAAGGTGGCAGCCCTGCATGGGTGACGGGCGGACGGTGGCTGGGCCTTACGGCTCCAGCCGTGGGCCCCACTGTGATGCGTTTCGATCATCAACACCTAGCATTTGTTAGGCCCCCTTTGATTATGAGCTGTCCCCAAAAATCACCCTTATACGGATCTCAAGTGGGCCACACCATCAAAGATCATGTGAATACATGCTTAAATGCATGAAATCATTTGGTGGGGCCTACCTGAGTTTTGCATGTGGCTGAAACTCGGTCTGAACCCTCAGCCAGGTGGGACACACACATTGGGTGGACTGGATTTATGAATCACATCTCGGTGGGCCCCACAAAATAATAATAATAATAATAATAATAATAACAAAGCGTCAGCCGTCTTTGCCGTGCAGAGGACGCAGCCACGCCGCGGCGCGGCGGTAGAGGCGAGACCACGGCTCCTGCCGTGGGCCACACCATGATGTATGCGTGTCATCTATGCCGTTCATCTATTTTGTCAGATCATTTTAAGGCATGAACCCAAAAATGAGGTAGATCCTAATCTTAAGTGGACCACGTTACAGGAAAATAGTGTTGATTTGGGGCTCACCGTTTTCACGGTTTGTTGGCAAATGAATATCACAGTGGGCCCTGGTCCTATAACAACATGAATAGGTTGGATTTTAAATAAATATTTTGGTGGGCCCCTTGCCACATGGCCTTATCAACAGGCGGATGGAAAACAAATATTTTGGTGGGCCCCTTGCCACATGGCCTTATCAATAGATTGGATAGTAAAATAAACATTATGGTGGGCTTCACATGTGGCCCACTTAGATGCATATGGGCTCATGTACTTAGGCCCATCTTGATGTATATTTTTAGGCCCGTTATTGAGGCCCACTTTGGTACATATATGGGCCCATGTATGTAGGCCATCTTGATGTATTTATAGGCCCGTTATTGGGGCTTGCCTTGATATATATATAGACCCACGCTATGAGGCCCATCTGAGGTATTTGTGGTCCATTGTTGAGGCCCACTTGAATATATATAAGGCCTATGTGATTAGGCCCATTTGATACACATAAAGTTTATGTGATTGAGCTCATTTTAATGCATTCTAAGGCCCATGGGTGATGACCCATTGCAATGTACCTAAGGCCCATTGGTGAGGTTCATTGTGGTGGCCCACTTGATGATTATAAGGCCTATGAGATACGGTCCATTTGATGTATTTAGGGCCCAGTGGGATGTACCTAAGGCACATTGCAATGTGTGATTCCACCAGGATTTATTTAATGGTATTTGAGGTGAGCCGAGCCTTGGGGACAATGTTGGTTTGACGTCCACATTGTACGAGTAATGTTGGTTTGATGTCCACATTATAACTCTCCCTAAGGCCACTGATAGGCCTGTATCTGTTTCATGTAGGCAATCTAGGCCCATCTTCATTGAGAGGATAGTTTATTGCTTTATAACATATTTAGCACAGCCCCATGATTCATGATCATACGCATCATATGTATGCTTGAGATGAGGAGTGTCTGATCATAGCATATGCCTTTGGGCAGACTGTTTACGGGCTCCCGGAAAATCTTGTTGCAAGCAATTGGGGCGCCATAGATGTCCCTGGGTGAGAGTCCCTGAACCCGATGGTACCAGAGGATGACTCCAACGTCGAGACCGAGTGGATATACGAGCGCACGAGGGCCGAATACCATGAGGCCGCATCTCCCACTGTGTCGTGGTCGGTTGGAAAGGAGTGTGGCCTTACTCGCCCGAGAGCAGGGGGCATTACTAGGCTGAGTTTGACCAGCTCGGAAATGGGTTCGCTATCGACGTGCGGGATAGGTATTGGCTGACTATTGGCCAAGCGGATAGTGAGGTTTCTTACGCTCACTTGGACTGTGCTGCTTGGAGAGAGACAGTGCCATTTGGAGTGTACTGAACCCCGATGATTATCCAGACTGAGAACTGTATTGACATAGGGATTTGGATGTGAATTAGCATGCTTGACTTGCATTATGCATCGCATGGCATTGGCATGGCCTATAGTATTCTTATCTTGCATTGTATAGCCTTGGTACGACTGACTGTGTTCATGTACTCATCAGCATGTTTCCGCATTACTCTGACCATGCATTCTGAGCACGCTCATATTGCGCACACACTTACACCACCCTCTAAGCTTTCCATAAGCTAATGCACGATTGATGCGTGCAGGTGACGCCAGGACGCAGCCGTTGTCTCGCCGCAGTTAGAGTGTGCAGCCGAGCTTTTGGAGTTTTGTCACTTTCAGTATATTGTATTTCCCCCTTTCATACGCCTTATACTTAAAGTTTTTGTTCATAGTGGATTTTGTAATGGTGTTCTTGTGTTATTGTTCGTGGGTTATGCTTGTGGTTATGCTTATTACGAATCAAATGGATTATCAGAAATCCTCCTTGTAGTATCCCAGGATCGGAACCTGGCGTATGGGCGCTGGGAGCCGAGAATGGGGTTCTACGGAGGCTGTCGGCGTCGGATTCGGCGATCGGGAATTTTGTGAGCCCGGTCTCCGAGTTCGGGGCGTGACAATGATGAAGGGTGATCAGGCCCACTATGAATCATATAGTTCATGTGGGACCCATTGGATGAATGGGTTGAATCTACACCATCCAGCCCATTACCGGGCCAAGATGGGGGAAACCATAAATATCAGGTGGAGCACGTCCATGTGGGACCCACCACAATGCATGTGTTTCCATATGCCGTCCAGCGTCTCAGGACGCTGGACGGACGTCACTAAAATGGAGTGCGTGTGCTGCATGGGTGTGTACTTGCAAGCTAACCAAAAAAAAAGAGAGAGTTGGGATGGGCCGCCCATACAGGCCCCGCCTTGATGTTCGTGCATGATCTAAGCCATCCATCCCAACCCTTGCATCATTTTAGGCGTTGAGCCAAAGTTTTAAGGTGATCCGATCACCAGGTGGGCCATACCATCTAAAACCATGTGAAGACATGCCAGAACATATAAAAGTACTTGGTGGGACCCACGGAGTTCGGAGATCGGATGCAACAAACTCGATGCTGACGACCAAACAAGTGGGACACACATAATGGGTAATTTGGATTGTGAATCACATCTTGGTGGGCCACAAAAAAAAAAAAAAAAAAAAAAAAAAAAAAAAAGCGTGTCTTTGCCGTTGTCATCAAGTGGCGGGCGGCTGGACGGGGCCCCACGGCCCAATTATGGACCTCACCATGATGCGTTTCGAGCATCAACACCGTCCATCGTGGGGTCCCCCTTCTTACAGGGGTCCATCCCAAAAATCAGCCATATATGGAATTCAGGTGGGCCACACCCTCTAAAATCATGAGAAGACATGCCTAAAAGTATAAAATCATTTGGTGGTGCCTACCTGAGTTTTGCATGTGGTTGAAACTTGGTTTGGACCGTCAGCCAGGTGGGGCACACATAATGGGTGGGCTGGATCACATCTCGGTGGGCCCCAATATAAAAAAATAATAATAAAAATAAAAATAAAAAATTTTTACAACAAGAAAAGACAGACAGCCGGACGTCTTTGTTGACAGAGGACGCAGCGTGCCTCTGGCGCGGGGTATGGACGGGAGAGAGGCGGACCACGGCTCCTACCGTGGGCCCCACCATGATGTATGCGTGTCATCCACGCCGTCCATCTATTTTGTCAGATCATTTTAAGGCATGAGCCCAAAAATGAGGTAGATCCTAATCTCAGGTGGCCCCACCGTGATGTGTGTATGGCCCCACCGTGATGTGTGCTGGCCCACATTACTGGCGACAATGTTGAATGAGCACCCACCGTTAAAAACATTATAGTGGGCCCTTAGGTCTGTGTGACCTCATCAACAGGTGGATGGAAAATAAATATTTTGGTGGGCCCCTTGCCACATGGCCTTATCAACAGGTGGATGAAAAATAAATATTATGGTGGCCCCCCTACTCATGTGACCTTATCAACAAATTGGATAGGAAAATAAACATTATGGCGGGCCTCACATGAGGCTCGCTTTGGCAATTATGGGCCCATGTGTTTGGGCCCATCTTGATGTATTTTTAAGCCCATTATGGAGGCCCACTTGGATGTATATGGGCTGATGTATTTAGGCCCATCTTGGCATATATATGGGCCCAATATTGAGGCCACTTTGATGTATATGAGGCCCATATGATTAGGCCCACCTTGTTATATTTGAGACCCCATGTGTTATGTGACTAATGTGATATATGCAAAGCCCATGGGTTATGGCCCATTGCAATGTATGTAAGGCCCGTTGGTGTGGTCCAATGATATGGCCAACTTGATGAAAATAAGGCCCTTATGATTTACCTAAGGCCTAATGGAGTGCAACTATATCCATTGCAATGTGTGATTCCCCGAGGTGTATATAATGATGTTTATAGCAGGCTATACCTTGGGAGCAATGATGGTTTGACGTCCACATTGCATGGTCGGTGTCGGTTAAAGGTCCGCACCACCACTCTCCCTGAGGCCCACTGGCAGGCCCGTACTCGTAGTGCATTGGCCGTCTAGGCCATCTTCGCTTTGCACAGACCCATCACTTTATATCATGATTAGTATAGATCCATGATTCATGATCATACGCATCATATGTATGCTTGATATGGAGAGTGACTGATCATAGCATATGCCTATGGGCAGATCGTTTATGGGCTCCCTGATATGCGGAGTTGCCCTACATGAGCGCACGGTATGCATAGGATTGATGCATGTCTGGTAGTATGATTCATGCACTTGCATCTGTGTGATTGTGATATGCCCTAGCGACATCAGGGCCATAGCCTTCACAGATATATCGTGGGTGGCTGGTTGGATACCGGAAAAATCTTGTTCTAAGCAATTGGGGCGCCATAGATGTCCCTGGGTGAGAGTCCCTTAACCCGATGGTACCAGAGGATGACTCCAACGTCGAGACCGAGTGGATATACGAGCGCACGAGGGCCGAATACCAAAACGCCGCGTCTCCCACTGTGTCATGGTCGGTTGGAAAGGAGTGGTGGCCTTACTCGCCCGAGAGCAGGGGGCATTACTAGGCTGAGTTTGACTAGCTCAGAAATGGGTTCGCTATCGACGTGCCGGATAGGTATTGGTTGACTATTGGCTAGGCGGATAGTAAGGTTTCTTACGCTCACTTGGACTGTGCTGCTTGGTGAGAGACAGTGTCATTTGGAGTGTACCGAACCTCGGTGATTATCCATACTAAGAATCGTACTGATTTGGTGTTCTAGTGAGGAGTTGCATTGGTATGAGGGTTGGCATGCTTGACCTACATGTTGCATCGCATGGCCTTATTATGGCCGATAGCATTCATATCTTGTACTGCATAGCCTTGGTTCGGCTGGTTGTATTTACGTACTCATCAGCATGATTCCTCATTACTCTGACTTTGCATTCTGAGCACGTTCGCACACACTTATACCGCCCTCTAAGCTTTCATAAGCTTATGCACGATTGATGCGTGCAGGTGACGCCAGGATGCAGCTGTTGAGGGTCAAATATTGCATATCAGACCCTGATTATTGCCTGGATTTACAGACATGATACCATTTAATGATCTGCTTTAATCATATTTGTGAGGCAGAGTGTATTTGCGAACATGGACTGAAAAAGGGAGCTTAAAGCATGGATTTAATGCTCTGATGACACCACAGGCAAGGGACGGACTCCATGAGACCAAGATCGACGAATTTACATGCCAGAGATCCGCGAAAGTCGAGAAACTGAAGCTCAAGTGGCCCGAAATTGGTCCAGAACGCAAGATCACAGGGTTCCCACCATCCGTTCGGTTTGAAACTCCATACGTGGCCTGAGGACCATAAATGAACCGTACACGTCAAATATTAACCCTCGGATCCCTGCAGAAGTGGCCCAACGGATGGATCAGCCCGTAATTTCTTGATTTGGGGCCCACCTGATATTTGGATATGCTTCAAAATTGGTTTCGATGGTTTAAAGGTTATGAAAAAATGGATGGACGGAACGGATTTCACATATGCATCAAGGTGGGGCCTAATTTACATCGGTGGAGTGCACAGTGACGGTGCACTCGCCGTTCACCGAAACAAGAGCAGGTCGGTCAGCGTTGCTAACCCGACCCGTTTCACGCCAGGAGCAACGGACGGACAGCGTCCGTCTGTTTTTACGTTGTGGGCCCCACCAATCGCGCAACTCAACGATCTAAGCCGTTCATCATATCTGGAGGGGGACTGTGACCATCGCCTAGGTGGCGTAATATCGGAAGACGATGGGAAGATGATTTTAGCCATTAAAGCGGATGATCAACGGTGCAAAGGAACTCCTGTGGGACACGACGAAATCAATCCAAAACCATATCTCCCAGAATGGTTTTTCGAGAGCAAACTAGTGGACGGTGTGGATTTCCGATTTGAATTCGATCGTGGACCCCACCAATATCCAGCGCAAGCTCTGTTTGAGCGTCCGAGAAATCCGGGAGAGTTGGTGTGTTGTGCATCAAAACCGGGCATCATGGACGTGATCTGGACCATCCATTGGCTTCCTAACAGGCTTCTTATCACTGCCTAGGTGGCAGAATTTCAGACTACAGCGGAGGATGGTTTTTCAACCGTTCAAACACGAGTTGAATGCAGCAATGGAAAAGCAAGTGGGCCACATCATCAACACTCCAAAGCCAACCATATTAAATAGTTCAATGGACGGCTTGGATTTCTTCAATATACAACGAAGTGGACCCCACCAGCTTCGTCAGCAAGTGAATGAGGTTTGCTTCGCACGCGTCAGCGAAAGCTGGACGCTGAGTCTACAAGTGGGTCCCACTCAGTGCCCAGATCAATGATCTGAACCGTCCATTCGTTCCGTAGGGCAGCCATAACCCACGCCTAGGTGTCCGTTCCCTTCCATGCAAGCTAGCAGAAGATTCTAGCTGTCGAACGGAAGGTTGACGCTGGAAATGTTTGAGATGGTGGGCCGCATTAAACTTAAAAAAAATATACATTTCTCTGTTATTTTCCGCCACGAGTAGAATGAATGGAGTGGATCTTCTGTCGGAACTCAAGAATGGGTCATCGAGAGCACCAGCGTAAGTCCTTTTGTCTCCCACTACAACAGGGAGTGCCATCGCACTCGTTGGGTTCTATATAAGAGAGGAGACGGCTGGGAGCTTGGGGAATTCTGGCCAGGACGTGGGAGCAGCACCAGACGTGAAGCACAGGCAGCTGGCTGTTTTTTTTTTTCCTGTTTCTTTTCTATTTAATTTATTTTTTTCTTCATTATTATTTTTTAGAGATTTTTAGCCTCACCATGTTTATGTGTGGCTAAACCTCTTAGCTAGGGTTAAGAGGTGAAGCTTGTAGCGTGATGGGAGGCCTCTTTGCTTGTGCCTTTGTTTAGACTGAATTGATGTTGATTTGGGTTTTATTATGGGAATGTGTTTTTAGTCTTTAATGGTCTGTTGTGACTGAAATTACAATGGGTCTGCAATGGCTTTGAGCATGTTCTTTTCCTCTTTATGTTTATGACGTCAGGAAGCCCTGTTGTTCACCATCGTCTCCTGGGCATGGTTGGATGTCGGTACCCTTCCTAACTTTCATACATTGATTGGTTAGTAATTAGTTTAATTCTGTTGTTTGCTTTGTCTCCTGGGCATGGTTTGGTGATGGAATCCATTCTAATTCATATACCTTTCATCTCTTGAAAACTTTATCAACTAGATTCATTAATTTCCCTGATTTTTAATCCAGGCATAAGATCTCCCTGATCTCTACAAGTGGATTCTCTGAATCCCTAGTTTTCTTTCTCTGATTTTTCCTAAGTTTTAGATTATTATTTCACCATTATTCCTTAAATCATAATTGGTTTAGATTTCATCTTAGCCTAGTTCTAGATTTGGTTATTTTTAGAAAGCGTATAAGTATCAGTCCCTTGGGATTCGACCTCGGTCTTACCGAGTTTATTACTACATCACAACCCTATACTTGGGGAGTGAACAGCAGCCGTAGCTTCGCCACAGTTGGAGCGTGCAGTCAAGCTTTTTGAGTTTTTGTTATTTGCACTATCTTGTATTTTCTTTTTATACACCTTGTACTCAAAGTTTTTGATCATAGTGAATTTTGTGGTGGTATTCTTGTGGTTATTGTTCGTGGGTTATGCTTGTGGTTATGCTCATTACGAATCAAACTGATTATTAGAAATCCTCCTTGTAGCATCCCAGGATCGGAACCTAGTATATGGGTGTCGAGGGCCGAGAATGGGGTACTACGGAGGCTGTCGGCGCCGGATTCGGCGATCAGGAATTTTGTGAGCCCGGTTTCCGAGTTCGGGGCGTGACACTTCTTATCCCGTCAGACCTTTCAAATCTGGCCACTTACCTTGATCTGATGGACCGGCAGCCATTGACAAACCTCGTTCAGTTAGACGAAGGTGATGACTCTCAACCTCCCTTCCTCTATCCGGAGTCATTGCCAACGTCATGAGCTTTTGCCTTCATCAATGGCAGCCGCGGCCACAGTTGCAGATGTCGCTTCCAATGATGTCTACAGAGATCATATCTTCTTGTTGCATCAGGCAGACAGGGAGAACGGCGTGCCTCTCTCTCTCTCTCTCTCTCTCTCCCCCTCTCTCTCCCCCTCTTTCTCTTACAGTTTGAGAATTTTTCGCAAAGAGGGGTGATGCGCAGAGAACAGGGCGTTTAGCCCCATTACGACTATAGTGACGGGATCTCTCCCGTTTTATCTATCAGGTAAGTGGACACGATTTAAGTCTATTCGGGTCCACCTTGTAGGCCCGTAAACGGATCCAACGGAACTTTTTTAGTTGGGCCCAATACTCATGCTGGGCCATTCCATCATTCAGGTTCCACTCGAATATTCCATTGGGCCTGATACACCCATCACTTTTATCATGGGACTTTAGATCCATTCTATTCAGTGGGCCACATCAGTACATCATTCGAATGGACGTTTGGTTTACTCATCTTTTAGACCATAAAATTCTCAACAGGCCCACATCTGATCCATGAGTTCAGTTTCCAATGAGCACATAGTCTGGTTCACTCTTTAGATAGATAATTAAGGACATATTAAGATTATAGACTGATTTGTCCATCTTATAGCCACCCATGGATGGATTTGCACATCAAACTATAAATGTTAAATACTATCTATCTGTCATGTGAATATCAGAGGTCAGACTAGTTATGCTCATTATATATGTACTTATTACATTAAAGTACTAATTCAGCCCAATAATTAGCCCATCACCCATCCTTGGAGTTGATATAGACCATTAGATTATATAATGTGAAAATTATCCGCATGTTTTACTTTAAGGTTCCTATATTTTCCAATGATCAATACCGACCATCTTGTGGGCCGTATTAGACTAATTAAGATATAATCCATTGAGAAGTAAGATTATAATCGCAATTCTAAGTCTATATTTGTAATGTTGGATTCGGTTGTGTTAGCTACCATAGTGACCTCAATCGATAAAAATTTTACAAGTACAGACTTGTAACATGGGGATAAGGAGGATTGCATACAGTTGCGTTCACATTTTTATGCGTATGGTAACGAAAACACAGAGGATTACCGTTTGGCAGTCATGTGAACGGGTGAAGTAAATGGTATTGGTGATGTAAAGCTGAAAGACTCATCTCACCCACAGGTGTTGAGTGTCTCAGATTTACATGACTGACATCACTTAGCTTCATGTTCGGGAGGATCACTAGCATGTTATTATTACCGTCCATATGAGGAATGATGATGATGTAACAGATTCTCACCAAGATGTGATGGTTGGGCCCATCTTCATCTTGGATAATTCAGTTGATGCCTCCCTTAGCAACTGAATTGATTAACTTTGCCTGATATTTTTATTTACATTCACGAAATTGCTTTGTGAGATAATGAACTAATGTGAGTATATATGTATCTCTTCTATTTCAGTCTCAATTCTAACTAATACACATCAAGTCCCTGCCCTAAATTGGTCTAATTATGCTCAATGGAAGAACGCCATTGAAGTTGTACTAGGTTGCCTTCAATTACATCTTGCCCTAATAACACCAGAACCGCCAAAACCATCTAATAATGTCACTGAAGCAGAATATAATTGATGAGAGACATGATTTAGATCAAATGATACATGCCTGAAAGTTATTAAGTATTCGATTTCTGAATCGATGAAGGGTGCCATGCCTGATACAGATAAGGCCAAAACTTTCCTAACTGAAATGGAAAAATGATTCAAGAAATCTGATAAGTCTGAAGTGGGCATTCTTTTAAATAAATTGACTCGTTCATCCTACGATGGAAAAGGCAATATCCGTGAATACATTGTAGAGTAGATCAAGGTTATTTCTAAGATCCGTTCTGTAGGGCTTGTACTCATTGATGATGAACTGGTTCATTTGATCATGAACAACCTACCTCCCCAATTCGACACATTCCTAGTAAACTACAACACTCTGAAGGACATGTGGACATTTGATGAACTTATCATTCAGTGCGTCCAAGAAGAAGACAGGATCAGGCTGATGGTCAAAGTTCAAAATGTTAATATGGTGACCTTAGGTCATGGGCATGGGCAATGGAATAAAGGTAAAAGGAAAATGAAAAAAGGTTCTAATAATGGATTCTTTGGTCCTCCATCTGGAAACCATGAGAATCAATCTGTAAAAAGATCTAAACGCAAACGGGTTAAATGCAAACCATGCTTCTTTTGCAAAAGGATGGGTCATTTAAATAAAGACTGCGAATGGTTTAAGAATTGGCTCATAAAAAAAGGTAGTTATTCTGTTCTTGTATATTTTGAATCTAATCTAACCGATGTGTCAGCAGATTCCTGGTGGATAGATTCAGGAACTACTATTCACATATGCACTATGCAAGAATTACTACAAGCCAGGCCACCAACTGATGCAAAGCACTCAGTATATGTAGGCAATGGTGTCAAGGTGGACATGGAGGCAATAGGACTCTATAGGCTTAAGTTGAAGTCTGGTTATTTTTTGAATTTAGTAGATACATTTTGTGTGTCGTCTATAAGGCGTAATTTAGTTTCAATTTCTTGTTTGGATAAGTTGGGATATTCATTCTACTTTGGAAATAATAGCTTTAGTATTTACTTTAATTCTATTAAAGTTGGAACCAACTCTATAGTAAACAACTTATATTAGTTAGACTTAATTGTCTCTCACGTCTATAATATTAGTACCTTGCATGAAAATAAAGTGGGATTCAAGCGAAGACTAGACTATGAGAATTCTTTCATGTTGTGGCATAAGCTGCTATGCCACATATCTCGTGAGAGATTAGATACACTTGTGCGAGAAGGAATTTTGAATTCTCTAGACTTCTCTGATCATAAGGTGTGCATTGATTGCATAAAAGAAAAACAAACCAGAACTAAAAAAAAATGTGCAACCAAGAGTGTAGGTCTCCTCGAGGTAATACATACAGAAATTTGTGGACCATTCCCTACAACTTCATGGAGTGGACACAAATATTTTATCACTTTTATAGATGACTACTCTCATTTCGGGTACCTCTACCTTATCAATGAGAAATCAGATGCCCTAGATGCTTTTAAAATCTATAAGGCCTAAATTGAAAATCAATTCGATAAGAGGATTAAAGTTGTTAGATCTGACCATGACGGTGAATATAATAGTAGATATGACGAGTCAGGACGCAATCCAGTGTCATTCGCTATATACCTTCAGGATTGTGGCATTGTTGCTTGGTACACTATGCCTGGTACTCCAGAGCGGAATTGCATGACTGAGAGACGCAATTGCACCCTTATGGATATGGTGCAAAGCATGGTTAGTAATTCGACATTGCCAAAATCTCTGTGGGGTGATGTGATCAAAACCGCAGTTCATATACTAAACAGGGTTCCCAACAAAACAGTAAGCAAAACTCCTTTTGAGTTGTGAAATGGGAGAAAACCAAGTCTCCGATCTATATGTTTGGTGTTGTCCTGCTGAGGCCAAAATTTAAAACCCGCATGAAAAGATGCTTGATCCTAAAACTGTAAGTTGTTTCTTCATTAGATACCCAGAAAGATCAAAAGACTATCGATTCTACTGTCCTTCCCACTCTATCAAGATTGTTGAGACAGAGAATGCTAGATTCATTGAGGACACTGAAAACAGTGGGAGCACGAACGTAAGAAATTTTGTATTTGAGTAACAAAGGACCGTTACTCCAGTCATAGTCAATCCAGGTCACATGAATATTAATGATGCAGTCGATTATGCAGTCATTGCAGAACACCACGTCAAACCTCGTATACATACCACTGATGAGGAAAATCAATATTAGACCCAACAAGCTGAACCATTGAGAAGATCTGAAAGAGAGAAAATGCTTGTAAATTGAGACGATTACGTCATATACTTACAGGAGTACGACTTTGACATAGGAGTGGAAAAGGATCTTGAATCCTTTACATAAGTCAAACAAAGTGTTGATCCTTCTCGTTGGTTTGATGTCATAAAAGATTAGTTGAAATCCATGAGGGACAATAAAGTATATGATCTTGTAGAGTTACCCACTGGAATAAGGCCGAGATTTGTCACGCCCCAAACTCGGAAACCGGGCTCACAAAATTTTCGATCACCGAATCTGGTACCGACAGCCTCCGTAGTACCCCATTCTCGGCTCCCAGTGTCCATACGCCAGATTCCGATCCTGAGATCTTACAAGGAGGATTTTCCAATATACATTTAAGTCATAATAAGCATAACCACAAGTTTACCCAAATCACTAAGGCAACATCATCATCACATATCCACTAATATAAACAGTTGAATAGAGTGCTGAAAGGGAAATACATATGTCAAAAATTAAAGCTCCATAAGTCCGCCGCACGCTCCAAGCTCAATACTGCTGCAACCTAACGCCACCTGCATGTATCTATCGTGCATAAGCTTATAGAAAGTTTAGTGGGTGGTGAAAGTGTGTGCATAAGGTAAGTGCCAAGTAAGTAATATCAGAGTAATCAGAGTAAGCGGAAGTACTGACAAGTCCATGAGTCATACAATATCAAGGTACACAATACCAATCAGTTATGCAAATGAGGAGTTAAAGCGAACTAAGTATTGGATGCCGATGATACAATGCCATAAATCATACAATACCGAAATAAGCGAAAATATACTGATAAGTCTATGAGTGTCATCAGCCGTACCAAGGCTATGCGATGCAAGGCATGAGTACTAACGGCCATATCAATGCAGAAACATGACAACCCAAAATGCAAAGTACTACGGATGCAATGTAATATGCGATGCGAATGAAATGACTAAGCTGGAGTGAAGTTAGGATGATAGTACGTAGTATCGCAGGCTATGGGGTCCATCACAAGAGACTTCTATCCAAACCAGTCCCATACCTAAATTTGGATAGTCAAACTCAATGTGGTAAACTCCTGATCTCAGGTTAGTCGCGCGCCCAACCAAAATCCTGGCCATGCGAAGGTACACAACAATTAGTTGCGCACCACCAGTCCGAGTGGATAGTGAATGAAACAAATTCATAAGTATGCAACTCCTACTCAATAAGTCCACATATCAGTACGATTCCTCTTTGGAAAATCACCGGGGTCTATTACACTCCAAACCAGATTGCCGCCCCATCGCGCGCAACAAGGTGAGCGGAAGAGACCTCACTATCCGCCTGCCAATATCGGGCCCGGCTAGTCGATAGCGGACCCATTCCTCGAACTGGTTAGACTTAGCCTAGTATTGCCCCCTCCTCTCGGGCAAGTAAGGTTGCACCCCCTTCCAACCGACCACGACACAGTGGGAGACGCGGCCTAATGGTATATGGCCCTCATGCGCTCATGCATCCACTCGGTCTAGACGTTGGAGCAACCTCTAGAACCAAAAGGGTTTAGGGACTTTCACGCAGGGATATCTATAGCACCCCATGTAGAACAGATTTCCAGTGTCCCGTCTTACCATCCACAATATACCTGTGGAGGCTACGACCCTGATGTTGCTAGGGCACACAATGCAAGATGCATGAGCCATACAATCCAGTCATGCATTAATCATGCGCATACCGTGCTCTCACGTGAGAAAATCTTTGCCTATCAGGAAGTCTCATAACAATCTGCCTAATGATATATGCAATGGTCAACCACATCTCATAACAAACATACAGATGATGCGTATGGACATGTATCATGATGTTATGCAGTCACATACTCATAATCGGTATCAATAACCGGTATCAACAATCGACCTTGACAATGTGAACATTTAACCAACATTGCCCCCAAGGAATGGCTCACACAAAGCCAAACATATAATGGGCCCACGGCCTCACACAAAGGCCTAATATACAACACAATGGGCCTTACTTAAGGGCTATATATACACAACGGGTGGGCCCTGCTCATGGGCTTTAAATACATGACATGTGGACCCTACGCATGGGTCTCGAATACATCAAATGGGCCATGCATTATGGGCCTAATACATATCACAATGGGCCTTGCCCATAGGCCACGAATACATCACAGTGGGCCCCAACTACGGGTCGCATATACATCATATAGGTCTCGACAATCGGCCTCGGCCTCAACAATCGAATTGACACTCGGAATCAGCCTCGATAATCAGAATCGGAATCAGCCTCAATCGGCATCGACATCGACATCGATAATCGGCCTCGACAATCAGAATCGACCTCGATACTCGGTCTTTGACAGATCAGAATCGGCCTCGACAGCCTCAACAATTAGAATCGGCATATACAATCGGCCTCGACAAATCGAAATCATCGGAATTGGCCTTGATACTCGAAATCGATCGATAATCGGAATCAGCAAATCGGTCATGTCAATCGAAATCGGCAATCGTTCACGACAATCGCACCGATCGGCAGTCAGAATCGGCAAATCGGTCACGATAATCAAAATCGGCAATCGGTTATGACAATCAAAATCGGCAATCAGTCACGACAATCGGAACCGATCGATAATCGGCCTCGATAATCAGCATATAAACAAGGAGGGATCCATAGATAAACAGTCGATCAACCATAATACAAAGATCAGCCCTCAGCCATGGTTATATCAAATCTGATAGCGCGAAACCATCTGTCTATGGTCAGTGGGGGCCACTTTATTTGGGTTAACTCACAAGAGAATTATGAGAATAGGCCTAACAAGGCCTAAGGGAAGGTTACAATGTGGACATCCAACCATCATTGCCCATCAATGTGGACATCTAACCAACATTGCTACCAATGAGTGGCATACATAGGGCCAAACATATAGTACGCCCATGGCCTCACATACAATCACAATGGGCCTCATTTACGTCACATCGGCCTTGTCATATGGGCCAACATACATCACATCGGGCCTCGAATACACAACAGGTGTGCCTTGCACCTGGGCCTTAAATATATCATACGGGCCTCATCATACGGGCCTCAATACTAGGCCTCATATATCAAGTGGGCCTCATTACATGGGCCTAACGATACAAACGGGTGGACCATTCCCATGGGCCAAAATACATCATGATGGGCTACACCAATGGGCTTTATGTATATCAAATAGGCCGCACTGATGAGCCTCATGTATATCAAATCGGGCCACACCAATGGGCCTCATCTATGGACAACTCGGATCAAACACGTACATCACGTGAGGGCCACATGGATGATGTGAATAACATATATATCGCTGTGGTTCCCACTAATATGGACAGATGGGCAGAGTGCATATAGAATAAATACATCAAAGTGGGGTCCCCACGAAGCTGCTGGACGAACAACGTTGATAATACATATGTTAAGGGGGCCCCACGTCTAGGTGGACGATAATGATAAAACACAGATATCATGGCGGGTTCCCATCATCCAGATGAAGGTGAGGATAGAACACATCATCAAGGGCCACAATTACATCAGAGTGGGCCTGACAGATGGAAAATAAACATCAAGATGGCCCTGGAAAAGTTTCAACGGTGGACATCAATGCCTCCACTGCTTCCTGTGGTGTGGCCCAGCGGAGATCTGGATCGGCCTCCATTTCGGCCTCAGGCCCTAAAATTAGCTAGAGAAACGGAGGGACTGTGTGGATGAAACACATACATCATATGGGACCCACATCAGCTAGGAGGGGTGCTGGCCCACACCGTTCAACAGATGAACGGTTTGGATAAAAGACATGCCTCATGATCAGGGCCTGCATGGCACGTCCAGATGGACGATTTGATACAACACCTACATCATGTAGGCCCACTGCACCGTCCTAATGGACATGGTGGATGTAGGAACAGATACATCAAGGTGGGGTCCCCACAGCCCGTCCAAATGGACGGCGTGGAATGCAAAATATACATCAAGGTAGGGCCTTACATGGTACCGTCAGCAATGGACGGTGCTGATGATCACACAGGTAAAACACATAAATTATGTGTGGGCCCCACAAACTGCAGACGTCATGGGCAGTGGCCGTCCAACAGAAGGACAACCCAAATATGGAATATATACATGAGGTGGGTCCCCATGTGGGAGTGGCCCACCATAATAGTTACCTTATAATATATTATATTATATTCTATATACATGAGGTGGGTCCCCACGTGGGAGTGGCCCACCATAACAGTCACCTTATAATATAATATATCATATTATATTATATAATATATATCTTATACATTTTTTATATATATTATATATGTGTGTGTGGAAGGTTGTGAGAGGTGCCAGCGTCCAGACCTGGACGATGTAGGATTTAGAAAACATGCATCAGGTGGGTCCCATCCCACACGTGCAGTACGTGTGGGTGGGTCCCACGTCCAAGCAGATGCACAGATGGTATAAAACGCATACATCATAGCAGCCACAGAGCCTGCTGTCGTCACTTGCAGATAGATGGACGGTTGGATGCAGAATAAATGAATCAAGGTGGGCCCCACCCCTCACACGTGCAACACGTGTGGGGGTGGTCCCACACACTGCCAAAATAGATGGACGGCGTGGAGAATGCATACATCATGGTAGGGCGCCCATGTGATGGACGGCCTGAGAATAAAACACATACGTCATAGGTAGGCTCCACCATCTAGACCCTGGACGGTGGATGACATGGATTGAACCATATACATCGTAGGTGGGTCCACACGTGTGGGACCCACCAGCTGCTGATAAAGCTAATATTTGTATTTTTCTTCTTCATCCATCCAGCGTCCTAGGCATCCAACGGATGAACGGCCTAGATGGAATACTTCAAGGTTGCCTCGCGTCCCTGGTTTGGACGGACGACTTGGATTAAACGCTACAAGGTGGGCCCCTCGTGCATGTGGCCCACCTGGTTTTGGACCAAACTAATATCTGTGTTCTCCTTTCAACCCATCTGGTTGCAGACTGCAGCTACTGCTCGTTGCCACTGTATCTGCCCCAATCAGGGTCCATGATCTCACCAAATGGACAGTCTGAAGATGGATGGTGAAGATTATACTACGTACACCAAGGTGGGGTCCACACAGGTGGCCCGCCAGCTTGGAAAATCAAGCGAATATTTGTGTCTTTCCCTTCATTTGGGCCTGTGTGACCGGCTCTTTCCCTTCGTTTGGGCCTGTGTGACCGGCCGATCACACAGGCCACAACTAGGCAGCAAGGTGGGCTCAACGATGGACAACAGTGCTGTCCCATGGTCCGGGCAGCGAGGATAAAACCCATTCATCATGGCCGGGGTCCACACGTCCCACGTGGCTGGATGGTGGACCCAACACATCAGGTGAGTCCCAAGTGAGTGGGCCACCCCACGATCAAGCTAACATTTATATTTTCCCTTCATTCGCACCGGTCAACAGGTAGGTGGGCCGCCGCTACTGCTGCTAGTGGGTGGCCCACGGCTGGATAGCTTGGATGTATATATTTTGGTGGGGTCCACAACATATGGGAGAGAGAGAGAGAGAGAGAGAGGGATCGGAGTGGCCCCTCATACAAATCATACATCAAGATGGGTCCCACCATGTGTGGGCCCTCAAATCACAAAATCAAACAATAAAAATCACCCACCTTATGATCTTCTTGATCCTCCACTTCCATCAACGCATCCTAAAGCTCCGAGGGACACATTTCAACGGTGGAGATGATCATTGGAGGGTAGAGATGGGAGGTAAGAAGGTGGGCCACACTTGCTCTCCATGGATGCCATGGACGATTGCTCCATGGGAGTTGCTTATAAAAAAAGAGAGAAATAAGAGAGAGAGAGAGAGAGATAGAGAGTGATGGGAGAGAAGTGATGGTGAGTGTTGTAAGTATGTACTTTATTGTAAGAAAAAGTTGACTTTATGGGAAAGGTGGTTGTACTTGGGGATGGGTGCGAGTGATGGGAGTGATGGGTACTTGATTGATGTGATTGATAGGATTGATGTGATATTTTCTAGGGATTGCAACGCACAGCATTTACCCTCGAACTGGACGCAGCCCACATTTTTTTGCTCGGGTATCGCCTCGGTGCGCGAGTCGCGGCATCGGAACCGCGGCGACGGCGCGGTCACTAAGGTACCAATCTCAGGTTGAGTTAACTCGGGTTGACGGCGTGTGAATCAGGGTCGTGCAAATGCCGGTTAAGGGTTGAAGGTTGCCGAAATTCGACTGGGAAGACCGCGAAAGCCTATGGAACGGTACGGTCTAGGATACGGGTCTTACAAGATTGGTTTTAAATGGATATTTAAAACCAAAAGGGACTCCAAGGGTAATGTCGAAAGATATAAAGCTAAACTTATTGCCAAGGATTTTAACCAATGTGAGGGCATTGACTTTAAGGAGACTTTCTCACCAGTACCTAAGAAAGACTCATTCAGAATAATAATGGCTCTTGTAGCTCATATGGATTTAGAGTTACATCAGATGGATGTAAAGACTGCATTTCTCAATGGGGATCTGAATGAAAATGTATACATGTTGCAGCCCAAAGGTTTTGTAGCTAATGGTTTAAAACATTTGGTATACAAACTAAAGAAATCCATCTATGGGTTGAAAAAGGTATCACGATAGTGGTACTTAAAGTTTCATGAAGTAATTTCCTCATACGACTTTGTAGAAAACACTACAGATGAATGTATCTATATTAAAATCAGTGGGAGTAAGTTCGTTATGATGATTTTATATGTTGATGACATTTTGTTGGCTAGCAGTGATACCAGGATGTTGAGCGACACCAAGAAATTTTTATCTCAAAGATTTGAAATAAAAGATCTTGGTGAACCTTCTTACGTCATTGACATTGAGATTCGCCATGATAGATCACTTGGACTGCTCAGCCTGTCAAGAGGGACTATATTACTAGGGTACTCGAAAGGTATGACATGCATTGTGCTTCTGGATAGTCGCCCATTGCGAAGGATGACAAATTTGGTCTATTTCAGTGTCCAAAGAATGATTTGGAAAAGAATTGAATGAAAGAATTTCCATACGCATCAGTAGTAGGGAACATCATATATACTTAAGTCTGCACATGACCGGACGTTGCCTTTGTCACTCGAATGTTGGAAAGATACCTATCTAATCTAGGAATGCAACATTGGATAACTGCAAAAAAAAAAAGTATTATGGTATCTACAGAGAATGAAAGACTTCGGACTCACATATAGAAGATCTGATCAGTTGGAATTGATCGGATATTCAGAAGCAGACTTCGCAGGCCGTGTTGACACTAAGAAGTCTACCTCAGGATACATCTTCATAATGGTTGGAGGATCTATATTGTGGAAAAGTGTGAAAGAGTCTACCACAGACTCGTCCACCATGAAAGCTGAATTTATTGCTTGCCACGAGGCATCTAATCAGACACTATGGTTACAGAGTTTTTTCTCAGGTTTGCGGGTACTAGAGTATATCCCGAAACCCTTGAGAATATTTTATGATAATTCAACTGCTATTTCCTTCTCTAGTAACAACAAGCATTCGTCAAGGTCGAGGCATATCGACACCAAATATCTTGTTGTAATAGAAAGAGTTCATAATCATCAAGTGTCCATGGAATTCATCGACACTAAGCAGATAATTGCAGATCCGCTCATTAAAGGGCTCCCTATCACCCCATTCCAGGAGCATGTGACATCCATAGGAGTCATTGATCCCACAAATGTTTTTAGTTAGTGGGAGTTGAGCATACTTTGATCTTCACAGACATTTAGAGATCTCATTTTATACAATTTGTTTTTTTGGATGCTTTTGATATAAAGATTTATTTCTTCTTCTCTATATATATATGCGCAAATTTTGAGTAAGTAGAACTACAGTTGTGTCTCGTTGGAGATATGTAAAATCTTCGGGACCTCTTAAGGATAGACATATATCATCACACTAAAGTGTGTAATCCTTATACCACATTTTCTAGTTCCTGATCTATGTCGTTAAGATTGAATGTACTTGTGATCACGCTTAGCCTCACTTCGCCTAAATTAAATGTTGTGACAACTACCGCTTTTCGATACTGACAGTCTTGATGGACCAAATTGAATAACATTACTCATATTGTCTAACTATTTTATTAGTTAACCATTTGGATGTTTTCTTAAAATCAAAACTTGTTTTTCCAACATTATTCTATATGACAATCATTGACACTGCTCAATGAGGCCCAAGTGGGAAAATGTAAGAACTTTATGTGGTGGGCCTTACTGATCAATGGTCTGGATTGTCCTTCAGTTGGACTATGTGATTGAAGTAAACCAGTGGGCCCCACTTTAAGTGATCCGCTGCGCAGCAGTGCGCATTAGGGGTGGAGTGTTATAGCCTTACGCAGGGCTACTTGAGTTGAACTAGGACACAACAATGTGTAGCATGGGAGAGAAAGTCGTGATGGGTTTCAAACTCTCATCTCCACGGACTCTATATAAGAGAGTGTTAGGTCCCCAATCCTACACAACGACAGAAGACGAATTCCCATATAATATTCTGTATAAGGGTGTGAAGGAAAGAAAGACTACAACATTGGTATTCTGGTATTCTTATCTGGTATACATGGCACCTCAGTTAGGAAAGCCATCCGAACCCTTGATCCCCATGTCCTATGCACAACCCGATCTCAGGGATTTTCACATCCAGATATTCTAACATGATGAAGATGAACAAACCACTGAGGAAGGAGAAGATGGTGATGAGTTGACGGTCCAGGATCGTGGCGAATCTCTAATCGTGAGGCGATTAATGTACACCCCATGGAAAGAATTACATCCATAATGACATAATATATTTCGTAAGCGGTGCACCGTTAATAGCATGGTCTGTGATGTGATTATAGACAGTGATAGTAACGAGAACATCCTCTCGAAAGTGATGGTTGACAAGTTGCAGCTACCTACAAAAAAATATCTTTCCCCTTACTCAATTGGCTGGATTAAAAGGGTGAACGAGACCAAGGTAACTGAACAATGCACTATCTCATTTTCAATTGGTAAAACTTATAAAGATCAGATACTTTGTGACGTGGTAGACATGGAAGCATGCCATATGTTACTCGGTCGACCATGACAGTTAGACCATGATGCAACCCATTGAGGACGAGACAATGTTTACATCTTTGTTAAGGATGGTCGAAAGATAATCATTGCCCCTATGACACCAGAGAAACACCCTGAAGCTTCTAAAGTGGAGGGGAGCTCCCTCTTGACCATTCGAGGTTTCGTGGAGGAATCCAAGGAAGATGATGAGGTATACGCCGTAGTGGTAAAGGGCGAGGAATCGAAACCCTTAGACATTCCTCCAAGTTTAAAGTCTTTCCTAAACAAATTTAAAGAAGTCTGGCCCAAATATTTACTCAATGGATTGTCCCCCATGAGGGACATCCAACATCACACAGGCCTTGTCCCTAGGCTAGCTTGCCCAATCGCCCTCACTATCAGGTGAGTTAGAAAGAATGTTAGATCTTGAAGGTAGGAGTGAAGGATCTGATCGATATTAGTCAAGTCAAGGAAAGCATGAGTACATGTATTGTGTCAGCTCAAGAGCCTAATATCAAGTACAAGAAAAGGACTAATAAACATCGACATCAAAAGTTATCTTAGAATCATGAACCAAGTTCCTTGAGTAACTCGAAGATGAGTTTTTTTCCAAGCGAATGGGTCTGATGTAGAGCGTGTCACAGATACATTCCTAGCATGGTTGGACCAAAAGAAGGTGGATCGTAAATTGATCATAACTTTTTGTTTAGCTATCGTTACAGCGCAGCAGACTGAGTATCATGAACCGAAGCAGCACGAGAACTCGAGGACGAGTTCTTTTGAAGTGGAGGGGACTGATGTAGAGCGGGTCGCGGACACTTTCGTGTCTAAGATGGATCAGAGAAGGCCCGATCAAAGGCAAAAGTCATCAAGACCTTCAGAACCTTAAAACAGGCATATCTCACAAACTGGAATTAGTTACTTGATGTACCATATATGATTTTGGGGTAAGACGAGCTACTTTAGCCATAGCTAGGTTGCCCACGCCGAATTTACGATATTCCATCATATCGACGACCAAATTCCATGTTTAGTTCTATTTTTACTATAAATAGTAAGTTTTAGTTTAATTATAACTCTTCATCCGTTGGGCTTTAGGAGCTGTGTCCAACATAAAAAGTGCTTAGAATAATTAGGAGAATAACGTAGTTAAGCTACACAGGACACTTACTATAAAAGTAAATTTACTATTTATAGTAAGTTTCGAATTTTAGGGAGTTTTAGTATAGTTTGCTTCTGATTTCTCTTTCATTGCTTGGTATCCCTATTTAAAGGGTTGTGAACTCATTTATTTGAATCCATCAAATTACGAATTTATTAGAATTTATTTCTATTCTTCTTGCTTTCTTTCCTCATGGATTCGAGAAGTCTCTATGAGGAGTCCAGAGAAGCTCCGTGGATTCGGAGTAGTTATCCTTGAGGAAGACAGTGATCAACCTCATCACGCTCATCTGTTTGGTCGAGCACAGCCTTTGAAGTAAAAATGTGATGAAGTACTCTGAATCTAGGAATCATCTGGGTAGCACGAAGAGCATTACCAGAACTTCATTCGGCATCAAACCGACATAGTTTCCAGGTAATCTCCCGACACTTAAACTCATATTCTATCAACAAGTGGATGAATATGTATGCCTTCATCATTTACACTTACATTAAGCAATCTTAAGATCAGGTGCCTGTTAACTGGAAATGTCAATTCTCCAAAGTTAATAGAGAATGTAAGATTTTTAAGAGACAATTCTCCAATGGAGGCATACATTCCTTGAGCTATGGAGCGGTATGCCGTTCTACCCCAACCCAGAATGTTTTCCTAACTGACGGCAGACAAGATGGGCAAGTGTTTGAAAGGACCAATGTGCTCAAGATTTACAGCCCTTTTTATGATTATATCTCTAGTGCAGAAATCTTGTACGTGCTCTGAATCTTCTTCGGGAGCTCTCAGGGTTCTCACCCTAACTGGAGTCGTTCGGGAGGAGAAGCCACTTAGGCCCTTGCGAGAAACCTTCATCTTAGACCGATGCTTCATGTAGAGTTTGCAAAAGAAGATGCAAATGTTGAGTTTGGCTTAAATCAGATTTTTGTCCAAATGAAAAGGATGCAAATCTCAAATCAACTACAAAATGAAGATTAACTAGTATACAAGAACTTAAATCTAGAAGGAAATAAAAATAAAGCACTTACAATGACTCTATGAAAATGGGTTTGAAGAATGGAACCACGACTAGTTGAGGAAGATGAAAGAAATGACATAAAAAAGGAAAATTTTCCTCTTTTAATGGGTCAACCCGCGGTCCACGATTGGTCGAGTGCTGTCCTCGACTCGTCGAGGACGTACTCGACCCGTCGAGCAAATGGAGAAAGATCTTATTTTTATTATTTTTTAAATGTTTCGTAAGTTTTATTTACATGCAAATAAAATAATAAATATGCAACATGATTTAATTAATTAGAAATACACATACTAATATCATGCTTTAATTTGGAATATCTATTCTTGTCAAGCAGTTTAGTCATAATGTTAGCAAGCTAATTTTCAGTCTGGATATATTCCAATGAAATGCTTTTATCCTCAACCAATTCTCGAATATAATGATATCTAATATCTATATGTTTCATATGAGAACGTTGAATAGGATTCTTTGAAATATTGATTGCATTAGAGTTATCACAATACAAGATAATTGTATCTTGCATAATTCCGTAATCAACTAACATTCTTTTCATCTAAACCAGCTGGGTACAAGCATTACCAGTTGCGATGTACTCAACTTCAGCTGTAGATAAAAACACAGAACTCTGTTTCTTACTGTGCCAGGAAACTAAGCAATTTTCAAAATAGAAACATCAACCACTAGTAGATTTTCTATCATCAATGTTTCTTGCCCAGTCAACATCGATATATTTGGTAAGTTGTACATTTATATCATGTGAATACCATAGTCCGAAATTAGCTATACTTGCTACATATCTGACTATTCGTTTAACAACAATAAGATGAGATTCTTTTGGATCAGATTGATATCTAGCACAGATTCCAACATTAAAAGAAATATCTGGTTTACTAGCAGTTAAGTATAAGAGACTACCAATCATGCTGCGATATAAGCGAGAGTCTATACTTTTACCTGTTTCATCCTTTGAAAGTTTGAGAGTTGTACTCATAAAAAAATACCATCTTCCTGTTGTTTTATTTGTAAACCTAAAAAGTAATTCAATTCTCCAACCATACTCATTTCAAACTTGGATTTCATAAGCTTTGCAAACTCAATGGACAAGTTAGTGCTTGTAGACCCATAGATAATATCATCAACGTAGATCTGTACAATCAATATGTGTTCATTATATTTTTTAACGAATAAAGTTTTATTAATGCTTCCCATGATAAAGTTGTGACTGAGTAAGAACTTAGTTAATTTCTTATACCATGCCCTCGGAGGTTGCTTTAGACCATAAAGTGTCTTTTTAAGATGATATATATGATTTGAGAGTTTAGGGTCCTCAAAACCCTTAGGTTGTTCAACATAAACCTCTTCATGTAAATCATCATTTAAAAATGTATTTTTAATATCCATTTGATATATCTTGATTTTTTTTTCTAAAACATGCAATTGATATAAACAATCTAATGGATTTAAGGCAAGCTACTAGTGCAAATGTTTTATTATAATCGATTCCTTCTATCTGAGTGTATCCTTATAAAATAAGTCTAGCCTTGTTTCTAATTATATTTTCTATTTCATCAGATTTGTTTTTAAAAATTTATTTGATTCCAATTATATGTTTATCAGATGGTCTTGGAATCAAATACCAAACATCATTTCTTACAAATTGATTGAACTCTTCTTGCATGGGTACTATCCAATTTTCATCAGTAAGTGTTTCTTTTATATTAGCCGGTTCAATTTGAGAAGTGAAGCAAACGTAATTACAGATGTTCTCTAACTGTTTTCTTGTTCGCACAGTAGTAAGAGGATTACCTAATATCAGATCAGTAGGATGGTCTTTGACTGATCTTAGTTCAACATTAACTGGATTGGATAAAGAGTTAGGTTTTTCAAAAAAGTTGACTTCATCATCATCTATACTTGATGTGGGTGTGATCAGGTGATCGTCAATTATAACATTAATAGATTCCTAGATCACTCATGTTCTTTCTTAAGAACACGATATGCTCGACTATTCAGAGTATAACCCAAGAATATTCCTTCATCACTCTTAGCTTCAAACTTCCCTAAATTTTCCCGGTCACGTAATATGAAGCACTTACTTCCAAAAATTCAAAAGTATTCGACAGTTGCTTTCTTATTAAACCATAACTCATAAGATGTTTTATCTTTTGATTTTCTTATATACATGTGATTTATTATGTAGCATGCAGTATTCACAGCTTCAGCTCACAAGTTTTTTTTTTTTTTTTTTTTGTAAATTCATGTTATTTAACATAACATTGGCCATCTCTTGTAGCACTCTATTCTTCCTTTCAACAACCTCATTCTGTTGAGGTGTTTTAAGAGTAGAGAACTCATGTGATATGCCATGATCTCTTGAATTGATATTTTCGAATTCAGTACCATGATCACTTCTAATCTTGATAATATTTACTTCTTTTTCAGTCTGAATTCGTTTTAGTATTCTTTTGACTTCATCGAGAGTCTCAGATTTCTCTCTCGTGAAGGCTACCCAAGTAAATCTAGTAAAATCATCAACGATAACCAGAAAGTACTTCTTTCCGCCTCTACTCTCCGTTCTTGTGGTCCAGCTAAATCCATATGGAAAAGTTCAAGAGGTTTAGTTGTAGCTAAGGAGTTCACTTTCTTATGACTACTTGTTTGTTTGCCAATTTGGGATGCGCCACATATTTTATCAACCTTTTTTTAATTTGGGTATACCTTGAATAAGGTCTATTTTGCTCAATTTATAAAGATTTTGGTAGTTAACATGTCCAAGACGTTTATGCCATAATTCTGTTTCGTCTGTTTGGACCATATAACAAGAGAAGTTAGAAGAACATGGCTCATTGATAATATAGTAATTTTTAGAACTCCTACGACCATTTAATATCACACAACCTTTCTCATTTGTTATTTCACATCCATGATTACTAAATTTCACGTTGTGTTTGTTATCGCAGATTTGAGATATACTTAGAAGATTATGTTTAAGTCCTTCAACGTATAAAACATTTTCAAAAGGAGGAAGTTTAGAAAGTTGAACAGTACCTTGGCCTATAATTCTGCAGTTGCTTCCATCACCAAAAGTAACTGAACCATCATTCATTTCTCTGAAGTTGGTGAATATCTCTTTGTCACCTGTCATATGTCTTGAACATCCACTGTCCAGGTACCATTTTGAATTACTAGAAGCTTTGAAGGCCGTGTGGGCAACAGGACAAGTAACTTTTGGAGCCCGTTTCATTATAGTTCTAAGTTTAGGAGTTTCGTTAGTTTTTCTCTATTTTTGAGAGTTAAAATTTCTTTGTCTATTTACTCTGATTTCATTAGAGTTAGACTTAAGAAGCTCTTTGAGTAAGTCCATTATTTTTTCAGCTAAAGGATTATATCTTTAATTTCTATAGCTGATGTTATTAATCTTAGAAGCTTGAAAAGGTTTCAGATTTTTGAAATAGTTTTGGTTATAATTTCTCAAATTCTTACCTTTTGAGTTTGACTATTCTGCTTTTATAAATGTAGGAGATGTATTTTTGTTTTTCATTGAACTATCTTTGATATAGCCTTGACCCGATTTATCACCATATTTTCTGGATACGGTTAATAATTTTTCTAACTTAGGGTCTCCATGAGCATATCTCCAAGTATCCTTAGAACTCAAAAGAAAAGAAACTTCGAGTTTTAAATTCTCATATTCAATTTTGAGTTTTTCTAATTCAGAGGTTTTGAAATTTAAATTAAGTTTTACTTTTTTAAAACAATCAGAAAGATGAGATTTTTTCAAAATATTATTTTCAAGTTCTTTTAGTTTAAGATATTTTTCCTTCTAAATTTTTAGTTTGACAGCTATTTTGCAACTCTCTCTGTATAGGGCATTATAGGTGTCTTGAAGATCATCTTCATTTTCATTTTCAGGGTCACTCCTGAGATTCTCATAATCAAATAAATTATAGCTATCTAAGGAGGTGACTCTGGCTATAGTCATCAGGGCTTTTTCTTCATTTGAAATTTCTTGTTCTGAATCATCTGACTCAGAAGAACTTTCAGAGCCGGATGATTCATCCCAAGTAGCAATCATACCCTTTCTTTTTTACTTATCAATTTGAGGACATTTATTTGCCAAATGCCCGTATTCATGATAGTTGAAACATTGACTGTCTTTTACAGATTTTCAAGTTTTAGATTTTCCTTTTCTTTTATCAGATGGTTTTTGAAAATCAGATCTTTTCTTATTTTTGAAAATCATGTAAAATTTCTTAGCAAGTAAAGCTATATCATCTTCTGTATCTTCAACATCAGAATTAACACAGTTATTTTTTGAAGTAGATTTAGATGACTTAAGATCAATGGACTTATCTTTAAGAGCTTTAAAATTTAACTCATATGTTTGAAGAGAACCAACTAACTCCTCAACCTTCATTAAATCAGTGTCTCTTAGTTCCTGAATAGCAGTTACTTTGGAATTAAATCTCTCAGGAAGAGATCGCAGTATTTTAGCACAGACCTTGCTTTCTAGGATTTCATCTCGTAGACCCCACATGGAATTTACTATCTCATTTAATTTCGTATAGAAGTCCATGAAGGTTTCATTTTCTTACGTACGAATTTTCTCAAATTTTGCAGTGAGGATTTGAATTTTAGATTTCTTGACTATAGTAGTTCCTTCATGTGTCATTTCAAGAATATCCTAGGCTTGTTAGCTGTATCACATGAAACGATTCTTTTAAATTCATCAGGTGATAGAGCACTCGTAATTACATTTAAGGCCTTAGCATTTGCACTGTTTTCATTTTTCTGAGGTGTAGCCCATAAATAAAATGGAGTTTCTTTCATGGACTTGGTTCCATCATTGCTTAGAACTTCAGATATGGGTGGTTTCCATTTGGTTACTGTGACTTGCCACATGTTTTCATCTAAGGATTTTAAGAAAATCCTCATTTTAGCTTTCCAATATGCATAGTTAGAACCATCAAAGGGTAGTGGCCTGGTAATAGACAAGCTATCAAAATTTGACATAATGAAAGCTCTAGATCTTTAAACTCAAGGAACTTAATCCAAATAAATGAGCAACCCGTCTCTGATACCAATTGAAAAAGTCGAGCTAACAGTCCTAGAGGGGGGGTGAATAGGACTATGCCAAATAAAAATTTCAAGGTACTAAAATAATAAATAAATCAGAATAAATCATTAATCTCAATGGTAGTAGTATTGAGAAATTGATTCAAACTTTGTTCATAGGATAACCTTACACCAAAAATAGAGTTTTAGGTAGGACAACCTGATTTCATGAATGTAGTAAAGATCAAGATAACAAACTAAGCAAGAGATAAGAGAGAGCTATCTATTACAAACATTCACCACATAAGTATAAACAAATTACAACCATTCACCATATATACAAAAATTTAAACCATTCACCACAAACACCAAAAGTTATAGTGGTTCGGTGTGTACACCAACTGTTCTCAAATAGCCACACCTACTCTACTCCCAATAATCATAACCCACATGATATCAGCGTTCACTAATAAACAAGGTTTTCACAAGTTCACCTTAAAACCTATACAGTTGTGTTTTTAGATGGGCTATCACAAATAAAACCCCGCGCTGAGGTTTTCTAGCTATTTCAGTCAAAACCAATACATGAGATTTTCTGGATATCTCAAAGAAACCAAAAACAAAAGTACAATATGATACTTATCTTCTTCTTTGAAGACGTTCTTAATGTAGCCCGCAGAACTGCTTCGTTTGATGTAGAATGTTCAATGTCCAGTAATACAATCAAGGGTTCTAGGTTCTAATTGATTTTAAATTAATTCAAACCTCAGGCTACTTGTTTGAATCCTTTAGATCTCAAAAGAAGAGTGATTATTCTCTTTCTTTGAAAAGTAAGATTCATAAATGAGAGTTTAAAAAATCAAAACAAAAGTTATATAAACAGAAATATAAAATACTGTGCAATAATTTGATGATAGTGGGGACTTCTCTCTTTCCAAATGAAGGCTTTTCTTAGCTTGGATTAGTAATTTAGGAATGAGAGCAGGCATCTGTTTATAGGTTGAAGTGTTGCTGCTTCGACTCGTCTAAGGTCTCCTTCGACTCGTCTAAGATCTAACTAAATTTCAAATTTTGGGAGGAATCGAATAAAACCGTTCTTCGACTGGTCGAGGGCCCTGTTCAACTGGTCGAGGGTGCTAAAATTTAGTCACTGGACTTCGAGTCAAGCACCTTTCGACTGGTCGAGCAGCCTGCTCAACTGGTCGAGAAACCACCAGAAATATCCGTTTTTTGAGGTTGAATCTTAGACTGGTCGAAGATATACTTAGACTGGTCGAGCCATAGCTTAGACTAGTCGAACCAAGGCTTAGATTAGTCGAAATAATGTCTAACCAAAATATATAAACCTGTATAAGTTTAACATTTGAAAGAACCTAAGTCTAAGATCTTTCTAGGGTCATTTATACCTAAGAAAACTGGACATTGAAGTGTATAGCTTGAATCTTCTACTTGAAGGAGGAGCTTGATCTTCTACTAGAAAAGTAGTAGAACTTGAATACTCTTTGACTTGAATTATCCATGACTTGAACTTGTTCTTCCACTATCCAATCTTCAAAGTTTGTTCTTAAAGATGAACTTTCCATCTTTCTTGAAGGTGAACTTTCCATCTTTCTTGAAGGTGAACTTTTCATCACTTAAGATGTTTTGTCTCATCGAAATTTGACAAACAAAAGTGTGCACAACACTTACAATCAAACAAAAGTGTGCACAATACTTACAGCTTCCACTCCTCATTCTCCAATGTAGAAGTAGGGAAGAGTTCGTTAACAGTCTTTGTTACAGATATGTTTAACCAAATGCTATCTCTGAATGTATGTTTGCAGAACTCCCCTAACTCCTTCCTTCTCTCCATTGTGTATGCCAAGTGTTAAAAAATCCAAAGGAGGGATCTCTGGGAAAACATGGCAGTTGTGGCAAGATGCACTCACGGGCCATGGACAGTATGTAGTGACTTCAACGCAATGTTGGACAACAAGGAAAGCAGAGGCAGCATGAATTAGAATCTCGCTAGCTCCGTAGAATTCACCGATGCCATCGATAATGCAGGTTTGATGGATGCAGGGTTCGTCGGGAATAGTTTTACCTGGTGTAATAACCAAGCTGGAAACACTCGGATGTGGGCTAGGCTCGATAGGGTCCTGTGCAATGGAGATTGGGTGAATCATTTTCCCCGATTTAAGGTGAATCATCTGCCGAGTTCAGACCACGCCCCTCTGCTGATGGCTTTCCCTAGGGTTGCCCAGACATCAGCCAAGCTATTCCAATCCCAGAGAATGTGGCTGATGCACGACTCTTTTGTCCAAGTGATTGAGGAAGCATGGGAAGGAGAGATGTCGACTCAGCCCTATGATAAACTTGATGTTGAAAATCAGAAATGTGAAGCAAAGGCTGAAGGTATGGAATAGGGATGTATTTGGGAATGTATTCCAGCAGTTAAAATCAGCAGAGCAGGACCTGGAGGAGTTAGAAAGTCGGGGGTAGACATCCTCGAAAGTGGTCAGTCCTGAAGAATTCAAAGAAGTTAAGCATCATTTGGCTCAAATGTAACTTGTAGAAGAGATCTTCTGAAAGCAGAAGGCCCGTAACAGCTGGCTCGAGGAACGGGATAGAAACACAAAATTCTTCCACCTGTCAGCCGTAGAGAGGGTGAGAAGAGTCGGAATCGAGGAGATTCAACTTGAATCAGGGCAAAAACATCAGATCAGGTTATTATAAAAAGAGGAAGTGGCGAAGTTCTTCTCCACTTTGTTTCAGTCGGAAGCATGTCCGCCAACAG
Source organism: Magnolia changhungtana (assembly GCA_030180095.1). Lineage (NCBI taxonomy): Eukaryota > Viridiplantae > Streptophyta > Magnoliopsida > Magnoliales > Magnoliaceae > Magnolia > Magnolia changhungtana. The sequence continues at coordinate 258,331 of JASAUF010000370.1, forward strand.
CGAACCTCTTAAAGTTCATCCCGCATCTCATGTCTGAAGGAGACAACGATCATCTCATGGAGATCCCATCCCTAGACGAGGTGAGGAGAGCGGTTTTCACGCTCCCGAAAGATGGAGCTCCAGGTCCAGATGGTTTTTCAAGGGCTTTCTTCACCGGTTGCTGGCACGTAGTGGGGACAGACATTCTCAAAGTGGTGGTGCACCTGTACCGGGGAGGGAGTTTTCCTATATTGTTTGCAACATCCCTCATTTACTTAGTTCCTAAAACGTCAGCCCCTAAAAGATTCTCTGATTTTCAGCCTATCTGCCTGTGCAACTGCATTTATAAGATCTTTGCCAAAATTATCGCTACCAAGCTAGGTAAGGTGCTCCCAAAGCTTATATCCCCTAAGTAAGGGGCATTTGTCAGGGGTCGTTCTATAGCTGACAATATCGCCCTCGGTCAAGAGCTATTCAGGGATATAGAAAGGAAGGTATGAGGTGGGAACATAGCGTTAAAACTGGATATGGAAAAGGTGTATGATGGGGATTCCTCAAACAGGTTCTATCGCGCTTCGGTTTCAAGCTTAACTGGATGAATCTGGTGGAAAAATGTTAGAATAATAACTGGTTCTCAGTGCTTATCAATGGAGAAGGAGCAAATTTCTTTAAATCATCTCGAGGATTGCGTTAAGGACCCTCTCTCTCTCTGAGCTTATTCATTTTGGGAGCAGAGGTGCTGAGCAGAGGTTTCAAGGCGTTGGTGAGCAGCGGCTTATGTCAACCCTTTAAGCTAAAATAGGGATGCACGCAAATCTCTCACTTGCTATACATAGATGATACATTATTGTTTTTAAATGGGGGTTGCGCATTGCTGAAAGTGGTAGTCAGGTTCCTATCGGCCTACTAAACATCGTTAGGACAAAAGATCAATCTCAGGAAAAGTTGTTTCCACTATTCTTCCAAGCTGCCCATTGGTAGGGTTAGGGACATTGAGAGAATCCTTGGGATATCCAATTCAGCGGCAGAGATAATCTATTTGGGGGTCTCAATTGTTAAAGGGAGGGTTAGAAGAGGTGTCTTTCAACTTATGTTAGATAAAATGGTAGTGAAGATCCAAGGGTGGAATGCAAGGCATCTATCCCAGGCTGGGAGGGCAACCTTGATTACCCATGTGCTAAGCGGTATCCCTGTTCACACAATGGTAGATGCTATTCTCTCGGGGCAGACAATGGCAAATATGGAAAGGAGTTTCCCTAAGTTCTTATGGGGTTGGCATGAAGGAAAGAGGAAGCTTCACTGGTTAAAATGGAGCAAAATTGCAAAGCCTAAAGCTGAAGGTGGGCTTGGAGTCAGAAAGTTGAAGGAGGTCATGAAAGCCCTGAGGCTCAAGATGGCTTGGATGGTAAAGTTCGGTAAGGAGGCAGTCTATGGGTAGATTTTATGAGATCCAAGTATGTGGATATCCGAGAAGCCTCTGGAAGCCTTAAGAAGTTGTTTCCATTGTTGGACAGTAAGATGAAATGGCATGTGGGGCAAGGTAGCTGCAGCCTATGGCGTAGCAACTAGATGGGTCTTGGTCCGCTGGAGGAGCTTGCCTCCCTGCAAATTCCTGAGGAGCTACAGGAGCTTAGAGTGTATGATCTTCTTGGTGTAGAGGGCCTGCTTCTTTCATCGTCGGTCTTGAATTATCTCCCTCAAGGGGTGTTGGACCACATCAGGAAAGGAGGTTTCTGCACGTCAGGGGAGGTTGACTCTTGCTTCTGGCCTTACAAACCGTCAGGTAATTTCACAGTAAAATCAGCCTGAGAGGTGTGTAGAGAAGGAGGGCATCAGAAGGGCTGGGCTAAATGGGAGCGACACTCTAAAATGCCGCCTAAGATAGCCACATTTGCATGGAGGCTGTTGCAGGGGCAATTCCGATTGATGATAGGATCCAAGAGCTGGATCTCAGGCCTAGCTCAGAATCTTTGACACATCTGTTTGTTAAAGGTAGCTTGGTTGCCAAGGTATGGCGGTACTTCAACGATCTTTTTGGGCTTCCCCTTTCCCTTCATCTTTCAGTCCAGAGGAGATTGAACTGTTGGTGGTAGCCGCACCTTCCTGGAGGCAGCATCTTAATGTTGCATCACCTAACCCCCTATCTCATAGTGTGGGAAATCTGGAGAGCCAGGAATGCAGCGAGATTCGACGGGAGCATGCCCCCTGTTTCGGTAGTGGTGGAACGAGTCAAGTGGCAGTTGGGGAGGGCGAGCAATGGGATCCCAACTCCTAGATCTCAGTCGCTGACTCATAGTCTAGTCTTCCGAGATTTGGGGATATCCCATCCTCCTACTCCTAGTAGGAAGTTCGTTGTTGTAAAGTGGGTCAGGCCAGGGGTGGGCTGGGCTAAATTGAATGTGGATGGGTCTACAAAAGGGAATCCGGGGCTATCTGGAGGAGGTGGTATATGTAGAGATGCGAACGGGAACCTCATATTTGCATTTTCCATAGGCTATGGGGAGGGATCCAATAACAAGGCTGAACTCCAAGTGATGCACAATGGTATGGCCCACTGCGTGAACCGCGGGCTAAGGTGGTTGTCGAATCGGACTCAAAGTTGTGGTGGAAACCTTGAAAGAGCGGTCCTGACTGGCGTGCAAATGGAGGTACTGGTTAACCAGAATAGAAGGGGTAAAAAAGAGGGGATGTTTCGTAGTCACCCACATTCCGAGAGAAGGAAATGGCCCGACAGATGGATTGGCTAGAGAAGGTAGCGATAGTCAGGGGATTCATGTTTTCAGGAAGGCCTCCGACTTACCTCTCCTTGCCAGGGGCCTATGTCTTTAGATAAGGTGGGGCTGGGGTCTATTAGAGAGTTTTAAGCAGGGAACAAGGCGACCTTACATAAGGCACATTTGTAAATGGTTATGATAGGCGGCCCATATCTCCTTTTTGCTTTCTGGAGCCCACCTGAATAGTTAGTGTCTTGTAAAATTTAGAGGCATCAAGGAATGAAAGTAGTTTTATTTTAATTTTTTTTAAAAGTCGATGATCTCCTATCAACGAGATTCTTTCTATGTTGACTATACACTGAGAAATGATCAGACACAGGGGCTGTATCGGAAAGTTACTATAAAGAGGGACACAAAAGCCAAATCAATGGACATCGACTGCTATGACTCAATTGTCCTCGTGTGGCCCACCTAATGAATGAATCACCTTAATTGTCATATCAAGTGATCATCATCATTTTTTTTTCTCATACTTTGCCAGGATTGGATATTCTATACATAGGATGAAATGGTTGAATGGTAACTTATGTATAGCCTTTGTATCTACTGTTTCCATACATGGCATATACTCTCCTAGTTTGGTAATACAATGGAATTTATAATGAATGCCATGCATACAGTTTTTTGAGTTCATGTGCATCAAGCGTCACACAGAATATCAAATGACTCTCTTTCTTTTTTCTTTTTAACCTTTTTTTTTTAAACATAAAACCCCCCAACTTTTGTTCTATTGCCAAAAAAAAAAAAAAAACAGAGGGTTTTATATGTCAAAATCCCTCTATTCTTTATAATAACTGCCAACCGAGCTTGTGATGGATGATACACTGGAGCTTAGCTATTTAGAAATTGCATACAAAATGCTAAATTTTTTTTCTTATTTTGTTATTTGGCTATTGGATGGGTGGACATTTATGTAGGTTTGTTGTTAAAGTTAAAATACGACATTTGTGCATGAGGCATTAAAAAAAATAATAATAACACTGAAAAGCCTACCAAGGGTTCAGGCTAGGCTGATGGGCTTTCGACATATGACTGACAATGGGCCAGGCAATCCAAAGAGCCCAACCAAGATTTAGACGAGACTTAGACCTGTTAGCCTGACCCATGGGCAAGGGGACTTAGCATGGATGGGCCCATTAATTTTCAGGCTAAGCATCTTGAATGAAAACCATTGATTTCATTCCTCTAAGTACATATTTCTTTGTGCATGTGAGGCCCACTTGATCAATGGATAGATCAGGAACATTTAAATGGGAAGGAGGAATTTTTCAGTTTTTGAACAAGGCCAGGTCCCAACCATTCTTTTCCGGATCAGGCTGGGCCTACTAATAAAATCACCTATTTATAAGGCTCTTGATCCCTCTCTTCAACATAACAAATTGCCTTGCGACATAACCATTTTTATTCATGCATCATAGTGAGTCGAGGAGATAGGATAAACTCGAATTGATCTAACTTGCACGGTAAAAATTCAGACCATTGAAATCATTCAAGAAATGGCACATCACCATCAAATTTCACCCTCTGAACTGTATATTTTATTTTGTTTTGTTGGATGCATCAATTCAACATCCTATAAATTTATAGTCTTTAAAAAAAAAAAAAAAAAAAAAAACACCGTATAATTGCTTACATGGTGTATCAATGGCATCTCATTTCAGTCATGTCTACTGGATTCTGTTTGGTGAAACACACAAACCAAAGATTTCTAAACCCGAGACATTGGAGGTCTCAATTCCAAATTTGGTTGAGACAAGAACCACTTGTCAATAAGAGTGAATTTAAAAAAATAAATAAATAAATAAGTGGATCGACCATTCTGTTAAGAGATTCGATATCACGCAAGATGCTACCAGCCCACTTCACCCGACACTGCCGATCTCCTGTTGTTGAACTATATAATAACAAATCAGGGAAAAAACCCATAAGTGAAACAGACATATGATAATGCATCTTTCAATGAAATAAGTAGTTTTTCAACGAAATGCATTTGGTAAGTGTGTTTCATTAAGGATTTATAATTTGGTAAATTAGAGATTAGGGACTCTAACAAGGAAGAAATGGTGAACCTGTCATGTGGTTTCTTTCCAGTCAGGAGCTCCAATAGCATTAATACTCCAAAGCCATAAGTGTCGTACTTTGTAATATCAATATCAAATCCAAGTTGTCCAAATTTTGGAGCTGAGTAACACATGGAATCAGTTGCTGTTTCATAAGCCTGTGATCCAAGTGAGGACCCAATGATGAGTTGTCATTCCGACCAAAGGAGATAGACTAATATTAGCAGATGAATTAGGAAATATTTGGAGAGAGAGAGAGAGAGAGAGAGAGAGGGATAAGCATGGAATCTTAGATTTATCATAAATAAATATGGAATCTTATTTTGTGAAGGAAGATAATGTTGGCAATACCTCCAGCTTAATTTGAATGAGCGGCCTCAGATCGACGAACCCACAGCCACGATGCCTTTTTCAACCCATAGATGGATTTCTTTAGTTTGCAAACCAAATGTTCTAAGCCATTAGTTACAAAACCTTTGGGCTGCAATATGTATACATTTTCATTCAGATCCTCATTGAGAAATGCAGTCTTTACATCCATCTGATGTAACTCTAAATCCATATGAGCTACAAGAGCAATTATGATCCTGAATGAGCCTTTCTTAGATACTGGTGAGAAAGTTTCCTTAAAGTCAATGCCCTCACGTTGGCTAAAATCCTTGGGAACAAGTTTAGCTTTATATCTTTCAACATTACCCTTGGAGTCCCTTTTGGTTTTAAATATCCACTTACAACCAATCTCGGCCTTATTCCAGTGGATAACTCTACAAGATCCTATACTTTATTGTCCCTCATGGATTTCAACTCATCTTTCATGACATCAAACCAACGAGAAAGATCAGCACTTTGTTTGACTTGTGTAAAAGATTCAAGATCATTTTTCACCCCTATGTCAAAGTCGTGCTCCTGTAAGTATATGATGTAATCATCTCAATTTACAGGCATTTTCTCTCTTTCAGATCTTCTCAATGGTTCAGCTTGTTGGGTCTGATCTTGATTTTCCTCATCAGTGGTTTGTATATGAGGTTCGACGTGGTGTTCTGCAGTGACTGCATAATCGACTGCATTATTAATATCCACGTGATCTGGATTGACTATGACTGGAGTAACGGTCCTTTGTTCCTCAAATACAAAATTTCTTACGTTCGTGCTCCCACTGTTTTCAGTGTCCTCAATGAATCTGGCATTCTCTGTCTCAACAATCCTAATAGAGTGGGAAGGACAGTAGAATCAATAACCTTTTGATCTTTCTCGGTATCTAATGAAGAAACAACTTACAGTTTTATGATCAAGCTTCTTTTCATACGAGTGATTGATGTTTTATTTAAACCAACATGATTTAAATGATTTTTAAACTCGCAAGTATACGAATCAAATGTAGATATGGTATGTATTACGAGATCGTTCCCACGAGGACTGGTCGTCACAATTCAAATCTGTGATTCTCCTTAACTAATCCAACAAATAATGGAGCGAATTACTAAGCACAATTCTATAAAAAAAACAATTGAGAATAGGGAAGAAAATTCAATCAGAGAACGAGCACTAGGACTTTCGAATCCACTCCTAATTATCCTAACCCTTGTTTTGTCTGTTGATTCACTTTAATCTAGATTGATACCACTTATACAGAGAAAGCACAATCTGTGTCCTTAATCGGGCATACAGAATGTCTAATTCTTTTAAGCAATGCCATGAATAACATATCCCATGTCCTTGGTCGGGCACATGGAATGTACAGTTCATTAAAGCACCCTGTTTCTTCCTCTGTAGGAAACTTGTTCATGATCAGACACAAGCACCTTGAATAAGCATCCAAACAACATCCATATATATACTTTGGTCAAGTTCATAGATGGAGAAGTACAGAATTCAAACCAATCAAGCCCACTCAGAGAAAGAAACAAATCAATCAAGTTAAAGTAAATTCAACAAATAAAAGAGCTAATCAAATTATGGGCTTCATCTCAGCCCTAGCTGAGGGATTAGTAACCCATAAAATCCATTAAAAAGATGGATAAATCAAATTCATAAAAAGGGAACATCAAACTAATCTCTCTCCCTCTCTCTCTTCTCTTCTCTCCTTTCTTCTTTTCTCTGGATCTGCTATTTTCCTCTGGATCTGGAATTCTCTAATTTTTGAATGCCCTTCCTCACGTTTTGCAACTCTTTTTATAGCTGATGGAATGGCTGGAGTGGTGAAAATCGGATTTGGAAAGCTGTCGCACGCGCAGCGAAAGCCTTTTCGCAGCCCAGTTCGGGCCCTCGAAACATAGCATTTTCCTCGCTCAAATTCCAAACAAACACCGTCCCTAAGGACTTTCTTGGGTCCTCTACATGATGTACGGTTCAGATCTACCATATGATCAAAGATGGTGGCCCACAATTGCCTGAAAAACCGGATTTTCTAACATGTGTGAAACCTTTCGCACCCCTCGCTGTCGTGATCGGTGGGCCCCACAGAAGTATTTTCTGGAAAATCCACCCCGTCCATTGGATTCAGGACGAAATTTCAGTCAAGAATAAGTAGTTTTGAACGTCCATTGATGCGTCCCAGAGAAGAAAACACAAAAAGATCAGATTTGAACGTTGTAGGGCAGCCCTTTTGTGGCCTCTATATCACACACATGTGCACGTATGGTTGCAAAGTAGCAACATGGTTTTGTAGCATTCGCGGCCATCTACAAGATGAACGGCTTGGATGATCCGTACGAATGACGTATGGGGCCCACAGTCAGCCGCAAAACGGACCAGCGGTGTCCGTTACGCTGCCTGGAAACAGCAGTTGCCGTTTTGAGAGAGAGAGCTACGGGTCAGCAGCTATTTGAATTTGGAAGGTGGTGTGGTGCTCGGCTTACCTACATTGTACATGATGTACATGCACCATATGCAGGGCCCATTATGATGTTTCTATGAAATCTGCACCAGTCATTCATCTTCTCATATTATTTTAGCCGTCAATACCAAAGTTGAGGCAGTTCCAGATATCAGGTGGGCCCCAAATTAGTGATTAATGGGCTGATCTGTCCGTTGGACTACTTCCCGAGATTTTTAATGGCTGAAATTTAATATGTACGGTTAATTTATGGCCCTCATCACATGTATGAAGTTTCGAGCCAATCGGATGGCTGTAACCATGTGATCTTGCATTCTGGACCCTTTTCGGGCCCCTTTGGCTTGCTTTCCTCATATCCCAGGCGTGTAAATTCTTCATTATTGGTTCTCTGGAGTCCATCCTTTGCTTTGGTAACTTCGGAGCGTCAAATCCATACTTTTAATATTCTTTTTCATTCCATGCTCTTAATTGCATCCTGCAACAAAAATATAATTAAAATATGGCATTAAACATTATCATGAACATAAAATTAGGTAATAATTGGGGTCTGAGATGCAATATTCGACCCTCATCAGTTATAAATTTTGGCCTCAGTAGGACAACACCAAACATGTAGATATCGGAGACTTAATTTTCTCCCATTTCACAACTCAAAAGGAGTTTTGCTTACTGTTTTGTTGGGAACCATGTTTAGTATATGAACTGTGGTTTTGATCACATCACCCCACAGAGATTCTGGCAATGGCGAATTACTGACCATGCTTTACACCATATCCATAAGGGTGCGATTGCGTCTCTTAGCTATGCCATTCTGCTCTGGAGTACCAAGCATAGTGTACCGAGAAACAATGCCACAATCTTGCAGGTTCTAGCGAATGACACTGGATTGCGTCCTGATTCGTCATATCTACCATTGTATTCACCACCACGGTCAGATCTAATAACTTTAATCCTCTTATCGAGTTGATTTTCAACTTCGGCCTTATAGATTTTAAAAGCATTCAGGGCATCTGATTTCTCATTGATAAGGTAGAGGTACCCGAAATGAGAGTAGTCATCTATAAAGGTGATAAAATATTTGTGTCCACTCCATGAAGTTGTAAGGAATGGTCCACAAATTTTCGTATGTATCACCTCTAGGAGACCTACACTCCTGTTTGCACATTTCTTTCTAGTTCTGGTTTGTTTTCCTTTTATGCAATCAATGCACACTTTATGATCAGAGAAGTCTAGAGAATGCAAAATTCCTTCTCGCACAAGTTTGTCTATTATCTCACGAGATATGTGGCATAGCAGCCTATGCCACAACATGGAGAAATTCTCATAGTCTAGCCTTCGCTTGAATCCCACTTTATTTCCATGTAAGGTACTAATATTATAGACGTGAGAGGCAATCAAGTCTAACTGATATAAGTTGTTTACTATAGAGTCGGTTCCAACTTTAATATAATTAAAATAAATACTAAAGCTATTATTTCCAAAGTAGAATGAATATCCCAACTTATCCAAAGAGGAAATTGAAACTAAATTGCATCTTATAGACGGTACACAAAATGTATCTACTAAATTTAAAAAATAACCAGACTTCAACTTAAGCCTATAGAGTCCTATTGCCTCCATGTCCACCTTGACACCATTGCCTACGTATACTGAGTGCTTTGCATCAGTTGGTGGCCTGGCCTGTAGTAATTCTTACATAGAAGTGCATATGTGAATAGTAGTTCCTGAATCAATCCACCAGGAATCCGCTGACACATCGATTAGATTAGATTCAAAACATACAAGAACAGAATGACTACCTTTCTTTATGAGCCAATTCTTAAACCTTTCGCAGTCTTTATTTAGATGACCCATCTTTTTGCAAAAGAAGCACGGTTTGCATTTAACCCGTTTGTGTTTAGATCCTTTTACAGATTTATTCTCATGGTTTCCAGATGGAGGACCAGAGAATCCATTATTAGAACCTTGTTTCATTTTCCTTTTACCTTTATTCCCTTGCCCATGCCCATGACCTGAGGTCACCATATTAACATTTTGAACTTTGACCATCTGCCTAATCCTGTCTTCTTCTTGGATGCACTGAATGATAAGTTCATCAAATGTTCACATGTCCTTCAGAGTGTTGTAGTTTACCAGGAACGTGCCGAATTGGGGAGGTAGGTTGTTCATGATCAAATGAACTAGTTCATCATCAGTGAGTACAAGCCCTAGAGAACGGATCTTAGAAACAACCTTGATCTGCTCTACAATGTATTCACGGATATTGTCTTTTCCGTCGTAGGATGAGCGAGTCAATTTATTTAAAAGAATGCCCACTTCAGACTTATCAGATTTCTTGAATCATTTTTCCATTTCAGTCAGGAAAGTTTTGGCCTTATCTGTTTCAGGCATGACACCCTTCATCGATTCAGAAATCGAATACTTAATAACTTTCAGGCATGTATCATTTGATCTAAATCATGCCTCTCATCGATTATATTCTGCTTCAGTGGCACTATCAGATGGTTTTGGCGGTTCTGGTGTTATCAAGGCAAGATATAATTGAAGGCAGCCCAGTACAACTTCAATGGCGTTCTTCCATTGAGCATAATTAGACCAATTTAGGGCAGGGACTTGATGTGTATTAGTTAGAATTAAGACTGAAATAGAAGAGATATATATATACTCACATTAGTTCATTATTTCACAAAGCAATTTCATGAATGTAAATAAAAATATCAGGCAAAGTTAATCAATTCAGTTGCTAAGGGAGGCATCAACTGAATTATCCAAGATGAAGATGGGCACAACCATCACATCTTGGTGAGAATTGGTTACATCATCATCATTCCTCCTGTGGACAGTAATAGTAACATGCTAGTGATCCTCCTGAACATGAAGCTAAGTGATGTCAGTCATGTAAATCTGAGACACTCAACACCTGTGGGTGAGATGAGTCTTTCAACTTTACATCACCAGCACCATTTACTTCACCCTTTCACGTGACTGCCAAACGGTAATCGTCTGTCTTTTCGTTACCGTACGCATAAAAATGTGAACGCAACTGTATGCAATCCTCCTTATCCCCATGTTACAAGTCTGTACTTGTAAAATTTTCATCGATTGAGGTTACTATGGTAACTAACACAAACGAATCCAACATTACAAATATAGACTTAAGATTGCGATTATAATCTTGCTTCTCAATGGATTATATCTTAATTAGTCTAATATAACCCACAAGATGGTCGGTATTGATCATTGGAAAATATAGGAACCTTAAAGTAAAACATGCGGATAATTTTCACATTATATAATCCAATGGTCCATATCAACTCCAAGGATGGGTGATGGGCTAATTGTTGGGCCGAATTAGTACTTTAATGTAATCAGTACATATATAATGAGCATAACTAGTCTGACCTCTGATATTCACATGACAGATAGATAGTATTTAACATTTACAGTTTGATGTGTAGATCCATCCATGGGTGGCTATAAGATGGACGAATCAGTCTATAATCTTAATATGTCCTTAATTATCTATCTAAAGAGTGAACCAGACTACGTGCTCATTGGAAACTGAACTCATGGATCAGATGTGGGCCTGTCGAGAATTCTATGGTCCAAAAGATGAGTCAACCAAATGTCCATTCGAATGATGTACTGATGTGGCCCACTGAATAGAATGGATCTAAAGTCCCATGATAAAAGTGATGGGTGTATCAGGCCCAATGGAATATTCGAGTGGAACCTGAATGATGGAATGGCCCAGCATGAGTATTGGGCCCAACTGAAAAAGTTCTGCTGGATCTGTTTACGGGCCTACAAGGTGGACCCAAATAGACTTAAATCGGGTCCACTTACCCGATTGATAAAATGGGAGAGATCCCGTCACTATAGTCACAATAGGGTTGAACGCCCTGTTCTCTGCGCATCACCCCTCTTTGCGAAAAATTCTCAGACTGTAAGAGAGGGGGAGAGAGAGAGAGAGGCACGCCGTTCTCCCTATCTGCCTAATGCAACAAGAAGATATGGATCTCTATAGACATCATCGGAAGCGACATCTGCAACTGTGGCCACTGCTGCCATTGCTGAAGGCAAAAGCTCATGACATTGGCAATGACTCCGGATAGAGGAAGGGAGGTCGAGAGTCATCACCTTCGTCTAACTGAATGAGGTTTGTCAATGGCTGCCAGTCCAACAGATCATGGTAAGTGGCCAGATTTGAAAGGTCTGACAGGATAAGAAGTCCCTAATCAGCTGGATTTAAGGTTTCTTCAAAAAATTCCTATATATCTGTCTAGATTGGGACTGATCTGGAATTCCCCTAATTTCCGATCTGAGATCCAAAATCTCTAATGGGAAGTAGAATATGAAATTCTCAAATAGGGATTTGGGTTTCCGAAATCTCTAATTGTAACATCCCAAATTTTCACGGCCCAAGTTTATACTCGAGCCCGATAAATCTGTATGTTAATAATGTCAAGTGAGAACGTCTCGAGGACTTGCCTTGAGACTTCTTTCATCAATATCACATCCATTTACACTTGTGATAGAAATCAGTCATAAGAATAAAATTAATTGTATTTCTTATTCCAAAAGTAATTAAATAAATTATTAAAGGTTTTCACAATAGGAGTTTAATAAAAAGTCAGGTAGCAGCGGAAACAGAAATAAAAACTAAGTCTTATTTTCTAGTTTATGCAGCACATTCCTCTTTAGGGTAGTGATCCTCTGGTTCTTTAATTTGTTCATCACCTACATCATCTATACGGTTGGGAGAGGGTCAATGCCCTACTCATAGTGATGGTTATCATTTAAGATTAACAATAATCCAAGATATTCACAGAAGTAACGTAAAGGGTTCTGATATGTCACGTAGTCCACTAATACGAGGATATCAGAATGCGCAAACAACCTACATGAGATTCACATTTAGCAAAGTATGTGAGGCTCATCATACATAATGATCAACACATTGTGGAATACAATTTATAGATAACTGGCTCAACCCACACTCTCACTATACGGATATTCGCCGGCATGGCCAACGCTAACATGGATTTACAAGAACTCCTCAGAGCGCACAACACATGAGCTAGGTGAATTACATACAATGATTTGTTCATGGAGCGACTGTTTGCGACATCCAATCCAATAGTGACGTGACATTGCATTTGTGAATTACACACATCGATTCATGCACCACTACCGGAAGGCTCAAGGATTTACATGCCCCAAGAGGGTCTCTACCCAGAGCACATTACGTCCATGATAGAATATTTGAATAACTAGTTGTGATACATCGTACACATCACTTGCACTTACCGAGAATATAACTGAATTATAACAAATATAACGGAATCTGAATCATAAAGAATATCAATTGAATTATGGAGGTTCTGAAATAGCAAGGCACCTGCCCAAGCCATAAAGATAGACGACACGAGGCTAAAATAATAAAGAGAAGAGTGACGAGGGTCAACTCAACACAAGTGGCAATAGTCAATCATAATCAGAGAAGAGTGACAAGGGTCAACTCTATAATAAGGAGAGTGGTAGTGGCCAACTCAAATAGAGAGACGAGTGGCAGGGCCAACTCAATAAGTGGCTAAGGCAAGGGCAAGACTTGAATCCATGGCCTCACATAAATTCAGAGAAAATCCTTATAATTGACATGATGTCATAATCCCCGCAGGGCCAATAATTGTAATGATAATAATCGAATCAACTGATAGGATAATTCTCAGAAAATATAAACATGGAAGGCGGAGCAATTCGCATCATTAAAGATATGAAAAAGGCAGAATAATTCACATCGTAAAAGGCATGAAAGAGGCCATAATAGATTGTGAAACATATAATAGCATGGAAGATTTAAAGTGATATGTAAAAGGCCAAATAAAGTACATGTAAAGGCAATATCATAGTCATGAATGTACGCATAAAAGCAGGGTGAATTTAACGGCTTAAATTAATGTAAACTCAAAGGATAAAACCCTCACCTTAAGTTGCTACCTTGTTTGCCTAATCACGAGTGTTAGATGCTAGGAAAAATCCAGCCTTATCCTATATTTTACACATTATCAGACCAGGTTCTAGTGTAAGTTATCAATAGACCTGATTAACTCAATTAGAATTTCTGATCAAGGTATGACCCATATTATCCTCAGATCAGATCTTGTCTGCCATGGCGGAACACTTCTTTTACCCTATCTTAAAGTAAAAAATAAAAAATTAAAATAAAATTCTAAAAAGTTAGGGGAGAGATTGGCTTGAACATGTCATAAGATTGTTCTCTCCTCCTTCCTTCTTTACTACCGAAATGGCCGGGATTGCTCTGGCTAGACCCGTGTTCTGTTGGACTGCAACAGCGCTGGATGGTACTTCTCCTCTGCTCCTCCTTCCTTCTTCCTTCTTCTTCCTTTTCTTCTCTTTCTTTTCTTTCTTTCTCTTTTCTTTCTTTCTTTCTTTCTTTCTTCCTTTCTTTTTCTTTCTCTTTTCTCTTTTCTTTTCTTTTCTTTCTTTTCTTACTGTAACGTCCAGCAAGGTGACTTAGCCCGTGTAGCAACCTTCGGCCAGAATCTCTCTCCCGCTCTCATGTTTCTTCTCCTACCGCAGGACTGGGATGATTGTTTTATAGGCATGGGGGCGTACGCAGTGCAGAGGAAGGCTGTGGGCTATTCCCTTTCGCAGCGGAATTGCGTGGAACTTACGCAGTCCCAGTTTTCACGAAAAGGAGTCGGCTAAAATTACTATGAATAGTAAATAAATAAATAAAATGAGTTTTTGACCATTAACCTTTTGTAATCTCCCAAAATAAATAGGTTATTTGGATAGAGCAGCTTCTCCTACCCTAAAATCATATATTGCACATCAAACAACTCATTCCGATTTACAAAATTAACCTGAAAACACGTCAAAATGACTCGGGGGGCCAAACGACACAAATCGGGGGGACCCAAGGTGGGTCCCGCACTTTTTCGGCACCCCGGGGGTGGGAGGACCTCGCCCCACCGGTGACCCCTCACCAAAAAGTTCAAAGGTCAGCGAGGACCTCGCCGGTTCCGCGAGGCCTCGCCGTTCTGGCGGGACGCAACGGGCCGGGCGGCCCGTTTTCTGTGTTTTTTCTGCACTATTTGTCCAACTTCAAAAAATCATATTTCCCTCGTTATAACTTTGATTTAGGTGATTTAAAAATCATATTTAATATTGATAAGTCTAGTTTCATATAAAAATAAGTGAAAAATATAATAAAAATTTCAATATAGTTAAATCTAGGTCGTTCTGACAACTATCCGAAAATTGTCAATTTGGACAGCTGCTGCTTCAAGAATTTTAAAAATTTTTCTCCAATACAAAACCAAATGAAATTTGGTATACATGAAGTATACTTGATGATGAACTATTATAAAAATAATTAAAATAATATACTACTTAAAAGTGCCAGAAATGGGCATAGAACTGCCTTAGAACCATATTCTGTCGTTATTAGGGCATAATTTAGTTAAGTACTGAACTAAACAATCTGTGAAATTAGCTCTAATCACTTTAAATACGAACTGCAAGACCCAAAATAAGTATAACCGTTAACACTACATTACCCTAAAACTTAGGACCCATCTCTATCCCCGGTCGCTCTCGAGAGCATGTTAAAACTCCGTATCGGACCTGGACAGCGTGTCGAAAGTCCGAATACCGTGAAACCATACGGTTAGGACCACGTTATTGGGCTTGACAACCATCTCAGAAATCAAATCTAGATAGTGTCCAGAAACGCACAACTTGAGCCCGGAGCGAAGTATGTGAGAAACACATTATCTTTAGAAAATGAACTGAGACTTAAGTGAATTGAGTCATTTCACTTGCAGGCCAAATCTAAGGATTCAGACCATCAGATTCAGACCCAATTACAGCCTTAGATCAGGGGAAATTTTCAACACATGTCAGTCCACTTGTGGCCCTGATCGAGTACCGGTGATCGTTGAACTGAAACTGGTCTGCCACGGTCGATCTGTAAATCCGATTGGACCAAAAACTTAACTTGATCTTGATCCAATGCCAGGGAGCTTAAGTCTGACAGCACGCAGGAAAGGGGCCTCCGAAAGTGCTCCATTGGATCGAAACAGCCCCCATTTGGATATAACCTAAGTATACCATGGCCTTGGGGCCATTCCGGTCAATTATGGGCCTATATAAGGACCTAAGACCCTCACTCTCTCTTCACATACAAATTTTCTAACCTATGAGAGAGAAGAGAGAAGAAAGAGAAGGAAAGAGAGAGACGTGAGAGAGAGAGTTGGCGTTTGCTTCTGGGATTCTTCCCTGACACTCCACGTGCTTAACCACCACATCTGTATCACTTTTTCTGTGATTCCGACTCCGTACTTAGGTAAGAAATCCTAACCCTAACCTGTTTTAGGGTTTTCAACTAGTGTAATAGATGAATTAGCTAACCTATTCCCTGTTATAGGTTGTTGTGGTGCCGTAAACAAAGACTTAGCATTTAAACTGATTTCGTTTCGATTCTATCGGTGAAAGGTGCAGACTATAAACGTATAGGTTATGGTTTTCAAGGCTTTCAATGTCGGTTAATGATTTATAACTAACGTGGGTGCTATTTCACATGCAAAATGCGTCGTCTGTTTCACTTTACAATTATATATGAACTATATTGAATATAGTGTATTCTATGTATATGTTGAGATGTTTGAGTACGTATGGAATTTGGATTTGGGCCTAACATGATTATCTGTCGTGGATATATGCTAGTTATATGTGCGACAACTCCTTAGCGAAAGGAATTGCCCTAAATCACGCCACGGCCAATATACATTATATATGTTAAAGTGTGTAGCCCAAGTGTTTGTGGAAATGATCAAATGAATATGGAACCTGGATTCAAGCATGCCATGATTATCTACCGTGGGTATATGCGTGTGGTATACGGGGCAACTCCCTAGTGAAAGGGTTTGGCCTAATACATGTGTAATCAACATACATCATGTATGATGATGTATGTAGTCTAAGTGTTTGTAGAAATGCCTGAATGAGCTAGTTGTTACTAAGGAGTACTTTGTATGAGGGTTGAGATATGAATCTCGGCTACCTTAATTATGTGTATGATTTCCTCCATGTACGTTACCTTATGATGTCTGTTTTATTTATGGAATGAATGTGGGTGAAATCATGTTTGTGTTGCACTTCACAACATGCTCATATGATTGTAAGAATTGAATTATTTGTTCATTACTACTTTGACTGTCTCATATGATTACTTGTTGAAATTGAATGAGGTTGGGACTATAATATAGTCCAGGCAATCGGTAATAGGCCCTGATTTGGTGGCTGAGGTTGTTTTCACCACATTGGACGTGTTCGGTGAACCCGAGTCGTACTTTGGTCGTCGGCAGTTGTTAGGCCACACGAAGTGCTCACACACTTCATGTCGATCGATTCGATGTGCTCTCGTACTAGTCGAGCTCGTCAAGTAACCCGATTGGCCCTATGTATATTCACCATGTTTGGACGCTACTGTTTGAATCTAAGGTACCAAACTCACATATGGAAACCCTGTTAACCTTGGTACCTTGATCCGCTAAGACTCATGAGCCAAATATGGTGGTGTGGGACACCGTGATTGAGCTGTTGGCCTACGCTGGAGCGACGAGCCTCCCCGTAGTGACCAGTGAGCAACCCAAGCTTGTGAGCCGAATACGGTGGTATGGGACACTGTATTCGAGCTGTCGGCCTACACGGATCAGGTGATGAGCCCTTTGTAGTGACCTCGAGCGTACTCTGAGACTACGTTGAGGCGACAAGCCTTCCGTAACAACTAGAGTACAAACTAAGCCTACACTGATCAGGTGACGAGCCCTTTGTAGTGACATAGAACCGCAATATCGTATGAGATTTACTAGGACTGACGACCCAAGAATGGATCATTATTTGGGCATTGATATAAGGGAGGTACCTTAGCTTCCCAATCCTGCTGTATGAATAAACCTAAGTAAGAACCTGGCTAATCACGTGCATGCATCGCATTGCATGTGCTTTGGCGAGGAAGTGTACTTTCGGGAGGTTGTCATGCGCACCGTAAGATGAAGACGCTGAGGGAGTACAGGCGAGGGCATGCATCATATCATTCATATCGTTCTTGCATTAATAAGAGTACTTAGGATATGAGTGTTGTACTGCTTTATCATTACTGCTTGACTGAATTGATAACATGTTAACCTATGCTTTATTGTTCCACTGAGTTGATCACTTACTCCCACGTTACGGGACGGTGTTTTAAACACCAACCAGACCCGGTTTTAGTTTCAAATGATGGCGATGCTTGTGAAGCAGAGCCGGACTTTTATGTTGATGAGGAGGGTTTCTCCTATATGCAGATATCAGGCGGGTCTATGTAGACCATGTTCTGATCGACGGGGCTACAGGGATGTTGATTAGATGTCATTACACTTATTATTTTACACTTTTAGAATACCCATGTATATTCATTTTGTTCACTTTTGGAGTATACATGTATATATTTAACCTGGTAACATGTTCACACTCTAGAGACTTAAAACAGTTTATATATTTTGTATATCTATCACAGTCTTCCGCTTGCTTAAATTAATCATCTCTGGAGTATGATATGTTGTTTTGGCTTAATCTCATTCATGTTTAATGTGTTGATACAGACAATATTCAATCATCATCATATATATTGCATAAGTGATGTTTTAGAACTCGGGAGTTGGGCTCCTGCTCGACCCCCGATTTTCAGGGCGTTACAATATCCGAAGTTCAGGTGGGCCCCAAAGTGGTGTTTAATGGTTGATCTCTATCTGGCCCACTTGTACAATAATCTGATGGTTGAAACTTTAAATGTATAGTTGATTTATGATACTTAGGCCTTATACAAGGTTTCATGCCAAAAGGATCGTGGTAATCATGTGCTCTTTGAATTCTAAGGTATAGGTTAGTGGCATTATCGTAATTATTAGTGATCTAAGGGTGTTGTGGAATGTAACGGTTCTAGGCGGTTATAGGTACGTTTCTAAGTATTTCTTATGAAGGGACCTATGTCTAAATCCTTATGGATGAAGGACATTGATTTAGCTTGAGGGGATGTACATGTACTAATCCACATGATCAACAGTTGTATGACCTAATTTATGCATGGGAGTCATTCCCAATGGTTAGATTCATGTCAGGGTATAGGTGTAAGGTAAGGATGGCGAGATTTGTATTGTATGCGTGAACAAATTATACTAACTTCTTGGTAACACTCGAGGACTTTCGATGCTCGAGTATTGAAAAGTTTGGGGCATTACACTAATCGATTGCCGTATACAGGGATTCGAAATCCCTAATCTCAACCGGATTTTTGGAGTTATAAAACTAAAATCCCCAATTCTGGATTTGGGATTCGAAATCCCTAATTCCATATTTGGAATTAAAAATCCCCAATTCTGGATTTGGGGAATTCAAAATCCCTAATTGGATGATTGGATTTGGGGTTCGAATCCAAAATTCCTACTTTTAACTATTTCAGGAATTCAAAAATCCCTGATGCTGATCTAATATGGGATTCAAATTTGAAATCCCTAATTGTTGTATTCAATCATCCATACCTATGAACATTTTCTCTGATACCAACTGTTAGAATATCTGGATGCGGAAATCCCTGAGATCGGGCTGTGCATAGGACATGGGGATCAAGGGTTCAGATGGCTTACCTAACTGAGACGTCATGTATACTAGATAAGAATACCAAAATACCAATACTATAGTCTTCCTTTCCTTCACACCCTTGTACAGAATATTAGATGGGAATTCATCTTCTGTCGTTATGTAGGATCGGGGACCCAGCGGTCTCTTATATAGAGTTTATGGAGATGAGAGTTTGAAACCCATCACAACTCTCTCTCCCATGCTCCACATCGCTGTGTCCTAGTTCAACTCAAGTAGCCCTGCATAAGGCTATAGCACTCCACCCCTAATACGCACTGCTGCGCAGATAGGCTGTGCAACGGATCACCTGAAGTGGGGCCCACTGGTTTACTTCAATCACATAGTCCAACTGAAGGACAATCCAGACCGTTGATCAGTAAGGCTCATCACATAGAGTTCTTACACATCAAAGTCAGTGTCTTCTTCTGCGGCCTCACCTTCAATGCCCCCTTTGTTAATGGTCAAGTGGGTGGCAGGGTGTTGAGCATAGATGGGTCGCTCCCATTGGTTGTAAAAGGTTGAGGATGTCCTGCTACTAGTTCTTTTCCACGTGTCAGTTCTGAATCTTAAGTAGGACCCGTTATGGGGGGCCGAGTTGAAGGGTAAGGCTGAATAGGAACTCTTGCAAGCTGTGATTCTGTCTTACCTGGCAACTGAAGTAATTCATCCACGGTCTTGATTGGGTGCATCTGAACTTGGTCCTGAATCGCCAATTGTAATCCACCTATAAATCGTGCTACCTTCTGCGATTCTATTTATGACAGATTGTTTCGTGTTGCCAACCGCTGAAATTTTTCGGTGTAATCTGTGACGGTTCGATTCCCTTCTCGGCAATTTTAGTATCGCTGGAACAATATCTGCTCTTAATCACTAGGGAGGAATCATGATCGAAGAAAGCATCTCATCTGTGGCCATGATGAGATAGGTGTCTTTTTATGTCGGGTACGTGAGAGTTGTAATTTCTCCTACCATGCAAAGGCACCAGATTTTAATTTAAATGCTACTAATTTCACCTTTTTATGATCTGGCACGTCCATATAATCAAAATATCTCTCTACTTCGACTAGCCAATCGAGGAAATCTTTTATGTAATAAACTATTAAAACTAGGAAGTTCGGCCTTACCTCGATTGTATCTTTCAGCACGATCTAGAAGATCGCTTCCATGGATTGGTCATCGGGCAAAGCCTTCATTAAGGTCCTCATCGGTAAAACTCGCATTATCTGGTATAGCCCTACGATTCACCACTGGTAGTACTCTATGAAAATTGAGGTTGTGTTGTACAGCAACCACGGGCGGTTGAGCATCACCTAGGGCTCGGGACGGAATTAGCGCATCCGCAATGCAGTTGAGGGTTTCCAGCAGCCCTTGCATGGTCAACTAACTCTCCCTGTGGAAAGCTTTCATTCTTTCCGAAAGATAACGAATCCCTAGATCACCGTCCATAAGATTTTGATTCATACCTTTGTTGTTTGCCATCAGCCCGAGGGGAATCCTTGCTTTAATACCAATTGACGCAGGGATGAACGTGATGAGGTTGATCACTGTCTTCCACAAGGATAACTACTCTGAATCCGCGGAGCTTCTCTGGACTCCTCACAAAGATTTCTCGAATCCACGAGGAAAGAAAGCAAGAAGAATAGAAATAAATTCGTAATTTGATTGATTCAAATAAACGAGTTCACAACCCTTTAAATAGGGATACCAAGCAATGAAAGAGAAATCAGAAGCAAACTATAACTAAAACTCCCTAAAATTCGTAACTTACTATAAATAGTAAATTTACTTTTATAGTAAGTGTCATATGTGGCTTAACCATGTTATTCTCCTAATTATTCTAAGCATTTTTCATGTTGTACACAACTCCTAAAGCCCAACGAATGAAGAGTTATAATCAAACTAAAACTTATTAGTTATAGTAAAAACAGAACTAAACATGGAATTCGACCGTCGATATGATGGAATATCGCAAATCCGGCATGAGTTAGCTAAAGTAGCTCGTCCTACCCCAAAATCATATATGGTATGTCGAGTAACTAATTCCAACTTGCAAGATATGCCTATTTTAAGGTTCCGACGGTCATGATGTGTAACGCCCTGAAAATCGGGCGTCGAGCATAAGCTCTGTTGAGGGTCAAATATTGCATATCAGACCCTAGTAATTACCTGATTTTATGAACATGATATCCTTTAATTGTCTGCTTTACTCGTGTGTATAATGCAAGGTGTATTTGTGAGCCGGGATCGAAATAGGCAGCTAAAAGCATGGAATTAACGCTCTGATGACACCAAGGCAAGGGACGGACTCCAGGGGACCAAGATCGAAGAATTCACCTGCTAGAGATCCAAGAAAACGGATAAACTGAAGCTCAAGTGGCCTGAAAGATGTCCAGAATGCAAAATCACAAGGTTGTCACCATCTGATCGGCTCCGAATTTCATACATGGTCTGAGGACCATAAATTGACAGTACATGTCAATTTTCATCCATTGAAGACCTCTAGAAGCAGCCCAACAGACAGATCATCCCCGTAATTCCTTAAGTGGGGCCCACTTGATACATGGATATGCTTCAATTCTCGTATCAACCCTTTAAATTAAATGAGGAGATGGATGGTTGGAACAGATTGTCTTCATTGGCATCAGAAATGGGCCCCATGTGCAGGAGCGTGTGCACATGTGTCGTGCACTGGCGAAACACCGAATGAGCAGTAGTCGGTCAGATTGCGCCGACCCAGGCCGCACTCGATTCAAAATTCCAATCTCTGTGTCAAACAGAGACTTGCGATCAGGTGCAGGTGGGCCACCATCATCATCCAGTTGGATGATCCGAACCATTCATTGCCTTCAGACGATCAAACCGACCGTACGAAGGCCTGTTTCCTGATGTCTTCGGACGCTGCATCTACACGAAGGTTTCAAAGCATAATGGATGGCGGAGCAGAGAGATCGGTGGGTCACACCAAAATTTGTCCAAAACACGTCATATCCGAACGGTTTTTCGGGTAGAACACAATGTACGGTGTAGATTTCTCAGATGATTTGAATTGTGGGCCCCGCCAGCAGCTCAGTGGAAGGAATTTGTTGCTGCGAACAGAGCCAGCGACTCGTTGCAGTGGGCCACCATCTTGATTCGAAGTCCCGATCCGGACCGTCCATTGAATTCCCATAAGCCCTATTACCAAGGCCTAGGTGACAAAACTCCAAAGAACAGCGATAATGGGCTTCCAGCCGTTCACACACAGGACGAACGGCGGCAAGAAAAATCCAGTGGACCGCACCAGAACCCATCCAAAACCGACCATACCCGACCGAAATTTCATGGGGAATCCGGTGGACGGTTCGGATTTCTCAAAAGATTAAGGAAGTGGGTCCCACTGAGAGTCCAGCGCCGACGTCTGCGGATCCTGTTTACGCAGTCTGCGCACGCTCGGCCGATCCGGGCCGTTCTGCAAGCATGGCGAGGATCGTTCCACGCATCTGGACCGTCCAAACTACACCCATGGGACGACCGACCACTTCCAAGGTGATTGTCCAGATCAGATTTCGGAAAGGGGTTCCCCGTTTCTAGTCTGTTGGTTGCCCCCAAGTCACGGTGTTCTCCACTGTCTCCAGCTGTACACGCAGTGCGGAAAATCTCCACTGTCTCCAGCTGTACACGCAGTGCGGAAAATCTCCGCAGCCGATTCCATCTCGGACTCTTGCAGCTTCTCCACCGACGGGCTTGCTCTATGTAAGAAAGAAAAAGGAGAGGTGGAAACGGGCAGCCGTGGAGGGAATCCAGGATCTGGCACACGTGAAAACAGAGAGGAGAGAGAAGGGCAGCGGCTATGGTGTTTTCTTCTTTTTCTCCCTTTTCTTTAATCTTTGCCTAGTTTATTTTTTTTTAGAGATTTTTGCTTGATCATGTCAAGCTAAACTTCTTAGCTAGGGCTAAGAGGTGAAGCTTGTGGAGGGATGGGACTGATCCAATGGCTTTGATTGAGGTTCTGAATTATTTTTAATTTTAATTTGATTATAAGGAATGCTTCTAGTCTTTAATGGATCACATTGTGTTGAAATTACAATGGGTCTGCAATGGCTTTGAGCATGTTCTTTTCCTTTCTATGTTTATGACGTCAGGAAGCCCTGTTGTTCACCATCGTCTCCTGGGCATGGTTGGATGACGGTACCCTTTCCTAGCCTTCATACAATGTTGATGTGGTTGGTAATTAGTTTAATTTTGTTGTTTACTTTGTCTCTTGGGCATGGTTTGGTGATGGAATCCATTCTAATTCATATACCCTTCATCTCTTGAAAACTATATCAATGACAGTTCAGTTGATTTTCATGAATCAAGAGTAGTTCTCCCTGATCTCTACAAGTAGATCCTCTGAATCCCTAGTTCCCTTTCTCTGAATTTTCTGAAGTTTTAGATTAAATATTTCACCATTATTATTCAAATTACACTCAATTTAGATTTCATCTCATTCTAGTTCTAGTTCTAGTTAGTTTCAGATAACGTACAGGTTTCAGTCCCTGTGGATTCGACCTCGGTCTTACTAAGTTATTACTACATCACAACCCTATACTTGGGGAGTGAACAAGTTTTTAGCGCCGTTCTTCTAGTGATTTGCTACGTATTTCGAAATTAATTGGTTTTAGAATTAGATTAAGATTAGGATTGTACTAACTTTAATTTTAGATTTTTCTTTCTTAGAACTAACAAGTTTTGTAGGGTCTTTTGTCTAAATTGGTAACTTCGTCCTAATTTCTTACTTTTTTTTTTTTTTTTTTTTTTTTAGATCTTAACATAGGAACTTGGGTTGTTTTATTTGGATCTTAACAACACTTCTTATTTGGTAACACCTTTCTAACTTCTCCTCTTACTTTCCATATTGTTGTAGGATCTTTTCTTTTATTTTTCTAGTATTAGACTCAGAGTTAGGGTTCTACCATGGAAGCGTGGGTACGTGCATATGCTGAGATGGATAGGAGATATTGGGAAATGCCTGAGGATTGTGAAATTCAATGAATACCTCAAGATTTCTCTCAATCGAGAACAGACATTGAGAACCGACTAGAACGTTATGTTCCATCGGTTAATAGGGCCGTATACGATCGTAATTATGGGAATGAGGATTATTATCAAACATCATATTCTCCCATGTATGATCAGTATGACTATAACCAGTGGAACCATCAAAACTGGGAAGATGAACCAACAACATGTTGTAATAATTATTCTCTTGGATACCCTACCTTTGAGAACCAACCAGAAACGATCCAAGAGAACTCATTTCAGCATAACATGGAGTGTCTTGCGGAAATTAGAAAAGCAATGGAAGCACTCAATTTGCACCTCGAGAGGATAGAGGAAGCTCACTCATCCCAACTATAATCCAATCCAGAAATACAATGCCAGGAAAGTGATCCTCACTCGCTTTTGACGAAATCTGGAATTTGGAATGAGGAGTTGGATTCCATTAATGAGCATACGGTTCACTTTCCCGATGAGTCGATCTCGATGACTTCAAAAGAATGGGGAAGAAACATGGTTGTCTTTCAAATATAATGATGATGATACACCCCACTCACATGACACACTTGAGTTCAATAAAGAGGAAGAGGTTAGTTTATACGAACCTCGACCCAATCTGGAAATAGAATGTGAGGAAAGCGATCCCATCCCAAGTGTGCACTGCATGAAAGTAGATGATGATGCGTATTGGGAAGATGATCATGAATGTGCAACCCAAATTCCCTTGGAATCAATCTCAAGTTTGGTCCAAGTCAATGATCAAGACGTACACGAAGTGGTCGGTCATAATGAGCCACTCCCCTCACCTAACATGTCTGATTTAAAGGTAGAGGATGGGCCCCTTACAACCGACCCTTCTAACTCTTGTGAAACGTGTTTGGACCACTCCTCTGAATCGAATGATGATATGATTCGGGAGATGGACGAGCTACTCGATATGACTCTTGAATTTGAAACCACCCAGTTGAGGCCACCATCTGAACTGTTGAATAATGACGAGTCCAGGCCTCTTCTAAGTAGTATCGATGAACAGAGTCCACACATCAATGCTTCGTATACTGATCCCCAATCTATCTGTGCAGGGTTAAAGCAAGAGAGCATACCTATGGTTACTTTTAAAGACGATGGATCCCTTGAACAGATCATCACACACTTCAATGTGGAAAATGAGTCACTCTCAGCTGAATGTCCCAACTCTTTGGATGATTGCTTGGCACACTTTACAGATTCAAACGATCCCATGATAAGAGACATAGTGAATGCCTTGCAAGACGACAGCTCGGTAGTCATCACAGACCGAAAGAACCCCTACTCTGAAGCCCCTTCTTCCACAGATCCTGAATGTTTACCGTTAAGGGAGAAGGAGCGAAAATTTGAACCAAAGTCTGCTACTTCGGAATGTGTTGAAACCACATCACTTTCTGAAGATTTTTCTGAAATTCATCTAGGTGTAGTCTCTGATTCACCATGGGATACTAACTTCGAAACTTTTTCTGACATAGGTGAATCATATATACTTTGGGTACCTCAAAAGAATCAATGTCAAATTTTTAATGAGGTACATAAGTTTCTCTGGAAAGTCAAGCTCCAGGGCAGCCAAACCTATTGCAAAAAGGGCTTTTGGATGATCCTGTTGAGGAACTTACTGAGAAACTTATCAAGATATTGGCCGGAAGAGGAACCTTGCGGCATGATCGAGTAGCTTTTCCCTACTTTCTTAGGACTAGGGTAGTTTCCTTTATGTTGTTTTAAGATAGACGGTAAACTTAGTGCTCCTGGGAGGCAACCCAGCTTTTTCATTCCATTTCATTTTCCTAGTTAGTTAGTTCAATGTTTGTGGGTAACATTACTGCAAACCCTCACGAGACTACAACTCGTCCACTAGGCCAACCTAGGGGTTTAAAGGCTTGTTGCATACGCTAAATGCAATCGAGAGCACCTGCGAAAGTGGTATAGGTAAGATTTTATTTTTGTTATTTTTGTGTTGTTATCTCTCTCGTGCTAACCAACGTCCATGATGCGATCTCTTGGAAAGTGTCTCTCGATTCATCATCCAGGTATTATCTTCCCATCACTTCATATTTACTTTTCGTTGTCTCATGTGCATTGCATGTTTATATCTTTTACATTGAGGACAATGTAGATTTTAGGTTGGGGGTGGGAGATTAGGAAACCTAATCAGTGTTTTCTTGGTCTTGAGCAAAAATTGTGAAAATTTTTAATTTTTCTGGCATTTCTTGTGAATTTGAAGTGATTTTAACAGTCATCTTGGATTTAGAATTCCAAGATAAGTGATGTTGGCAATTTATGACTCTTGGATTCCGTATTTGTTAGATTTCACAGTTAAGTTCGAACTATTAATCCTTGATTAGAGGTTTTAAACATTGATTGAGTCATGATTTCACAGGACACATCTTGCTTGCACGTTAAGGTTCAGTTTAATATTAAAGGATTAACTTGGTAATCACTAAACATGGAAGGAACCAGCCTGAACAGTTGCCCGTCATGATCAATTGAAGAAAAAGAAAATACAAATGCCTTTAGAAAGGGGTGGGTGAATAATCTTCACCATAGGTTTGCTCCCTATAGGTGTGGATTTCATTCCCCATGGATAATATGAGAAAAGGTTTGGGTATACAGTCTTCATCATAGGTTTGCTCCCTATAGGTGAGGATTTAATTTCCCTTCTTGGTATTACTATTAATGGAAAGCTGAAGGAATGAAAAGATGATCTTTGAGGCAAGCTTTGGTTATCATGAATTCTCTTGTAGGTTACCAACGATATCCTGAAATAAAGAATTGAATCTTAATGATCGATAAGCCGAGATTACACTATACATACATGGAACTCAATGTTTAAAATTTTTCTAATTAATGGGTTAAAACTTTGAACTTGATTATGAAGTTTACCAGGTGCTTGAGTCCGGCAGAAAGTAATACCCAACATTCATGAATTTTAGAATTCTAGTATCTAGATTGTGTCTCAAAGATCACCTGAGTTCATAGAAATTGTTTTGTAATTCTCAACTTAATTTTCGCATACTTTGCTCGGGACTAGCAAAATGCTGGTTGGGGGTTGTGTTGAGGGTCAAATATTGCATATCAGACCCTAGTAATTACCTGATTTTACGAACATGATATCCTTTAATTGTTTGCTTTACTCGTGTGTATAATGCAAGGTGTATTTGTGAGCCGGGATCGAAATAGGCAGCTAAAAGCATGGAATTAACACTCTGATGACACCAAGGCAAGGGACGGACTCCAGGGGACCAAGATCGAAGAATTCACCTGCCAGAGATCCAAGAAAACGGATAAACTGAAGCTCAAGTGGCCTGAAAGATGTCCAGAATGTAAAATCACAAGGTTGTCACCATCTGATCGGCTCTGAATTTCATACATGGTCTGAGGACCATAAATTGACCGTACACGTCAATTTTCATCCATTGGAGACCTCTAGAAGTAGCCCAACAGACAGATCATCCCCGTAATTCCTTAAGTGGGGCCCACTTGATACATGGATATGCTTCAATTCTCGTCTCAACCCTTTAAATTAAATGAGGAGATGGATGGTTGGAACAGATTGTCTTCATTGGCATCAGAAATGGGCCCCATGTGCAGGAGCGTGTGCACATGTGTCGTGCACTGGCGAAACACCGAATGAGCAGTAGTCGGTCAGATTGCGCTGACCCGACTCTGCTCAGATTCAAAATTCCAATCTCTGTGTCAAACAGAGACTTGCGATCAGGTGCAGGTGGGCCACCATCATCATCCAGTTGGATGATCCGAACCATTCATTGCCTTCAGACGATCAAACCGACCGTACGAAGGCCTGTTTCCTGATGTCTTCGGACGCTGCATCTACACGAAGGTTTCAAAGCATAATGGATGGCGGAGCAGAGAGATCGGTGGGTCACACCAAAATTTGTCCAAAACACGTCATATCCGAACGGTTTTTCGGGTAGAACACAATGTACGGTGTAGATTTCTCAGATGATTTGAATTGTGGGCCCCGCCAGCAGCTCAGTGGAAGGAATTTGTTGCTGCGAACAGAGCCAGCGACTCGTTGCAGTGGGCCACCATCTTGATTCGAAGTCCCGATCCGGACCGTCCATTGAATTCCCATAAGCCCTATTACCAAGGCCTAGGTGACAAAACTCCAAAGAACAGCGATAATGGGCTTCCAGCCGTTCACACACAGGACGAACGGCGGCAAGAAAAATCCAGTGGACCGCACCAGAACCCATCCAAAACCGACCATACCCGACCGAAATTTCATGGGGAATCCGGTGGACGGTTCGGATTTCTCAAAAGATTAAGGAAGTGGGTCCCACTGAGAGTCCAGCGCCGACGTCTGCGGATCCTGTTTACGCAGTCTGCGCACGCTCGGCCGATCCGGGCCGTTCTGCAAGCATGGCGAGGATCGTTCCACGCATCTGGACCGTCCAAACTACACCCATGGGACGACCGACCACTTCCAAGGTGATTGTCCAGATCAGATTTCGGAAAGGGGTTCCCCGTTTCTAGTCTGTTGGTTGCCCCCAAGTCACGGTGTTCTCCACTGTCTCCAGCTGTACACGCAGTGCGGAAAATCTCCACTGTCTCCAGCTGTACACGCAGTGCGGAAAATCTCCGCAGCCGATTCCATCTCGGACTCTTGCAGCTTCTCCACCGACGGGCTTGCTCTATGTAAGAAAGAAAAAGGAGAGGTGGAAACGGGCAGCCGTGGAGGGAATCCAGGATCTGGCACACGTGAAAATAGAGAGGAGAGAGAAGGGCAGCGGCTATGGTGTTTTCTTCTTTTTCTCCCTTTTCTTTAATCTTTGCCTAGTTTATTTTTTTTTAGAGATTTTTGCTTGATCATGTCAAGCTAAACTTCTTAGCTAGGGCTAAGAGGTGAAGCTTGTGGAGGGATGGGACTGATCCAATGGCTTTGATTGAGGTTCTGAATTATTTTTAATTTTAATTTGATTATAAGGAATGCTTCTAGTCTTTAATGGTCTGTTGTGACTGAAATTACAATGGGTCTGCAATGGCTTTGAGCATGTTCTTTTCCTTTCTATGTTTATGACGTCAGGAAGCCCTGTTGTTCACCATCGTCTCCTGGGCATGGTTGGATGACGGTACCCTTTCCTAGCCTTCATACAATGTTGATGTGGTTGGTAATTAGTTTAATTTTGTTGTTTACTTTGTCTCTTGGGCATGGTTTGGTGATGGAATCCATTCTAATTCATATACCCTTCATCTCTTGAAAACTATATCAATGACAGTTCAGTTGATTTTCATGAATCAAGAGTAGTTCTCCCTGATCTCTACAAGTAGATCCTCTGAATCCCTAGTTCCCTTTCTCTGAATTTTCTGAAGTTTTAGATTAAATATTTCACCATTATTATTCAAATTACACTCAATTTAGATTTCATCTCATTCTAGTTCTAGTTCTAGTTAGTTTCAGATAACGTACAGGTTTCAGTCCCTGTGGATTCGACCTCGGTCTTACTAAGTTATTACTACATCACAACCCTATACTTGGGGAGTGAACAAGTTTTTAGCGCCGTTCCAAGTGTTCGGGACCGACTTTGCTACGTATTTCTGAAATTAATTGGTTTTAGAATTAGATTAAGATTAGGATTGTACTAACTTTAATTTTAGATTTTTCTTTCTTAGAACTAATTTTCTTGTTTTGTAGGGTCTTTGATAGATTGTCTAAATTGGTAACTTCGTCTAATTTCTCTACTTTTTCTATTTTTTTAGATTTGGTCTTATCTCTTAGATACTAACTTGGGTTGTTTTGTTTTGCAGGATCTTAACATAGGAACTTCTTATTTGGTAACACCTTTCTAACTTCTCCTCTTACTTTCCATATTGTTGTAGGATCTTTTCTTTTATTTTTCTAGTATTAGACTCAGAGTTAGGGTTCTACCATGGAAGCGTGGGTACGTGCATATCTTTGAGATGGATAGGAGATATTGGGGAATGCCTGAGGATTGTGAAATTCAATGAATACCTCAAGATTTCTCTCAATCGAGAACAGATATTGAGAACCGACTAGAACGTTATGTTCCATCGGTTAATAGGGCCGTATACGATCGTAATTATGGGAATGAGGATTATTATCAACCATCATATTCTCCCATGTATGATCAGTATGACTATAACCAGTGGAACCATCAAAACTGGGAAGATGAACCAACAACATGTTGTAATAATTATTCTCTTGGATACCCTACCTTTGAGAACCAACCAGAAACGATCCAAGAGAACTCATTTCAGCATAACATGGAGTGTCTTGCGGAAATTAGAAAAGCAATGGAAGCACTCAATTTGCACCTCGAGAGGATAGAGGAAGCTCA
Organism: Magnolia changhungtana; assembly: GCA_030180095.1. Taxonomy (NCBI): domain Eukaryota; kingdom Viridiplantae; phylum Streptophyta; class Magnoliopsida; order Magnoliales; family Magnoliaceae; genus Magnolia; species Magnolia changhungtana. Next base: position 289,055 of record JASAUF010000370.1, read on the forward strand.
CTCATCCCAACTATAATCCAATCCAGAAATACAATGCCAGGAAAGTGATCCTCACTCGCTTTTGACGAAATCTGGAATTTGGAATGAGGAGTTGGATTCCATTAATGAGCATACGGTTCACTTTCCCGATGAGTCGATCTCGATGACTGTTCAAAAGAATGGGGAAGAAACATGGTTGTCTTTCAAATATAATGATGATGATACACCCCACTCACATGACACACTTGAGTTCAATAAAGAGGAAGAGGTTAGTTTATACGAACCTCGACCCAATCTGGAAATAGAATGTGAGGAAAGCGATCCCATCCCAAGTGTGCACTGCATGGAAGTAGATGATGATGCGTATTGGGAAGATGATCATGAATGTGCAACCCAAATTCCTTGGAATCAATCTCAAGTTTGGTCCAAGTCAATGATCAAGACGTACACGAAGTGGTCGGTCATAATGAGCCACTCCCCTCACCTAACATGTCTGATTTAAAGGTAGAGGATGGGCCCCTTACAACCGACCCTTCTAACTCTTGTGAAACGTGTTTGGACCACTCCTCTGAATCGAATGATGATATGATTCGGGAGATGGACGAGCTACTCGATATGACTCTTGAATTTGAAACCACCCAGTTGAGGCCACCATCTGAACTGTTGAATAATGACGAGTCCAGGCCTCTTCTAAGTAGTATCGATGAACAGAGTCCACACATCAATGCTTCGTATACTGATCCCCAATCTATCTGTGCAGGGTTAAAGCAAGAGAGCATACCTATGGTTACTTTTAAAGACGATGGATCCCTTGAACAGATCATCACACACTTCAATGTGGAAAATGAGTCACTCTCAGCTGAATGTCCCAACTCTTTGGATGATTGCTTGGCACACTTTACAGATTCAAACGATCCCATGATAAGAGACATAGTGAATGCCTTGCAAGACGACAGCTCGGTAGTCATCACAGACCGAAAGAACCCCTACTCTGAAGCCCCTTCTTCCACAGATCCTGAATGTTTACCGTTAAGGGAGAAGGAGCGAAAATTTGAACCAAAGTCTGCTACTTCGGAATGTGTTGAAACCACATCACTTTCTGAAGATTTTTCTGAAATTCATCTAGGTGTAGTCTCTGATTCACCATGGGATACTAACTTCGAAACTTTTTCTGACATAGGTGAATCATATATACTTTGGGTACCTCAAAAGAATCAATGTCAAATTTTTAATGAGGTACATAAGTTTCTCTGGAAAGTCAAGCTCCAGGGCAGCCAAACCTATTGCAAAAAGGGCTTTTGGATGATCCTGTTGAGGAACTTACTGAGAAACTTATCAAGATATTGGCCGGAAGAGGAACCTTGCGGCATGATCGAGTAGCTTTTCCCTACTTTCTTAGGACTAGGGTAGTTTCCTTTATGTTGTTTTAAGATAGACGGTAAACTTAGTGCTCCTGGGAGGCAACCCAGCTTTTTCATTCCATTTCATTTTCCTAGTTAGTTAGTTCAATGTTTGTGGGTAACATTACTGCAAACCCTCACGAGACTACAACTCGTCCACTAGGGCCAACCTAGGGGTTTAAAGGCTTGTTGCATACGCTAAATGCAATCGAGAGCACCTGCGAAAGTGGTATAGGTAAGATTTTATTTTTGTTATTTTTGTGTTGTTATCTCTCTCGTGCTAACCAACGTCCATGATGCGATCTCTTGGAAAGTGTCTCTCGATTCATCATCCAGGTATTATCTTCCCATCACTTCATATTTACTTTTCGTTGTCTCATGTGCATTGCATGTTTATATCTTTTACATTGAGGACAATGTAGATTTTAGGTTGGGGGTGGGAGATTAGGAAACCTAATCAGTGTTTTCTTGGTCTTGAGCAAAAATTGTGAAAATTTTTAATTTTTCTGGCATTTCTTGTGAATTTGAAGTGATTTTAACAGTCATCTTGGATTTAGAATTCCAAGATAAGTGATGTTGGCAATTTATGACTCTTGGATTCCGTATTTGTTAGATTTCACAGTTAAGTTCGAACTATTAATCCTTGATTAGAGGTTTTAAACATTGATTGAGTCATGATTTCACAGGACACATCTTGCTTGCACGTTAAGGTTCAGTTTAATATTAAAGGATTAACTTGGTAATCACTAAACATGGAAGGAACCAGCCTGAACAGTTGCCCGTCATGATCAATTGAAGAAAAAGAAAATACAAATGCCTTTAGAAAGGGGTGGGTGAATAATCTTCACCATAGGTTTGCTCCCTATAGGTGTGGATTTCATTCCCCATGGATAATATGAGAAAAGGTTTGGGTATACAGTCTTCATCATAGGTTTGCTCCCTATAGGTGAGGATTTAATTTCCCTTCTTGGTATTACTATTAATGGAAAGCTGAAGGAATGAAAAGATGATCTTTGAGGCAAGCTTTGGTTATCATGAATTCTCTTGTAGGTTACCAACGATATCCTGAAATAAAGAATTGAATCTTAATGATCGATAAGCCGAGATTACACTATACATACATGGAACTCAATGTTTAAAATTTTTCTAATTAATGGGTTAAAACTTTGAACTTGATTATGAAGTTTACCAGGTGCTTGAGTCCGGCAGAAAGTAATACCCAACATTCATGAATTTTAGAATTCTAGTATCTAGATTGTGTCTCAAAGATCACCTGAGTTCATAGAAATTGTTTTGTAATTCTCAACTTAATTTTCGCATACTTTGCTCGGGACTAGCAAAATGCTGGTTGGGGGTTGTGTTGAGGGTCAAATATTGCATATCGAGACCCTAGTAATTACGATTTTACGAACATGATATCCTTTAATTGTTTGCTTTACTCGTGTGTATAATGCAAGGTGTATTTGTGAGCGGGATCGAAATAGGCAGCTAAAAGCATGGAATTAACACTCTGATGACACCAAGGCAAGGGACGGACTCCAGGGGACCAAGATCGAAGAATTCACCTGCCAGAGATCCAAGAAAACGGATAAACTGAAGCTCAAGTGGCCTGAAAGATGTCCGAATGTAAAATCACAAGGTTGTCACCATCCGATCGGCTCTGAATTTCATACATGGTCTGAGGACCATAAATTGACCGTACACGTCAATTTTCATCCATTGGAGACCTCTAGAAGTAGCCCAACACACAGATCATCCCCGTAATTCCTTAAGTGGGGCCCACTTGATACATGGATATGCTTCAATTCTCGTCTCAACCCTTTAAATTAAATGAGGAGATGGATGGTTGGAACAGATTGTCTTCATTGGCATCAGAAATGGGCCCCATGTGCAGGAGCGTGTGCACATGTGTCGTGCACTGGCGAAACACCGAATGAGCGAGTCGGTCGGTCGGATGCGGCGGCGACCCGACCGCTCGATTCAAAATTCCAATCTCTCGTGTCAAACAGAGACTTGCGATCAGTGCGGGTGGGCCACCATCATCATCCGGTTGGATGATCCGAACCATTCATTGCCTTCGAGACGATCAAACCGACCGTCACGAAGGCTGTTTCTCTCGATGTCTTCGGACGCCTGCATCTACACGAAGGTTTCAAAGCATAATGGATGGCGGAGCGAGAGAGATCGGTGGGTCACACCAAAATTTGTCCAAAACACGTCATATCCGAACGGTTTTTCGGGTAGAACACAATGTACGGTGTAGATTTCTCAGATGATTTGAATTGTGGGCCCCCCTTGCGGCGGCACTCATGGAAGGAATTTGTTCTTCGCGAACGAGAGCCAACGACTCGTTGCGATGGGCCACCATCTTGATTCGAAGTCCCGATCCGGACCGTCCATTGAATTCCCATAAGCCCTATTACCAAGGCTCAGGTGACAAAACTCCAAAGAACGGCGATAATGGGCTTCCGGCCGTTCACACAGACGAACGGCGGCAAGAAAAATCCAGTGGACCGCACCAGAACCCATCCAAAACCGACCATACCCGACCGAAATTTCATGGGGAATCCGGTGGATGGTTCGGATTTCTCAAAAGATTAAGGAAGTGGGTCCCACTGAGAGTCCAGCACCGACGTCTGCGGATCCTGTTTACGCAGTCTGCGCACGCTCGGCCGATCCGGGCCGTTCTGCAAGCATGGCGAGGATCGTTCCACGCATCTGGACCGTCCAAACTACACCCATGGGACGACCGACCACTTCCAAGGTGATTGTCCAGATCAGATTTCGGAAAGGGGTTCCCCGTTTCTAGTCTGTTGGTTGCCCCCAAGTCACGGTGTTCTCCACTGTCTCCAGACATGACACGCGGTGCGGAAAATCTCCCTGCTCTCCGGTCACACGCGGTCTGGGAAAATCTCATGACGCGATTCCATCTCGGACTCTTGCAGCCTTCTCCACCGACGGGCTTGCTCTATGTAAGAAAGAAAAAGGAGAGGTGGAAACGGGCAGCCGTGGAGGGAATCCAGGATCTGGCACACGTGAAAATAGAGAGGAGAGAGAAGGGCAGCGGCTATGGTGTTTTCTTCTTTTTCTCCCTTTTCTTTAATCTTTGCCTAGTTTATTTTTTTTTTAGAGATTTTTGCTTGATCATGTCAAGCTAAACTTCTTAGCTAGGGCTAAGAGGTGAAGCTTGTGGAGGGATGGGACTGATCCAATGGCTTTGATTGAGGTTCTGAATTATTTTTAATTTTAATTTGATTATAAGGAATGCTTCTAGTCTTTAATGGTCTGTTGTGACTGAAATTACAATGGGTCTGCAATGGCTTTGAGCATGTTCTTTTCCTTTCTATGTTTATGACGTCAGGAAGCCCTGTTGTTCACCATCGTCTCCTGGGCATGGTTGGATGACGGTACCCTTTCCTAGCCTTCATACAATGTTGATGTGGTTGGTAATTAGTTTAATTTTGTTGTTTACTTTGTCTCTTGGGCATGGTTTGGTGATGGAATCCATTCTAATTCATATACCCTTCATCTCTTGAAAACTATATCAATGACAGTTCAGTTGATTTTCATGAATCAAGAGTAGTTCTCCCTGATCTCTACAAGTAGATCCTCTGAATCCCTAGTTCCCTTTCTCTGAATTTTCTGAAGTTTTAGATTAAATATTTCACCATTATTATTCAAATTACACTCAATTTAGATTTCATCTCATTCTAGTTCTAGTTCTAGTTAGTTTCAGATAACGTACAGGTTTCAGTCCCTGTGGATTCGACCTCGGTCTTACTAAGTTATTACTACATCACAACCCTATACTTGGGGAGTGAACAAGTTTTTGGCGCCGTTGCCGGGGACTGACGGCTACGTATTTCTGAAATTAATTGGTTTTAGAATTAGATTAAGATTAGGATTGTACTAACTTTAATTTTAGATTTTTCTTTCTTAGAACTAACTTTCTTGTTTTGTAGGGTCTTTGATAGATTGTCTAAATTGGTAACTTCGTCCTAATTTCTCTACTTTTTCTATTTTTTTTTAGATTTGGTCTTATCTCTTAGATACTAACTTGGGTTGTTTTGTTTTGCAGGATCTTAACATAGGAACTTCTTATTTGGTAACACCTTTCTAACTTCTCCTCTTACTTTCCATATTGTTGTAGGATCTTTTCTTTTATTTTTCTAGTATTAGACTCAGAGTTAGGGTTCTACCATGGAAGCGTGGGTACGTGCATATGCTGAGATGGATAGGAGATATTGGGGAATGCCTGAGGATTGTGAAATTCAATGAATACCTCAAGATTTCTCTCAATCGAGAACAGATATTGAGAACCGACTAGAACGTTATGTTCCATCGGTTAATAGGGCCGTATACGATCGTAATTATGGGAATGAGGATTATTATCAAACATCATATTCTCCCATGTATGATCAAGTATGACTATAACCAAAGTGGAACCATCAAAGCGGGAAGATGAACCAACAACATGTTGTAATAATTATTCTCTTGGATACCCTACCTTTGAGAACCAACCAGAAACGATCCAAGAGAACTCATTTCAGCATAACATGGAGTGTCTTGCGGAAATTAGAAAAGCAATGGAAGCACTCAATTTGCACCTCGAGAGGATAGAGGAAGCTCACTCATCCCAACTATAATCCAATCCAGAAATACAATGCCAGGAAAGTGATCCTCACTCGCTTTTGACGAAATCTGGAATTTGGAATGAGGAGTTGGATTCCATTAATGAGCATACGGTTCACTTTCCCGATGAGTCGATCTCGATGACTGTTCAAAAGAATGGGGAAGAAACATGGTTGTCTTTCAAATATAATGATGATGATACACCCCACTCACATGACACACTTGAGTTCAATAAAGAGGAAGAGGTTAGTTTATACGAACCTCGACCCAATCTGGAAATAGAATGTGAGGAAAGCGATCCCATCCCAAGTGTGCACTGCATGGAAGTAGATGATGATGCGTATTGGGAAGATGATCATGAATGTGCAACCCAAATTCCCTTGGAATCAATCTCAAGTTTGGTCCAAGTCAATGATCAAGACGTACACGAAGTGGTCGGTCATAATGAGCCACTCCCCTCACCTAACATGTCTGATTTAAAGGTAGAGGATGGGCCCCTTACAACCGACCCTTCTAACTCTTGTGAAACGTGTTTGGACCACTCCTCTGAATCGAATGATGATATGATTCGGGAGATGGACGAGCTACTCGATATGACTCTTGAATTTGAAACCACCCAGTTGAGGCCACCATCTGAACTGTTGAATAATGACGAGTCCAGGCCTCTTCTAAGTAGTATCGATGAACAGAGTCCACACATCAATGCTTCGTATACTGATCCCCAATCTATCTGTGCAGGGTTAAAGCAAGAGAGCATACCTATGGTTACTTTTAAAGACGATGGATCCCTTGAACAGATCATCACACACTTCAATGTGGAAAATGAGTCACTCTCAGCTGAATGTCCCAACTCTTTGGATGATTGCTTGGCACACTTTACAGATTCAAACGACCCATGATAAGAGACATAGTGAATGCCTTGCAAGAGACAAATGACTCGGTAGTCATCACACGGGACCGAAAGAACCCCTACTCAAGCCCCTTCTTCCACAGATCCTGAATGTTTACCGTTAAGGGAGAAGGAGCGAAAATTTGAACCAAAGTCTGCTACTTCGGAATGTGTTGAAACCACATCACTTTCTGAAGATTTTTCTGAAATTCATCTAGGTGTAGTCTCTGATTCACCATGGGATACTAACTTCGAAACTTTTTCTGACATAGGTGAATCATATATACTTTGGGTACCTCAAAAGAATCAATGTCAAATTTTTAATGAGGTACATAAGTTTCTCTGGAAAGTCAAGCTCCAGGGCAGCCAAACCTATTGCAAAAAGGGCTTTTGGATGATCCTGTTGAGGAACTTACTGAGAAACTTATCAAGATATTGGCCGGAAGAGGAACCTTGCGGCATGATCGAGTAGCTTTTCCCTACTTTCTTAGGACTAGGGTAGTTTCCTTTATGTTGTTTTAAGATAGACGGTAAACTTAGTGCTCCTGGGAGGCAACCCAGCTTTTTCATTCCATTTCATTTTCCTAGTTAGTTAGTTCAATGTTTGTGGGTAACATTACTGCAAACCCTCACGAGACTACAACTCGTCCACTAGGGCCAACCTAGGGGTTTAAAGGCTTGTTGCAGACACGCTAAATGCAATCGAGAGCACCTGCGAAAGTGGTATAGGTAAGATTTTATTTTTGTTATTTTTGTGTTGTTATCTCTCTCGTGCTAACCAACGTCCATGATGCGATCTCTTGGAAAGTGTCTCTCGATTCATCATCCAGGTATTATCTTCCCATCACTTCATATTTACTTTTCGTTGTCTCATGTGCATTGCATGTTTATATCTTTTACATTGAGGACAATGTAGATTTTAGGTTGGGGGTGGGAGATTAGGAAACCTAATCAGTGTTTTCTTGGTCTTGAGCAAAAATTGTGAAAATTTTTAATTTTTCTGGCATTTCTTGTGAATTTGAAGTGATTTTAACAGTCATCTTGGATTTAGAATTCCAAGATAAGTGATGTTGGCAATTTATGACTCTTGGATTCCGTATTTGTTAGATTTCACAGTTAAGTTCGAACTATTAATCCTTGATTAGAGGTTTTAAACATTGATTGAGTCATGATTTCACAGGACACATCTTGCTTGCACTTTAAGGTTCAGTTTAATATTAAAGGATTAACTTGGTAATCACTAAACATGGAAGGAACCCAGCCTGAACAGTTGCCGTCATGATCAATTGAAGAAAAAGAAAATACAAATGCCTTTAGAAAGGGGTGGGTGAATAATCTTCACCATAGGTTTGCTCCCTATAGGTGTGGATTTCATTCCCCATGGATAATATGAGAAAAGGTTTGGGTATACAGTCTTCATCATAGGTTTGCTCCCTATAGGTGAGGATTTAATTTCCCTTCTTGGTATTACTATTAATGGAAAGCTGAAGGAATGAAAAGATGATCTTTGAGGCAAGCTTTGGTTATCATGAATTCTCTTGTAGGTTACCAACGATATCCTGAAATAAAGAATTGAATCTTAATGATCGATAAGCCGAGATTACACTATACATACATGGAACTCAATGTTTAAAATTTTTCTAATTAATGGGTTAAAACTTTGAACTTGATTATGAAGTTTACCAGGTGCTTGAGTCCGGCAGAAAGTAATACCCAACATTCATGAATTTTAGAATTCTAGTATCTAGATTGTGTCTCAAAGATCACCTGAGTTCATAGAAATTGTTTTGTAATTCTCAACTTAATTTTCGCATACTTTGCTCGGGACTAGCAAAATGCTGGTTGGGGGTTGTGTTGAGGGTCAAATATTGCATATCAGACCCTAGTAATTACCTGATTTTACGAACATGATATCCTTTAATTGTTTGCTTTACTCGTGTGTATAATGCAAGGTGTATTTGTGAGCCGGGATCGAAATAGGCAGCTAAAAGCATGGAATTAACACTCTGATGACACCAAGGCAAGGGACGGACTCCAGGGGACCAAGATCGAAGAATTCACCTGCCAGAGATCCAAGAAAACGGATAAACTGAAGCTCAAGTGGCCTGAAAGATGTCCAGAATGTAAAATCACAAGGTTGTCACCATCTGATCGGCTCTGAATTTCATACATGGTCTGAGGACCATAAATTGACCGTACACGTCAATTTTCATCCATTGGAGACCTCTAGAAGTAGCCCAACAGACAGATCATCCCCGTAATTCCTTAAGTGGGGCCCACTTGATACATGGATATGCTTCAATTCTCGTCTCAACCCTTTAAATTAAATGAGGAGATGGATGGTTGGAACAGATTGTCTTCATTGGCATCAGAAATGGGCCCCATGTGCAGGAGCGTGTGCACATGTGTCGTGCACTGGCGAAACACCGAATGAGCAGTAGTCGGTCAGATTGCGCTGACCCGACTCTGCTCAAATTCAAAATTCCAATCTCTGTGTCAAACAGAGACTTGCGATCAGGTGCAGGTGGGCCACCATCATCATCCAGTTGGATGATCCGAACCATTCATTGCCTTCAGACGATCAAATCGACCGTACGAAGGCCTGTTTCCTGATGTCTTCGGACGCTGCATCTACACGAAGGCTTCAAAGCATAATGGATGGCGGAGTAGAGAGATCGGTGGGTCACACCAAAATTTGTCCAAAACACGTCATATCCGAACGATTTTTCGGGTAGAACACAATGTACGGTGTAGATTTCTCAGATGATTTGAATTGTGGGCCCTGCCAGCAGCTCAGCGAAAGGAATTTGTTGCTGCGAACAGAGCCACCGACTCGTTGCAGTGGGCCACCATCTTGATTCGAAGTCCCGATCCGGACCGTCCATTGAATTCCCACAAGCCCTATTACCAAGGCCTAGGTGACAAAACTCCAAAGAACAACGATAATGGGCTTCCAGCCGTTCACACACAGGACGAACGGCGGCAAGAAAAATCCAGTGGACCGCACCAGAACCCATCCAAAACCGACCATACCCGACCGAAATTTCATGGGGAATCCGGTGGACGGTTCGGATTTCTCAAAAGATTAAGGAAGTGGGTCCCACTGAGAGTCCAGCGCCGACGTTTGCGGATCCTGTTTACGCAGTCTGCACACGCTCGGCCGATCCGGGCCGTTCTGCAAGCATGGCGAGGATCGTTCCACGCATCTGGACCGTCCAAACTACACCCATGGGACGACCGACCACTTCCAAGGTGATTGTCCGGATCAGATTTCGGAAAGGGGTTCCCCGTTTCTAGTCTGTTGGTTGCCTGCAAGTCACGGTGTTCTCCACTGTCTCCAGCTGTACACGCAGTGTGGAAAATCTCCGCAGCCGACTCCATCTCGGACTCTTGCAGCTTCTCCACCGACGGGCTTGCTCTATAAAAGAAAGAAAAAGGAGAGGTGGAAACGGGCAGCCGTGGAGGGAATCCAGGATCTGGCACACGTGAAAACAGAGAGGAGAGAGAAGGGCAGCGGCTATGGTGTTTTCTTCTTTTTCTCCCTTTTCTTTAATCTTTGCCTAGTTTATTTTTTTTAGAGATTTTTGCTTGATCATGTCAAGCTAAACTTCTTAGCTAGGGCTAAGAGGTGAAGCTTGTGGAGGGATGGGACTGATCCAATGGCTCTGATTGAGGTTCTGAATTATTTTTAATTTTAATTTGATTATAAGGAATGCTTCTAGTCTTTAATGGTCTGTTGTGACTGAAATTACAATGGGTCTGCAATGGCTTTGAGCATGTTCTTTTCCTTTCTATGTTTATGACGTCAGGAAGCCCTGTTGTTCACCATCGTCTCATGGGCATGGTCGGATGACGGTACCCTTTCCTAGCCTTCATACAATGTTGATGTGGTTGGTAATTAGTTTAACTCTGTTGTTTACTTTGTCTCCTGGGCATGGTTTGGTGATGGAATCCATTCTAATTCATATACCCTTCATCTCTTGAAAACTATATCAATGACAGTTCAGTTGATTTTCATGAATCAAGAGTAGTTCTCCCTGATCGCTACAAGTGGATCCTCTGAATCCCTAGTTCCCTTTCTCTGAATTTTCTGAAGTTTTAGATTAAATATTTCACCATTATTCTTCAAATTACACTCAATTTAGATTTCATCTCATTCTAGTTCTAGTTCTAGTTAGTTTCAGATAACGTACAGGTTTTAGTCCCTGTGGATTCGACCTCGGTCTTACCGAGTTATTACTACATCACAACCCTATACTTGGGGAGTGAACAAGCTTTACTCCTGAGTTCCAACGCATCACTTATGCAACATAGATAATGATGATTAAATGTTGTCCATGTTAATGCATTAAAAATGAGTGGGATTATACCAAAACAACATATCATACTCCGGAGATGATTAGTTTAAGCAAGCGGAAGACTGTGATAGATATATAAAATATATAAACTATTGTAAGTCTCTAGAGTGTGAACATGTTACCAGGTTAAATAATTACGCGTAAATTTCTAAAATATACAAAAGGTGTAATGTCATCTAAGTAACATCCCAGAAACCCCCGTCAATCAGGACATGGCTCACATGAACCCGCCTGAAAACTGCATGTAGGAGGATGCCTCCTCGTCATCCTCGAAGTCGGCTCCGCCTTGTAAGCATCACCACCACCTACAACAAAGACAGGGTCTGGTTGGTGTGTACAGCACCGTCCCGTAACATGGGAGTGAGTGATCAACTCAGTGGAACAATAAAGCATAGGTTAACATGTTATCAATTCAGTCAAGCAGTAATGATAAAGTTGTACAACACTCATATCCTAAGTACTCTTGTTAATGCAAGAATGATATGAAATAATGATGCATGCCCTCGCCAACGCTCCCTCAGCGACTTCATCTCACGATCGCGGCATGCAACCCTTCCTCAGTGCTTGACCTGCTACGCCAAATGCACACGTAATGCAGTGCATGCACGTGATTAGCCAGGTTCTTACTTAAGTTTATTCATACAATAGGATTGGGAAGCTTAGGTACCTCCCCTATATCATTTTTCAAACAATGATCCATTCTAGGGTCGTCAGTCCTAGTAAATCTCATACGATGATGCGGTTCTAGGTCACTACAAAGGGCTCGTCACCTGATCAGTGTAGGCCTAGTTTATACTCTAATTCTACGGAAAGGCTCGTCGCCTCAACGCAGTCTCAGAGTATGCTCGAAGTCACTACAAATGGCTCGTCACTTGATCAGTGTAGGCCGACAACTCGAATACAATGTCTCATACCACCGTATTCGGCTCACGAGGCAGTGTTGCTCACTGGTCACTACGGGGAGGCTCGTCGCCCCATCGTAGGCCGACAACTCAACCACGGTGTCCCATACCACCATGTCCAGCTCATGAGTCTTAGCAGATCAGGTACCAAGATTAACGGGATTCACTGGTGAGTTTGGTACCTTAGATTCAAGCAGTAGCATCCATACATGGTGAACATACATCGGATCAATCGGGTTACTTGACGAGCTCGACTAGTACGAGCGCACATCGATTTGATCGACATGGAGTGCATAAGAATTCCGCGTGGCCTAACCACTGTCGCCAAACGACATACGACTCGGGTTCGTCAAACATATCTATCGTAGCTGAAACCATTTGGCCACCGATCGTAAACAGCTACCGATTGCCTAAACTACATCGTAGCCCCAAACACATTATGATGTAAGAAATATGTACATGTGGTAATCATACAACACTTAACAATCATTTCAACCATGGATAGCATTTGGAAATACAATGAAACACATATAATATGCCATGTTACATATACATATTCTACTCAAACACATCATATAGATTTACAGCTCATTGAAGGAATTTATATACATAGCTAAGGTGGTTGAGAATCCTATCTCAACTACCTTATTAACTACATTTCATCTAGCAACAACTCATTCAAGCATTTTGTCAAACTCTTAGCCTACACATAACCGACATACATGACGTATATTGATTTCAACATATAATAGGACAAATCCTTTCATCGAGGAGCTGTTTAATACACATCAATCATATTCTTATATTTCATATACATGGCAGGCACAAATCATGAATCCATATCCATTCAATCATTTCAACAAACACCTAGACTACACACTTTAACATATATATATTAGACTAGGTATAACATATATCCTGGTAAGCCCTTTTATAAGGGAGTTGCCACATACACAACGAGCATATATTCATGGTTAATAATCATGCAAGCACAGATCCAAATTCCATATTCATTCAAACATATCAACAAACACTTGGAATTCACTATATTCAACATAGTTCATATATATGTGTAAAGTGCGGAAAGCGTCGTATCTAAGCATGTGATAGCAATCAAGTCAGTCATAAATCATTAACTGACATTGAAAGCCTTGAAAACCATAACTTAAACATCTAAAGTCCGCACCTTTCGCCGATAGTCTCGTAACAATCTCAGTTTAAACATTAAGCCTTTGTCTACGACACAATGACAACCTATAACAGGGAATAGGTTAGCTATTCCACCATATATTCTATTTGAATCTCTAAAATAGGTTTGGGTTAGGATTTCTTACCCAAATACGAAGTCGAAATCGCCGGAATAGCGATACAGAAGCAGTAACCAAGCACGTGGAGCGATGGGATTGAATCCCAGGAACTCTCTCTCACTTTCTCTCTCATTCCTTCACTCTTTGCACTCTTCTCTCTCCTAGGTTTTCCAAATTCGTATGGAATGAGAGAGAGAGAGAGAGTGTGTTTAAGATCCTTATATAGGCCCATAACTGACCGGAATGACCCCAAGGCCATGGTATACTTAAGTTATAGCCAAAATCCATCTGTTTCGGCTCAATGGAGCACTTCTGGAGGCCCTTTTTCTGCGTGCGGTCGGACTTAAGCTCTCTGACATTGGATCTAAGTCGAGCTAAGTTTTCAGTCCGATCGAATTGACAGATCGACCGTGGCAGACCAGTTTCAGTTCAACGGTCACCGGTACTCGATCAGGGCCATAAGTGGCCTGACATGTGTTGAAAATTTCACCTGATCAGATTGTGTAATTAGGTCAGATTCTGATGGTCCGAAAGCTTAAATTTGGTCTGCAAGCGAATGACTCAAATTACTTAAATCTAAGTTCACTTTCTAAAAATATTCGCGTTTCTCACACACTTCGCTCCGAGCTCAAGTTGTACGTTTTTGGATACTATCTGGATTTAATTTTCGAGATGGTTGTCAAGCCCAGCAAGGCGGTCCTAACCATATGGTTTCGGGGTATTCTAACTTTTGACGTGCGGTCCAGGTTCGATACGGAGTTTCAACGCACTCCCGAGAGCGACCGAGGATAGTGATGGGTCCTAAGTTTTAGGGTAATGTGGCGTTAACGATTCTACTCATTTTGGGTTTTGCAGTTCGTATTTAAAGTGGTTCGAGTTAATTCTATTGATTGTTCAGTTTGGCACTCAACTATATCGTGCCCTAATTACGACAGAATAAGGTCCTAGGGCAGTTCTACGCCCGTTTCTGACATTTTTATCTAGTTTAAGTATTGTTATTCATCATTTAAACTTTAGGAGTAGTGTCCAATGGAAAAGTACTTAGAAAAATCTAAGGAACAAGGTGGTGAAAGGTGAGATTTTAAAGGAAATGGGTTAAAAGGGGATTTGAGGCTTTAGGATTGAATTCTGAAAAGTTAATAACGTGTTAGGATCGACCCATTGCCTAAGGACGTCTATTTCCAAGTTTGTAAAATTCCGGGGTGTTACAATCTACCCCCCTTAAAAATAATTTCATCCCCGAAATTAGCTAAGGCTTCTATTGGGTTTGTTTCCAACGAGTACATTTGTGGACACACTAACCTCAGCTATTGCAATTCAGCTCATACCCATTGTTACGCCTATTCTTTAATATGAATTGGTTTAATACTTGAACCCTAATTTCTTTCCTTTAATGACTTCATTATTGACATTCTAAGGAAGATTTAGATCCGATTTAGTGACCTAACCTTATGTGTATCTTGGATCAATTTCCTTCGATCTTGGGCCAGTGGGGCAGGGGTCGACCACGCTCCCGCTGCGCCACTTTGATCTAATGGATGTTACAGACTGACTTAACTCGATTGGGCTCAAAACGTTCTAACCCCCCCCCCCTTAAAATTATTTTTACTCTTAAGGCTCAAGAATCTATGTCTTGATTCGTATGTCAGAATAAGGTGTAATTTAGGACCTAACCTTAGCATGAAATTGGAAACGATATCTCAATACGTTGGTCTTTCTTCCATCGATGATGTGTGTTAGGGCATTGGTACCTATGGTTATAGAAAGGAGCTAAAATGATGTATGTTGAGGTTGATTTCTGGGACGGGGGTGAGTTGTGGTAAGATGCCTAATTCTACCAGAGAAAGACTTTGCCACGTCCCAACTTACCTTTTTTAATCATGTCCAGTTTAATACCGTAATATAATCTATACATTATTAGTACATATGGACTTTTGACAAAATAGGTTAACGGGTAGACTATTTTTTTAAGTTCATACGCACAATATGTATGCCAGAATGGTCTATGACTCAAGACCCTATTCCTAACTATCTGTTGCCCATTTGAGGAATTTTCGGGGTCTATAGAAAAAAAATTTATCTCTATAGCTATATGTTCTTAACACTCCTCAAATGCGAAGTAATAAACTTTTGGTTGTAAGTGGTCGGGCTTACACAGAAGGAAAGTTGTGTAGTGGGTCTGAGCCGGATACACAAACCTTCTGCCTAGCTATGACAGAAATTTTGTCGCATCAGTTCTTAATCCTAGTTGATCCTGATCTTCTGCTTGATCAGAGCATTGAGTTCATTGGTAACTACCAGGATTGAGAATTCGATTCAAACCGCGAATACTTCGCTTAAATATATATTTTCTCTACTCCGTGTTTCCGATTGCAATAAGTATTTGAGAAGACAATTATAAGGGACGTATTGATTTGACCTAACGTTCAATCAAAGGATATATAAATTTTCTCTGAGCATGACTAGTTTCTAAGTCAAAACAACTTTCCTAAGAGTTATTAAAGAAGCCTATAAGTATCAAGGGAATCCAATGAAAGAATGAGGCCTCCCTCCAACCTAATTAAGCCGACTAACGAAGTCTATCATTCAATTATTTTGCATGATCAGTCTTTTACATTCCTTAGTATAACTAGTAACCTAGTTTTAATTTATGATTAGTGGTAACCCAATAGTTGTAATCCAAGGTCTACGCTCATGCACTAGATGATTTCATACCCTTTCTAATACAAGAGATTGTTTTATCGCTTAGGGTCAAAAGTTGTCTGATTGGAATTTGAGTTACCCGAACTTGAATTTAACTATGCTCGAGCACTTCACATATGCTCATACCAGCTAAGGAGGTCCTAGGGTTCACGTTATCAATTTATTGGATTTCCCATACTGTCAGGTCTTTCGAAATCTAGGAGCACCACTCAAGGTCCAAAACTCTAAGGGCCTATTTGGCCAGTGGTCTTAAGTTCTATTAAATAGGACTGCATTGCTAATCCCACCTCGGGATTGGGAATGACATGTTTGGGAGGGTGGGATGGGATAAAAATCAATTTCATAGGCTTTGGAAAATGAGCCTTGTGTTGGAAAGTGTAAGATGGGATTTCCAAATCCCATGATGATGAATTTCCAAGTGTAATTTGAAAGGAAATCCCGAGGTTTACTTTTAATTCCGTACCTTCCAAACATGGTATTGGAAACCATGGGATACACCCAATCTAGGGACAATAACTTACACATGCATTTATTGTTACTTTTACAATTTTATCCACCCTAATCTCTTATAATGCAGTTGATCGAACGGGCCCTAAATGTCCCATCATTTGGAGGTCGTGAAGGTTATGGAACACAAAAACGTGGGTTTGAATGCTCAAATGAAAGGGAATGAAGAAGGTAAACAGCTATGAGAGAGGGATTTGAAAGGGTGGTGTGAGTGGTGCACGAAAATGGAAGGAGAAACACTTGGAGGGGCGATTTGAGTGAGGATTTGGGTGTTTTCTTGAGAAAAGAGAGCTTAGAGGGGTAGTTTCTGAAGAGGGGGCATAGTAGAGGGGTTTAAAATCGACCCACCATGCATTAGTGGGCCATACAACGCCCTAAAGGCGTCGGCCCGAACCGGCCCGCCCGTCCAGGCCCGCCAGGCGACTAGGCCTCGCGGAACCGGCGAGGGCCTCGCTGACCTCTAGACCTTCTAGCGAGGGCTCACTGGTGGGGCGAGGTCCTCCTACCCCCTGTACCCTAAATGCATGCGGGACCCACCCTGGGTCCCCCTGGATACACTCCGTTAGGCCCCCGACTCCATTTTGAGTCGTTTCGGGACATTTCGAGTAGTTTCTAATGTACATTCAAATTTATCAATTGTTGAAGGCTGCAATGGGGTAAATCGTGGTCTAAACCCATCAATTGACGGTCTAGGGGTGATCCGGGGTCATCTCAAGCGATCACGGATGTGTACAAACCCGATCTCAGCGATCATTTTCAGTAAATTTCACCAATTGGCGAAACTGGTAAACCTAAGATTGTTTCTACATTTTTCTCACACCCACCTAGGTCAAAATACGTCAGCGTACATCGTGTGACCATAACCTAGGTCTGGTTTTATCCAAATCATCTCTGATACCATCTTGTAACGCCCTGAAAATCGGGGATCGAGCATAAGCTCAACTCTTGAGTTCCAACGCATCACTTATGCAATATAGATAATGATAATTAAATGTTGTCCATGTTAGTGCATTAAACATGAGTGGGATTATACCAAAACAACATATCATACTCCAGAGATGATTAGTTTAAGCAAGCGGAAGACTGTGATAGATATATAAAATATATAAATTGTTGTAAGTCTCCAAAGTATGAACATGTTACCAGGTTAAATAATTACGCGTAAATTTTCAAAATATACAAAAGGTGTAATGTCATCTAGGAAGCATCACAGAAATTTCCATCGATCAGGACACGGCTCACATGAACCCGCCTGAAAACTGCATGTAGGAGGATGCCTCCTCATCATCCTCGAAGTCCGGCTCCGCCTCGTAGGCATCACCACCACCTACAACGAAGACAGAGTCTGGTTGGTGTGTACAACACCGTCCCATAACGTGAGAGTGAGTGATCAACTCAGTGGAACAATAAAGCATAGGTTAATATGTTATCAATTCAGTCAAGCAGTAATGATAAAGCAATACAACACTCATATCCTAAGTACTCTTGTTAATGCAAAAATGATATGAAATAATGATGCATGCCCTCGCCTACACTCCCTCAGTGACTTCATCTCACGATCGCAGCATGCAACCCTTCCTCAGTGCTTGACCTGCTACGCCAAACGCACACGTAATGCAGTGCATGCACGTGATTAGCCAGGTTCTTACTTAAATTTATTCATACAGTAGGATTGGAAAGCTTAGGTACCTCCCCTATATCATTTCCCAAACAATGATCCATTCTAGGGTCGTCAGTCCTAGTAAATCTCATACGATGTTGCGGTTCTAGGTCACTACAAAGGGCTCGTCACCTGATCAGTATAGGCTTAGTTTATACTCTAGTTGCTACGGAAAGGCTCGTCGCCTCAATGCAGTCTCAGAGTATGCTCGAGGTCACTACAAAGGACTCGTCACCTGATCAGTGTAGGCCGACAGCTCGAATACAGTGTCCCATACCACCGTATTCGGCTCACGAGGCGGTGTTGCTCACTGGTCACTACGGGGAGGCTCGTCGCCCCAGCGTAGGCCGACAGCTCGACCACGGTGTCCCATACCACCATGTCCAGCTCATGAGTCTTAGCAGATCGAGGTACCAAGGTTAACGGGATTCACTGGTGAGTTTGGTACCTTAGATTCAAGCAATAATGTCCATACATGGTGAACATACATCGGGTCAATCGGGTTACTTGACGAGCTCGACTAGTACGAGCGCACATCGATTTGATAGACATGGAGTGCATAAGCATTCCGCGTGGCCTAACCACTGTCGCCAAACGACATACGACTCGGGTTTGTCGAACGTATCTATCGTGGTTGAAACCATTTGGCCACCAATCGTAAACAGCTACCAATTGCCTGGACTACATCGTAGCCCCAAACACATTATGATGTAAGAAATATGTACATGTGGTAATCATACAACACTTAACAATCATTTCAACCATGGATAGCATTTGGAAATACAATGAAACACATATAACATGACATGTTACATATACATATTCTACTCAAACACACCATATAGATTTACAGCTCATTGAAGGAATTTATATACATAGCTAAGGTGGTTGAGAATCCTATCTCAACTACCTTATTAACTACATTTCATCTAACAACAACTCATTCAAGCATTTTGTCAAATACTTAGCCTACACATAACCGACATACATGACGTATGTTGATTTCAACATATAATAGGACAAATCCTTTCACCGAGGAGCTATCTAATACACATCAATCATGTTCTTATATTCCATACACATGGTAGGCACAAATCATGAATCCATATTCATTCAGTCATTTCAACAAACACCTAGACTACACACTTTAACATATATGTATTAGACTAGGTATAACATATATCCTGGTAAGCCCTTTTACAAGGGAGTTGCCACATACACAACGAGCATATATTCATGGTTAATAATCATAGTAAGCACAGATCCAAATTCCATATTCATTCAAACATATCAACAAACACTTGGAATTCACTATATTCAACATAGTTCATTTATATGTATAAAGTGCAGAAAGCGTCGTATCTAAGCATGTGATAGCAATCGAGTCAGTCATAAATCATTAACTGACATTGAAAGCCTTAAAAACCATAACCTAAACATCTAAAGTCCGCACCTTTCGCCTGTATACTCGTAATGATCTCAATTTAAACACTAAGTCTTTGTCTACGGCACAACGGCAACCTATAACAGGGAATAGGTTAGCTATTCCACCATATATTCTATTTGAATCTCTAAAATAGGGGGTTAGGATTTCTTACCCAAATACGGAGTCGGAATCGCTGGAATAACGATACAGAAGCAGTAGCCAAGCACGTGGAGCGATGGGATTGAATCCCAGGAACTCTCTCCCACTTTCTCTCTCACTTTCTCTCTCTTTCCTTCACTCTTTGCTCTCTTCTCTCTCCTAGGTTTTCCAAATTCGTATGGAATGAGTGAGAGAGGGTTTAAGGTCCTTATATAGGCCCAGAACTCACTGAAATGACCCCAGGGCCATGGTATACTTAGGTTATAGCCAAAATCCATCTGTTTCGGCTCAACGGAGCACTTCTGGAGGCCTATTTTCTACATGCGATCGGACTTAAGCTCCCTGACATTGGATCTAGGTCAAGCTAAGTTTTCAGTCCGATCGAATTTACGGATCGACCGTGACGGACCAGTTTCAGTTTAACAGTCACCGGTACTCGATTAGGGCCACAAGTGGACTGACATGTGTTGAAAATTTCCCCTGATCTGGGGGTGTAATTGGGTCAAATTCTGACGGTCCGAAAGCTTAAATTTGGTCTGCAAGCGAATGACTCAAATCACTCAAATCTGAGTTCACTTTCTAAAAATATTCGCGTTTCTCACACACTTCGCTCCGAGCTCAAGTTGTGCGTTTCTGGATACTATCTGGATTTGATTTCCGAGATGGTTATCAAGCCCAATAAGGCGGTCCTAACCGTATGGTTTCAGGGTATTCGGACTTTCGACGTGGGGTCCAGGTCCGATACGGAGTTTCAACGCACTCCCGAGAGCAACCAGGGATAGAGATGGGTGTCCTAAGTTTTAGGGTAATGTAGCGTTAACGGTTCTACTCGTTTTTGGTCTTGCAGTTCTTATTTAAAGTGGTTCGAGCTAATTCTATTGATTGTTCAGTTTGGCACTCAACTATATCATGCCCTAATTACGACAGAATAAGGTCCTACGGCAGTTCTACGCCCCTTTCTGGCATTTTTACCTAGTTTAAGTATTGTTCTTCATCATTTAAACTTTAGGATTAGTGTCTAATGAGAAAGTACTTAGAAAAATCTAAGGGACAAGGTGGTGAAAGGTGAGATTTTAAAGAAAATGGGTTAAAAGGGGATTTGAGGCTTTAGGATTGAATTCTGAAAAGTTAATAACGTGTTAGGATCGACCCATTGCTTAAGGACGTCTATTTCCAAGTTGGCAAAAATTCGGGGTGTTACATGATGACTTTTGGCTTTGATCAGGCCTTCTTTGATCCATCTTGAACATGAAAGTTTCTGCGACCCACTCTACATCAGTACCTCTGTGTCCACTAAGCAATAACTTGGAACTTTTTACTTCACTAAAATGAGAAATAAGAAATATAAGACTTTTCTCTCTCACTGTACAAGAAATTTCCTACCTAAGAATCTTAAGGAGGTACTACTCTTTCTACAAGTATTCCATTTTTAGAGACCCCACAAAAAATAGCATTGTTTAAAGCTTAAGAAAACTAAGCTTCACGGCACATTCTAAGAGATGAGATGGAAAATTTCTTGCCTTACTCTAAGCTCACAACAACAAGCTCTCCTTTTGGGATAGGTATAAGCCTAGTGGTGACTAGAAGACATGATTAGCCATCGAGATATTGGGCTTCCTTGTACCACCACATTGCCTATTTTTTAAAATCAAGAAGTTTCAATTGTAAGGTGATGATTTCTTCCCCGAGCTTTCCACTTTCAAATTAGTCTAAGGAATAGTTTCGATTTAAATTACAATTGGTAAGTTATAATTCATGATCACTTGCGCTAATTGTCGAGTCTTAAGGGATAGTTTCCATTTGAACTACAACTGATATCTTAGAATCCATGATTACTTGCAATAGTTGTTGAATCTTACATATTAATTTCCATATGAACTTCAACTGACATCTTATGTCTATGATTCATAACCACCTGCGATAGTTAGTGAGCTTTACTATAAACATCTATCTTGCATGCAAACATATATGTTGTATCTATACACTTTCTCCTACTTATGGATTGCTTATGAGTCAGTTATGAAATTCGAATAATTACATTAATTAGTGGTAAGCTCCACTTATATACGTAAACCCATACTTAGGATGTAACGGGATTGAATGTGCTTGAAATGGGCCCTCGACTTGGAGGTTACCTTGGGTGGTGGAATATTAATATGGGTTTACCATCCATAGATTGTTGTGCCTACATGCCTTTTGGGGATAACCTCTTTACCGCCCTGATTTAATATTGCCCTACATGACCTCTTTACCACTTTGATTTAGCATTTACCTTATGCGACCTTTTTATCGTTTCGATTTGTTATTTGTCTTATGTGACCTTCTGGTCACTTTGATTTGATGTTTGTCATGTCTGACTTCGATGATTTATTCTCATATAACCATGCAGTGGTAAGTCCTACGTATTGAACTATGATTGACCACTAGTCGATGGGGTTTCATTAAACATCCTAATGTGGGATTCTCATGAGCCGAGGATGGTGGCATGAGATACTATGCCCAAGCTGTCGGCCTACGTTGGGCGATGAGTTCCCCGTAGTGACCTTTGAGCGTTATTAAATGGCAAGTTGTAACCGAAATAATAACGGATGGACTAATCATGCATTCATAGTATACGGACGATGACGGGTGGCTAATTCTAGATGTCGTAGCACGTGCCCTTAATGTGGTATCGTTTTGCTAGCTCACAAACCATCGACTATCGACCCACATACGTGATGTATTTGGGTTGGGTCACTATGCTTGTACGTGATGTACGCACGTGATGTGCTTCACTGGTGACCGACCATATGCATAGGCTTCACCCAAAGTCCGACTGGATGAGCATCCCCAGGTTAATGTGCACTCATACATCCATGCATTTAAATAAGATTGCATCTTGTAATGTTTTGAATGCCTTATTTCTTTAAACTATGCTTGACTAATGCGGTGGTGCGTAATCTTGAGAGGAATTTACACTGAGCCACCCATGGATTATAGACTGATCCGTCCATCTTATAGCCATAAGTGGTGAAATCCTACTACAGTGTGCGTGGGTGTGTGACAAGTGTGTGTGTAAAAATAAAAATAAAATTAAAAAAGGTTTCAAAAACCATGGCGTGACACTAGAAGACTTCACTGTTATTTGTAATAAAGGGCATGGGAATGGACGCCTATAGATTCTCCATATCTTGGACTAGAATTTTATCTGGTGAGAGAAAATTAAAAGAAACAACGTTTAACACCATGATAGAGTTTGATGATGGTTTATACTCATTTTTTATTTTATTTTTTTACTCGGTCCCAGAAATTGGAGGAAAGCATATTAGATGACTTACATTGAATAGTCGGAACCATGTGTTCCAATTTAGAAAGTAACACTGATTTTATCTCTTTAATAGATATGATAGATGGAGACTTGAAGGATGGTCCACATGAAAATACATTCAAAAGCCCAAATTGAACAAACTAATTCCCATTAATTGAAGTTAGGATTGTTCAATGAATCTGATTGATCTACAATGCATCCCACAATCTGGACGGTTTATTTTGAGCTAGTGTTTGTCATGTATACTGTTTCTGACTGCCTAAGTATCAACCGTTACATTAAATAGTGAATGGTCCAAATTCAATATCACAAATGGAAGTCAACAGCTAATTAGGATTTTTCAATCAATCTATTTTTGGGGTTATGTCTTATCTAAAGTGGGTCCTACATTTTGGACTGAGATGATTGGCCCCATTTTCCTGATTCGATAATTCTATCCATAAGATCCATGCCTATAAGTTTGGACTGTTTCGGTGATCCAACTGTTAGAATTGTCTAATCTGGAAAATATTTTAAGAATCTACCGTTAATTATGGGCTCCTTCTGATCAACCGTCAGGATCCAAGTACGGTAAGACCTGCATGCGTAAACTTGCGCATTAGGACGCTATTCACATTTCTCTTTTTAAAAGCGTTCCTAGCAACGCACCAATATAGATTCTAGTCTGAAATCAAGATGCCCTCCACCGCGTGATGATCTGAACCCTTCATCAAGAAGCTGACACTGTAGATGGTTAATGTCAAAGATATCTCACACATAAGAGATCTCATCACCCATACAAAGTCGATTACAATCAACCGTCCAGAGAAAGTACTTCTGCAACTCACCTTTGCATGAAAAGCGATGATCTCCTATCAATGAGATTCTTTCTATGTTGACTATACACTGAGAAATGATCAGATACAGGGGCTGTATTTGAAAGTTACTATAAAGTGGGACACAACAGCTAAATCAATGGACATCAACTTATGACTCATTGTCCTCATGTGGCCCACCTAATGAATGAATCAGCTTGATTGTCATATCAAGTGATCATCATTATTTTTTCTCGTACTTTGCAAGGATTGGATATTCTGCACATACGATGAAATGGAATTTTTTTCTCATACTTTGCACAGGTTGAATATTCCAATCACCACCATTTACTACTGCACGGCCTACTTGAGATTTGAATTTGCTTGATTTTTGAGCTCATGTCCTAACATCATTTCCATGCACAAAATACCCATTTCTATCCCCCGAGAGTCGTTTTAGTCACTTTCTTGTTAGTCAAAGTGAAAATTGGTGTGCTTTTTTACTATATCTAAAATAGATGGAAGCACATATTGGAATAGTTATAGAGGGTTTTATATGTCAAAATCCCTCTATTCTTTAAAATAACTGCCAAGCGAACTTATGATGGATGATACACTGGAGCTTAGCTACTTAGAAATTGCATACAAAATGCTAAATTTTTTGCTTATTTTGTTATTTAACTATTGTATTGGTGGACATTTATGTAGGTTTGTTGTTAAAGTTAAAATATGACATTTGTGCAAGAGGCATTCAAAAAATAACACTGAAAACCCTACCAAGGGTTCGGGCTAGGCTAATGGGCTTTCTACATATGACTGACAATGGGCCAGGCAATCCAAAGAGCCCAACCAAGGTCACTAATATACGGTAGCTTGATAGAAGTGGTCTTGCAAAGATGCCCATTTTGGTTTTTTTTTATCCTAGCCCATGTACCACGTTTTTTTTTTATCCTAGCCCATGTACCACGTTTCATCTCTCTCTCTCTCTCTCTCTCTCTCTCTCTCTCTCTCTCTCTCTCTCTCCAATGAAACAGCTCCCCAACGCTTTATATCCAAATTTGGAGAAGATTGTGAGTGGTATGTTACCCTGGCAAAAGTAGTCTTGTCCACTTCATTTTTTTGATCTCGCTCTCTCTCTCAAATAGTCAGCTTCTTAGAATGCTCACATAAGAGTTACAGGTGCGCTCCCACCTTTCTGGGGAAAAAGAAAAGATACATGCAATGCGTAGCCTGATTTGTTGCCTTCAAGCCCATTTTTCCATTTCTTCTTCTCCCTGAATGCAATCCTTCTGAGAATCATTCACCTTCTCTTTTTGGTTGGTGGGATTCACCTTCATGGCCTCGTACAAACCATTCCTCCTTTTCTGAATTGTCCTCCAACGTCTCCTTGTCCTACTGGGTCTGCGTTGTGCTAGTAGGCAGAAGACTTGGAATCTCTGTTTGTGCTGCAAAAGAGAAGCCAATCACTGAAGCTACGAGATACAAAAACCAACTGGAACCACTATTCTATCTATTCAAACATTTCCCTTCAAAGGAAAAAACATTCACGAATTTTAATAGAGACTAAATGCTAAGGCATTATAAATCAATAGAATCAAGCACATTTAAAGAGCAATTTAACTTTTCATTTAAAAGATCGAAGAGGGGGGGGGGGGGGGGGGGGGGAGAATTCCTACCTCCATTTTGCGGACTGATCAGAAGAGAGAGCAGAGACCTGAAGCAGGACACTAGCCAGTCGAGCGGAAATTTGCAGGATGTATGCATGTTTATTATGACAAGAGCTGCTACAAAGGTTACTAGGCTTGCAGTTGCCCTAATTATTGACCCACGCCCACGCCCCAACATTTTATGATCATGGCTATCATTCTCAGTTGATGTGGAATTATTGATGTTCTGACTGCTCAGCCTATTATCAGGAGTGATATTTGGCGGTGGACAGACAGTGTTCGTTGCAAACATATTTCCCTCAATACTAATAAGAAACATGGAGATTAATTAGTAAGAAACAGGAGATTGTATATCGGATTAATAAAAGAAACATAAGAAATAAGCATCATACATTCATAAGATGCCTACTTTTATTACCTGAGATTTGAAATGAGTTCAAACAGCTTAGGAACAACACCGCTGAAGTAGTTGTTTCGAATATTACTGAAACTTAGAGCAGTTAAAATCAGAACTGTGTACTTAGGCTTAAAAAGAGTTGAAGAATAGACAATCCATACAAAGTAAGACACTTAGTTCAAGACATACAGGTATGATAGAGGGAGACACGCCAGGAAGTGAACTGATCCATTAAATTGGTTGTGCTGCAGGTCACTGACAGAATTGACCATGAATGGTTAATGGTATCCAAATCACATTGCAAAAAAAAAAAAAATTAAAAAATTAAAAAATTAAATGTATAAATTGAAGCAACTTAGCCCATTAGCATACGTACAGAGCAGTAAGACACGTCAAGGTAACAAATGAAATGGGCAGATTTCCTGTGAAACTGTTGTAGGATAAATCCCTGAAACATAATTTACACTTTAGAAGACCATTAAGGTGTCTCCTGAGTCCAACCAGAATAATCCTTCTCCCAACTCCCCACTATACCATGTATGGATATGATATCAGAACCATACACTCAATGGACCCTGCCATGTATGGTCACAGTTTAAAAATAAATTAAACTGGCTGTCTGTTATGCTTGTCCAATTGATGTGATTTCTGAAAGTAAGCCCATCCATGATGGGCCCACTGGAGGGTACAGTTATAATCACTGTACGCATGGCACATGTATGGTGGGGATCGAAGAAAAAATATCATTTAACTCTATAGTTTAATCAATGAAATTATGTCGGTAGAAGTGCACCGAAACTGACTGCTGTGGGTAACTGTTTTCTCGGGAAATCATTTTATACTTTTTTTCTAAAATTAATACTTGCGGTAATATTTCAGGCCAAAATAATTTCCATCTAGTTCATCTACATAACAAAGTCAGCAAATGAAATCTTACATTTGTTTTAGATTCTCCAGACCAGTAAATATGTCCCCAATGGAACCAGAGAGGGAATTGTGACTTAGATTCCTGCACTTGGAAAAAAGATCGGTTGGCAAATATGAGCTGGCTACTCATAAACTAGAGAATTTAACACCCTCACTCATTACAAAACTTACAAATAACGGAGAGATTTCAAGGAAGCTAAGGAGAATGGAATATTCTGTGTCAGCTGATTGAATGCCAGGTTTCTGCATTGCAGGAAGAAAACAAAAATATATCTTGAAATTGAGATTCAAAAAAAAAAAAAAAAAAAAAAAAAAAAAAAAGATTAAATCCTATATAGGAAAAGGAAGCCCTAAAAAGTTATAGACATCTTACATATGGGTTGCACTAGGGGGCAAATATAAAGGAATTACGCCATGGATGCTATTGTTACTGACGTCCCTGTACAAGGGAAGAATATTTGAATTAGTAAAGATAAATGGAACCAGATCAAATAAAAAGCTTTGTTTGTATGTTAAGCTTAACTTACAAAGTGCATTTAAGTTCATCCAAGTGAAGCTAAGCTCATACCATGTGTAGATGAGCATGCAGGATCTTAAATACACTTGGATGAACTTAGACGCACTTAGATGAAAGTAGATGTACGTTAGAATTGAATTGGGTCCGGGCTACAAGATAAATTTCCATAAATTGGGAACAAAAGGAAACGGATTTGCATACAACTGCTGGCAAAACCACTTACAGTTCCTCAAGGTATCGTAGGTTAGCAAGTTCCAAAGCCATCGTTCCAGTGATTTGTAGCCCACAAATTTTGCTGTTGAGGAAATAGAAGTAAAAGCAGTTTGCACAAGAAGAGAAATTGAGGACAAAGATAAGAACAGAAGGTGATGTGTTACATAGATTTGATGGCATCTCCAGAGCATTTGATTCCTTCCCAGCTTTCTCCACAGGGGTCAGCATTTGCAAATTTCCATCCAGTGAGTTGGGGTGGGAAGTTAAGGGAGATGTAAAGGTCCCGCAGAGTTGCGACTGCAATGAGAAAAGAGAAGGGGTAACTCAGGAATTCCATTTGATATGCTGAGTGGAAGTGTGAGAATTTCTGTACTAAGAAAAAGAAAGTGTGAGAATTCCATTTGGTCTTTAGGCATTATTATGCACAGTATTCTCTTGGATTTCAGTTTCCACAAATAGAGCCCATGGTTCAGTAGTACCGGTGGGGTGAATTTGTCCATTTGGGCCCGTCTTGGACGGATGATGTCCAAAAAATCTCCCTCAGGTTGGAATATCCTGACAGCCCATATGGACCCTTTTTTCAATCGAAACTCGAATGTGGAATGTTACTTTATTTCTCTTCTTTGCAATTAATGGGCCAATCACAAATGCAAAGATTAGGACTGCCTATTAGGAAGACTTTGGGCCATGATATGTCCATGGTGGAATGCAGCAGAACAACTGGTTTGTAACTTGTCCGCAGACCCCACTTATGCTAGGCAAAAAAAACAGCTATCCTGGGTCAAGGCCCTTGGTTTAGTAATCTTGACCATTGGCCCTGCCATGTATGGAACATGCCCCAAAAACCTCCTAAATGGAACAATCGTAAATTCTTGACCTTCATACAGTTTGTGGACAGAACAAACCAATAGTCTTGATCTCTGAAAAACTCCCCATTTGTACAAAATTAAAACCCAATCCTACCGAGGTTTCCACTGGGTTGAGTATCATGTGGTTCCTCTTCTCAGATACACAATACACATGCAGCAAAAAACACTAACGGCTTATGAGCCACAACACATTATCATTTCTTGCAGACAAAAAAATGCTAGCATACCTGTGTGGTATTTTCACAGCAGATCCTTACTGGGGCTGGACGATATGTCCTTGATAGAGTGGAATAGCTTGACAAGATTTATGTAGCCAACCCCAATTAGTTGGGATAAGACTTAGATGAGGGTGATTACGATTCCTGTTATAGTTCACTACCATCTCAAAAATGGTGATCTCTTCCACCATACACATGCATGGAAATTCAGACCAGCCAAACCACTGAGCCGATCTCAGATGGAGTAAACCCGGAAATGAGATTGAGCAGATGATGATAACTATCTGATATATGTCATTGAATTGGTAATACTTGTGTTTCTTTTAACCACCCACCAATCAGATTGCTAGGATTGCCAAAAATGGTGATTTTCAAGAAATCCTCCACCATAGTGTGCCCCACAGTTTGGATGGTTGGAATAGCAGTATGTGTGCCGCATTAAGGAGGATTGCTCGCTACTGTCTCAAAAACAGTGGTGAACTTCTACCAGAGATTCTTTTGGACTACGCAAGTGGATTCATTGACCGATGCATATGGATGCCTGGAATGGCCCGACACTCAAGGGGTAGGTCTCACCATGAGCAGGCCATGGGCCTACCACGTGAAGTGGGTATTACACTGATCCACATGGCCCAGGCAGAGCACATGCTTTCATTTCAGTAATCTTTAGAAGTGCCACCGTTTCACCCTTTCAAGTTAGTATATTCTCCCAAATGATCTATCAAAAATTTCAAAAATATATATACATATATATATACAAACAATAAAAGGAGAAGCAATAAACATATTCAAATTACCATCCAAAGGATCGGTCATCGCTGATGTTTCAGAAAACAGCACTCCCCAGAAGATGAATGCGAAGAGAAGAAACATAATGTGATGTTTGGCCATTTATACGAGATATGTATCTATGTTTGCCTGAAAATAGAAACACAAAATCATAAGAAGATAGACAAAAATCAAGAGAGATCATACAAAAGCGTGATATACCCCAGAGATTGCACAAAAAGAAATCAAACGAACAGTCTGCAACGAATTTAAAAGAGTAAATAAAAAAGAAAATCAAATAAAAACAGAGCTTATGAAAACTAATAATCAAAATTTTTATTTTATTTTTTTTAAAAAGGGTAAATAAATAAAGAAGCAGAATCTTGTAAGGATTTTTGAAATTCCATTTCCAAGAAAATCAAAATATTAACAAAGAACCTACTGATTTTGTAGCAATTGGGTAAAGAAAACAGACCTTAGAAACTATTGCCAAAAAAATGGGAGAATCTTGTAAAGGGTTTTGAAATTCTGTTTACAAGAACAGAAATCCAAAAAATTTAAATGCTACAAAATGCTTTTACAGATTCTCAAGAATTTGGTTCAACGACTTGAAAGTACATTTTTGAACTTCTAGGATGAGGTAATTTGTCATTTGTGCAGATTCCTCTAACATCTCTACCCACCGAGTCATTCCCCTTTTTGAAATTCCTAATTGCCGGCAAATGGTTTTCGAAATTCTGTTTACAAGAAGGGAAATCAAGAAAACTCAGATGCTTTAAAATGCTTCTGCCAATAGATTCTCCTGGATTCGATTTGAAAGGACAGTAATCAAGATCGTTTGCAGCTAAAAATCGCTGCAGTGAATTGAATAGAAGATTATTTTTAAAAAGAAACTACTCAAATGGAAGTCTTCTATGATTGGATAATAAAGAAGCACAAGAAAAATCAATCAATCGAGATCGTTTTCAAGAACTAGTTTATAACCAGTCACAGATTGAAAACGCTCAAATAGATTGAAGATTATCAGTAAAAATCATCAAAGATCACTTAATTCAAACAGGATGAAAGAAGAACACAAGTATTCCAAGATCAGATAGCAGATAGAAAAAGATTGAAAGGAAAAACACAGAATAACAAAGAAGAGATTGTAAGCATGATGATATGACAACAGAAGAAGAGCAAAGGATCGACCTTCCAAAAGATGTTAAGAATTCCAGAGATGAGAGAGAGATCCGATGATTGCTTGAGAGAGAGAGAGAGAGAGAGAGAGAGAGAGAGAGAGAGAGTTAGATTGCTAGATGAGAAGGATAGGCGTCATGCTTGCATTTTATGCAAGTGCCTCTGGCGGGAAGACTGTCCTGTGCTGTATGCCCACGTGGCTCTTTTCCATTGCTTGGATCGAAATACTTGCAATGCCTCTGTGGGTCCCACCCGTGTTGTTTGATCTGTACGGTTAAGATATGAAACTTCACCTGATGGATGTAGCGGATGTAGCGGATTCCTGTCCCTCTCATAGGCTTAGGTGTTACCCTTACCGTGTGGGGGCCACCTTGATAAAATTGTTGTATATCCACGCCGCCCATCCGATTTATCAGCCCATTTTAGGACGTTTTTCTAAAAATTAAGGAGATCTAAATCTCCTGTGGACCACACCACTAAAAAAAAAGTTGTGAATGACCTTAAAAACCTTTTTTAGGGATAAAGATGATCTTTGTATTTTCCCTACATCCAGGTCTGATTGACAATATCAACAGGCTGGATAGAAAACAAGCATTATAGATATGCTTACGGTGGGCCTGGGAAAATTTTAATGTTAGGTGTTCAATCACCACTGTTTCCTATGGTGTGGTCCACCTAATATTTGGATCTGCATAATATTTTGATTGACGTCCTAAGTTTCTAGATAAAATCGGATGGACGGCGTGGATATACAACACATTATCAAGGTGGGCCCCACGGTCATAATCCTCTCCCGTCTTCTTGATGGGCGGGGTTGCCTGAAGAACCGATATACGGGGGAGCCATTCTCATGGCAGGATCGATCAGGACCGTCCATCTACTATCCCTTTTTGGATGGCCTATGTTTCAAAAAATCATTCTTATCAGATACTCATAGTCATTGCATTTCTGCACTAAACGTGGATTGTTAACTGTTTTTATCTGATGCTCATAGTCATGGCC
This sequence comes from Magnolia changhungtana, assembly GCA_030180095.1. NCBI lineage: Eukaryota > Viridiplantae > Streptophyta > Magnoliopsida > Magnoliales > Magnoliaceae > Magnolia > Magnolia changhungtana. Next base: position 320,835 of record JASAUF010000370.1, read on the forward strand.
TAATCTTCGCATGTAGCACCCATTTATAGAGCCATCCAAACCACTCAAGTTATAGTTCCAATTGTCGATGAAGATACAAATTTTAGGTGTACCACGTGGTCATTGAACGCCCACCATTAAAAGCTTTATAGGGTCCACCGTAATGTTTTTAAACAATCCAACCAATTCATTTTTTAGAATAGTATTTTAGCCAGATGACCACAAGAAATTTATGTGGAACATATGATTCTGACCAAACAATTAGGATAATCAGATCTCCATAATTTGATGGGGTTTTTTGCCCCGTGCTCGACCAGTCGTGAGCCCTGCTCGACCGGTCGAGGGCTGGTACGACCAGTCGTGGGAGTCGAGTCGTAGCTCGACTCAAAGTCCAGCGAGTTCGGACTATTTTTCTCTGGGGTTCTCGACCGGTCGTAGGTGGTCTACGACCAGTCGTAGGAGGCTAAGACCAGTCCTGGAATTTTCAGGACTAGTCGTAGGTTACGCAGTTTGTTCCGCGATTTTGCGCGAAACTGCGGATTTGAGTCCTTTCGCAACTGAGATGCGGAAAGGAGTTTCCCAAAACTATAAAAGGGGTTGCCTAGGGTTTTTCTAGGTATCATGAGTATCACAAAATAGCAAGAGGGTTTCCTAAAGCTTTACAAGGTATTTGCTAAAGGGTTTAGGGCTATCAAAGGTGAGAGAGAGGGAGAAAGAGAGAGAGAAAGCTTATAGAAGGGAGGTTCTGCTCGTGGAGGTTCTCTACTGTGCAATCTACATCTCAGCGCTTCTATGTCCTCATAATCGGTTAGATCTCTCCGTTTTCTCTATTTCTCTTATTGTTTATCCACTCCTGCGTGAGTGAAAAAGATTGTAACGTTCTACTTCATAGTGGATTGTTGATCTGGACGAGGTCCCGTGGTTTTTACCTCTTTGAGGGTTTTCCACGTAAAAATCTCTTGTGTGGTGTGTGATTGATGCTTTGATTTATTTCATTGCTTTATTATCCATAATTCTGGTTTGTTTCAGGAGGCTAGATCCTAAGGTTTGTGCAAGGCATCCCAACATAATTTTGAGCTCTAATTAAATCCATAGATGAGTTTATCACCCGGAGTGTCCATATTTCACATTCATTCTATGCCCGTTTAATATACGACCAGTGTGCATGCATAATCCATGCATATGCTCATTAATCCAGACCACTGAATAGATTTTTCACATCTTGGATAGGTATACTTCCAACGAAAATGAAAAGGAATGCTGATATCGCGTAGAAAATTATATGAATTGTTAATAACGATAAAAGGTTTGGAAGTAGATGGAACGTTAAGCAAGATTTTGGTGCAACAAACAATCTAAGAGATGTCCCATCTATTAAATTGTCTACATGGGCAAGAAATTTTGCTCATACTGTCTACATTAACATGGTCTACCTATGCAATTTCACACCAATTCTATATAGTCCAATCAGTTGCACGTCATGTCATTACGTGCAAACCTTGATGTTAGTAAGATCTTACATACGATTTGGATGAAGGCATGATAAAGTGCAAGTTTGAGAGAGCACCTCGCAGAGAGAGAACCTAGGTCATACGATTAAAAATTGGACAGACTGAAAACTCAAGTGGGCCATACAAGATAAAAAACTGGGAAAAAACTTTCCTACCATTGAAATCTTCATGGGCTCTACGTTTATGTTTATATGTCATCAAAACCGCTTATAAGGTCATTCCTAATGGAATAAAGTAAAATCTCAAAAAACTTAACCTGACAAGAAGCTTTTATGGCAGAATGAATGTTTCAACGTTAGTCACCGGGTCCCCATTGTTTTCTCTAGTGTATGACACTCAAGTTTTGGATCAACTCCAGTTTTAGTCTAATGTACTAAAAGGATCTCGCAAAACCAATGGACAGGGTGGATTTCTCACAAACATCATGGTGGGCACCACCTAGCATTCCAACTTAGTAACTTCCTGCGAAAGGCTTTCGCAAGAAACCCGCAAGCGTGCAAGCGGGAGAGCATCTCTCTCACCGCAAAGTACATATTACATAAACTCACTCTTAAACTTGCACTTTATTGCGCCTTCATCCAAACCGTACGTACAACTGGCATCAAGGTCCGCACATAATGACGTGAGTAGGTGATCTCTCTCTCTCTCTCTCTCTCTCTCTCTCTCTCTCTCTCTCTCTCTCTCTCTCTCCATATATATATATATATATATATGTGTGTGTGTGTGTGTGTGTGTGTGTGTGTGAATTTTAGATATAAAAAAATCGTGAATACATGCGAATACATAATCACTAGTCCGCATTCGCCCCATACGATGCAATTAACACATAGCAAGCACTAAGCAGGCCCTAGGGCATACAAAAAATGAGACACTAATTTTTTGTTGGTTCACACCCCCAAAAAATGGTGGGATGTTTATGGTTGAAACTTTCCTGGGCCCACAAAAATGTTTACTTGTCATCAAACCTATTCATAAGTTCACACAGACCTAATGAAGGGAAAACACAAATATCAGCTTGATCTAAAACTTCTGTGACCTGCAAGTTTTCAATGAACATTTAATCCCGAATGTTTCCTATTGTGTAGATGGTGTAATTCACTTGAGCTTTGGATTTGCCTCATTTTTTGTCTCACGTCCTAAAACGAGGGGGCAAAATGCGGTCATCAACCAAACTGCATCTGGGCCCATGCAATGCATGAAAGAAAGTTATGACCCCAACACCAACCAGCTTGTGTCAAAGCTTTGTGGCCCCACCATGATGAATATCCACACCGCCCATCCATATTGCCAACTCATTTTAGGATATGGGATCAACAATGAGGCATATCCAAAGCTTAGGTGGACCACACCATAGAAAACAGAAGGAATTGAACACTTAGTTGAAAACTTCTCAGGGCCTGCACCTATGTTTATTTGTCATCCAACCTGTTCATAAAGTCAAATAATTAACCCTTCTATATGAAGGGCAAACACAAATATCAGCTTTATCCAAAACTAATGTGGCCTCTAAGAACTTTTCAACAGTAAGAGTTCAATCTTCAATCCCCTCTCTTTCCTATGGTGTGTTCCACTTGAGATTTGTCTTTGCCTCATTTTTAGCCTCATGCCCTAAAATGAGCTCGCAAAATGGATGGACAGTGTGGATAAAAAACATTATTGCAAGGCCCACATAGCTTTGACACCAGCTTGCTAGTTCGTGCGGGCTAGAAAGTTATTTGGTACTAAAACAGCCCATAGATGTTCAAGGTAAAGGCCCATGCAAAGCATGTTTGAAAGTTATTAAGTCGGGTACAACAATTATTTAGCCAATCAAATTCCATCATTAGTACCCTTGTCCCTTCAAAGTTGTTTTTACATCATCCTTTATGATTTGTGATCTTCTTCCAAAGATGGCCCGGGTGAGTACTCAACCAGTTTCAATAGAAAGCAATGAATAGGCTGGGTGGACTGCTGTTTATGGGCCAAACTGCATTCAACTATCAGACAATCATAACCATCCAATTAGTGGCCCATAAAAACATTGACAAAACAAGAGCGAAAGAAGTATGTTTCCGCCATCCGTTTGCAGGTGCCTTTAGTGGGGGCAGGCAGTCAAATTGCCATGGCCCACATATGTATGGTTAGAATTACCGTAGAAGGCAGGCGGGCCACAATATGGTGGTCAGAAGGTATAGTTCTATTTCTCCTTTGAACACTACATACTACCGTTCAGTATGGAGGAAAAGGCAATCAAAGTGTCTACTCATCCGTCCGTCTAAGCAAAGGGACCCACCAAAGGAAAGGTGATTGGGGTTGTTTCATATGCTTTGGTGGACCCATCAGCCCGCGATCATTTGCTTTTTCTGAGGCATTTCTTTCGCATATGGTTTTCTTCACAGAAGATTTCTGCTCTGCAGCAAGACAGGTGAGAGTAACCCATTTTCAAAACGGTGGTTTCTGAAATGTAATTAGAGCTGTACACGAGCCGAGTTAGCTCGGTCAGGTTTTTTTTTTTTTAATTTTTTTTTTAATTTTTTTTTTATTTTTAACACACCCACACACACCCCCACACACTCACGCTGTAGTGGACTTTCATCACCTATGGATACTCGAACCCTCGACTAGGTGTTGAAACTCCCGAGAGTCTACCACCCGAGCAAGAGCAAGGATCCTTAGCTAGGTCAACTTGCTTGATTTAACTCAAAAAAGCTCAACTCGCCTCAGCAAATTACCTAAGTAAAGGTGATTAGTGTTTGATGAAATACCTGTAAAGTGGTGTTACTGTTTTTTTTATGCTGCTTCAACTATATTTGAGAAAATGTTGCACAGGTTTGAACTCAGCTCGAACTGGCCTGAGCTGCTGACTGAACTGAGCCGAGGTGGCCAGTCAAGCTCAAGGACCAAGCTGAGACAAGTTTGAGCTGGGGTTAGCTGCTGGTCGAGCCGAGCAGTGCCAAGCTCGACTGGGCATGTATAGCTCTATATGTAAGAGAAACCCAGCTGTCCAAATCGTTAGCCCCATTGCAGACGGAACATGAGTTTGAAATCACACTCATGGGGTAATCTTAAACCTATCTGATTCCGTCTGTTGAAATTGGACCATCAACAATAACGATTTTTTAACTGCCTTTTGATGGCTGCCAATTAGATGTGACCTTTGGGCTATGCTCCATCCAAGATATGGCCCACAATTCGGACAGTCCAGATTCCCAAACATGCATAGCTGAAGCATCACTGCTATTTTGAAGACCAAGAAGAACTATCACCTGCCTCTAGCCCAGCAGCCCTTGTTTTGTATTTCTGGATAGGCTGTCGATGGGTCTCCAGACCCATTGGTAATCAGATGAACCTGACCCGATTTTAATGGGCCTGGATCACATCTTTTGGACCTGTTAAGAAATCAGATCGGGTTGGGGTCAGGTGGGTTGTGACCTTTGGGCTATGCTCTATCCATGATATGGCCCACAGTTCGGACAGTCCAGATTCCCACACATGCACAGCTGAAGCATCACTGGCACATGAAAACCATGATGAACTATCATCCCCTAGCCCAGAAGACCTTGTGTTATATTTCTAACGAGGGCTGTAACGGGTAACGGGAGCCCTTGGTATCCCTATGTACCTGACCCGATTTTAATGGGTCTATCACATCTTTTTTGAGCCGTTAAGATATCAGATCAGGTTTGGGTCTCACCCTTTGGACCCAGTTGAAAATTAGGTATAGTTGGGTTTGGGTCAGGTCCACATCACAGACCCAGTTAAAGACGGGTCAGGTGGGATGTGGGTTGGGTTCACTTAGTTTCAATAGTATAATCATGTATCTAACATATATTGATGATTCTAGCAACAAATCAGGTTCTCTGAGCCACAAGCATGAAATACCCCAATTACCCACCGTTAATGTGTCGAAGTGGTACGAGTGTGTGAGATCTACTTCATCCATCGGGTGGGCTGAACCGTGTAAATGTTTTCACTAGTTCCATACCCAACTCAAAACCCTAGAGATCCAAATGGGCACCCAATTGCAATCAGATCTGGGCCTGAGTCCTCAAGAATTAGACCTGAATCCAATTAGCCAAGGTACGGTACTATAGGACCCGATCCAAACCCTATCCGTTGACAACTCTATTACTAGCAGGTTTTCTATACCCCTTTTATTATCACATGCAACAACCTATAGATGAAGGGAGCTGACATAAAAAGCTCCCAGTAGTTTCTTCCATGACCTGCATTCCATATTCACATCAACCTCTATAATTGGCCATCTACAGGCTAGTTTATGTCAGTGTCATAAACATCGATTCCATAACCTACTATACTTCCTATGCACAGATGCAAAAAAATGATGTAGATGCACTCACTGATTATTGTATAGACACTTGTTGAGTGCAGATGAGTAATCCCCAAACTGCAGGTCAGTCGGCAGCTGCATATCAAAAACATACGAAACAGGCCTTGACACCGTCAGTGGCCTCTTCGTGCTGCTTCTGTTAGAGAACTCCCCAAAGGTTGATTCGTGGAACGGGAATGACTTTGAAAGGAAGAAGAAGCATTCCCTTCCCAATCTCTCCACCTGAAATAGCAAATCATAATTGATCAGCCCTCGAATATGATAGTCGGAAATTATCCATATCAACAACCTGACTGATTATTCATGATCAGTCATGAGATCAAATAAATAGCAATTAGGGATATGATGATCGTTCCCAATATCTGCATCATGATCTTCATAAGAGGAAGATGATCATTCCCAATATCTGTGTCATGTGTATACAGGATGTGGAATTGGTCGACCATTTTTTGTGCATGGTCCTTTCCTAGAGAAGTGTGGCTGAGGTTCTTAGAAAGCTTTAGTATGGCGCGGATGATATTGGAATTCACTGAAAGTCTCTTCCAAGCATGGCAGGGAGGAGGTGCTTGCAGGTATTTGGGCTTTGAGGGGTGAAAGGAACAACGATGCTTCTGCAATTGGAGCGGATTGGTTTCCCACATGTATAGGAAGGCTAGGTTGAATGTGTTGGAGTGGGCTTCATGTATCAAGTCCTTAGTCGGTTGCAACTCTCCCCAGTTCTATGCATTCTGAGGCAGTGAAACAACAATATTATCCTTGTCCACTAGAGTCAAGCATTGTGGGGCACATGTTGGTGTGTATGGCATCCAACCCTTTCAATGGGTGCCCACCGCAATGATGATTAGATGAACAAAAATCAGGCCATCCAATCATCAGGTGGACCACACCATAAAACCTCCAAATTCACATGTGCCCCATTTGACGATTGGATTGGCCTGATATTTGGTACATCTGATCATCATGGAGGAAGGCACCTATCATACGGTTTGAATGTCATACACATGAGCGCGCACGAGCACGCACCATGCGTGCCCCATAATGCCCAACTCCATTTTGTGAGTAAAAACTAAACAGGGACAATTCAGTCATTTCAACTGCAAAGAGCACATTTTGGGACTTCAGCAGAGCACAGGCATTGGGTAGTAAAATCAAAACTCCCGAGGAATTTTACATAAAAAATAAAATAAAATAAAAAATCCCTAGAAAGAGAAAAAATAAACAAAAAAAGACCATTATTCTTTGTTCCAAAATGTTCATGCCGTACTATAGCTGTTGAATAAACAAAGTTTTCTTAGAGTCACTACGAGAAAGGGTTTTTAAAAGTCACTTTTAGCGACGAAATAAATTTTCGTCGCTAAAAGTGTAGCGACGAAAATTTTCGTAGCTAAAAATCGTGCATTGGCCTTTTAGCGACCAAAAGTTTCGTCGCTAAATGCCCCAGCTGCGAAACTTTCTGTCGCTAAAGACTCGGGAACATTTTCTTAAAAAATACATACTTTTAGCGACGAAATGTTTCATCGCCAAAAGTCTCTTTTTAAAAAAAAAATATTCTAGCTCAAAAACCGTACAAAATTCCTGATACACACCTGTTAACAATATATTCTATCATACTCATCATGATATATACATTTCATCCTATTCACATTCACATCCATCTAAACCCAACTTACAAACTTTTAGCGGCGACAATTTTCCTCGCTCAAAAACACTATATAAAACTTTTAGCAGCGAAACTTTTCGCTGCTAAAAATCTTAAACTTTTAGCATTTAAACGGAAAAAAATATATTTGTGTTTTTAGCAGCGAAAAGTTTCGCTGCTAAAAGTTTTGCACTCTACAAGACTTTTAGCAACGAAAATTTTCGCTGCTAAAAATAAACTAACATATCTTTTAGCGACGAAAATTTTCGTCGCCAAAAGTCTCTTTAAAAAAAAACATATTCCAGCTCAAAAACCGCACAAAATTCCTGATATACATCTGTTAACAATATATTCCATCATATTCATCCTAATATACACATTTCATCATATTCACATTCACATCCATCTAAACCCAAACTATATAAACTTTTAGCGGCAAAAATGTTCGTCGCTAAAAAACACTATATAAAACTTTTAGCAGCGAAACTTTTCGCTGCTAAAAATTTCAAACTTTGTGTTAAAACTGAAAAAAAAAATGTGTTTTTAGCAGCGAAAATGTTCGCTGCTAAAAGTCTTGTACTGTACAAGACTTTTAGCAGCAAAAATTTTCGCTGCTAAAAATAAATAACATATCTTTTAGCGACGAAAATTTTCGTCGTCAAAAGTCTTTTAAAAAAAATATATATTCCAGCTCAAAAACCGTACAAAATTCCTGATATACACCTATTAACAATATATTACATCATATTCATCCTGATATACACATTTCATCATATTCACATTCACATCCATCTAAACCCAAACTATATAAACTACATTCATCCAAACACAAAACAATCTTATCTGTATCACATTCATTCACGCATAAATACATATAAACTTATCATAAACAAATAAACAAAAAATCACAAAAATGAAGGCGGAGGTGGTGGGGCATCGGTGGGTAAGCGTGCAGCAAAAGCCTGAAACATCTCCGTCATCCGTCGCTCATGCTCCACCCGCATCTCCTCCATTCTCCTCTCCTGCTTCTCCCTCTGCCTTACCAACTCTTCCTTCATCCTCCTCTGCCTCGCTAAATGATCTTCTATCCTCCTCTCCTGCTCCTCCCTCTGCCTCTCCTACTCCTCCCTCTGCCTCGCCAGCTCCTCCAGATTTAGGTTTAGGTTCAGGTTATAAGTATAGGTTTTGGGATTTGAGAATAGGTTTAGGGTTTAGGGTTTAGGAAATCGGGTTTGGATTCGGGATCGGGTTTAGGTTTGGGTTTCAAGTTTAAGCTTAGGTTACGGTTAGGGAGTTGAGATTAGGATTAGGTATAGGTTTAGGTTTAAGGATTTGAGAATACATTTAGGTTTTAGGTTAAGTTTAGGTTTTAGGTTATAGGTTAAGGTTTAGGTTTTAGGTTTAGGTTACTGTTAGGTTTAGGTTACTGTTAGGTTATAGGTTATAAGTTTAGGTTATAGGTAATAGGTTTAGGTTACAGGTTTAGGTTATAGGTTACAGGTTTAGGTTATACGTTTAGGATTTGGTTTTGGGTTTAGGTTAAGGTTATAGGTTTAGGTTCCATTTAGGTTTAAGTTATAGGTTATAGCTTTGGGAATTGAGAATAGGTTAAGGTTTAGGTTTAGGAAACTTTAGGGTTTAGGGTTTAGGGTTTCGGGTTCGGGATCGGGTTTAGGTTTGCGTTTTCAAGTTTAGGTTTAGGTTTAGGTTAGGGAGTTGAGATTAGGATTTGGTGTAGGTTTAGGTTTAGGGATTTGAGAATACATTTAGGTTTTAGGTTTTAGGTTTAGGTTTTAGCTTATAGGTTTAGGTTATAGGTTTTAGTTTTGGTTTTAAGTTTAGGTTATAGGTTAAGGTTAGGTTTAGGTTTAGGTTATAGCTTTGGGAATGGAGAATAGGTTATGGTTTAGGTTTAGAAGCGGGTTCGGGTTCGGGATCGGGTTTAGGTTTGAGTTTTCAAGTTTAGGTTTAGGTTTAGGTTTAGGTTAGGGAGTTAAGATTAGGATTTGGTGTAAGTTTAGGTTTAGGGATTTGAAAATAGGTTAAGGTTTAGGTTTAGGAAATTGGGTTCGGGTTATGTATCGGGTTTAGGCATGGGTTTTCATGTTTAGGTTTAGGTTTAGGTTAAGGAGTTGAGATTGGGATTTGGTGTAAGTTTAGGTTTAGGGATTTGAGAATAGGTTAAGGTTAAGGTTTAGGTTTAGGAAATCGGGTTCGGGTTCGGGATCGGGTTTAGGCTTGGCTTTTCAAGTTTAGGTTTAGGTTTATGTTAGGAAGTTGAGATTGGTATTAGGTGTAGGTTTAGGTTTAGGGATTTGAGAATAGGTTAAGGTTTAGGTATAGGTTTAGGTTTATGTTTTAGCTTATAGGTTTAGGTTTTGGTTTTAGGTTTAGGTTAAGGTTATAAGTTTAGGTTATAGGTTATAGGTTATAGGTTAAGGTTTAGGTTATAGGTTTTGTTTAGGTTAAGGTTATAGGTTTTGGTTTAGGTTATAGGTTTAGGTTTAGGTTTAGGTTTTAGTTTATAGGTTTAGGTTATAGGTTTAGGTTTTGTTTTTAGGTTTAAGTTAAGGTTATAAGTTTAGGTTACAAGTTTGGTTTAGGTTAAGGTTATAGGTTTTGGTTTAGGTTAAGGTTTAGGTTTTGGGTTTATGTTAAGGTTATAGGTTTAGGTTATAGGTTATAGCTTGGAATTGAGAATAGGTTAAGGTTTAGGTTTAGGAAATCGAGTTTGGGTTCGGGATCGGGTTTAGGCTTGGGTTCTCATGTTTAGGTTTAAGTTTAGGTTAGGGAGTTGAGATTGGGATTTAGTGTAGGTTTAGGTTTAGGGATTTGAGAATAGGTTAAGGTTTAGGTTTAGGAAATCGGGTTTGGGTTCGAGATCGGGTTTTGAAGTTTAGGTTTAGGTTGGGGAGTTGAGATTGGGATTGGGATTGGGATTAGGTTTAGGTTTAGGGATGAGAGAATACATTTAGGTTAGGTTTAGGTTTAGGTTTTAGCTTATAGGTTTAGGTCAAGGTTATAAGTTTAAGTAATAGGTTATAGGTTTTGTTTAGGTTAAGGTTATAGGTTTTGGTTTAAGTTATAGGTTTAGGTTTAGGTTTTAGTTTATAGGTTTAAGTTATAGGTTTAGGTTTTGGTTTTAGGTTATAAGTTTAGGTTTTGTTTAGGTTAAGGTTATAGGTTTTGGTTAAGGTTTAGGTTTTGGGTTTATATTAAGGTTATAGGTTAAGGTTAGGTTAGGTTTAGGTTATAGGTTATAGGTTATAACTTTGGGAATTGAGAATAGGTTAAGGTTTAGGTTTAGGAAATCGGGTTCGGGTTGGTTCGAGATCGGGTTTAGGCTTGGGTTTTCAAGTTTAGGTTTAGGTTTAAGTTAGGGAGTTGAGATAGGGATTTGGTGTAGGTTTAGGTTTAGGGATTTGAGAATAGGTTAAGGTTGAGGTTTAAGAAATCGGGTTGGGGGATCGGGTTTAGAAGTTTAGGTTTAGGTTTAGGTTGGAGAGTTGAGATTGGGATTAGGATTAGGTTTAGGTTTAGGTTTAGGGATTTGAGAATACATTTAGGTTTTAGGTTTAGGTTTAGGTTTTAGCTTATAGGTTTAGGTTATAGGTTTAGGTTTTGGTTTAGGTTTAGGTTTAGGTTATAGGTTATAGGTTTAGGTTTAGGTTATAGGTTATAGGTTTAGGTTAAGGTTATAGGTTTTGGTTTAGGTTTAGGTTTAGGTTTTAGTTTATAGGTTTAGGTTATAAGTTTAGGTTTTGGTTTAGGTTTAAGTTAAGGTTATAAGTTTAGGTTTTTGTTTAGGTTAAGGTTTAGGTTTTGGTTTTAGGTTTTGAGGTTCGCTTTGGTTAAGGTTATAGGCTTTGGTTTAGGTTTAAGGTTTAGGTTTTGGGTTTATGTTAAGGTTATAGGTTTAGGTTAGGTTTAGGTTTAGGTTATAGGTTATAGGTTATAGCTTTGGAAATTTTGAGAATAGGTTAAGGTTTAGGTTTAGAAATTGGGTTTGAATTCGGGATCGGGTTTAGGCTTGGGTTTTCATGTTTAGGTTTAGGTTAGGGAGTTGAGATTGGGATTCGGTGTAGGTTTAGGTTTAGGATTTGAGAATAGGTTAAGGTTGAGGTTTAGGAAATCGGGTTCGGGTTCGGGATCGGGTTTAGGCTTGGGTTTTCATGTTTAGGTTTAGGTTTAGGTTAGGGAAGAGATTGGGATTCGGTGTAGGTTTAGGTTTAGGGATTTGAGAATAGGTTAAGGTTTAGGTTTAGGAAATCGGGTTTGGGTTCGGGATCGGGTTTTGAAGTTTAGGTTTACGTTTAGGTTGGGGAGTTGAGATTGGGATTAGGTTTAGGTTTAGGGATTTAAGAATACATTTAGGTTTTGGGTTTAGGTTTAGGTTTAGGTTAGGTTATAGGTTAAGGTTTAGGGAATTGAGAATAGGTTAAGGATTAGGTTTAGGAAATCGGGTTCGGACCGGGTTTAGGTTTAGCGTTTCAAGTCTAGGTTTAGGTTAAGGAGTTGAGATTAGGATTAGGTGTAGGTTTAGGTTTAGGGATTTGAGAATACATTTAGGTTTTAGGTTATAAGTGTAGGTTATAGGTTTAGGTTTAAGTTAGGTCATAGGTTAAGGTTTAGGGAATTGAGAATAGGTTAAGGTTTAAGTTTAGGGATTTGAGAATACATTTAGGTTTTAGGTTTAGGTTTAGGTTTAGGTTATAGGTTTAGGTTTAGGTTTAGGTTATAGGTTATAGCTTTAGGGGGTGAGAATAGGTTAAGGTTCGGAGTTTAGGAAATCGGGTTCGGGATAGTGTTTAGGTTTGGGTTTTCAAGTTTAGGTTTAGGTTTATATTAAGGTTGTAAGTATAGGTTGTAGGTTAAGGTTTGGGTTTGGGTTTTCAAGTTTAGGTTTAGGTTTAGGTTAGGATTTGAGAATAGGTTTAGGTTAAGGTTATAAGTTTAGGTTTAGGTTGTAAGTATAGGTTATAGGTTAAGGTTAAGGTCTAGGTTAAGGTTATAAGTATAGGTTAAGTATAGGTTATAGGTTAAGGTTTTGGGATTTGAGAATAGGTTTAGGTTAAAGTTATAAGTATGGGTTATAGGTTAAGGTTTAGGTTTAGGAAATCGGGTTCGGGATCGGGTTTAGGTTTGGGTTTAGGTCTTAGGTTATAGGTTATAGGTTTAAGTTTAGGTTTATGTTATAAGTATAGGTTTTGGGATTTGAGAATAGGTTTAGGTTATAAATATAGGTTAAGTTTTAGGGATTTGAGTTTAGGTTAAGGTTTAGGTTTAGGTTTAGGTTGTAAGTTTAGGTTAAGGTTATAAGTTTAGGTTGTAGGTTAAGGTTTACGTTAAGGTTGTAAGTATAGGTTATAGGTTAATGTTAAGGTTAAGGTTTAGGTTATAAGTGTAGGTTATAGGTTTAGGGAAAGGTTAGGTTTAGGTTATAGGTTTTGGGATTTGAGAATAGGTTTAGGTTATAAGTATAGGTTTAGGTTGGGTTATATGTTAAGGTTTAGGGATTTGAGTTTAGGTTAAGGTTTAGGTTTAGGTTAAGGTTGTAAGTTTAGGTTATAGGTTAAGGTTAAGGTCTAGGTTTAGGTTATAAGTATAAGTTTTGGGATTTGAGAATAGGTTTAGGTTAAGGTTATAAGTTTAGGTATAGGTTATAGGTTAAAGTTAAGGTTATAAGTATAGTTTAAGTATAGGTTATAAGTTTAGGTTATAGGTTAAGATTTTGGGATTTGAGAATAGGTTTAAGTTAAGGTTATAAGTATGTGTTATAGGTTAAGGTTTAGGCTTAGGAAATCGGGTGGGATTTGAGAATAGGTTTAGGTTAAGGTTATAAGTATGTGTTATAGATTAAGGTTTAGGTTTAGGAAATCGGGTTCGGGTTCGGGATCGGGTTTAGGTTTGGGTTTAGGTTATAGGTTATAGGTTTAAGTTTAGGTTTATGTTATAAGTATAGGTTTTGGGATTTGAGAATAGGTTTAGGTTAAGGTTATAAGTTTAGGTTAAGGATATAAGTATAGGTTATAAATATAGGTTTAGATTATAGGTTTCAAGTATAGGTTATAGGTTAAGGTTAAGGTCAAGGTCTAGGCTTAGGTAATACATATAGGTTTTGGGATTTGAGAATAGGTTTAGTTTAAGGTTATAAGTCTAGGTTTAGATTATAGGTTAAGGTTTAGGTTTAGGTCAAGGTTATAAGAATAGGTCTAGGTTTAGGTTTATGTTATAAGTATAGGGTGTAAGTTTAGGTTAAGGTTGTAAGTAAAGGTTATAGGTTAAGGTTAAGGTTTAGGTTTCGGCTATAAGTAAAGGTTTCGGGATTTAAGAATAGGTTTAGGTTAAGGTTATAAGTATAGGTTTAGGTTATAGGTTTAGGTTTAGGTTTATGTTTAGGTTATAGGTTTTGGTTTAGGGTTAGTTTTAGGTTATATGTTATAGCTATAGGGAATTGAGAATGGGTTTAGGTTATAGGTTTGGGGTTATAGGCTTAGGTTATGGGTGTGGTACCTGCAAATACAGATATAAACACGGCCTGTCCAAATGGCCAGGCCCCTCCAATGCGGTCCATAGGAAATGGACAGCTTCATCATGGTCATAACAGCGGTTCCCACCTTCCAGGGACTCCCGCTCATCCGGATAGCTCCGACGCACATCCGAGTCTGCTCCATTAATTTTGAGCAAATACAAAAACACGGCATGTCCAAATGGCCAGGCCCCTCCAATGCTGTCCATAGGAAATGGACAGCTTCATCATGGTCATAACAACGGTTCCCACCTTCCAGGGACCCCCGCTCATCCGGATAGCTCCGACGCACATCCAGGTCTGCTCCATTAATTTTGAGTAAATACAAAAACACGCCTTGTCCAAATGGTCAGGCCCCTCCAATGTTGTCCATAGGAAATGGACAGCTTCATCATGGTCATAACAGCGGTTCCCACCTTCCAGGGACCCCCACTCAACATTCGGATAGCTTCGATGCAAATCCGGGTATGCTCCATCAATTTCGAGCTAATACATTTAAAAACAAGCTAGGCATCTATTTTTTTGTGGATGAGAACCAATTTTCTAGACTATTCATCAGGCAGTCCCTACAATGTAATATTCCATCTATACAGCTATCGACCAATAAATGAGATCCAATCTTCCAGACTATTCATCAGGCCATCCACACAAGAAACAATCCCCATTCTACAGCTCTGTGTGTGTGTGGCATCAATTGAGTTTGAATGGGAAAGAAGAGAAGTTGGGTGAAGAGAGCAAGAGAAAGGGCTATCCTAGACCATCCATTCACTTAGATATTATGATCTACGCCATTGATCATATATGGTGGGTCATCCTGCATGTGAATCAGAGGGGTGGTTTTAATAAATACTAAAAGAGCTCTTAACCAGCAGGCTGTCCTAAATACTAAAGAGTTCTTAATTAAGTTAATATAACGAGAAGGACAGGAAAAGCTTCAGAAAGATTTACCTTCTACATTAGTAGAATATCCTTTGAGGTGTCACCAGAAAGGCTAGCATAACCAACAGCTCTCAGAGCCCTTCTGCTTATTGGCTTTCTTCCCCTCTTCTGCGCTTTTCGTTCATCTTCTTCTTGTTGGAAAACATTTATACTGTCTTCAATAACATCCGGCAAGTAGTCACCATCGAAATATGGCAAACGAGTCACACTTGCTTTAACCTTGCACTCGTCAACAAGCACAAAGAAACGATCATATAAATCAGTGCGCTCCACCACAATATTCTCCTTGAGAGCTTTATGTAGCATGGATCGGTACCTGAGAGATCATTTAAACAACACCAGACTTATGTTAGATAACGAGAAACATGTGTTTGTACACACATACACACATATGAACATGTACAAATAAAAACTGTCGTGCTCACCACTCTCTCAGCCTATCAGATTTTAGCAACTTCTGCGTCTCAGGATGACAATTTAGTATATAATCATCTCCTTTCAAAGGTGGACTGGACATATGTGACAGCTAACAAAACCTCGTCTCTTGCAATAATCAAGATATCCAATCTACAATTAAGAACAAATAAGTTTACATATGTGAGTATGAAGAAGCTTTAAAGGGCTCACTTATTCAAATGAGGCAAAATTATTAGCCAACTAGCCCTGCTATGGCTACCCCCCTAATGTGTGCATGAGGTCCAAGCCATTCATTAGATTGGTCCCATCTTGTTTTTGCCAAAGCCCAAAAGATCAGGCCAGTTTAGTCACCGGATGTGCAACACATGTATATATGTCAAATGTGGACCTTTTGTCAACTTTTTTCACTATCTCCTCTGTTCATGCATTTGGCCTGCCCAATGACCAGACATGCCTGATTTTTACACCACAATCCTAGGGGAGTGCATAAGGTGGGAGCCAATGGATGTTCCGTGGACTAAAAATCAGGACACTACACTATTTAGGTTCATAGAGTGGAAATGGTCAAATTTGAAAAACAGATCAGTAGTAGGATTCAACATCCGACTCCCTTGAGGAAACTTGTGAGTTTTTTTTTAAAAAAAAATTATAATATTAAAAACTTGTGAATTTGTAGACTTGTGTCCTCACACAACCAATGATGGTGATTTGATATGACTGCAGTCTGCAAGCCCCATTGAGAGAGTGGCTTATTCTATTATGAGCTCATCATTCATCTGTAAATTGTGAATAGCGGAACCAAACGATGGGGTGCAAAATGTCCTGTTTTATATTGCTTGTTACAGGTAAAAAAGAAAGTAATGGGCTGGCATTTTAAGTCACCACTCAACAGATTTCAAAAAGAAACAAGAGAATTGCAAGACTACAAATCTTCAAAAGACAAGGAAAGTTCACAAGTCAGCACAACTATTAGCAAGAAAAATCTTAACATATCTTAATTTCTTGTCCTTTGGTGGTAAACTAATTATATAGTTCCGAAACATACTCCAGTAGTTTTGCTAATTATATAGTCACAAAACATTTCTTATGGTTTTTACTTGAACCCTTTGACTAGCTTTACTATTCAATTTCATAAAACAAGTTGTCTTTTGTAGTCTTTTTAACATGCTAGACTTACCAAAGTTTATGTTTATAGAGCTTAATAGCAAGACTTCTTACATTCCTGGTGTGTAGCATCAATATAAGAAGGTGTGGGGGTTTTTTAAATAATAAGCTCCATACGACATCATTTGGTTAACATAATAGCAAGACTTCACAGGAGGTCCCCCGCATAAGTTACAGCACTCATTGTTCCTCTTCACAGTTCCAACATTCATGCCAAGATGATTGTGAAGGCCACATTGTCGGGTATCAGTCCTTCCCCTAGCATCCATTGGAAGAGCCTGACTGCCTCAGCTCCACATCCATGGGTTGGTAAGTCTTGTATCACTGAATTATTTAAACATGAATTTCAATTTTCATTTCTTATTAGAATAGGTAGTGAAAATCTCATATTTATCTCAAAATACTCACTTCGTTTGGCATTTAAGCAATATAAAGAACTTGAAAGATATAGTACGGGCCAACATCAACAGAGAGAGAGAGAGAGAGAGAGAGTCAGGGCTGGGATCGAAATGAGTTGTAGAGTTTATATATATATATATATATATATATACACACACACACACACACACACACACACACACACACACACACACACACACACACACACACACAATCAGAGGCATTGCATCTGATTGAATTTGGATGGTTAAATTGGACTTGAATGGTTAGGATTGAATTTGGATTTCTTCTTCTTCTTCTTCCTCTATTTCTTTTCTTTCATTCTTTTTTCTTTTCTTTTCTTTTCTTTTCTTCTTCTTCTTCTTCTTCTTTTTTGGCTTTAAGAAAGTATATAAACAGGTTCGGGTCTATTCAAGATTTCTTGGCGGCATGGGACATGGGTGGAGTGGGTAAAGTTGGGAAGATGGTTTTGCAGTTGGTGGTGATGGTTGGCCTATGGGCTGTTTGGGGCAAGAGGAACAACTGTTGTTTTGACAACTGGTCCGGGTCTGTGGGCAAGGTTTTAAGTGTGATTACCAATTAAATTGTTGGAACTAGCTTGACCAAAATTATTGAAACTCAAAATTATGTTCAGATAATTCAATTTGATTAGGCTGAACAAGTCCCTAATTCAATTTGATTAGGCTGAAACACATCAATGAGCATGTTGCCCTCTTATAGAGAACATCTGAGGGGCTAGTTCTCCAAAGCATACAAGATTCTAGAGATCATAGAAAAATTACAAAATAAAATATTAGAGGAATCCAAATGGTATGATAGACATTAGTTAAGCATTGTAATTCCACATGGTAGCAACAGGCCAACCATTCCCAAGGCAGGGTAAAGTGGGGTTGATGCCAGATTGGCAACAAATAATCAAACTTGATCAAACAAATCAAGGTAATCCAACAAACCTTGATTATATGGAGAAGTTGTAGAGATTCTCATTTTTGTCTATTACGGTCGTCTCTATCTGGCTAACATAATTAGGAAAGAAGAAATTCAGACTCTCTGTTTGTAATTAGAGAACTGGGTATACCCAATTAGGACTACAACTTGGGTTTGGGACAACCCGAGTTTGGGTCATTTTGGCTGAGGCTGTCAAGGTCCTTGAGTTGGTTCTGTTTGGAAAATCCAATTTGAATTCAAGTTGTCTTTGGGTTGAGCAAATGCAGGTTGAGTAAGGTCAGGTTGGGAATAATCCATGGAACTCGGGGCATTCAAACATTGGAAATCTCGAGTTCAATGGAATTCAACAAAGGATTCCTCACATCCCAACAACAAGTGAAGAAAAAATAGCCAAATTCCCCATTGATGGTCCTTGACCGGATACAGAAGATGGCCAAACAGCAACAGCAACACCAACATTTTTGCATAAAACAAATGCATGAAAAATCTTTGAGTGAATCCAAACTGCACAACTTGAGAACAAAATTGCTCTTTCAAATCTGGAAGGTGAAATCCCTAATTCTAAAAATTCTCAGATTCCCAAAGTCCTAAAACCCCCAAATCCCCAATTTATAAAATCAGAAAAACTCAAATTCAGGGTCTACATTCAAATCTGTAAGCCCTAAAATCCCTAAATCCCTAAATGAGGCAACAATATCTCTTACTGCATTTCAATTTCTAAAAGAAATGGTGATAAGGCCCTTCTCTTTAATAAAATAAGTTTTTGTTTCGCTCCTTATTTCGGGACTAGGTCTGGGCTAGGTTGGCAATCAACAGACAGTTGAATTTGCACCAGAGGTTATCATCACAATCTTTTGGTCATACGATGTTTACTAGATGAATTATCTTAATGATTCTTTCTATAAATGATAATTATGTCTTCCAACATTAGTTCCTCTGATATCCATCCAGAACTGTATTAATACCTTGCAGCATTTAAGAAAATAGTCTTAGAAAACTCACTAATATGATGAAGTTACTCTTTCCAAACCACTTTACAGTACCTGAGAATAGTCCAGATTCCAGGTCTCAAAACAAAATCCTCAAATTGATGAATAAATAGTTTCTCATGCTCAAAGGCCGCGACAAAAGAAGATAGTTATGCAGTCGGACTAACAACATACCAATGTTTATATAAAACATTGAAAGAGATGTGAAAATAATACATATATGTATACATGTAGTTTCATAACGTATTTTTATTAATACCCCAGAAACATTCTTTTCCAGAACATTACCTGTTTAAAGAAGCCATATACCAATGCAACTGTCCAGAGTATTCTTAAGGTTATTTCGAATTCCACGCGTCAAAAATATAATTACACATATTTGTTTCAGGAATTTCATCAAACACCTGACATGTTTGTTGCTCACTGGAATTTTATCAAAAAAAGCAACACAAGGAAAAGGATAACTAAGCTAAGGCCGAATGTTACCAAGGTAGGAAGGTTCGAAGGCTTCCCTGATTGCTCGTCTTGGAGATATTCCGCTAGAGGTTGGATTCCTGCGAGATGCCGCATTCTCTCTAGGAAATCGTGCCACATCAACAGGGCCATCAACAAACCAAACAGTCAAAAGATCAGGAATGGGCCTTTCTGCCTTACATTTGTGTGCTTGCAACATCACAAGAGGAAAATAGAAAAAGCAATGACAGATGAAAGGGATTCTAGAATAAAAACAGCAAGAAGAGGAACAAACGGCGAGGAAAATAAGGGATTTCGAGAGGAGCTCACCTATTTGAGATGAATCTGCATGGCGTTTGGAAATCTCTCAGCAATAAGAGGAATTTCTTCGAGGAATCAGAGCTCGGGCGAGGAAGCTTGCACTGTCGTCTCAATTTGGAATGAGTGAAGTGCCGTGCGTTAGGAAATCCCTCATCTAAAATGAGAGGATACCTTCAAATCCGATCATTGTGTGTTTACCATCATTTATAACACACATCATATTAACAACCGTACATATAAGGGCCTATTTACTGAATGGTTAAGATATTTTTATATAAGAAAATATACATATTACCCATCTACAACTATAATCATTATTTGGTTGTTCTGGATAACCCTGTATCATTACCACTATTTATATAAACGAGTCACCACAATTTTACAAAAAAATACAAAACTCACATACATTTACAGTAAAAAAAAGCAACCTGAGCGTTGGATCTGGTAGAGATCTATGGGCCCACCATGATATTTGTGTTATATCCCAGCCGTAAATCAATTTATAAACATTCTTTTAAGAATGATACCAAAAAATGAGATCGAAATAAATCTCGGGTGAACCACACCACAGGAAAACAGTAGCATATAAAATCACTTGGTGGGGCCCACCTGAAATTTTGATGCATATGAAGCTTGATCTGACTCCTCATCCAAGTGGGACACACATAATGGATGGGCTGGATTTGTGAACCACATCTCGGTGGGCCCAACAAATGATTATGAATATTTTAATGCAGGGTAACCCCTCTCAACTTTTGTATGTGGTGTGGCCCAAAAAAGTCACCCTTGACATGATTTTTAAGCCCCAGGCCCACTATGGAATGGTGCATCTGACTGATTGGGTTGATGTTCGACACCCATCATGGTGGGGCCAACACAGTGCAAAAAATATGAGAAGTTCCACAGAGTCTATGCAGGGGAGGATAGATTATGGCATTCAGTCTACAAAAATAAAAAATAAAAATCAAACCAATTGCATTTTGGTTTGCATCCAAACAAACTCTATATTATTATTATTATTATTTAATTTTTTTTTTTAAGAAAAACTTCTATTCATATCATATTATACCAGAAAAAGGCTGTTTACAGGGACTATACTTCGGGATGCCCAAACATCCAAAAATTGACAATGGGCAACCTATCATAAGGACGTTATACATAAACCACCCGCCTAATGTTCCCGACTCCAACCTTATCTAAGACCACCCTACCCCGAATCTCGTAAGGAAGATCCTGAATGGACGTGTAGATACAATGATTCTGGGTCGTACAACCCACTTTGGCCAGACCATCTGCTGGGCCATTGCTCTCTCGGAAAATATGAGAAAATTAGAACGAACCGAGGTTGGTTATGGAAGCAATCCGGGCGAGCCAATGAGACTATTTCCAGCCCCCCTGCGAGACCCTGTTAATGATATCCACAACCATTTTGGAATCCGACTTGACCAAAACCTTCTAATTGGCCCCTGCGCACACAGATGGAGAGACCTTCGTAAATGACTGAAAATTCTGCACTATTGTTGGACCCCTACCCATAGCCAGAAGATAAGGCGAAAATCATGTTGCCATCTGCCCTCCTACAGATGCCGTCACCTCCACAAGATCCTGGGTTGTTCAGGGCCGACCCATCGACATTTAGTTTAACCCATTGGGAGTCTGGTCTCCCCCATTTAACCACATCGAGGCGAGTGGTAGGGGGAGACGATTCGGGGATCCCCAGGCTCACAAGGAGCATTCGACTCAACCAAGATTTGGGCCTCATGTGCGGGTTCCCTTTTAGCGCCCAAGCTAGCCAGGATCGAATTATTATCAGTGAGTACCCGCTCAGGCAAATGATCGAATTCCATAGAGCTCATGGTGGAGAGGCTTCAATAATGGTAACCTAGGTATAATTGCATATCTATCATTTCTCTATGTGAAACCTTCAATTTTATTAATTCAGCTATCCAGGCTGCTGAATTAATAATGGGCATACCCTGAAAAAATGAGATATATCTAGGCTGGTGGTTGATGCTCTGTGGCCCCACCATGATGTGTGTGTTTCATCCATGTCGTCCATATATTTTTACATATAATTTTACAATATGAGGTTCCTTGGAGATCATATGCAATATGAGGTGTGGGGAGGCTTGTGAGGTTCCTTGGAAATCTTTCTCAGTTGTCTCTAGCACCCCTAGATTAAGCTGAGAAAATGACCTTTGTATGCAAGGTTGGTCATTTTGTGCACAATGTATGAGGACGGAAATGACATTTGTATACAAGGTTCATCTTATGCACAATGTGTATCAAGCATTTACTTTGTGCTTCCACAAAAATTGGACACATGCCATGATGGTTTGTGATCTTAATTTTTGGTGAGGAAACTTGTTTGACAGTCATGTTGAAGGTGATACTTTTATCCTTCTGTATCATATGTATGCAACTGATGCTTGATCTGAAAATCTGACCATTTTGAACCTTCCCTAATTGTATAAGTGGCTGAACCAGCTCTGTATGTTACACATAATTTATCATCCACTAGTTTCTGTAAATGAAAATAAGAGGATTGATCTTAATAGTATGGTCGTCGTGCACATAGACAGAAAATGCTTGCAATGAATTTTTATGAGTACTTGGTAATTTTGGAGTCCTTGGTTAGGGTTTGGGCTGAAAGTACGAGTGCTGAAGCCGACGCTTTCGGAGTATTGCAGTGTCAGGAACTTTTTGCCAGTTGGAACTAGTCACTTGTGTTTTGTATTTCAGCAACAATGAATGTGCCAGTTGCACTTATTTTGTCATCTTTCTTTTGTTTTTCTAATGTTGGTTTTGGTTAGTGTAGGAGTACTACTGCATGTGTTTCCCTCAATTGATTATTTATGTAAAAGGGGTATCATGGCTATGTAGTCGGATGGGCCTTAAAGTGAAAAAAGAGCTTTGAATTTCACCTTCAAACTTTGTTTTACATGTCCATACTTTTTTATTTCGTGAAGTAAAGAAATCATCATCCAAATTCACATTTTTGTTTGTATCATATTGTAGAGAAGATATTTGAATTTTGGTTCTAAACTTTACGTCTATAATTTCACACTTGTTATTTTATGAACATGTTTTAAAAAATAAAATACCATTTTCATGAACATCTTCCATGATCAAATTCTAGTATCTTGATCCCAAGCACGAAACCCCCCAAAGAAAAAGTATATGCATAATATGAACGTTTAATGTCGAGGGTTCTATACTAGCTTCTGGTGGTGAGGTAAAGAACCTTTTGGTTCTTTTCTTTTCTGGCCTCATTTCCTTGTTTAGTTCGTAATGTTTATCCATTTAATTCGGTTTGTGCTTATTTATCAATGAAGACATGGTAGTGTCAAATTAAGGGAAAATATCACAAAAAGTGAAAAGGAAAGACAACTCAACCCCTCCCCCCTTTCCTCTTTTGGTTAATTGTGTTGATTTATTTAGTTTGGTTTTCCATGATCATTAATAAAAGATGTGGTGGCATCAAACTAAGGAAAATATCATGAAAAGTGAAAAGGAAAGCCAATGTTTAAGAAACTCAGTTTGTAGTAGGATAGGCCAACAAAGCTTTTTTTTTTTTCGCAAAAGATGGTCCGATACACAATTGAATACATGTGCAGCTGCATCTTGAATTCGATGGTAGGTTTTGACTTGGATATGTCATTAATGGGGATAGAAATCAATGAAGTTGACCAATGCAGCTGCATCTTGAATTCAATAATTAACTATTGATCATATGATTTTAATGTATTCTAACATGAAATGGGAATATTAGTAAATATATATTTTCTTGTTAAGAAGAAAATTGAAGGTAAAGAAGAGACATAACTGAAACTTTGCACTGTGATTACCGTTTGGGCTGAAAGTACGAGTGCTGGAGTCGACGCTTTCGAAGTCTGAACTCATTCTTTTAAAAAATAGAAAAATGAGAATATTAGTAAATATGGATTTTCTTGTTAAGAAGAAGAAAATGGAAGATGGATTGAAAAAACATAAAAGAGATTTTTTTTTCTTCTTCTTCTTTTTCGCTTCAACAGAGAGAGACTAAGCTAACAATGAGCTTCTTTCAAAGGATCCATTGGTTTTGTTTCACAATAAACCAAACTTTACAACTAAGCTAACAATGAGCTTCTTTCAAAGGATCAAAATTGATAGCACTCTTACCTAAAAAGTATTAAAGGTCTTTAAAGTCCTTTATCTTAAAATTTTGAGAGAGATTTTTCAAAATTTTCACATATCCTACAAAACCACTCGTGATGATCAAATTATCTATGTCAACAACACAAAGTTTCATTTATATATTTCTTCACAAAAGTGCATGTATTAGTAAAAGGGAAAATAAAATCACTTGAAGAAAGTATTCTCTAACCTTTGTAACCAAGCTTTAGATGCTTGTTTTAGATTATGGAGTGCCTTTTTTGGTTTGCATGCATGCCTTAGCTTCATATGATCATAAAATTCCATAGGTTGATCAATATATATAATGGAACCCTACTCTCTCACAGCAATGTGAGAATACGTTTAGGTTTAGGAAATCGGGTTCGGGTTCGGGATTGGGTTTAGGTTTGGGTTTTCAAGTTTAGGTTTAGGTTTAGGTTAGGAAGTTGAGATTAGGATTAGGTGTAGGTTTAGGTTTAGGGATTTGAGAATACGTTAAGATTTAGGTTTAGGAAATCGGTTTTGGGTTATAGGTTTAGGTTTAGGTAAGGTTATACGTTAAGGTTTAGGAAATTGAGTTTAGGTTATAGGTTTAGGTAATAAGGTCATAGGTTAAGGTTTAGGTTATAGGTTAAGTTTTAGGTTTAGGTTAACGTAATAGGATTAGGTTTAGGTTATAGGTTTTGAGATTTGAGAATAGGTTTAGGTTAAGGTTATAAGGTTTAGGTTTAGGAAATCGGGTTCGAGTTCGAGATCGGGTTTAGGTTTGGGTTTTCAAGTTTAGGTTTAGGTTTAGGTTAGGGAGTTGAGATTAGGATTAGGTGTAGGTTTTGGTTTAGGGATTTGAGAATATGTTAAGGTCTAGGTTTAGGAAATCGGGTTCGGGTTATAGGTTTAAGTTTAGGTTAGGTTATAGGTTAAGGTTTAGGAAATTGAGTTTAGGTTATAGGTTTAGGTTATAAGTTAAGGTTATAGATTAAGTTTTAGGTTTAGGTTAAGGTTAAGGTTATATAGGTCTAGGTTTAGGTTATAAGTTTTGGGATTTGAGAATAGGTTTAGGTTAAGGTTATAAGTTTAGGTTTAGGAAATCGGGTTTGGGTTCAGGATCGGGTTTAGGTTTGGGTTTTCAAGTTTATGTTTAGGTTTAGGTTAGGGAGTTGAAATTGGTAGGATTATTCTTCCCTTCAATATGAGCAGAATTTGTAGCAGCAGTTTCATGGCTTGGATGAAGATGGAGATTTAAATCTCAATATTGCTCCTAAAGAAATCTGCATTTTCTGCAATGAGTGAGTTGAAGTTTATCTTTATTCTTAGAAGAACATGGTAGATGGCTCTGTCCCTTTCCAGATCCACTCACTGTAAATGTCCTAGAGTTTGCTGTTATAATCATAGTTAGCAGAACTCCTTTATAAACTTGTAACTTTGAGAAATACTTGTATGATTGCTTTTATGTTTAAAAGTTTGTATATTTCAGAAGATCTTTTTTTTTTCTTTTTCCTGTGAAAACTGAACAATACTCATTTTTCAGAAAAAAAAAAAAAAAAAAAAGAAAAAAGAAAAAAGTAGAAATGTGTATTGATGTTTTGATGAACTTCCTCCACATGATTTTTTGAGATATGATCCATCCACTTGATTGCCTATCAAGTCAACTGTCCTGGTGAGCTTAAACAAGTGCTGTGTATTGATGTTTTGATGCATTTGTCAAAATAGCGGTCTCTTTCCTTAAACAATGTAACTGTCATGGCTTCTTTCTCTAGGTTCCTGACATTGTTGTTTGCTTTGAGAATGGGTGTTTACTAAGCTGAGATACATTGCAGCTTGTACAGCCTCAAATTTGCCAAGTTGGCACAAGTTGTGTGTAATTGTCCATGTGGGGTGCACAGACCTCTTGTAGATCATGATTCTCTCTAATCGTTGTCCATCTTTTTCGTAAACAATTGATATTTATATTCTATATTCTTTGACAGAGCTTATCAAAATTAAAGTTTATATCTCACAACTACCAACCACACTTGTAATAGGTAACAGGACACTTCAACCTAATACAAGTCAAGCTCAAATCATGGGCATACATGTACTGATCCAAACTCAAACCATGGAGGCCCATCTTTAGACGAGGCAGGGCCTCAAATTAAGATTGTTTGGGAAATTGTAAGTTTTAACCTCTAACTAATGAAAATTTATTCTTTCAATGTGTTTCATTCTTTGATTTTCATTTTATAGTCCATTTGGTTGGTTATTTGTTCCAATGCAAACCAGTAATATGCAAAATTCCACTTGTCATTTTGTTTTTTGCAAATGCCAAAGTGCTTCATTGTTGTATGAATCATTAAGTATCCAGTGCTAGATGCTAATATCTTAGTTATGTCAGGTACGTAAGGCACATATGTATGAGATCCAAACCGTTCATCTATTATACCTAACTGTGGATACTCCATATGTCCGAAATCATAAAAACCAAATGATTCAGAGCCATGCCACTATTTTATAGGCTTTTCTTTTTTTGCTTTTTTGCTTTTTTTTTTTTTTTTTTTTTGGTTGAATGTGAGTTCTTTATGAATTGTTCCTATTCTAAGGCGCCCATAGATGACTTGTTTCCTAAAAGTTTTTCCAACCACATGATTTAGGGACAGCTTGGATAGAAATTTCAGTTAAAAAAATGTGAAAATGTGCTAGGCCTTGCAATGCTAGCTTGGCTCCTCCTTTTTTAAATGCAGATGTTGTAGATTTCTAAAATCACGCCCTACTTTATCTGATGGGTAACCTTCAAACAGATAGTGAAAAGAAATATTTCACACCTAATTCAATGGGAGAATATTACCAGAACCTACCATTTTATGTAGTGAAATTCCAACAAATATACATTCTAGGATCTTTTTTCTGTCATGTTTTATATTACATTCTTGAGAAGAGAATCTTTTGATATTACATTCTTCAACTCCAATTGTGTGCCATGCAATTTTGATTAGATTAAAACATGGAATCCAGTTGATCAACCAAGCATAAGGAAAGGAATCCTAAAATGGGTTTTTGGAAAAATTGAAATTAGAGATTCACCAGCTAAAAATAAGTAAAATTAACTGATTTTCTAGAGTTTAAAAAGGTATATAGAAAATTAAACAATATTTTTGTGAATTCAAATTCCTCATGTTTGAAGTAACCTTAGATTCAAGCATGGCTTAAACTGAAATTCCTTCAATGTAAAAGAAAAGAAGAAGAAGAAGAAGAAGAAACTTTCTCTACATTCCTTCCTGATTCATTGATGGTAAGCTTCAAGAAACACAGATGCTAGCTAACTGAGCTCTTGTGAACTTTTTTAGGGTCAATGTGTTGAACCACAAAAATCAAGTGTGGGTCACATTTTTTTTTTTTTTTTGGGTGTCATATGGGTGGATCAGTTAGCAATAAAAAGTGT
Organism: Magnolia changhungtana; assembly: GCA_030180095.1. Classification (NCBI taxonomy): domain Eukaryota; kingdom Viridiplantae; phylum Streptophyta; class Magnoliopsida; order Magnoliales; family Magnoliaceae; genus Magnolia; species Magnolia changhungtana. Next base: position 348,023 of record JASAUF010000370.1, read on the forward strand.
GCATCAATTGAATTAATAAAGACATCAAAGATGAGATTAAAGCAGACCATGTTACTTGTTCCACATGATTCTTAGAACTCACAATAATTATGGAATGGAAGAAATAACAAACCTGGGATATTGCATGTTCTTGGTGGTGCCTCCCTTTGTAAAATAATTCATATAGCCTTGCACCTGTCTTGCTCCCCGGTACATGAATTATTTTACGGATGGAGGCACCACCATGTGCATGACATCCCTTTCTTCCATTCCATGGAGGCACCACCATGGAATGGAAGAAATAACAAACCTGGGATATTGCGGTCTGTTCTGTGACGGGACATCCCTTTGTAGCCTTACACCTGTCTTGCTCCCCGGTACATCATGTGCGTTTTGAACTTATTCTCATATTGCCTGTGTTAATGATGAGACTGTTTTAATTTTCTCAAATCACATGAGTTTCATTAAGTCATGCCATTGTTATTTACAATCACCTTTCTCTTTTGTTTCCTAGGCATTCTTCTTGATTGTTAAGCTTGGTTATGTAGGGTAGAGGTTTCGAATACCTACCAAAGGGTAGTGCTAATGTTTATTATGGTTGGATTATAGTATGTCCCATGTTTGAGGGGGATCGGAATTGTGCAGTGGCATAAGAATCTTATGTTGCAGTTGTTTCTATCACCCACCTTTCAAAGGGCTGGAATAAAAAATAAAATTTCTTTCAGGTCACTGCTTATTCTCTATGTTGTAACTCTAGTGTGTTTTTCTCCTCTTTTTGAAAGTCAAAAGCCTGAAACTGAGTAGGTAAAATCTCAAAGAGACCAAGGTAGAGTACATGCATACATTTCATGGATAGTCCGATCTATCAGTTAGGACTGTCCGTCATGACCAGCACATGTTTCATTGGCTACCATTGAAGATTCAACAATAATTGGATGATGCAATCCATCTGGTTCGTTTTTGGTAGGTTTGATAAAACTGATTCTTTAGAACTGCAAGTGATCCATTATACTCCCCTGCAAATTGATGAATCAAATTGTTGATGGGATATGTTTTCAATAAATGATACCAACCATCCATTTTGTGGGCAATTGATCTAATAGTTAGAATCATCTGATTGGTGTGAATTTGTGTTCTTACAACACTTCTTGCATTAAGCCTATAACAATTTTAGTAGATTTTGTAGAGTAATTGTTCAAATTCAGCACTTTGGAATTTCTTGTGAAACCAATATGAGGAAAAAGTGGAATATTTCTAATGCAGCACTTGGTTTTCCACCAAGAAAAGCTGATATTGGAACTCCAAAAAAGAAAATCTTGATATAACTTCTGACATGTCATTGCCATTTATGTTATGTACTCGTTGTGGGCTGATTGATGAACATGAAGCTAGGATCTTTTGAAATCTATGCCTACAACCTATCTATAGTTGATAATTATCCAATCAGATGTAGAATCACTATTAAAAAATAGAGCGAGAAGTATCTTTCAATTTAACTTCTATGAGGGTACTTGCAACTCTGTTTTAGTGGATAGCCCTTTGGTCTCCTGTTGGATACAAATTTATTCAGGCATACATGAATGATGCATGGCTAGCTAGCTTACATGGGTAATAAGTAATAACATACATGTAGAGTGGTACAAAAGAGAGATGCTATAGTGCTCGCACTATAAGTTATAGTGCTACTAGTGATCTAGACCAATTCTTATATTAAGTTAGTGGCACTAAATATTTTCCTTATCTCATTTCTTTCCTAAACCTGTAGTTGTAAAACAATCTGCTTGTGCTATGTAGTTTGTTAAATATGGAAATGAGGGAAGCATTGTACTGCTCCAAGCCTGCTTAGATCAAGTGAAATTTCAGAGCGAAGACTTTCAGTCAAAGCTAGATCTTCTATCACCTATCTTTAGATACTTTTTGGGTAGGCCAAATTTCGCCACAGTTTTCTGTGAAGCACTGAGAAGTAAAGTGATGAGTGAAGGATTTCTAGAAGGTCTCTCCAAGCAATTACATTTGTCTACACCCGAGAAAATTGCTGTTGGTCTTGCTCTGTCAGATTCAGGAAATACAGATTTCAGAATCAGAAGTAATTTGAGTTGCTTGGAGGAATGTATCACATGCTCCATGAATGACATGGTGTATTTGTATGACGTGAGTTTTGTTTTTAGCATTCTTTAAGTTGCTTGATTTGGAGATAAGTTTTGAAACATCTGTTCTAAGATACCTTTGTACAAAGATTCCTATTGCATTTGCTTTTTCTCCCATGGTGTTTTGCATTTAAATCTTGGTCATTTTTCCAGGGAAAATTTTCTGCATGGCACATATTGAGGAATTATATACAAAGTCTGCTTCTGTATGCAATAGTTTTTCTTTTCTTTTTTTAAGTTTGGAATTGTGTTCTTCACTTGTGTAGGAAGAAGAGGCTCTCATTTTAACTCATAGAAAAGAAATTGAAGAGACGATGGAGATTGTGCGTGGAGTAAGTCTATCCTACATCGGCTCTCTGTTACCCTTTTAATTCAAGATCACCGAAGGTTTCTCTCTTTTGCTCTCATATGTTTTTGCTTGGATATCCATATGCTTGTACATGTGTCAAACAAGTCTATTTTAGACTTCATATGATAACTATGTTTTTTTGACATTTAAATGCTGAGAAAGAAACCTCTAGAGCTGTTAAAAGTAAAATTAGGAGTTAGGGACATGCCAGTGGAGCAATCTGAACTGTCGATATGGACTCCACTATAAATTATTGCTAATGGCGAGTTCTTCTTCTTTGCAGATGCTTTCAGAATACTAAACAAGCTGTAGTTGTTCATCAGCCAAGCAAAAGTCATACCCAAATCTTGCGTTGTGACTTTGTATTATTTGTAGAACCTAATGTTGTGTAATAGTTTGATTGAGTTTGTTTTAAAAACTTTAAATAGTAAACAAGTGAGATTGATTGTTTGATTGAGTTGTTAACTATTTTGTGTTGGGGGCCTTGCACAAAACCTTAGGATCTAGCCCTCCAGAACAAACCAGAATTATGGATAAAGCAATGAAATAAATCAAAGCATCAATCACACACCACACAAGGGATTTGCTAAAGGGTTTAGGGCTATCAAAGGTGAGAGAGAGGGAGAAAGAGAGAGAGGAAGCTTATAGAAGGGAGGTTCTGCTCGTGGAGGTTCTCTACTTTGCAATCTACATCTCAGCGCTTCTATGTCCTCGTAATCGGTTAGATCTCTCCGTTTTCTCTATTTCTCTTATTGTTTATCCACTCCTGCGTGAGTGAAGAAGATTGTAACGTTCTACTTCATAGTGGATTGTTGATCTGGACGAGGTCCCGTGGTTTTTACCTCTTTGAGGGTTTTCCACGTAAAAATCTCTTGTGTGGTGTGTGATTAATGCTTTGATTTATTTCATTGCTTTATCCATAATTCTGGTTTGTTCTGGAGGGCTAGATCCTAAGGTTTTGTGCAAGGCCCCCAACAAAGTGGTATCAGAGCTAAGTTCATTGAACGGGTAGGATCGGTTTGTTTCGGGAGGCTAGATCCTAAGGTTTGTGCAAGGCCCCCAACATTTTGTTGGTATTATGGCTTTCATGATTGATTGTTTCATGAGTGGATTGAATGAATGGATTAGTAGTTTAAATAAATATTTAAAAAAATTAAACATTTTTAGCCTCAATTTGTAACCGAGGCTAGGATGGATTTACTAGTTTGGGTTTAGCTAGATGTGAATGTGAATATGATGAAATATATTATATAACAGGTGTATATCATGATGAATATGATGAAATATATTGTTAATGGGTGTATATCAGGAATTTTGTGTGAAATTTTGAGCTATATATTTTAAAAAAAGAGAGACTTTTATCGACGAAAATTTTCGTCGCTAAAAGTGGAACGAATTCTAAAAAATTTTGGAAATTTTTTTCGTGGTGAAAATTTTCGCTGCTAAAAAGTCTTGGAAATTTTTTTGGCAGTGAAAATTTTCGCTGCTAAAATCTTGGAAAATTTTTTTTGCAGCGAAACTTTTCGCTGCTAAAGTTTGGGATATTTTTTGGCCGCTAAAAAGTCTTGGAAGTTTTTTGGCGGCGAAACTTTTCGCTGCTTAAAGTCTTGTAATTTTTTCGCAGCTAAAAGTCTTAGAAAATTTTTTCGCTGCTAAAAGTCTTAGATATTTTTTGGAACTCTTGGAAAATATTTTTGGTAGCGAAAATTTTCGCTACTAAAAGTCTTGTAAAATTTTTTTTTTTGCAGCAAAACTTTTCGCTACTAAAAAGTCTTGGATATTTTTTTGGCGGCGAAAATTTTCGCTGCTAAAAGTCTTGGAAGTTTTTTTGGCGGCGAAAAGTTTCGCTGCTAAAAGTCTTGAAATTTTTTTTGGCAGCGAAAATTTTTGTTACTAAAGGTCTTGGAAAATTTTTTTAGCGACGAAAATTTTCGTCGCTAAAAAGCTTGCAAGCCTTGTTCATTGGCCTTTTACCGACGAAAATTGTTGTCGCTAAAAGCATTTAACTGCGAAAATTTGACAACGAAAAGTTTCGTCGCTAAAAGTAGTGTTTCTTGTAGTGAGTTAGGAAATTGAGTTTTAGATGTATGCATAAGGAAAGCCATGTGCAATGAAACATGTAAGCATGGTTTGGGGATAAACTTTTTCTAGTATAGACAAGGAAATTATCGACTTTATCATCAACATTATAGTTGCCATAGCTTACATAGCTTTTGTCAACAACAATTGCAATCGCCACAAAACACAGCACATGTATGTAAACAACTTCACAAACCATCTGTATCTGTCATGGATGGCAAAGATCGTCTATTGGGAAAGGAAATAAATTGGAAGTTTATGTACTTGTCTGTGTCCATAAATATATACATGCATATATGGATAGATGTTGGTAAGTGATTATAATGCAGTACCAGTCATTGCTTCTTTATATATAGACTGCATAATAATTGCACAGTCTATTATTACACAACCCTTCAACCAATAACTTAGGTGATAACACAAGTAAATAATCACATAAGGCAAATAATATAACAAATACATAATAGGAAAAGATGTAGATACAGCTATACATTTAGAGTAATGTTATTATGACGCATGCTTTATAGAATTCATGCAACGTGATCACCACCCTACACATGGCATGTGTTAGGATTTGTGAAGCTTGATCATTAGAGTCGTATTGTTTATCCAGACTGCACTGTTGCAGCAATTTCATAATTGCACAGTGTTTTATGTAAACCCTAGTTCGTCTTGGGGTAATATATATTCTGTCACGAGAAATAGAGAGGTCATTGTATTGAGTGTTGCTACTTTGTTTTTGCCTTTAAGCATAGTGGATCAGTGTGAATCCATGTACATGCTGAAAGGAAACCACACAAATCTGTGTTGTCGTTTGCATCTTCTCTTTTTTCTTTTGATCGATATTGCTGGATATGGTCGAGAAGGGATCTTTCTCCCAATAGCATGCATGTATTGAGATCCGGGTATTGATCCAGATCACCACATTGACAGCTTACAGGGCAAAATTATAGTTTATGGGACAACTCTTAGTCCTATTGTCACAAGGTTTTTGTCTAGATAGAAAATCAAAGTTGGAAGCCCTGACCTCAAAATAAGGATTGTCAATCGGCCGGGCCTAGGTTTGTCTTGGGCCTGAATTTTGAACTGTTCAGACGAGGCCATCAGGCTGGTCCACCATTCAAATTTTTGCATCTGCTAGGCCCACAGCCAGGCCAATGGAGAGTCTTATTCAAATTGCACAGTTGGGGCCACTGCCACTAGGGAAAGGCCATCTCAAATTGCTGTTAGTCTCGACTGATGAATGCAGACCTTCGCTTATTTTAGATTTAAAAATCCCTTTTTCAGGTTAGTAATTTTGATCAGATGGCTATCACAGCTGATGACCTTGCTTTTTGGCATATGGCCCATTAAAATGGTGGCCCAACTCATCAACAATCCTAATCATGGTACATAGAGGTCCTTACACTCAACAAAGATTTCCAGGTGTACACTTAAAAAACCTATATGGATCAAACTGAACCAACTCGGGTCTTTGTCAGTCAATGTCCACTGCCTCAGGTATGAATCAGCAATCACATTATTAACTGATGCTAGATATCTTAAACAATGATAAGTGTCAACAATCATTGATCAATAACAGAAATATTTAAACTCCTAAACCTCCAAACTTTTTTCCCTATCTGAAGCAAGATATTTAGGCAATCAAAAAATAATTCTTGTGAGCATTGACAGCACCATAAAGCTAACAACATCCTAATTAACATTAGGGTTTTGATAGGATAGGGTGCTGTTGAGAAGTGGAGCCACATGCGCGGATTTCGTGTCGCAAGTCCTTTCGCAACTGGGATGGAGAAAGGAGTTTCGCGGATTTCATGTCGCAAGTCCTTTAGCAACTGGGATGCGGAAAGGAGTTTCGTGAATTTCGTGTCGCAAGTCCTTTCGCAACTGGGATGCAGAAAAGGAAGTTGCCAGAACTATAAATTGGGGTCCCTAAGGCTATTCTAGGGTTAAGGTGAATATTGGGAAATATTTCTAAGGTGTGGGCAAGGGATTTTCTCTGTACTTCTAAGGGAGAGGTTAGTATATTGCCTTGTAATCTTTGTTCTTCATAGTGGAAGTTTGCATCCGTGGTTTTTTTACCCTATATTAGGGTTTTTCCATGTATATATTGTCTTGTGGTTTATTTTGAATTTCTTTGATCTGTTTCTAGTTTATATTTCTTCTTGTTTATCGTTTGTGGGTGAGGCTTGAGATTGGATCTAGGCTCACTGCGTTGTTGGCGTACTGCGCAACAACGGGTATCAAAGCTATTGGTTTAGTTCTATTGGAAGCGATGACAGAAGATGGGAAAACTAGAATTGAGCAGTTTGATGGTTCAAACTTTGCCTTCTGGAAGATGCAGATGGAAGATTATCTGTATCAGAAGGACCTCTATATTCCTCTAGGAGGAAAAGAGAAGAAACCAGAAAAGATGACAGATGATGAATGATTTTTACTGGATAGGAAGGCTTTAGGAATGATCCGACTCTCTTTGTCTAAGAGCGTCGCCTTCAATATATCCAAGGTAAAAACGACAAAAGAATTAATGGAAACCCTAGCCACCATGTATGCAAAGCCCTCAGCATACAACAAGGTTCATCTTATAAACAGTTATTCAACATGAAGATGTCAGATGGCGGGAGCGTGGCTGAATATCTAAACGAGTTTAATACAGTCACGAGCTAGTTGGAATCCGTTGCCATTGTTTTTTAGGATGAGGTCAGAGCATTATTGATCTTATCCAATTTGCCATATAGATGGGATGGTTTGGTGATTGCTGTGAGCAATTCTTCAGGATCGATAAAGCTGAAATTTGATGATGTGGCCAGTCTAATTCTCAGCGAAGAATCTAGAAGAAAGGCATCAGGAGTTCAAGGGATTCAGGGAATGCTCTAAACGTTGAAGGAAGAGGAAGATCGCTGAACAAAGGAGACAATAAATACAGGTGTTCTAAGTCGAGGAAGAAGTCTAAGGGACCGAAAGACAAAGATGGGTGTTGGCATTGCAGTAAGAAGGGGCACATGAAACGTGATTGCAGGGAGCTTAAGAAACAAGAAGGAAGCTCTCAAGGCGGGAAAGATTCAGTGAATCTATCTGAGGAGAGTGACACAGAGGCGTTGATCTTATCTCTTGATGCGAGGAATGAGTCTTGGGTTATAGACTCGTGTGCTTCATTTCATGCCACTTCATGTAAGGAAGTTCTACGTAACTATGTATCAGGTGACTTTGGGAGAGTCTACCTGGGTGATGATGAGCCGTGCAATATTGTTGGAAAGGGAGACGTTCATATAATTCAGAAAGACGGAACAACGTTGAAATTGAATGATGTCAGACATGTACCGAGTTTAAAAAGGAATCTGATCTCAGTAGGGCAGTTGGTTGATACCGGTTATGTGACGACATTCACCAGTGATTCCTGGAAGATCACAAAAGGTGCCTTGGTGATATCTCGATGCAAGAAAGAAGGTACTTTGTACGTGACTTCAGGATCGTATAGTTCACTCGCAGTCGCATCAACTAGAGTAAATGGGCAGTTATATCATCAGAGGTTAGGACATATGAGTGAGAAAGGGATGAAAGTGTTATTGTCAAAAGGGAAACTACCAGAGCTGAAGTTTATTAACTTGGAATTCTGCGAGGACTGCGTGTATGGCAAGCAGAAGAGAGTAAGTTTCAAGAAGACGGGATGCGCTCCAAAGACGCATCTATTGGAGCTTGTACACACTGATGTGTGGGGACCAATACAGGTATCATCTCTTGGTGGCTCACGTTATTTTGTTTCCTTTATTGATGATGCTAGTAGAAAACTATGGATTTATTTCTTAAAGCACAAATCTAATGTATTTGATGTATTTAAGAAGTGAAAAGTTATGGTAGAAAATGAGACAGGTAAAGCAGTAAAATGTCCCAGATCTGATAATGGGGGAGAGTATTGTTACAAGAGGTTTGAGGAGTATTGTGCAGCAAGTGGAATCAAACATCAAAAAATGATTCCAGGTACACTGCAGCAGAATGGTGTGGCTGAGCACATTAACAGGACCATCATTGAGCGCGCCAAGAGCATGAGGTTACATGCAAGGTTGCCCAAGATATTTTGGGCAGATGCTGTGAATACGGCCGCATATCTCATTAATAAAAGTCCCTCAGCACCATTGGATAGTGGGCTACCAGAAGTAGACTGGGAAAGAAGTGAACCTTGAACATCTTAGAGTGTTCGGTTGTACTTCATATGTTCACATTGATGCAGAGCACAGAAACAAGCTGGATGCGAAGTCCAGGAGGTGTACGTTTATAGGCTACGGGCAATATGATTTTGGCGACAGGTTTTGGGATGCAGAAAACAGGAAAATCATCAGAAGCAAGGACGTAGTCTTCAATGAAAAATTGATGCATAAGGACAGTGTGCAGGAATATAAGGCCGAAGAAAAGGAATTCCTAAAGTTGGAAGAGTTACCAGACACGGGTGTTACAACGTCACAGGATGATCATGCACATGAGCATTATGAGGCAGAGCCGCATACACCGGTTATGAGGAGGTCTACTTGGGAGAGGAGACCCATGGTTTGATATTCACCCTCCTTATATTATCTACTATTGACAGATAATGGTGAGCCAGAGTGTTTTGAAGAAGCATTACAGTCAGATACACGGGTTAAGTGGGAGCAAGCCATGGATGAGGAGATGAACTCTCTTGAGTCTAATCATACATGGGAGCTAGTCACTCTACCTAAGGGTAAGAAAGCTCTTCATAACAAGTGGGTTTACAGATTGAAGGAGGAGCACGATGGTTCGAAACGGTACAAGGCTAGACTGATTGTGAAAGGATTTCAACAAAAGGTAGGTATCGATTTCACTGAAATATTTTCACCTGTGGTGAAAATGTCTACGATTCGCATGGTCTTAAGTAGAGTGGCTACAGAGGACTTACATCTAGAGCAGCTGGATGTTAAGACAGCCTTTCTTTATGGGGACCTTGAAGAAGAGATATATATGCATCAGCCGACAGGATACGTGGCATTAGGAAAGGAGAACAAGGTGTGCAAACTGAAGAAGAGTTTATATGGCCTGAAGCAGGCCCCGAGGCAGTGGTACAAGAAGTTCGACAGTTTCATGTCGGAAAACGGCTTTAGGAGATGTCATGCAGACCACTGTTGTTACTTGAAGAAGTTTGATACGTCATACATCATTCTTCTTCTGTACGTTGATGATATGCTTGTGGTCGGTTCAAGCATGAAGGACATCTCAGATCTCAAAAGACAACTGTCTAGAGAATTTTCCATGAAGAATTTAGGAGTTGCAAAACAAATCCTAGGCATAAGGATAAATCGTGACAGGGAAAATAGGAAACTAGTTTTGTCATAGGCAGAGTATATAGCCAAGGTACTTGACTGATTCAATATAGGATGTGCTAAGCCAGTTAGCACTCCATTAGCCAACCACTTCAAGCTATCTAAGGAGCAAGGGGCAAAGACACAGGAGGAACGGGACTACACAGCAAAAGTCTCATACGCGTCAGCTATTGGGAGTCTCATGTATGCTATGGTGAGCATGAGGCCAGACATTGCTCAAGCAGTGGGAGTTGTTAGCAGGTTCATGAATAACTTCGGAAAGGAATATTGGAAAGCTGTGAAGTGGATCCTTAGATATTTGGTAGGTACTAAGGATGTAGGGTTATGTTATGGTGGATCGGAAATCAAGCTACAAGGATACGTAGATTCAAATTTGGCAGGAAATATTGACAACAGGAAAAGCACTATAGGTTATGTCTTTACTCTGGGTTATGCTGCAGTCAATTGGGTCTCTCAGTTACAGAAGATCGTATCTATCAATACGACAGAAGCAGAATATTTTACGGCTATAGAAGCATGTAAGGAGATGGTGTGGATGCAAGGTTTCATAGAAGAGTTGGGTAAGAAGTAAGCAGATTGCAAACTGTATACTGACAGTCAGAGTGCAATACACTTGGCCAAGAATTCAGCCTTTCATTCAAGGACCAAGCATATTACCATCAATCCCATTTCGAGGGAGGGAAACTCACCGGTAGACTTCATGGCGCGGCATGGAAGCGGCTCTCAATCCTATTCTTGGTTCGATTCTCTTTCTGAGCTTCCCCACCAAGTCGGAGGTTCCATCTTTCTTGATAAGGTTGGCCTTGGTTCGATTAAGTCTTTGTGAAGCTTTTGTTTCCTTGTACAGTTTTTGCTTTCTTTCACGATGTGCCCCTATTTAACCCATGGGGTGCCCGAATGTACATGAGCTATTTATTAATGAAATGGATTCAGATTCTCCCAAAAAAAAAAAAAAGGACCAAGCATATTGTCATCAGATATCACTTCATACGTTCGTTACTGGAAGATAGATCGATTGCTCTAGAGAAGATTTATACAAGTGAGAATCCTGCGGATATGTTGACCAAGGCGGTTACATGAGAGAAGCTGAAGCTCTGTTCAGCTTTGATTGGTCTTCAGGCTTGAAGACGAGGAGGTGGTGTACTCCGGATGAAGAAGACAAAGGTTTATGGCGATGTGTCTCCAAGTGGGAGATTGTTGAGAAGTAGAGCCACATGCGCGGATTTCAAGTCGTAAGTCCTTTCGCAACTGGGATGCAGAAAGGGAAGTTGCTAAAACTATAAATTGGGGTCCCTAGGGCTATTCTAGGGTTAAGGTGAATATTGGGAAATATTTCTAAGGTGTGGGCAAGGGATTTTCTCTGTACTTCCAAGGGAGAGGTTAGTATATTGCCTTGTAATCTTCGTTCTTCATAGTGAAAGTTTGCATCTGTGGTTTTTTACCTTAGAATGGGGTTTTTCCATGTATATCTTGTCTTGTGGTTTGTTTTGGATTGCTTTGATCAGTTTCTAGTTTATATTTCTTCCTGTTTATCGTTTGTGGGTGAGGCTTGAGATTGGATCTAGGCTCACTGCGTTGTTGGCGTGCTGCGCAACAGGTGCCACCGTACCACATCACTGTACAGTGGCCAAGTTCCACCCCCAGGTTGCATCCTCAGAGTGATCTGAACCGTTCATTTTCTCACTACTACCATATAGAAGTTATGATCTTAGAATCATGCTTCATTAATGATCCCAACCTTTGAAATCTTGGTTTTGAATACGAGCCATTTAATATTCATATTCATACACAATCACCAGTTCAACAAATGCTTCTTATGATGGCCCAGGTAGCATAGAGTTCAGAACATGAACAGTTCAGATCATCGTTTAAGATGCACTCGGCAGTGGAAACCAGTCCCCATACCATGTTGTGGTTTGGTGGTACCATACCCTATCAAAACCCTTAACATTGTTGCCTTGAATGAAATTGCTTCATATTGGAGTTTATTGACACAGCTACAATGAGCATCAGATTGCTTGATACAGTAGAATATAAAATGCAACTAGCTATATTAACTACCACCCATACCTGTAGCTGCACAAATCTGCTGTTGTTCATGGTAATGATCACCTGTACATCATACAAGGTGTCTGCCAAAATCCTGATTGCAAGAAGCTCAAAAAACTTCTGAACCCGGCGGCACTGTACATCGAAGTCTTCATCATCGACTGCGAAACTGCAAACCAGAGCACACACAGCACTTCTCTCCAGGGGATGGTGATTTCTCCTTCATTTGTGATGATTGAGTGGTGTGGATCACACGATAGTACTGTAAGACCCATAGCCGAGGCATCAGATGAGGAATATGACTTAGACGTAGTGGCAACTATCCTCGTTGGATTACAATGGTGAGAGAGATTAGATGAAAAATGCCGATTGGTATCATCTATTACAAGAATGCAGCCATCTGCAGTTGTAGGCAACAAGTCCAGAAGCAGAGCAGCCTCAGCAACTTCATCTTCAGGCAAACAATAGCTTGGGCTGTCATGGATCGGCGCAGTTGTACCACTGTCATGTGAAAAGAAACAAGAATCTCCATTACGACAACCCTGCTCATTCACATCCATCAGAGGTTAGAGAAAATATGATTTGTTCAATGGAAAAGGACCACAGGATTCTGTATAAAGGAGTCTTGTCCAATCAAAACACATTTAACCATTTTATGAGTGAATTTCCTTGTTTGGTCAATCATTCTTTAACAAGAGTACAGTGTTTTGAATCAATGGCATTTTACTGCAGAGAAGAAAGGAGGTCTTCTAAGAAATAGTTTGGGATGATGTCCATCAACCATTCAAATCAGTAGAGACATGCTTTAAAGAAGAGAAATTATGATGAAATGAATTCCGGCAAATGACTGACCTGAAACGAAAGGAAAAACTTGCATATGGGTCTTTTTGCTTGCAAGGAATGAGAAAAGACACACTGGCTACCCTTGTTGCACAAGCCATTCATGAAGAATCTACATAAAGAAGTTTCATCTGTGACATGAGAAAGTAGCCCATTTGAACTTCGATTTTGATTCAGAGAAGTGTCTTCCGTGAATTGGACCCGTATCTGTTAAAAATCAGGAAAAGGAAACATCAGTAATAACGAAAATAATCCCCAGATATGCACAAGAAATAATACCTCTTTGATAACTGTGGCCAGGTTTTCAGCCACAGCATCAGCTTGGAATTGCTTGGGAGCCACAAATGGTAAAGCAACACAACTTGTTACAGCTGGAGAAAGGCCAGTATCATCCTTGGCAAGGGCATCCACATCACTTGGCTGAGAATGAAGGAGACATGTGTGCTTAAATTCATAAAGATTGTAGTAAGAGGGTAGTCCATTTGCCATGGCCAGAAATTTAGGCCGAAAGCAGTGCATTGCATTGAGTACATCTTCATCTGCATTGCAAAGGCAAAACAATAAGATATCGCTGATGAAAGTGCAGTTATGATATTTTGTATTGATCAATGCTGAGGAATCCATACATATTTCAGAGACATGATGTAATGATGTCTGCACAAGATTGTGAAAATGGCACCACTCCTGTTCAATCTTCAACATCACTGATTGAGGAGTAGACTTTGGCTCATGAACCTCGACTAGTTGTTTAAGCTGTTCCAGAAGACGCTTATCCTTCAAAGATAAAACGTAAAGTTTCAAATTCTATCCACAGAAGAATGCATATTTCAGTACCCAGATTCTTTGAAGACAAGAACTTTTTTTGTCTTCTGCTTTGCCTTTTTGGTTATTAATCACTCTTAGAGGAAATGCAACTAGTGTTTTTCAGTTTAAAAAACAAATCTTATAATTAAAGATAAGAATTACCTTAAGGCATACGGGCCAGTTTGGGAATGATGAGAACTAATGAAAAAGTGGATACGAGAAACTGGTGAAGAATCTCACTAGCAGAGAGACAAGTGACTTTTCAATTACTGTAGACTTACACCTAGATTTGGCATTTAGCTTGCATCTTTTTGCATTGGTTTTGGATGAGTTAAACATGCAATTACAGGAAGAGGTCCCGTGGTGTATGTTATTTGCAGATGATACAGTGTTGATTAATGAGATGAGGGAGGGATAAACACAAGATAGAAATATGTATGGATGCATTTGAATCTAGAGGTTTTAAAATCAATGGGACTAAAACAGAGAGTATGGAATGCAATTTTAGTGACAATAGGAATGGAAATGAGGAATTTTTTTTTTTTGTTTTTGGGAAGGTTAATTAGTTAAGATTGTTGACCAAGAAGTACCACTAAGTGACCATTTTTTTGTTATCTTGAGTCTATAATTCATGAGAGTGGAGAGATTGAGAAAGATGTTGCTCATAGAATAGCTGGGTGGATAAAGTAGATATGTGCCTCTAGAGTTTTATGTGATTGTTGCATACCAATCAAACTGAAGCGAAGATTTTATAGGATAGCTACGAGACCAGCCATGCTTTATTGGACAAAATATTGGTAGTCAAGGAACAACATGTGCATAGGAAAAGCATAGCTAGAATAACGATGTTGATTTAGAAGAGTGGCAAGAAGAGGAAGGATAGAATTAAAAACGAAAGCATTCAAGGGAACTTAGGAGTAGCACCAATACATTTAAAATTTTTTTAAAAAATAAAAAATGAGGGAAAGTAGACTTAGATGGTTTGGTCATGTGCAACAGAGATCAAAAGTTGCATGGATTAGGGCTTAGGAGTGAGTTGGTTCAAGTTAAGCTCTCAAAGGGCAAGGGGAATGCCCAAAAGGATGTCAATGGAGGTATTAAGAAAAGAATTGACAACCTATGGATTAAATGAGGATATGGTCCTGATAAGTGGTATGGCAGTATAGACAAAATTAGTTGGGCTAAGGCTTAGATGATGATTCCCTTGGGGGGGGGGGGGGGGGGGGGGGAGAGGTATGAAAACCGATTCAGTTGTGTAATCATGTCGCTCAATCCTTAATATTAACCCAAACATAATGTGCCATGATATTTACATACGCCTAACAGTGATATTAGGAGGTGATCACTGTGATTCCGACAAGAGAAAATGGTATAATGGTTTTTTAATACCCCGCACAAGTAACACCACAAGGGGAATATGCAATAGGCAATGCATTTATAATATTTGTGATATGTGTGTTCCATTGTGACACTAGCCCACAACAACATAAAACTTACACGTCATAAAACTCATAAATTTATTGTGCGCTACACGAGTAGTAAGATGTGGCCTATAATTTTAATAATTTATTGTGGGCGTCACCTGACTATTTGATGCAGGACATGAAAATTAGATATGATGCACAAGATTTCAGGCTTTAGATCATAATAATTTAGAAACAATCATAATAATTCCACATCCCCCATAAAGTCAAGCATTCAACAAGGGGAATCTACGAGGGTCCAAGCCTACACATGTTAGGGCTGAATCAATTAAAAATTATGTCACTCAATCATTAATATTCACCCAAACATAATGTGCCACGATATTTACATACGCCTAACAGTGATATTAAAGAGGTGATCACTATGATTCCGACAAGAGAAAATAGTATAATGGTTTTTTAATATCCCGCACAAGTAACACCACAAGGGGAATATGCAAAAGGCAATGCATTTATAATCATTGTGATATGTGTGTTCTATTGTGACACTAGCCTACAACAACATAAAACTTACATGTCATAAAACTCACAAATTTATTGTGCACTACACGAGTAGTAGGATGTGGCCTATAATTTTAATAATTTATTGTGGGTGTCACCTGACTATTTGATGCAGGACATGAAAATTAGATATGATGCGTAAGATTTCAGGCTTTAGATCATAATAATTTAGAAACAATCACAATAATTCCACATCCCCCATAAAGTCAAGCATTCAACAAGGGAAATCTACGAGGGTCCAAGCCTACACATGTTAGGGCTGAATCAATTAAAAATTATGTCACTCAATCCTTAATATTCACCCAAACATAATGTGCCACGATATTTACATACGCCTAACAGTGATATTAGAGAGGTGATCACTGTGATTCCGACAAGAGAAAATGGTATAATAATTTTTTAATACCCCACACAAGTAACACCACAAGGGGAATATGCAATAGGCAATGCATTTATAATCATTGTGATATGTGCGTTCCATTGTGACACTAGCCCACAACAGCATAAAACTTACACGTCATAAAACTCATAAATTTATTGTGCGCTACACGAGTAGTAGGATGTGGCCAATAATTTTAATAGTTTATTGTGGGTGTCACCTGATTATTTGATGTAGGACATGAAAATTAGATATGATACGCAAGATTTCAGGCTTTAGATCATAATAATTTAGAAACAATCACAACAATTTCACATCCCCCATAAAGTCAAGCATTCAACAAGGGGAATCTACGAAGGTCCAAGCCTACACATGTTAGGGCTGAATCAATTAAAAATTATAGACCAAACAATGCTCAAAAGATAGTAGATTTATCCACACATGCAAAGGATTATTTCTCAATCCAAGGGATTCTCACGTTTCAATTCAGGAAAACCTAGGGTTTCAAAAGTGGAATAGAACTTAGGGTTTTGAAATGATCTAGGGTTAAGGTTATGGAAACAAGGCAAAAGATGAGTGAAATAGAGATGAGAGAGAACCTGTGATCAGCCCGCACGTGTAGATAGCAAACCGGCCTGACGCATGTGCTTGGATGGAGGCCCGCACGTGTGTAGGGCCCACGAATCTGAAACCGGTCATCTAGGGCCTGGTTGGCCAGGGATGGGCCACCTTCCCTCCAAAGTTCAAGCCAAATGGATAATCGGTTTGAACACGGTACTCCGCCGAAGTTTCAGTCCTCCTGCAGGGCCAAATTCTGGAAATCTGTTGTAGAGGAAAAATTAACTGCAAACATGGGTGGATTTGATGAGAGGATGGCTATAGGAGATGGGGACGATTTGGGATGGGTGTAGCTTCGTACCACTGTAGTTAGTGTCAAATAACCATTTAATCCAAAAGCTCAAGCTGTTAGAGTGTGGTGTGTCAATGTATATCAAGGGACTTTATCACTTCAGCAGTTAGCCCTTCGAAGAAGGGAGGGTTTCGCACCCAATTAGGTTTCCACAACTCAGAGAATTAGAGAAGCAGGAAAATGCAAAATTTTATTAATCATCTTCAATGAAAAAAAAACCCTACAAGGGGTTGCCTATAAAGGTGGGCATAATGGACCCGATCCGGTGGATCCGACCCGATCCTACCCGATTCGAACAGAACCGATGGCTTGGATCGGGTAGGTTCGAGTAGGATCAAACAGATCCGACCGCTAATCGGATCGGGTTTGGGTCAATAGAAAATCCGACTGGACCGATCCGAAATCCGATCAGATTCGAACAGAACCGAGTGTAGTTAGTAACACGTAATTATAAATTTACCGCTTACCTGTATATATATCTTCTACTGATAATCAGGCGTGTTTGTTTTTTCAGGCGATGGTGAACTCACCATGAAATCTGTCATTATGACGGTTTCGCTCGTTTGACCGATCGGATAAGGCGGCGTCACCATGCAGAGGCAGATGGGAAATAAAGCCTCGCTGGAGAGATTTCAGTGGAAATCTTGGGCTATCCGGCGAATTCATAGATCTATCAGTGATATGCTTATAGTAATCTCCATGTGCAGGTGTATATAACATGCATACTCCGCCAATGATATGCTTATACTATAGTTTTGGATGATCAGAACCATCGATTTCTCTGGTGTTATCCATGTTGGAACACGATAAAAAATTTAAGCTAAATGGATGAATTTTACCATTGCTATTTCTGGAGAAATCGGAACGCTGAAAGGAAACTTTTAGGGCGTGTTTGATTTTCCAAAGCTTTGGTAAATACATTTGAAATGGGTAATAATTACTTCACTGTGTAATTACGTTGTTGTTATCAATGCTGGATTTGACACTTACTTTTTCAAGCTTTACAACCGATGACATTGTGAAATATTTGTGGGGCCCATCGTTATGTCTGCGTCTTATCCACACCGTCCATCTGTTATGATAATTGAATTTAAGGCTTGACAAAAAAAAATGAGGCTGATACAAAGCTCTAGTGGACCACACCACAAGATTTATGGAATTGAACATTTACCATTAAAAACACATCAGTGTCGCTGTTTCTTTTAGTGTGGGCCACTTGAGTGTTGTATAAGGCTCACTTTTTAGCCCATCTCTCAAACAGTTACGCTAAAACTGATGGACGGTGCAGATATATCATATATATACAAGGTGTACCAAAACAGTTACGTATCGGCTGATACATAACGATAATGGTTTGGGCCGATTCGCATTTCGGGGTCGTATCGGCCATTACGATTTTTGGTGCCCGTATCGGGCCGTTATGGGCGTAATGCCGTTATTGACCTGTAATGGCCCGCCCGTAACGGTCGAAAAACGGTAACATTTTTTTTCATTTTAAGCTCGTTTTTTACTGTTTTTTTTTCAAATTTCTTGCTTCCAAACTATTTCTCACTCCTTCTACTACCAAAATTCGACTAACCTTGGCTGGGTATTCGAGATAAAAACACATTATATTACGAATTTTGTTGAATCGAAGCTCGGTGGGCCATTTTTCAGAAATTCTGAATTCGTCAAAAATAGGTATTTATATTTTTTTAATATGTTTTATTGTTTTAATTATGCCATCTAATGTGTTAATCATAGTAGAACATGTTAATGTGCATTTTTTCAGATTTGGGGTGCCATTTAATTTTTTTTTTTTATTTACGCATGTATTTTGACCTTTTTTTAAAAAAAATCGAAAAATCAATTTTTAATGGTTGTTTTGCTATTTTAATCATGCCATATGATGTGTTAATCATAGTAGAATATATTTATGTGCATTTTACAGATTTTGGGTGCCATTTAATATTTTTTTCTATTTACGCATGAATTTTGACTCTTTTTTTCAAAATTCAAAAAATTAATTTTTAATGGTTGTTTTTTTGTTTTAATTATGTCATATGATGTGTTAATCATAGTAGAACATATTAATGTGTATTTTACAGATTTGGGGTGCCATTTTATATTTTTTTAATATATTTTTTCTATTTATGCATGAATTTTGGCCCATTTTTTAATTCAAAAAATCAATTTTTAATGGTTATTTTGCTGTTTTAATCATGCCATTTGATGTGTTAATCATAGTAGAACATATTAATGTACATTTTACAGATTTGGGGTGCCATTTAATATTTTTTTTATATTTTTTCTATTTACGCATGAATTTTGACCTTTTTTTTTTAATTCGAAAAATTAATTTTTAATGGTTGTTTTGCTGTTTTAATCATGTCATTTGATGTGTTAATCATAGTAGAACATATTAATGTGTATTTTACAGATTTGGGGTGCCATTTAATATTTTTTTCTATTTACACATGAATTTTGACTTTTTTTTTTTAATTCAAAAAATCAATTTTTAATGGTTTTTTTGCTATTTTAATCATTCCATATAATGTGTTAATCATAGTAGAACATATTAATGTACATTTTACAGATTTGGGGTGCCATTAATATTTTTTAATATTTTTTTCTATTTACGCATGAATTTTGACCCCTTTTTTTTTAATTCGAAAAATCAATTTTTAATGGTTGTTGTGCTGTTTTAATCATGCCATATGATGTGTTAATCATAGTAGAAAATGTTAATGTGCATTTTACAGATTTGGGGTGTCATTTAATATTTTTTTGGTATTTTTAAATTAGTGACTTTATATTTTTATTTGCTTATATTGGACAGGTTTTTGGAGCTTCTTAGGGTATAGTATTTTAGTTAGAACATAAAATCATCTTTATTAACATAGGTCATACACTCATCTACCTAAACCTAAAGAAATGTCTGAGTCTGGCCAACAACAAGTGACGATATTGGATGGCAACATTGTGAGAGGGTTGGTGATACTATGCACCAAATGAAGTGCAAGTATTGTGATAGACTAGTGACTGGTGGAATTACCCGTCTCAAACAACATTTAGACATCGAAAGGGTCAAGTTGCACCATATGCCAGTGTACCGAGAGGGATAATGCTTTTAATGCAAGCTAATATGGATGAGTCAAAGGGTAAATGTGTTGTTGTACAAAAGAAGAAAGATGATATTTTGGATGCAGCTCGACAGGAGGTGTTTGGTCCTGAATATATGGGTGTTCGTGAAGAAGATATTATTGATTCTGATGAAGATTCAGATCGGGAATTAACTATAGCTAGGAGAGAGAGCTTGCGTGTAGCTCGTGAAGAGGAAGAACGTCGCCACATGTTTGGCATACATGGGTCAATGCGTGATACAGGGGGACAGTGGGAGTGGGAGTGCAACTGGAAGTGCAACTGCTTCTGCAGGTGGGACTGATGGTGAGGGGGGGTAGGTTTAGTGGGTTACGACGTATGTTTGGGAGCCGACGACAGACATCTTCACATGATGCTCTTATACGTTTGGATGAAGAAGTAAATGAGCCTAGAAGACCCTCTATTGATCCAATCATATTTAGGAAAGAATCAACTAAACAAAAGAAAATAAAACAAATGTGGAGTAGAACTTCCTTTGAAAAACTAGGTAGAGCAGCAGTAAAGTTATTTATACATGCTAACATACCTCCTAATGTGGCCAATTCTCCATATTGACAGGTGGTAATTGATGCAGCAGCAGAAGCAGGTAAAGAAATAAAAACTCCCACGGCTAAGGACATTAGAGGGAAATGGACAAATGCAGAGTATGCGAATGTAAAAGCATACGTGGCTACCTTTAAACCTGTATAGCAAGCCAGAGGATGCACGATTATGTGTGATGGTTGGACTGACCCAACCAGACGCGGTATGATCAACTTCATGGTGTACTGCCACTTAGGAACTATATACCATGAGTCAATTGATGCCTCAGAGGCAACAAAAAATGCTAATTATATTAATGAACTGATGAATAAAGTTGTGGACGAGATTGGAGAGGAGAATATAGTGCAGATTGTGACAGATAATGAAGTAACATATAAGTTTGCAGGACATATGTTGATGGATAAGAGAAAACATCTTTTTTGGTCACCATGTGCTGCCAATTGTATTGATCTTATATTGGAAGATATTGGAAAGAAGAAGAATGTTAAGGAAATGGTCGAAAGGGCAAGGGAAGTGACGACGTTTATTTACAACCATAATCAAGTAGTCGTAATAATGAGAAAGTTCACGAAAGGACGAGAGTTGTTAAGGCCTGCGGCGACTAGATTCGCAACAAACTTTATAGCATTAGAGAGTTTATTCCAGCATAGGGGAGAATTGAGTGAGATGCTCGCTTCCCGAGAATGGCTTAACACAAAACATGGGAAGAAGACATCAGGGACACTGGTCGACGTTGCGAACACCATACGAGATAACAAATATTGGAAGAAGGTTAAGGCTATCCTAAAGGTGATGGAGCCACTATTGAGGGTACTCCGTGTTGTTGAAACCGATGAAGCACCTACCATGGGCTTCCTATATGATGTCATGGATAAGGCAAAGTTTACAATTCAACGTGATTGTAGAAGTTGAGAGACTTATTGAAAGATGATCGACAAGAGATGGACAAAGCAACTCCATCACGATCTTTATGCAGCAGGTTACTACCTAAATCCTAGGTATAGATATGCCCAATCATTTATTGCGAATGATGAAGTTCGTGTCGGGCTAAAAAATGTGATAAGGAGATTAGATCCTGACTTAGATCTGCAAATAAAGGCGTTGAATGAATTAGATACATTTGGAAATCGCCTTAGTAGCTTTGGAGATGCTCTTACACAACATGCAGTATCTAAGTTGCAACCAGCAGAATTGTGGATTAATTTCGAAGAGAGTATGGAGGCTCTCCAAAAAATTACAGTAAAAGTTTTGAGCCAAACAACATCTTCCTCTAGCTGCGAAAGGAATTGGAGTTGTTTTGCGCTCATTCATTCAAAAAATAGGAATGGATTGCAGACTAGAACATTAGATAGACTTGTCTTCATGCACTACAATATAAAACTAAGAATGCGACGACATCATAGGAGCATTACAACTGCCGATGACGGAGACTACTATCCAATAAACTTGGACAATTTTTATGATGAGGATGACCCACTTCTACCTTGGTTGGAAACAAGGGAAAAGAAAATTAAAGAAGATAGTGAAGAATTGAAAATTGATGACCCAGAAATACGCAAAGTGCAACAAGAGAGTCGTACAGATGTGTTGAACCCAGTAAGAGGGGCAACATTTATGCCACGTACGGATACAGCTCAAGATCAACAAAAGAGTACGAGCAGTGGTAGCGTGACCGTGTCGGATGATGACGATGACCCCCCTACCCCTGGTGCTAGCACTTCTGGTGCTGCTTACCCCCCCATACAGCCGTCTACAGGCTCATTCTTCATCGAACCATATGGATCTCACGATGGTGATGAACATCGACAATGTGGTACACGAGGTAGGACTTACGAGTGTACCGAGTCACGATACAGCCAGTCGGAGGAGGGTACATCTAGTGGTGCACGGGGTTTGAGAGGTCCGGAACATTAGCAGGCTCTTGGTCTTGGTTATTATGATGGATATTCTTATGGTCAATTGGATTATGATTATGATGGTTATACTGAACCTGTTCCATCACATTCATGTTAGAGTAGCCCTCCCGATCAATATCCATATGATTATATATATCCAGATCCAAATCCAAGCTACTCATCACAGCAGATGCACTCTCAATCTCAAGATTCTCAACAACCTTAGTATGGGCACTGGTATGGCTATTCAACGGGCATTGATGGATATCCTTACTCGGGGTCAGAGTCGTTGCCTAGTCAGGATTAGTCATCCTCTGGTTTCGTTGATCTAGTATTTCCTTCTGGCACTGGATATTATGGATATGCAGCACCTACACCTATTGGACAGCCTCAGCCTGATGGTGACGATGACAATGATGTGGAGGTCGAGCAACCACAAAAAAGCAGATTTTCATTTTGGTGGTGACTTGTGATTGTGAGTATATATTTGTATTAAGATAAGTATTTGGAGCAGACAGCTCACAGTAGTATTATTGCAAGAAGTCATGCACACATTTGACACTGCCGAACTTGTATTTAAAATAACTTCCCTGACAACCAATCAAGTAATCCTTAATCAAGTTACAGGGGAGTATATCAGACACTACTAATTTTTTTTTCTTAATATTCTTGACTTGAGGATGACAGGAATCACAATCACGTGCACAGGTATGTTCGAGAAATTCCTCAAAAATAATTGCAAACACCTAATGTAAGATATTTTCATATTACATTCATTCTAATATATCTATCATTGATAGTAGATAGTTAGAAAATTAAATATATGAATTTTATAGTCAAATTCAGGTTATCTGGTTCATAAATTCATCAGACAGTCCAATACAACTTCTCACCAAAGAGTGGACTGTTACACCACCATAAACATGTTCCAAATTATAAATGAATGCATATTTGGAATGCTTAGAATATTCTGGATTTAATCCATATTTTTTTGGCAAAAATTTTTTTTACGCCGTTACGAGCCGTTATGCCCCCGTATCGCCGTTACGCCCCCATATCCGTATCGATTTTAGAGGTCACCATTACGTCAACCGATACCGATACGGAACACCTTGTATATATATGATGGTGGGGTCCAAAAATTTAAACTAGTCATTTTAACTCGGTTTTCCAAACGGAAATGCAACTGCATTTTCAGGATCAGTACGTTAGTTTTTGTATAGCCATCCACAATAGTACCTGCAAGATGAATGGTACAGGTTATCCAATTATCTCTGCATGGCCCATGGAACAAAAGGCTACGGTGATCCTGAGCAGAGCAGCAACACATGCAACACGATCACATTAGAAAGGTACGTCTCTCTCTCTTATACACCGAAAATCAAAACCGAGATCTTTCTACCTGTGTATTCACACCAATCAAAAGAAAGACTCGCATATTCAGTATGTCTCAGTGTATCATCTTCTTTTCCCTTTGTTGGTGCAGGTGGAAAAGCAAAGCCCCTGAAATAACCCAAGGCAGAAAAGAAAGACTGCGACGAGGTATTATACCTTTTTATTATTATTATAAATCTCTAGGAATTGTATGGTATTTGAATCTAGGATCAGCATATCGGCTCACCAAATCCAGTACAATTGTATGGTATTTTCGACATAATAGATGGTACAAATCGATGTTTTAGACTCACCAAATCCAGTACAATGATTTGCACCTTAAGATGAGCTAGAATAGATGATCATTTGAGCCGCAACCGATCTGGACCTAGCCAAATCCGATCCGACTCAGTTTTCCTGACCGAGTCGGATAAGGATCGGTTCAATCCAGCATGGGTTAGGATCGGATCGAGTTAGATGACCCAGAATCGGTCCCGGATCGGTCCAAGTTCGGGTCAGGCCATTCAAAACTCGGATCGAGTCGAGTTGGACCCAGTCTGATTCGACTCGGTCCGATGCCCAGCTCTAATTACCTATTTATAAGAAAAACCTATACCCCAAAAGTCGTGCCATGTGCACATACTATTATTTAAAGACGAAGTAATCAAAAATAACAACTAATTAATGCAATCTAAACCATTCATGATATTCTTAATAACGGTAATAAGCAAAACTCAAAGTCCTAGGTCACCTAGGGTAGTGGGTCACGATCATGAGAACCAATGATGGGATCCGCATAATGATTGGGTCTACCCTAAGTAACCAAAACACAGTCCTCTAACTAGGAGGTCCTCCATGAATGTCGTCATCGATCCATATCGAAAGTGGGGCCCTCTTCCTTGCGTACGTGCGTAAGGGGGGCGTGCGTGTGTGCGAGATGTCCCCATCACTATTGACATGGAGTGACAATGTTCGAAATATCGGTATCATGTTACGTATCGCATCCTTTGGATATAGATATGTATTGATTATCATACAAGATATATCGTTTGTATCGGGTAATTTATCAAACTTTTTGGAAAACACGGGGAAACATTGGGAAAATGGTTGAATTTTTTAATAAAATTTACGGATTATTAAAAAGACCTTAATACACACTTTTAAATCATACCATCTCAAAAAAGAAGTACACATAATAGGTTTCCTTTGTGTAGGGTCTAAAGTTATGTGTTGTCTGACTGAACTAATGCAACTATATTCACATTGAATGCATAACATTTAGAGTGTATGTGATGATCATTTCATCAAACATTTCTAAATAATTCGAAATTGGTCTCAATTGACAGCTGGTTAAAGGAAATTTTTGAAAAAATATATATATATATATATATATATATAATTATTTTTTCTTAATTTTAATTAAAAATGATTTTTATTTTTCAAAAATTAACAAGGACTTAACAAATCAATAGATCAACCCTCACACACGCTTGATTTCATGTTTGGAGTGCAACATTGGGAGGAATTTGGGAAATTTTGAAATTTTCCCAATTTTTCCTAAATCGGACAACCTACACTCAAAATTTGAAATTAGAATGTATGTGATGATCATTTTATCAAATACTTCGAAATTAGTCTCAATTGACAGCTAGTTGAAGGAAATTTTCGAGGAAAAAAAAAAAAAAAAAACATGAAGAACCAATGGATAACAAAATCAAAGTTCCAACTTCATGATTTTTCATGCAAACATGAAACACCAATAGATTCATAACAATTTGACACTGATTTAATATAATTCCAACCAAAAAAGGGGATCGAAAATTGAAAATGCTCACCGAATTGAACATGTGGGATATATCAACACTACCCGTGTGTTTCGTATCGCACATGTGTAATACAAGATATATCGTGGAATATATTGGCGGATATCGTCGAAATTTAAAACACTGCGGAGGGATTCCTTTATGGTCCTTTCGACTTTGATTGCTTTTGCTACACCCATTTGGACAAGAAAAAGTTTTGGGCCAAACTGACAATAACTATGTTCCCCTCCTATCGATCGTTAGAAATTGTGGGTCACACGTGGCATTGCCTAAGCATGCAATGGGATAAAAAAATTTGGATCAAAGCGATAGGCATCAGGTGGGGCCCACGGAGATGTGGTATGCACCCACACCATAGGCTTAAGGAATACCATACCAACCCTAAAGGAAAGAGTTGTAGCAGCGGTGGGCTCTCTCTCTCTCTCTCTCTCTCTCTCTCTCTCTCTCTTGTGGGAGAGATTCGTGGAGCCGACAGGGTGACGAGTTCGTCAATAGGTAGGACTCGCTGCTAACTTAGTACCCCCTGTCACCTGATTTCCAACAACAAAACCGCCCATCGACAAAGAGGGTGTGACGGAGTGAAAGCACTGGCCAACGAGATCAACATCATTTCCATCGACGAGCTTGGTCGTTAGAATCCAAAGCCGAAACAGGTATGCTATTTCGATTGTAAATCACAACGAAAATCTCCAATTGAGGATTCCCTAATTCATTAGGGTCGATGCCGGATTAATGAAATATAACTTTCATCAATTTGTTTGAGTAACACCAATTTTGGCCCACTGATGATGATTACACATGAATAAAATTAAAATAAACTATCTCATATCAATGTTTTCCATATCGTTATCATGTAATGTATCACACCCTTGGGATACAGATACATTCGGTTATTGCATGGTATATATCATTTGTATCACGTAATATATCACGGTTGATGGAAAACATTGGGAAATTGGTCGAATTTTTCAATGCAAGAATTGTTAAAAAAGACATCAATACGCACTTAGAAATCAAAACATCACAAAATAAAAAGTGCACATAATAGGTTTCTTTGTATGGGGTCCTAATCTATGTGTTCTCTCAGAACAAACTAATGCAAGCATATTCAAAATTTATTCATATAATTTATATATTTAAGACATGTATAAAAACACAAGCAATACTTTTAAAAGCAAATATATATATATATATATATATATATATATATATATATATATATATATATATATATATATATATATATATTTATATATATGTGTGTGTGTGTGTGTGTGTGTGTGTGTGTGTGTGAATAATGTGTGTGGCTATGGCTCAAACACAGAGTTGTGAAGTAGCACAAAATCATCATCTCTATCTCGACAGGACTGGGCATAGTACTGTTACTCCATAAACCAACAATACTATGTGCAGGTCATAGTATAATGATATCAATCAAGATACTATCGAACATAACAATGGTACTGATCCTCTCTTATTTGAGAAAATTTGGGAAATTTTCAAAATTTTCACAAATTGGCCATCTTCCCTCAAATCCCAAAATTAGAGCGTATGCGATGATGATTTCACCAAACACTCTTGACTACTCTAAAATGGGGGCCAATTGACCACAAATAAAAGTGGAATTTTGAAGAAAAAATTAACATTTTTAATTAAAAAATATTTTTTTTCAAAAATCCCCAAATTACCAAGAATCACTAGATTAGGGTTACATACAGGTCTAATTTTGTATTTGGACACAGAGATCTCGACCAATTTGTGGGATGTTGGAAATTTTTTTCTTTTTCTCCAATTTTTCACAACTCAGCCCATCTTCCCCAAATCTCAAAATTGAAGCTCCAAATCCATGATTTTTCATGCAAAACATGAAGAATCATGGATTTATATCTATTTAACATTGATTTAACAAGATTTATAGCAAAACAAGGATCAAAAATCGAAAATGCTAACTAGATTGAACAGATGGGATAAACCGCACTACCTATAGGTTTCATATCTCACAGGTGGGGATATAAGATATATAGAGGGACATATCCATCGATATTGTCGGTACTGAAAACATTATCTCAAATGTGTTTTCCGAATGACTGATATAGGCCCCTCTCTGACTGATGTAGTGACAAACAATGGCATCTGAATCAGTCGTAGTCGATCTCTTAAAAGGAGTGATGAGAACTTTGATGATTGCCACAGGTCTGCAAAGATTTTACTAAACAAGGAAAAAGTGGTGTACACACTAAAAGTCCTTGGAAGAAAATCTAAAATAGAAAACAATGATGTTCCAATAAGTAGTCTAAACCAATGTTTTCTGTATCGTTATCGTGTAATATATCGCACCCTTGAGGTACAGATACATCAGTTATTGCACAAGATATATCAATTGTATCGCGTAATTTATCGTTATTGTTGGAAAACATGGGAAAAGATTGGAAAATTGATTGAATTTTTCAATAAAACTTCAGGGATTGTTTAAAAAAAAAAAAAAAAAAAAAAACATCAATACACACTTAAAACGCAAAAAAAAAAAAAAAAAAAAAAAGTCACAACGAAAGCAAGTGCACATGATAGGTTTCCTTTGTATAGGGCCCTAATCTATGCTGTCTGACTAAACTGATGCAACTATATTCAAAGCTAATTCATAAAATTTATAAATGTAAGAAGACGTATAGAAACATAAGCATTACATTAAAAAAGCAAAAGAAGTAGAAAACTAGAAATATACCTATGGATTTTGAAGAAAAAATTATTTTAATATTTTTTAATTATTTTTTATTTAAAAAAAAAATATTTTTTTACCAAAAATTTTCTAAATTGCCAAGAATGTGTATATCAGGTTATATACATGTTTGATTTCGTCTATGGACACTAAGATTGCAGCTAATTTTAGAAAAGAATTAGAGAAATTTTAATTTTCCACAATTTTCCGCATCGGCCTCTCCCCCACATCTCAAAATCAAAGCTCAAAATCCATAATTTTTCATGCAAAAAAGAAGAATCAAGGATTTCTTACCATTTGACACAATTTACAATATATATATATATATATATATATATATATATATATATATATATATATATATATATATATATATATATATATATATATAATCAAAACTAAAAAATACACACTTTTAAGAATCCGGCCCCAAGAAGCTTTTGGTTGCAATTTTCGAGAAATTTGGCAATCCTAGCCATCCGATTGGTGGGTGGTTAAAAGAAACACAGCAAGTATTACCAATTCAACGACATATATCAGATAGTTATTATCATCATCTCAGTCCCATTTAGGGTTTTACTCCATCCGAGATCAGCTCAGTGGTTTGGCTGGTCTGAATATCATACATGTGTATGGTGGAAGAGATCACCATTTTTGAGATGGTAGTGAACTATAACAGGAGTCTAGCCCCTAGTAGTCACAGTAAGGAATCATAATCACCCTCATCTAAGTCTTATCCCAATTAATTGGGGTTGGCTACATAAATCTTGTCCTGCTATTCCACTCTATCAAGGACACATCGTCCAGTCCCAGTAAGGATCTGCTGTGAAAATACCACACAGGTATGCTGGAAATTTTTTGTCTGCAAGAAATGATGTGTATTGTGCATCTGAGAAGAGGAAACACATGATACTTGACCCAGTGTAAACCTCGGTATGATTGGGTTTTAATTTTGTACAAATGGGGAGTTTTTCAGAGATCAAGACTATTTGTTTGTTCTGTCCACAAACTGTAAGATCCTAGCCACCAACATGAGCCTTTTTTCAGATGAATATGTGGGCTGTTTTTGTGTTTGTCCTCGACAGTCTATTTTCAGGCCATAGAACGAAGGTCAAGAACTTAGGATTGTTTCATTTAGGTGGTTTTTGGGGCATGTTCCATACATGGCAGGGCCAATGGTCAGGATTACTAAACCAAGTGCCTTGACCCAGGATAGCTGTTTTTTTTTCCTAGCAGAAGTGGGGTCTGTGGACAAGTTACAAACCAGTTGTTCTGCTGGATTCCGCCATGGACATATCACGGCCCAAAGTCTTCCTAATAGGCAGTCCTAATCTTTGCATTTGTGATTGGCCCATTAATTGCAAAGAAGAGAAATAAAGTAACATTCCACATTCAAATTTCGACTGAAAAAAGGGTCCATATGGGCTGTCAGGATCTTCCAACCTGAGAGAGATTTTTTGGACATCATCCATCCAAGATGGGCCCAAATGGACAAATTGACCCCACCGGTACTACTGAACCATGGGCTCCATTTGTGGAAACTGAAATCCCAGAGAATACTGTGCATAATAATGCCTAAAGACCAAATGGAATTCTCACACTTTCTTTTTCTTAGTACAGAAATTCTCACACTTCCACTCAGCGTATCAAATGGAATTCCTGAGTTACCCCTTCTCTTTTCTCATTGCAGTCGCAACTCTGCAGCGCCTTTACATCTCCCTTAACGTCCCACCCCAACTCACTGGATGGAAATTTGCAAATGGTGACCCCTGTGGAGAAAGCTGGGAAGGAATCAAATGCTCTGGATATGCCATCAAATCCATGTAACACATCACCTTCTGTTCTTATCTTTGTCCTCAATTTCTCTTCTTGTGCAAACTGCTTTTACTTCTATTTCCTCAACAGCAAAATTTGTGGGCTACAAATCACTGGAACGATGGCTTTGGAACTTGCTAACCTACGATCACTTGAGGAACTGTAAGTGGTTTTGCCAGCAGTTGTATGCAAATCCGTTTCCTTTTGTTCCCAATTTATGGAAATTTATCTTGTAGCCCGGACCCAATTCAATTCTAACGCACATCTACTTTCATCTAAGTGCGTCTAAGTTCATCCAAGTGTATTTAAGATCCTGCATGCTCATCTACACATGGTATGAGCTTAGCTTCACTTGGATGAACTTAAATGCACTTTGTAAGTTAAGCTTAACTTACGAACAAAGCTTTTTATTTGATCTGGTTCCATTTATCTTTACTAATTCAAATATTCTTCCCTTGTACAGGGACGTCAGTAACAATAGCATCCATGGCGTAATTCCTTTATATTTGCCCCCCAGTGCAACCCATATGTAAGATGTCTATAACTTTTTAGGGCTTCCTTTTCCTATATAGGATTTAATCTTTTTTTTTTTTTTTTTTTTTTTAAATCTCAATTTCAAGGTATATTTTTGTTTTCTTCCTGCAATGCAGAAACCTGGCATTCAATCGGCTGACACAGAATATTCCATTCTCCTTAGCTTCCTTGAAATCTTTGTAAGTTCTTGTAATGAGTGAGGGTGTTAAATTCTCTAGTTTATGAGTAGCCAGCTCATATTTGCCAACCGATCTTTTTTCCAAGTGCAGGAATCTGAGTCACAATTCCCTATCTGGTACCATTGGGGACATATTTACTGGTCTGGAGAATCTAAAACAAATGTAAGATTTCATTTGCTGACTTTGTTATGTAGATGAACTAGAAGGAAATTATTTTGGCCTGAAATATTACCGCAAGTATTAATTTTAGAAAAAAAGTATAAAATGATTTCATGAGAAAACAGTTACCCACAGCAGTCAGTTTCGGTGCACTTCTACCGACATAATTTCATTGATTAAACTGTAGAGTTAAATGATATTTTTTTCTTCGATCCCCACCATACATGTGCCATGCGTACAGTGATTATAATTGTACCCTCCAGTGGGCCCATCATGGATGGGCTTACTTTCAGAAATCACATCAATTGGACAAGCATAACAGACAGCCAGTTTCATTTATTTTTAAACTGTGACCATACATGTCAGGGTCCATTGAGTGTATGGTTCTGATAACATATCCATACATGGTATAGTGGGGAGTTGGGAGAAGCATTATTCTGGTTAGACTCAAGAGACACCTTAATGGTCTTCTAAAGTGTAAATTATGTTTCAGGGATTTATCCTACAACAGTTTCACAGGAAATCTGCCCATTTCATTTGTTACCTTGACGAGTCTTACTGCTCTGTAAGTATGCTAATGGGCTAAGTTTCTTCAATCTATACATTTTATTTTTTATTTTTTATTTTTTATTTTTTGCAATGTGATTTGGATACCATTAACCATCCATGATTAATTCTGTCAGTGACCTGCAGTACAACCAATTTACTGGATCAGTTCACTTCCTGGCGTGTCTCCCTCTATCATACCTCTATGTCTTAAACTAAGTGTCTTACTTTGTATGGATTGTCTATTCTTCAACTCTTTTAAAGCCGAAGTACACAGTTCTGATTTTAACTGCTCTAAGTTTCAGTAATATTTGAAACAACGGCTTCAGCGGTGTTGTTCCTTAGCAGTTTGAACTCATTTCAAATCTCAGGTAATAAGAGTAGGCATTTTATGAATGTATGATGCTTATTTCTTATGTTTCTTTTATTAATCCGATATCCAATCTCCTGTTTCTTACTAATTAATTTCCATGTTTCTTATTAGTATTGAGGGAAATATGCTTGCAACGAACACTGTCCGTCCACCGCCAAATATCACTCCTGATAATAGGCCGAGCAGTCAGAACATCAATAATTCCACATCAACTGAGAATGATAGCCATGATCATAAAATGTTGGGGCGTGGGCGTGGGTCAATAATTGGGGCAACTGCAAGCCTAGTAACCTTTGTAGCAGCTCTTGTCATAATACACATGCATACATCCTGCAAATTTCCGCTGGACTGGCTAGTGTCCTGCTTCAGGTCTCTGCTCTCTCTTCTGATCAGTCCGCAAAATGGAGGTAGGAATTTTTTTAAATTACTCTTTAAATGTGCTTGATTCTATTGATTTGTAATGCCTTAGCATTTAGTCTCTATTAAAATTTGTGAACGTTTTTTCCTTTGAAGGGAAATGTTTGAATAGATAGAATAGCGGTTCCGTCGGTTTTTGTATCTCGTAGCTTCAGTGATTGGCTTCTCTTTTGCAGCACAAACAGAGATTCCAAGTCTTCTGCCTACTAGCACAACGCAGACCCAGTAGGATAAGGAGACGTTGGAGGACAATTCAGAAAAGGAGGAATGGTTTGTACGAGGCCATGAAGGTGAATCCCACCAACCAAAAAGAGAAGGTGAATGATTCTCAGAAGGATAGCATTCAGGGAGAAGAAGAAATGGAAAAATGGGCTTGAAGGCAACAAATCAGGCTACGCATTGCATGTATCTTTTCTTTTTCCCCAGAAAGGTGGGAGCGCACCTGTAACTCTTATGTGAGCATTCTAAGAAGCTGACTATTTGAGAGAGAGAGAGAGAGAGAGAGAGAGAGAGAGAGAGAGAGATCAAAAAAATGAAGTGGACAAGACTTCTTTTGCCAGGGTAACATACCACTCATAATCTTCTCCAAATTTGGATATAAAGCGTTGGGGAGCTGTTTCATTGAGAGAGAGAGAGAGAGAGAGAGAGAGAGAGAGAGAGAGAGAGAGAGATGAAACGTGGGACATGGGCTAGGATAAAAAAAACCAAAATGGGCATCTTTGCAAGACCACTTCTATCAAGCTACCGTATATTAGTGACCTTGGTTGGGCTCTTTGGATTGCCTGGCCCATTGTCAGTCATATGTAGAAAGCCCATTAGCCTAGCCCGAACCCTTGGTAGGGTTTTCAGTGTTATTTTTTGAATGCCTCTTGCACAAATGTCATATTTTAACTTCAACAACAAACCTACATAAATGTCCACCAATACAATAGTTAAATAACAAAATAAGCAAAAAATTTAGCATTTTGTATGCAATTTCTAAGTAGCTAAGCTCCAGTGTATCATCCATCATAAGCTCGGTTGGCAGTTATTTTAAAGAATAGAGGGATTTTGACATATAAAACCTTCTGTTTAGATCCCACTAAAACAGAAGGCCCACCTCTATGACTATTCCAATATGTGCTTCCATCTATTTTAGATATAGTAAAAAAGCACACCAATTTTCACTTTGACTAACAAGAAAGTGACTAAAATGATGTTAGGACATGAGCTCAAGAATCAAGCAAATTCAAATCTCAAGTAGGCCGTACAGTAGTAAATGGTGGTGATTGGAATATTCAACCTGTGCAAAGTATGAGAAAAAAATTCCATTTCATCATATGTGCAGAATATCCAATCCTTGCAAAGTATGAGAAAAAATAATGATGATCACTTGATATGACAATCAAGCTGATTCATTCATTAGGCGGGCCACACGAGGACAATGAATCATAAGTTGATGTCCATTGATTTAGCTGTTGTGTCCCACTTTATAGTAACTTTCAAATACAGCCTCTGTATCTGATCATTTCTCAGTGTATAGTCAACATAGAAAGAATCTCATTGATAGGAGATCATCGCTTTTCATGCAAAGGTGAGTTGCAGAAGTACTTTCTCTGGACGGTTGATTGTAATCGACTTTGTATGGGTGATGAGATCTCTTATGTGTGAGATATCTTTGATATTAACCATCTACAGTGTCAGCTTCTTGATGAAGGGTTCAGATCATCACGCGGTGGAGGGCAGCTTGATTTCGGACTAGAATCTATATTGGTGCGTTGCTAGGAACGCTTTTAAAAAGAGAAATGTGAATAGCGTCCTAATGCGCTAGTTTACGCATGCAGGTCTTACCGTACTTCGATCCTGACGGTTGATCCGAAGGAGCCCATAATTAACGGTAGATTCTTAAAATATTTTCCAGATTAGACAATTCTAACGGTTGGATCACTGAAACAGTCCAAACTTGTAGGCATGGATCTTATGGA
This sequence comes from Magnolia changhungtana, assembly GCA_030180095.1. NCBI lineage: Eukaryota > Viridiplantae > Streptophyta > Magnoliopsida > Magnoliales > Magnoliaceae > Magnolia > Magnolia changhungtana. The sequence continues at coordinate 382,353 of JASAUF010000370.1, forward strand.
TAGAATTATCGAATCAGGAAAATGGGGCCAATCATCTCAGTCCAAAATGTAGGACCCACTTTAGATAAGACATAACCCCAAAAATAGATTGATCGAAAAATCCTAATTAGCTGTTGACTTCCATTTGTGATATTGAATTTGGACCATTCACTATTTAATGTAACGGTTGATACTTAGGCAGTCAGAAACAGTATACATGACAAACACTAGCTCAAAATAAACCGTCCAGATTGTGGAATGCATTGTAGATCAATCAGAGTCATTGAACCATCCTAACTTCAATGAATGGGAATTAGTTTGTTCAATTTGGGCCGTTGAATGTATTTTCATTTGGACCATCCTTCAAGTCTCCATCTATCATATCTATTGAGGAGATAAAATCAGTGTTACTTTCTAAATTGGAACACATGGTTCCAACTGTTCAATGTAAGTCATCTAATATGCTTTCCTCCAATTTCTGGGACCGGGTTAAAAAAAAAAAAAAAAAAAAAAAAAAAAAAAAAAACCTGAGTATAAACCATCATCAAACTCTATCATAGTGTTAAATGTTGTTTCTTTTAATTTTCTCTCACCGGGTAAAATTCTAGTCCAAGATATGGAGAATCTATAGGCGTCCATTCCCATGCCCTTCATTACAAGTCTTCTAGTGTCACGCCATGGTTTTCGAAACCTTTTTTAATTTTATTTTTATTTTTACACACACACTCGCCACACACCCACGCACATTGTAGTAGGATTTCACCACTTATGGCTATAAGATGGATGGATCAGTCTATAATCCATGGGTGGCTCAGTGTAAATTCTCCTCAAGATTACGCACCACCGCATTAGTCAAGCATAGTTTAAAGAAATAAGACATTCAAAACATTACAAGATGCAATCTTATTTAAATGCATGGATGTATGAGTGCACATCAACCTGGGGATGCTCATCCAGTCTGACTTTGGGTGAAGCCTATGCATATGGTCGGTCATTAGTGAAGCACATCACGTGCGTACATCACGTACAAGCATGTGACCCAGCCCAAATACATTACGTATGTGGGTCGATAGTTGATGGTCTTTGAGCTAGTAAAACGATACCACATTAAGGGCACGTGCTACGACATCTAGAATTAGCCACCTGTCATTGCCCGTATACTATGAATGCATGATTAATCCATTCATTATTATTTCGGTTACAACTTGACAATTTAATAACGCTCAAAGGTCACTACGAGGGACTCATCGCCCAGCGTAAGCCGACAGCTTGGGCATAGTATCCCATGCCACCATCCCCGGCTCATGAGAATCCCACATTAGGATGTTTAATGGAACCACATCGACTAGTGGTCAATCATAGTTCAATATGTAGAACTTACCACTACATGGTTATATGAGAATAAATCATCGAAGCCACACATGGCAAATATCAAATCAAAGTGACCAGAAGGTCACATAAGACTAATAACAAATCGAAACGATAAAAAGGTCGCACAAGGTAAATGCTAAATCAAAGTGGTAAAGAGGTCATGTAGAGCAATATTAAATCAGGGTGGTAAAGAGGTTATCTCCAAAAACAGAAGACGAATTCCCATCTAATATTCTGTACAAGGGTGTGAAGGAAAGGAAGACTACAGTATTGGTATTCTGGTATTCTTATTAGTATACATGGCGTCTCTGTTAGGTAAGCCATCTGAACCCTTGATCCCCATGTCCTATGCACATCCCGACTCAGGGATTTCCGCATCCAGATATTCTAACAGTTGGTATCAGAGAAAATGTTCATAGGTATGGATGATTAAATACAGCAATTAGGGCTTTCAAATTCGAATCCCATATTAGATCAACATCAGGGATTTTCAAATTCCTGAAATAGTTAAAATTAGGAATTTTGGATTCGAACCCGGCCCAAATCCAATCATCCAATTAGGGATTTTGAATTAAACGGTAATCGGTTAGTGTAACGCCCCGAACTTTTTGATACTCGAACATCGAAAGTCCTCGAGCGTTACCAAGAAGTTACTATAATTTGTGCACGCGTACAATACAAATCTCGCCATCCTTACCTTACACCTATACCCTGACATGAATCTAACCATTGGGAATGACTCCCATGCTAAATTAGGTTATACGACCGTTGATCATGTGGATTAGTACATGTACACCCCCTCAAGCTAAATCAATGTGTGATCCTTCATCCATAAGGATTTAGACATAGGTCCCTTCATAAGAAATACTTAGAAATGTACCTGTAACCGCCTAGAACCGTTACATTCCACAACACCCATAGATCACTAATAATTACGATAATTCCACTAACATATACCCTTGAATTCAGAGAGCACATGATTACCACGATCCTTTTGGCAAGAAACCTTGTATAAAGCCTAAGTATCATAAATCAACTATACGTTTAAAGTTTCAACCATCAGATCATTGTACAAGTGGGCCAGATAGAGATCAGCCATTAAACACCACTTTGGGGCCCACCTGAACTTCAATATGCTTCCATTTTGGGCTCAACCCCTCAATTTACATGGGGAAATGAATGAACGGAATAGGTTTCTCAGAATAGTATCACAAGTGGACCCTACTTGCAGTGCGTATGCACAAGTGGCGCATGATGGCTTGCACCGGACAAAGAGTCCCAGTCAACCACAGTTGGCCTAATGAATCCCGAGAGAGATGGGATTTCTTCCTACGCTGCAGCTACGAATGATCGCCACTGTGATGCTGCTGGGCTACCATCATCATCCATTCGGATGATTTGAGCCATCCATCACATGCAAGATGAAATTTATACCAGAACCATGTTGTTCTCGTGCACCCATGCACGCACACGTGCCTGCAACGACAGTCACAAGAAGCCCTGCCACAAGAGCTAACATCTGACTGCAAGTAGTTGTGGGCCACCTAAGCAACCGATCACGAAATTCGACCCATCCACCTTGTTGGTCGTCCAAAACTAAGCAAGCCCAAGAAGGCCATGTGGAAAACCTCACCATATCGAGACCGTTGGTCGTCCCATTTGTCCTAAACGCAAGTCGTAGCCGACTCCTTTTTGCGAAAATCGGGACTGCATAAGTTCCACGCAATTCCGTTGTGAAAGGGAATAGCCCACCGCCTTCCTCTGCACTGCGTACACCCCCATGCCTGTAAAACAATCATCCCAGTCCTGCGGTAGGAGAAGAAACATGAGAGCGGGAGAGAGATTCCGGCCGAAGGTTGCTACACGGGCTAAGTCGCCTTGCTGGACGTTACAGCAAGAAAAGAAAGAAAAGAAAAGAAAAGTGAAAAGAGAAAGAAAAAGAAAGGAGGAAAGAAAGAAAGAAAAGAGAAAGAAAGAAAAGAAAAGGAAAAGAAAGAGAAGAAAAGGAAGAAGAAGGAAGAAGGAAGGAGGAGTAGAGGAGAAGTACCATCCAGCGCTGTTGTAGTCCAGCAAAACACGGGTCTAGCCAGAGCGATCCCGGCCATTTCGGTAGCAAAGAAGGAAGGAGGAGAGAACAATCTTACGACAGGTTCAAGCCAATCTCTCCCCTAACTTTTTAGAATTTTATTTTAATTTTTAATTTTTTACTTTAAGATAGGGTAGAAGAAGTGTTCCACCATGGCAGACAAGATCTGATCTGAGGGTAATATGGGTCATACCTTGATTAGAAATTCTAATTGAGTTAATCAGGTCTATTGATAACTTACACTAGAACCTGGTCTGATAATGCGTAAAATATAGGATAAGGCTAGATTTTTCCTGGCATCCAACACTCGTGATTAGGCAAACAAGGTAGCAACTTAAGGTGAGGGTTTTATCCTTTGAGTTTACATTAATTTAAGTCGTTAAATTCACCCTGCTTTTATGCGTACATTCATGACTATGATATTGCCTTTACGTGTACTTTATCTGGCCTTTTACATATCACTTTGAATCTTCCATGCTATTATATGTTTCACAATCTATTATGGCCTTTTTCGTGCCTTTTACAATGTGAATTATTCTGCCTTTTTCATATCTTTAATGATGCGAATTGCTCCACCTTCCATGTTTATATTTTCTGAGAATTATCCTATCAGTTGATTCGATTATTATCATTATAATTATTGGCCCTGCGGGGATTATGACATCATGTCAATTATAAGGAGTTTCTCTGAATTTATGTGAGGCCATGGATTCAAGTCTTGCCCCTGCCTTAACCACTTATTGAGTTGGCCCTGCCACTCATCTCTCTATTTGAGTTGGCCACTTCCACTCTCCTTATTATAAAGTTGACCCTTGTCACTCTTCTCTGATTATGATTGGCCATTGCCACTTGTATTGAGTTGACCCTCGTCACTCTTCTCTTTATTATTTCAGCCTTGTGTCGTCTATCTTTTTGGCTTGGGCAGGTGCCTTGCTATTTCAGAACCTCCATAATTCAGTTGATATTCTTTATGATTCAGATTCTGTTATATTTGTTATAATTCAGTTATATTCTCGGTAAGTGCAAGTGATGTGTACGATATATCACTAGTTATTCAAATATTCTATCATGGATGTAATGCGCTCTGAGTAGAGACCCACTTGGGGCACGTAAGTCCTTAAGCCTTCTAGTAGTGGTGCACGAATCGATGTCTGTAATTCACAAATGCAGTGTCACGTCACTATAGGATTGGATGTCTCAAATAGTTGCTCCATGAACAAATCATTGCACGTAATTCACCCAGCTCATGTGTTGTGCTATAACGCCCTGAAAACCGGGGGTCGAGCAAAGCTCAGCTCCCGAGTTCCAACGCATCACTTATGCAACACAGATAATGATGATTATGATGAGAGCATTGAAACATGAATGGGACTATACCAAAACAGCATATCAAACTCCAGAGACAGTTAAATTTGCAAGCGGAAGACTGTGATAGATATATAAAATATATAAACTGTGGTGAGTCTCTAAAGTGTGATAATGTTACCAGGTTAATTCATTACAAGTACAATTCCAAAATATATCAAATGTGTAAGGTCCTCTAGTCAACATCCCTGTAACCCCGTCGATCAAGGCACAGCTCACACGAAGCCACCAGAAAACAGCATATATGAGAAAGCATTCTCGTCGTCATAAAAGTTCGGCTCCGCCTCAGAAGTAGCATCGCCATCTGCAATCAGACAAGTCTGGTGGGTGTTCGGGACACCGTCCCGTAACGTGGGAGTGAGTGATCAACTCAGTGGAACAATAAAGCATAGGTTAACATGTTATCAATTCAGTCAAGCAGTAATGATAAAGCAGTACAATCAACATTCCTAAGTACTGTAATTAATACAAGGATGAGATGTGGTTATGATGCATGCCCTCTCCAACATACTCTCTCATGCGACACCATCTTACGTCTGCGGCATGCTGTCACCCTCAGTGCTCCACATCTTCCACGCACATGCAATGCGATGATGAGCATGATTACCGAGTTGTTATTAGTCCATTTCAAACAACAGTATTGGAAAATTAAGGTACCTTCCTTATATCATTCCCAAACAATGATCCATTCTAGGGTCGTCAGTCCTAGACAATCTCATACGATGGTGTTTCTAGGTCGCTGCAAGGGCTGTCAGGGCTGTTACATGGAACCGTTATACCACTCCCCCATCACCTTATGAATACAGGCCTAGTTTATACTCTTGTTGCTACGGGAAGGCTAGTCGCCTCTCTGTAGCTTCAGAGTATACTCGAAGTCACTACAAAGGGCTCGTCACCAATCAGTGTAAGCCGACAGGTCGAATACAGTGTCCCATACCACCGTATTCAGTTTACGAGTTAGGGTTGCTACTTGTCACTACGGGAGGCACGTGGCCCCAGCGTAGGCCAACAGCTTGACCACGGTATCTCATACCACCATGCTCGGCTCATGAGTCTTAGCGGATCGAGGTACTACGGTTAACGGGATTCCACTGGTAAGGTTAGTACCTCGGGTTCAAACAGAGGCGTCCAAACATGGTGAACATACATAAGATAAATCGGGTTACTTGACAAGCCAGACTAGCACGAGCACACAACCAGCCGAACGACATGAAGTGCATCAGCACTTCGCATGGCCTAACCACTGCCGCCAACCGAAGTACGACTCGGGTTCGTCAGACACATCCTACGTGGCGAAATGAATCTCAACCACAAACTCAAATCTGTTACTGATTGTCTAAACTATGATCATAGCCCCAATCGCAATCAATTCTTAACCATAGTCATGTAGAGTAAAGCATAATAAACAAAGTGATTCAAACATGTTAACAAACATGTCATAAAGCATATTACCAAGTACAATTAAACAAGAAATACAAACACATATAATTCATAGTAAGCGGTTAAATTAAATAACCAACATGGAGAAAATCATGTGCATCTCTAAGTTAGTTGAGAATCCTATCTCAACACCTACTTAAAGCACAATCATCTAAGTACTCACTCATACAAGCATTTTCACAAACACTTAGAATGCACTTCTTAACATACATAACGTATTTTAACCAAAACATGTATTTGGGCGAATCCTTTCGCCGAGTAAGTATCATACACATATATAGCATATACGTATAGTCATTTATCATGGCAAACACACTTTTAAATTTTGTACGTATACAGTTCTTTCTACAAATACGAGGAATACAGTATATTCAACATAGTTAACGTATAATCGAAAAACGAAACGGACAGCACTTTGTACATGTGCAATAACGTACAGATCATGAATCTATCATTATCTAATATTGAAAGCGTTGAAAACCATAACCTATACACCTAAACTCCGCACCTTTTGTCGTAGAATCGTAACGGAGTCGATAAAATCTCTAAGTTTTCGTCTACGGCAATATATCAACCTATAGCACGGGATACGTTAGCTATTTCGCTACTTGAATCAATCCAAACCCTAAAACAGGTTAGGGTTAGGGTTTTTTTACCTAGAAATGGAGCCGAAATCGCCGGGAAAGCGATTAGAATGAGGTGGTTAGGCTTGTACAGTGGCAGGGTAGAGCATCAGGGAGATCCTCCCACAACTCTCACACTTTCTCTCTCTGTTCTCTCTTCTCTCTCCTAGGTTTTCTCAAATTCGTATGGGATGAGAGAGTGAGGGTTTAAGGTCCTTATATAGGCCCAAAACTCTCTGAAATAGACTCAGGACCAAGATATACTTAGGTTTTGTCCAAAGGGCATCTGTTTCAGCTCAACGGAGCATTTCCGGAGCCCCCCCTTGAGCCAAAGGTCGGACTTAAGCTCACATACATTGGATCTAGGTCGGGTTACGTTTTCGGTCCGATCGGATTTACAGATCGCCCGCGGCGGACCAGTTTCAGTTCAACGGTCCCTGAGACTCGATCAGGGCCACAAGTATATTGCCATGTGTATGAAATTTCCCCTGATCCAAGGGTGTATTTAGGTCAAATTTTGACGGTCTGATTGTTTATATTTGGCCCGCAAACATCAAGTCTCAGATTATTTAAATGGGATTTGATTTCTAAAGAAATCTACATTTTCTCACACTCTTCACTCCGGGCTCAAGCGAATAGCCGTGGGACACTATTTGGATTTGATTTCCAAGATGGTTGTCAAGCCCAACAAGGTGGTCCTAATTCTATAACTTAGTATTATTTGGACTTCCGATGTGCGGTCCAGATCCGATACGGAGTTTCAATGTGCTCCCGAGAGCAACTGGGTAATGAGATTGATCCTAGATTTTAGGGTAACCTAGCGTCAATGATTTTACAAGTTTTGGGTCTTGTAGATCATATTTAAAGTCGATAAAGTGGATTTCGTAGCTAATTTAGTTTAGTACTTAGTTACTTTGTCTCATTTCTAAAGGATTTAGTCCTGTATGATTTCTGTCTGAGGTGGTACCTAGGCCTTTGTAGTTTGTATATAAAGTGATCCAAGTTATTAATACTTAACTAAAGCACGCCCTAATTACAACAGAAGAAGGTCCTAGGGCAGGAGAGGCTGATGTTCCAAATAACCTATTCGTTTTATGAGATTCCATAAGGGTAATGGTTAAAAGCCCATTTTATTTATGTATTTACTATGTACAGTAATGTTTAGTTTAAATATTGTTCTTCATCACCTAAACTTTAAGATAGCGTCTATTGTGAAAGTACTTAGAAAAATTGAAAGAACAAGGTGGTGAAAGGTGAGATTTGTGAAGGAAAAGGGTTAAAAAGTGATTTTTAGACAGTGGGATTGAGTTCTGACAAGTTAATGAGGTGTTAGGATAGACCCATTGCCTAAGGACGTCTAATTCCAGGTTGGAAAAAATTCAGAGTGTTACATGTGCGCTCTGAGGAGTTCTTGTAAATCCATGGTAGCGTTGGCCATGCCGGCGAATATCCGTATAGTGAGAGTGTGGGTTGAGTCGGTTATCTATAAATTGTATTCCACAATGTGTTGATCATTATGTATGATGAGCCCCACATACTTTGCTAGATATGCATCTCATGTAGGTTGTTTGCGCATTCTGATATCCTCGTATTAGTGGACTACATGACATATCAGAATCCTTTACATTACTTCTGTGAATATCTTGGATTATTGTTAATCTTAAATGATAACCATCACTATGAGCAGGGCGTTGACCCTCTCCCAACCGTATAGATGATGCAGGTGACGAACAGATTAAAGAACCAGAGGATCACTACCCTAAAGAGGAACGTGCTGCATAAACTAGAAAATAAGACTTAGTTTTTATTTCTGTTTCCGCTGACTTTTTATTAAACTCCCATTGTGAGAACCTTTAATAATTTATTTAATTACTTTTGGAATAAGAAATACAGTTAATTTTATTCTTATGACTGATTTCCATCATAAGTGTAAATGGATGTGATACTGATGAAAGAAGTCTCAAGGCAAGTCCTCAAGACGTTCTCACTTGGCATTATTAACATACGGATTTATCGGACACGAGTATAAACTTGAGCTATGAAAATTCGGGATGTTACAATTAGAGATTTCGAAAACCGAAATCCCTATTTGGGAATTTCATATTCTACTTCCCATTAGAGATTTTGGATCTTAGATCGAAAATTAGGGGAATTCCAGATCAGTCCCAATCTAGACAAATATATAGGGTTTTTTTTGAAGAAACCCTAAATCCAGCTGATTAGGGACTTCTTATCCTGTAAGACCTTTCAAATTTGGCCACTTACCTTGATTTGTTGGACCGACGGCCATTGACAAACCTCGTTCAGTTAGACGAAGGTGATGACTCTCGACCTCCCTTCCCCTATCCGGAGTCATTGCCAACGTCATGAGCTTTTGCCTTAATCAATGGCAGCCGCGACCACAGTTGCAGATGTCGCTTCGGATGATGTCTACAGAGATCATATCTTCTTATTGCATCAGGCAGATAGGGAGAACGGCGTGCCTCTCTCTCTCTCCCCCTCTTTCTCTTACAGTCTGAGAATTTTTCGCAAAGAGGGGTGATGCGCAGAGAACAGGGCGTTCAGCCCTATTGCGACTATAGTGATAGGATCTCTCCCGTTTTATCTATCGGGTAAGTGGACCCGATTTAAGTCTATTTGGGTCCACCTTGTAGGCTCGTAAACAGATTCAGTGGAACTTTTTCAGTTGGGCCCAATAGTCATGCTGGGCCATTCCATCATTCAGGTTCCACTCGAATATTCCATTGGGCCTGATACACCCATCACTTTTATCATGGGACTTTAGATCCATTCTATTCAGTGGGCCACATCAGTACATCATTCGAATGCACGTTTGGTTGACTCATCTTTTGGACCATAGAATTCTCGACAGGCCCACATCTAATCCATGAGTTCAGTTTCTAATGAGCACGTAGTCTGGTTCACTCTTTAGATAGATAATTAAGGACATATTAAGATTATAGACCGATTCGTCCATCTTATAGCTACCCATGGATGGATCTGCACATCAAACTATAAATGTTAAATACTATCTATCTGTCATGTGAATATCAGAGGTCAAACTAGTTATGCTCATTATATATGTACTGATTACATTAAAGTACTAATTCAGCCCAACAATTAGCCCATCACCCATCCTTGGAGTTGATATGGACCATTGGATTATATAATGTGAAAATTATCCGCATGTTTCACTTTAAGGTTCCTATATTTTTCAATGATTAATACCGACCATCTTGTGGGCCGTATTAGATTAATTAAGATATAATCCATTGAGAAGCAAGATTATAATCGCAATCCTAAGTCTATATTTGTAATGTTGGATTCGGTTGTGTTAGTTACCATAGTGACCTCAATTGATGAAAATTTTACAAGTACAGACTTGTAACATGGGGATAAAGAGGATTGCATACAGTTGTGTTCACATTTTCATGCGTACGGTAACGAAAACACAGACGATTACCATTTGGCAGTCACGTGAATGGGTGAAGTAAATAATGTTGGTGATGTAAAGCTGAAAAACTCATCTCACTCACAAGTGTTGAGTGTCTCAGATTTACATGACTGACATCACTTAGCTTCATGTTTAGGAGGATCACTAGCATGTTATTATTGCCGTCCACAGGAGGAATGATGATGATGTAACAGATTCTCACCAAGATGTGATGGTTGGGCCCATCTTCATCTTGGATAATTCAGTTGATGCCTCCCTTAGCAACTGAATTGATTAACTTTGCCTGATATTTTTATTTGCATTCACGAAATTATTTTGTGAAATAATGAACTAATGTGAGTATATATGTATCTCTTCTATTTCAGTCTCAATTCTAACTAATACACATCAAGTCCCTGCCCTAAATTGGTCTAATTATGCTTAATGGAAGAACGTCATTGAAGTTGTACTGGGCTGCCTTCAATTACATCTTGCCCTGATAACACCAGAACTGCCAAAACCATTTGATAATGCCACTGAAGCAGAATATAATCGATGAGAGGCATGATTTACATCAAATGATATATACCTGAAAGTTATTAAGTATTCGATTTCTAAATCGATGAAGGGTGCCATGCCTGAAATAGATAAGGCCAAAACTTTCCTGACTGAAATGGAAAAATGATTCAAGAAATCTGATAAGTCTGAAGTGGCATTCTTTTAAATAAATTGACTCGCTCATCCTATGACGGAAAAGGCAATATCCGTGAATACATTGTAGAGCAGATCAAGATTGTTTCTAAGATCCGTTCTCTAGGGCTTGTACTCACTGATGATCAACTGGTTCATTTGATCATGAACAACCTACCTCCCCAATTCAGCATGTTCCTGGTAAACTACAACACTCTGAAGGACGTGTGGACATTTAATGAACTTATCGTTCAGTGCGTCTAAGAAGAAGACAGGATCAGGCAGGTTGTTAAAGTTAAAAATGTTAATATGGTGACCTTAGGTAAAAGGAAAATGAAACAAGGTTTTAATAATGATTCTCTGGTCCTTCATCTAAAAACCATGAGAATAAATTTGTAAAAGGATCTAAACGCAAATGGGTTAAATGCAAACCGTGCTTCTTTTGCAAAAAGATGGGTCATCTAAATAAAGATTGCAAAGGGTTTAAGAATTGGCTCATAAAGAAAGGTAGTCATTATGTTCTTATATGTTTTGAATCTAATCTAACCGATGTGTCAACGGATTCCTAGTGGATAGATTCAGGAACTAATATTATGCACTTCTATGCAAGAATTACTACAGGTCAGGCCACCAACTGATGCAAAGCACTCAGTATACGTAGGCAATGGTGTCAAGGTGGACATGGAGGCAATAGGACTCTATAGGCTTAAGTTGAAGTCTGGTTATTTTTTAAATTTAGTAGATACATTTTGTGTGCCGTCTATAAGACGTAATTTAGTTTCAATTTCCTGTTTGGATAAGTTGGGATATTCATTCTACTTTGGAAATAATAGCTTTAGTATTTACTTTAATTTTATTAAAGTTGGAACCTACTCTATAGTAAACAACTTATATCAGTTAGACTTGATTGCCTCTCACGTTTATAATATTAGTACCTTGCATGGAAATAAAGTGGGATTCAAGCGAAGGCTAGACTATGAGAATTCCTCCATGTTGTGGTATAGGCTGTTATGCCACATATCTCGTGAGAGATTAGACAAGCTTGTACGAGATGAAATTTTGCATTCTTTAGACTTCTATAATCATAAAGTGTGCATTGACTGCATAAAAGGAAAACAAACCAGAACTAGAAATGAATATACAAGCAGGAGTGTAGGTCTCCTAGAGATGATTCATATGGAAATTTGTGGACCATTCCCTACAACTTCATGGAGTGGACACAAATATTTTATCACCTTTATAGATGACTACTCTCATTTCGGGTACCTCTACCTTATTAATGAGAAATCAGATGCCCTAGATGCTTTTAAAATCTATAAGGCCGAAGTTGAAAATCAACTCGATAAGAGGATTAAAGTTGTTAGATCTGACTGTGGTGGTGAATACAATGGTAGATATAACGAATCAGGACACAATCCAGTGTCATTCGCTAAATACCTGCAGGATTGGGGCGTTGCTGCTCGGTACACTATGCTTGGTACTCCAAAGCAGAATGGCATGACTAAGAGATGCAATCGCACCCTTATGGATATGGTGCAAAGCATGGTCAGTAATTCGACATTGCCAGAATCTCTGTGGGGTGATGCGATCAAAACCGTAGTTCATATACTAAACAGGGTTCCCAGCAAAACAGTAAGCAAAACTCCTTTTGAGTTGTGAAATGGGAGAAAACCAAGTCTCCGATATCTACATGTTTAGTGTTGTCCTGCTGAGTCCAAAATTTATAACCCGCATGAAAAGAAGCTTGATCCTAAAACTGTAAGTTGTTTCTTCATTAGATACCCAGAAAGATCAAAAGGTTATTGATTCTACTATCCTTCCCACTCTATCAGGATTGTTGAGACAGAGAATGTCAGATTCATTGAGGACACTGAAAACAGTGGGAGCACGAATGTAAGAAATTTTGTATTAATGATGCAGATCACGTGGATATTAATGATGCAGTCGATTATGTAGTCACTATAGAACACCACGTCGAACCTCATATACAAACCACTGATGAAGAAAATCAAGATCAGACCCAACAAGTTAAACCATTAAGAAGATCTGAAAGAGAGAAAATGCCTATAAATTAAGACGATTACATCATATACTTACAGGAGCACGACTTTGACATAAGGGTGGAAAAAAATCTTAAATCTTTTACACAAGTCAAACAAATTGTTGATCTTTCTCGTTGGTTTGATGTCATGAAAGATGTCACGCCCCAAACTCGGAAACCAGGCTCACAAAATTCCCGATCGCCGAATCCGGCGCCGACAGCCTCCGTAAAACCCCATTCTCGGCTCCCAGCGCCCATACGCCAGGTTCCGATCCTGGGATGCTACAAGGAGGATTTTCAACATCAGTTTAATTTGCAATAAGCATAACCAAAGACATAACCTACAAACAACAACTAAAAACTCTATCACATTTTCACTATGATCAAAAACTTTACAAGTACAATGAGCATAAAGGAAAATACAATGAGAGTGGACAAAAGCTCCAAAAAGATCTGCTCTGCGCTCCTGCCTCAGCGCTGCTGCGTCCTCGTGTCACCTGCACGCAACGGTCGTGCATAAGCTTATAGAAAGCTTAGAGGGTGGTGAGAGTGTGTGCACAAGGTAGTAATGTGGTATGCAGAATCAGAGTAATGCGGAACATGCTGATGAATCCATGAATACCACTAGTCATACCAAGGCTATGCGATGTAAGGCATAAATGATGTCGGCCATACCAAGCCCATGCAATGCGAAATGCAACTCAAGCATACAAATCCTCATCTAAGTCCACATATCAGTACAGCTCAAAATCTGGGATATCACCGGGGTCTAGTACACTCTAAACCAGATTGCCGCTCCATCACGTGCAATAAGATAAGTGGAAGAGACCTCACTACCCGCCTGCCAATATCGGGCGCGGCTCGTCGATAGCGGACTCATTCCTCGAGCTGGTCAAACTCAGCCTAGCATTGCCCCTTCCTCTCGGACGGGTAAGGCGCACCCCCTTCCAACCAACCACGACACAATGGAAAGCGCGGCCTTCTGATAATCGGCCCTCGGCGCTCATACACCCACTCGGTCTAGGCGTTGGAGCAACCTCTTGGTACCATAAGGGTTTAGGAACTTTCACCCAGGGATATCTATAGCACCCCTTGTAGAACAAGATTTCTGGTATTCAATCTTGCCAACCACGATATGCCTGGGGAGGTTACGGCCCTGATGTTGGTAGGGCGTACAGTAACCATATCACACGATGCGAATGCATGAATCACACTATCCAGTTATACAGCAATCCTGCGCGTCTCATGTGCTCATGTAGGGTAACCCCGCCTAACCGGGAGCCCCTAAACAATCTGCCCGAAGGCATATGCTATGATCAGTCACTTCTCATATCAAGCATACATATGATGCGTATGATCATGAATCATGGGACTATACTAAACATGTTATATGGGATAGATGTTGTTCATAAGGAGATGGGCCTAAACGGCCTACAAGTATGGGCCTAATAATGGGCCCTAGGGAGAATCATAATGCGGACATTTAACCAACATTATTCTATAATGTGGACGTTAAACTAATATTGCTCCCAAGGCATTGCCCGTTGTAAATATTATTACATAAACCATGTTGGGATCACACATTGCAATGGACCATAGGTACATCCCATCGGGCCTTAAATACATTAAATGGGCCGTATCGCATGGGCCTTACATTCATCAAATGGGCCGCATTAATGGGCCTCACTAATGGGCTTTATGTACATTGCAATGGGCCATAACCCATGGGCCTTAGAATGCATCGAATGGGCCTAGTCTCATGGGCCTTTCATTCACATCAAAGTGGGCCTCAACTGATGGGCCACAAATAAACCAAGATGGGCCTCATAACATGCATCAAAGTGGGCCCACTTGAACTATAGATCTGACACAGTCTTTAGCTCATGCCAACAACAATGAACTTCTAAGATGGTTGGACGGATTGGATGCAACCCATGTATCATGGTGGGGCCCATGAAAGCCCACCATCCGGTATATTTCCTAATATAATATAATATATTTGTATATATATACAATAATATATACATATATACAGTAATATATATATATATGTGTATGTATATACAATAATATATGTATATAAATATATATACAATAATATATATATATATGTATATATATAAATATATATAAATATATATATATATACACACACATGCACCCACGCACACACACGCATGCACCCACGCACGCACTCATGCACGCACACGCACGCACCCACGCACACACACGCATGCACCCACGCACGCACCCACGTACACACACCCACCGTCCCTGGACGGTGGGGATTTAATAAATACATAACTGTGGGCTCCACCGTCCAGGCGGACGGTGGAGGTAAAATACATACATCATGTGGGCTCCACGTGGGTCCCACCATAATGTTTACTTACCATCCAACCCGTTGATCAGGTCACAAAGGCTTGGATGAATAGGGAAAAACAAATATCAGATTGATTCAAAACTTCCGTGGGCCCAGAAAGGTTTTCAATGGTAGAGTTTAATCATCGTTGTTTCTTGTGGTGTGGGCCACCCGAGATCTGGATCGAGCTAATTTTTGGAGGGGACCCACGGCTGGAGCCGTGGATCCCTGCCTCTTGGCTGCCCGCCCGTGAAAAACGCAGAAGCGTCTGCTGTTGTGTCAGTGGCAGCAGGCGTTGCCCTTATATATATATATATATTTTGAAATCTCATGTTCTTGGGGTTTTTCGAGTGCGGGGCCCACATCAGGTGGATCCGTCCCAACCATCAGTCGCTGAGGCTCAAAACAAACCCAACGAGTCAAATATTGGGTATCTTTTGGTATTTTGAGACGTCAAGTGGATTTTTAACGGTGAAAGCCACCGTTTGTTATGTCATGGCCTGCCAAAACATCGGATTGAGTCCATTTTTCGGCTCAATGCCTAAAATGAGCCAACGAATAGGATGAATGGTGTGGATTAAGTCCATACATCCAGGAGGGGCCTACATGAGTGGGCCACCCATGAGCTTGGAAACAAGCTGACATTTATGTTTTCCAAACCACGTCCAGCATCCCTGGACGCTGGACATTGCATGTAAATACATTATAGGTGGGCCTTGCGTAGGTGGGCCACCTCATGGAGGATGGTGTGGGTACAACACACACAAAGTGGGCCGCACCTGTAGATGGTTTGGATAGAATACATGCCTCATGGTGGGGTCCACAATACAAGGAAGATAGAGAAAGAGAGAGATAGAGGGAGATCGGTGAGGATGGAGGGGCCCCGCCACTATGGGCCCCTCTTGCATTCAACATACATCAAGGTGGGTCTCACTACACATGGGCCCATTAAATTCAAAATCCAACGGTGGGGATCCCTTCTCCACTAAAGTAGATGGTCTAGATGACCTTAGGTATACAAGAAAATAACATCATGATGATCAAAGTGGGCCATCGTCCACATTTTAGGGTCCCAAGTGAGATCCAAACCATTGATCGGTTGGCCTCACTTGGCCCATCTTAAAAGAAAATGAAAACTACTCTATCAAAGTACCCACCACTTGATCTTCTTGCTCCCTTGGCTTGCCGGTCTCCTTGTGCTTCTCTTTAATGGAGGAAGATGAGAAATGGATGGCTAGGATGGGAGATCTTGGGATGGAAAGGTGGGCCACACTTGTGGTTCTCTTGGAAGAGTTGGAGAGGCTTGGGACGTGTGGATTTCTTTCTTGCTTGGAAATGGTTTGAAAAAATGAGAAAGAGAGTTGTAAAGAGAGAGGAGTGATGGGTGATGGATGTGGTGATGATGGGTGTGTAAGATACTTTTTTGACTTTGGAGGCATTTTATGTAAGAGAGGTATGGGCTTGTAAGAACTTTTTGACTTTTGTGGTTGCTTAAAAATGGGTGAAAAGTGATGTGTACTTGACCCTTGATGGGATTGATTGATGGATGATTGATGTGACATCTTGTAGAGATTCTCTTGGGTTTCGCACGAGCGGCATTTTCCTCGCACCGAACGCTGACCCATATCTCCTGGCCAGAGTATCGCCTCGGCGCGCGAGTCACGGCATCGGAACCGCGGCGACAGTGCGGTCACAAGGGTACAAGTCTCGGGTTGAGTCGACTCAGGTTGACAGCGTGTGAATCAAGGTCGCGCATAATGCCGGTTAAGGGTCGAAGGTTGCCGAAATTCAACCGAAAAGACCGCGGAAGTCTATGCAACGGTACGGTCAAGGATACGGGTCTTACAAAAGATGAGTTGAAATCTATGAGGGACAATAAAGTTAGGATCTTGTAGAGTTATCCACTGGAATAATGCCGAAATTGGTTGTAAATGAATATTTAAAACCAAAAGGGACTCTAAGGGTAATGTCGAAAGATATAAAGTTAAACTTGTTGCCAAGGATTTTTACTAACGTGAGGGCATTGACGTTAAGGAGACTTTCTCATCAGTATCTAAGAAAGGCTCATTCAGGATCATAATGGCTCTTGTAGGTCATATGGATTTAGAGTTACATCATATGGATGTAAAGACTGCATTTCTCAATAGGGATCTGAATGAAAATGTATACATGTTGCAGCCCAAAGGTTTTGTACCTAATGGCTTTGAACATTTGGTTTGCAAATTAAAGAAATCCATCTATGGGTTGAAAAAGGCATTGCGATAGTGGTACTTAAATTTTTATGAAGTAATTTCCTCATACGACTTTGTAGAAAATACTACAGATGAATGTATTTACATTAAAATTAGTGGGAGTAAGTTCGTTATGATGATTTTGTATATTGATGACATTTTGTTGGCTAGCAGTAATACCAGGATATTGAACGACACCAAGAAATTTTTATTTCAAAGATTTAAAATGAAAGATCTTGGTGAAGCTTCTTACATCATTGACATTGAGATTCGCCATGATAGATCACTTGGACTGCTCAGCCTGTTAAGAGAGCTTATATTACTAGGGTACTCGAAAGGTATGACATGCAAAATTGTGCTTCCGGACAGTTGTCCATTGTGAAGGACAACAAATTTGGCCTATTTTAGTGTCCAAAGAATGATTTGGAAAATAATCGAATGAAAGAATTTTCGTACGCATCAGTAGTAGGGAACATCATGTATGCTTAATTCTGTACGTGACCGGACGTTGCCTTTGTCACTGGAATGTTGGGAAGATACCTATTTAATCCAGGAATGCAACATTGGATAACTGCAAAGAAAGTATTACGGTATCTACAGAGAACGAAAGACTTCGGACACATATAGAAGATCTGATCAGTTGGAGTTGATCGGATATTCAGACGCAGACTTCGCAGGCCGTGTTGACACTAAGAGTCTACCTCAGGATACATCCTCATGATGGTTGGAGTTGTATTGTAGAAAAGCATGAAACAGACTACCAGAGACTCATCCACCATAAAAGCTGAATTTATTGATTGCCACGAGGCATTTAATCAGACACTATGGTTACAGAGTTTCTTCTCAGGTTTGCGGGTACTAGAGCATATCCCAAAACCCTTGATAATATTTTGCGATAATTCGCGATAATTCAACTGTTATTTCCTTTTCTAGTAATAATAAGCATTCGTCAAGGTTGAGGCGTATCGATACCAAATATCTTGTTGTAATGGAAAGAGTTCATAATCATCAAGTGTCCATGGAATTCATTGGCACTAAGCAGATAATTGCAGATCCGCTCACTAAAGGGTTCCCTATCATGCCATTCCAGGAACATGTGACATCCATAGGAGTCATTGATCCCACAAATGTTTTTAGTTAGTGGGAGTTGAGCATACTTTGATCTTCACAGACATTTAGAGATCTCGTTTTATACAATTTATTTTTTGGATGCTTTTAATATAAAGATTTATTTCTGCTTCTCTATATATATGCGCAAATTTTAAGTAAGTAGAACTACAGTCGTGTCTCATCCTCTTAAGTATAGACATATATCATCACACTAAAGTGTGTAATCCTTATATCACATTTTCTAATTCCTGATCTATGTCGTTAAGATTGAATGTACTTGTGATCGCGCTTAGCCTCACTTCGCCTAAATTAAATGTTGTGACGGCTACCACGTTTCGATACTGACAGTCTTGATGGACCAAATTGAATAACCTTACTCATATTGTCCAACTATTTCGTTAGTTAACCATTTAGATGTTTTCTTAAAATCAAAACTTGTTTTTTCAACATTATTCTATATAACAATCATTAACACTGCTCAATGAGGCCCAAGTGGGAAAATGTAAGAACTTTATGTGGTGGGCCTTACTGATCAATGGTCTGAATTGTCCTTCAGTTGGACTATGTGATTGAAGTAAACCAGTGGGCCCCACTTTAAGTGATCCGCTGCGTAGCAGTGCGCATTAGGGGTGGAGTGCTATAACCTTACGCAGGGCTACTTGAGTTGAACTAGGACACAATGATGTGGAGCGTGGGAGAGAGAGTCGTGATGGGTTTCAAACTCTCATCTCCACGAACTCTATATAAGAGAGTGCTGGGTCCCCGATCCTATACAACGACAGAAGATAAATTCCCATCTAATATTCTGTATAAGGGTGTGAAGGAAAGAAAGACTACAACATTAGTATTCTGTTATTCTTATCTGGTATACATGGCACCTCAGTTAGGAAAGCCATCTGAACCCTTGATCCCCATGTCCTATACACAACCCGATCTCAGGGATTTCCGCATCCAGATATTCTAACATGATGAAGATGAACAAACCATTGAGGAAGGAGAAGATGGTGATGAGTTGACGGTCCAGGATCATGGCGAATCTCTAATCGTGAGGCGATTAATGTACACCCCATGGAAAGAATTACATCCATAATGACATAATATATTCCGTAAGCGGTGCACCGTCAATGGCAAGGTCTGTGATGTGATTATAGACAGTGATAGTAACGAGAAGATCCTCTCGAAAGTGATGGTGGACAAGTTGCAGCTACCTACAAAAAAATATATTTCCCTTTACTCAATTGGCTGGATTAAAAGGGTGAACGAGACCAAGGTAACTGAACAATGTACTATCTCATTTTCAATTGGTAAAACTTATAAAGATCAGATACTTTGTGACATGGTAGACATGGAAGCATGTCATATGTTACAAGGTCGACCATGACAGTTAGACCGTGATGCAACCCATCGAGGACGAGACAATGTTTACATCTTTGTTAAGGATGGTCGAAAGATAATCATTGCACCTATGACACCAGAGAAACAGCCTGAAGCTTCTAAAGTGGAGGGGCGCTCCCTCTTGACCATTCGAGGTTTCGTGGAGGAATCCAAGGAAGACGATGAGGTATACGCCGTAGTCGTAAAGGGCGAGGAATCGAAACCCTTAGATATTCCTCCAAGTTTAAAGTCTTTCCTAAACGAATTTAAAGAAGTCCGGCCCAAAGATTTACTCAATGGATTGCCCCCCATGAGGGACATCTAACATCATACAGGCCTTATCCTTGGGCTAGTTTGCTCAATCGCCCTCACTATTAGGTGAGTCAGAAACAATGTTAGATCTTGAAGGCAGGAGTGAAGAATCTGATCGATATTAGTCAAGTCAAGGAAAGCATGAGTACATGTATTGTGTCAGCTCAAGAGCCTAATATCAAGTACAAGAATATGGCTAATAAACATTGACATTAAAAGTTATCTTAAAATCATGAACCAAGTCCCTTGAGTAACTCGAGGATGAGTTTTTTTCAAGCGAATGGGTCTGATGTAGAGCGTGTCACAGATACATTCCTAACATGGTTGGACCAAAAGAAGGTGGATCGTAAATTGATCATAACTTTTTATTTGGGTATCATTACAGCGCAGCAGACCGAGTATCATGAACCGAAGCAGCACGAGAACTCGAGGACGAGTTCTTTTGAAGTGGTAGGGACTGATGTAGAGTGGGTCACAGACACTTTCGTGTCTAAGATGGATCAGAGAAGGCTCGATCAAAGGCAAAAATCATCAAGACCGTCAGATCCTTAAAACAAGCATATCTCGCAAACTAGAATTAGTTACTCGATGTACCATATATGATTTTGGGGTAGGACGAGCTACTTTAGCCATAGTTGGGTTGCCCACACCGAATTTACGATATTCCATCATATCGACGACCAAATTCCATGTTTAGTTCCGTTTTTACTATAAATAGTAAGTTTTAGTTTAATTATAACTCTTCATCCGTTGGGCTTTAGGAGCTGTGTCCAACATGAAAAGTGCTTAGAATAATTAGGAGAATAATGTAGTTAAGCCACACAAGACACTTACTATAAAAGTAAATTTACTATTTATAGTAAGTTACGAATTTTAGGGAGTTTTAGTATAGTTTGCTTCTGATTTCTCTTTCATTGCTTGGTATCCCTATTTAAAGGGTTGTGAACTCGTTTATTTGAATCAATCAAATTATGAATTTATTAGAATTTATTTATATTCTTCTTGCTTTCTTTCCTCATGGATTCGAGAAGTCTCTGTTAGGAGTCTAGAGAAGCTCCATGGATTCGGAGTAGTTATCCTTGAGGAAGACGGTGATCAACCTCATCACGCTCATCTGTTTGGTCGAGCACAGCCTTTGAAGTAAAAATGTGATGAAGTACTCTAAATCTAGGAATCATCTGGGCAGTACGAAGAGCATTACCAGAACTCCATTCGGCATCAAACCGACATAGTTTCCAAGTAATCTCCCGACGCTCAAACTCATACATTCTATCAACAAGTGGAGGAATATGTATGCCTTCATCATTTACACTTACATCAAGCAATCCTAAGATCACGTGCCTGTCAACTGGAAATGTCCATTCTCTAAAGTTAATAGAGAATGTAAGATTTTTAAGGGACAATTCTCCAATGGAGGTATACATTCCTTGAGCTATGGAGCGGTATGCCGTTCTGCCCCAACCCAGAATGTTTTCCTAACTGACGGCAAACAAGATGAGTAAATGTTTGAAAGGACCAATGTGATCAAGATTTACAGTCATTTCTATGATTATATCTCTAATGCGGAAATCCTGTACATGCTCTGAATCTTCTTCGGGAGCTCTCAGGGTTCTCACCCTAACTGGAGTCGTTCGAGAGGAGGAGCCACTTGGGCCCTTACGAGAAACCTTCATCTTAGACCGATGCTTCATGTAGAGTTTGCAAAAGAAGATGCAAATGTTGAGTTTGGCTTCAATCAGATTTTTGCCCAAATGGAAAAGATGCAAATCTCAAATCAACTACAAAATGAAGATTAACTAGTATATAAGAACTTAAATCTAGAAGGAAATAAAAAATAAAGCACTTACAATGACTCTATGAACATGGGTTTGAGGAATGGAACCACGACTAGTCGAGGAAGATGAAAGAAATTACATGAAAAAGGAAATTTTCCCTCTTTTAATGGGTCAGCCCGCGGTCCACGATTGGTCAAGTGTTGTCCTTGACTCATCAAGCAAATGGAGAAAGATCTTATTTTTATTATTTTTTAAATGTTTCGTAAGTTTTATTTACATGCAAACAAAATAATAAATATGCAACATGATTTAATTAATTAGAAATTCACATACTAATATCATATTTTAATTCGAAATATCTATTCTTGTCAAGCGGTTTAGTCATAATGTTAGCAACCTAATTTTCAGTCTGGATATATTCTAATGAAATGCTTTTATCCTCAACCAATTCTCGAATATAATGGTATCTAATATCTATATGTTTTATATGAGAACGTTAAATAGGATTCTTTGAAATATTGATTGCGTTAGAGTTATCACAATACAAGATAATTGTATCTTGCACAATTCCGTAATCAACTAACATTCTTTTCATCCAAACCAGCTGGGTACAAGTATTACCAGTTGCGATGTATTCAACTTCAGCTGTAGATAAAAACACAGAACTCTGTTTCTTACTGTGCCAGGAAACTAAGCAATTTTCAAAATAGAAACATCTACCACCGGTAGATTTTCTATCATCAATGTTTCCTGCCCAGTCAACATCGGTATATTTGGCAAGTTGTACATTTATATCATGTGAATACCATAGTCTGAAATTAGCTATACGTGCTACATATCTAACTATTCGTTTAACAACAATAAGATGAGATTCTTTTGGATCAGATTAATATCTAGCACAGATTCCAACATTAAAAGAAATATCTGGTTTACTAGCAGTTAAGTATAAGAGGCTACCAATCATGCTGTGATATAAGCAAGAGTCTATACTTTTACCTGTTTCATCCTTTAAAAGTTTGAGAGTTGTACTCATAAGAAAATACCATCTTCCTGTTGTTTTACTTGTAAACCTAAAAAGTAATTCAATTCTCCAACCATACTCATTTCAAACTTGGATTTCATAAGCTTTGCAAACTCAATGGACAAGTTAGTGCTTGTAGACCCATAGATAATATTATCAACGTAAATCTGTACAATCAATATGTGTTTATTATATTTTTTGACAAATAAAGTTTTATCAACGCTTCCCATGATAAAGTTGTGACTGAGTAAGAACTTAGTCAATTTCTTATACTATGCCCTCGGATCTTGTTTTAGACCCTAAAGTGCCTTTTTAAGATGATATACATGATTTGAGAGTTTAAGGTCCTCAAAACCCTTAGGTTGTTCAACATAAACCTCTTCATGTAAATCACCATTTAAAAATGTACTTTTAATATCCATTTGATATATCTTGAATTTTTTTAAAGCATGCAATTGATATAAACAATCTAATGGATTTAAGGCAAGCTACTAGTGCAAAGGTTTTATTATAATCGATTCCTTCTATCTGAGTGTATCCTTATAAAACAAGTCTAGCTTTCTTTCTAATTATATTTCCTATTTCAAAATATTTGTTTTTGAAAATCCATTTGGTTTCAATTATATGTTTATCAGATGGTCTTGGAATCAAATACCAAACATCATTTCTTACAAATTGATTGAACTCTTCTTGCATGGGTACTATCTAATTTTCATCGGTAAGTGTTTCTTTTACATTAGCCGGTTCAATTTAAAAAGTGAAGCAAACGTAATTACAGATGTTCTCTAACTGTTTTCTTGTTCGCACACTAGTAAGAGGATTACCTAATGTCAGATCAGTAGGATGGTCTTTGACTGATCTTAGTTCAACATTAACTGGATTGGATGAAGAGTTAGGTTTTTCAAAAAAGTTGACTTCATCATCATCTAGACTTGATGTGGGTGTGATCAGGTGATCGTCAATTACAACATTAATAGATTCCTAGATCACCCTTATTCTTTCTTAAGAACACGATATACTCGACTATTCAGAATATAACCCAAGAATATTCCTTCATCACTCTTAGTTTCAAACTTCCCTAAACTTTCCCGGTCACGTAATATGAAGCACTTACTTCCAAAATTTTGAAAGTATTCGACAGTTGGTTTCTTATTGAACCATAACTCATAAGTTGTTTTATCTTTTGATTTTCTTATATACATGCGATTTATTATGTAGCATGCAGTATTTACAGCTTCAGCTCACAAGTTTTTTTTTTTTTTTTGTAAATTCATGTTATTTAACATAACATTGGCCATCTCTTGTAGCACTCTATTCTTCCTTTCAACAACCTCATTCTATCGAGGTATTTTAATAGTAGAGAACTCATGTGATATGCCATGATCTGTACAAAATTTCTCAAAATTGATATTTTCGAATTCAGTATCATGATCACTTCTGATCTTGATAATATTTACTTCTTTTTCAATCTGAATTCATTTTAGTATTCTTTTGACTTCATCGAGAGTCTCAGATTTCTCTCTCGTGAAGGCTACTCAAGTAAATCTGGTAAAATCATCAACGATAACCAGAAAGTACTTCTTTCCGCCTCTACTCTCCGTTCTTGTAATCCAGCTAAATCCATATGAAAAAGTTCATGAGGTTTGGTTGTGGCTAAGGAGTTAACTTTTTTGTGACTACTTGTTTATTTGCCAATTTGGGATGCGCCACATATTTTACCAACCTTTTTTTTAATTTGGGTAGACCTTGAATAAGATCTATTTTGCTCAATTTATAAAGATTTTGGTAGTTAACATGTCCAAGACGTTTATGCCATAATTTTGTTTCGTCTGTTTGGACCATGTAACAAGAGAAGTTAGAAGAGCATGACTCATTGATAATATAGTGATTTTTAGAACTCCTACGACCATTTAATATCGCACAACCTTTTTCATTTGTTATTTCACATCCATGATTAGTAAATTTCACGCTGTGTTTGTTATCACAGATTTGAGATATACTAAGAAGATTATGTTTAAGTCCTTCAACATATAAAACATTTTCAAATGGAGGAAGTTTAGAAAGTTGAACAGTACCTTGGCCTATAATTCTGCGGTTGCTTCCATCACCAAAAGTAACTGAACCATCATTCATTTCTCTGAAGTTGGTGAATATCTCTTTGTCACCTGTCATATGTCTTAAACATCCACTGTCCAGGTACCATTTTGAATGGCTAGAAGCTTTGAAGGTAGTGTGTGCAATAGGACAAGTAACTTTTGGAGCCCATTTCATTATAGTTCTAAGTTTAGGAGTTCCGTTAGTTTTTCTCTATTTATGAAAGTTGAAATTTCTCTGTCTATTTACTCCGATTTCATTAGAGTTAGACTTAAGAAACTCTTTGAGTAAGTCCATTATTTTTTTAGCTAAAGGATTATATCTTTGATTTCTATAGCTGATGTTATTAATCTTAGAAGCTTGAAAAAGTTTTAGATTTTTAAAATCATTTTGGTTATAATTTCTCAAATTCTTGCCTTTTGAGTTTGAGTATTCTCCTTTTATAAATATAGGAGATGTATTTTTGTTTTTCATTGAACTATCTTTGATATAGCCCTAACCCAATTTATCACTATATTTTCTGGATACGATTAATAATTCTTCCAACTTAGGGTCTCCATGAGCATATCTCCAAGTATCCTTAAAACTTAAAAGAGAAGAAACTTCGAGTTTTAAATTCTCATTTTCAATTTTGAGTTTTTCTAATTCAGAGGTTTTAAAATTTAAATCAAGTTTTACTTTTTCAAAACAATCAGAAAGATGAAATTTTTTCAAAATATTATGTTCAAGTTCTTCTTTTAGTTTAAGATATTTTTCCTTCTGAATTTTTAGTTTGACAGCTCTTTTACAACTCTCTCTGTATAGGGCATTGTAGGTGTCTTGAAGATCATCTTCATTTTCATTTTCAGGGTCACTCCTAAGATTCTCATAATCAAATAAATTATAGCTATCTGAGGAGGTGACTCTGGCTAGAGTGATCAGGGCTTTTACTTCATTTGAAATTTCTTGTTCTAAATCATCGGACTCAGAAGAACTTTCAGAGCCGGATGATTCATCCCAAGTAGCAATCATACCCTTTCTTTTTTACTTATCATTTTTAGGACATTTATTTGCCAAATGCCCGTATTCATGACAGTTGAAACATCGATTGTCTTTTACAGATTTTCAAGTTTTAGATTTTCCTTTTCTTTTATCAGATAGTTTTTGAAAATCAGATCTTTTCTTATTTTTGAAAATCATGTAAAATTTCTTAGCAAGTAAAGCTATATAATCTTCTGTATCTTCAACATCAGAATTAACACAGTTATTTTTTGAAGTATATTTGGATGACTTAAGAGCAATGGACGTACCTTTAAGAGCTTTAAAATTTAACTCATATGTTTGAAGAGAACCAACTAACTCCTCAACCTTCATTAAATCAGTATCTCTTAATTCCTGAATAACAGTCACTTTGAAATTAAATCTCTCAGGAAGAGATCTCAGTATTTTAACACAGACATTGCTTTCTGAGATTTCATCTCCTAGATCCCACATAGAATTTACTATATCATTTAATTTCGTATAGAAGTCCATGAAGGTTTCATTTTCTTACGTACGAATTTTCTCAAATTTTGCAGTGAGGATTT
Source organism: Magnolia changhungtana (assembly GCA_030180095.1). Taxonomy (NCBI): domain Eukaryota; kingdom Viridiplantae; phylum Streptophyta; class Magnoliopsida; order Magnoliales; family Magnoliaceae; genus Magnolia; species Magnolia changhungtana. Next base: position 409,225 of record JASAUF010000370.1, read on the forward strand.
GAACTTTAGATTTCTTGACTATAGTAGTTCCTTCATGTGTCATTTCAAGAATATCCCAGGCTTGTTTAGCTGTATCACATGAAATGATTCTTTTGAATTCATTAGGTGATAGAGCACTCATAATTGCATTTAAGGCCTTAGCATTTGCACTGCTTTCATTTTTCTGAGGTGTAGTCCATAAATAAAATGGAGTTTCTTTCATGGACTTGGTTCCATCACTGCCTAGAACTTCAGATACAGGTGGTTTCCATTTGGTTATTGTGGCTTGCCACATGTTTTCATCTAAGGATTTTAAGAAAATCCTCATTTTGGCTTTCCGATATGCATAGTTAAAATCATCAAAGGGTGGTGGCCTGGTAATAGACCAGCTATCAAAATTTGACATAATGAAAGCTCTAGATCTTTAAACTCAAGGAACTCAATCCAAATAAATGAGCAACCCATCTCTGATACCACTTGAAACAGTCGAGCTAATTGTCCTAGGACGGGGGGGGGGGGGGGGGTGAATAGGATTATGCCAAATAAAAATTTCAAAGTGCTAAAATAATAAATAAGTCATTAATTCAATAGCAGTAGTATTGAGAAATTGATTCAAACTTTGTTAATAGGACAACCTGATTTCATGAATATAGTAAGGATCAAGATAACAAACTAAGCAAGAGACAAGAGAGAGCTATCTATTACAAACATTCACCGCATAAGTATAAACAAATTACAACCATTCACCATATATATAAAAATTTAAACCATTCACCACAAATACCAGAAGTTATAGTGGTTCAGTGTGTACACCAACTGTTCTCGAACAACCACACCTACTCCACTCCCAATAACATAACCCACATGATATTAGCGTTCACTAATAAACAAGGTTTTCACATGTTCACCTTAAAACCTATACAATTGTGTTTTTAGATGGACTATCACAAATAAAACCTCACGCTGAGGTTTCCTGGCTATCTCAATTAAAACCAATACATGAGATTTTCTAGATATCTCAAAGAAACCAAAAACAAAAGTACAAAATGATACTTATCTTCTTCTTTGAAGACGTTCTTGATGTAGCCCGCAGGACTGCTTCATTTGATGTAGAATGTTCAATGTCCAGTAATACAATCAAGGGTTCTAGGTTCTAATTGATTTTAAATTAATTCAAACCTCAGGCTACTTGTTTGAATCCTTTAGATCTCAAAAGAAGAGTAATTACTCTCTTTCTTTAAAAAGTAAGATTCATAAATGAGAGTTCAAAAAATCAAAACAAAAGTTATATAAATAGAAATATAAAATACCATGCAATAACTTGATGATAGTGGGGACTTCTCTCTTTCCAAATGAAGGCTTTTCTTAGCTTGGATTGGTAATTTAGGAATGAGAGAAGGCATCTGTTTATAGGTTGAAGTGTTGTTGCTTCCACTCCTCTAAGGTCTCCTTCAACTCGTCTAAAATCTAACCAAATTTCAAAATTTGAGAGGAATCGAATAAAACCGTTCTTCGACTGATTGAGGGCCCTGTTCAACTGGTCGAGCACAGCCTTCGACTGGTCGAGGGTGCTAAAATCTAGTCACTGGATTTCGAGTCGAGCACCCTTCGACTGGTCGAGCAGCCTGCTCAACTGGTCGAGAAACCACCAGAAATATCCATTTTTTGAGTTTGAATCTTGGACTGGTCGAAGATATACTTAAACTGGTCAAGCCATAACTTAGACTAGTCAAACCAAGGCGTAGATTAGTCGAACTAAAGCCTAACCAAAATATATAAACCCGTATAAGTTTAACATTTGAAAGAACCTAAGTCTAAGGTCTTTCTAGGGTCATTTATACCCGAGAAAACTAGACATTGAAGTGTATAGCTTGAATCTTCTACTTGAAGGTGGAGCTTGATCTTCTACTAGAAAAGTAGTAGAACTTGAATACTCTTTGGCTTGAATTATCCATGACTTGAACTTGTTCTTCCACTATCCAATCTTCAAAGTTTGTTCTTGAAGATGAACTTTCCATCTTTCCTAAAGGTGAACTTTCCATCCTTCTCGAAGGTGAACTTTTCATCACTTAAGATGTTTCGTCTCATCGAAATTTGACAAACAAAAGTGTGCACAACACTTATAATCAAACAAAAGTGTGCACAACACTTACAGCTTCCACTCCTCATTCTCCAATGTAGAAGTAGGGGGGAAATTTTGATTTTTCTACAAGAGTTTGTTAACAGTCTTTGTTACAGATATGTCTAACCAAATGCTATCTCTAAATGTATGTTTGCAAAACTCCCCTGACTCCTTCCTTCTCTTCATTGTGTATGCCAAGTGTTCAAGAATCCAAAGGAGGGATCTCTGGGAAAACATGGCAGTTGTAGCAAGATGCACTCACGGGCCATGGACAGTATGTGGTGACTTCAACGCAATGTTGGACAACACAGAAAGCAGAGGCAACAGGAATCAGGATCTCGCTAGCTCCGTAGAATTCACTGATGCCATCGATAATGCAGGTTTGATGGATGCAAGGTTCGTCAGGAATAGTTTTACCTGGTGTAATAACCAAGCTGCAAACACTCGGATGTGGGCTAGGCTCGACAGGGTCCTATGCAATGGAGATTGGGTGAATCATTTTCCCCGATTTAAGGTGAATCATTTGCTGCGAATGAGTTCAAACCACGCCCCTTTGCTGATGGCTTTCCCCAGGGTTGCCCAGACAGCAGCCAAGCTATTCCAATCCCAGAGAATGTGGCTGATGCACGACTCTTTTGTCCAAGTGATTGAGGAAGCATGGGAAGGAGAGATGTCGACTCAGCCCTATGATAAACTTGATGTTGAAAATCAGAAATGTGAAGCAAAGGCTGAAGGTATGGAATAGGGATGTATTCGGGAATGTATTCCAGTAGCTAAAATCAGCAGAGCAGGACCTGGAGGAGCTGGAAAGTTGGGGGTAGACATCCTCGAAACTAGTCAGTCCTGAAGAATTCAAAGAAGTTAAGCATCATTTGGCTCAGATGTAACTTGTAGAAGAGATCTTCTGGAAGCAGAAGGCCCATAACAGCTGGCTCGAGGAACGGGATAGAAACACAAAATTCTTCCACCTGTCAGCCGTAGAGAGGGTGAGAAGAGTCGGAATCGAGGAGATTCAACTTGAATCAAGGAAAAAACATCAGATCAGGTTATTATAAAAAGAGGAAGTGGTGAAGTTCTTCTCCACTTTGTTTCAGTCGGAAGCATGTCCACCAATAGCGAACCTCTTAGAGTTCATCCCGCATCTCATGTCTGAAGGAGACAACGATCATCTCATGGAGATCCCATCCCTAGACGAGGTGAGGAGAGCGGTTTTCGCACTCCCGAAAGATGGAGCTCCAAGTCCAGATGGTTTTTCAGGGGCTTTCTTCATCGGTTGTTGGCACGTAGTGGGGACAAACATTCTCAAAGTGGTGGTGCACCTGTATTAGGGAGGGAGTTTTCCTATATTGTTTGCAACATCCCTCATTTGCCTAGTTCCTAAAACGTCAACCCCTAAAAGATTCTCTGATTTTCGGCCTATCTGCCTGTGCAACTGCGTTTATAAGATCTTTGCCAAAATTATCGCTGTCAGGCTAGGTAAGGTGCTCCCAAAGCTTATATCCCCTGAGTAAGGGGCATTTGTCAGGGGTCGTTCTATAGCTAAAAATATCGCCCTCGGTCAAGAGCTATTCAGGGATATAGAAAGGAACTGGGAACATAGCGTTAAATCTGGATATGGAAAAGGCGTATGATGGGGTGGAGCGGGGATTCCTCAAACAAGTTCTATCGCGCTTTGGTTTTAGGCTTAACTGGATGAATCTGGTGGAAAATTGTTGGAATAATAACTAGTTCTCAGTGCTTATCAATGGAGAAGGAGCGAATTTCTTTAAATCATCTCGAGGATTGCGTTAAGGACCCTCTCTCTCTGAGCTTATTCATTCTGGGAGCAGAGGTGCTGAGCAGAGGTTTCAAGGCATTGGTGAGCAGCAGCTTATGTCAACCCTTTAAGCTAAAACAAGGATGCACGCAAATCTCTCACTTGTTATACACAAATGATACATTATTGTTTTTAAATGGGGGTTGCGCGTTGCTGAAAGCGGTAGTCAGGTTCCTATCGGCCTACCAAACACCGTTAGGACAGAAGATCAATCTCAAGAAAAGTTGTTTCCACTATTCTTCCAAGCTACCCATTGGTAGGGTTAGGGACATCGAGAGAATCCTTGGGATATCCAATTCAGTGGCAGAGATAATCTATTTGGGGGTCTCAATTGTTAAAGGGAGTGTTAGAAGAGGTGTCTTTCAACTTATGTTAGATAAAATGGCAGTGAAGATCCAAGGGTGGAATGCAAGGCATCTATCCCAGGCTGGGAGGGCAACCCTGATTACCCACGTGCTAAGCGGCATCCCTGTTCACACAATGGTAGCTGCTATTCTCTCGGGGCAGGCAATGGCAGATATGGAAAGGAGTTTCGCTAAGTTCTTATGGGGTTGGCAGGAAGGAAAGAGGAAGCTTCACTGGTTAAAATGGAGCAAAATTGCAAGGCCTAAAGCTGAAGGTGGGCTTGGAGTCAGAAAGTTGAAGGAGGTCATGAAAGCCCTGAGGCTCAAGATGGCTTGGATGGTAAAGTTCGGCAAGGAAGGTAGTCTATGGGTACATTTTATGAGATCCAAGTATGTGGATATCCGAGAAGCCTCTGGAAGCCTTAAGAAGTTGTTTCCATTGTTGGACAGTAAGATGAAATGGCATGTAGGGCAAGGTAGCTGCAGCCTATGGCGTAGCAACTGGATGGGTCTCGGTCCACTGGAGGAGCTTGCCTCCCTGCAAATTCCTGAGGAGCTACAGGAGCTTAGAGTGTATGATCTTCTTGGTGCAGAGGACCTGCTTCTTTCATTGTTGGTCTTGAATTATCTCCCTCAAGGGGTGTTGGACAAAGGAGGTTTCTACACGTCAGGGGAGGTTGACTCTTACTTCTGGCCTTACAAACCGTCAGGTAGTTTCACGGTAAAACCAGCTTGGGCGGTGTGTAGAGAAGGAGGGCATCAGAGGGGCTGGGCTAAATGGGAGTGACACTCTAAAATGCCGCCTAAGATAGCCACGTTTGCATGGAGGCTGTTGCAGGGGCAATTCCGATTGATGACAGAATCCAAGAGCCGGATCTTAGGCCTAGCTCAGAATCTTTGACACATCTGTTTGTTAAAGGTAGCTTGGCTGCCAAGGTATGGTGGTACTTCAATGATCTTTTTGGGCTTCCCCTTTCCCTTCATCTTTCGGTCCAGAGGAGATTGAACTGTTGGTGGTAGCCGCACTTTCCTGGAGGCAGCACCTTGATGTTGCATCACCTAACCCCTTGTCTCATAGTGTGGGAAATTTGGAGAGCCAGGAATGCAGCGAGATTTGACGGGAGCATGCCTCCTGTTTCGGTAGTGGTGGAACGAGTCAAGTGGCAGTTGGGGAGGGTGAGCAATGGGATCCCAACTCCTAGATCTCAGTCGCTGATTCACAGTCTGGTCTTCCGAGATTTGGGGATATCCCATCCTCCTACTCCTTGTAGGAAGTTCGCTGTTGTAAAGTGGGTCAGGCCAGGGGTGGGGTGGGCTGGGCTAAATTGAATGTGGATGGGTCCGCAAAAGGGAATCCGGGGCTATCTGGAGGAGGTGGTATATGTAGAGATGCCAACGGGAACCTCATATTTGCGTTTTCCATAGGATATGGGGAGGGATCCAATAACAGGGCTGAACTCCAAGCGATGCACGATGGTATGGCCCACTGCGTGAACCGCAGACTTAGGTGGTTGTCGAATCGGACTCAAAGTTGTGGTGGAAGCCTTGAAAGAGTGGTCTTGACTGGCATGCAAATGGAGGTACTGGTTAACCAGAATAGAAGGGGTAAAAAAGAGGAGATGTTTCGTAATCACCCACATTCCGAGAGAAGGAAATGGCCCGACAGATGGATTGGCTAGAGAAGGTAGCGACAGTCAGGGGATTCATGTTTTCAGGAAGGCCTCCGACTTACCTCCCCTTGCCAGGGGCCTATGTCTTTAGATAAGGTGGGGCTGGGTCTATTAGAGAGTTTTAAGCAAGGAACAAGGCGACCTTACATAAGGCACATTTGTAAATGGTTATGATAGGCGGCCCATATCCCCTTTTTGCTTTCTGGAGCCCACCTGAATAGTCAGTGTCTTGTAAAATTTTGAGGCATCAAGGAATGACAGTAGTTTTTTTCAAAAAAAATTTACAAAGGGGATGATCTCCTATCAACGAGATTCTTTCTATGTTGACTATACACTGTGAGAAATGATCAGACACAGGGGCTGTATCGGAAAGTTACTATAAAGTGGGACACAACAGCCAAATCAATGGACATCAACTACTATGACTCAATTGTCCTCGTGTGGGCCACCTAATGAATGAATCACCTTAATTGTCATATCAAGTGATCATCATTATTTTTTTTTCTCATACTTTGCAAGGATTGGATATTCTATACATAGGATGAAATGGTTGAATGGTAACTTATGTATAGCCTTTGTATCTACTGTTTCCGTACATTGCATATACTCTCCAAGTTTGGTAATACAATGGAATTTATAATGAATGCCATGCATACAGTAGATCCATCAGCAGCTTGAAAACCATGCATACAGGTGAAAGAATTTATGTAGGTTTGTTGTTAAAGTTAAAATACGACATTTGTGCATGAGGCATTAAAAAAATAATAATAATAATAACACTGAAAAGCCTACCAAGGGTTCAGGCTAGGCTGATGGGCTTTCGACATATGACTGACAATGGGCCAGGCAATCCAAAGAGCCCAACCAAGATTTAGACGAGACTTGGACCTGTTAGCCTGACCCATGGGCAAGGGGACTTAGCATGGATGGGCCCATTAATTTTCAGGCCAAGCATCTTGAATGAAAACCATTGATTTCATTCCTCTGAGTACATATTTCTTTGTGCATGTGAGGCCCACTTGATCAATGGATAGATCAGGAACATTTAAATGGGAAAGAGGAATTTTTCAGTTTTTGAACAAGGCCAGGTCCCAACCATTCTTTTCCGGATCAGGCTGGGCCTACTAATCAAATGACCTATTTATAAGGCTCTTGATCCCTCTCTTCAACATAACAAATTGCCTTGGGACATACCCATTTTTATTCATGCATCATAGTGAGTCGAGGAGATAGGATAAACTCAAATTGATCTAACTTGCACGGTAAAAATTCAGACCATTGAAATTATTCAAGAAATGGCACATCACCATCAAATTTCACCCTCTGAACTGTATATTTTATTTTGGTTTTGTTGGATGCATCAATTCAACATCCTATAAATTTATATAGTCTTAAAAAATCTGTATAATTGCTTACATATGGTGTATCAAATGGGGCTGTCTGGAATGAAGACATCAAAGGCATCTCATGTCAGTCATGTCCGCTGGATTCTGTTTGGTGAAGCACACAAACCAGCATTTCAGAAACCTGAGACATTGGAGGTCTGAATTCCGGCTGGGGCTGGTTGAGACAAGGACCACATGTCAATAAGAGTGAATTTCAAAAAGAAAAAAGAAAAAAAGTGGAGGGCTGTGTTCACCAAGAATCTTGGTGGATTGTGAAAGAAGTTGGTATTAAAGTGTACCTGAATACAATAGCTGATGACATCTGCAAATTGGGACAAAGACTTGGAGGTGCATTGACCCTTGATTGCAGGATCGACCATTCTGTTAAGAGATTCAACATCATGCAAGCTGCTACCAGCCCACTTCACCAGACACAGCCAATCTCCTGCCATTAAACTATACAATAACAAATCGGGTAAAAACCCATAAGTGAAAGAGACATATGATGATGCATCTTTCAATGAAATAAGTTGTTTTTCAACGAAACGCATTTGGTAAGTGTGTTGCATTAAGGATTGATAATTTGGTAAATTAGAGATTAGGGACTCTAGCAAGGAAGAAATGGTGAACCTGTCATGTGGTTTCATTCCAGTCAGGAGCTCCAATAGCAATACTCCAAATCCATAAGTGTCACACTTTGTCATATCAATATCAAATCCAGGTTGTCCAAATTCTGGAGCTGTGTAACCCATGGAATCGGTTGCCGTTTCATAAGCCTGTGATCCAAGTGAGGACCCAATGATGAGTTGTCATTCCGACCAAAGGAGATAGACTAATATTAGCAGATGAATTAGGAAATATTTGTCACTAGAGAGAGAAAGAGAGAGAGAGAGAGAGAGAGAGAGAGAGAGAGGCATGGAATCTTAGATTTATTATAAACATCATAAATAAATATGGAATTTTATTTTGTGAAGGAGGAGAATGTTGGCAACACCTCCAGCTTAATTTGAATGAGCGGCCTCAGATCGACCAACCCACAGCCGCGGAGGTGGGGTACATGCTCATGATCAAGGAAGATGTTGGCGGCCGTTACATCTCCATGTGCAATAGCAGGTACACATGTGCAGTGCAAATACCTGAACAAAGCATGAATAGGGAAAAGAAATGAAGAGAGAATTTAGCTTTAGTTGTAGACATAAGAACACTAGAAAAGCATTTATTTGAGCATGTTTGTACTATGCTTACTCGAGAGCACGGGCTACACCGATAGAAATCCTCAGGCGATCATTCCATGTAAGAGTCTTGCCAATGTCTTGAGTGCTATGCAGGGCAACAATAAGGGACACGTTCCCGACATAGGCGTAGATGAGGAAGTGCTGCCCATGCTCCACACAGTAGCCTAAAAGGCTTGCGATGTTTGGATGCCTTAAATGAGATACACTGCTAATTACATCCAGAAATAGATCTTCTTCACATAAAGACAGCGACACCATCTCAATAATATTCACAGCCAAAATCTGGGAACCCAAAACCGCACAGTAATATCTACTGAGAATACATCTTACAAAAAAAGGGACTTCTTTACATATATCTTACAAAATAATACCTGGCCATCAGGGAACACGCCTTTGTAGATGGGACCAATGGTACCCATTCCAAGAAGGTTGACTTCACTGAAGTTGTTTGTAGCAGCTTGCAATTCCTTCACGTTGTATAATTTCGCAGTCGTCGGGGTTCCATTTCTTTTCGTGTTGTTTATCCTTCTATAGAAAGATTTAGATCTGCCTTGATGAATGGTAGGCAGAGGACTTGGACTGGCTAGAGAAGAAAAATCAACAGACGACTGCCCTGGACTCTCTGTTTGTGCTGCAAAAGAGAAGCCAATCACTGAAGTTACAAGATACCAAAACCGATGGGAACCGCTATTCTATCTATTTAAACATTTCCCTTCAAAGGAAAAAACATTAACAAATTTTAATAGAGACTAGATGCTAAGGCATTACAAATCAATAGAATCAAGCACATTTAAAGAGTAATTTAACTTTTCATTTAAAAGATCAAAGAGAAGGGGAATAAAAATTCCTACCTCCGTTTCGCGGACTGATCAAAAGAGAGAGCAGAGACCTGAAGCAGGATATATCCATGTGTACAAGAGCTGCTACACAGGTTACTAGGCATGCAGTTGCCCCAATTATTGACCCACACCCCAACATTTTATGATCATGGCTATCATTCTCACTTGATGTGGAATTATTGATGTTCTGACTGTTCGGCCTATTATCAGGAGTGATATTTGGCGGTGGACGGACAGTGTTCATTGCAAACATATTTCCCTCAATACTAATAAGAAACACGGAGATTAATTAGTCAGAAAAAGGAGATTGGATATCGGATTCATAAAAGAAACATAAGAAATAAGCATCATACATTCATAAAATGCCTACTCTTATTACCTGAGATTTGAAATGAGTTCAAACTGCTTAGGAACAACACCGCTGAAGTCGTTGTTTCGAATATTACTGAAACTTAGACCAGTTAAAATCATAACTGTGTACTTAGGCTTAAAAGGTGTTGAAGAATAGACAATCCATAAAAAGTAAGACACTTAGTTCAAGACATACAGGTATGATAGAGGGAGACCAGCAAGGAAGTTAACTGATCCAGTAAATTGGTTGTTCTGCAGGTCACTGACAGAATTAACCGTGGATGGTTAATGGTATACAACTCACGTTGCAAAAAAATAAAAAAATAAAAAATGTATGGATTGAAGAAACTTAGCCCATTAGCATACTTACAGAGCAGTAAGACTCGTCAAGGTAACAAATGAAATGGGCAGATTTCCTGTGAAACTGTTGTAGGATAAATCCCTGAAACATAATTTACACTTTAGAAGACCATTAAGGTGTCTCCTGAGTCCAACCAGAATAATGCTTCTCCCAACTCCCCACTATACCATGTATGGATATGTTATCAGAACCATACACTCAATGGACCCTGCCATGTATGGTCACAGTTTAAAAATAAATTAAACTGGCTGTCTGTTATGCTTGTCCAATTGATGTGATTTCTGAAAGTAAGCCCATCCATGATGGGCCCACTGGAGGGTACAGTTATAATCACTGTACACATGGCACATGTATGGTGGGGATCGAAGAAAAAATATCATTTAACTCTATAGTTTAATCAATGAAATTATGTCGGTAGAAGTGCACCGAAATTGACTGCTGTGGGTAACTGTTTTCTCGTGAAATCATTTTATACTTTTTTTCTAAAATTAATACTTGCGGTAATATTTCAGGCCAAAATAATTTCCATCCAGTTCATCTACATAACAAAGTCAGAAAATGAAATCTTACATTTGTTTTAGATTCTCCAGACCAGTAAATATGTCCCCAATGGAACCAGAGAGGGAATTGTGACTCAGATTCCTGCACTTGGAAAAAAATCGGTTGGCAAATATGAGCTGGCTACTCATAAACTAGAGAATTTAACACCCTCACTCATTACAAGAACTTACAAATAACGGAGAGATTTCAAGGAAGCTAAGGAGAATGGAATATTCTGTGTCAGCCGATTGAATGCCAGGTTTCTGCATTGCAGGAAGAAAACAAAAATATATCTCGAAATTGAGATTCAAAAAAAAAAAAAAAAAACAGAAGAAGAAGATTAAATCCTATATAGGAAAAGGAAGCCCTAAAAAGTTATAGACATCTTACATATGGGTTGCACTGGGGGGCAAAAATAAAGGAATTACGCCATGAATGCTATTGTTACTGACGTCCCTGTACAAGGGAAGAATATTTGAATTAGTAAAGATAAATGGAACCAGATCAAATAAAAAGCTTTGTTTGTATGTTAAGCTTAACTTACAAAGTGCATTTAAGTTCATCCAAGTGAAGCTAAGCTCATACCACGTGTAGATGAGCATGCAGGATCTTAAATACACTTGGATGAACTTAGATGCAATTAGATGAAAGTAGATGTACGTTAGAATTGAATTGGGTCCGGGCTACAAGATAAATTTCCATAAATTGGGAACAAAAGGAAACGGATTTGCATACAACTGCTGGCAAAACCACTTACAGTTCCTCAAGTGATCGTAGGTTAGCAAGTTCCAAAGCCATCGTTCCAGTGATTTGTAGCCCACAAATTTTGCTGTTGAGGAAATAGAAGTAAAAGCAGTTTGCACAAGAAGAGAAATTAAGGACAAAGATAAGAACAGAAGGTGATGTGTTACATGGATTTGATGGCAGATCCAGAGCATTTGATTCCTTCCCAGCTTTCTCCACAGGGGTCACCATTTGCATATTTCCATCCAGTGAGTTGGGGTGGGACATTAAGGGAGATGTAAAGGCGCTGCAGAGTTGCAACTGCAATGAGAAAAGAGAAGGGGTAACTCAGGAATTCCATTTGATATGCTGAGTGGAAGTATGAGAATTTCTGTACTAAGAAAAAGAAAGTGTGAGAATTCCATTTGGTCTTTAGGCATTATTATGCACAGTATTCTCTGGGATTTCAGTTTCCACAAATGGAGCCCATGGTTCAGTAGTACCGGTGGGGTCAATTTGTCCATTTGGGCCCATCTTGGATGGATGATGTCCAAAAAATCTCTCTCAGGTTGGAAGATCCAGACAGCCCATCTGGACCCTTTTTTCAGTCGAAATTTGAATGTGGAATGTTACTTTATTTCTCTTCTTTGCAATTAATGGGCCAATCACAAATGCAAAGATTAGGACTGCCTATTAGGAAGACTTTGGGCCATGATATGTCCATGGCGGAATCCAGCAGAACAACTGGTTTGTAACTTGTCCACAGACCCCACTTCTGCTAGGGAAAAAAAAAACAGCTATCCTGGGTCAAGGCACTTGGTTTAGTAATCCTGACCATTGGCCCTGCCATGTATGGAACATGCCCCAAAAACCACCTAAATGAAACAATCCTAAGTTCTTGACCTTCGTTCTATGGCCTGAAAATAGACTGTCGAGGACAAACACAAAAACAGCCCACATATTCATCTGAAAAAAGGCTCATGTTGGTGGCTAGGATCTTACGGTTTGTGGACAGAACAAACAAATAGTCTTGATCTCTGAAAAACTCCCCATTTGTACAAAATTAAAACCCAATCATACCGAGGTTTACACTGGGTCAAGTATCATGTGGTTCCTCTTCTCAGATGCACAATACACATCATTTCTTGCAGACAAAAAAATTCCAGCATACCTGTGTGGTATTTTCACAGCAGATCCTTACTGGGACTGGACGATGTGTCCTTGATAGAGTGGAATAGCAGGACAAGATTTATGTAGCCAACCCCAATTAATTGGGATAAGACTTAGATGAGGGTGATTATGATTCCTTACTGTGACTACTAGGGGCTAGACTCCTGTTATAGTTCACTACCATCTCAAAAATGGTGATCTCTTCCACCATACACATGTATAGATATTCAGACCAGCCAAACCACTGAGCTGATCTCGGATGGAGTAAAACCCTAAATGAGACTGAGCAGATGATAATAACTATCTGATATATGTTGTTGAATTGGTAATACTTGCTGTGTTTCTTTTAACCACCCACCAATCGGATGGCTAGGATTGCCAAATAGTGTGATTTTCAAGAAATCCTCCACCATAGTGTGCCCCACAGTTTGGATGGTTGGAATAGCAGTATGTGTGCCGTTGGTCGCTACTCTCTCAAAAACAGTGGTGAACTACTACCAGAGATTCTTTTGGCACTTCTAAGCAAGTGGATTCATTGACCGATGCATATGGATGCCTGGAATGGCCCGACACTCAAGAGGTAGGTCTCACCATGAGGAGGCCATGGGCCTACCTCGTGAAGTGGGTATTACACTAATCCACATGGCCCATGCAGAGGATATGCTTTCATTTCAGTAATCTTTAGAAGTGCCAGCCTTTCACCCTTTCAAGTTAGTGTATTCTCTCAAATGATCTATCAAAACTTTCACAAATATATATACGTATATATACAAACAATAAAAGGAGAAGCAATAAACATATTCAAATTACCATCCAAAGGATCGGTCAATGCTGATGTTTCAGAAAACAGTACTGCCCAGAAGATAAATGTGAAGAGAAGCAACATAACGTGATTTTTGGCCATTGATTAGAGATATGTATCTATGTTTGCCTGAAAATAGAAACACGAAATCGTAAGAAGATAGACAAAAATCAAGAAAGATCATACAAAAGCGTGATATACCCCAGAGATTGCACGAAAAGAAATCAAACAAAGTCTCCAACGAATTTAAAAGAGTAAATAAAAAAGAAAATAAAATAAAAACAGAGCTTATCAACAACTAATACTCAAAAAAAAAAAAAAAAAAAGGAAGTAAATAAATAAAGAAGCAGAACCTTGTAAAGATTTTTGAAATTCCATTTCCAAGAAAATCAAAATATTAAAAAAGAGCCTACTGATTTCGTAGCAATTGGGTAAAGAAAACAAACCTTAGAAACTATTGCCAAAAAAATGGGAGAACCTTGTAAAGGGTTTTGAAATTCTGTTTACAAGAACAGAAATAAAAAAAAAATTCAAATGCTACAAAATGCTTTTACAGATTCTCAAGAATTTGGTTCAACAACTTGAAAGTACATTTTTGAACTTCTAGGATGAGGTAATTTGTCATTTGTGCAGATTCCTCTAATATCTCTACGCACTGAGGGATTCCCCTTTTTGAAATTCCTAATTTCCGGCAAATGGTTTTCGAAATTCTGTTTACAAGAAGGGAAATCAAGAAAACTCAGATGCTTTAAAATGCTTCTGTCAATAGATTCTCTTGGATTCGGTTTGAAAGGACAGTAATCAAGATCGTTTGCAGCTAAAAATCGCTGCAGTGAATCAAATAAAAGATTATTTTTAAACAGAAACTAATCAAATCGAAGTCTTCTAAGGTCCAATAATAAAGAAGCAAAAGAAAAATCAATAAATCGAAATTGTTTTCAAGAACGTATCTAACCAGTCACAGCTTGAAAATGCTCAATTAGATTGAAGATTATCAGTAAAAATCATCAAAGATCACTGAATTCAAACAGGATGAAAGAAGAACACAAGTATTCCAAGATCCGACGGAAGAACGAAAAAGATTGAAAGATAAAACACAGATTAACAAAGAAGAGATTGTAAGCATGATGATAGTACAACAGAAGAAGAGCAAAAGATTCTAGAGACTTTGAGAATTCCAGAGATGAGAGAGAGATCCGTAGATTGCGAGAGAGAGAGAGAGAGAGATTGCTGGATGAGAGAAAGACACCCAGGAGGGCTACACCGCATGAGGTTTTAGGTCTGGTTTTACATTAATCCACTTGTTTTAGCCCACTTGAGTTTTGGATTGGGCTGGCATTTGATCTGTGCGGTTAAGATACGAGACTTCACCTGATGGATGCAGCGGATGTTACAAAAATTACACTGTTGGGCCATCATAGCTCGGGTGCTGTACACGCTGCGTACAACAGTCGTTGTCGAGGATTCACATCCCTCTTGGTGGGACGCGGATTTCCCGCGAAAGCCTTTCGCAGGAAGTTCCTGCAAAGGTTTCTGCGTGGGTCCCACTTAGATGTTTGTGAGAAATCCAACCCCTCTATCCGTTTTTGAAGCTCATTTTATAACATGAGACCAAAAATTAGGAAGATCCACAACTCAAGTGGGTCACACAAGAGGAAAAAGTGAAGATTTAGTGACCACCGTTAAAACATTTATGTGGCCATAAAAGTTTCGTAACGGTCCACGTTTCTAGTGTTTTCACTTTATCTGAGTGAAAATGACCTTATAATAGGTTTAGATGGCATATAAACAGCAAGGTGGAGCTTAGGAAAGTTTCGACGGTTGGCATTCCTTTCTCCACTGTTTCATCTTCTATAGTCTACTTGAGTTTTTTATCTTCTCATTTTTGGCAGAATGTCTTCAAATGAGGTCAAAAAACGGATGGACGGATTTGATTTCTCACAAAAATCGCAGCAGGCCCACCCAGAATCCTTGCGCAGGAACTTCCTGGCTTTCTTAGGAAATCCGCGTCCGTCCCTCCGTTTTAGTAGCTCATTTTAGGACGTTTTAAAGATCTAAATCTCCCGTGGACTACACCACTAAAACAAAGTGGTGAATGACCTTAAAAACCTTTTATAGGCTATAAAAGTTTTGGATCAAGATGGTCTTTGTATTTTCCATTCATCCAGGTCTGATTGGCAATATCACTAGGTTGGATAGAAAATAAGCAATATATATGCTTACGGTGGGCCTGGGAAATTTTTAATGTTAGGTGTTCAATCACCACTGTTTCCTATGGTGTGGTCCACCTAATATTTGGAGCTGCTTAAATTTTTGAATAACGGGCAAAATTTCTCGTTAAAATCGGATGGTCGGCGTGGATATACAACACATTATTAAATGTGAGCCCCACGGTCATAATCCTCTCCCCTCTTCTTGATGGGCGGGGTTGCCTGAATAACGTGCTATGATTCATTGTCCTCGTGTGGCCCACCCAATAAATGAATCAGCTTGATTGTCATATCAAGTGATCATCATTATTTTTTCTCATACTCTGCACGGATTGGATATTCTACACATACGATGAAATGGATATTTTTTTTCTCATACTTCACACGGGTTGGATATTCCAATCACCACCCTTTCCTATTGGATTGGTGGACATTTATGTAGGTTTGTTGTTAAAGTTAAAATATGACATTTGTGCAAGAGGCATTCAAAAAATAACACCGAAAACCCTACCAAGGGTTCGGGCTAGGCTAACGGGATTTCTACATATGACTGACAATGGGCCAGGCAATCCTACGAGCCCAACCAAGATTTAGATGAGACTTGGACCTCTTAGCCTGACCCATGGGCAAGAGGACTTAGCATGGATGGCCCCATTAATATTCAGGCCAACCATCTTGAGTGAAAACCATTGATTTCATTCCTCTGAGTATATATTTCTTTCTACGTATGAGGCCCACTTGATCAATGGATAGATCAGGAACATTTAAATGGGAAAGAGGAATTTTTCAGTTTTTGAGCCAGGCCAGGTCCCAACCATTCTTTTCTGGCTCAGGCTGGGCCTACCAATCAAATCACCTATTTATAAGGCTCTTGATCCCTCTCTTCAACTCAACACATTGCCTTGTGACATACCCATTTTTATTCATTCATCATAGCGAGTCAAGGAGATAGGATAAACCATTGATCTAACTTACACAGTAAAAATTCAGGCCATTGAAATCATTCAAGAAATGGCACATCACCATCAAATTTCACCCTCTGTATATTTTATTTTGGTTTTGTTGGATGCATCAATTCAACATCCTATAAATTTATAGTCTTAAAAAAAAATAAAAAAAAAAAAAAAAAAAAAAAACTAAACTAAACTAAACTAAACTGTATAATTGCTTACAAGGTGTATCAATGGCATCTCATTTCAGTCATGTCTGCTGGATTCTGTTTGGTGAAACACACAAACCAGCATTTCAAAAACCTGAGACACTGGAGGTCTGAATTCCAGCTGGGGCTGGTTGAGACAAGAACCACTTGTCAATAAGAGTGAATTAAAAAAATAAAAATAAAAAATAAGCGGAGGGTTGTGTTCACCAAGAATCTTGGTGTGGATTGCAAAAGTTGGTATTGAAGTGTACCTGAATACAACAGCTGATAGCATCTACAAATTGGGACAAACACTTGGAGGTGCATTGGCCCTTGATTGTAGGATCGACCATTCTGTTAAGAGATTCGATATCACGCAAGATGCTACCAGCCCACTTCACCAGACACTGCCGATCTCCTACTGTTGAACTATATAATAACAAATCAGGGAAAAAACCCATAAGTGAAAGAGACATATGATAATGCATCTTTCGATGAAATAAGTAGTTTTTCAACGAAATGCATTCGGTAAGTGTGTTTCATTAAGGATTGATAATTTGGTAAATTAGAGATTAGGGACTCTAACAAGGAAGAAATTGTGAACCTGTCATGTGGTTTCTTTCCAGTCAGGAGCTCCAATAGCATTACTCCAAAGCCACAAGTGTCGCACTTTGTAATATCAATATCAAATCCAAATTGTCCAAATTCTGGAGCTGAGTAACACATGGAATCGGTTCTTGTTTCATAAGCCTATGATCCAAGTGAGGACCCAATGATGAGTTGTCATTCCGACCAAAGGAGATAGACTAATATTAGCAGATGAATTAGGAAATATTTGTAGAGAGAGAGAGAGAGGGAGAAGCATGGAATCTTAGATTTATCATAAATAAATATGGAATCTTATTTTGTGAAGGAAGATGATGTTGGAAACACCTCCAGCTTAATTTGAATGAGCAGCCCCAGATCGACCAACCCACAACCACGATGCCTTTTTCAACCCATAGATGGATTTCTTTAGTTTGCAAACCAAATGTTCTAAGCCATTAATTACAAAACCTTTGGGTTGTAACATGTATACATTTTCATTCAGATCCTCATTGAGAAATGCAGTCTTTACATCCATCTGATGTAACTCTAAATCCATACGAGCTACAAGAGCCATTATGATCCTGAATGAGCCTTTCTTAAATACTGATGAGAAAGTCTCCTTAAAGTCAATGCCCTCACGTTGGTTAAAATCCTTGGCAACAAGTTTAGCTTTATATCTTTCGACATTACCCTTGGAGTCCCTTTTGGTTTTAAATATCCATTTACAACCAATCTCGGCCTTATTCCAGTGGATAACTTTACAAGATCCTATACTTTATTGTCCCTCATGGATTTCAACTCATCTTTCATGACATCAAACCAATGAAAAAGATCAGCACTTTGTTTGATTTGTGCAAAGGATTCAAGATCCTTTTCCACCCCTATGTCAAAGTCGTGCTCCTGTAAGTATATGATGTAATCATCTCAATTTATAGGCACTTTCTCTCTTTCAGATCTTCTCAATGGTTTAACTTGTTGGGTCTGATCTTGATTTTCCTCATCAGTGGTTTGTATATGAAATTTGACGTGGTGTTCTGCAGTGACTGCATAATCGACTGCATCATTAATATCCACATGATCTGGATTGACTATGACTGGAGTAACGATCCTTTGTTCTTCAAATACAAAATTTCTTACGTTCGTGCTCCCACTGTTTTCAGTGTCCTCAATGAATCTGGCATTCTCTGTCTCAACAATCCTGATAGAGTGGGAAGGATAGTAGAATCAATAACCTTTTGATCTTTCTGGGTATCTAATGAAGAAATAACTTACAATTTTAGGATCAAGCTTCTTTTCATGCGGGTTATAAATTTTAGCCTCAGCAGGACAACACCAAACATGTAGATATCGGAAACTTGGTTTTCTCCCATTTCACAACTCAAAAGGAGTTTTGCTTACTGTTTTGCTTGGAACCCTGTTTAGTATATGAACTGCGGTTTTGATCGCATCACCCCACAGAGATTCTGGCAATGTCGAATTACTGACCATGCTTTGCACCATATCCATAAGGGTGCGATTGCGTCTCTTAGCCATGTCATTCTGCTCTGGAGTACCAAGCATAGTGTGCCGAGCAACAATGCCACAATCATATAGGTATCTAGCGAATGACACTAGATTGCGTCCTGATTCGTCATATCTACCATTGTATTCACCACCACGGTCATATCTAACAACTTTAATCCTCTTATCGAGTTGATTTTCAACTTCGGCCTTATAGATTTTAAAGGCATTCAGGGCATCTGAGTTCTCATTGATAAGGTAAAGGTACCCGAAATGAGAATAGTCATCTATAAAGGTGATAAAATATTTGTGTCCACTCCATGAAGTTGTAGGGAATGGTCCACAAATTTCCGTATGTATCACCTCTAGGAGACCTACACTCCTGTTTACACATTTCTTTCTAGTTCTGGTTTGTTTTCCTTTTATGCAATCAATGCACACTTTATGATCAGAGAAGTCTAAAGAATGCAAAATTCCTTCTCGCACAAGCTTGTCTAATATCTCACGAGATATGTGGCATAGCAGCCTATGCCACAACATGGAGGAATTCTCATAGTCTAGCCTTTGCTTGAATCCCACTTTATTTCCATGCAAGGTACTAATATTATAGACATGAGAGACAATCAAGTCTAACTTATATAAGTTGTTTACTATAAAGTCCGTTCCAACTTTAATATAATTAAAGTAAATACTAAAGCTATTATTTCCAAAGTGGAATGAATATCCCAACTTATCCAAACAGGAAATTGAAACTAAATTGCATCTTATAGACGACACACAAAATGTATCTACTAAATTCAAAAAATAACCAGACTTCAACTTAAGCTTATAGAGTCTTATTGCCTCCATGTCCACCTTGACACTATTGCCTACGTATACTGAGTGCTTTACATCAGTTAATGGCTTGGCCTGTAGTAATTCTTGCATAGAAGTGCATATGTGAATAGTAGTTCCTATATCAATTCACCAGGAATCCGCTGACACATCGATTAGATTAGATTCAAAACATACAAGAACAGAATGACTACCTTTCTTTATGAGCCAATTCTTAAACCCTTCGCAGTCTTTATTTAGATGACCCATCTTTTTACAAAGAAGCACGGTTTGCATTTAACCCGTTTGCGTTTAGATCCTTTTACAGATTTATTCTCATGGTTTCCAGATGGAGGACCAGAGAATCCATTATTAGAACCTTGTTTCATTTTCCTTTTACCTTTATTCCCTTGCCCATGCCCATGACCTAAGGTCACCATATTAACATTTTGAACTTTGACCATCTGCCTGATCTTGTCTTCTTCTTGGACGCACTGAATGATAAGTTCATCAAATGTCCACATGTCCTTCAGAGTGTTGTAGTTTACCAGGAACGTGCCGAATTGGAGAGGTAGGTTGTTCATGATCAAATGAACCAGTTCATCATCAGTGAGTACAAGCCCTAGAGAACGGATCTTAGAAACAACCTTGATCTGCTCTACAATGTATTCACAGATATTGTCTTTTCCGCCGTAGGATGAGCGAGTCGATTTATTTAAAAGAATGCCCACTTCAGACTTATCAGATTTCTTGAATCATTTTTCCATTTCAGTCAGGAAAGTTTTGGCCTTATCTGTTTCAGGCATGACACCCTTCATCGATTCAAAAATCGAATACTTAATAACTTTCAGGCAAGTGTCATTTGATCTAAATCATGCCTCTCATCAATTATATTCTGCTTCAGTGGCATTATCAGATGGTTTTGGCGATTCTAGTGTTATCAGTGCAAGATGTAATTGAAGGCAGCCCAGTACAACTTCAATGGCGTTCTTCCATTGAGCATAATTAGACCAATTTAGGGCAGGGACTTGATGTGTGTTAGTTAGAATTGAGACTGAAATAGAAGAGATACATATATACTCACATTAGTTCATTATTTCACAAAGCAATTTCGTAAATGTAAATAAAAATATTAGGCAAAGTTAATCAATTCAGTTGCTAAGGGAGGCATCAATTGAATTATCCAAGATGAAGATGGGCACAACCATCACATCTTGATGAGAATCTGTTACATCATCATCATTCCTCCTGTGGACGGTAATAATAACATGCTAGTGATCCTCCTGAACATGAAGCTAAGTGATGTCAGTCATGTAAATCGGAGACACTCAACACCTATGGGTGAGATGACTCTTTCAACTTTACATCACCAGCACCATTTACTTCACCCGTTCACGTGACTGCCAAACGGTAATCGTCCGTGTTTTTGTTACCGTACGCATAAAAATATGAACGCAACTGTATGCAATCCTCCTTATCCCCATGTTACAACTCTGTACTTGTAAAATTTTCATCGATTGAGGTCACTATGGTAGCTAACACAACCGAATCCAACATTACAAATATAGACTTAGGATTGCGATTATAATCTTGCTTCTCAATTGATTATATCTTAATTAGTCTAATACGACCCACAAGATGGTCGGTATTGATCATTGGAAAATATAGGAACCTTAAAGTGAAACATGCGGATAATTTTCACATTATATAATCCAATGGTCCATATCAACTCCAAGGATGGGTGATTGGGCTAATTGTTGGGCCGAATTAGTACTTTAATGTAATCAGTACATATATAATGAGCATAACTAGTCTGACCTCTGATATTCACATGACAAATAGATAGTATTTAACATTATTAGTTTGATGTGTAGATCCATCTATGGGTGGCTATAAGATGAACAAATCAGTCTATAATCTTAATATGTCGTTAATTATCTATCCAAAGAGTGAACCAGACTACGTGCTCATTGGAAACTGAACTCATGGATCAGATGTAGGCCTGTCGAGAATTCTATGGTCCAAAAGATGAGTCAACCAAACGTCCATTCGAATGATGTACTGATGTGGCCCACTGAATAGAATGGATCTAAAGTCCCATGATAAAAGTGATGGGTGTATCAGGCCCAATGGAATATTCGAGTGGAACCTGAATGATGGAATGGCCCATCATGAGTATTGGGCCCAACTGAAAAAGTTCCACTAGATCCGTTTACGGGCCTACAAGGTGGACCCAAATAGACTTAAATCGGGTCCACTTACCCGATAGATAAAATGGGAGAGATCTCGTCACTATAGTCACAATAGGGTTGAACGCTCTGTTCTCTGCGCATCACCCCTCTTTGCGAAAAATTCTTAGACTGTAAGAGAAAGAGGGGGAGAGAGAGAGAGAGAGAGAGAGAGAGAGAGAGAGAGGCACGCCATTCTCCCTATCTGCCTGATGCAACAAGAAGATATGGATCTCTGTAGACATCATCGGAAGCGACATCTGCAACTGTGGCCACGGCTGCCATTGATGAAGGTAAAAGCTCATGACGTTGGCAATGACTCCGGATAGAGGAAGGGAGGTCGAGAGTCATCACCTTTGTCTAACTGAACGAGGTTTGTCAATGGTTGCCAGTCCAACAGATCATGGTAAGTGGCCAGATTTGAAAGGTCTGACAAGATAAGAAGTCCCTAATCGGTTGGATTTAAGGTTTCTTCAAAAAATCCCTATATATCTGTCTAGATTGGGACTGATCTGGAATTCCCCTAATTTTCGATCTGAGATCCAAAATCTCTAATGGGAAGTAGAATATGAAATTACCAAATAGGGATTTGAGTTTCCGAAATCTCTAATTGTAACATCCCAAATTTTCACGGCCCAAGTTTATACTCGTGACCGATAAATCCGATGTTAATAATGCCAAGTGAGAACGTCTTGAGGACTTGCCTTGAGACTTCTTTAATCAATATCACATCCATTTATACTTGTGATGGAAATCAGTCATAAGAATAAAATTAATTGTATTTCTTATTCCAAAAGTAATTAAACAAATTATTAAAGGTTTTCACAATGGGAGTTTAATAAAAAGTCAGGTAGCAGCGGAAACAGAAATAAAAACTAAGTCTTATTTTCTAGTTTATGCAGCACGTTCCTCTTTAGGGTAGTGATCCTCTGGTTCTTCAATTTGTTCGTCACCTACATCATTTATACGGTTGGGAGAGGGTCAATACCCTACTCATAGTGATGGTTATCATTTAAGATTAACAATAATCCAAGATATTCACAAAAGTAACGTAAAGGGTTCTGATATGTCACGTAGTCCACTAATACGAGGATATCAGAATGCGCAAACAACCTACATGAGATGCACATCTAGCAAAGTATGTGGGGCTCATCATACATAATGATCAACACATAGTGGAACACAATTTATAAATAACCCGGCTCAACCCACACTCTCACTATACGGATATTCGCCAGCATGGCCAACGCTACCATGGATTTACAAGAACTCATCAGAGCGCATAACACATGAGCTGGGTGAATTACATGTAATGATTTGTTCATGGAGCGACTGTTTGCGACATCCAATCCCGTAGTGACGTGACATTGCATTTGCGAATTACACACATCGATTCGTGCACCACTACCGGAAGGCTCAAGGACTTAGTGCCCCAAGAGAGTCTCTACCCAAAGCGCATTACGTCCATGACAAAATATTTGAATAACCAGTTGTGATACATCGTACACATCACTTGCACTTACCGAGAATATAACTGAATTATAACAAATATAACGGAATCTGAATCATAAAGAAATCAACTGAATTATGGAGGTTCTGAAATAACAAGGCACCTGCCCAAGCCATAAAGATAGACGACACAAGGCTAAAATAATAAAGAGAAGAGCGACGAGGGTCAACTCAACACAAGTGGCAATGGCCAATCATAATCAGAGAAGAGTGACAAGGGTCAATTCTATAATAAGGAGAGTGGCAGTGGCCAACTCAAATAGAGAGACGAGTGGCAAGGCCAACTCAATAAGTGGTTAAGGCAAGGGCAAGACTTGAATCCATGGCCTCACATAAATTTAGAGAAAATCCTTATAATTGACATGATGTCATAATCCCCGCAAGGCCAATAATTGTAATGATAATAATCAAATCAACTAATAAGATAATTCTCAGAAAATATAAACATGGAAGGCGGAGCAATTCGCATCATTAAAGATATGAAAAAGGAAGAATAATTCACATCGTAAAAGGCATGAAAGAGGCCATAATAGATTGTGAAACATATAATAGCATGGAAGATTTAAAGTGATATGTAAAAGGCCAAATAAAGTACATGTAAAGGCAATATCATAGTCATGAATGTACACATAAAAGCAGGGTGAATTTAACGGCTTAAATTAATGTAAACTCAAAGGATAAAACCCTCACCTTAAGTTGCTACCTTATTTGCCTAATCACGAGTGTTGGATGCCAAGAAAAATCCAACCTTATCCTATATTTTACGCATTATCAGACCAGGTTCTAGTGTAAGTTATCAATAGACCTGATTAACTCAATTAGAATTTCTGATCAAGGTATGACCCATATTACCCTCAGATCAGATCTTGTCTGCCATGGCGGAACACTTCTTCTACCCTATCTTAAAGTAAAAAATAAAAAATAAAAATAAAATTCTAAAAAGTTAGGGGAGAGATTGGCTTGAACCTGTCATAAGATTGTTCTCTCCTCCTTCCTTCTTTGCTACCGAAATGGCCGGGATTGCTCTGGCTAGACCCGTGTTCTGTTGGACTGCAACAGCACTGGACGGTACTTCTCCTCTGCTCTTCCTTCCTTCTTCCTTCTTCTTCCTTTTCTTCTCTTTCTTTTCTTTCTTTCTCTTTTCTTTCTTTCTTTCTTCCTTTATTTTTCTTTCTCTTTTCTCTTTTCTTTTCTTTTCTTTCTTTTCTTGCTGTAACGTCCAGCAAGGTGACTTAGCCTGTGCAGCAACCTTCAGCCGGAATCTCTCTCCTGCTCTCATGTTTCTTCTCCTACCGCAAGACTGGGATAATTGTTTTATAGGCATGGGGGCGTACGCAATGCAGAGGAAGGCGGTGGGCTATTCCCTTTCACAACGGAATTGCATGGAACTTACACAGTTCCAGTTTTCACGAAAAGGAGTCGACTAAAATTACTATGAATAGTAAATAAATAAATAAAATGGGTTTTTGACCATTAACCTTTTGAAATATCCCAAAATAAATAGGTTTTTTTGATAGATCAGCTTCTCCTACCCCAAAATCATATATTGCACGTCAAACAACTCATTCCAGTTTACAAAAGGGACCCGAAAACACGTCATACGGACTCGGGGAGGCCAAACGACTCAAATCGGGGGGACCCGAGGTGGGTCCCACACTTTTTCGACACCCCGAGGGTGGGAGGACCTCACCCCACCGGTGACCCCTCACCAAAAAGTTCAGAAGTCAGCGAGGACCTCGCCGGTTACGCGAGGCCTCGCCATTCTGGCGGGCCACAGCGAGCCGGGCGGCCCGTTTTCTATGTTTTTTCTACACTATTTATTCAACTTCAAAAAATCATATCTCCCTCATTATAACTCTGATTTAGGTGATTCAAATTCATATTGAATATTGATAAGTCTAGTTTCATATAAAAATAAGTAAAAAATATAATAAAAATTTTAATATAGTTAAATCTACGTCGTTCTGACAACTATCCGAAAATCGTCAGTTTGGATAGCTGTTGCTTCAAGAATTTTTAGAGTTTTTCTACAACACGAAACATAATGAAATTTGGTAGACATAAAGTATACTTGATGATGAACTATTATAAAAATAATTAAAATAATGTACTACTTAAAAGTGCCAGAAAGGGCCATAGAACTACCTTAGGACCATATTCTGTCGTTATTAGGGCATAATTTAGTTAAGTACTGAACTAAACAATCTGTGAAATTAGCTCTAATCACTTTAAATACAAACTGTAAGACCCAAAATGAGTAGAACCATTAACGCTACATTACCCTAAAACTTAGGACCCATCTCTATCCCCGGTCACTCTCGAGAGCACGTTGAAACTCCGTATCGAACCTGGACCGCGCGTCGAAAATTCGAATACCGTGAAACCATACGGTTAGGACCGCGTTATTGGGCTTGACAACCATCTCAAAAATTAAATCTAGACAGTGTCCAGAAATGCACAACTTGAGCCCGGAGCGAAGCGTGTGAGAAACGTAAATGCCTTTAGAAAATGAATTAAGACTTAAGTGAATTGAGTCATCTCACTTGCAAGCCAAATCTAAGGATTCAGACCGTCAGATTCAAACCCAATTACACCCTCGGATCAGGGAAAATTTTCAACACATGTTAGTCCACTTGTGGCCCTGATCGAGTACCGGTGACCGTTGAACTGAAACTGGTCCGCCACGGCCGATCTGTAAATCCGATCGGATCGAAAACTTAACTCGACCTTGATCCAATGCCAGGGAGTTTAAGTCCGACTACACGTAGGAAAGAGGCCTCCAAAAGTGCTCCGTTGGATCGAAACAGCTCCCATTTGGCTATAACCTAAGTATACCATGGCCCTGGGGCCATTCCGGTCAATTATGGGCCTATATAAGGACCTAAGACCCTCACTCTCTCTTCACATACAGATTTTCTAACCTATGAGACAAAAGAGAGAAGAAAGAGAAGGAAAGAGAGAGAACGTGAGAGAGAGAGTTGGTGTTTGCTTCTGGGATTCTTCCCTGACGCTCCACGTGCTTAACCACCACATCTATATCGCTTTTTCGACGATTCCAACTCCGTACTTAGGTAAGAAATCCTAACCCTAACCTGCTTTAGGGTTTTCAACTAGTGTAATAGATGAATTAACTAACTTATTCCCTGTTATAGGTTATTGTGGTGTCATAAATAAAGACTTAGCATTTAAACTGATTTCGTTTCGAGTCTATCGGCGAAAGGTGCAGACTATAAACGTATAGGTTATGGTTTTCAAGGCTTTCAATGTCGGTTAATGATTTATAACTGACGTGGGTGCTATTTCACATGCAAAATGCGTCGTCTGTTTCACTTTACAATTATATATGAACTATGTTGAATATAGTGTATTCTATGTATATGTTGAGATGTTTGAGTGCGTATGAAATTTGGATTTGTGGCTAACATGATTATCTGTCGTGGATATATGCTAGTTATATATGCGACAACTCCTTAACGAAAAGAATTGCCCTAAATCACATCACGTCCAATATACGTCATATATGTTAAAGTGTGTAGCCCAACTGTTTGTGGAAATGATCAAATGAATATGGAACCCGGATTCATGCATGCAATGATTATCCGCCATGGGTATATGTGTGTGGTATACGGGACAACTCCCTAGTGAAAGGGTTTGGCCTAATACATGTGTAATCAACATACATCATGTATGATGATGTATGTAGTCTAAGTGTTTGTACAAATGCCTGAACGAGCTAGTTGTTACTAAGGAGTACTTTGTATGAAGGTTGAGATATGAATCTCGGCTACCTTAATTATGTATATGATTTCCTCCATGTACGTTACCTTATGATGTCTGTTTTATTTCTGGAATGAATGTGGGTGAAATCATGTTTGTGTTGCACTTCACAACATGCTCATATGATTGTAAGAATTGAATTATTTGTTCATTACTGCTTTGACTATCTCATATGATTACTTGTTGAAATTGAATGAGGTTGGGACTATGATATAGTCCAGGCAATCGGTAATAGGCCCTGATTTGGTGGCTGAGGTTGTTTTCGCCACATTGGACGTGTTCGGTGAACCCGAGTCGTACTTTGGTCGTCGGCAGTGGTTAGGCCACACAAAGTGCTCACGCACTTCATGTCGATCGATTCGATGTGCGCTCGTACTAGTCGAGCTCGTCAAGTAACCCGATTGGCCCTATGTATGTTCACCATGTTTAGACGCTACTGCTTGAATCTAAGGTACGAAACTCACCTATGGAAACCCTGTTAACCTTGATACCTCGATCCGCTAAGACTCATGAGCCAGACATGGTGGTATGGGACACCGTGGTCAAGCTGTCGGCCTACGCTCGGGCGACGAGCCTCCCCGTAGTGACCAGTGAGCAGTGAGCAACCTAAGCTCGTGAGCCGAATACGGTGGTATGAGACACTGTATTCGAGTTGTCGGCCTACACTGATCAGGTGACGAGCCCTTTGTAGTGACCTCGAGCATACTCTAAGACTACGTTAAGGCGATGAGCCTTCCGTAACAACTAGAGTACAAACTAGGCTTACACTGATCAGGTGACGAGCCCTTTGTAGTGACCTAGAACCGCAACATCGTAGGAGATTTACTAGGACTGACGACCTTAGAATGGATCATTATTTGGGCATTGATATAATGGAGGTACCTTAGCTTCCCAATCCTGCTGTATGAATAAACCTAAGTAAGAACCTGGCTAATCACGTGCATGCACCGCATTGCATGTGCTTTGGTGAGGAAGAGCACTTTCGAAAGGTTGTCATGCACGCCGTAAGATGAAGACGCTGGGGGAGTGCAGGCGAGGGCATGTATCATATCATTTATATCATTCTTGCATTAATAAGAGTACTTAGGATATGAGTGTTGTACTGCTTTATCATTACTGCTTGACTGAATTGATAACATGTTAACCTATGCTTTATTGTTCACTGAGTTGATCACTCACTCCCACGTTACGGGATGGTGTTTTAAACACCAACCAGACCCTGTTTTAGTTTCAGATGATGGCGATGCTTGTGAAACGGAGCCGGACTTTTATGTTGATGAGGAGGGTTTCTCCTATATGCAGATATCAGGCGGGTCTATGCAGACCATGTTCTGATCGACGGGGCTACAAGGATGCTGATTAGATGCCATTACACTTGTTATTTTGTACTTTTGGAACACCCATGTATATTCATTTTGTTCACTTTTGAAGTATACATGTATATATTTAACCTGGTAACATGTTCACACTCTGGAGACTTAAAACAGTTTATATATTTTATATATCTATCACAGTCTACCGCTTGCTTAAATTAATCATCTCTGGAGTATGATATGTTGTTTTGGCTTAATCTCATTCATGTTTAATGTGCTAATACAGACAACATTCAATCATCATCATATATGTTGCATAAGTAATTCTTTGGAACTTGGGAGTTGGGCTCCTGCTCGACCCCCGATTTTCAGGGCGTTACAATATCCGAAGTTCAGGTGGGCCCCAAAGTGGTGTTTAATGGCTAATCTCTATCTGGCCCACTTGTACAATGATCTGATGGTTGAAACTTTAAATATATAGTTGATTTATGATACTTAGGCCTTATACAAGGTTTCATGCCAAAAGGATCGTGGTAATCATGTGCTCTTTGAATTCAAGGGGTAAAGGTTAGTGGCATTATCATAATTATTAGTGATCTAAGGGTGTTGTGGAATGTAACGGTTCTAGGCGGTTACAATTACGTTTCTAAGTATTTCTTATGAAGGGACCTATGTCTAAATACTTATGGATGAAGGATCACACATTGATTTAGCTTGAGGGGGTGTACATGTACTAATCCACATGATCAACGATCGTATGACCTAATTTATGCATGGGAGCCATTCCCAATGGTTAGATTCATGTCAGGGTATAGGTGTAAGGTAAGGATGGCGAGATTTGTATTGTACGCGTGCACAAATTATACTAACTTCTTGGTAACACTCGAGGACTTTTGATGCTCGAGTATTGAAAAGTTCGGGGCGTTACACTAATCGATTGCCGTATACAGGGATTCGAAATCCCTAATCTCAACCGAATTTTTGGGATTATAAAACTGAAATCCCCAATTCTGGATTTGGGATTCGAAATCCCTAATTCCATATTTAGAATTAAAAATCCCCAATTCTGGATTTGGAGAATTCAAAATCCCTAATTGGATGATTGGATTTGGGGTTCGAATCCAAAATTCCTAATTTTAACTATTTCTGGAATTCGAAAATCCCTGATGTTGATCTAATATGGGATTCGAATTTGAAATCCCTAATTACTGTATTCAATCATCCATACCTATGAACATTTTCTTTGATACCAACTGTTAGAATATCTGGATGCAGAAATCCCTGAGATCGGGCTATGCATAGGACATGGGGATCAAGGGTTCAGATGGCTTACCTAACCGAGACGCCATGTATACTAGATAAGAATACCAGAATATCAATATTGTAGTCTTCCTTTCCTTCACACCCTTGTACAGAATATTAGATGGGAATTCGTCTTCTGTCGTTGTGTAGGAACGAGGACCCAGCAATCTCTTATATAGAGTTTATGGAGATGAGAGTTTGAAACCCATCACAACTCTCTCTCCCATGCTCCACATCGCTGTGTCCTAGTTCAACTCAAGTAGCCCTGCGTAAGGCTATAGCACTCCACCCCTAATGTGCACTGCTGCGCAGATAGGCTGTGCAGCGGATCACTTGAAGTGGGGCCCACTGGTTTACTTTAATCACATAGTCCAACTGTAGGACAATCCAGACCGTTGATCAGTAAGGCTCACCACATAGAGTTCTTACACATCAAAGCCAGTGTCTTCTTTGCGGCCTCACCTTCAATGCCCCCTTTGTTAATGGTCAAGTGGGTGGCGGGGCGTTGAGCATAGATGGGTCGCTCCCATTGGTTGCAAAAGGTTGAGGATGTCCTGCTACTAGTTCTTTTCCTCGTGTCAGTTCTGAATCTTAAGTGGGACCCGTTATGGGGGGGCGAGTTGAATGGTAAGGCTGAATAGGAACTCTTGCAAGCTATGATTCTGCCTTACCTGGCAACTGAAGTAATTCATCTACGGTCTTGATTGGGTGCATCTGAACTCGGTCCTGAATCGCCAATTGTAATCCACCTATAAATCGTGCTACCTTCTGCGATTCTATTTATGACAGATTGTTTCGTATTGCCAACCGCTGAAATTCTTCGGTGTAATCTGTGACGGTTCGATTTCCTTCTTGGCAATTTTAGTATCGCTGGAACAATATCTACTCTTAATCACTAGGGAGGAGTCATGATCGAAGAAAGCGTCTTATCCGTGGCCATGATGAGATGGGTGTCTTTTTATGTTAGGTACGTGAGAGTTATAATTTCTCCCACCATGCAAAGGCACCAGATTTTAATTTAAATGCTACTAATTTCACCTTTTTATGATCTGGCACGTCCATGTAATCAAAATATCTCTCTACTTCGACTAGCCAATCGAGGAAATCTTTTATGAGTAATAAACTATTAAAACTAGGAAGTTCGGCCTTACCTCGATTGTATCTTTCAGCACGATCTACAAGGTCACTTACATGGATTGGTCATCGGGCAAAGCCTTCATTAAGTTCCTCATCGCTAGAACTCGCATTATCTGGTATAGCCCTACGATTCACCACTGGTAGTGCTTTATGAAAATTGAGGTTGTGTCGTACAGCAACCATAGGCGATTGAGCATCACCTAGGGATCGGGACGGAATTAGCGCATCCGCAATACAGTTGAAGGTTTCCTGCAGCCCTTGCATGGTCAACTAACTCTCCCTGTGGAAAGCTTTTATTCTTTCCAAAAGATAACGAATCCCTATATCACCGTCCACAAGATTTTGATTCATACCTTTGTTGTTTGCCATCAGCCCGAGTGGAATCCTTGCTTTGATACCAATTGACGCAGGGATGAACGTGATGAGGTTGATCACCGTCTTCCTCAAGGATAACTACTCCAAATCCGCGGAGCTTTTCTGGACTCCTCACAAAGACTTCTCGAATCCACGAGGACATAAAACAAGAAGAATATAAATAAATTCGTAATTTGATTGATTCAAATAAACGAGTTCACAACCCTTTAAATAGGGATACCAAGCAATGAAAGAGAAATCAGAAGCAAACTATAACTAAAACTCCCTAAAATTTGTAACTTACTATAAATAGTAAATTTACTTTTATAGTAAGTGTCATATGTGGCTTAACCATGTTATTCTCCTAATTATTCTAAGCACTTTTCATGTTGGACACAACTCCTAAAGCCCAACGGATGAAGAGTTATAATCAAACTAAAACTTATTAGTTATAGTAAAAACAGAACTAAACATGGAATTCGGCCGTCGATATGATGGAATATCGCAAATTCGGCGTGGGTTGGCTAAAGTAGCTCGTCCTACCCCAAAATCATATATGGTACGTCGAGTAACTAATTCCAGTTTGCAAGATATGCCTGTTTTAAGGTTCTGACGGTCTTGATGACTTTTGGCTTTGATCGGGCCTTCTCTGATCCATCTTGAATATGAAAGTTTTCGCGACCCACTCTACATCAGTACCTCTGTGTCCACTAAGCAATAACTTGGAACTTTTTACTTCACTAAGATGAGAAATAAGAAATATAAGACTTTTATCTCTCTCTCATTGTACAAGAAATTTCCTACCTAAGAATCTTAAGGAGGTACTACTCTTTCTACATGTATTCCATTTTTAAAGACCCTACAAAAAATAGCATTGCTTAAAGCTTAAGAAAACTAAGCTTCATGGCACATTCTAAGAGATGAGATGAAAAATTTCTTGCCTTACTCTAAGCTCACAACAACAAGCTCTCCTTTTGGGATAGGGATAAGCCTAGCGGTGACTAGAAGGCAGGATTAGCCATCGAGATATTGGGCTTCCCTGTACCACCACATTGCCTATTTTTTAAAACTGAGAAGTTTCAATTGCAAGGTGATGATTTCTTCACCAAGCTTTCCCACTTTCAAAATAGTCTAAGGAATAGTTTCTATTTAAATTACAATTGGTAAGTTATAATTCATGATCACTTGTGCTAATTGTCGAGTCTTAAGGGATAGTTTCCATTTGAACTACAACTGACATCTTAGAATCCATGATTACTTGCAATAGTTGTTGAATCTTACGTATTAATTTCCATATGAACTTCAATTGACAGCTTATGTCTATGATTCGTAACCACCTGCGATAGTTAGTGAGCTTTATTATAAACATCTATCTTGCATCCAAACATATATGTTGTATCTATACACTTTCTCCTACTTATGGATTGCTTATGAGTCAGTTATGAAATTCGAATAATTACATCAATTAGTGGTAAGCTCTACTTATATACGTAAACCCATACTTAGGATGTAATGGGATTCACTAGTAAGTTTGATACCTTAGATTCAAGTAGTAGCGTCCATACATGGTGAACATACATCGGGTCAATCGGGTTGCTTGACGAGCTCGACTAGTACGAGCACACATCGATTTGATCGACATGGAGTGCATAATCATTCCGCGTGGCCTAACCACTGTCGCCAAACGACATACGACTAGGGTTCATCGAACGTATCTATCGTAGTTGAAACCATTTGGCCACTAATCGTAAACAGCTACTGATTGCCTGGACTACATCGTAGCCCCAAACACATTATGATGTAAGAAATATGTACATGTGGTAATCATACAACACTAACAATCATTTCAACCATGGATAGCATTTGGAAATACAATGAAACACATATAACATGCCATGTTACATATACATATTCTACTTAAACACACCATATAGATTTACAGCTCATTAAAGGAATTTATATACATAGCTAAGGTGGTTGAGAATCCTATCTCAACTACCTTATTAACTACATTTCATCTAGCAACAACTCATTCAAGCATTTTGTCAAACACTTAGCCTACACATAACCGACATACATGACGTATGTTGATTTCAACATATAATAGGACAAATCCTTTCACCAAGGAGCTGTCTAATACACATCAATCACGTTCTTATATTTCATATACATGGCAGGCACAAATCATGAATCCATATCCATTCAGTCATTTCAACAAACACCTGGAGAACACACTTTAACATATATATATTAGACTAGGTATAACATATATCCTGGTAAGCCCTTTTACAAGGGAGTTGCCACATACACAACGAGCATATATTCATGGTTAATAATCATAGCAAGCACAGATCCGAATTCCATATTCATTCAAACATATCAACAAACACTTGGAATTCACTATATTCAACATAGTTCATATATATGTGTAAAGTGCGGAAAGCGTCGTATTTAAGCATGTGATAGCAATCAAGTCAGTCATAAATCATTAACTGACATTAAAAGCCTTGAAAACCATAACCTAAACATCTAAAGTCCGCACCTTTTGCCGGTAGACTCGTAACGATCTCAGTTTAAACACTAAGCCTTTGTCTACGGCACAACGACAACCTATAACAGGGAATAGGTTACCTATTCCACCATATGTTCTATTTGAATCTCTAAAATAGGTTAGGGTTAGGATTTCTTACCCAAATACGGAGTCAGAATCACCGGAATAGCGATACAGAAGCAGTAGCCAAGCACGTGGAGCGATGGGATTGAATCCCAGGAACTCTCTCCCACTTTCTCTCTCACTTTCTCTCTTATTCCTTCACTCTTTGCTCTCTTCTCTCTCCTAGGTTTTCCAAATTCGTATGGAATGAGAGAGAGAGGGTTTAAGGTCCTTATATAGGCCCAGAACTGACTGGAATGACCCCAGGGTCATGATATACTTAGGTTATAGCCAAAATCCATCTGTTTCGGCTCAACGGAGCACTTCTGGAGGCCCTTTTTCTGCTTGCGGTCGGACTTAAGCTCCCTGACATTGGATCTAGGTCAAGTTAAGTTTTCAGTCTGATTGGATTTACAGATCAACCGTGGTGGACCAGTTTCAGTTCAACGGTCATCGATACTCGATCAGGGCCACAAGTGGATTAACATGTGTTGGAAATTTTCTCTAATCCGAGGGTTTAATTGGGTCAGATTCTGACGGTCCAAAAGCTTAAATTTGATCTGCAAGTGAATGACTTAAATCACTTAAATCTAAGTTCACTTTCTAAAAATATTCGTGTTTCTCACACACTTCGCTCCGAGCTCAAGTTGTGCGTTTCTAGATACTATCTGGATTTGATTTCTGAGATGGTTGCCAAGCCCAGCAAGGCGGTCCTAACCGTATGGTTTCGGAGTATTTGGACTTTCAACGTGTGGTCCAGGTCCGATACAGAGTTTCAACGCGCTCCCGAGAGAGACCGCGGATAGAGATGGGTCCTAAGTTTTTGAGTAATGTAGCATTCACGGTTCTACTCGTTTTGGGTCTTGGAGTTTGTATTTAAAGTGGTTCGAGCAAATTCTATTGATTGTTCAGTTTGGCACTCAACTATATCGTGCCCTAATTACAACAGAATAAGGTCCTAGGGCAGTTCTACGCCCGTTTCTGGCATTTTTACCTAGTTTAAGTATTGTTCTTCATCATTTAAACTTTAGGATTAGTGTCTAATGGGAAAGTACTTAGAAAATTCTAAGGGACAAGGTGGTGAAAGGTGAGATTTTAAAGGAAATGGGTTAAAAGGGGATTTGAGGCTTTAGGATTAAATTCTGAAAAGTTAATAACGTGTTAGGATCGACCCATTGCCTAAGGACGTCTATTTCCAAGTTGACAAAAATCCGGGGTGTTACAATCTACCCCCCTTAAAAATAATTTTGTCCCCGAAATTAGCTAAGGCTTATATTGGGTTTGTATCCAATGAGTACATTTGTGGATACACTAACCTCGGCTATTGCAATTCAGCTCGTACCCATTGTTACGTCTATTCTTTAATATGAATTGGTTTAATACTTGAACCCTAATTGCTTTCCTTTAATGACTTCATTATTGACATTCTAAGGAAGATTCAAATCCGATTTAGTGACCTAACCTTACGTGTATCTTGGATCAATTTCCTTCGATCCTGGGCCAGTGGGGCAGCGGTCAACCACGCTCCTGCTACGCCACTTTGATCTAATGGATGTTATAAACTCACTTAACTCAATTGGGCTCAAAATGTTCTACCCCCCCTTAAAATTTATTTTTACTCTTAAGGCTCAAGAATCTATGTCCTGATCCGTATGTCGGAATAAGATGTAATTTAGGACCTAACCTTGGCATGAAATGAGAAATGATCTCTCAGTACATTGGTCTTTCTTCCATCGATGATGTGTGTTAGGGCATTGGTACCTATGGTTATAGAAAAGAGCTAAAATGATGTGTGTTGAGGTTGATTTCTGGGACGAGGGTGAGTTGTGGTAAGATGTCTAATTCTACCAAAGAAAGACTTTGCCACAGTCCCAACTTACCATTTTTAATCATGTTCAGTTTAATACCGTAATATAATTTATACATTATTAGTACATATGAACTTTTGACAAATTAGGTTAACGGGCAGACTATCTTTTTAAGTTCATACGCATAATATGTATGCCAGAATGGTCTATGACTCAGGACCCTATTCCTAACTGTCTGTTGCCCATTTGAGGAATTTCTGGGGTCTACAGAAAAAAATTATCTCTATTAGCTATATGTTCTTAACACTCCTCAAATGCGAAGTAATAAACTTTTGGTTGTAAGCGGTCGGGCTTACACAGAAGGAAAGTTGTGTAGTGGGTCTGAGCCGGATACACAAACCTTCTGCCTAGCTATGACAGAAATTTTGTCGCATCAGTTCTTAATCCTAGTTGATCCTGATCTTCTGCTTGATCAGAGCATTGAGTTCATTGGTAACTACCAGGATTGAGAATTCGATTCAAACCACGAATACTTCGCTTAAATATATATTTTCTCTATTCCGTGTTCCCAATTGCAATAAGTATTTGAGAAGGCAATTCTAAGGGATGTATTGATTTGACCTAACGTTCAATCGAAGGATATATAAATTTTCTCTGAGCGTGACTAGTTTAAGTCAAAACAACTTTCCTAAGAGTTATTAAAGAAGCCTATAAGTATCAAGGGAATCCAATGAAAGAATGAGGTCTCCCTCCAACCTAATCAAGTCGACTAACTGAGTCTATCATTCAATTATTTTAGCATGATCAATCTTTTACATTCCTTAGTATAACCAGTAACCTAGTCTTAATTTATGATTAGTGGCAACCCAATAGTTGTAATCCAAGGTCTACGCTCATACACTAGATGATTTCATACCCTTTCTAATACAAGAGATTGTTTTATCGCTTAGGGTCAAAAGTTGTCTGATTGGAATTTGAGTTGCCCGAACTTAAATTTAACTATGCTCGAGCACTTCACATATGCTCATACCAGCTAAGGAGGTCCTAGGGTTCACGTTATCAATTTATTGGATTTCCCATACTGTCAGGTCTTTTGAAATCTAAGAGCACCACTCAAGGTCCAAAACTCTAAGGGCCTATTTGGCCAGTGGTCTTAAGTTGTATTAAATGGGACTGCATTGCTAATCCCACCTCGGTATTAGGAATGGCATGTTTGGAAGGAGGGTGGGATGGGATAAAAATCAATTTCATAGGCTTTGGAAAATGAGCCTTGTGTTGGAAAATGTGAGATGGGATTTCCAAATCCCATGATGATGAATTTCCAAGTGTAATTTGAAAGGAAATCCCGAGGTTTACTTTTAATTGCATACCTTCCAAACATGGTATTGGAAACCATGGGATACACCCAATCTAGGGACAATACCTTACACATGCATTTATTGTTACTTTTACAATTCCATCCATCCTAATCTCTTTTAATGCAGTTGATCGAACGGGCCCTAAATGTCCTATCATTTGGAGGCCGTGAAGGTTATGGAATACAAAAACGTGGGTTTGAATGCTCAAATGAAAGGGAATGAAGAAGGTAAATAGCTATGAGAGAGGGATTTGAAAGGGTGGTGTGAGTGGTGCACGAAAATGGAAGGAGAAGCACTTGGAGGGGCGATTTGAGTGAGGATTTGGGCGTTTTCTTGAGAAAAAGAGAGCTTGGAGGGGTAGTTTGTGAAAAGGGGGCGTAGTAGAGGGGTTTAAAATCGACCCACCGTGCATTAGTGGGCCATACAACGCCCTAGAGGCTTCGGCCCGAATCGACCCACCAGGCGACAAGGCCTCGCGGAACCGGCAAGGGCCTCGCCGACCTCTGGACCTTCTGGCGAGGGCTCACCAGTGGGGTGAGGTCCTCCTACCCCCTGGACCCTAAATGCATGCGGGACTCACCTTAGGTCCCCCTGGATACGCTCTGTTAGGCCCCCGACTCCATTTTGAGTCGTTTCGGGACATTTCGAATAGTTTCTGATGTACATTCGAATTTATCGATTGTTGAAGGCTGCGATGGGGTAAATCGTGGTCTAAACCCGTTGATTGATGGTCTAGGGGTGATCCGGGGTCGTCTCAAGCAATCACGGATGTATACAGGCCCGATCTAAGCGATCGTTTTCGGTGAATTTTGCCAATTGGCGAAACTGGTAAACCTAAGCTTGTTTCTACATTTTTCTCACACCCACCTAGGTCAAAATGCGTCAGCGTACGTCGTGTGACCATAACCCAGGTCTAGTATAATCCAAATCATGCTCTGATACCATCTTGTAATGCCCTGAAAATTAGGGGTCAAGCATAAGCTCCACTCCCGAGTTCCAACGCATCACTTATGCAACATAGATAATGATGATTAAATGTCGTCCATGTTAGTGCATTAAACATGAGTGGGATTATACCAAAACAGCATATCATACTCCAGAGATGATTAGTTTAAGCAAGGAGAAGATTATGATAGATATATATAATATATAAACTGTTGTAAGTCTCCAGAGTGTAAACATGTTACCAGATTAAATAATTACGCGTAAATTTCCAAAATATACAAAAGGTGTAATGTCATCTAGGCAACATCCCAGAAATCCCCGTCGATCAGGACACGGCTCACATGAATCCGCCTGAAAACTGCATGTTGGAGGATGTCTCTTCGTCATCCTCGAAGTCCGACTCCGCCTCGTAGGCATCGCCACCACCTGCAACTAAGACAGGGTCTGGTTGGTGTGTACAACATCGTCCCGTAACGTGGGAGTGAGTGATCAACTCAGTGGAACAATAAAGCATAGGTTAACATGTTATCAATTCAGTCAAGCAGTAATGATAAAGCAGTACAACACTCATATCCTACGTACTCTTATTAATGCAAGAATGATATAAAATAATGATGCATGCCCTCGCCTACGCTCCCTCAGCGACTTCATCTCATGATCGCGGCATGCAACCCTTCCTCAGTGCTTGACCTGCTACGCCAAACGCACACAAAATGCAGTACATGCACGTGATTAGCCAGGTTCTTACTTAAGTTTATTCATACAGCAGGATTGGGAAGCTTAGGTACCTCCCCTATATAATTTCTCAAACAATTATTCATTCTAGGGTCGTCAGTCCTAGTAAATCTCATACGATGTTGCGGTTCTAAGTCACTACAAAGGGCTCGTCACCTGATCAGTGTAGGCCTAGTTTATACTCTAGTTGCT
Source organism: Magnolia changhungtana (assembly GCA_030180095.1). NCBI lineage: Eukaryota > Viridiplantae > Streptophyta > Magnoliopsida > Magnoliales > Magnoliaceae > Magnolia > Magnolia changhungtana. The sequence continues at coordinate 448,122 of JASAUF010000370.1, forward strand.
ACGGAAAGGCTCATCACCTCAACGCAGTCTCAGAGTATGCTCGAGGTCACTACAAAGGGTTCGTCACCTGATCAGTGTAGGCCGACAGCTCGAATACAATGTCTCATACTACCGTATTCGGTTCACGAGGCGGTGTTGCTCACTGGTCATTACAGGGAGGCTTGTCGCCCCAGCGTAGGCCGACAGCTCGACCACGGTGTCCTATACCACCATGTCTGGCTCATGAGTCTTAGCAGATCGAGGTACTAAGGTTAACGGGATTCACTGGTTAGTTTGGTACCTTAGATTCAAGCAGTAGCGTCCATACATAGTGAACATACGTCGGGTCAATCGGGTTACTTGGCGAGCTCGACTAGTATGAGCGTACATCGATTTGATCGACATGGAGTGCATAAGCATTCCGCGTGGCCTAACCACTGTCGCCAAACGACATATGACTCGGATTCGTCGAACGTATCTATCGTAGCTGAAACCATTTGGCCACCGATCGTAAACACCTACCGATTGCCTGGACTACATCGTAGCCCCAAACACATTATGACGTAAGAAATATGTACATGTGGTAATCATACAATACTTAACAATTATTTCAACCATGGATAGCATTTGGAAATACAATGAAACACATATAACATGCCATGTTACATATACATATTCTACTCAAACACACCATATAGATTTACAGCTCATTGAAGGACTTTATATATATAGCTAAGGTGGTTGAGAATCCTATCTCAACTACCTTATTAATTACATTTCATCTAACAACAACTCATTCAAGCATTTTGTCAAACACTTAGCCTACACATAACCGACATACATGACGTATGTTGATTTCAACATATAATAGGACAAATCCTTTCACCGAGGAGCTGTCTAATACACATCAATCATGTTCTTATATTCCGTACACATGGCAGGCACAAATCATGAATCTATATTCATTCAGTCATTTCAACAAACACCTAGACTACACACTTTAACATATATGTATTAGACTAGGTATAACATATATCCTGGTAAGCCCTTTTACAAGGGAGTTGCCACATACACAATGAGTATATATTCATGGTTAATAATCATAGCAAGCACAGATCCGAATTCCATATTCATTCAAACATATCAACAAACACTTGGAATTCACTATATTCAACATAGTTCATATATATGTGTAAAGTGCGGAAAGCGCCGTATCTAAGCATGTGACAGCAATCAAGTCAGTCATAAATCATTAACTGACATTAAAAGCCTTGAAAACCATAACCTAAACATCTAAAGTCCGCACCTTTTGCCGGTAGATTCGTAACGATCTCAGTTTAAACACTAAGCCTTTGTCTACGGCACAACGGCAACCTATAACAGGGAATAGGTTACCTATTCCACCATATGTTCTATTTGAATCTCTAAAATAGGTTAGGGTTAGGATTTCTTACCCAAATACAGAGTCGGAATCACCGGAATAGCGATACAAAAGCAGTAACCAAGCACGTGGAGCGATGGGATTGAATCTCAGGAACTCTCTCCCACTTTCTCTCTCACTTTCTCTCTCTTTCCTTCACTCTTTGCTCTCTTCTCTCTCCTAGGTTTTCCAAATTCGTATGGAATGAGAGAGAGAGAGGGTTTAAGGTCCTTATATAGGCCCAGAAATGACCGAAATGACCCCAGGGCCATGGTATACTTAGGTTATAGCCAAAATTCATCTGTTTCGGCTCAACGGAGCACTTCTGGAGGCCCCTTTTCTGCGTGTGGTTGGATTTAAGCTCCCTAATATTGGATCTAGGTCAAGCTAAGTTTTCAGTCCGATCGAATTTACAGATCGACCGTGGCGGACCAGTTTCAGTTCAACAGTCACCGGTACTCGATTAGGGCCACAAGTGGACTGACATGTGTTAAAAATTTCCCCTGATCCGAGGATGTAATTGGGTCAGATTCTGACGGTCCGAAAGCTTAAATTTGGCCTGCAAGCGAATGACTCAAATCACTCAAATCTAAGTTCACTTTCTAAAAATATTCGCGCTTCTCACACACTTCGCTCCGAGTTCAAGTTGTGCGTTTTTGGATACTATCTGGATTTGATTTTCGAGATGGTTATCAAGCCTACTCAAACCACTTACAGTTCAAGTTGTGCGCTTGTCATGTATACTGTTTCTGACTGCCTAAGTATCAACCGTTACATTAAATAGTGAATGGTCCAAATTCAATATCACAAATGGAAGTCAACAGCTAATTAGGATTTTTCGATCAATCTATTTTTGGGGTTATGTCTTATCTAAAGTGGGTCCTACATTTTGGACTGAGATGATTGGCCCCATTTTCCTGATTCGATAATTCTATCCATAAGATCCATGCCTACAAGTTTGGACTGTTTCGGTGATCCATCCGTTAGAATTGTCTAATCTGGAAAATATTTTAAGAATCTACCATTAATTATGGGCTCCTTCGGATCAACCGTCAGGATCGAAGTACGGTAAGACCTGCATGCGTAAACCAGCGCATTAGGACGCTATTCACATTTCTCTTTTTAAAAGCGTTCCTAGCAACGCACCAATATAGATTCTAGTCCGAAATCAAGCTGCCCTCCACCGCGTGATGATCTGAACCCTTCATCAAGAAGCTGACACTGTAGATGGTTAATGTCAAAGATATCTCACACATTAGAGATCTCATCACCCATACAAAGTCGATTACAATCAACCGTCCAGAGAAAGTACTTCTGCAACTCACCTTTGCATGAAAAGCGATGATCTCCTATCAATGAGATTCTTTCTATGTTGACTATACACTGAGAAATGATCAGATATAGGGGCTGTATTTGAAAGTTACTATAAAGTGGGACACAACAGCTAAATCAATGGACATCAACTGATATGACTCATTGTCCTCGTGTGGCCCACCTAATGAATGAATCAGCTTGATTGTCATATCAAGTGATCATCATTATTTTTTCTCATACTTTGCAAGGATTGGATATTCTGCACATACGATGAAATGGAATTTTTTTTTCTCATACTTTGCACAGGTTGAATATTCCAATCACCACCATTTACTACTGTACGGCCTACTTGAGATTTGAAGTTGCTTGACTCTTGAGCTCATGTCCTAACATCATTTCCATGCACAAAATACCCATTTCTATCCCCCGAGAGTCATTTTAGTCACTTTCTTGTTAGTCAAAGTGAAAATTGTTGTGCTTTTTTACTATATCTAAAATAGATGGAAGCACATATTGGAATAGTTATAGAGGTGGGACTTCTGTTTTAGTGGGATCTAAAGCGAGGGTTTCATATGTCAAAATCCCTCTATTCTTTAAAATAACTGCCAACCGAGCTTATGATGGATGATACACTGGAGCTTAGCTACTTAGAAATTGCATACAAAATGCTAAATTTTTTGCTTATTTTGTTATTTAACTATTGTATTGGTGGACATTTATGTAGGTTTGTTGTTAAAGTTAAAATATGACATTTGTGCAAGAGGCATTCAAAAAATAACACTGAAAACCCTACCAAGGGTTCGGGCTAGGCTAATGGGCTTTCTACATATGACTGACAATGGGCCAGGCAATCCAAAGAGCCCAACCAAGGTCACTAATATACGGTAGCTTGATAGAAGTGGTCTTGCAAAGATGCCCATTTTGGTTTTTTTTATCCTAGCCCATGTCCCACGTTTCATCTCTCTCTCTCTCTCTCTCTCTCTCTCTCTCTCTCTCTCTCTCTCTCTCTCTCTCTCCAATGAAACAGCTCCCCAACGCTTTATATCCAAATTTGGAGAAGATTATGAGTGGTATGTTACCCTGGCAAAAGTAGTCTTGTCCACTTCATTTTTTTGATCTCTCTCTCTTTCTCAAATAGTCAGCTTCTTAGAATGCTCACATAAGATTTACAGGTGCGTTCCCACCTTTCTGAGGAAAAAGAAAAGATACATGCAATGCGTAGCCTGATTTGTTGCCTTCAAGCCCATTTTTCCATTTCTTCTTCTCCCTGAATGCAATCCTTCTGAGAATCATTCACCTTCTCTTTTTGGTTGATGGGATTCACCTTCATGGCCTCGTACAAACCATTCCTCCTTTTCTGAATTGTCTTCCAACGTCTCCTTGTCCTACGGTATCTCAGTGGTGCTAGTAGGCAGAAGATTTGGATTCTCTGTTTGTGCTGCAAAAGAGAATCCAATCACTGAAGCTACGAGATACAAAAACCGACAGGAACCGCAATTCTATCTATTCAAACATTTCCCTTCAAAGGAAAAAACATTCATGAATTTTAATAGAGACTAAATGCTAAGGCATTACAAATCAATAGAATCAAGCACATTTAAAGAGTAATTTAACTTTTCATTTAAAAGATCGAAGAGGGGGGGGGGGGGGGGGGAATTCCTACCTCCATTTTGCGGTCTGATCAGAAGAGCGAGCAGAGACCTGAAGCAGGACACTAGCCAGTGGAGAAGAGCGAGCAGAGACCTGAAGCAGGACACTAGCCAGTGGAGCGGAAATTTGTAGGATGTAAACATGTGTATGACAAGAGCTGCTACAACGGTTACTATGGTTGCAGTTGCCCCAATTATTGACCCAAGCCCCAACCTTTCATTGACAAGAGCTGCTACAGCGGTTACAAGACCTGCATTCTTAGTTGATGTGGAATTATTGATGTTCTGACTGCTCGGCCTATTATCAGGAGTGATATTTGGCGGTGGACGGACAGTGTTCATTGCAAACATATTTCCCTCAATACTAATAAGAAACACGGAGATTAATTAGTCAGAAAAAGGAGATTGGATATCGGATTCATAAAAGAAACATAAGAAATAAGCATCATACATTCATAAAATGCCTACTCTTATTACCTGAGATTTGAAATGAGTTCAAACTGCTTAGGAACAACACCGCTGAAGTCGTTGTTTCGAATATTACTGAAACTTAGACCAGTTAAAATCATAACTGTGTACTTAGGCTTAAAAGGTGTTGAAGAATAGACAATCCATAAAAAGTAAGACACTTAGTTCAAGACATACAGGTATGATAGAGGGAGACCAGCAAGGAAGTTAACTGATCCAGTAAATTGGTTGTTCTGCAGGTCACTGACAGAATTAACCGTGGATGGTTAATGGTATACAACTCACGTTGCAAAAAAAATAAAATAATAATAATAAATGTATAGATTGAAGAAACTTAGCCCATTAGCATACTTACAGAGCAGTAAGACTCGTCAAGGTAACAAATGAAATGGGCAGATTTCCTGTGAAACTGTTGTAGGATAAATCCCTGAAACATAATTTACACTTTAGAAGACCATTAAGGTGTCTCCTGAGTCCAACCAGAATAATGCTTCTCCCAACTCCCCACTATACCATGTATGGATATGTTATCAGAACCATACACTCAATGGACCCTGCCATGTATGGTCACAGTTTAAAAATAAATGAAACTGGCTGTCCGTTATGCTTGTCCAATTGATGTGATTTCTGAAAGTAAGCCCATCCATGATGGGCCCACTGGAGGGTACAGTTATAATCACTGTACGCATGGCACATGTATGGTGGGGATCGAAGAAAAAATATCATTTAACTCCACAGTTTAATCAATGAAATTATGTCGGTAGAAGTGCACCGAAACTGACTGCTGTGGGTAACTGTTTTCTCATGAAATCATTTTATACTTTTTTTCTAAAATTAATACTTGCGGTAATATTTCAGGCCAAAATAATTTCCTTCTAGTTCATCTACATAACAAAGTCAGCAAATAAAATCTTACATTTGTTTTAGATTCTCCAGACCAGTAAATATGTCCCCAATGGAACCAGATAGGGAATTGTGACTCAGATTCCTGCACTTGGAAAAAAGATCGGTTGGCAAATATGAGCTGGCTACTCATAAACTAGAGAATTTAACACCCTCACTCATTACAAGAACTTACAAATAATGGAGAGATTTCAAGGAAGCTAAGGAGAATGGAATATTCTGTGTCAGCCGATTGAATGCCAGGTTTCTGCATTGCAGGAAGAAAACGAAAATATATCTTGAAATTGAGATTCAAAAAAAAAAAAAAAAAAAAAAGATTAAATCCTATATAGGAAAAGGAAGCCCTAAAAAGTTATAGACATCTTACATACAGGTTGCACTGGGGGGCAAATATAAAGGAATTATGCCATGGATGCTATTGTTACTGACGTCCCTGTACAAGGGAAGAATATTTGAATTAGTAAAGATAAATGGAACCAGATCAAATAAAAAGCTTCGTTTGTATGTTAAGCTTAACTTACAAAGTGCATTTAAGTTCATCCAAGTGAAGCTAAGCTCATACCACGTGTAGATGAGCATGCAGGATCTTAAATACACTTGGATGAACTTAGACGCACTTAGATGAAAGTAGATGTACATTAGAATTGAATTGGGTCCGGGCTACAAGATAAATTTCTATAAATTGGGAACAAAAGGAAACGGATTTGCATACAACTGCTGGCAAAACCACTTACAGTTCCTCAAGGTATCGTAGGTTAGCAAGTTCCAAAGCCATCGTTCCAGTGATTTGTAGCCCGCAAATTTTGCTGTTGAGGAAATAGAAGTAAAAGTAGTTTGCACAAGAAGAGAAATTGAGGACAAAGATAAGAACAGAAGGTGATGTGTTACATAGATTTGATGGCATATCCAGAGCATTTGATTCCTTCCCAGCTTTCTCCACAGGGGTCAGCATTTGCAAATTTCCATCCAGTGAGTTGGGGTGGGAAGTTAAGGGAGATGTAAAGGCCCCGCAGAGTTGCAACTGCAATGAGAAAAGAGAAGGGGTAACTCAGGAATTCCATTTGATATGCTGAGTGGAAGTGTGAGAATTTCTGTACTAAGAAAAAGAAAGTGTGAGAATTCCATTTGGTCTTTAGGCATTATTATGCACAGTATTCTCTGGGATTTCAGTTTCCACAAATGGAGCCCATGGTTCAGTAGTACCGGTGGGGTCAATTTGTCCATTTGGGCCCATCTTGGATGGATGATGTCCAAAAAATCTCTCTCAGGTTGGAAGATCCTGACAGCCCATATGGACCCTTTTTTCAGTCGAAATTTGAATGTGGAATGTTACTTTATTTCTCTTCTTTGCAATTAATGGGCCAATCACAAATGCAAAGATTAGGACTGCCTATTAGGAAGACTTTGGGCCATGATATGTCCATGGTGGAATCCAGCAGAACAACTGGCTTGTAACTTGTCCACAGACCCCACTTCTGCTAGGAAAAAAAAACAGCTATCCTGGGTCAAGGCCCTTGGTTTAGTAATCCTGACCATTGGCCCTGCCATGTATGGAACATGCCCAAAAAACCACCTAAATGAAACAATCCCAAGTTCTTGACGTTCGTTCTATGGCCTGAAAATAGACTGTCGAGGACAAACACAAAAACAGCCCACATATTCATCTGAAAAAAGGCTCATGTTGGTGGCTAGGATCTTACAGTTTGTGGACAGAACAAACAAATAGTCTTGATCTCTAAAAAACTCCCCATTTGTACAAAATTAAAACCCAATCATACCGAGGTTTCCACTGGGTCAAGTATCATGTGGTTCCTCTTCTCAGATGCACAATACACATCATTTCTTGCAGACAAAAAAATGCCAGCATACCTGTGTGGTATTTTCACAGCAGATCCTTACTGGGACTGGACGATGTGTCCTTGATAGAGTGGAACAGCAGGACAAGATTTATGTAGCCAACCCCAATTAATTGGGATAAGACTTAGATGAGGGTGATTATGATTCCTTACTGTGACTACTAGGGGCTAGACTCCTGTATAGATATTCAGACCAGCCAAACCACTGAGCTGATCTCGGATGGAGTAAAACCCTAAATGAGACTGAGCAGATGATAATAAATATCTGATATATGTCGTTGAATTGGTAATACTTGCTGTGTTTCTTTTAACCACCCACCAATCGGATGGCTAGGATTGCCAAATAGTGTGATTTTCAAGAAATATACGGGGTTGTTCTTGTTCTTGAGATTTTACTATTGCAAACATGTGCCAGATTTACATGATCAATGGTAAGTGCGGCACCGACAAGCCTAACACAAAGAACTAGAGAAAAGAAAGGAAAGATTGAAGGAGAATGAAAAGAAATTCTCTTATTCTCTTACTCACAAACCACTAAGTATGCTAACACATTGAAGAGAAAAAAAAAAAAAACCTTATTCATAGACTTTTTCTTTTTTCTTTTTTCTTTTTACAATTTCAAACACCACGTACTCTACTTATAGAATTAAAATAGGATTGCCAAATATACGGGGTTGCCTGAATAACGTGCTATGATTCATTGTCCTCGTGTGGCCCACCCAATAAATGAATCAGCTTGATTGTCATATCAAGTGATCATCATTATTTTTTCTCATACTCTGCACGGATTGGATACTCTACACATACGATGAAATGGATATTTTTTCTCGTACTTTGCACGGGTTGGATATTCCAATCACCACCCTTTCCTACTGGATTGGTGGACATTTTTGTAGGTTTGTTGTTAAAGTTAAAATATGACATTTGGGCAAGAGGCATTCAAAAAATAACACTGAAAACCCTACCAAGGGTTCGGGCTAGGCTAATGGGCTTTCTACATATGACTGACAATGGGCCAGGCAATCCAAAGAGCCCAACCAAGATTTAGACGAGACTTGGACCTCTTAGCCTGACCCATGGGCAAGAGGACTTAGCATGGATGGCCCCATTAATATTCAGGCCAAGCATCTTGAGTGAAAACCATTGATTTCATTCCTCTGAGTATATATTTCTTTCTACATGTGAGGCCCACTTGATCAATGGATAGATCGGGAACATTTAAATGGGAAAGAGGAATTTTTCAGTTTTTGAGCCAGGCCAGGTCCCAACGATTTTTTCTGGCTCAGGCTGGGCCTACTGATCAAATCACCTATTTATAAGGCTCTTGATCCCTCTCTTCAACTCAACACATTGCCTTGCAACATACCCATTTTTATTCATTCATCATAGTGAGTCAAGGAGATAGGATAAACCATTGATCTAACTTACGCAGTAAAAATTCAGACCATTGAAATCATTCAAGAAATGGCACATCACCATAACTGTGTATTTTATTTTGGTTTTGTTGGATGCATCAATTCAACATCCTATAAATTTATAGTCTTTAAAAAAAAAAAAAAAAAAAAAAAAAAAAAAAAAAACTGTATAATTGCTTTCATGGTGTACCAATGGCATCTCATTTCAGTCATGTCTGCTTGATTCTGTTTGGTGAAACACACAAACCAGCATTTCAGAAACCTGAGACATTGGAGGTCTGAATTCCAGCTTGGGCTAGTTGAGACAAGAACCACTTGTCAATAAGAGTGAATTTTAAAAAATAAATAAATAAATATGCCGAGGGTTGTGTTCACCAAGAATCTTGGTGTGGATTGCGAAAGTTGGTATTGAAGTGTACCTGAACACAACAGTTGATAGCATCTACAAATTGGGACAAACACTTGGAGGTGCATTGGCCCTTGATTGCAGGATCGACCATTCTGTTAAGAGATTCGATATCACGCAAGATGCTACCAGCCCACTTCACCAGACACTGCCAATCTCCTGCTGTTGAACTATATAATAACAAATCAGGGAAAAAACCCATAAATGAAAGAGACGTATGATAATGCATCTTTCGATGAAATAAGTAGTTTTTCAATGAAATGCATTCGGTAAGTGTGTTTCATTAAGGATTGATAATTTGGTAAATTAGAGATTAGGGACTCTAACAAGAAAGAAATGGTGAACCTATCATGTGGTTTCTTTCCAGTCAGGAGCTCCAATAGCAATACTCCAAAGCCATAAGTGTTGCACTTTGTAATATCAATATCAAATCCAAGTTGTCCAAATTCTGGAGCTGAGAAACACATGGAATTGGTTGCTGTTTCATAAGCCTGTGATCCAAGTGAGGACCCAATGATGAGTTGTCATTCCGACCAAAGGAGATAGACTAATATTAGCAGATGAATTAGGAAATATTTGGAGAGAGAGAGAGAGAGAGAGAGAGAGAGAGAGAGAGAAGCATGGAATCTTAGATTTATCATAAATAAATATGGAATCTTATTTTGTGAAGGAAGATAATGTTGGCAACACCTCCAGCTTAATTTGAATGAGCGGCCTCAGATCGACCAACCCACAGCCACGATGCCTTTTTCAACCCATAGATGGATTTCTTTAGTTTGCAAACCAAATGTTCTAAGCCATTAGTTACAAAACCTTTGGGCTGCAACATGTATACATTTTCATTCAGATCATTATTGAGAAATGCAGTCTTTACATCCATCTGATGTAACTCTAAATCCATATGAGCTACAAGAGCCATTATGATCCTAAATGAGCCTTTCTTAGATACTGGTGATAAAGTTTCCTTAAAGTCAATGCCCTCACGTTGGTTAAAATCCTTGGCAACAAGTTTAGCTTTATATCTTTCGACATTACCCTTGGAGTCCCTTTTGGTTTTAAATATCCATTTACAACCAATCTCGGCATTATTCCAGTGGATAACTCTACAAGATCTTATACTTTATTGTCCCTCATGGATTTCAACTCATCTTTCATGACATCAAACCAATGAGAAGGATCAGTACTTTGTTTGACTTATGTAAAGGATTCAAGATCCTTTTCCACCCCTATGTCAAAGTCATGCTCCTGTAAGTATATGATGCAATCATCTCAATTTACAGGCATTTTTTCTCTTTCAGATCTTTTCAATGGTTCAGCTTGTTGGGTCTGATCTTGATTTTCCTCATCAGTGGCTTGTATATGAGGTTCGACGTGGTGCTCTGCAATGACTGCATAATCGACTGCATCATTAATATCCACGTGATCTGGATTGAGTATGACTGGAGTAACAGTCCTTTATTCCTTAAATACAAAATTTCTTACGTTCGTGCTCCCACTTTTTTCAGTGTCCTCAATGAATCTGGCATTCTCTGTCTCAACAATCCTGATAGAGTGGGAAGGACAGTAGAATCAATAACCTTTTGATCTTTCTGGGTATCTAATGAAGAAACAACTTACAGTTTTAGGATCAAGCTTCTTTTCATACGGGTTATAAATTTTAGCCTCAGCAAGACAACACCAAACATGTAGATATCGGAGACTTAGTTTTCTCCCATTTCACGACTCAAAAGGAGTTTTGCTTACTGTTTTGCTCGGAACCATGTTTAGTATATGAACCGTGGTTTTGATCACATCACCCCACAAAGATTCTGGCAATGGTGAATTACTGACCATGCTTTACACCATATCCATAAGGGTGCGATTGCATCTCTTAGCCATATCATTCTGCTCTGGAGTACCAAGCATAGTGTACAGAACAACAATGCCACAATCCTGTAGGTATCTAGCGAATGACACTAGATTGCGTCCTGATTTGTCATATCTACCATTGTATTCACCCTTATCGAGTTGATTTTCAACTTCGGCCTTATAGATTTTAAAAGCATTCAGGGCATCTGATTTCTCATTGATAAGGTAGAGGTACCTGAAATGATAGTAGTCATCTCTAAAGGTGATAAAATATTTGTGTCCACTCCATGAAGTTGTAGGGAATGGTCCACAAATTTCCGTATGTATCACCTCTAGGAGACCTACACTCCTGTTTGCACATTTCTTTCTAGTTCTAGTTTGTTTTCCTTTTATGCAATCAATGCACACTTTATGATCAGAGAAGTCTAGAGAATGCAACATTACTTCTCGTACAAGTTTGTCTAATATCTCACGAGATATGTGGCATAGCAACCTATGCCAAACATGGAGAAATTCTCATTGTCTAGTCTTCGCTTGAATCCCACTTTATTTCCATGAAAGATACTAATATTATAGACGTGAGAGGCAATCGAGTCTAACTGATATAAGTTGTTTACTATAGAGTCGGTTCCAACTTTAATATAATTAAAGTAAATACTAAAGCTATTATTTCCAAAGTAGAATGAATATCCCAACTTATCAAAACAGGAAATTGAAACTAAATTGTATCTTATAGACGGTACACAAAATGTATCTACTAAATTCAAAAAATAACCAGACTTCAACTTAAGCCTATAGAGTCCTATTGCCTCCATTTTCACCTTGACACCATTGCCTACGTATACTAAGTGTTTTGCATCAGTTGGTGGCCTGGCCTGTAGTAATTCTTGCATAGAAGTACATATGTGAATAGTAGTTCCTGAATCAATCCACCAGGAATCCGCTGACACATCGATTAGATTAGATTCAAAACATACAAGAACAGAATGACTACCTTTCTTTATGAGCCAATTCTTAAACCCTTCGCAGTCTTTATTTAGATGACCCATCTTTTTACAAAAGAAGCACGGTTTGCATTTAACCTGTTTGTGTTTAGATCTTTACAAATTTATTCTCATGGTTTCCAGATAGAGGACCAGAGAATCCATTATTAGAACCTTGTTTCATTTTCCTTTTACCTTTATTCCCTTGTCCATGTCCATGACCCGAGGTCACCATATTAACATTTTGAACTTTGACCATCTGCCTGATCCTGTCTTCTTCTTGGATGCACTGAATGATAAGTTCATCAAATGTCCACATGTCCTTCAGAGTGTTGTAGTTTACCAGGAACGTGCTGAATTGGGGAGGTAGATTGTTCATGATCAAATGAACCAGTTCATCATCAGTGAGTACAAGCCTTAGAGAACGGATCTTAGAAACAACCTTGATCTGCTCTACAATGTATTCACGGATATTGCCTTTTCCGTCATAGGATGAGTGAGTCAATTTATTTAAAAGAATACCCACTTCAGACTTATCAGATTTCTTGAATCATTTTTCCATTTCAGTCAGGAAAGTTTTGGCCTTATCTGTTTCAGGCATGGCACCCTTCATCGATTCAGAAATCGAATACTTAATAACTTTCAGGCATGTGTCATTTGATCTAAATCATGCCTCTCATCGATTATATTCTGCTTCAGTGGCATTATCAGATGGTTATGGTGGTTCTGGTGTTATCAGGGCAAGATGTAATTGAAGGTAGCCCAGTACAACTTCAATGGCGTTCTTCCATTGAGCATAATTAGACCAATTTAGGGCAGGGACTTAATGTGTATTAGTTAGAATTGAGACTGAAATAGAAGAGATACATATATACTCACATTAGTTCGTTATTTCACAAAGCAATTTCGTGAATGTAAATAAAAATATCAGGCAAAGTTAATCAATTCAGTTGCTAAGGGAGGCATCAACTGAATTATCCAAGATGAAGATGGGCACAACCATCACATCTTGCTGAGAATCTGTTACATCATCATCATTCCTCCTGTGGACGGTAATAATAACATGCTAGTGATCATCCTGAACATGAAGCTAAGTGATGTCAGTCATGTAAATCTGAGACACTCAACACCTGTGAGTGAGATGAGTCTTTCAACTTTACATCACCAGCACCATTTACTTCACCTTTTCACGTGACTGTGAAACGGTAATCGTCTGTGTTTTCGTTACCGTACGCATAAAAATGTGAACGCAACTGTATGCAATCCTCCTTATCCCCATGTTACAAGTCTGTACTTGTAAAATTTTCGTCGATTGAGGTCACTATGGTAACTAACACAACTGAATCCAACATTACAAATATAGACTTAAGATTGCGATTATAATCTTGCTTCTCAATGGATTATATCTTAATTAGTCTAATACGGCCCACAAGATGGTCGGTATTGATCATTGGAAAATATAGGAACCTTAAAGTGAAACATGCGGATAATTTTCACATTATATAATCCAATGGTCCATATCAACTCCAAGGATGGGTGATGGGCTAATTGTTGGGCCGAATTAGTACTTTAATGTAATCAGTACATATATAATGAGCATAACTAGTCTGACCTCTGATATTCACATGATAGATAGATAGTATTTAACATTTATAGTTTGATGTGTAGATCCATCCATGGGTGGCTATAAGATGAACGAATCAGTCTATAATCTTAATATGTCCTTAATTATCTATCTAAAGAGTGAACCAGACTACTTGCTCATTGGAAACTGAACTCATGGATCAGATGTGGGCCTGTCGAGAATTCTATGGTCCAAAAGATGAGTCAACCAAACGTCCATTCGAATGATGTACTGATGTGGCCCACTGAATAGACTGGATCTAAAGTCCCATGATAAAAGTGATGGGTGTATCAGGCCCAATGGAATATTCGAGTGGAACCTGAATGATGGAATGGCCTAGCATGAGTATTGGGCCCAATTGAAAAAGTTCCGCTAGATCCGTTTAAGGGCCTACAAGGTGGACCCAAAGAGACTTAAATCGGGTCCACTTACCCGATAGATAAAACGGGAGAGATCCCGTCACTATAGTCACAATAGGGTTGAATGCCCTATTCTCTGTGCATCACCCCTCTTTACGAAAAATTCTCAGACTGTAAGAGAGGGGGAGAGAGAGAGAGAGAGAGAGAGAGAGAGAGAGAGGCACGCCGTTCTCCCTATCTGCTTGATACAACAAGAAGATATGGATCTCTATAGACATCATCAGAAGCGACATCTGCAACTGTGGCCACGGCTACCATTGCTGAAGGCAAAAGCTCATGACGTTGGCAATGACTCCGGATAGAGGAAGGGAGGTCGAGAGTCATCACCTTCATCTAACTGAACGAGGTTTGTCAATGGCTGCCAGTCCAACAGATCATGGTAAGTGGCCAGATTTGAAAGGTCTGATAGGATAAGAAGTCCCTAATCAGCTGGATTTAAGGTTTCTTCAAAAAATCCCTATATATCTGTCTAGCTTGGGACTGATCTGGAATTCCCCTAATTTCTGATCTGAGATCCAAAATCTCTAATGGGAAGTAAAATATGAAATTCCCAAATAGGGATTTGGGTTTTTGAAATGTCTAATTGTAACATCCCGAATTTTTACGGCCCAAGTTTATACTCGTGCCCGATAAATCCGTATGTTAATAATGCCAAGTGAGAACGTCTCAAGGACTTGCCTTAAGACTTCTTTCATCAATATCACATCCATTTACACTTGTGATGGAAATCAGTCATAAGAATAAAATTAATTGTATTTCTTATTCCAAAAGTAATTAAACAAATTATTAAAGGTTTTCACAATGGAAGTTTAATAAAAAGTCAGGTAGCAGCGGAAACAGAAATAAAAACTAAGTCTTATTTTCTAGTTTTTGCAGCACGTTCCTCTTTAGGGTAGTGATCCTCTGGTTCTTCAATTTGTTCATCACCTACATCATCTATACGGTTGGAAGAGGGTCAATGCCCTACCCAAGTAATGGTTATCATTTAAGATTAACAATAATTCAAGATATTCAAAGAAGTAATGTAAAGGGTTCTGATATGTCACGTAGTCCACTAATACGAGGATATCAGAATGCGCAAACAACCTACATGAGATGCACATCTAGCAAAGTATGTGGGGCTCATCATACATAATGATCAACACATTATGGAATACAATTTATAGATAACCGGCTCAACCCACACTCTCACTATACGAATATTCGCCGGCATGGCCAACGCTACCATGGATTTACAAGAACTCCTCAGAGCGCACAACACATGAGCTGGGTGAATTACATGCAACGATTTGTTCATGGAGCGACTGTTTACGACATCCAATCCCATAGTGACGTAACATTGCATTTGTGAATTACACACATCGATTCGTGCACCACTACCGGAAGGCTCAAGGGTTTACGTGCCCCAAGAGGGACTCTACCCAGAGCGCATTACATCCATGATAGAATATTTGAATAACTAGTTGTGATACATCGTACACATCACTTGCACTTACCGAGAATATAACTGAATTATAACAAATATAATGGAATCTGAATCATAAAGAATATCAACTGAATTATGGAGGTTCTGAAATAGCAAGGCACCTGCCCAAGCCATAAAGATAGACGACAGGAGGCTAAAATAATAAAGAGAAGAGCGACGAGGGTCAACTCAACACAAGTGGCAATGGACAATTATAATCAGAGAAGAGTGATAAGGGTCAACTCTATAATAAGGAGAGTGGCAGTGGCCAACTCAAATAGAGAGACGAGTGGCAGGGCCAACTCAATAAGTGGTTAAGGCAAGGGCAAGACTTGAATCCATGGCCTCACATAAATTCAGAGAAAATTCTTATAATTGACATGATGTCATAATCCCCGCAGGGCCAATAATTGTAATGATAATAATCGAATCAACTGATAGGATAATTCTCAGAAAATATAAACATGGAAGGCGGAGCAATTTGCATCATTAAAGATATGAAAAAGACAGAATAATTCACATCGTAAAAGGCATGAAAGAGGCCATAATAGATTGTGAAACATATAATAGCATGGAAGATTTAAAGTGATATGTAAAAGGCCAAATAAAGTACATGTAAAGGCAATATCATAGTCATGAATGTACACATAAAAGCAGGGTGAATTTAACAGCTTAAATTAATGTAAGCTCAAAGAATAAAACCCTCACCTTAAGTTGCTACCTTGTTTGCCTAATCACGAGTGTTGGATGCCAAGAAAAATCCAGCCTTATCTTATATTTTACGCATTATCAGACCAGGTTCTAGTGTAAGTTATCAATAGACCTAATTAACTCAATTAGAATTTCTGATCAAGGTATGACCCATATTACCCTCAGATCAGATCTTGTCTGCCATGGCGGAACACTTCTTCTACCCTATCTTAAAGTAAAAAATAAAAAATAAAAATAAAATTCTAAAAAGTTAGGGGAGAGATTAGCTTGAACCTGTCGTAAGATTGTTCTCTCCTCCTTCTTTCTTTGCTACCGAAATGGCCAGGATTGCTCTGGCTAGACCCGTGTTCTGTTGGACTGCAACAGCGCTGGACAGTACTTCTCCTCTGCTCCTCCTTCCTTCTTCCTTCTTCTTCCTTTTCTTCTATTTCTTTTCTTTCTTTCTCTTTTCTTTCTTTCTTTCCTCCTTTCTTTTTCTTTCTCTTTTCTCTTTTCTTTTCTTTTCTTTCTTTTCTTTTCTTTGTAACGTCCAAAGAAGGTGACTTTAGCCGTGCAAAGCAACCTTAGTGGAATCTCTCTCCCGCTCTCATGTTTCTTCTCCTACCGCAGGACTGGGATGATTGTTTTATAGGCATGGGGGCGTACGCAGTGCAGAGGAAGGTGGTGGGCTATTCCCTTTCGCAGCGAAATTGCGTGGAACTTATGCAGTCACGGTTTTCGGGAAAAGGAGTCGGCTAAAATTATTGTGAGTAGTAAATAAATAAATAAAATAGGTTTTTGACCATTAACCTTTTGGAATATCCCAAAATAAATAGGTTATTTCGATAGAGCAGCTTCTCCTACCCCAAAATCATATATTGTACATCAAATAACTCATTCCAGTTTGCAAAAGGGACCTGAAAACACGTCAAACGGACTCGGGGGGCCAAATGACACAAATCGGGGGGACCCAAGGTGGGTCCCGCACTTTTCCGGCACCCCGGGGGCGGGAGGACCTCACCCCACCGACGACCCCTCATCAGAAAGTTCAAAGGTCGGTGAGGACCTCGCCGGTTCCGCGAGGCCTCGCCGTTCTGGCAGGACGCAACGGGCCGAGCAGCCCGTTTTCTGTGTTTTTTCTGCACTATTTGTCCAACTTCAAAAAATCATATCTCCCTCGTTATAACTTCAATTTAGGTGATTCAAAAGTCATATTTAATATTGATAATCTAGTTTCATATAAAAATAAGTGAAAAATATAATAAAAATTTCAATATAGTTAAATCTAGGTCGTTCTGACAACTGTCCGAAAATCGTCAGTTTGGACAGCTACTGCTTCAAGAATTTTTAAAATTTTTCTCCAACACAAAACCTAATGAAATTTGGTAGACATGAAGTATACTTGATGATAAACTACTATAAAAATAATTAAAATAATATACTACTTAAAAGTACCAGAAAGGGGCATAGAACTGCCTTAGGACCATATTCTGTCATTATTAGGGCATAATTTAGTTAAGTACTGAACTAAACAATCTGTAAAATTAGCTCTAATCACTTTAAATACGAACTACAAGACCCAAAATGAGTAGAACCGTTAACGCTACATTACCCTAAAACTTAGGACCCATCTCTATCCCCGGTCGCTCTCGAGAACACGTTGAAACTCTGTATCGGACCTGGACCGCGTGTCAAAAGTCCGAATACCGCGAAACCATACGGTTAAGACCGCGTTATTGGGCTTGACAACCATCTCGAAAATTAAATCTAGACAGTGTCCAGAAATACACAACTTGAGCCTAGAGCGAAGTGTGAGAAACACAAATACCTTTAGAAAATAAACTGAGACTTAAGTGAATTGAGTCATCTCACTTACAAGCCAAATCTAAGAATTTAGACCATCAGATTTAGACCCAATTACACCCTCAGATCAGGAGAAATTTTTAACACATGTCAGTCCACTTGTGGCCCTGATCGAGTACCGGTGACCGTTGAACTGAAACTGGTCTGCCACGATCAATCTGTAAATCCGATCAGATCGAAAACTTAACTCGACCTTGATCCAATGCCAGGGAGCATAAGTCTAACCGCATGCAGGAAAGAGGCCTCCGAAAGTGCTCCGTTGGATCGAAACAGCCCCCATTTGGCTATAACCTAAGTATACCATTGCCCTGGGGCCATTCCGATCAATTCTGGGCCTATATAAGGACCTAAGACCCTCACTCTCTCTTAACATATGAAGTTTCTAACCTATGAGAGAGAAGAGAGAAGAAAGAGAAGGAAAGAGAGAGAACGTGAGAGAGAGAGTTGGCGTTTGCTTTTGGGATTCTTCCCTGACGCTCCACGTGCTTAACCACCACATCTGTATCACTTTTTTAGCGATTCCGACTCCGTACTTAGGTAAGAAATCCTAACCCTAACTTGTTTTAGGGTTTTTAACTAGTGTAATAGATGAATTAGCTAACATATTCCCTGTTATAGGTTATTGTGGTATCATAAACAAAGACTAAGCATTTAAACTGATTTCGTTTCGATTCTATCGGCGAAAGGTGAAGACTATAAATGTATAGGTTATGGTTTTCAAGGCTTTCAATGTCGGTTAATGATTTATAACTGACGTGGGTGCTATTTCATATGCAAAATGCGTCGTCTGTTTCACTTTACAATTATATATGAACTATGTTGAATATAGTGTATTCATGTATATGTTGAGATGTTTAAATACGTATGGAATTTGGATTTGTGCCTAACACGATTATCTATCGTGGATATATGCTAGTTATATATGCGACAACTCCTTAACGAAAGGAATTGCCTTAAATCACGCCACGGCCAATATACGTTATATATGTTAAAGTGTGTAGCCCAAGTTTTTATAGAAATGATTAAATGAATATGGAACCCGGATTCATGCATGCCATGATTATCCACCGTGGGTATATGCGTGTGGTATACGGGGTAACTCCCTAGTGAAAGGGTTTGGCCTAATACATGTGTAATCAACATACATCATGTATGATGATGTATGTAGTCTAAGTGTTTGTAGAAATGCCTGAATGAGCTAGTTGTTACTAAGGAGTAGTTTGTATGAGGGTTGAGATATGAATCTCGGCTACCTTAATTATGTGTATGATTTTCACCATGTACGCTACCTTATAATGTTTGTTTTATTTATGGAATGAATATGGGTGAAATTATGTTTGTGTTGCACTTCACAATATGCTCATATGATTGTAAGAATTGAATTATTTGTTCATTACTGCTTTGACTGTCTCATATGATTACTTGTTAAAATTGAATGAGGTTGGGACTATGATATAGTCCAGGCAATCGGTAATAGGCCCTGATTTGGTGGCTGAGGTTGTTTTCACCACATTGAACGTGTTCGGTGAACCCAAGTCGTACTTTGGTCGTCGGCAGTGGTTAGGCCACATGAAGTGCTCGCGCACTTCATGTCGATTGATTTGATGTGCGCTCGTACTAGTCAAGCTCGTCAAGTAACCCGATTGGCCCTATGTATGTTCACCATGTTTGGACGATACTGCTTGAATCTAAGGTACCAAACTCACCTATGGAAACCATGTTAACCTTGGTACCTTGATCCGCTAAGACTCATGAGCTGGACATAGTGGTATGGGACACCATGGTCGAGCTGTCGGCCTACGCTGGGGCGACGAGCCTCCCCGTAGTGACCAGTGAGCAACCCAAGCTCGTGAGCCCAATACGGTGGTATGGGACACTGTATTCGAGTTGTCGACCTACACTGATCAAGTGACGAGCCCTTTGTAGTGACCTCGAGCGTACTCTGAGACTACGTTGAGGCGACGAGCCTTCCGTAGTAACTAAAGTACAAACTAAGCCTACACTGATCAAGTGACGAGCCCTTTATAGTGACCTAGAACCGCAATATCGTATGAGATTTACTAGGACTGACAACCCTAGAATGGATCATTATTTGGGCATTGATATAAGGGAGGTACCTTAGCTTCCCAATCCTGCTGTATGAATAAACCTAAGTAAGAACCTGGCTAATCACGTGCATGCATCGCATTGCATGTGCTTTGGCGAGGAAGAGAACTTTCGGGAGGTTGTCATGCGCGCCGTAAGATGAAGACGTTGAGGGAGTACAGGCGAGGGCATGCATCATATCATTCATATCATTCTTACATTAATAAGAGTACTTAGGATATGAGTGTTGTACTACTTTATCATTACTACTTGACTGAATTGATAACATGTTAACCTATGCTTTATTGTTCCACTGAGTTGATCACTCACTCCCACGTTACGGGACGGTATTTTAAACACCAATCAGACCCTGTTTTAGTTTCAGATGATGGCGATGCTTGCGAAGCAGAGCCGGACTTTTATGTTGATGAGGAGGGTTTCTCCTATATGCAGATATCATGCGGGTCTATGTAGACCATATTCTAATCAACGGGGCTATAGGGATGCTGATTAGATGTCATTGCACTTGTTATTTTGCACTTTTGGAACACCCATGTATATTCATTTTGTTTACTTTTGGAGTATACATGTATATATTTCACCTGGTAACATGTTCATACTCTGGAGACTTAAAACAGTTTATATATTTTATATATCTATCACAGTCTTCCACTTGCTTAAATTAATCATCTCTGGAGTATGATATGCTGTTTTGGCTTAATCTCATTCATGTTTAATGTGCTAATACAGACAACATTCAATTATCATCATATATATTGCATAAGTGATGTTTTGGAACTCGGGAGTTGGGCTCCTGCTCGACCCCCGATTTTCAAGGCGTTACAATATCCGAAGTTCAGGTGGGCCCCAAAGTGGTGTTTAATGGCTGATCTCTATCTGGCCCACTTGTACAATGATCTGATGGTTGAAACTTTAAATGTATAGTTGATTTATGATACTTAGGCCTTATACAAGGTTTCATGCCAAAAGGATCGTGGTAATCATGTGCTCTTTGAATTCAAGGGTATAGGTTAGTGGCATTATCGTAATTATTAGTGATCTAAGGGTGTTGCGGAATGTAACGGTTCTAGACGGTTACAGGTACGTTTCTAAGTATTTTTTATGAAGGGACCTATGTCTAAATCCTTATGGATGAAGGATCACACATTGATTTAGCTTAAGGGGGTGTACATGTACTAATCCACATGATCAACGGTCGTATGACCTAATTTATGCATGGGAGTCATTCCCAATGGTTAGATTCATGTCAGGGTATAGGTGTAAGGTAAGGATGGCGAGATTTGTATTGTACGCGTGCACAAATTATACTAACTTCTTGGTAACACTCGAGGACTTTCGATGCTCAAGTATTGAAAAGTTTTGGGGCGTTACACTAATCGATTGCCGTATACAGGGATTCGAAATCCCTAATCTCAACCAGATTTTTGGGGTTATAAAACTGAAATCCCCAATTCTGGATTTGGGATTCGAAATCCCTAATTCCATATTTGGAATTAAAAATCCCCAATTCTGGATTTGGGGAATTCAAAATCCCTAATTGGATGATTGGATTTGGGGTTCGAATCCAAAATTCCTAATTTTAACTATTTTAGGATTTCGAAAATCCCTGATACTGATCTAATATGGGATTCGAATTTGAAATCCCTAATTGTTGTATTCAATCATCCATACCTATGAACATTTTCTCTGATGCCAACTGTTAGAATATCTGGATGCGGAAATCCCTGAGATCGGGCTGTGCATAGGACATGGGGATCAAGGGTTCAGATGGCTTACCTAACTGAGACGTCATGTATACTAGATAAGAATACCAGAATACCAATATTGTAGTCTTCCTTTCCTTCACACCCTTGTACAGAATATTAGATGGGAATTCGTCTTCTGTCGTTGTGTAGGATCGGGGACCCAGTAGTCTCTTATATAGAGTTTATGGAGATGAGAGTTTGAAACCCATCACAACTCTCTCTCCCATGCTCCACATCGCTGTGTCCTAGTTCAACTCAAGTAGCCCTGCGTAAGGCTATAGCACTCCACCCCTAATACGCACTGTTGCGCAGATAGGTTGTGCAATGGATCACCTGAAGTGGGGCCCACTGGTTTACTTCAATCACATAGTACAACTGAAGGACAATCCAGACCGTTGATCAGTAAGGCTCACCACATAGAGTTCTTACACATCAAAGTCAGTGTCTTCTTATGAAGCCTCACCTTCAATGCCCCCTTTGTTAATGGTCAAGTGGGTGGTAGGGCGTTGAGCATAGATGAGTCGCTCCCATTAGTTGCAAAAGGTTGAGGATGTCCTGCTACTAGTTCTTTTCCTCGTGTCAGTTCTGAATCTTAAGTGGGACCCGTTATGGGGGGACGAGTTGAAGGGTAAGGCTGAATAGGAACTCTTGCAAGCTGTGATTCTGCCTTACCTGGCAACTGAAGTAATTCATCCATGGTCTTGATTGGGTGCATCTGAACTCGGTCCTAAATCGCCAATTGTAATCCATCTATAAATCGTGCTACCTTCTGCGATTCTATTTATGACAGATTGTTTCGTGTTGCCAACCGCTGGAATTCTTCGGTGTAATCTGTGACAGTTTGATTCCCTTATCGGCAATTTTAGTATCGCTGGAACAATATCTGCTCTTAATCACTAGGGAGGAATCATGATCGAAGAAAGCATCTCATCCGTGGCCATGATGAGATGGGTGTCTTTTTATGTCAGGTACGTGAGAGTTGTAATTTCTCCCACCATGCAAAGGCACCAGATTTTAATTTAAATGCTACTAATTTCACCTTTTTATGATCTGGCACGTCCATGTAATCAAAATATCTCTCTACTTCGACTAACCAATCGAGGAAATCTTTTATGAGTAATAAACTATTAAAACTAGGAAGTTCGGCCTTACCTCGATTGTATCTTTCAGCACGATCTAGAAGATCGCTTCCATGGATTGGTCATCGGGCAAAGCCTTCATTAAGGTCCTCATCGCTAAAACTCACATTATCTGGTATAGCCCTACGATTCACCACTGGTAGTGCTTTATGAAAATTGAGGTTGTGTCGTACAGCAACCACGGGCGGTTGAGCATCACCTAGGGCTCGGGACGGAATTAGCCCATCCGCAATATAGTTGAGGGTTCCTGCAGCTCTTGCATGGTCAACTAACTCTCCCTGTGGAAAGCTTTCATTCTTTCCGAAAGATAACGAATCCCTATATCACCGTCCACAAGATTTTGATTCATACCTTTGTTGTTTTCCATCAGCCCAAGGGGAATCCTTGCTTTGATACCAATTGACGCAGGGGATGAACGTGATGAGGTTGATCACCGTCTTCCTCAAGGATAACTACTCCGAATCCACGGAGCTTTTCTAGACTCCTCACAAAGACTTCTCGAATCCACGAGAAAAGAAAGCAAGAAGAATAGAAATAAATTCGTAATTTGATTGATTCAAATAAACGAGTTCACAACCCTTTAAATAGGGATGCCAAGCAATGAAAGAGAAATCAGAAGCAAACTATAACTAAAACTCCCCAAAATTCGTAACTTACTATAAATAGTAAATTTACTTTTATAGTAAGTGTCATATGTGGCTTAACCATGTTATTCTCCTAATTATTCTAAGCACTTTTCATGTTGGACACAACTCCTAAAGCTCAACGGATGAAGAGTTGTAATCAAACTAAAACTTATTAGTTATAGTAAAAATAGAACTAAACATGGAATTCGGCCGTCGATATGATGGAATATCGCAAATCCGGCATGGGTTGGCTAAAGTAGCTCGTCCTACCCCAAAATCATATATGGTACATCGAGTAACTAATTCCAGCTTGCAAGATATGCCTGTTTTAAGGTTCCGACAGTCTTGATGTGTAACGCCCTGAAAATCGGGGGTCGAGCATAAGCTCCACTCCCGAGTTCCAACGCATCACTTATGCAACATAGATAATGATGATTAAATGTTGTCATGTTAGTGCATTAAACATGAGTGGGATTATACCAAAACAGCATATCATACTCCAGAGATGATTAGTTTAAGCAAGCGGAAGACTGTGATAGATATATAAAATATATAAATTGTTGTAAGTCTCCAGAGTGTGAACATGTTACCAGGTTAAATAATTACGCGTAAATTTTCAAAATATAGAAAAGGTGTAATGTCATCTAAGCAACATCCCAGAAATTCCCGTCGATCAGGACATGGCTCACATAAACCCGCCTGAAAACTACATTTAGGAGGATGCCTCCTCGTCATCCTCGAAGTCCGGCTCCGCCTTGTAGGCATCGCCACCACCTGCAACGAAGACAGGGTCTGGTTGGTGTGTACAACATTATCCCGTAACGTGGGAGTGAGTGATCAACTCAGTGGAACAATAAAGCACAGGTTAACATATTATCAATTCAGTCAAGCAGTAATGATAAAGCAGTACAACACTTATATCCTAAGTACTCTTGTTAATGCAAGAATGATATGAAATAATGATGCATGCCCTCGCCTACGCTCCCTTAACGACTTCATCTCACGATCGCGGCATGCAACCCTTCCTCAGTGCTTGACCTGCTATGCCAAATGCACACGTAATGCAATGCATGCATTTGATTAGCGAAGTTCTTACTTAAGTTTATTCATACAGCAGGATTGGGAAGCTTAGGTACCTCCCCTATATCATTTCCCAAACAATGATCTATTCTAGGGTCGTTAGTCCTAGTAAATCTCATACGATGTTGCGGTTCTAGGTCACTACAAAGGGCTCGTCGCCTCAACGCAGTCTCAGAGTATGCTCGAGGTCACTACAAAGGGCTCGTCACCTGATCAGTGTAGGCCGACATCTCGAATACAGTATCTCATACTACCGTATTCGGCTCACGAGGTGGTGTTGCTCACTGGTCACTACAGGGATGCTCGTCGCCCCAGCGTAGGCCGACAGCTCGACCACGGTGTCCCATACCACCATGTCCAGCTCATCAGTCTTAACAGATCGAGGTACTAAGGTTAACAGGATTCACTAGTGAGTTTGGTACCTTAGATTCAAGCAGTAGCGTCCATACATGGTGAACATACATCGGGTCAATCGGGTTACTTGATGAGCTCGACTAGTACGAGCACACATCGATTTGATCGACATGGAGTGCATAAGCAGTCCGCGTGGCCTAACCACTATCACCAAACGACATACGACCAGGGTTCGTCAAACGTATCTATCGTGGCTTAAACCATTTGGCCACCGATCGTAAACAGCTACCGATTGCCTAAACTACATCGTAGTCCCAAACACATTATGATGTAAGAAATATGTACATGTGGTAATTAGAGCTGTACACGAGTCGAGTCGAGTCGAGTCGAGTATTTCCCTACTCATACTCGACTCTTAACGACCGACCGTTGCTCGTACTCGGGCTCTACTCGGCCGAGTAGCATGACCCCCTGCTCGTACTCTACTCGCCCAAGTACGAGCCGAGTACGAGTAGTAAACGAGTCGAGTCGAGTCCGAGTTTTTGATTCGAGTCCGAGTACGAGCACACGAGTTGAGTACCGAGTGCGAGTTTTCGAGGCAAGTTCGAGTCCGAGTCTGAATTTGAGCCCAATTCGAGTAAGGTTTTCGAGTAACGAGTTCGAGCTTAGAGTCAAGTTCAAGTTATAAATTGAAATTAATTTGAATTTCAATTCGATTGTCAATTGGGATTCGAAGTTAAACGAAACAATAAAATATATAAAATGCACATAATTACATTATATTGTTACATAATTACATTAACGTATTTACATAATTACATTACATTGTTCAAAATGACAATTTATAACTAATAACCTCTATAAGATGAGTGTCTTCCTGTTCCTGTATTGTCATCTGATCCATCGGAACTGCTATCTATTTTTTCATATACAAATTGATTCACTTCCTCTGAGTCAGAAGGCGAAGAGATTTTTCCTTCGTGCTCTTCTACACTTTCAACTAGATTTTTCAAACTTGCTTTATGTGAAGAATTGTATGTAGTACCCAATGCCCTATAAAATTCACCGAGACGAGTCAGGAATTTCAATTTGTTACTCTTTTTCTTCTTCTTCTTTGTCGTACTCGACGAGTAACTTGACCCTGCTTCAACATCGTGTTGTTTTTGACTCGAATATCGCTGAAGTCTAGAAGCATCTTCCATACTGCGTTTTATGGCGATTTGGAATTGTTCTTCCTCCAAAGCTTTTAATCTAGCTTCTTCCTCTGCATCTTTTGTGGATGTCATTTGTGTACCAGATCCAGAAGCAGAAGGTTTGGATGGAGTGGAAGGCTTTCTATTCGAATCTAACAGGGTTTGAAAAAGAATTTGGACATCCTTAGGGGGATTGGGGCATGGTTTTGCATCACCACCTTGACATGACAAGTGTAGGCGAAAGCGATTAGTCTTGTGCACAAACTTTGCGGCACACAAACCACACTTAATCTTTGTTTTTCCAAACCGTGGCGGTGATTCAACTAGGGAAGCATAGTCCCAAATGTTTGTCGATGGCTCAGATGACGACATATCTATATTCAATTTTTAATAAAAAAAATCAGAATATTGATAAATAAATTGAACTTGTTATAGCAACAAAAGAAAGCAATATAAATGTATCAAAATTCAAAAATAAAAGTAAATGAACAGGCATATGTAAATAAATATCAATGATTCAAAGTCTTCCAAACCACATTCCAAAAGGACCAACACTTTCGTGTTTGCAGTTGCAGTGAAATAATATTACAGATCATTCAACATTTAGCCAAAAAAATTGAAAAATCAAAAATAATTACTGATCTGTAGGTAGAGACTCGTCACGAATCTCAATATCCTCTTCTTCATCATCATCATTCATATCTCTTCCCCATATCGGGCGCAACCAATCTTACGTACAAATCAACGCTTCAACTGTGTTTGGCGAAAGTGAGCTTCGATACTTGCTCACAACCCTGCTCCCTGTGCTGAATGCAGATTCTGATGCCACTGTTGAAACTGGTATTGATAATATGTCCCATGCCATCACAGATAATGTAGGGTATTTTGATTCACTAACCCTCATCTTCCACCATTCCAACACATCAAATTCACACACTTTACGATTGACTCCTTGAGGTACATTTCTAACTCTGATTCCTTAGTATCAACTCCCATTCGTGCTTATGCCAAATATGATATGTATTCATTTAGCACATCCGGATTACCAGGTACAGAAATATCCGCATCTCTACTTTTTTCAACACCCACTGCAGGTAAAGTATTAACATACGATTTATATAGATCTTCAAGGGCTTCACGAACCTTAGACATTTCTGCTGCCGCTCTTTCAGTAGGATAAAGCTTCATGAAAATAAAGCTAACCAATCTCATATTATAACGGGGATCAAGAACAACTGTCAAGGACATCAACAGATGACATTCGTGCCAGTATTTATCGAACTTTGTCTTCATACCAACTGTCATCTGACGTATGAAATCTAGACCTACACTGGCATTTTTCTGCAGAGCATCCTTAATCTTCCAAAGAGACGGAAGAAACAGATTCACGGTTGGATACTGATTCCTAGAAAAAATCTTCGTGCAATCGTAGAAAACTTGGAGAAATGTGTGAACTTGTTGTGCTTTGGCCCAATCATCTGTGCTCGGTAACCAAGAATACGTTTTGTCACGCGCCGCATATTCAGGAAATGCAAGTTGTAATTCTATTGGAGCATCTAACATTTCATAGATCGAGTTCCAACGTGTACAGACATCCAACTTCAACATTTTTTTAGATGGCACATTCAAACGTTGGATGATGTCATTCCATACACTCAGCCTCGATGGCGACCCCCTTATATATTTCACACTTTCTCTTATGTTCTCTATAATGTCGTCGATTGCTTTCAGCCCTTCTTATACAATCAAATTTATAATATAGGCACAACATCTAACCTGAAATATTTTTCCTTCAAAAAATAAATTTCTTGTAGCCCTGAACTGGTTACATAAGCATGAAATAATACTGTCATTTGCTGAAGCATTGTCTAAAGTTATTGCTGAAATTTTCTTCTCAATGTGACCTTCTAGACAACTGTAGATGCAATCTGAAATAAGTAAACCAGTATGTGGAGGAGGAAGGTGTTTGAAGTTCAAAATTCTCTTGCATAGTTTCCAATCCTTATCGACATAGTGAGCGGTTAATTAAATGTATCCTCTTCTTTGATTGGACACCGTCCATAAATCAGAAGTCAAAGTTATTCTGTTCACTGAAGCTAAAACTTCTTTCAGTTTCATCTTCTCCTTTGCGTACATCTTCATGCTTTCTCTCTGCACTATGACGCGGGAGACATTCTCAACCCGAGGGTTAAGGAATTGACAGAAAGCCCTAAACCCTTTACTTTCAATCATTCTGAAAGATTTTTCTTCCAAAATCACTAATCTAGCAAACCACTCATTCAACTTCTCCTTGTCAAACTTATTAGTGGACACTACGCCTTGGGAGTCGTCCCCTTCTGACTTCGTAAATGACAGCGTCTGTTGGCCGGGAGGAGGGAGTCTTGCTTTATTAGGACATGTCTTCAAATGTCTAATTAGATGTGTCGTAGATCCTCCTGAAATCTTGCTGAATAACCCTTTGCAGTTATTACACTTTATCTTCTGTACACCGTTAACTGTTACATCTTCGAAATCATCCCACATTGTTGATCTCTTCTTCTTCCCTTTGTATGCGGTTGACGTGTCTGTGTCTCCCTCTACTATTAGAGGAGATGTGGCCGATGCACCCATTCCAGGGGTATTTGGGCTTTCGTCTTGACTAACCATCTATAAAATAAAGTTCTCGATATGTTATACGGCTATACCTAGGGTCCTAGATGGCTAGACCGCTAGACCGCTAGACGGGCATAATTACTTAACTATCTAAATCAGTCACCCATTCAAAGTTAGATGGATTGTAATGCTTCATTTTCCAATTTAAATGCTACGCCAAAATTCCGGCAGCATCTCCCCTTATCTCTCCAGAATATTTTAATCTTGTATTTAATTCTCATGTCAATCATCAACACAAAGCGTGGACATTTGACGATGAAAATAAATACATGAAATATATCCAGAGAGAAAAAGAAGAGACGAAACTAGAACAGACATATGCATTTAAATTGGAATAAATGAAGACATTACAATCTATCTAACCCTGAACTGTCCAAAAAGGGACAATTTGAACGATTTCTATGCATCCAAGAACACACTGAATCTATATCTAGCAACATAGAAATCCTCAAATGGGCAACTGATTATCCTAGTATACTACAAGTCTACAACTAGAACAATACAAATAATTCATATCTATGCAAACAAAGGAGCATGCTGAAATTGACATTTATCATCTAGCTAACTAATAACAATATGTTAAATGAAAAGCCAAAGGCATCTTAAAGTGGTGGCATTTAACACTAACAAAGTAACAAGTAAACTGCCATTTATAAAGTAAATTAAGTCAATTCAATGTATGTATTGTATATCCATCTATTTTGCCCTCTCATTTTAATGTGTGCCAAAAAAAATGAAGCATATCCAAATCTAAGTAAACACGCCCGGCCAAACAGGCCCTAAAATTGGTGGGCGACTGGGCGTTGGCCCGGCCAAACAAGCCCTAAAATTGGAGGGCAAGTAAACAGTACAGTAGGCCCCAGAACATTTTTAATGGTGGGCGACTGGGCGTTCGCCCGGCCAAACAGGCCCTAAAATTGGATCTAATCCCATCCAGTTCGCCCGGCCAAACAGGCCCTAAAATTGGATCCCATCCAGTTCGCCCGGCCAAACAGGCCCTAAAATTGGATCTAATCCCATCCAGTTCGCCTGGCCAAACAGGCCCTAAAATTGGATGGCAAGTAAACAGTACAGTGGGCCCTAAAAAGTTCAATCGTACCGACCGGGCATTCAATCCCCCTCCAACGACCTTAATCCCATAATTATATTAGCAATTTCTACTATATATTAGCAATAAAAAATAAAAAATCAACCCCAGGCCTTACCGGGCGAGCAGAAGAGGGACGACCGACAGCTGACAACGGGACGAGTGGCAGCGATGAGCTGAGGCACCGGACGAGTGGCAGCGACGAGCTGAGGCACTGGAGAGGACGCAGGGACGAGCGGCAGGGTCTAGCACCGCCAGATAGGGGACGGGCGAGTGAGAGAGAGAGAGGGAAGAAGAGGGACGGCTGGACGGGCTCTGGCCTCTGGGCTCTGGGAGAGGGAGGGAGAGAGAGAGAGAGAGAGAGAGAGAGAGAGAGAGAGAGATTTTGAAAGCTCGCTGGGAGGGAAGGGGTCGGGCGCTGCTTGAAAACGACGAGTGAGGTAGGTTTTTTTTTCGGGCGTTTATATACACTTGTACGAGTTGAGTACGAGTCGAATACCGAGTCGAGTAACGAGTCGAGTACCAATAGACTCATACTCTACTTGTAATCTAAACGAGCAGTGAAAACCCGCTCGTACTCGGCTCTAACTCAGGCGAGTCGAGTACGAGTCGAGTATTCCGAGTCGAGTCGAGCGAGTACTCGAGCCATAGTCTGCTCGTGTACAGCTCTAGTGGTAATCATACAACACTTAACAATCATTTCAACCATGGATAGCATTTGGAAATACAATGAAACACATAATATGCCATGTTACATATACACATTCTACTCAAACACACCATATAGATTTACAGCTCATTGAAGGAATTTATATACATAGCTAAGATGGTTGAGAATCCTATCTCAACTACCTTATTAACTACATTTCATCTAGCTACAACTCATTCAAGCATTTTATCAAATACTTAGCCTACACATAACCGACATACATGACGTATGTTGATTTCAACATATAATAGGACAAATCCTTTCACCGAGGAGCTATCTAATACACATCAATCATGTTCTTATATTCCATACACATGGTAGGCACAAATCATGAATCCATATTCATTCTGTCATTTCAACAAACACCTAGACTACATACTTTAACATATATGTATTAGATTAGGTATAACATATATCCTGGTAAGCCCTTTTACAAGGGAGTTACCACATACACAATGAGCATATATTCATGGTTAATAATCATAGCAAGCACAGATCCAAATTCCATATTCATTCAAACATATCAACAAACACTTGGAATTCACTATATTCAACATAGTTCATATATATGTGTAAAGTGCGGAAAGCGTCGTATCTAAGCATGTGATAGCAATCAAGTCAGTCATAAATCATTAACTGACATTGAAAGCCTTGAAAACCATAACTTAAACATCTAAAGTCCACACCTTTCACCGGTAGACTCGTAACGATCTCAGTTTAAACACTAAGCCTTTGTCTACGGCACAACGACAACCTATAACAGGGAATTGGTTAGCTATTCCACCATATGTTCTATTTGAATCTCTAAAACAGGTTGGGGTTAGAATTTCTTACCTAAATACGAAGTCGGAATCGCTGGAATAGTGATACAGAAGCAGTAGCCAAGCACGTGGAGCGATGGGATTGAATCCGAGGAACTCTCTCCCACTTTCTCTCTCATTCCTTCACTCTTTGCTCTCTTCTCTCTCCTAGGTTTTCCAAATTCATATGGAATGAGAGAGAGAGAGGGTTTAAGGTCCTTATATAGGCCCAGAACTGACCGGAATGACCCCAGGGCCATGGTATACTTAGGTTATAGCCAAAATCCATCTGTTTCGGCTCAACGGAGCACTTCTGGAGGCCCTTTTTCTGTGTGCGGTTAGACTTAAGCTCCCTGACATTGGATCTAAGTCAAGCTAAGTTTTCAGTCCAATCGAATTGACAAATCGACCATGGCAGACCAGTTTCAGTTCAACGATCACTGGTACTCGATCAGGGCCACAAGTGGACTGACATGTGTTGAAAATTTCCCCTGATCCGAGGGTGTAATTGGGTCAGATTCTGACGGTCCAAAAGCTTAAATTTGGTCTGCAAGCGAATGACTCAAATCACTCAAATCTGAGTTCACTTTCTAAAAATATTCGCGTTTCTCACACACTTCGCTCCGAGCTCAAGTTGTGCATTTCTGGATACTATCTGGATTTGATTTCTGAAATGGTTGTCAAGCCCAGCAAGGCGGTCCTAACCGTATGGTTTCAGGGTATTCGAACTTTCGACGTGCGGTCTAGGTTCGATACGGAGTTTCAACGTGCTCCCGAGAGCGACCGGGGATAGTGATGGGTCCTAAGTTTTAGGGTAATGTAGCGTTAACGATTCTACTCATTTTGGGTCTTGCGGTTCTTATTTAAAGTGGTTTGAGCTAATTCTATTTATTGTTCAGTTTGGCACTCAATTATATCGTGCCCTAATTACGACAGAATAAGGTCCTAGGGTAGTTCTACGCCCCTTTTTGTCATTTTTACCTAGTTTAAGTATTGTTATTCATCATTTAAACTTTAGGAGTAGTGTCTAATGGGAAAGTACTTAGAAAAA
This sequence comes from Magnolia changhungtana, assembly GCA_030180095.1. NCBI lineage: Eukaryota > Viridiplantae > Streptophyta > Magnoliopsida > Magnoliales > Magnoliaceae > Magnolia > Magnolia changhungtana. The sequence goes on from JASAUF010000370.1 coordinate 480,966, forward strand.
TCTAAGGGACAAGGTGGTGAAAGGTGAGATTTTAAAGGAAATGGGTTAAAAGGGGATTTGAGGCTTTAGGATTGAATTCTGAAAAGTTAATAACATGTTAGGATCGACCCATTGCCTAAGGATGCCTATTTCCAAGTTTGTAAAAATTCGGGGTGTTACAATCTACCCCCCTTAAAAATAATTTCGTCCCCGAAATTAGCTAAGGCTTCTATTGGGTTTGTATCCAATGAGTACATTTGTGGACACACTAACCTCGGCTATTGCAATTCTGCTCGTACCCATTATTACGCTTATTCTTTAATATGAATTGGTTTAATACTTGAACCCTAATTTCTTTCCTTCAATGACTTCATTATTGACATTCTAAGGAAGATTCAGATCCGATTTAATGACCTAACCTTACGTGTATCTTAGATCAATTTCCTTCGATCCTGGGCCAGTGGGGCAGGGGTCGACCATGCTCCCGCTGCGCCACTTTGATCTAATGGATGTTACAAACTGACTTAACTCGATTAGGCTCAAAATGTTCTATCCCCCCCCTTAAAAATTATTTTTACTCTTAAGGCTCAAGAATCTATGTCCTGATCTGTATGTCAAAATAAGGTGTAATTTAGGACCTAACCTTGGCATGAAATGGGAAACGATATCTCAATACGTTGGTCTTTCTTCCATCGATGATGTGTGTTAGGGCATTGGTACCTATGGTTATAGAAAGGAGCTAAAATGATGTGTGTTGAGGTTGATTTCTGAGACAGGGGTGAGTTGTGGTAAGATGCCTAATTCTACCAAAGAAGGACTTTGCCATAGTCCCAACTTACCATTTTTAATCATGTCTAGTTTAATACCGTAATATAATCTATACATTATTAGTACATATAGACTTTTGACAAAATAGGTTAACAGGCAGACTATCTTTTTAAGTTCATACGCACAATATGTATGCCAGAATGGTCTATGACTCAGGACCCTATTCCTAACTATCTGTTGCCCATTTGAGAAATTTCTGAGGTCTACAGAAAAAAAAATTATCTCTATTAGCTATATGTTCTTAACACTCCTCAAATGCGAAGTAATAAACTTTTGGTTGTAAGTGGTCGGGCTTACACAGAAGGAAACTTGTAGTGGGTCTGAGCCGGATACACAAACCTTCTACCTAGCTATGACAGAAATTTTGTCGCATCAGTTCTTAATCCTAGTTGATCCTGATCTTCTGCTTGATCAGAGCATTGAGTTCATTGGTAACTACCAAGATTGAGAATTCGATTCAAACCGCGAATACTTCGCTTAAATATATATTTTCTCTACTCTGTGTTCCCGATTGCAATAAGTATTTGAGAAGGCAATTATAAGGGATGTATTGATTTGACCTAACGTTCAATCGAAGGATATATAAATTTTCTCTGAGCGTGACTAGTTTCTAAGTCAAAACAACTTTCCTAAGAGTTATTAAAGAAGCCTATAAGTATCAAGGGATTCCAATGAAAGAATGAGGTCTCCCTCCAACCTAATCAAGCCGACTAACTAAGTCTATCATTCAATTATTTTAGCATGATCAGCCTTTTACATTCCTTAGTATAACCAGTAACCTAGTCTTAATTTATGATTAGTGGTAACCCAATAGTTGTAATCCAAGGTCTACGCTCATACACTAGATGATTTCATACCCTTTCTAATACAAGAGATTGTTTTATCGCTTAGGGTCAAAAGTTGTCTGATTGAAATTTGAGTTGCCCGAACTTGAATTTGACTACGCTCGAGCACTTCACATATGCTCATACCAGCTAAGGAGGTCATAGGGTTCACATTATCAATTTATTGGATTTCCCATACTGTCAGGTCTTTCTAAATCTAGGAGCACCACTCAAGGTCCAAAACTCTAAGGGCCTATTTGGCCAGTGGTCTTAAGTTGTATTAAATGGGATTGCATTGCTAATCCCACCTCGGGATTGGGAATGGCATGTTTGGGAGGGTGAGATGGGATAAAAATCAATTTCATAGGTTTTGGAAAATGAGCCTTGTGTTGAAAAATGTGAGATGGGATTTCCAAATCCCATGATGATGAATTTTCAAGTGTAATTTGAAAGGAAATCTCGAGGTTTACTTTTAATTGCGTACCTTCCAAACATGGTATTGGAAACCATGGGATACACCCAATCTAGGGACAATAACTTACACATGCATTTATTGTTACTTTTACAATTCCATCCATCCTAATCTCTTCTGATGCAGTTGATCGAACGGGCCCTAAATGTCCCATCATTTGGAGGTTATGAAGGTTATGGAACACAAAAACGTGGGTTTGAATGCTCAAATGAAAGGGAATGAAGAAGGTAAACAGCTATGAGAGAGGGATTTGAAAGGATGGTGTGAGTGGTGCACGAAAATGAAAGGAGAAGCACTTGGAGGGGCAATTTGAGTGAGGATTTGGGTGTTTTCTTGAGAAAAAGAGAGCTTGGAGGGGTAGTTTGTGAAGAAGGGGCATAGTAGAGGGGTTTAAAATTGACCCACCGTGCATTAGTGGGCCATACAACGCCCTAGAGGCGTCAGCCTGAACCGGCCCGCCCGTCCAGGCCCGCCAGGCGGCGAGGCCTCGCGGAACCAGCAAGGGCCTCGCCGACCTCTGGACCTTCTAGCGAGGGCTCACCGGTGGGGCGAGGTCCTCCTACCTCCTAGACCCTAAATGCATTCGGGACCCACCCTGGGTCCCCCTGGATACGCTCAGTTAGGCCCCCGACTCCATTTTGAGTCGTTTCGGGACATTTCGAATAGTTTCTGATGTACATTCGAATTTATCGATTGTTGAAGGCTGCGATGGGGTAAATCGTGGTCTAAACCCATCGATTGACGGTCTAAGGGTGATCCGAGGTCGTCTCAAGCGATCACGGATGTGTATAGACCCAATCTCAGCGATCGTTTTTGGTGAATTTCGCCAATTGGCGAAACTGGTAAACCTAAGATTATTTCTACATTTTTCTCACACCCACCTAGGTCAAAATGCATTAGCGTATATCGTATGACCATAAACCAGGTCCGGTTTAATCCAAATCATGCTCTGATACCATCTTGTAACGTCCTGAAAATCGGGGGTCGAGCATAAGCTCAACTCCCGAGTTCCAACGCATCACTTATGCAACATAGATAATGATGATTAAATGTTGTCCATGTTAGTGCATTAAACATGAGTGGGATTATACCAAAACAATATATCATACTCCAGAGATGCTTAGTTTAAGCAAGTGAAAGACTGTAATAGATATATAAAATATATAAACTGTTGTAAGTCTCCTGAGTGTGAACATGTTACCAGGTTAAATAATTATGTGCAATTTTCCAAAATATACAAAAGGTGTAATGTTATCTAGGTAGCATCCCAGAAATCCCCGTCGATCAGGACACGGCTCACATGAACCCGCTTGAAAACTACATGTAGGAGGATGCCTCCTCGTCATCCTCGAAGTCCGGCTCCGCCTTGTAGGCATCGCCACCACCTGCAACGAAGACAAGGTCTGGTTGGTGTATACAACACCGTCCTGTAACGTGAGAGTGAGCGATCAACTCAATGGAACAATAAAGCATAGGTTAATATATTATCAATTCAGTCAAGCAGTAATGATAAAGCAGTACAACACTCATATCCTAAGTACTCTTGTTAATGCAAGAATGATATGAAATAATGATGCATGCCCTCACCTACGCTCCCTCAGCGACTTCATCTCACGATCGCGGCATACAACCCTTCATCAGTGCTTGACCTGCTACACCAAACACACACGTAATGCAGTGCATGCATGTGATTAGCCAGGTTCTTACTTAAGTTTATTCATACAGCAGGATTGGAAAGCTTAGGTACCTCCCCTATATCATTTCCCAAACAATGATCCATTCTAGGGTCGTCAGTCCTAGTAAATCTCATACGATATTGCGGTTCTAGGTCACTACAAAGGGCTCGTCACCTGATCAGTGTAAGCCTAGTTTATACTCTAGTTGCTACGGAAATGCTCGTCGCCTCAACGCAGTCTTGGAGTATGCTCGAGGTCACTACAGAGGGCTCGTCACCTAATCAGTGTAGGCCGACAGCTCGAATACAGTATCCCATACCACCGTATTCAACTCACAAGGCGGTGTTGCTCACTGGTCACTACGGGGAGGCTCGTCGCCCCAGCGTAGGCCGACAGCTCGACCACGGTGTCCCATACCACCATGTCCGGCTCATGAGTCTTAGCAAATCGAGGTACCAAGGTTAACGGGATTCACTGGTGAGTTTGGTACCTTAGATTCAAGTAGTAGCGTCCATACATGGCGAACATACATCAGGTCAATCGGGTTACTTGGTAAACTCGACTAGTACAAGCGCACATCGATTTGATCGACATGGAGTGCATAAGCATTCCGCGTGGCCTAACCACTGTCGCCAAACGACATACGACTCGGGTTCGTCGAACGTATCTATCGTGGCTGAAACCATTTGGCCACCAATCGTAAACAGCTACCGATTGCCTGTACTACATCGTAGCCCCAAACACATTATGATGTAAGAAATATATACATGTGGTAATCATACAACACTTAAAAATCATTTCAACCATGGATAGCATTTGGAAATATAATGAAACACATATAACATGCCATGTTACATATACATATTCTACTCAAACACACCATATAGATTTACAGCTCATTGAAGGAATTTATATACATAGCTAAGGTGGTTGAGAATCCTATCTCAACTACCTTATTAACTACATTTCATCTAACGACAACTCATTCAAGCATTTTGTCAAATACTTAGCCTACACATAACTAACATACATGACGTATGTTGATTTCAACATATAATAGGACAAATCCTTTCACCGAGGAGCTATCTAATACACATCAATCATGTTCTTATATTCCATACATATGGCAGGCACAAATCATGAATCCATATCCATTCAGCTATTTCAACAAACACCTAGACTACACACTTTAACATATATGTATTAGACTAGGTATAACATATATCCTGGTAAGCCCTTTTACAAGGGAGTTGCCACATACACAACGAGCATATATTTATGGTTAATAATCATAGCAAGCACAGATCCAAATTCCATATTCATTCAAACATATCAACAAACACTTGGAATTCACTATATTCAACATAGTTCATATATACGTGTAAAGTGCGGAAAGCGTCATATCTAAGCATGTGATTGCAATCAAGTCAGTCATAAATCATTAACTAACATTGAAAGCCTTGAAAACCATAACCTAAACATCTAAAGTCCGCACCTTTCACCGGTAGACTCGTAACGATCTCAATTTAAACACTAAGCCTTTGTCTACGGCACAACGGCAACCTATAACAGGGAATAGCTTAGCTATTCCACCATATGTTCTATTTGAATCTCTAAAATAAGTTAGGGTTAGGATTTCTTACCCAAATACGGAGTCGAAATTGCCGGAATAAAGATACAGAAGCAGTAGCCAAGCACGTGGAGCGATGGGATTGAATCCCAGTAACTCTCTTCCACTTTCTCTCTCTTTCCTTCACTCTTTGCTCTCTTCTCTCTCCTAGGTTTTTCAAATTCGTATAGAATGAGAGAGAGAGAGAGGGTTTCAGGTCCTTATATAGGCCCAGAACTCACCGAAATTACCTTAGGGCCATGATATACTTAGGTTATAGCCAAAATCCATCTGTTTCGGCTCAACGGAGCACTTCTGGAGGCCCATTTTCTACATGCGGTCGGACTTAAGCTCCCTAACATTGGATCTAGGTCAAGCTAAGTTTTCAGTCCGATCGAATTTACAGATCGACCGTGACGGACCAGTTTCAATTCAACAGTCACCGGTACTCGATTAGGGCCACAAGTGGACTGACATGTGTTGAAAATTTCCCCTGATCCGAGGGTGTAATTGGGTCAGATTCTGACGGTCCGAAAACTTAAATTTGGTCTGCAAGCGAATGACTCAAATCACTCAAATCTGAGTTCACTTTCTAAAAATATTCGCATTTCTCACACACTTTGCTCCGAGCTCAAGTTGTGCGTTTCTGGATACTATTTGGATTTAATTTCCGAGATGGTTATCAAGCCCAGTAAGGCGGTCCTAACCGTATAGTTTCGGAGTATTCGGACTTTCGACGTACGGTCCAGGTCTGATACGGAGTTTCAACGCGCTCCTGAGAGCGACCAGGGATAAGATGGGTCCTAAGTTTTAGGGTAATGTAGTGTTAACGGTTCTACTCGTTTTTGGTCTTGCAGTTCGTATTTAAAGTGGTTCGAGCTAATTCTATTGATTGTTCAGTTTGGCACTCAACTATATTATGCCATAATTACGACAGAATAAGGTCCTAAGGCAGTTCTACGCACCTTTCTAGCATTTTTACCTAGTTTAAGTATTGTTCTTCATCATTTAAACTTTAGGATTAGTGTCTAATGGGAAAGTACTTAGAAAAATCTAAGGGACAAGGTGGTGAAAGGTGAGATTTTAAAGGAAATGGGTTAAAAGGGGATTTGAGGCTTTAGGATTGAACTCTGAAAAGTTAATAACGTGTTACGATTAACCCATTGCCTAAGAACGTCTATTTCCAAGTTGACAAAAATCTGGGGTGTTACATGATGACTTTTGGCTTTGATCGGGCCTTCTCTGATCCATCTTGAACATGAAAGTTTCCGCGACCCACTCTACATCAGTACCTCTGTGTCCACTAAGCAATAACTTGGAACTTTTTACTTCACTAAGATGAGAAATAAGAAATATAAGACTTTTCTCTCTCATTGTACAAGAAATTTCCTACCTAAGAATCTTAAGGAGGTACTACTCTTTCTACATGTATTCCATTTTTAGAGACCCCAAAAAAAATAGCATTGCTTAAAGCTTAAGAAAACTAAGCTTCACGGCACATTCTAAGAGATGAGATAGAAAATTTCTTGCCTTACTCTAAGCTCACAACAACAAGCTCTCCTTTTGGGATAGGGATAAGCCTAGCGGTGACTAGAAGGCAGGATTAGCCATTGAGATATTGGGCTTCCCTGTACCACCACATTGCCTATTTTTCAAAACCGAGAAGTTTTAATTGCAAGGTGATGATTTCTTCCCCGAGCTTTCCACTTTCAAATTAGTCTAAGGAATAGTTTCTATTTAAATTACAATTGGTAAGTTATAATTCATGATCACTTGCACTAATTGTCGAGTCTTAAGGGATAGTTTCCATTTGAACTACAACTGATATCTTAGAATCCATGATTACTTGCAATAGTTGTTGAATCTTACATATTAATTTCCATATGAACTTCAATAGACATCTTATGTCTATGATCCGTAACCACCTGCGATAGTTAGTGAGCTTTACTATAAGCATCTATCTTGTATGCAAACATATATGTTGTATCTATACACTTTCTCCTACTTATGGATTGCTTATGAGTCAGTTATGAAATTCGAATAATTACATCAATTAGTGGTAAGCTCTACTTATATACGTAAAGCCATACTTAGGATGCAACGGGATTGCATGTGCTTGAAATGGGCCCTCGACTTGGAGGTTACCTTGGGAGGTGGAATATTAATGTGGGTTTACCATCCATAGATTGTTGTGCCTACATGCCTTTTGGGGATAACCTCTTTACCGCCCTGATTTAATATTGCCCTACATGACCTCTTTACCACTTTGATTTAGCATTTACCTTGTGCGACCTTTTTATCATTTCGATTTGTTATTTGTTTTATGTGACCTTCTGGTCACTTTGATTTGATATTTGCCATGTCTGGCTTCGATGATTTATCCTAATATAACCATATAGTGGTAAGTCCTACGTATTGAACTATGATTGACCACTAGTCTATAGGATTCCATTAAACATCTTAATGTGGGATTCTCATGAGCCGGGGATGGTGGCATGAGATACTATGCCCAAGCTGTCGGCCTACACTGGGCGATGAGTCTCCCATAATGACCTTTGAGCGTTATTAAATGGTAAGTTGTAACCGGAATAATAACGGATGGACTAATCATGCATTCATAGTATACGGGCGATGACGGGTGGCTAATTTTAGATGTCGTAGCACGTGCCCTTAATGTGGTATTGTTTTGCTAGCTCACAAACCATCGACTATCGACCCACGTACGTGATGTATTTGGGCTGGGTCACTATGCTTGTACGTGATGTACGCACGTGATGTGCTTCACTGGTGACCGACTATATACATAGGCTTCACCCAAAGTCCGACTGGCTGAGCATCCCCAAAGTTAATGTGCACTCATACATCCATGCATTTAAATAAGATTGCATCTTATAATGTTTTGAATGCCTTATTTCTTTAAACTATGCTTGACTAATGCGGTGGTGCTTAATCTTGAGAGGAATTTACACTGAGCCACCCATGGATTATAGACTGATCCATCCATCTTATAGCCATAAGTGGTGAAATCCTACTACAGTGTGCGTGGGTGTGTGGCGAGTGTGTAAAAATAAAAATAAAATTAAAAAAGGTTTCGAAAACCATGGCATGACACTAGAAGACTTCATTGTTATTTGTAATAAAGGGCATGGGAATGGACGCCTATAGATTCTCCATATCTTGGACTAGAATTTTATCTGGTGAGAGAAAATTAAAAGAAACAACATTTAACACCATGATACAGTTTGATGATGGTTTATACTCATATTTTTTTTTTTTTACTCGGTCCCAGAAATTGGAGGAAAGCATATTAGATGACTTACATTGAACAGTCGGAACCATGTGTTCCAATTTAGAAAGTAACACTGATTTTATCTCTTTAATAGATATGATAGATGGAGACTTGAAGGATGGTCCACATGAAAATACGTTCAACGGCCCAAATTGAACAAACTAATTCCCATTAATTGAAGTTAGGATTGTTCAATGAATCTGATTGATCTACAATGCATCCCACAATCTGAACGGTTGATTTTGAGCTAGTGTTTGTCATGTATACTGTTTGTGACTGCCTAAGTATCAACGGTTACATTAAATAGTGAATGGTCCAAATTCAATATCACAAATGGAAGTGATCAGCAGCTAATTAGGATTTTTCAATCAATCTATTTTTGGGGTTATGTCTTATCTAAAGTGGGTCCTACATTTTGGACTGAGATGATTGGCCCCATTTTCCTGATTCGATAATTCTATCCATAAGATCCATGCCTATAAGTTTGGACTGTTTCGGTGATCCAACCGTTAGAATTGTCTAATCTGGAAAATATTTTAAGAATCTACCGTTAATTATGGGCTCCTTCTGATCAACCGTCAGGATCCAAGTACGGTAAGACCTGCTTGCGTAAACTAGCGCATTAGGACGCTATTCACATTTCTCTTTTTAAAAGCGTTCCTAGCAACGCACCAATATAGATTCTAGTCTGAAATCAAGCTGCCTTCTACCGCGTGATGATCTGAACCCTTCATCAAGAAGCTGACACTGTAGATGGTTAATGTCAAAGATATCTCACACATAAGAGATCTCATCACCCATACAAAGTCGATTACAATCAACCGTCCAGAGAAAGTACTTCTGCAACTCACCTTTGCATGAAAAGCGATGATCTCCTATCAATGAGATTCTTTCTATGTTGACTATACACTGAGAAATGATCAGATACAGGGGCTGTATTTGAAAGTTACTATAAAGTGGGACACAACAGCTAAATCAATGGACATCAACTTATGACTCATTGTCCTCGTGTGGCCCACCTAATGAATGAATCAGCTTGATTGTCATATCAAGTGATCATCATTATTTTTTCTCATACTTTGCAAGGATTGGATATTCTACACATACGATGAAATGGAATTTTTTTCTCATACTTTGCACAGGTTGAATATTCCAATCACCACCTTTTACTACTGTACGGCCTACTTGAGATTTGAATTTGCTTGATTCTTGAGCTCATGTCCTAACATCATTTCCATGCACAAAATACCCATTTCTATCCCCCGAGAGTCATTTTAGTCACTTTCTTGTTAGTCAAAGTGAAAATTGGTATGCTTTTTTACTATATCTAAAATAGATGGAAGCACATATTGGAATAGTTATGGAGGTGGGACTTCTGTTTTAGTGGGATCTAAACAGGGGGTTTTATATGTCAAAATCCCTCTATTCTTTAAAATAACTGCCAAGCGAGCTTATGACGGATAATACACTGGAGCTCAGCTACTTAGAAATTGCATACAAAATGCTAAATTTTTTGCTTATTTTGTTATTTAACTATTGTATTGGTGGACATTTATGTAGGTTTGTTGTTAAAGTTAAAATATGACATTTGTGCAAGAGGCATTCAAAAAATAACACTGAAAACCCTACCAAGGGTTCGGGCTAGGCTAATGGGCTTTCTACGTATGACTGACAATGGGCCAGGCAATCCAAAGAGCCCAACCAAGGTCACTAATATGCGGTAGCTTGATAGAAGTGGTCTTGCAAAGATGCCCATTTTCGTTTTTTTTATCCTAGCCCATGTACCACGTTTCATCTCTCTCTCTCTCTCTCTCTCTCTCTCTCTCTCTCTCTCTCTCTCTCTCCAATGAAACAGCTCCCCAATGCTTTATATCCAAATTTGGAGAAGATTATGAGTGGTATGTTACCCTGGCAAAAGTAGTCTTGTCCACTTCATTTTTTTGATCTCTCTCTCTCTCTCTCTCTCTCTCTCTCTCTCTCTCTCTCTCTCAAATAGTCAGCTTCTTAGAATGCTCACATAAGAGTTACAGGTGCGCTCCCACCTTTCTGGGGAAAAAGAAAAGATACATGCAATGCGTAGCCTGATTTGTTGCCTTCAAGCCCATTTTTACATTTCTTCTTCTCCCTGAATGCAATCCTTCTGAGAATCATTCACCTTCTCTTTTTGGTTGGTGGGATTCACCTTCATGGCCTCGTACAAACCATTCCTCCTTTTCTGAATTGTCCTCCAATGTCTCCTTGTCCTACTGGGTCTGCGTTGTGCTAGTAGGCAGAAGACTTGGAATCTCTGTTTGTGCTGCAAAAGAGAAGCCAATCACTGAAGCTACGAGATACAAAAACCGACGGGAACCGCTATTCTATCTATTCAAACATTTCCCTTCAAAGGAAAAAACATTCACGAATTTTAATAGAGACTAAATGCTAAGGCATTACAAATCAATAGAATCAAGCACATTTAAAGAGTAATTTAACTTTTCATTTAAATGATCGAAGAGCGGGGGGGAAAAAAAAATTCCTACCTCCATTTTGCGGACTGATCAGAAGAGAGAGCAGAGACCTGGAGCAGGACAATAGCCAGTCGAGCGGAAATTTGCAGGATGTATGCATGTGTATTATGACAAGAGCTGCCACAAAGGTTACTAGGCTTGCAGTTGCCCCAATTATTGACCCACGCCCACGCCCCAACATTTTATGATCATGGCTATCATTCTCAGTTGATGTGGAATTATTGATGTTCTGACTGCTCGGCCTATTATCAGGAGTGATATTTGGCGGTGGACGGACAGTGTTCGTTGCAAGCATATTTCCCTCAATACTAATAAGAAACATGGAAATTAATTAGTAAGAAACAGGAGATTGGATATCGGATTAATAAAAGAAACATAAGAAATAAGCATCATACATTCATAAAATGCCTACTCTTATTACCTGAGATTTGAAATGAGTTCAAACTGCTTAGGAACAACACCGCTGAAGTCGTTGTTTCGAATATTACTGAAACTTAGAGCAGTTAAAATCAGAACTGTGTACTTAGGCTTAAAAGGAGTTGAAGAATAGACAAACCATACAAAGTAAGACACTTAGTTCAAGACATACAGGTATGATAGAGGGAGACACGCCAGGAAGTGAACTGATCCAGTAAATTGGTTGTTCTGCAGGTCACTGACAGAATTAACCATGGATGGTTAATGGTATCAAAATCACATTGCAAAAAATTTAAAAAAAAAAATAAAAAATAAAATGTATAGATTGAAGAAACTTAGCCCATTAGCATACTTACAGAGCAGTAAGACTCGTCAAGGTAACAAATGAAATGGGCAGATTTCCTGTGAAACTGTTGTAGGATAAATCCCTGAAACATAATTTACACTTTAGAAGACCATTAAGGTGTCTCCTGAGTCCAACCAGAATAATGCTTCTCCCAACTCCCCACTATACCATGTATGGATATGTTATCAGAACCATACACTCAATGGACCCTGCCATGTATGGTCACAGTTTAAAAATAAATGAAACTGGCTGTCCGTTATGCTTGTCCAATTGATGTGATTTCTGAAAGTAAGCCCATCCATGATGGGCCCACTGGAGGGTACAGTTATAATCACTGTACGCATGGCACATGTATGGTGGGGATCGAAGAAAAAAATATCATTTAACTCTACAGTTTAATCAATGAAATTATGTCGGTAGAAGTGCACCGAAACTGACTGCTGTGGGTAACTGTTTTCTCATGAAATCATTTTATACTTTTTTTCTAAAATTAATACTTGCGGTAATATTTCAGGCCAAAATAATTTCCTTCTAGTTCATCTACATAACAAAGTCAGCAAATAAAATCTTACATTTGTTTTAGATTCTCCAGACCAGTAAATATGTCCCCAATGGAACCAGATAGGGAATTGTGACTCAGATTCCTGCACTTGGAAAAAAGATCGGTTGGCAAATATGAGCTGGCTACTCATAAACAAGAGAATTTAACACCCTCACTCATTACAAGAACTTACAAATAACGGAGAGATTTCAAGGAAGCTAAGGAGAATGGAATATTCTGTGTCAGCCGATTGAATGCCAGGTTTCTGCATTGCAGGAAGAAAACAAAAATATATCTTGAAATTGAGATTCAAAAAAAAAAAAAAAGAAGAAGAAGATTAAATCCTATATAGGAAAAGGAAACCCTAAAAAGTTATAGACATCTTACATACGGGTTGCACTGGGGGGCAAATATAAAGGAATTACGCCATGGATGCTATTGTTACTGACGTCCCTGTACAAGGGAAGAATATTTGAATTAGTAAAGATAAATGGAACCAGATCAAATAAAAAGCTTTGTTTGTATGTTAAGCTTAACTTACAAAGTGCATTTAAGTTCATCCAAGTGAAGCTAAGCTCATACCACGTGTAGATGAGCATGCAGGATCTTAAATACACTTGGATGAACTTAGACGCACTTAGATGAAAGTAGATGCACGTTAGAATTGAATTGGGTCCGGGCTACAAGATAAATTTCCATAAATTGGGAACAAAAGGAAACGGATTTGCATACAACTGCTGGCAAAACCACTTACAGTTCCTCAAGTGATCGTAGGTTAGCAAGTTCCAAAGCCATCGTTCCAGTGATTTGTAGCCCGCAAATTTTGCTGTTGAGGAAATAGAAGTAAAAGCAGTTTGCACAAGAAGAGAAATTGAGGACAACGATAAGAACAGAAGGTGATGTGTTACATGGATTTGATGGCATATCCAGAGCATTTGATTCCTTCCCAGCTTTCTCCACAGGGGTCACCATTTGCATATTTCCATCCAGTGAGTTGGGGTGGGACGTTAAGGGAGATGTAAAGGCGCTGCAGAGTTGCGACTGCAATGAGAAAAGAGAAGGGGTAACTCAGGAATTCCATTTGATATGCTGAGTGGAAGTGTGAGAATTTCTGTACTAAGAAAAAGAAAGTGTGAGAATTCCATTTGGTCTTTAGGCATTATTATGCACAGTATTCTCTGGGATTTCAGTTTCCACAAATGGAGCCCATGGTTCAGTAGTACCAGGGGGTCAATTTGTCCATTTGGGCCCATCTTGGATGGATGATGTCCAAAAAATCTCTCTCAGGTTGGAAGATCCTGACAGCCCATATGGACCCTTTTTTCAGTCGAAATTTGAATGTGGAATGTTACTTTATTTCTCTTCTTTGCAATTAATGGACCAATCACAAATGCAAAGATTAGGACTGCCTATTAGGAAGACTTTGCGCCATGATATGTCCATGGCGGATCCAGCAGAACAACTGGTTTGTAACTTGTCCACAGACCCCACTTCTGCTAGGAAAAAAAAAACAGCTATCCTGGGTCAAGGCCCTTGGTTTAGTAATCCTGACCATTGGCCCTGCCATGTATGGAACATGCCCCAAAAACCACCTAAATGAAACAATCCTAAGTTCTTGACCTTCGTTCTATGGCCTGAAAATAGACTGTCGAGGACAAACACAAAAACAGCCCTTATCTGAAAAAAGGCTCATGTTGGTGGCTAGGATCTTACAGTTTGTGGACAGAACAAACAAATAGTCTTGATCTCTAAAAAACTCCCCATTTGTACAAAATTAAAACCCAATCATACCGAGGTTTCCACTGGGTCAAGTATCATGTGGTTCCTCTTCTCAGATGCACAATACACATCATTTCTTGCAGACAAAAAAATGCCAGCATACCTGTGTGGTATTTTCACAGCAGATCCTTACTGGGACTGGACGATGTGTCCTTGATAGAGTGGAACAGCAGGACAAGATTTATGTAGCCAACCCCAATTAATTGGGATAAGACTTAGATGAGGGTGATTATGATTCCTTACTGTGACTACTAGGGGCTAGACTCCTGTTATAGTTCACTACCATCTCAAAAATGGTGATCTCTTCCACCATACACATGTATAGATATTCAGACCAGCCAAACCACTGAGCTGATCTCGAATGGAGTAAAACCCTAAATGAGACTGAGCAGATGATAATAACTATCTGATATATGTCATTGAATTGGTAATACTTGCTGTGTTTCTTTTAACCACCCACCAATCGGATGGCTAGGATTGCCAAATAGTGTGATTTTCAAGAAATCCTCCACCATAGTGTGCCCCACAGTTTGGATGGTTCGAATAGCAGTATGTGTGCCGTTGGTCGCTACTCTCTCAAAAACAGTGGTGAACTACTACCAGAGATTCTTTTGGACTACTACCAAAGATTCCTTTGGCACTTCTAAGCAAGTGGATTCATGGACAGATGCATATGGATGCCTGGAATGGCCCGACACTCAAGAGGTAGGTCTCACTATGAGGAGGCCATGGGCCTACCTCGTGAAGTGGGTATTACACTAATCCACATGGCCCATGCAGAGGATATGCTTTCATTTCAGTAATCTTTAGAAGTGCCAGCCTTTCACCCTTTCAAGTTAGTATATTCTCTCAAATGATCTATCAAAACTTTCACAAATATATATATATATATATATATATATATATATATATATATATATACAAACAATAAAAGGAGAAGCAATAAACATATTCAAATTACCATCCAAAGGATCGGTCACTGCTGATGTTTCAGAAAACAGTACTGCCCAGAAGATAAATGTGAAGAGAAGCAACATAATGTGATGTTTGGCCATTGATTAGAGATATGTATCTATGTTTGCCTGAAAATAGAAACACGAAATCGTAAGAAGATAGACAAAAATCAAGAAACATCATACAAAAGCGTGATATACCCCAGAGATTGCACGAAAAGAAATCAAACAAACAGTCTCCAACGAATTTAAAAGAGTAAATAAAAAAGAAAATAAAATAAAAACAGAGCTTATCAACAACTAATACTCAAAAAAAAAAAAAAAAGAAGAAGAAAAAGAAGAAGAAGAAGAAGAAGAAGATGTAAATAAATAAAGAAGCAGGATCTTGTAAAGATTTTTGAAATTCCATTTCCAAGAAAATCAAAATATTAAAAAAGAGCCTACTGATTTCGTAGCAATTGGGTAAAGAAAACAAACCTTAGAAACTATTGCCAAAAAAATGGGAGAACCTTGTAAAGTGTTTTGAAATTCTGTTTACAAGAACAGAAATAAAATAAAAAAAAAATCAAATGCTACAAAATGCTTTTACAGATTCTCAAGAATTTGGTTCAACAACTTGAAAGTACATTTTTGAACTTCTAGGATGAGGTAATTTGTCATTTGTGCAGATTCCTCTGACATCTCTACCCACTGAGGTATTCCCCTTTTTGAAATTCCTAATTTCCGGCAAATGGTTTTCGAAATTCTGTTTACAAGAAGGGAAATCAAGAAAACTCAGATGCTTTAAAATGCTTCTGTCAATAGATTCTCTTGGATTCGGTTTGAAAAGACAGTAATCAAGATCGTTTGCAGCTAAAAAACGCTGCAGTGAATCAAGTAAAAGATTATTTTTAAAAAGAAACTACTCAAATCGAAGTCTTCTAGGATCGGATAATAAAGAAGCATAAGAAAAATCAATCAATTCAGATCGTTTTCAAGAACTAGTACCTAACCAGTCACAGCTTGAAACCACTCAAATAGATTGAAGATTATCAGTAAAAATCATAAAAAATCACTCAATTCAAATATTATGAAAGAAGAACACAAGTATTCCAAGATGAGATGGAAGAAAGAAAAAGATTGAAAGGAAAAACACAGAATAAGAAAGAAGAGATTGTAAGCATGATGATATTACAACAGAAGAAGAGCAAGAGATCGACCTTCCAAAAGATGTTGAGGAATCTAGAGACTTTGAGAATTCCAGAGATGAGAGAGAGATCCGTTGATTGCTTGAGAGAGAGAGAGAGAGAGAGAGAGAGAGATTGCTAGATGAGAAGGATAGGCCTCGTGCTTGCATTTTATAAAAGTGCCTCTGGCGGGAAGACTGTCCTGTGATGTACACGCTGCGTACAACCGTCGTTGTCGAGGATTCCCCAACCTCTTCGCGGCTTAGGTGTTACCCTTACTGTGTGGGGCCACCTTGATAATTATTTTGTGTATCCATGCCGCCCATCTGTTTTCCCATCCCATTTTAGGACGTTTTCCTAAACATTAAGCTGATCTAAATCTCCCGTGGACCACACCACTAAAAAAAAAAAAAAAAAGTGGTGAATGACCTTAAAAACCTCTTTTAGACCACAAAAGTTTTGGATCAAGATGATCTTTGTATTTTCCCTTCATCCAGGTCTGATTGACAATATCAATAGGTTGGATAGAAAATAATCATTATAGATATGCTTACGGTCATATCCGGGAAATTTTTAATGTTAGGTGTTCGATCAACACTGTTTCCTATGGTGTGGTCCACCTTATGTTTGGATCTTCTTAATTTTTTATCATTACCTCCTAACATTCTCGTTAAAATCGGATGGACGGCGTAGATATACAACACATTGTCAAGGTAGGCCCCACGGTGACAATCCTCTCCCCTCTTCTTGATGGGCGGGGTTGCCTGAAGAACCGATATAGGGAGGAGCCATTTCTCATGGCAGGATTGATCAGGACTGTCCATCTAGTAACCCTCATTCTGGAATGTCCTATGTTTCAAAAAATAATTCTTATCAGATGCTCATAGTCATTGATTTACTGCACTAAACGTTGATTGTTAACTGTTTTTCTTCTTTACCGTTGATTTAAAGGCCACTGTTATATCCATAGTGGGATCCATTAGATGGACAGTCAAGATTGGCCTAATAACTTCTTAACCAATATCATGCCACGTGTACATCTAGTAAGATGTCTCTAGCATATTCTCGCTCTAAACATGACATGACAAATCTGATATGTTAGTTTGCATCACCTTGGAAATGGTGGTGAATCCTAATCTTCGCATGTAACACCCATTTAGAGTCATCCAAACCACTCAAGTTGTGTTTCTCTTGCCGATGGAGCATTTATCTCAAATTGCACTAATAAAAAATTTATAATCATTCAATTAGTGAAAATTAAATAAATGGTAAGTAATTTTTGAAGAGAAAAATCAGATGATTAATATTAGCTTGTCAATGATATGTTTTGATTTACCATCATCCACAGTTGGTTCAAACGATTGAACCGTATGATTACTCAATTGCAGGGGTGTACACCAAGTCAAACCGAGTCCAGTTGGGCTCGACTCGCCACTAGCTGACCCCGCTTGAACTCGGCTCAGCTCGGTTCAATCAGCAGGTCAGCCAATTTGAGCTGAATTCGAGCCAAATTCGAGCCTCTGCGGCATTTTCACAAATTCATGTTGTGCACTTTCAATTTCTCACTGTTTGTAAAACAACAGCAGCTGTTTACAAGTATTTCATCAAACACCTTGTAAGTAACATCAAAATAAAATAAAAAATAGTATTTGTTTCATATACATACTTTCCTTGCCACCAACCAACACTTCGTTGAGTCATTTCATCAAACACTCGGTGAGCAACATCAATATCAAAGTAACAAAGTCACCAAACTAGTTTGATCCAAGTTTGATTCGAGTTGGGGTTCGATCCGAGTCGAGTTGAGCTCTGGCAAGCTCAAACTTAGTTCAAAAATTTTTTAAGCTCAAAAAATCAGCTTGACTCGACTCGAACTCAGCTTTGAACCGAGTCGAATCGAGCTTTTTTGAGTTGAGTCAAGCGAGCTAACCAAGCTAACCACCATTTAACTAACATGAAAGATGACAATAGATGTTTGAAATGTGTTTGCATTGATGCGTGCCGCATTTTGGAGTTCTATTTTATTTTTATTTTTTTTTGGATTAATATGTCAGTACAAACCCTATTTGGAAATCAATATTAAGACCTCAATGTTGAAACAAGGTTATGGTCGTTTAATCTACCACTTAAGCTATGGATATATGTAGTTTAAATTAGCTTAATGCATGCCATGTATACAATATTTGGATACATGCATGTCAAGCATCATAATAATTGAAAGTATCAACTGTAAGCCATCTAATCTTCTTATGATAGAAAATGCTTATTAATAGAAGGCAAAGCGAGGGAGTAAACGAAGAAGGCATCAAATACTACAGCTACCTGATCAACCAGCTCTCATCCAATTGTCTGTATCTCTCTCTCTGTCAGGCCAGGCTGAGGCCGATGCCTAGCCTACATATAAGTCCCAAAAAAATGATGAAGATATGAATTTTAGGTAGACAACGTGGTCATTGAACGCCCACCATTAAAAGCTTCCTAGGGTCCATCATAATGTTTTTTTACAATCCAACCAATTCATTTTTTGGAGCAGTATTTTAATCAGACAACCACAAGAAATTTATGTTGAACATATGATTCTGACAAAAAATGGGGCAGAATAAAAACTCAGAGTGCCACGTACAAGATAGAAAATTGGGGGAAAAACTTTCCTACCATTGAAACCTTCATGGGCTCTACGTTTATGTTCGTATATCATACAAATCATTTATAAGGTCATTCCAAATAGGATGAAGTAAAATCACAAAAAACTTAACCTAATTAGAAGCTTTTGTAGCGGAATGAATGTTTCAATGGTAGTCACTGAATCTCCATTGTATCCTCTCGTGTATGAGACTCGAGTTTTGGATCAACTCCAGTTTTGGTCTAATATATTAAAATAATATCACAAAACAGATGGACGAGGTGGATTTCAAACAAACATCATGGCGGGCCCCACCTAGCATCCCAGCTCAGTAATCTCTTTGAAAGGCTTTTGCAAGAAACCCGCGGGAGTGCAAGCAGGAGAGTGTATCTCTCTCCGCGAAGTGCACAAGACAGACGTAAACTCACTCTCAAACTCGCGCTTTATTGCGCCTTCATCCAAACCATATGTACGGCTGACATCATGGTCCACACGGAATGATGTGCATATATATATATATATATATATATATATATATATATATATATATAATCGTGAATACATGCCAATACATAATAATAGTGCACCTTCGCCGTATAGAGTGCAATTAATACATGGCAAGTAAGCCTAGGGCATAAAAAAATGAGACACTAATTTTCTGTTGGTCCACACCCCGAGAAAACGGTGGGATGTCTACTTACGAAACTTTCATGGGCCCACAACAATGTTTACTTGTAATCAAACCTGTTCATAAGTTCACACAGACTTACTGAAGGGAAACCACGAATATGAGCTTGATCTAAAACTTCTGTGACCCGCAAGTTTTCAATGATACGCATTTAATTCCGAATGTTTCCTATTGTGTAAATGGGGTAGTTCACTCGAGCGTTGGATCTGCCTCATTTTTTGTCTCACACACTAAAATGAGGGGCCAAAATGAATGGATGGCCTGGATAAAAAACATACAACATCGTGGTGGGGTTCAAATAGCTTTGAGAACAGCCGCCAGGCTAGTGTTGGGTCGCCAACCAAACCACTTCCGGCCCATGCAATGCACGAAAGAAAGTTAGGACCCCAGCACCAGCCAGCTTGTGTCAAAGCTATGTGGCCCCACCATGATGAATGTGTTTTATTCACACCGCCCATCCAGGTTGCCAACTCATTTTAGCGCATGGGCGCAACAATGAGGCAGATCCAAAGCTTAAGTGGACCACACCATAGAAAACGGAAGGGATTGAACACTTTGTTGAAAACATCTTAGGGCCTGCACCAATGTTTATTTGCCCTTCATAAAGTCACATAACCCTAGATGAAGGGCAAACACAAATATCAGCTTGATCCAAAAATCATGTGGCCTCTAAGAAGAGGACACCAAGAAGTTTTCAACAGTAAGCGTTCAATCTTCAATCCCTTCTCTTTCCTATGGTGTGGTCCACTTGAGATTTGTATCTAACTCATTTTTAGCCGCATGACCTAAAATGAGCTGGCAAAATGAATGGACAGTGGGGATAAAACACATACATTATCGCGAGGCCCACATAGCTTTGACACCAGCTAGCTAGCTTCATGCAGGCTAGAAAGTTATTTGGTAGTAAACCGGCCCATAGTTGTTAAAGTTAAGGCCCATGCAAAGCATGTTTGAAAGTTATTCAGTCAGGTACCAAGAGCAATCCCTTGGCCAATCAAATTCCACCATTAGTACCCTTGTCCCTTCAAAGATGCTCACTGCAGCCTTGCTGGTGTTTTTACATCATCCTTCACGATTTGTGATCTTCTTCCAAAGATGGCTCTGGTGAGTACTCAACGAGTTTCAACAGAAGGCAATGAATAGGGTGGGTGGACTGCTGTTTATGGGCCTCAATGCCAAACTGCATTCAACGATCAGACAATCATAACCATCCAATTAGTGGCCCATAAAAAGATTGACAAAACAAGAACGAAAGAAGTTTGTTTCCACCATCCGTTTGCAGGTGACTTCAGTGGGGCAGGAAGTCAAATTGCCACGGTCCACATATGTATGGTTAGAATTACTGTAGGCGCATCATAGCTACGGCCGAGCCACGCGGGCCACAATATGGTGGTAAGAAGGTATAGTTCCATTTCACGTTTGAACACTACATACTACGTTCAGTATGGAGGAAAAGGCAATGAAAGTGTCTACTCATCCATCCGTCTAAGGAAAGGGACCCACCTAAGCAAAGGTGATTGGGGTTGTTTCATATGCTTTGGTGGACCCATCAGCCCGCGATTATTTGCTTTTTCAGAGGCCTTTCTTTCGCATATGGTTTTCTTCACAGAACATTTCTGCTCTGCAGCTAGACAGGTGAGAGTTACCCATTTTCAAAACGGTGGTAGAGCTGTACACGAATCGAGTTAGTTCAGTCAGCTCACTCGACTCACCTCAGCTAATCACCTAAGGTGATTAGTGTTTGATGAAATACATGTATTGTTACTGTTTTTTATGCTGCTTCGGCCATGTGTTTGAGAAAATATTGCACAGGCTCGAACTGGCCCGAGCTCCTGACTGAACTGAGCCAAGCTGGCAAGTTAGGCTCGAGAACTGAGCTGAGCCGAGTTCGAGCTGGGGTTAGCTGCTGGCCAAGCCAAGCCAAACTGTGCCAAGATCGACTCAGTTCAACTCGTGTACAGCTCTCGTTAGCCCCATTGCAGATAAAAGATGAGTTTGAAATCACACTTACGGTGTAATCTTAAACCATCTGATTCCGCCTGTTGAATTTGGACCATCAACAATAATGATTTTTTAACTGTCTTTTGATCGCTGCCAATTAGATGTGACCTTTGGGCTATGCTCTATCCATTATATGGCCCACAATTCGGACACCAGATTCCCAAACATGAATAGCTGAAGCATCACTACCATTTTGAAAACCAAGATGAACTATCACCTGCCTCTAGCCCAGCGGCCCTAGTTTTATATTTCTGAATAGACTGCCAATGGGTATCCAGACCCATTGGTACTCGGTGAACCTGACCCAATTTCAATGGGTCTGGATCACATCTTTTGGACATGTTAAGAATTCAGATTGGGTTTGGGTCTCACCCTTTGGACTAGGTTGAAAATTAGGTCTAGTCAGGTTTGGGTCAGGTGGGGTGTGACCCTTGGGCTATGCTCTATCCATGATATGGCCCACAGTTCGGACAGTCCAGATTCCGGCACATGCACAGCTGAAGCATCACTGTCATATGAAAACCAAGATGAACTATCATCTCCTAGCCCAGAAGACCTTGTTTTATATTTCTAACTAGGGCTGTAATGGGTGTATCTGGAGCCCTTGGTATCCCTATGTACCTGACCCGATTTTAATGGGTCTATCACATCTTTTTTGAGCTGTTACGATATCAGATCAGGTTTGGGTCTCACCTTTTGGACCCAGTTGAAAATTAGGTCTAGTTGGGTTTGGGTCAGGTCCACATCACAGACCCAGTTTAAGTCATGTCAGGTGGGATGTGGGTCGGGTTCACTTAGTTTCAATAGTATAATTATGTATCTAACATATATTGATGATTCTAGCAACAAATCAGGTTCCCTAAGCCACAAGCATGAAATACCCCAATTACCCACCGTTAACGTGTCGAAGTGGTACGAGTGTGTGAGATCTACGTCATCCATCGGGTGGGCTGAACCGTGTAAATGTTTTCACTTGTTCCATACCCAACTCAAAACCTAGAGATCCAAATGGGAACCCAATTCCAATCAGATCTGGGACCGAGTCCTCAAGAATTAGACCTGAACCCAATTAGCCAAGGTAAGGTACCATAGGACCTGATCCGAACCCTACCCGTTGACAGCTCTATTACTAGCAGGTTTTCTATACCCCTTTTATTATCACATGCAACAACCTATAGATGAAGGGAGCTGACATAAAAAGCTCCCAGTAGTTTCTTCCATGACCTGCATTCCATATTCACATCAACCTCTATAATTGGCCGTCTATGGGCTAGTTTCTGTCAGTGTCATAAACATCGATCACATAACCTACTATACTTCCTATGCACAGATGTGAAAATTGATGTAGATGTACTCACTGGTTATTGTATAAACACTTGTTGAGTGCAGATGAGTAATCCCCAAACTGCAGGTCAGTCGGCGGCTGCATATCGAAAACATACGAAACTGGCCTCGACACTGTCAGTGGCCTCTTCGTGCTGTTTCTGTCAGAGAACTCCCCAAAGGTTGATTCGTCGAACGGGAATGACTTTGAAAGGAAGAAGAAGCATTCCCTTCCCAATCTCTCCACCTGAAATAGCAAATCATAATTGATCAGCCCTTGAATATGAGGGTAGGAAATTATCCATATCAACAACCTGACTGATTATTCATGAGATCAAATAAATAGCAATTAGGGATATGATGATCGTTCCCAATATCTGCATCATGATCTTCATAAGAGGAAGATGATCATTCCCAATATCTGTGTCATGTGTATGCAGGATGTGGAATTGGTCGACCATTTTTTTGTGCATGGTCCTTTCCTAGAGAAGTGTGGGTGAGGTTCTTAGAAAGCTTTAGGATGGAGTGGATGATATTGGAATTCACTGAAAGTCTCTTCCAAGCATGGCAGGGAGGAGGTGCTTGCAGGTATTTGGGCTTTGAGGGGTGAAAGGAACAACAATGCTTCTGCAATTGGAGCGGATTGGTTTCCCACGTGTATAGGAAGGCTAGGTTGGATGTGTTGGAGTGGGTTCATGTATCGAGTCCTTGGTCGGTTGTAACTCTCCCCAGTTCTATGCATTCTGCGGCAGTGAAACAACAATATTATCCTTGTCCACTAGACTTGAGCATTGTGGGGTGCATGTTGGTGTGTATGGCATCCAACCCTTTCAATGGGTGCCCACCGCAATGATGATTAGATGAACAAAAATCAAGCTGATCCAATCATCAGGTGGGCCACACCATAAAACCTCCAAATTCACGTGTGGCCCATTTGACGATTGGATTTGCCTGATATATGGTACATCTGATCATCATGGTGGGAGGCACCTATCATACGGTTTGAATGTCATACACACGAGCGCACGTGAGCATGCACCATGCATACCCCATAATGCTCAACTCCATTTTGTGGATAGAAAAAAACCAGGCACAATTCAGTCATTTCAACCACAAAGAAGCACATTTTGGGACTTCAGCAGAGCAGAGGCATTGGGTAGTAAAATCAAAACTCCTGAAGAATTTTACATAAAAATAAAATAAAATAAAAAATCCCTAGAAAGAGAAAAAAATAAACAAAAAAAAAAAGACCATTATTTTTTGTTCCAAAATGTTCATGCCGTACTATAGCTGTTGAATAAACAAAGTTTTCTTAGAGTTAGGAAATTGAGTTTTAGATGTATGCATAAGGAAAGCCATGTGCAATGAAACATGTAGGCATGGTTTGGGGATGAACTTTTTCTAGTATATAGACAAGGAAATTATCGGCTTTATCATCAACATTATAGTTGCCATAGCTTACATAGCTTTTGTCAACAACAATAGCAATCACCACAAGACACGGAACATGTATGTACACAACTTCACAAACCGTCTGTATCTGTCATGGATGGCAAAGATCGTCTAATGGGAAAGGAAATAAATTGGAAGTTTATGTACTTGTCTGTGTCCATAAATATATACATGCAAATATGGATAGATGTAGGTAAGTGATTATAATGCAGTACCAGTCATTGCTTCTTTATATATAGACTGCATAAATATTGCACAGTCTATTATTACACAACCCTTCAACCAATAACTTAGGTGATAACACAAGTAAATAATCACATGAGGCAAATAATATAACAAATACATATAACAGAAAAAGATGTAGATACAGCTATACATTTAGAGCAATGTTATTATGACGCATGCTTTATAGAATTCATGCAACGTGATCACCACCCTACACATGGCATGTGTTAGGATCTGTGGAGCCTGATCATTAGAGTTGTATTGTTTATCCAGACTGCACTGTCACAGCAATTTCATAATTGCACAGTGTTTTATGTAAACCCTAGTTCGTCTTGGGGTAATATATATTCTGTTGCGAGAAATAGAGAGGTCATTGTATTGAGTGCTGCTACTTTGTTTTTGCCTTTGAGCATAGTGGATCAGTGTGAATCCGTGTACATGCCGAAAGGAAACCACACAAATCTGTGTTGTGGTTTGCATCTTCTCTTTTTTCTTTTGATCGATATTGCTGGATATAGTCGAGAAGGGATCTTTCTCCCAACAGCATGCATGTATTGAGATCCAGGTATTGATCCAGTTGATCACCACATTGACAGCTTACAGGGCAAAATTATAGTTTATGGGACAACTCTTAGTCCTATTGTCACAAGGTTTTTGTCTAGATAGAAAAAGCGAAGTTGGAAGCCCTGACCTCAAAATAAGGATTGTCAATCGGCTGGGCCTAGGTTTGTCTTGGGCCTGAATTTTGAACTGTTCAGGCCAGGCCATCAGGCTGGGCCACCATTCAAATTTTTGCATCTGCTAGGCCCACAGCCAGGGCAATGGAGAGTCTTATTCAAATTGCACAGTTGGGGCCACTACCGCTAGGGAAAGGCCATCTCAAATTGCTGTTAGTCTCGACTGATGAATGTAGACTTCGCTTATTTTAGATTAAAAAATCCCTTTTTCAGGTTAGTAATTTTGATCAGATGGCTATCACAGCTGATGACCTTGCTTTTTGGCATATGGCCCATTAAAATGGTGGCCCAACTCATCAACAATCCCAATCACGGTACACAGAGGTCCATACACTCAACAAAGATTTCCTGGTGTACACTTAAAAGAACTATATGGATCAAACTGAACCAACTCGGGTCTTTGTCAGTCAATGTCCACTGCCTCAGGTATGAATCAGCAATCACATTATTAACTGATGCTAGATATCTTAAACAATGATAAGTGTCAACAATCATTGATCGATAACAGAAATATTTAAACTCCTAAACCTCCAAACTTTTTTCCCTATCTGAAGCAAGATATTTAGGCAATCAAAAAATAATTCTCGTGAGCAATGACAGCACCATAAAGCTAACAGCATCCTAATTAACATTAGGGTTTTGATAGGATAGGGTGCCACCGTACCACATCACCATACAGTGGCCAGGTTCCACCCCCAGGTTGCATCCTCAGAGTGATCTGAACCGTTCGTTTTCTCACTACTACCATATAGAAGTTATGGTCTTAGAATCATGCTTCATTAATGATCCCGACCTTTGAAATCTTGGTTTTGAATACGAGCCATTTAATATTCATCTTCATACACAATCACCAGTTCAACAAATGCTTCTTATGATGGCCCAGGTAGCATAGAGTTCAGAACATGAACAGTTCAGATCATTGTTTAAGATGCACTCGGCAGTGGAAACCAGTCCCCATACCATGTTGTGGTTTGGTGGTAGTGGTACCATACCCTAGCAAAACCCTTGACATTGTTGCCTTGAATGAAATTGCTTCATATTGGATTTTATTGACACAGCTACAATGAGCATCAGATTGCTTGATACAGTAGAATATAAAATGCAACTAGCTATACAAACTACCACCCATACCTGTAGCTGCACAAATCTGCTGTTGTTCATGGTAATGATCACCTGTACATCATACAAGGTGTCTGCCAAAATCCTGATTGCAAGAAGCTCAAAAAACTTCTGAACCCGGCAGCGTTGTACATCGAAGTCTTCATCATCGACTGCGAACACTGCAAACCAGAGCACACACAGTACTTCTCTCCAGGGGATGGTGGTTTCTCCTTCATTTGTGAGGATTGAGTGGTGTGGATCACACGATAGTACTGTAAGACCCATAGCCGAGGCATCAGATGAGGAATATGGCTTAGACGTAGTGGCAACTATCCTCGTTGGATTACAATGGTGAGAGAGATTAGATGAAAAATGCAGATTGGTATCATCTATTACAAGAATGCAGCCATCTGCAGTTGTAGGCAACAAGGCTAGAAGCAGAGCAGCCTCAGCAACTTCATCTTCAGGCAAACAATAGCTTGGGCTGTCATGGATCGGCGCAGTTGTACCAGAGTCATGTGAAAAGAAACAAGAATCTCCATTACGACAACCCTGTTCATTCACATCCATCAGAGGTTAGAGAAAATATGATTTGTTCAATGGAAAAGGACCACAGGATTCTCTATAAAGGAGTCTTGTCCAATCAAAACACATTTAACCATTTTACGAGTGAATTTCCTTGTTTGGTCAATCATTCTTTAACAAGAGTACAGTGTTTTGAATCAATGGCATTTCCACTACTGCAGAGAAGAAAGGAGGTCTTCTAAGAAATAGTTTGGGATGATGTCCATCAACCATTCAAATCAGTAGAGACATGCTTTAAAGAAGAGAAATTATGATGAAATGAATCCCGGCAAATGACTGACCTGAAACGAAAGGAAAAACTTGCATGTGGGTCTTTTTGCTTGCAAGGAATGAGAAAAGACACACTGGCTACCCTTGTTGCACAAGCCATTCATGAAGAATCTACATAGAGAAGTTTCATCTGTAACATGAGAAAGTAGCCCATTTGAACTTTGATTTTGATTCAGAGAAGTGTCTTCTGTGAATTGGACCCGTATCTGTTAAAAATCAGGAAAAGGAAACATCAGTAATAACGAAAATAATCCCCAGATGTGCACAAGAAATAATACCTCTTTGATAACTGCGGCCAGGTTTTCAGCCACAGCATCAGCTTGGAATTGCTTGGGAGCCACAAATGGTAAAGAAACACAACTTGTTACAGCCGGAGAAAGGCCAGTATCATCCTTGGCAAGGGCATCCACATCACTTGGCTGAGAATGAAGGAGACATGTGTGCTTAAATTCATAAGGATCGTAGTAAGAGGGTAGTCCATTTGCCATGGCCAGAAATTTAGGCCGAAAGCGGTGCATTGCATTGAGTACATCTTCATCTGCATTGCAAAGGCAAAACAATAAGATATCGCTGATGAAAGTGCAGTTATGATATTTTGTATTGATCAATGCTGAGGAATCCATACATATTTCAGAGACATGATGTAGTGATGTCTGCACAAGATTGTGAAAATGGCACCACTCCTGTTCAATCTTCAACATCACTGATTGAGTAGTAGACTTTGGCTCATGAACCTCGACTAGTTGTTTAAGCTGTTCCAGACGATGCTTATCCTTCGAAGATAAAACGTAAAGTTTCAAATTCTATCCACAGAAGAATGCATATTTCAGTACCCAGATTCTTTGAAGACAAGAACTTTTTTTTTCTTCTGCTTTGCCTTTTTGGTTATTAATCACTCTTATAGGAAATGCAACTAGTGTTTTTCAGTTTAAAAAACAAATTTTATAATTAGATATAAGAACTACCTTAAGGCATACGGGCGGGTTTGGGAATGATGAGAACTCATGAAAAAGTGGATACGAGGAACTGGTAAGGAATCTCACTAGCAGAGAGACAAGTGACTTTTCAATTACTGTAGATTTATACCTAGATTTGGCATTTAGCTTGCATCTTTTTGCATTGGTTTTGGATGAGTTAAACATGCAATTACAGGAAGAGGTCCCGTGGTGTATGTTGTTTGCAGATGATACAGTGTTGATTAATGAGATGAGGGAGGGATAAACACAAGATAGAAATATGTATGGATGCATTTGAATCTAGAGGTTTTAAAATCAATGGGACTAAAACAGAGAGTATGGAATGCAATTTTAGTGACAATAGGAATGGAAATGAGGAATTTTTTATTTTTTATTTTTTTTTTGGAAAGGTGAATTAGTTAAGATTGTTGACCAAGTACCACCAAGTGACCATTTTTTTGTTAGCTTGAGTCTATAATTCATGAGAGTGGAGAGATTGAGAAAGATGTTGCTCATAGAATAGCTGGGTGGATAAAGTAGATATGTGCCTCTAGAGTTTTATGTGATTGTTGCATACCAATCAAACTGAAGCGAAGATTTTATAGGATAGCTACAAGACCAGCCATGCTTTATTGGACAAAATATTGGTAGTCAAGGAACAACATGTGCATAGGATAAGCATAGCTAGAATAACGATGTTGATTTAGAAAAGTGGCAAGAAAAGGAAGGATAGAATTAAAAACGAAAGCATTCAAGGGAACTTAGGAGTAGCACCAATACGTTTAAAAAAAATAAAAATTAAATGAGGGGAAGTAGACTTAGATGGTTTGGTCGTGTGCAACAGAGATCAAAAGTTGCATCGATTAGGGCTTAGGAGTGAGTTGGTTCAAGTTAAGCTCTTAAAGGGCAAGGGGAATGCCCAAAAGGATGTCAATGGAGGTATCAAGAAAAGAGTTGACAACCTATGGATTAATTGAGGATATGGTCCTAATAAGTGGCATGGCAGAATAGACCCAATTAGTTGGGCTAAGGCTTAGATGATGATTCCCTTGTTTTTTTTTTTTTTTTTTTTTTTTGGGGGGGGGGGGGCGGGGTGGTATATGAAAACTGATTCAGTCGTGTAATCATGTCGCTCAATCCTTAATATTAACCCAAACATAATGTGCCACGATATTTACATACGCCTAACATTGATATTAGAGAGGTGATCACTGTGATTCCGACAAGAGAAAATGGTATAATGGTTTTTTAATACCCCACACAAGTAACACCACAAGGGGAATATGCAATAGGCAATGCATTTATAATCATTGTGATATGTGTGTTCCATTGTGACACTAGCCCACAACAACAAAAAACTTACACGTCATAAAACTCATAAATTTATTGTGTGCTACACGAGTAGTAGGATGTGGCCTATAATTTTAATAATTTATTGTGGGTGTCACCTGACTATTTGATGCAGGACATGAAAATTAGATATGATGCGCAAGATTTCAGGCTTTAGATCATAATAATTTAGAAACAATCACAATAGTTCCACATCCCCCATAAAGTCAAGCATTCAACAAGGGGAATCTACGAGTGTCCAAGCCTACACATGTTAGGGCTGAATCAATTAAAAATTATAGACCAAACAATGCTCAAAGGATAGTAGATTTATCAACACATGTAAAGGATTATTTCTCAATCCAAAGGATTCTCACGTTTCAATTCGGGAAAACCTAAGGTTTCAAAAATGGAATAGAACTTGGGGATTTGAGATGATCTAGGGTTAGGGTTATGGAAACATGGCAAAAGAGGAGTGAAATAGAGATGAGAGGGAACCTGTGATTAGCCCGCACATATGGATAGCAAACCGACCTGACACACATGCGTGGATGGCGGCCCGCACGTGTGTGGGGCCTACGAATCTGGAACCGGCCATCTAGGGCCTGGTCGGCCAGGGATGGGCCACCTTCCCTCCAAATTTCAGGCCAAACGGATAATCAGTTTGAACATGGTGGCTCCGCTGAAGTTTCAGCCCTCCTGCAGGGCCAGATTCTGGAAATCCGCTGTAGAGGAAAAATTAACTGCAAACGTGGGTGGATTTGATGAGGAGATGGCTATAGGAGATGAGGAATACGGAGGGTAGGAGATGGGGGCGATTTGGGATGGGTGTGGCTTCGCACCACGATAGTTAGCCCTTCTAAGAAGGGAGGGTTTCGCACCCAATTAGGTTTCCATAACTCAGAGAATTAGAGAAGCAGGAAAACGCAGAATTTTATTAATCATCTTCAAAGGAAAAAAAAAAAAAAAAAAACCCTACAAGGGGTTGCCTATAAAGGTGGGCATAATGGACCCGATCCTACCCGACCGGACCTGATTCGAACAGAACCGATGGCTTGGATCGGGTAGGTTCGAGTAGGATCAAGCAGATCCGACCGCTAATCGGATCGGGTTCAGGTCAAATCCGACCGGACCGATCCGTTTGGAACCGATCCGATCAAATTTGAACAGAACCGGGTGTAGTTAGTAACACGTAATTAAAAATTTACCGCTTACCTGTATATATATCTTCTATTGATAATCAGGCGTGTTTGTTTTTTCAGGCGGTGGTGAACTCACCGTGAAATCTGTCATTATGACGGTTTCGCTCGTTTGACCGATCGGATAGGGCGGCAACACCGTGCAGAGGCAGATGGGAAATAAAGCCTCCCTGGAGAGATTTCAGTGGAAATCTCGGGCGATCCAGTGGATTACCAGATCTGTCAATGATATGCTTATAGTAATCTCCAAGCGCAGGTGTATATAACATGCATACTCCGCCAATGATATGCTTATACTATAGTTTTGGATGATCAGAACCATCGATTTCTCAGGTGTTATCCATGATGGAACACGGTAAAAAATTTAAGCTAAATGGATGAATTTTACCACTGCTGTTTCTAGAGAAATTGGAACGCTGAAAGGAAACTTTTGGGGCGTGTTTGATTTTCCAAAGCTTTGGTAAATACATTTGAAATGGGTAATAATTACTTCACTGTGTAATTACGTTGTTGTTATCAATGCTAGATTTGACACTTACTTTTTCAAGCTTTACAACCGATGACATTGTGAAATATATGTGGGGCCCATCGTTCTGTCTGTGTCTTATCCACACCGTCCATCTGTTATGATAATTGAATTTAAGGCTTAACAAAAAAAAAATGAGGTGATACAAAGCTCTAGTGGACCACACCACAAGATTTATGGAATTGAACATTTACCGTTAAAAACACATCAGTGTCACTGTTTCTTTTAGTGTGGGCCACTTGAGTGTTGTATAAGGCTCATTTTTTGGCCCATCTCTCAAAATGTTATGCTAAAACTGATGGACAGTGCAGATATATCATATATATATATATATATATATATATATATATATATATATATATATATATATATATATCAATCATGGTGAGGTCCAAAAATTTAAACCAGTCGTTTTAACTCGGTTTTCCAGACGGAAATGCAACTGCATTTTCAGGATCAGTACGTTAGTTTTTGGATAGCCATCCACAATAGTACCCGCAGGATGGATGGTACGGGTTATCCAGTTATCTCTGCATGGCCCATGGAACAAAAGGCTACGGTGATCCTGAGCAGAGCAGCAACACATGCAACACGATCACATTAGAAAGGTACGTCTCTCTCTCTCATCCACCAAAAATCGAAACCGAGATCTTTCTAGCTGTGTATTCACGGCAATCGAAAGGAAGACTCGCATATTCAGTATGTCTCGGTGTATCATCTTCTTTTCCCTTTGTTGGTGCAAGTGGAAAAGCAAAGCCCCTGAAACAACCCAAGGCAAAAAAGAAAGACTGCGACGAAGTATTATACCTTTTTATTATTATAATAAATCTCTAGGAATTGTATGGTATTTGAATCTAGGATCAGCCTATTGGCTCACCAAATCCAGTACAATGATTTGCACCTTAAGATGAGCTGGAACAGATGATCATTTGAACCACAATCGATCCAGACCTAGCCAAATCCGATCTAACTCAGTTTTCCTGACCGAGTCGGACTCGAATCGGTTCAACCCAGCATGGGTTAGGATCGGATCGAGTTAGATGATCCAAACTCGGTCCCGGATCGGTCCGAGTTCGGGTCAGGCCATTCAAAACTCGAACCGAGTCGAGTTAGACCCAATCCAAATCAACTCGGTCCTATGCCCAGCTCTAGTTGCGTATTTATAAGAAAAACCTATACCCCAAAAGCAACACCATGTGCGCATACTATTATTTAAAGATGAAGTAATCAAAAATAACAACTAATCAATGCAATCTAAACCATTCATGATATTCCTAATAACGGTAATAAGCAAAACTCAAAGTCCTAGGTCACCTAGGGTAGTGGGCCACGATCATGAGAACCAATGTTGAGATCCGCATAATGATCAGGTCCACCCTAAGGAACCAAAACAGTCCTCTAACTAGGAGGTCCTCCATGGATGTCGTCATCGATCCAGATCGAAGGTGGGGTCCTCTTCCTTGCATACGTGCGTAAGGGGGGGCGTGCGTGTGCGCAAGATGTCCCCATCACTATTGACATGGAGGGACAATGTTCGAAATATCGGTATCACGTTACGTATCGCATCCTTGGGATATAGATATGTATCGATTATCGTACGAGATATATCGTTTGTATCGGGTAATTTATCAAACTTTTTGGAAAACATGGGGAAACATTGGGAAAATGGTTGAATTTTTTAATAAAATTCAAGGATTGTTAAAAAGACCTTAATACACACTTTTAAATCGTACCATCTCAAAAAAGAAGCGCACATAATAGGTTTCCTTTGTGTAGGGTCTAAAGTTATGCGTTGTCTGACTGAACTAATGCAACTATATTCAAATTGAATGCATAACATTTAGAGTGTATGTGATGATCATTTCATCAAACACTTCTAAATAATTTGAAATTGGTCTCGATTGACAGCTAGTTAAAGGAAATTTTTGAAAAAATAATAATATTTTAATTATTTTTGTTAATTTTAATTAAAATTGATTTTTATTTTCCGAAAATTAACAAGGACTTAACAAATAAATAGATCAACCCTCACACACGCTTGATTTCATGTTTGGAGTGCAACATTGGGAGGAATTGGGGAAATTTTGAATTTTCCCCAATTTTTCCTAAATCGGACAACCTACACTCAAAATTTGAAATTAGAGTGTATGTGATGATCATTTCATCAAATACTTCGAAATTAATCTCAATTGACAGCTAGTTGAAGGAAATTTTCGAAAAAAAAAAAAAAACATGAAGAACCAATGGATATCAAAATCAAAGTTCCAACTTAATGATTTTTCATGCAAACATGAAACACCAATAGATTCATAACAATTTGACACTGATTTAACATAATTCCAACAAAAAAAGGGGATCGAAAATTGAAAATGCTAACCGGATTGAACATGTGGGATATATCAGCACTACCCGTGCGTTTCGTATCGCACATGTGCAATACAAGATATATTGTAGAATATATTGGCCGATATCGTCGAAATTTAAAACATTGTGGAGGGATTCCTTTATGGTCCTTTCGACTTTGATTGCTTCTGCTACACCCAATTGGACAAGTAAAACTTTTGGGCCAAACTAACAATAACTATGTTCCCGTCCTATCGATCGTTAGAAATTGTGGGTCACATATGGCATTGCCTAAGCATGCAATGGGATAAAAAATTTGGATCAAAGCCATAGGCATCAAGTGGGGCCCACGGAGATGTGGTGTGCACCCACACTGTAGGCTCAAGGAATACCATACCAACCCTAAAGGAAAGAGTTGTAGCAGCGGTGGGCTCTCTCTCTCTCTCTCTCTCTCTCTCTCTCTCTCTCTCTCTCTCTCTCTCTCTCTCTCTCTCTCTCTCTCTCTCTCTCTTGTGGGAGAGATTCGTGGAGACGACAGGGTGACGAGTCCGTCGATAGGTAGGACTCGCTGCTAACCTAGTACCCCCTGTTAGCTGATTTCCAACAACAAAACCGCCCATTGACAAAGAGGGTGTGACGGAGTGAAAGCACTAGCCAACGAGATCAACATCATTTCCATCGACAAGCTTGGTCGTTAAAATCCAAGGCCGAAATAGGTATGCTATTTCGATTGTAAATCACAACGAAAATCTCCAATTGAGGATTCCCTAATCCATTAGGGTTGATGCCGAATTAATGAAATATAACTTTCATCAATTTGTTTGAGTAACACTAATTTTGGACCACTGATGATGATTACACATGAATAAAATTAAAATAAACTATCTCATATCAATGTTTTCCGTATCGTTATCATGTAATGTATCACACCCTTGGGATATAGATGCATTCGATTATTGCATGGTATATATCATTTGTATCACGTAATATATCACGGTTGATGGAAAACATTGGGAAATTGGTCGAATTTTTCAATGGAACTTCAAGAATTGTTAAAAAAGACATCAATACGCACTTAGAAATCAAAACATCACAAAATAAAAAGTGCACATAATAGGTTTCCTTTGTATGGGGTCCTAATCTATGTGTTCTCAGAACAAATTAATGCAAGCATATTCAAAATTTATTCATATAATTTATATATTTAAGACATGTATAAAAACACAAGCGATACTTTTAAAAGCAAATATATATATATATATACACACACACACACACACACACACACCAACACACACACACATGTGAATAATGTGTGTGGCTGTGGCTCAAACACAGAGTTGTGAAGTAGCACAAAATCATCATCTCTATCTCGACAGGACTGGGCATAGTACTGTTACTCCATAAACCAACAATACTATGTGCAGGTCATAGTATGATGATATCAACCAAGATACTATCAAACATAACGATGGTACTCATCCTCTCTTATTTGAGAAAATTCAAATTTTTCACAAATTGGCCATCTTCCCTCAAATCCCAAAATTAGAGCATATGCGATGATGACTTCACCGAACACTCTTGACTACTCTAAAATTGGGGCCAATTGACCACCGATAAAAGTGGAATTTTGAAGAAAAATTAAGATTTTTAATTAAAAAATATTTTTTTTCGAAAATCCCCAAATTACCAAGAATCACTAGATTAGGGTTACATACAAGTCTAATTTTGTATTTGGACATAGAGATCTCAACCAATTTGTGAGATGTTGGAAATTTTTTTCTTTTTTTCCAATTTTTCACTACTCAGCCCATCTTCCCCAAATCTCAAAATTGAAGCTCCAAATCCATGATTTTTCATGCAAAACATGAAGAATCATGGATTAATATCTATTTGACATTGATTTAACAAGATTTATAGCAAAACAAGGATCAAAAATCGAAAATGCTGACTAGATCGAACAGATGGGATAAACCGCACTACCTATAGGTTTCATATCTCACAGGTGGGGATATAAGATATATTGAGGGACATATCGACCGATATTGTCGGTAGTGAAAACATTATCTCAAATGTGTTTTCCGAATGAATGATATAGGTGCCTCTCTCACTGATGTAGTGACAAACAATGGCATCTGAATCAGTCGTAGTCGATCTCTTAAAAGGAGAGATGAGAACTTTGATGATTGCCACAGGTCTACTAAGATTTTACTAAACAAGGAAAAAGTGGTGTACACACTAAAAGTCCTTGGAAGAAAATCGAAAATAGAAAACAACAAAGTTCCAATAAGTAGTCTAAACCAATGTTTTTTGTATCGCTATCGTGTAATGTATCGCACCCTTGGGATAAAGATACATAAGTTATTGCACAAGATATATCAATTGTATCACGTAATTTATCGTTATTGTTGGAAAACATGGGAAAAGATTGGAAAATTGATCGAATTTTTCAATAAAACTTCAAGGATTGTTAAAAATTAAAATTTAAAAAAAAAAAAAAAAAAAATCATAACGAAAACAAGTGCACATGATAGGTTTCCTTTGTATGGGGCCCTAATCTATGTTGTCTGACTAAACTGATACAACTATATTCGAAGTTAATTCATAAAATTTATAAATGTAAGAAGACATGTATAGAAACATAAGCATTACATTAAAAAAACAAAAGAAGTAGAAAACTAGAAATATACCTATGGATTTTGAAGAAAAAAATTATTTTAATATTTTTTAATTATTTTTTATTTTAAAAAAAATATATTTTTTTCCAAAAATTTCCTAAATTGCCAAGAATGTGTATATACATGTTTGATTGCGTCTATGGACACTAAAATTACAGCTAATTTTAGAAAAGAAATAGAGAAATTTTAATTTTCCCCAATTTTCTGCATCGGCCCATCTCCCCCACATCTCAAAATCAAAGCTCAAAATCCATAATTTTTCATGCAAAAAAGAAGAATCAAGGATTTCTTACCATCTGACACAATTTACAATACATATATAAATAATCAAAACTAAAAAATACACACTTTTTAGAATCCGGCCCCAAGAAGCTTTTGGTCGCGATTTTGGAGAAATTTCGAAGATTTTCTTCCAACAAACTATAGTGGAGTGGTTGAAATCACCTTACAATGTACTAGAAAGATTTTATTTTCTTTTTCTTTTTTTTTCAGAAAAAAAAATCATTTTTTTTGAATTTTTGAGGATTTTTCAGACAAAATAATGACGGTTTCCTTTTATCCCTTTCGATATTGCACTCGGTATCAATATATCGCACGATACGTTAAGAATTTATAAAGGGGGAGTGGATATATCGCACGATATTGATACCGCATGATACATTAAGAATTTATAAAGGGGGAGTGCATATATCGCACGATATCGCGATATTGTGCGATATATTGCACGATACCATGAAAAATGGATATTAAAGCTAGGTTGTATCACTCAGTTGAGAGAAATATCGCAAGATACTGAAAACACTGGTTGAAACCTTGCACATCAAAAATACATTTTAAAAAAAATGGAAGAAAATAACAAAATTCTTAGAAATAATCCTTCGTAACTCCATGCACAAATAACCAATCCCCACATACAAAATTTATGAGCCTGCCTAGGAAATGTAGGATACCCTCTTGAACCTCCTACTCTAATTCATGTCCCTCTTCGAATGCCTGAAGTTGGTCATTCAGTGGTTGGATAAGCTTATGACGAGACTTCCTCTAGTGAGGAGCTAAAGAAAGCACAAATTTCATCTCCTAAGTTGGGAAGAAGTGTGCAAACCCCTTGCAAAAGGAGGTATAAGTATACGGGATTTTATATGTTATGAACATTGCTCTTCTAGGGAAGTGGGTCTAGCACAATGCAAAGGAAGGCAACTAGTCGAGAGAAATCATCGTCAGCAAATATAGAACTTAAAATGGGGGTTGACGAATCAATGAATCCATGGGGCCTCACATTCCTAAGAGGCTCTTGCAAAGGTTGAACTGCATTGCGGGCATCTCTCTCTCTCTCTCTCTCTCTCTCTCTCTCTCTCTCTCTCTCTCTCTCTCTCTCTCTCTCTCTCTCTCTCTGTGACTGCTCGCGAATTCGTTTTAGGGAGAATGTGTGGGGATCGGTGATGCTCCCCTCCCATCCGTGTTTCCTAGGTTCGCCTAAATATTCGTGGACAACATCCCAATTGTATGTTGTTTCTCATTCAACAAAGATGATGTAATCTAGTATCCCCCCTATACAAGGAACCTATTGGACAACGAGACCAAAGAATTTCTCAAGCTTTTGGATCTCCAAGAGGGCATCTGCCCATCCACGTAGGACTTCATCGTAGTCTTTAGGTCGAAAAAGAAATCTTGGTTGTTCATGGTCCGTTCCTTCTACCAAATGATCCACGAATCCCCTTGCGAAAAGACTGGTTATTCATCACCATTTGCATGGTCTTACAGCACCCCTCCAAAAGTGGCGGTCTTCATTTGGCTTGTGGACAGGACGTCATATCCTAACCATCAGGCATCGGATCCTCACCATCGACAATCTTCAACATTAATCAATGGTTCTCCCAAATATTTGTTTCTGGTGCATAAACAAAAAGGAAACGATCAACCACATCTTCATCCATTGCCTATTGCCCATAGAGTCTAGATCACCTTCCTACTGCTTTTTCGAACTCCTTGGGCAATGCTACGATCAATAGAAGGCCTCCTTACAACACTGCATGGTGGGAGATTTGAGAAGGAAACTACTACAATTTGGCGGCACACTTATGGTAGGTCTTTACACCATACGATTGGAAAGGAATAACCGAACTTTCCAAAATATATCAAGTTCCTCTCAAGGTTGTCAGGTCTATAAAACGCCTAGTTGTGGATTGGGCCTCTTGCGCCCAACCCGCAATTATTTGTAGCCTTTCTTCTATTTTTGGTTTGTAGCTGCTTTTAATTGTATTATTTCCCACCTTCAGCGACTACTCAATAAAATCACCGTTAACTTTCGAAAAAAAAAAAAAAACATAGGATACCTCAATTGAGTCTTACACTAAATATTGGATGCCAGGATCAGAACAATGCACATGGAATTTGATGTATACAAAATGCCAATTGCATGCTCCATTAAGGACCATGTTAGGAAGATCGAACAGATGATGGCAGAGTTGCGAGATGTAGGTTGTGTTTTGACGGAAAATTGGAAAATTAGAAAATCATAGCAATGCTCCAATCTTTACTGGATCTTAGGCCCACATTAAAGACATCCCGGATCACAATAAATCAATCAAGACCTTTAAGGCCTATTTGGAAACGTAAAAGTGCATGAAATACATGGAAATTTTGCAATGATTACAGTTTATTTTACTTGTCCCTTGTTGTCAGGGAATTTTTACTAAAACACTACCGTGAATGGGCACCATCCACACAATGGAATGGATATGACCTTCACCATTCAGTTGTTTGTGTTGAAAATGGAATGATTGATAGCACATTCGATGACCAAGAAAAAAGCTCTGATTATGATCCATGGCTGGATAGGATCTTCCCGCAGACTACTGAAGACATCACAACACTTGATGGTTGAAATCTCACTACAGAGTTTCCCTGGTGTAAATACCTTGAGACATATATTTCATCACATGACAACTATAGCAAAATCAATTAGCTAGCTATGCAACAATCAATTAGTCAGATCGTCTTACATTGCATTATTATCCCTTAGACATCTCTTTATTACTTTTCAATGTTTGAAAGAAGTCATTTCTTGTCAATTACACTATGAGTCTTCCCTATATGCACGTCTCAAAGCTTATATAAGAGCCTGAAATGAGTAGAATGAAGGCACCTTTTGAATTGAAGAAAATTTCTAAATCGTCTCTTTCTACTTTGTTTGTGATTCTTGTGTTTAGCTTGTAGGTGCCTACGCTTAGGTAGATCCTTCCCATCAGCCAACTGCGCCAGTTTGGTATCAGAGAGGGTCCCAATGACTGGGTTGAAGTCCTGGATCAACAACAATCTTGATATTTTGTTTTCGAGTTCTTTAATCATAAAATTCCTTTATTTTCTTCGTTGTATCCATCCTTTTACTTTTTTCTTTTCTTTTACAAAACCCAAATGTCCAATTAACAAGGGGACGGCTGCAATTTTGGCAGCCATCTACCCTCCATAATCCAGCCCAGTAACAGCCAAAAAAAAAAACCAGCCCTATTTTAGTCTGAATCTAGCCATATTACAGCCCATTAAAACTCCTGAAAATCAACCCCATTCCAGCCCATTAAAACCCCCAAAATCAGTCATATTCTAACCCATTAAAACCCCAAAATCAGCCCCATTCCCCCAAAAATCGGCCATATTCCAATCCAAATCCAGCCCTAAAAATCAGCCATATTCCAATCCAAATCCAGCCCCATCACAACCTATTAAAAGTCCAAAATCCCAAACCAATAACAATCCCAATCCAGCCTTATTT
Source organism: Magnolia changhungtana (assembly GCA_030180095.1). Classification (NCBI taxonomy): domain Eukaryota; kingdom Viridiplantae; phylum Streptophyta; class Magnoliopsida; order Magnoliales; family Magnoliaceae; genus Magnolia; species Magnolia changhungtana. The sequence goes on from JASAUF010000370.1 coordinate 521,157, forward strand.
CAATCCATTAAAGCCATCTCAACCCATTAACAATCTTCTTTTCTAAACCAAAGACCGCCATATATTCCGTCCATTACTTTCCGGCATCACTTCCTGATACGATGTCTACTGTAATGGTAACATGTATCAAGGATGGCTTACCGATCAATAGCAAAACAATTGCATCACCAATTATTCGCAAGGATAGCCAACCTGGAAACCGTTGTTGACCAACTACGCAGAGAACAGCATGGAGAGCAACCTGATCCCATTAGAGATCCTAATGATGATCCAAATCCACAACAAGGGTTCCAACCAGAACATTCGATGAATCAAAATGGTACAAGTCTTTGTGAGTCTGTTTATAACTTCCTACAACGGCTCTTTGCAAAGAGCCTGTGATGCCGCGATAGAGACACCCAAGAAAGATGATATCACCAAGAAAGTGTGAGTTGAAGTTCCAAACTTCACGAGTCGCCTTGATGCGAAGGCTTTTGTCGACTGAATTACAATGCTTGAAGATTATTTTGCATGGTACAACATGGACGATATTCAGTAAGTGGCCTTCATCAAGGTCAAGCTGAAGGGCAAGAATCTAGTGGCGAAGCATTGAAGACAACAATCTCATCATGGGTCGTCCTACCATCACCAAGCAAGCTGACATGAGAGAGAGGTTGGAAAGTATTTGCCTTCAAATTGCATGGATACTCTTCTCCAAGAGCTCCTTGCCTTCAAACAGGGAGCTTTGTCTGTAGATGACCACGTTGAGAAGTTTAATGAGCCCTTTGTCTGTTATAAGCTTGCAGAGACAGACCGCGTAACAAGTAACCATCATCGGGCAGGATTACACCAAGAGATCCAACGCGAGATGGTCATATAAGATTTTAAGTCAGTCGACGATGTTCATCAGAAGGCTAGGCGAGTTGAACAGCAATTGTAACGGCACGCTCTTCGATGCTTTGGCTCTCCAGCTGAGGAACCCTCTGTGAGAAAATCTTTGGATCCACATCTTAACCGGACTTCACCGCAAGGCTACCAGCCACCTCCCTACCCTTTTCAGCCATGCCCACAAATGCGAACTCCACTTATAAGGGCAGTCATGGCCCACCACCGAATTCATACTAAAGGCAACCAGCGTTACATGGACACTCATTATAAAAGTGTCCTAATCCTTCCCTCAAGCAAGAATGGCACAATGTTGACTGTTATCGTTGTGGACAGATAGGACACTTTTCTAATGAGTGTCCACAAGCCATGAACCTCCATTAATGTGTTAATGAGGACACCTACTATCCGGACGGCCATGAATATTACGATGAGCACATCAAGATGGAACAGCCATATGTAGAGCCTGCATCATAGCCAGAGGACCCCTTGTTGAAACGATGATCGAAGATGAGGTTGAAGACCCTACTCTTACCATATGCCACCTTCTTACCACCACTGAGGAGGAAAAGAAAGATTGGTGATAGACTGTTGTTTTTTGTACGTGGGTAAAATGTCAGGGTAGATTTTATAAATGATCATTGATGGGGGCAGTGCAATGAACATCGTCTCTCAAGAGGTGATTGATAAGCTCAAATTGCCAACTGAAAGGCATCCAAAACCATACAAGGTTGTGTGGGTTGATGACACTGTCATCCCCATTACTCGAAGGTGTTTAGTGTCCTTTAAGATTGGCATCTATGAGGATAACATATGATGTCACCAAATTTCGATGAATGTCACCAACATCCTTCTCGATCGACCTTGGCTCTTTAACCGAAAGGTACAAAGAGGCGATGAGGTTAACACGCATACTTTCCTATGGCAAGGTCACGATATCCATCTTCGCCTGTTGCAACATGTATTGCCTCCTTCATCTATGTCCCCATCATTAACATCGGCTGCTCTTTCTTAATTCCCGTGTTCTCATCATGCGGAAGTTCGAGGAAGAACGCAAGGAGAAAGGCGTAATGTTCACTCCAGTCACAAAACAGGTGCAGGAGCCTATTACTGACCAAGATGAGCCTATGCTTGATGGAGTCAAATCCATGATGCATGACTTCCAAGATTTGATTTCCAATGATCGGCCCAAGGAGATACCTCCGCTACGAGATATTCAGCATGCCATAGATTTGGTTGCTGGAGGATCCTTGCCTAATTTACCAGCATACGAAATGAGTCCCGTCGAGCATACCGAGTTGAAGCATCATGTTAATGAGTTGCCAAAAAAGGGTTACATCCAAGAAAGCCTAAGCTCGTGTGTTGTACCAGCCCTCCTTACTCCAAAGAAGGATAGAAGTTGGTGCATGTTTGTTGACTAGGGGTGTACATCGAGTTGAACTGGGTCAAGCTGGCCTCAGTTCGACTCGGCTCGGCCACTAGCTGACCTCATCTCGAACTCAGCTTGGCTCGGTCCTCGAGCCTGACTGGCCAGCTCGGCTCGGTTTGGTCAGCAGCTCGGGCCGAGTTCGAGCCAAGTTCGTCATTGAGGCATTTTCACAAACATCTGGACTGCACCTTCAGAATCTCACTGTATTTGAGATAGCAACAATGGTTTTACAGGTATTTTATCAAACACCTTCTAAGCAACATAAAAATCAAGAAAAAAAAGGGTGTCGGTTTCATATACATACCTTCCTTGCCACCAGCCACACTTCTTTGAGTCATTTCATCAAACACTTGGTGAGCAACATCAGTACCAAAGTAACCGAGTCACCGAAGTGGTTCGATCCAAGTTCGATTCAAGCTGGGTTCGATCCGAGTCGAGTCAAGCTGGGCCAACTCGAACTCGGCTTGAACTCATTTTCGAGCTCAAAAAATCAGCTCGACTCGGCTCGAACTCAGCTTCGAACCAAGTCGAATAGAGATTTTTTTAGTCGAGTCAAGCGAGCTAACCGAGCTAGCTCAGTCCGTGTACACCCCTATTGTTGACAGTTGAGCTATTAATAAAATCATAGTGAAGTATTGCTTTCACATTCCTCCACTTGATAATATCATGGACTTAATGTCAGGCGTTAGCGTCTTTCTCCAAGATTGATATTCACAGTGAATACCACCATATACGCATCTGACCTGGTGGCGAATGGAAGATGACATTTAAAACAAAGGACGGTCTCTACGAGTAGCTAGTTATGCCATTCAGTCTCACAAATGCGCCTAGAGTTTTCATGTACATCATGACCCGATTGTTACACCCCTTTATTGGTGAATTTGTTGTTGTCTATTTTGACGACATCCTTATATACAATAAGTCGAAAAAGAAGCACCTCAATCAATAGGGGTCCTTCGTCACAAGCGCTTTTACATCAACATTAAAAAGTGTACCTTCATACATACATATGCGGTCTTCTTATGGTACGTTGTCTCATCACAAGGTGTATGTGTGGACCCCACCAAGGTGAAAGCCACTGTTGATTGGCTGACACATACCGCTATCTCTAAAGTTCGTAGTTTCCATGACCTCACCACATTTGACAAACGTTTTGTGAGGAATTTTTGTAGCATCATGGCTCTAATTGCCTATTGCATGAAACAAAGGGAGTTTAAATGGACAAGTGCAGCAACACGAGCATTTGATAGGATCAAACATAAGACAACCAAAGCTCCAATCTTATGCCTCCCAGACTTTGAGAGGGTATTTGAGGTGAGTTGCAATGATTACAACATCAGCATTGGTATTCTCAGTCAGGAAGGCCATCTAATAGCATTCTTCAGTGAAAAGCTCTCTGATGCGAAGAAACGGTAGTTACGGTACTCCACCTATGACTTGGAGTTTTATGACGTTGTTCAAACTCTACGCACTAGCGTCACTATTTGGATGCCAAGGAGTTTGTCCTATATTCTAATCACAAAGCACTCAAATACCTAAACTCTCAGCAAAAGGTGAGTGCTCATAGTGTCAAGTGGAGTGCTTACCTTCAGAAGTTCTCTTTTGTCATCCATCACAAGGCTGGCAAGGACAATCAGGTTGTTGATGCATAGAGACATCATGCGCATTTATTGTCATCGATGTCTATAACTATTTCAGGATATGAAGTGATACAAAGTGAGTACACTGATGACAAGACTTTTAGACATATACACATACGTTCTTAGTGGAGACCATGCGAGACACCCACAATTCAGCATTCATGATGGCTACTTGTTCCGAAAGACACAACTTTGCCTACCCAGTATGCCCATCCATGAGTATATTGCAACGGAATACACGTTGGTGGGTGTAGTGGTCACTTGGGCCATGATAAGACCCTAGTCCTCGTTGGAGATAGATATTTTTGGCCTCATCTAAAATCAAAAGTTACCAAGATTAGCCAGTTATGTAGGGTTTGTCAGCTTGCTAAGAGTCAAAAGAAAATTAGTGGATTGTATCAACCACTACCAATCCCACATGCTCCGTGTGAAGATCTCGGCATAAAGTTCATCCTGGGTTTGCTAAAGACCGCTCGGAAAGTTGATTCGGTATTTGTGGTGGTTGACCAATTTTCAAAGAAATCTTATTTCATAACATGCTTGACTACAGAAGACACTTCCAAGATTGCTCAATTATTTTTTCGAGAAGTTGTTCGTCTTCATGAGCTTCTGAAGACAATTGTGTTAGATCATGATACCAAATTCAAAGTTATTTCTCGAAAACTCTTTGGGCAGCGACCAAAACCAAGCTTCAATTCTCTAGCACCTACCACTCTCAGAGCAATGGTCAAACAGAAGTGGTCAATTGTAGCTTGGGCAAGTTATTATAATGTCATGTTCGCGATCATATAACTATGTGGAACCTAGTAATACCCATGACTAAATTTGTCTATAATAACTCGATCAACAAGTCCACAAGGATGTCACCTTTTGAAGCAGTAACTAATATACAACCACGTCTACCCATTGAGCCGAGACCAAGTGCAGAAGCTGATGACTTCATCCGCTATATGCAACAAGTGCATGAATAAGTTCTACATAATATCGTTGCAAGTAATGAAAGTTAAAGAAAAATACATATACAAAAGGCCTTTTTGTTGAATTTGTGAAAGTTGACATGGTTATGGCCCGTAATTGTCCTGAACGATTACCCCTAGTACCTCAAAGAAGCTCCATCCTCACAATGCGAAACCATTCAAAATTATAAAAGAAGATTAATGCCAAAGCTTGTGTTTTTAGATCTCCCACATATTTACCTATCGGTCCCACTTTCAATGTGGAAGATCTTTCCATCTTATCATAGGCAACAATTGATGATGGTATCTAAGAACAAACCATCACACCTTCGGCCATTTTACCACCTACAGACACGATCATTAATGTTCTTAATGACCAAATCGTCTCCACGTGCCAAGGTTATAGAAAGTTTCTAGTCCGTCAACAAGGACGACCTCTCTCCAATGTTACGTGGATGACATCTATAGACTTCCAACGATTGAATCCTAACCTCTATTAGTAATATCAAGCTATTAACTCGTCAAAGTCGAGTTCTTTCAAACCCGGGAGGACTAATGCAAGCTAAACATGGGCCCACAATCTATGGGCTAGGCCCAGATCCATTAAGCCCAAGCTCCATAGTTGGCCCGTCAATAAAGAGGCCCTGACCTCCTATTTAGGTAGCTAGCTAGCAAGATCAATTCGCCAGCTATGCAATAAACAATTAGTCAAATCTTCTTAAATTGCATTATCCCTTAGGCATTGCTTTATTACTTTTCCATATTTGTAATAAGTCACTGGTTGTCAATGACATTACAAGTCTTCCTTATATGTACGTCTCAAAGCTTATATGAGGACTTGGCATGAGTTGTATGAAGGCACTTTTTAAATTGAAGAAAATTCCAGGATTCACTTTCTACTTTGTATGTGATTCTTGTGTTTAGCTTACAGCTGCCTACACTTGGGTGGATCCTTCCCATAAGCAAGCAACACCAGTCAATACTCATGTGCTTTAGGTGGGACCTAAAGCATTGTAGACTTGGCATATGACTTGTAATGTCTACTCTATGGTATAGGTGAGTGCAACCACATGCTCAAAGCATTAAGTTGGACTCAACTCCTGGACCAATTTACCTAATGGTGCTTAATTTGATTTTATCAGTGCATTGTGCAAGCAGGCTAGTCTCATAGGTGACTCTTGCACCCTCATCTACCCACCTTTAGGTATAAGAGGTTGAGATTAATTGTAGCTACTTTAGCATATAGTATGATTGCCATGATTGATTCGACCAGGTATGTATTGTTATGAAAGCGGCTTAGTTAATTCTGAATAGCATAATTCCGTGGGACAAACCCTTGAGAGAACACTACGTTCCTACGGCCATGACTACACACTTTAAGACTAATCAACTGCGGCATTATCGAGTTTTGTGGGATAATGATTTGCAAACTGTTTCTTAATTTGAACTCGATAAGAAGATAAGTGTGTATGCTAGCAGAGGGATTCTAGATCGAGGGTTTGTTACACAGCATGCCAACAACATAGTGAACCGAGATCCAATCTCAAGTCTCACCCACAAACGATAAACAGGAAGAAATATAAACTAGAAAGTAATAAAAGCATTCAAACAAACCACAAGACAAGATATACGAGGAAAAACCCCAACAAGGGTGAAAAACCACGGATGCAAAACTTCCACTATGAAGAAAAACAAAGATTACAAGGCAATATACTAACCTCTCCCTTGGAAGCACATAGAAAACCCTTTGCCCACACCTTAGAATAACTTTCTCATCATACCTAGAAAAGCCCTAGGTACCCTTATTTATAATTTAGGAAACTCCTTTCCGCATCCCAGTTGCGAAAGGACTTACGACACGAAATCCGCGAAACTCCTTTCGCATCCCAGTTGCGAAAGGACTTGCGACACGAAATCCGCGAAACTCCTTTCCACATCCCAGTTGCGAAAGGACTTGCGACACGAAATCTACGCAAAAATGCGGATCGAATCTGCATAACCTCGACTAGTCGTGGGCGGCCCCAGATGTGGCTCCACTTCTCAACAATCTCGCACTTGGAGACACATCGGCATAAACCTTTGTTTTCTTCATCTAGAGTGCACCACCTCCCCGTCTTCAAGCCTAAAGACCAATCAAAGCTGAACAGAGCTTCATCTTCTCCCTTGTGACCGCCTTGGTCAGCATATCCACAGGATTCTCACTTGTATGAATCTTCTCCAGAGTAATCGATCCATCTTCCAGTAACGAGCGTATGAAGTGATATCTGATGGCAATATGCTTGGTCCTTAAATGAAAGGCTGAATTCTTAGCCAAGTGCATTGCACTCTGACTGTCACTGTACAGCTTGCAATCTGCTTGCTTCTTACCTAACTCTTCCATAAAACCTTGCATCCACACCATCTCCTTGCACGCTTTTGTAGCCACAACATATTCTCGCCTCGTCGATCGATAGATACTATCTTCAGAATGGCGAGAGACCCAACTAATCGCGGCAAAGACTACCCAGAGTAAAGACATAACCTGTAGTTCTTCTTCTGCTATCGATATCTCCTGCCAAATCTGAATCCACGTAGCCTTGTAGCTTGATTTCCAATCCACCATAGCACAGACCTACATCCTTAGTACCTACCAAGTATCTAAAGATCCACTTCACAGCTTCCCAATGTTTCTTCCCAGGGTAGTTCATGAACCTGCCAACAACTCCCACTGCTTGAGTAATATCTGGCCTCGTGCTCACCATAGCATACATGAGACTCCCAATAGCTGACGCGTATGGGACTTTAGCCATGTAGTCCCATTCCTCCTGCGTCTTTGCACCTTTCTCCTTAGATAGCTTGAAGTAGTTAGCTCATGGAGTGCTAATCGGCTTAGCACCTCCCATATTGAATCGATCAAATACCTTGACTATGTACTCTGCCTGTGACAAAACTAGTTTCTTGTTTTCCCTGTCACACTTTATCCTCATGCTTAGAATTTGCTTTGCATCTCCTAAATCCTTCATGGCAAATTCTCTAGACAGTTGTCTTTTGAGATCTGAGATGTCCTTCATGCTTAAACCAGTCACAAGCATGTCATCAACATATAGAAGAAGGATGATATACGACGTATCAAACTTCTTCGAATAACAACAGTGGTCTGCATGACATCTCCTGTAACCGTTTCCTGACATAAAACTGTCGAACTTCTTGTACCACTGCCTCGAGGCCTGCTTTAGGCCATATAGACTCTTTTTCAGTCTGCACACATTGTTCTCCTTTCCTGGTGCCACATATCCTGTCGGCTGATGCATATATATCTCTTCTTCAAGGTCCCTATGAAGAAAGGCTGTCTTAACATCTAGTTGCTCTAGATGTAAGTCCTCTGTAGCCACTATACTTAAGACCATGCGAATCGTAGACATTTTCACTACAGGTGAAAATATTTCAATGAAATCGATACCTGCCTTTTGTTGAAACCCTTTCACAATCAATCTAGCCTTGTACCTTTTCGAACCATCGTGCTCCTCCTTCAGTTTGTAAACTCACTTGTTATGAAGAGTTTTCTTACCCTTAGGTAGAGTGACTAGCTCCCATGTACGATTAGACTCAAGAGAGTCCATCTCCTCATCCATGGACGGCTCCCACTTAACCCGTGTATCCGTCTGTAATGTATTGAGGGTCAAATATTGCATATCAAACCCCAGTAATTACCTAAATTTACGAGTATGATACTGTTTAATGGCCCGTTTTATCGTATTTGTGATGCAGGGTGTATTTACGAGCTCAGATCGAAATAAGGTGCTAAAAGCATGGAGTTAACCCTCAGAATTCACCAAGGCCATGGACGGGATTCCAGGGGACCAAGATTGGCAGATTTTCACACCAGAGATCCGAGGAAACCGAGAAACTGAAGCTCGAGTGGCCTGAATGACGTCCAGAATGCAAGATCACAGGGTTTCCACCATCCGTTCGGCTTGAAACTACATACATGGCCTGAAGACCATAAATTAACCGTGCACGTCGAATTTCGGCCGTTGGATCCTAGTGGAAGTGGCCCAACAGACAATCAGCCCATGGATCTGTGAATCGGGGCCCACCTGATATCTGGATATGCTCCAGTTTTGGTCCCAACCGTTTAAATGAGTTGAAAAAATGGAGAGACGGAGCGGATTTCTTGAAAACATCATAGCGGACCCCACGTGAGCATGAGTGTGCATAGTGCACAAGTGCACTAGCCGTGCGCAACAACAAAAAGTTGGTCAAACCGACCCTTGACCGAGCATCTTCCTCTCCTTCTCTGTTTCAAACAGCGGACGCACCGCGTCCGCTGGTTCCTCTCAGGGGGGCCCACTCCTCATCCAAATACTCAATCTGGACCGTCCATTGTGTGTAATGGGAGGGTATTAACTTCACCAAGATGGCCTTTTGAGACCATACAAGTCATTGTAAAATCCTAGCCGTTAAACGTCAGATGGACGGTGAAGTGGATAAGTTCGAGGGCCACACCAATTTCGCTAGAAAAATACTCCTTCTGCACTGGTTTTTCGCCAGGATTTCAATGGACGGGATGGATTTCTCCATAGACATCAAGGTGGGGCCCACCGATCGTCACAGAGCCGACGCGGAAAGTTCTGTTTCGTGTCAGAAGCTGCGGTTGATCCTTGTGGGCCACCATTAGGACCCATCAGTCAGATCCAGATCGTCCATCATGCAGAGGGACGAAAACCATTCAAATCCATGTTGACTTTGGTTAACCAAACATGCACACGTGTAGATGACAGCTAGCACAAAAGGACCGTCTGTTATGGTTGCAGTGAGATTTCTTCCCTGGGCCGCATCAACGGACAACAAAAACTGTCCATATCCAGTCGAAATTTGGAGGTGAAGACAATGGACGGTTTGGATTTCTCGGAAAATCCCGATCATGCCCCCACCAAATAACCAGCGTAAGTTGTGTTACTCACATTCGGTTTCAGTGCGTAAAACTTTCGCATTGTTTTCTGTTGTGCGTAAGGGCTTTGCACGCAAGCTGTCACCGACTCTTTACTCTATAAAAGGAAAGGAAAGGAGAGAGAAAAATTATCCACGGCTGGGAGCTTTGGTGGACGGGAGACAGGGAGAGAGAGACAAGAAAAGTATTTTATTTTATTTTATTTTTCTTGCTTTTATGCTTTCTTTTTCTAAGGGATTTTAGCCTCATCACCACCATGTGTGGCTAAACCTCTTAGCTAGGGCTAAGAGGCGAAGCTTGTAGCGTGATGGGATGACTCTTTGCTTGTGCCTTTGTTTAGACTGAATTGATGTTGATTTGGGTTTAATTAAGGGAATGTTTTTAGCCTTTTATGGTCTGTTGTGACTAAAATTACAATGGGTCTGTGATGACTTTGAGCATGTTCCTATTCTTTTTATGTTCATGACGTCAGGAAACCCTGTTATTCACCATCGTCTCCTGGGCATGGTCGGATGACAGTACCCTTCCTAACCTTCATACATTGATTGATTGGTTGGTAATTAATTAATTCTGTTGTTTACTTTGTCTCCTGGGCATGGTTTGGTGATGGAATCCATTCTAATTCATATACCTTTCATCCCTTGGAAATTATATCAAAGGAAGTTCAGTTCGATTTTCATGGTTACACCCTTCAACTGGATGAAGATAGGACTCTAAGTCCGGTTGAATTCTTGAAACAGGCGTAGATCTCCCTGATCTCTACAAGTGGATCCTTGGCACCCTAGTTTCCTACCTTTAAATTTCAGCAATTTTAGTTTTCTATTTCACCATATTTTCCTCATATTCATTCAATTTAGATTACATCTTATTCTAGTTCTAGCCCTAGTTAGTTTCAGATTACGTACAGGTATCAGTCCCTTGGGATTCGACCTCGGTCTTACTGAGTTTATTACTACATCACAACCCTACACTTGGGGAGTGAACAAAATGCCTCTTCAAAACACTCTGGTTCACCATTATTTGTCAACAGTAGATAATGTAAGGAGGGTGAGTATCGGACCGTAGGTCTCCTCTCCCGAGTAGACCTCCTCACAACCGGTGTATACGGCTCTGCCTCATAATGCTCCTATGCATGATCATCCTGTGGCGTTGTAACACCCGTGTCCGGTAACTCTTCCATCTCTACAAATTCTTTCTCTTCGGCCTTACTTTCCTGCGCACTGTCCTTATGCATAACTTTTTCATTGAAGACTACGTCCTTGCTTCTGATGATTTTCCTGTTTTTTGCATCCCAAAACCTGTAGCCAAAATCATGTTGCCCGTAGCCTATAAACGTACACCTCCTGGATTTCGCATCCAGTTTGTTTCTGTGCTCTACATCAATGTGAACATATGAAATGCAACCGAACACTCTGAGATGTGCGAGGTTCACTTCTTTCCCAGTCTACGTTTTCTGGTAGCCCACCATCCAATGGTGCTAAGGGACTTCTATTGATGAGATATGCGGCAGTATTCACAGCATCTGCCCAAAAGGTCTTGGGCAACCCTGCATGTAACCTCATGCTCCTGGCGCGCTCAAGGATGGTCCTGTTAATGCGCTCAGCCACACCATTCTGTTACGGTGTCCCTGGAATCGTTTTCTGATGTTTAATTCCATTTGCTGCACAATACTCCTCAAATCTCTTATCACAGTACTCTCCCCCATTATCAGATCTGAGACATTTTACTGTTTTAGCTATCTCGTTTTTTACCATAACTTTCCACTTCTTAAATACATCAAATACATCAGATTTATGCTTTAAGAAATAGACCCACAGTTTTCTACTAGCATCATCAATAAAAGTAACAAAATAACATGAGCCAGTTAGAAATATGGTTCTTTGGAATTTCTTGTATTGCTCTTCTCAACGTCAGCATAAATAGCCACTGTACATGATAAGATCCTAAAGTTAAGGACTGTAATAGACTAATCTAGGAAAGAATAAGCTACCTAAATAATTAAAGAGATTCTAGTCTATTCTGTACAAGTAACAACAAGGAAAGAAATCTAGAAGGAAGAAATCTTGGAGCATTAACAGATCATACACCAGCTTGGAAAGAATCACTCCAGAAATGTCAACAGAGCCACCAAGAGATAATACCTGTGCCGGTCTCCACACATCAGTGTGTACAAGCTCCAACAGATGTGTCTTTGGAGCCCGTCCCGTCTTCTTGAAGCTTACTCTCTTCTGCTTGTCATACACGCAGTCCTCGCAGAATTCCAAGTCAATAGACTTTAGCCCTGGTAGCTTCCCTTTAGACAATAGCACTTTCATCCCCTTCTCACTCATATGTCCCAACCTCTGATGCCATAACTGCCCATTCACTCCGGTTGATGCGTGCCAAGTGGCAGTGAATCATACGATCCTGAAGTCACGTACAAAGTACCTTCCTTCTTGCCTCGAGATATCACCAAGGCACCTTTTGTGATCTTCCAAGAATCACTGGTGAATGTCGTCACATAACCGGTATCGGCCAACTGCCCCACTGAGATCAAGTTACGTTTCAAACTTGGTACACGTCTGACATCCTTCAATTTCAAAGACGTTCCGTCTTTCTGATTTACATGAACATCCCCCTTTCCAACAATACTGCACGGCTCATCATCACCCAGGCAGACTCTCCCAAAGTCACCTGACACATAATCACGCAGAACTTCCTTACATGAAGCGGCATGAAACGAAGTACCCGAGTCTATAACCCAAGACTCATTCCTCGCATCAAGAGACAAGATCAACGCCTCTATGTCACTCTCCTTAGATAGATTCACTGAATCCTTCCCGCCTTGAGAGCTTCCTTCTTGTTTCTTGAGCGCCCTGCAATCACGTTTCATGTGCCCCTTCTTGCCGCAATGCCAACACCCGTCTTTGTCTTTCGGTCCTGTGGACTTCTTCTTCGACTTAGAACGCCCGTGTTTATTGCCTCCTTTGTTCAGCGATCTTCCTTTTCCTTCAACGTTTAGAGCATTCCCTGAATCCCCTGAAACTCCTGATGCTTTTCTTCTAGATTCTTCGCTGAGAATTAGACCGGCCACATCATCAAATTTCAACTTTGTCGACCCTAAAGAATTGCTCACAACAATCACCAAACCATCCCAACTGTCTGGCAAACTAGACAAGATCAATAACGCCCTGACCTCATCCTCAAAAGCAATGCCAACGGATTCCAACTGGCTCGTGACTGTATTGAACTCGTTTAGATGTTCAGCCACGCTCCCACCATCTGACATCTTCATGTTGAATAGTTGTTTCATAAGATGAACCTTGTTGGATGTTGAGGGCTTTTCGTACATGGTGGCTAGGGCTTCCATTAATTCTTTTGTAGTTTTCACCTTGGATATATTCAAGGCGACGGTCTTAGACAAAGAGAGTCGGATCGTTCCTAAAGCCTTCCTATCCAGTAAAAACCATTCATCATCTGTCATCTTTTCTAGTTTCTTCTCTTTTCCTTCTAGAGGAACATAGAGGTCCTTCTGATACAGATAATCTTTCATCTGCATCTTCCAAAAGGCAAAGTTTGAACCATCAAACTTCTCAATTCTAGTTTTCCCTTCTTCTGTCATCGCTCCCAATAGAACTAAACCAATAGCTCTGATACCAGTTGTTACGCAGCACGCCAACAACGCAATGAACCGAGATCCAATCTCAAGTCTCACCCACAAACGATAAACAGGAAGAAATGTAAACTAGAAAGGAATAAAAGCATTCAAACAAACCACAAGACAAGATATACGTGGAAAAACCCCAACAAGGGTAAAAAACCACAGATGCAAAACTTCCACTATGAAGAAAAACAAAGATTACGAGGCAATATACTAACCTCCCTTGGAAGCACATAGAAAACCCTTTGCCCACACCTTAGAATAACTTTCTCATCATACCTAGAAAAACCCTAGGTACCCTTATTTATAATTTAGGAAACTCCTTTCCGCATCCTAGTTGCGAAAGGACTTACGACACGAAATCCGCGAAACTCCTTTCGCATCCCAGTTGCGAAAGTACTTGCGATACGAAATCCGCGAAACTCCTTTCCACATCCCAGTAGCGAAAGGACTTGCGACACGAAATCCGCGCAAAAACGCGGATCGAATCTGCATAACCTCGACTGGTCGTGGGCGGCCCCGGATGTGGCTCCACTTCTCAACAGGGTTGTCTCCATTCGGTGTTGTCATACAAGTTTACGGCAGGCCTTGGAGAGCTTGAGAGGTTGTGTGCTAGTGTGGACGTCATTTAGCATGCAGATTGAGACACCTATATAAAAGCACAAAATCTCGGTTGGTCCCACTTCCCTGATTCTTGCTCTTTATATACAATCTCGACCAATCAAAGTGAACCCTATAGTAATATATCTCCCACTATAGGGTTGAGTGATAGATGTTAGACGTGTGTTGGACACATGTTGGGAGGGGCAACCCCTAGTGGAGCCCACCCACACATGGCAAAAACAGGTTGCTAACCCTCCACCACCTCTACTTTTCTCTTATTTACAGATGGAGAGAGGGGAATGTTGTGGCACAGCAGCGGCAGAGAAAGAAGAGAAAAGAGGGAAGAGAGAGAGAGAGAGAGAGAGAGAGAGAGAGAGAGAGAGAGAAATGAGAAAGGAAAGAGGGAGGGATGAGAGAGGAAGAAAAAGAGTGTGTGGTGTGTGTACGTAGCAATGAGGAGAAGAGATTAGAGAATGAAGAGATGGGCCTACTCTCGTGCTTGATCGAAGTCACACATATATCGGCAAACCATCATTGTCGTCGGAATAGGTAAGTGACAGGCTTGTCTTCCCGTTGTGTGGTTGACATGAGCAGGCTGCTGATGTCCGCATTTGGGCTCCCCAATTCAGTCGTGTAATTGCGTCGCTCAATCTGTTACAATAACTCAAATGTAATGCGCCATGATATCCACGACTCCGCATACACGATACACCCAACATGTTTGACCACTAACATTTTAACACTTATGTGGAAAACTGCACTCATAACCAAACAATGGCTTAGCGTCGAATTCTACAGTTTTCCATTTTCTGAGGAATCCAAAGGAGTTTTCCATGTCCAAGTGTTCAATTATTTCTGTCCAAACAGGCCCTATGAAAACTTAAAACCAAACATCTAGCCAATTAAAAATGAAACCATACAATACATGCAAAGAAACAGGAAATCAACAACTTCGCATGAAAATGCAACGGCTCATGATTGAGGTTAGCTCAAAGAACAAAAGGTTACCTTAAATACACGTTGCCAAAACTGAAAAGCACATAGATTTCCCATCAATGTCACTTCCTTTCTACCACCATGTACCACCGTCCCTTCAAAGTACTTGTCTAAGTACTCTATATACTGCACCATAAAGATAAAGAATAAGCATAAGAGTAATTTGGAAATAGCCACATGCATGTCAGAAACTGCTGGGTCAAGACAGTCAATAGGCAGTACCAAATGTTGATCACCAAAAGGGTGAAGAATGGGCAGAGGCAGCTGATCGACTAATGTTCCAATCAGAATGCCTTCCCTTAGCAGCCCAATCTCGCCAAACTTGAGTACAATCACTGAAGCATCAAATGACAATGGGAGACTCGCAAGCAGACGGCCATAAAATGTTGGCTCATACCGACCCCTGTGAGAGACTGTTTTTTCCAATGCATGAACATGAGCAAGCAAACTCAATGCATCTTCAACAACTTCAGGATCTGGTGGATCCATAGCCTTCTGCAACAAGACTTGTGGATATAAAAGTTCCAACGTTAGGGTTATGCCATGTAATTTTGGACACAAGTATGTAACTCAATCTTTACATAGGAGTGTTCGTTTTTCTTAAGCAGAAAGAGAAGACATCAAGCAAAACTATTCACGCTGGAAAATATAAGAGTAAGCTTCTGCTAGTGAGCCTCCCCAATATTATACCTCAAACAAATATAAGTTGGAAAAGATTACAATGAAAAACATAAACACATTTAAGAAATGGAGAAAAACCTTTGGGATCATTAATGGCTTTAGATTCAGCACAACAAATTGTTAGCACTTGATGCCTCAATGATAAATTCAATATAGCTGGACGTTCATGCTCAGTTAAGCTGTTGAAAAATGACCGAGTAACTAATCGGAAGATTTGACCATCACAGGTCCGACCTGTCCTTCCTTTACGCTGCTCAGCCTACAGCCAATCCTTGCAAAAGATTAATTAACGGCTATTACCAAAATCTGAAACCAACCCATTTGACTAATTCAGTACCTGAGACTTGGATACCCATACAAGCTCTGTTGCATCTTTTTTCCTATTGGTGTCCCAAAAAACTTGTAAAGATCGGCATGAATCAATGACAAATGCTACTCCAGGTATGGTGACTGATGATTCCGCAATATTTGTGGCCAATATCACCTGTAATGCAAACCCAAACTTTCAGAAAATCACCATGAAATTCTAAAGGATGCATTTGGATATCTGCATATCAGATTGTCCTTGGGTTTTCAGGCAATCAGATTTTCAAGATTTAGATTTTCTTAGCTTCTTGTCTTCTTAGAAGACATAAGTCCCCAGGTTTGCTGCCTATAGTGCTCCTCTTGCTTTCATTGGCTTCTTCCACTTGTGTCCATTAACTCAATCAAATTTTAGGAATCTGAGATCTTGAACTTGTACTTCCATAATCTTATGTTTTTCCTTAGAAGTTTAATGAATCGAATTTCGATGTTACATATAATTTACTACATCACATTAATCATTCGCAAATAAACTCAAATATAACTTCCTTTTTTTCTTTTTTCTTTTTTACTTCTTTTTTTTAACAATGGATAGTATTAACTTCAAAATAAGCAAAAAGATTATTCCAAATAGCAGGGACAAGGATATGATAATGATGATGATCCACATATTCTGCACTTTAATTGTGTTCCTGAATGCGAGGTGAGAATTTACAATTTTCGTTCTCTAATTTTGTGACTTTCATTTTCCTTAGAGCGGGTCAGCCTACGTCTACCTTCAACCAAGAGTAATCTGCCTTCTTGCCACAGATCATTTTCTTCTGTGGAGATCCTCTTACAGGTTCTGAATCTTCGAGAAATGAAAATGAAGTTTTTCAAAATGTGGCAGTTAGAAATATCACGTATGTGAAGGTCAATTTGTCATCATCATCTAAGCCTTATCCCAATTAATTGGCAGTTATATGAATCTTGTTCTGCCATTCCACTCTATCAAGGAATACAGGTCATCAAGTATTTCTTACTTACTCCATCCATGTCTTTTTGGGCCTTCCCCTTGCCCTTTTAAAGCCTTCAACTTGTACTGACTCACTCCTAAATAGTGCGGTTCTTAGTCCCTGTTGCACATGACCAAACCATCTAAGTATAGTTTCCCTCATCGTATTACCTATTGGTTCTACTCCTAAGTTTCCTCGAACGCATGCAATTCCTCTGTCTTGCCACTCATCCATCTCAACACCCTCATTTCAGCTACACTAATCCTACGAACATGTTATTCTTTAACTATCCAACATTTTGTCCCATAAAGCATGGCTGGTCTTATAGCTATCCTATAAAATTTCCCTTTCAGTTTCAGTGGTACAAGACGATCACAAAAAACTCCAGAGACATCCATTTCTTCCACCCAACTTGAAATCAATGGGCAACATCCTTTTCAATATCTCCATGCTTATAAATTATTGACCCAAGATATCGGAAGTGGTCATTTTGGGAAACTTCTTGGTTAGCAATCTTAACTAATTCCTCGTTTTCACTCCTATTATTTCTAAAATTTCATCCATATACCCTGCTTCAGCCTGACTAATTTTAAATCCTTTAGACTCTAAAGCATCCCTCCATAAATCTAGCTTTGTGTTTAGTGTTTACACCCTCATCTTGTCAATTAAAACTATGTCATCTGCAAACAACAAACACCATGGGATCTCTTCTTACAAATGCCTTGGTTAACTCATCCATAACCAATGCGAAAAGGTTTGGGTTCAATGCTCACTCCTGTTATAAGCCTACAGTAGTTGGGAACTCACTTGTTCCTCCACCAGTGGTCCTCACATTTGTTACTGCTCCCTCATACACATCGTTAACAATGTTGGTATATTCTCTTGAGGCTCCTTTCTTTCTCAATACCCACCAGATTAACTCTCTAGGGACCCTACCATATGCTTTCTCTAAGTCAATAAAGATAATATGGGCATTCGTCCCATAACTTGGTCTTTGGTCAATCACTTTCCCAAAGCTTCATAGTATGGCTCATAAGTTTAACCCTGCAATAGTTAGTGCGGCTTTATATGTCTCCTTTGTTTTTATAAATAGGTACCACGGTACTATTCCTCCATTCGCCTAGCATTTTCCTCGATCTTACAAGCTTGTTAAACAACTTCATCAACCAAAATAACCAAGTAGCACCCACATAATACCAAACGTCTATTGGTATACCAGCTGGTCCAAGGGCCTTTCCTAACTTTCATCTTTCTTAAAGCTTCTTTCACTTCAAATATCATAATCCTATGAAAGTATCAATGGTATCATGGTTCTTTCTATCCCTATGTTCTTAAAATGATCGACAGTTATTAAGTTCTAAAAATAGTTTCTCCACCTTTCGTTGATCTCGTTGTCTTTCAGTAGTACCCACTGGTTTTCTCTTTTAATGCATCTAGCATGATCTAGGTCCTACCCTTCCCCCCTCTCATTTTGCAAGTTTAAGACATCTTTCTCACCTTCTCTTTTCCCCAATCTATTGTAAAGATATCATAAGCCTTACATAGCAATCTTTTTGGCTTTTCTACATTATTCAAAATTTTCATCATTTCTAATCCCTTATAAGGCTTTGAAACATGAACACTTCTCGTGAATGGCTTTTTCTACCATCAAGTTTGCTTATATGATTGGTTTTTTCTCTCCAAATACTCCTAAAATATCTTTTGCCACTTTCCTAATGTACATACCCACCCATCTCATTCCCACATAACATTTACTTCTTCCTCAAATTCCACTTGCCTTCTTCCATCAATTTATTTCTAAATAACATTGTTTTCATGATGGAAGTTTTGGCATAAGTTTGAAGTCGACTGCCAACCTAAAGCAATCCCTCTCCTTTATCAAGGCTTGGGACAGGCAATAAGAGCACAAAACTCCCACAGGAGTGATGTAATAGAATTACATAGGTTGATTACAATCAAGTGCTGCCTAATAATCTAGTACATAGGTTTATTACAATCAACGAGTTATGTGAAGATCATTTTTACATTCCCCAAAATAAAGGGTCCTAGTACACTTTGTCTGGATTTTCCACCAAAATCATGAGGATATCGTTTTCATTTTGTTTTTCCTTCTGAAGTTGTCAAAATGGATCTGCATCTGATTTAGGGATCCCACTGGAGCCAAATTTGCACATTCAACAAGCAAATGAAGAAATATCTAACATCAACTAATGAGAAAAATAAATATAAAAAGTTATAACATGAATATTAAAAATAACACCATAATAGGGTAGATAAACAGTAGACAACAGTAACCTTTCTGTGAGACTTGCAGATCTTCATAGACATGAGTGCTTGTTCAGTGTCAATGCTGCGATGCAGAATGTGAACTTTGAAATGAGCAAGGGGCTTTAGAAGGGTCCACTGCTGCTCCAATGAGAAGTATGTTGGAAGGAAAACCAAAATACTCTTTTCCACATCAGGTTCACTTTCATGAATGTGCATCACCAGATCATGAATAAGCAGGTGCTCTTCAGGTTTCACATCAGCATTAGCAGAATAGTGGCTCAGCCCAGAACTGTATCCATCTGATGAGGATTCTGAATTTTTTCCAAGGAGCTCGGTGACCTGCTTAACGATTGATTGTTTAGATTAATAACCATATCTTTCATATCAGGTAAAGCATGTGGTCTCAAGTTAGATGTGCACAACCACACAGAAACAGATTACATATCCACGATGAATTGGAAAAAGGAAGACAGAGAAGAAGACAAGTGCCAAATCATAGTTCTACGATCACATAAATGATTTGCCACAGCAGCATACCAAGTAGTTGTTGACATAAAAAGTTATGAGGGCTTTTGTGTAATAAAGAGTTCTTGAGGGGTTTATATGTAATTTTACTAAGTTTTTTTATAAAGTCAAGAGTAGGGGGCTGACACCATAGCCTTTCCACTCTTTTACCATCTCTCTTGTTTCCTTTCTCTTCCTTCTTCTCCTTTCCTTTTCTAATTTAATCTCTCAACTTCTACTTGGTATCAGAGCGAGGTCTAGGCACTTTTTTTATGGGACACACTGTTGATGTTGTAATGCTGTACGGGTGATGTTAGCAGCGTACGATGGCTACGTTCCTTGAAGGACAGGAAAAGACAGCATTCAAAAGAGGATGAATTAAAAAATACTTGGAGATTTTTTTTCATCATCTTTGGGTTAATATTTGATGGTTCTTTTCTCGAAATAAAGAAATCTCAAAACAGTGGACCAGTTTTTATTTCTTATCCAAGCATTTTCCTAACATTTTTTTATAGACGTTTTCCACATTGATTTGGTGCAGCTAATCATCTGCCACCCCTAGAAACAAGAATTATTTCATATAGTGCGGTTTTGAGAGATTGATAATGAAAACTATGAAAAGATGGTGCTGCACTAGCCTGTTTTTTTGTCAGATTTACTGATTTGATTTTGTGTTGAGCCTTGATGGTGTCGTATAAGCCTTTTTGTTATCAGATTTACAGTTGTGGGGGTGATTTAGTGATTGATTTGTGCATTCAGTCAGATTTGGCCTGTTTAGATCAGATCAAATGATGCATCAAGCGCCATTAATCTCTTGGATCATATTTTTTCCGACTTATTGAAGATTTTTTTATTTTTTTATTTTTTTTTAAATTAGGGGGAGAAGTCAAATTTCAGTTTTTGGGCCACCAGTTCATCTCCGTACATTTCCGGGGATTCAAGTCTTATTCGTACTGTAGGTATCTATAGCGGAGACAACCCTAGTGCACAAATCAAAACTATGAAGTTGGATGGCACAAATTTCCTTGAATGGTCTCAATCCGTCAAGATGTATATTGGTGAGTGAGCAAAATGAGGGTATGTAAACGATGAAGTTACAAAACCAAGTATAGATGATTCCTCATATGATAAGTAGGAACAAGAAAATTTGATGGTGATGTCATGGTTGCTTCATCATATGCAACCTTAGATCAGTGGAGGGCTTTTTTCCTGTAGACGACCAAAGAAATCAGGGATAAAGTTACCCGAACTTATTCTCAGTGACAGAATATTGCTCGTGTATGCCAGTTACATCAAGAGATTGCTGCTGTCCGTCAGAGGGATAAAAGTTTGGCCACATATTATTCCACTCTTCAGGGCCTATGGGAAGAGTTGGATCACTATCAATTATTACAATGGGATATTGAGGTTGATAGAGAGGGGCATAACAAACGGGTTAAACAAAACAGGATATTTGCTTTTTTGGCCAGGTTGAATTCTGAATATGAAGTGACCCATTTGCAGATTTTGGGGAGAGATGAACTCCCCTCATTGGACCAAGTTTGTTCTTTTGGTGCAGAGGAAAGTAGGAAGAAGGCCCCACAACCAATTTCTTCCCATGGTGATTATTTTGCTCCTACGGCTTCCTCTAATACCTCTCGGGGTGGAAATGAACAAAATCAAAGAATGGAATGCCTGATGAGGACAAGTTGAAATGTGATCATTGTGAAAAAATACCCAACATATACGAGAGACTTGTTGGGATCTCTATGGAAAATCAGCGAAGTTCAACCGCTCTGGATAGTCATCTTGATCCAGTGGTCTTAGTGTTGCATCCGTTCCTCAGTACTCAGGTTCTACCTCTTCCACCAAATCTGTGCCTCACGCTGGGCAATCCTCGTCGACCTCAGATAGTTCATCTTTCGCAGATTTAGAACACATCCAGAGTCTTCTTTCTCAACTGGAAGGTCTATCTCTTCTACTTCCTTTGCTCAGTCAGGTATACATGCATCCACTAAACTTGTCAGTCATCCTCCATCCAGCCCATCCCGGATCATAGATTCAGCGGTGTCTAATCATATGACAGGTCTTTCATCCATTTGTTCTTCATATAGCCTATCATCACAAAGGGATAAAGTGAGAGTTGTTGATGGTTCCCTTTCATTCGTTTCTAGAAAGGGGAATATCAACCTTAATGATCATTTATCTTTGTCCTCTGCTCTTCATGTTCCAAACTTATCCACAAACTTACTGTCTATTAGCAATCTCGCCAAAAGTTTGAATTATTGTATAAACTTATTTCCTACCCACTGTGTTTTCCAGGACTTGGTAACATGGAAAACGTTTGGTAGTGGTCAAGAAGCAGATGGTCTCTATCTTTTGGACGTTGTTGTTTGTCCTTCAACTTTACATTCGAGTAGTAGTCTTTGTAGAGAAAATAATGTTGCCCAGATTAGACTGTGTCGCAATTGTTTAGGACATTTGTCCTTTTAATCATTGAAGTTGTTGTTTCCAAATTTATTTAAGTCAGTTGTGAGTCATAATCTGTAGTCTGAGGTTTGTGAGCAGTCTAAACATTGCAGATCAACTTTTCCGGCAAGTAGTCTGAGGTTTGTTCATTCTGATGCATGGGGACCTGCTCCCGTTGTGTCCATAGATGGCTACCGACATTTCATCCCCTTTGTGCATGATTTCTCTGGTTGTACTTGGTTACATCTCATGAAGACTCGTGATGAAGTACCACACATTATTAAAAGGTTTCATAAGATGGTACCCACACAGTTTGATAAAAGTAACAAAATATTCTGTGGTCAAATAATGCCCGAGAATACTTCAAAGGCGCATTGTGAGAGTACTTGGAAGAATATACATCAAAGCTCCTGCCCGTACGCTCAACAAAATGAAGTGGCCGAGCAGAAGAAGTTACTCAAAGTCTCCTAGCAGGGATGCACATTCCAAAACGTTTTTAGGAGGATGTAACAGTTGCAGCCACCTATCTTATTAATCATATGCAATTAGGGTTTTAAACTCAAAATCCCCATATGAAGTTCTCTGTCCAAATCAGCCAATGTTCATTGTTCAACCTCTTGTCTTTGGATGTGTGTATTTTATTCATGTATTGGGTCCAAACTAGACAAAATTAGATCTAAAAGCCATTCGGGATACCTCTCTAGGTTTTCCAGCCACTCAAAAAGGATACGAGTGTTATGATTTTTTGTCTAGAAAACGGTCTGTTACTATGAATGTCACCTTTTTCGAATTCATACCTCACTTTTCTAGTAAGCCTGCCTCTCTTCAGGAAGAGTTTAGTAAGAAATAGAGCGGCATCTCTCTCCAGCTTGTCCCATTCCTGTTCCTATTCCTTGCAATCCATCGATTGATGTCTCAATTAATTCAAAAAATCCTACTAATACGGCGAAGGAACTGCACGTATATTCAAGAATTTAGAAAGGGATAACCACTAAGACACTCCACTTCCTGATTCTTATTCCTTGGAACCACATAATGCACCTTTTGTTCATTCCTTTTATGTCCGAGAATAGTCTTCTCATTGCCTTAAAAAAAGGGAAGCGCCAATGTACTTCACACTTTATATCTAAATTTGTTTCATATATAACCTTCGTCTCCTTCTTACTATTCTTCCTTGTCCTTGGTTTTTTTTGTCTTTCTCGCCAAATTCCAATAGGCGGTTTCCAATCCAAAGTGGCGTGCGGCGATGATGGAAGAGATGAGAGCACTAATCAAAAAGGCAATGGGAACTGGTTACCTAGAGGAAAGGAGTTACGATAGATCGACGAAACAATAGCTGGCCCAATAGCTGCTTCAGCGGCTGCAATAGCTATAACAAAGATCGAGAAAATGTCTCCTTTTAATTGTCGACTATCAAATAAATCAGAAAATGTTACGAGATTTAGATTAACCGCATTCAGTATAAGCTCAAGACACATAAGTGCTCTAACCATGTTTCGGCTTGTGATCAATCCATAAATACCGATAGAAAATAAATAGGCACTCAAAATAAGTACATGAGTTGCAAATGGGTCTTTACAATGAAACACAAGGCAGGTCCACTGAAAGGTATAAAGCTAGATTTGTTGCTAAGGGCCTGTTTGGATTCACGTATAGTATTGTATTGTATTGTATTTGGGTACTGTTCATGTATACATTGGACGGTTTTCAGAATACATCCAAATCAATTAGATACTAATCAATGTTTGGATAGGAGGTATTGTTTGGCATAGTATACAATACGTTATACAAATCAATGTTTGAATAGGACGTATTATGTCTGCGTATTGTACAACCTTAATTGGGTCGGGTGGCCTGTTTGACGTATGGAACTTTCTGATATCTAGCCCAGATGATTTTCACGTTGAAATGTACCAAATGAACAGTCCAGATCTTACACTGCATAGCTACCAGATATCTTGTAATCGTACAAATTTCAAATTTCATCCACTGCCGAATACAACGCAATGAGTACGAAGTATTGACAGCAACATAACCCACTGACAATACTCTACCGTCGTTTCAAAAATTTGGCTGGAGTTTGTATTCGCACGCATGGGATTCAACTCCTATTCACTCCAATCCAAACACGGTAAACGTCAAATCATAACTTCTAATACGATACAATACATCCCAAAACGCGTATCCAAACAGGCCCTAAGGGATTTGCTCAGACTTATGGAATTGACTACAAGAAAACATTTACATGGGTGGCCGAGATGAACTCCATACATGCATTGATATCCCTTACTGCCAATTTTTTTATAGCATTTTATTAGCTAGATGTGAAAAATGTCCCTTCTTGAAGACTTGAAGAAGGAAGTGTATATAGGAGTATATAGCTCCACTAGGGTTCAAATTCCCTAACAGTGAAGGAAAAGTTTGTCATTGAAGAAGTCTATTTATGAACTCAAACAAGTTCCCCAAGCTTGGTTCGAGAGGTTCAGTAATGTTGTTACGAGGACTAGTTGTTCCTAGAGTCACGCTGATCATACTCTTTTTGTAAAGAGACAGAGGCAATTGATGATTGTTGTGATTGTTTGTGTGGATGATATTATGGTAACAGGACATAACTCCCAAGAAATTAAAAACTTAAAAGGAATTTTTGGCAAAAGAATTTGAGATTAAAAATATAGGGAATTTGAAATATTTTCTGCGAATAGAGGTGGCTCGATCAAGGAAATGTATCTTCATCACTCAAAGAAAGTATTGGGACTTGTTGCAGGACACTAGTAAGCTAGGCGCTCATCTTGCAAATTCTCTTATCAATCCTTATCACAAGCAAAGCCAAAATGAGGGGGAGTTGTTACCGAATAAGGAGATGTATCGGATATTGGTTGGTCAATTACTCTACCTATCTCTTACTCGACTTGATATAGCATTTACAGTAAGTTGCCATTTGGTAAATTAAGGGCCTGTTTGTTAACGCTGAATTTTTGTACTTGACACGTAATTCGGAAAATATTCCATCTTTAGTGGTGTTTGTAAACTCATAAGAAGGAAAGCGCTCCACGATTTTACGTTGAAATTTTTCCATGATGGGAGTCCTTTCTGTTGAAATTTTTCCGTTATGGGAGTCTAGCTTAATGGGGAATGAAGAATGCGCTCTGTGATTATTATTTTTTTAATCCGAAATTATCCTTTGCTAGAGAGATTTTTTCCCTTGCGTTATACACATCCCAACTTTTAACATGGGGCACTTCTATGAGCCCACCATGATGTATGTGTTTCATACATTCCATTCATCCATTTTTAAAGATCATTTTGGGGCTTGATACCAAAAATGAGAGGAATATAAATCTCAAGTGGACCACACCACAGCAAAACAATAGTGATTGGATATCCACCATTAAAATTCTCCTAAGGCCCAATGTACTGTTTATTTGACATCCAATCTGTTGATTAGGTCACATAGACCAAGATGAATGGAAAAAACAAAGATTAGCTTGATCCAAAACTTTTTGGGGGTCCAAAACTTTTATGGCCCCCAAAAAGTTTTTAACGGTCGACGTTCATTCAACATTGTTTTCCTGTAATGTGGTCCACTTGAGATTGGATATACCTCATTTTTGGTCTCATACCAAAAAATGATCTAGAAACATAGATGGACGGCGTGGATGAAACACATACATCATGGTGGGGCCCACATAGCACCGACCATCAGCCATTGGCTGGTGGCAGGGGAGTAGCCAGTCTGTTTCCGTGGACACGGATTGGATACTGACAGGTTGAGTAGCGAGACTCACTACTGAAGTTACATCACCAAGTTATGTGGGCCCCATCATGATGTATGTTTTGTATCCAAGCCGTCCATCCATTTGGAAATATAATTTTAGGTAAAGATCCAAAGAATGAGTCAAATCCAAAGCTCCAGTGGACCTCACCACAGAAAACAGTGGGGAGAGTGACGCCCACCATTAAAAACTTAAATAGGCCACAAAAGTTTTTGATCAAGCTGATATTTGTTTTTTCCCTTTTTTCATGTCTGTGTTAACTTGCGAACAGGTTGGATTTCAAATAAAAATCACAGTGAGCATTAGGAAGGTTTCAATGGTAGGCATCAATCTCCCCACTGTTTTTTGTGGTGGGGTCAACTACATATTTGGATCTGCCTCATTCTTTAACTCGTGCCCTAAAATTAATTCTCCAAATAGATGGACGGTGTAGATAAAGCACATACATCAGAGTGGGGCCCACAGAACCTGGAGACATCACTTCGGTAGCGAATCTCGCTATTCAACCTGTCAGTAGCTGATCCGCGTCCAAGTAGAATGCGGATTGGCTGGTGTACCTCACACCAGCTATATAATTGTTGTATTGACGTCAGCAAGTTCTGTGGGTCCCATCACGAGGTACGTGTTATATCCAAACCGTCCATCCATTTGGCGAGCTCATATTAAGGCTTGATACGAACAATAAGACATATCAAACTATCAAGTGGACCACACTGCAAAAAGC
Source organism: Magnolia changhungtana (assembly GCA_030180095.1). Taxonomy (NCBI): domain Eukaryota; kingdom Viridiplantae; phylum Streptophyta; class Magnoliopsida; order Magnoliales; family Magnoliaceae; genus Magnolia; species Magnolia changhungtana. Next base: position 547,911 of record JASAUF010000370.1, read on the forward strand.
AACGGGGAATTGAACGTCTACCATTGAAACCCTTTTTTGGGGTCACATACATCAAGATGGGCCTTATTTGAAGGTTTTGTTGCTACTGGTGCTCAATGCTACACAACACATAGTGACAATCTTCCCACTAAGAGGAATTGAGGGCCTTATGAATAATGATATTTTAGTTTTCTATTTATGTATTTTAGTTTGTTTGAATTAAATATAATGATTCTATTTTCATTTAATAAAAAATCATTTCTTTATAATGTAAAACATTTCTAAACGGGAGATAGGGGCAAATGTGTCAACTTAACATATTCTAGACATTTAAGATATTTGTTAACAAACATGTTGTTTCAAATTCAGTACTTAATTTTCAGACTTCAACAATAATTATCAAACAAGTTTTTTGACTTCAGATTTCAGATTCAGGCTTAAGATTTCAGATTCTGTCTTTAAACTTCAGATTTAACAAACAGGGCCTAAGTCTGAAAATTAATTAAGTGCTGAATTTTAGTACTTATTTGTATTGAATAAAAAATTGTTTGGTAATTTGTTTGAAAAAAGTCCTGATAACTGAAAATAAGCACTTGTTTCACAAAAACTTGATTGGTAAACACAAATTACAAATGACTGAAAATTGGCAATTTGTCATATTTGCCCATATTGTCCCAATTTCTATCTTTTGTATTGTATTAAACGAAACATGTTATTGTCGTGCCTCCAAATTTGGCACACTTATGCCCAATCCAACAAAAATGTAATACTTTCCCCACTCAATAAATCCGAGTAGATAAATAGTTCAGATCTTTCATGTTTGCCACATGCAATGACGTGAATTGATTGTGTAATGAGGCAAGAAGTGATAATACAAGTGTGGCCTTTAGTTCTATATCAAAGTGCATTGGTGAGACGAGCTACACCATGGACCATGCACTATATTCTTCTTAATAGAATAATCATAACCCTTCAATTGGTGTCATTAGGGAACAACCACACCAAGTGGGTGATACGAAGCACTGGTCAGTGCGTTGTGGATCCCACCATGTTGTCTATGTTTTATCCAAGACGTCCAACCATTTTGCCAAATCATATTTGTGCATGATCCAAAAAATGAGGTACATCCAAATCTCAAGTGGACCACACCATAGGAAACAATGGTGATTAAACGCCCATCATTAAAAAACTTCCTAGGGCCCATCGTAATGTTTATTTTCCATAAAACTTGTTGAATAGGTCACACAGACCTGGATGAAGAGAAAACACAAAAACCACCTTGATCTAAAACTTTTGTGCCCCTAAGAAGTTTTTAACGAAGGACCTTCAATAACCACTGTTTGTTGTGGTGTGGTCCAACTAAGATTTGAATTTGCATCATTTTTGGGCTCATGCCCTAAAATGATCTGGAAAAAATGGACAGATAGAATGGATAAAACACGTACATCATGGTCGGCCCAAAGAGCTTTTCTAGCACCAATTGGAGGGGTCAGTGCGGAATCTGAATCCTCGATTTTGGTGGAGTGGGCGACCCTGATGGTGGGGCCCACCTTGATGCATATGCTATATGTCCAAGCAGCCAATCAATTTTCCGAGCTCATTTTAGAGCATGGTCCCAAAAATGAAGCAAATCCAAATTGTAAGTGGACCATACCTCAAGAAACAATGGTCATTGAACGCCCAACAGTAAACACTTCTAAAGGCGCACCATAATGTTTATTTGGCATCCAACCTATTGATAAGGCCACATGGACTAGAGCAGAAAGTTGGGCGGGTTCAACCCGCCCAACCCGTGACCGACTCGACATTGGGTTGGGCTCGGGCAGGATGTACCGGATTTGGTCTCGAGCTTGGGCTATACAAACACCAACCCGATAAAACTTGGGTCGGACTCGAGTTGAGGTCTCAAGTTGCCCGACCCAACCCAAACCCGATCGATATGTATGTTACTTATAAATTATAATTGAGTGTGGATCGTCTGTGTTGAAGGCACGGGAAATTCCAATGCCGTCGGGTCTCATTGGTCCACGTTTTTCCGATGACTCAAGCAAACAAGATATGCCGGATTTCTCTCTCCCAAATAGAATGGGTGCTATACAACATGACTTTCAAAGGAGTACTAGTCTTATATTTTAGCTTGTTTGTTTAGAAAAAATGAAGTTCTTTACGATAAATAACTACATATATAATTAATAAAATCATAGGTCTAAAAAATTCGACGTGTTTTGAAATATAATAGACTAATGTAATAACAAAAATATTAGCATGTATCCACCCAACCAACCCAACTAACCCGACCGAGCCCACTTGGATTGGGCTTGGGTCGAGAATTCCCAACTCGAGGTTGGGTTAGGTTGGGTTAGGGTTGAGGTATAAGAACATTAGGTTGGGCTAGGGTTGAGCACCAACCCAACCCAACCCACCCGACCTTTAACCAGAACATGGACCTCATGAAGGAAAGCACAAATATCAAGTGATGAGGACATCAGAGGACCAACTCAAGTGTACCAGAGAGTCAAAGACAAAGGCGACTACCCACATCAACGCAACTCTCTTTGTGGATGGGAGACGAGTTCTAAATGGGGCCCGCCGGGCCACTTTGAAGACCGCACATTCATTGGACGTGCATCAGGAAGACCCCACTTAGGGATGATGCATGTGGGCTGCTTAGGAGAGTTTTAGTCATAGGATTTTTATTTTGTGTCTATCCGACCGTTGGATCTTTTTATTTTTAATGATATTTTAGTCAAAAGTGACCAAAGATTTTAAACAAAATCACTAACCACATTATGTGTTAAGCCTAAAGTCAAGAGAGGGAAGCTTTAAAAACCTGCTTTTTTCGGGGACAATCCAAATTAAGCAGTTTAATTTCTCGGATTTGCCGATTGATGTCCGAATGAGGAAAATCACTGAAAATAGCCTATTTGAGTGACAAGCGCTGAAAATAAGTTTTACCAAACAGGCCCTAAGTGTGGTGAGTTAGTTTATGCAAGCACCATGAGTCACTCACTTGGAGTGTGTTGAAAGGATCTTGGGGTATGTGAAGACTTCTTGTGGAAGGGCCTTTTATTTGCAAACCATGGCCATCTCAACATTGAAGCCTACACTTATGCAGATTAGGCTAGTGATGTAAATGACCGAAAGTCGACTACATTTTGTTGGTGATGTAAATGACCAAAAGTCGACTACGGGATAATGTACTTTTGTGGGAGGAAACTTAGTTACATGCAGAAGCAAGAAACGGATTGTTGTGGCGAAGCTTAGTGTAGAAGTAGAGTACAAGGCTATATAGCACATGGTGTAGCAGAGTTATTGTGGATAAAATTTCTATTATGAGATTTGGGAATTATGGTGAGTTCTCCTATGAAGCCATTTTGTGATTACAAGGCAACCATCAATATAGCCCAAATTCCAATCTAGCATGATCATACCAAACACATTGAAGTTGACAGGCACTTCATCTATGAGCAAGCTATCTCTCAAAAACATCGCCTACCATTTATAACAACCAATAATCAACTTGGTGATATTCTCACTAAGGGAGTTGTCAAGACAAAGTTAAAATATGATCTTAGCACACTTGGCATAATAGACATCTATGCCCAATGTTTCAAATATGGATACTATCGGCCGATATTATCGGTATCGCACCACTGCGAGACGACATACTCGTGATAACGTCGGGAAGATATACCAAAAAATCCCAAATTCAGATATTGGCCGATATTATCGGCGATATCGCACGATATATCGACGACATCGCTTTCTTTCCTCTCCATTATTGTCAAACATCAACGCACGGACAGTCACGAGTGGATTGCAGGGGACTCACGGGTCCCACTGTAGCTAACCACCCACATACACCATAAAAATCGGATCCGAGCAATGGAGAATCAAAAAAAAAAAAATTGAATTAGAAAAAAAAAAAGAGAAAGAAATCGGAGGTTACCTGGCTATAGCGGTGATCGGAGGTGGGCCATTCGACAGGTAAGTGCAATTTTCTTCCCATTTTCTTCATCTTCCCTTTTTCTCGGAGATTCCGGCGAGGAATCAGGCCGGATCGACTCACCGTTGCTTCCGGAACGAGATTTGAGGGGAGGAATTGGGTCGGACTGCGTGGATGGAGCCATGAAGATGAAAATGAAGAGGGAAGATGAAAAGAGGGGTGGATGGAGAAATCGGGTTGCGTACTGAGTCACGTACACTCTTATCATACCGAGTAAACTCTGTAGGGCCCATTGGTTAGCATCTCAAGTTCATCCACGCCGTCCATCCGTTTTTTCAGATCATTTTAGGGGTGGAGCCCAAAAATAAAGTATATCAAAATCTCAAGTAGACCATACCAAAGGAAACAGTGGAAGTATTGATTTCCACAGTTGAAATATTTATACGGCCCCCAATGATGTTTAGTTGTCATCCAAACTGTTCATAATATCACAAAGACATGGATGACTGGAAAAAACAATATCATCTTGATCTAAAACTTCTGAGGGCCCCCAAGAACTTTTCAACGGTAGACTTTAATTCAAACTGTTTCAGGTGGTGTGGTCCACTTGAGCTTTGGATATGATTAATTTTTCTTTCAAAAGCCCTGAAATTATACAGTAAAAGAGATGGACGGATTTGATAAAATGCATGAATCACAGTGGGCCCCACAGAGTTTACTCCGTACACAGGGCGCAATCCGCTTCGGCGGATGGAAATGGGATTGTGTACTAGTCACTCGGTACGCTTTTATCGTACTGAGTAAACTCAGTTGTGGTCCACCTTGAATGTGTGCGGTGTATCCAATCCGTCCATACATTTTTTCACATAATTTTATACGTTGAGCCTGAAATTGAAGCATATACAAAACCCAAGTGAACCATACCACTGGAAACAGTGGGAATAGTGATTTCGACCGTTGAAATCTTTTTAGTGCCCAAAGTGATACTTATTTCTCATCCACCATGTTCATAAGATAAAAAACACTTGGATGAAGTGAAATAAAAAATATCAACTTGATCCAAAACTTCGGTGGCCCCTAGAAATTTTCAATGGTAGACACTCATTTCACACTATTTCCTGTCGAGTGGTCTATTTGATCCCTGGATATATTTTTTTTTTTTTGGTATATGGTACTGAAATTAACTTTTAAAATGGATGGACGGTGTGGATCAAATATAAAAATCACAGTGGATCCCACAAAGTTTACTCAGTAACCTTAGCATATTGAGTTACTCAGTACGCAATCTGCTTCCCCGCCAATGGGTAAATACTTTACACTGTTGAAACCTTCTCCGCTGATTTCTATGGTGGGGTCCACTCGAGCTCTGGATCTGAGCCATTTTTTGGCTCATGTTATAAAATGATCTCTTCAAATGTATAGACGGTGTAGATAGAAAAAATACATCATGGTGTGACCCACGTAACTTGGTGATGTACCATGCTCCCGTCGCTGACGGGTTCACGTTGGATTGCATACTCAGTACGCTCTTATCTTACTGAGTAAACTCTTTTGGGCCCACCGTGATTACACGTGATTTATCTACGCCGTCCATCCGTTTTTACTGATAATTTTAGGCTTTGAGCCCTAAATTGAACAATATCCACAACTCAAGTGGACCACATTACAGGAAACAGTGTTGAATGAACGTTGACCGTTAAAAACGTTGTGGGAGCCATAAAAGCTTTGGAACAACCTGATATTTATTTTTTCCCTTCATCTGGGTCTTTAGGACCCAATCAACAGATTGGATGTCAAATAAACAGTACAGTGGGCCTTAGGAGGATTTCAATGGTCGATATCCAATCATTATTGTTTTCCTTTGGTGTGGTCCACCTTCGATTTAAATCCCTATGATTTACTTTATCAATCCATAAAATGATCCGTAGAAATGAATGAACGGAATGGATGAAACAAAAACATTATGGTGGGGCCCACAAAGCACCAAACATCAGCCATGAGGCCAGTGTCAGGGGGAGTAGCCAATACGTCTCCCCGTGCACTGACGGGTTGCGTGGCCATACTGCTAAAGTGACGCACCAAGTTCTGTGGGGCCCACCAAGATGTATGTGTTGTATCTACACCGTCCATACATTTAGGCATATCATTTTAAGGCATGAGACAAAGAATGAGTCAAATCCATTGTTTTATGGGCCTTAGAAATTTTAATAGTGGGCGTCACTCTCTCCACTGTGTTCTATGGTGCGGTCCATTTGAGCCTTGGATTTGACTCATTCTTTGGCTCCTGCCCTAAATTGATATCTTTAAATGAATGAACGGTACGGATACAACAAATATATCATGTCGAGTCCCACAGAACTTGGTAACGTCACTTATGTAGGGGCTCGTAGCAACCTCTCAACCTGTCAGTAGCTAATCCACCTCCCACACGCAACCTCTTCAATGTTGTAGATACGTGTCGTGCAAGGACGAGCGCGTACGCGCCTCGAGCGCTGAGCTGTACAAACGGTTGAGATGAGATCAAACTTACATGGCCCACTTTACTTTACGTGTTACAAGGTATCATGGGCCCACCTTGATGTATGTGTTGTATATCCACGCCGTCCATCAGTTTTCCAGCTCATTTTAGTCATCCAAATTTCAAGTGGACCACGGACGCGGTTTGCCTAGTGACGCTGCCATCAGTGGACCACTTGAGATTTCGATCAACCTCAATTTTTGGGTTCTTACTATAAAATCATATGGAAGAATGGGTGGAGGGCATGAACCAAAAAAAGATGCCTGTTTAACGGGTTGGATGACAAATAAACATCTCTATGGGCCCTAGGGAGAAAACAACTTTCAACCAATGACGTTTTAATGATCCCTGTTTCCTAAGGTGTGGTCCACTTGAGCTTTTTATTTTCCTCAATTTTGGGCTCATGCCTTAAAATATATTTGTTTAAAGGATGGATGGTGTGGATAACTCATATATATCATGGTGGGGCCCATATATTTAAATCAGTAATAAAAACGTTTGTATGGACCAATTTTCGAAACATAATTCCTGGCGACTTTCAAACAGCTGTAGTAAGCAATAATCAGGTAATTCCGTGTATTTACCAGGGGAAATTAAAAATCAAACAGCCCCTAAAGTGAAAAAATAATACGTTGTGAGGCCCACCTGAGTTTCTTTTATCAGGATGAATTTTGTACATTCTCTTTATTTTAATGAGTTACACCTGATTAACGGCTTTGATTGAAGGTCCACATCATGGTGGCCCCTAATTACTAACTTATTGTTGGCGTCAAATCTCATTATTCCATGTGGTGTGGCTCATCTGAGTGGTGGATCTATCTGATTTTGACTCTATCCAATCTCAATGGATAGATAAATTATTATTTTACAGATAAAATATGTCAGGAGGAAGAGGAGGGAGACAACCTGATATAGGTTGGACGTACGGTCGACCCATTCCCGATAATCGATTCGGGAGTATTTGTGATTTATGTGGTCATGTATCGAGGAGTGGTGGGGTAACCCGCCTAAAGGAACATTTAGCAGGAGGGTATCGAAATGTTGTGGATTGCCCTAAGTGCCCACAGGATGTGCGAGAACAAATGAAGACCATATTGAAAAAAAAAATGTGAAGTCAAAAGATGAACGACATGCGCGGGAGAGGGAGATTAGGGAGGAGTTGGGGCAGCCACCATATGCAGGTGAGGATGATGTAGTGGATCTCGATAATGATGATGATCCCGAATACAGACGCGCAATTTAGGAGTCCATACGGGATCAGTGAGAGAGGGATCAGAATAGGAGGTGGGACACAAGTAGACCTAGATTTGAGGGGTCTATCCATGAGCATGGTGGAGGGAGTGGAGCAGGGGGGAGTGGAACAGGGGAGAGTGTTAGGGGTGGATCAGGGGAGGGTAGTAGGCGGGGAGGAATATGGGGCATGGGCAGGAGTAGTAGCATGCGGGTGTCGGATCTACCTTCAGATCCGATGATGTACAAAGAGGCAGGAGGGGCACAAAAGAAAATAAAGGAAATGTTTAGTGGAGGGGATGTGAGGAAAAAAGTTAGAAAATTTATAGCAAAATTTTTTATATACGGTCAAATCCCCGCAAATGCCGCAACAAGCCTGCACTTCAAAAATATGATAAGTGAAGTGCAGCGTAGGGGTGAGGGTGTGCAGCCGCCCACACCAACACAGATCATGGGGAAATACTTGGATGATGAACATGCAGAAATGAAGACATACGTTGATTCGTATCAGCAATCATGGGAGATGTACGGCTGTACCGTCACGTGTGACAGTTGGACCGGACCGACGAAGATGTCGATTATAAATTTTATAGTCTATTCCAGGGGACGGGCGGTGTTCTTAAAGAGTATAGATGCGAGTAGTAAGATTAAGGATTTTAACTACATTTACAAACTAATGCACAACATCATGCAAGATGTTGGGAGGAAAAATATTGTGCAGTTTGTTACGGATAATGGAAGTGCATTTGTTAAGGCGGGGAAGGATATTCAGAGCAAGTATCATATGTATTGGACCCCCTCAGCAGCCCATTGCATCGATCTCATGCTGGAGGGGATCGAGGATAGGCCGTCGGTGAAGACTGTAATTACTGATGCACGGCTCATCACAAACTTTGTATACAACCACGGCTAGTTATTAGCCGCAATGCGCGAGAGGTGTGGTGGGGATATAGTGCGCCCCGGAGCGACGTGGTTCGCCACAAATTATATCGCCTTAAGTAGCCTTCTCAAAATAAACAGGGGTTACGAGAGCTTTTCGCCTCTCATGATTACGTAGAATGGAAAAAGATGTTGACGAAAGTAACCTATAGAATTGAGGAGCTGGTGCTGGGAAAGACATTTTGGGATAAAGTGGGTGGTGTTGTGGGTATTCTAAAGCCCATTTATGTGGTGTTGAGGATGGTGGACAATGAGACAAATCCTTCGATGGGGTCGTTGTATCCGTCTATACAGTTGATGAAAGAGGCCATCAAGGTTAAAGCTCCCAATGCATATAAGTGGGTGCATGCAATAATAGACGACCGTTGGGAAAGGACACTTTCTCACCCACTACATCAGGCTGGTAAGTACCTATATGGATTTTTTTTCCATATGCAATAATAAACGAGGGTTGTACTGATGTGTATATGTTGGTTTTCAGCGTATTTCCTAAATCCCAAATACCACTACAGCCAGAACCTCTTCGAAGATAATTCATTAAAGAGGGCTGTGCATGAGGTGTACGATCACTTATTCCCCGACTGTCCGGGGAAAGGCACCTTTGGTAGTGAGGTAAATATGTTCCGCACTTACATTCTCCTTATCTTCATCTCAATCATGTATTACTTATTCTAGTTGTTATACGCCATCAACAGATTGTTAAATTCCGCGACGCAGTTGGGATGTTTGAGTATCACCCTGCGGTGAAGTCAAGGAACGCCATGATGCCATGTGAGTCACTATAGTAAACTTTAACTTTTATATTATTTTGAAAAATCTAGGATAATGAAAGAATCTTATGATATGCAAGTGAATGGTGGTCCATGTATGGGACTGAATGCGAGGTTTTACAACGACTGGCTGTTCGTGTGCTTGCACAGACGATGTCCTCGTCACCCTCTAAAAGGAATTGGAATACATTCTCTCTCATACATACAAATAAACGTAATAGAATAGGGTATGAGAGGCTTCAGAAGCTAGCATATTGTCACTACAATATGAAGTTACGAGAGAGGTTGCTCCGCTCGGAAGGAAGAAGAAAAGCATAGGAAGACCCACTGGACCTGATGACGGTCGGACAACATGCATATGCTAAGGATGCGGAGGATGACCTAGTTTACCAGTGGGTTAGGTCGGACGACTTAGATACCTTGAATGGGCGACCAGAGCCACATATTGCGGCAGAAGCAGAGACACAAGGGATTGATGTTGACAAACATGTGGAGCAGCAGAGGTCTCCTAATGAGGCATTCGACCCATTAACGAGGAGTCCGGAGGGCAGCCCACGGCAGTCACTATCACGCGGGACACGTGGCGAGGGAACATTGTCTGACACCGAGACTGAGTCAGAGAGTGATGCGGGAAATGAGTCCGGTGATGATGATGGCGGCGATAAGGGTGACGATGACTCTAATGGCAATAAGGATGATGATGATGATGATGATGATGGTGGTGGTGGTGGTGGTGGTGGCGGCGACGACGGGGATGGTGGCGACGCGGGTGGGAGTCAGGATAAGAGGCCTCTTAGCCCTTTTACCGGGGAGGAGAATTTCTATCATTCCACGCAGGACATTGACCATGGTTCTCGTCCAGGAGAACCCCGACCTCTTCTTGTTTACAATAAGACATACACGAGTCAAAAGCTACTGCAGAAAAAGAAGACTCATAAACTTTCAGATTTTGAGAAGCTGCTGGCAAAATGCATGAGGGACACAAGCGTTCGTGGCAGGCGAGGTGGCTCTAGATTTGGATCACGGAGGGGGGAAGGGAGCTCGAGTTATAGGCCACAACATGAATCTGGATCACAAACAATGGAGAGTAGCTCGAGTTCTATGCCACAGTATGGGCATGGATATAGACCTAGTGGATATGCCACGAGTGGCTCCAACAGTTACGGCACATCATTTTTCAACCCTGGTCAGGAGTTCACTTCTGCATATGGGCAAGGATATGAGTAGCAGTATGGATATGACCAACAATATGGATACCAAGGAGCTTCATATGTGCCCTTCCCAAATCCATATCAGTTACAGACTGTGACGATTACGCAATACCCATGGATAGGCGTATTGATTCAGTTCGGAGAGGATGAGTACCAGCGTTATGTCAGAGAGTATCTTAACTGGTACCACTCTACTATGACCTGGGTACAATATTGTCAATTGGTGGAGCAGCGGTACTATGCCCAGCCCCGTCGAGATGGAGATGATGATTATGAGCCACCGCGCAACTCTATGTGGGTCTAGACCACAACTAGTCCCCATCATTGATATGTATATTTCTCAAATTTTACTTCTTCAATTCTTCTTTTGCTTTTCAATGAATTGGTTGTGTTTTCATACATGACTATGATATATTTATAAATATCATGCATTCAATTTAAAAATAGTTGCGTTAATTCAGTTAAACATCGCATAACTTAGGACCCTATATAAAGGAAATTTATTATGTGCATATTTTTTTTGAGATATTATGATTTGAAAGTGTGTATTAAGGGCCGTTTTAACAATCCTCAAAGTTTCATTAAAAAAACCAACCATTTTCCCAATGTTTCCCCATGTTTCCCAAAAAGTGCGATAAACTATGCGATACAAACGATATATCCCGTGCGATAACCGATACGTATCTGTATCCCAAGGGTGCGATACATTGTGCGATACCGATATTTCGAACACTGTCTATGCCTAGCTTAAGAGGGAGTGTTGAGATATAAAGTTATGAGAGCTTTTGTGTAATAAAGAGTTCTTGAGGGGTTTATATGTAATTTTATTATGTTTTAAAAAGTTATGGGTAGGGGCCTAGGGGGCTGATGCCCTAGCCTTTTTTACTCTTTGCTCATCTCTCTTGTTTCATTTTTCTTCCTTTTTCTTCATATTCCCCTTTCCTCTTCCAACCTCATCTTAATTTCTTAACTTATATTGTTATAAAAGAAATTATAAAAGGAATCATAATACTGCCACGGCCTCAATCTCACCAGCCGAAGGGTGACCCTCAAGTGCATTAGACCTTGAGGTGTGGTACCCCGGTGTGGACGTTGGATTGCACGAAGGCGGATTGTGCTCACGTGTGTGCCTTTTTTAGGCTTTTCATGGATGTAAAAGGGGTATTATATTTGACAGGAGTCACCACTAGCTAATTACTCCGATTCTAAAGTCGAGTATACCCTATAGAAACGTTAGGAGAGAGAATCAGAGGATTCCCTGTCTTAAAATGACTCCTTGATCTGTGACCAAAAAATCGAGGTAAGGGGTCATGGTCAAGGTGTTCCAAAACGGTAACTGTGGTCGTAACGGCCACCACCGTTACTGTTATGATACGGGCCATATCGACAGTTATGGCCCTTTTTTTGTTTTTTGAAAAAATCGTTACAGGGCTGTTACGACCTGTTTTTTCTATAACAGCCGTTACGACCTCGTAACATGTAACTGTTATGACCGGTACCGTTACGTAACGGCCATTATGGCCATTACGTAACCAATTTTGAATACCTTGGTCACGGTTACAAAAAAGGAATGTGTTAGGCACCCTCTGCCCATAGAATTGTACAGTCTCTACTTCACATGACTAAACAAACTATTAGGGATTGGAATCAGCTCTTGTACGCTAAATGATGCAAGGGTGTGTGGAATGTTGTGTTAGATGCAACACCTATGACAAGTTGTAGCCTAGGCTGGATAAATCCGCCTTGACTCTCCCACCTGCCAAAGAAATAACCAACCGGTCCAAATTTCTAATGGGCAAGATCCGATTAACTCAACGAGCCGCAGAGCATACGTTTCAACTGATTAGGTGCACAATGCCATGTTGGGTTTAGCCGGGTTTTGAAAAGGTTTGACTAGGTGAGTTTGGTTGGGTTGACTAGGTTTTGACTAGGTTCTAGGGTTAGGGTTTTGGATTAGGTTTATTTTAAGGCTTGGATTTAGGATTAGGGTTTGGTTTGGGTTTAGGGTTTTTAGGGTTTAGTTTGGTTTTAGGGTTTGTTTTGGTTTAGGGTTTGGTGGAGTTGACTCAGTCTAACTTAACCTGTTGGCCTGGGGTGGGGTGTCTACACCTGGGCATGTTGGGAGAGCCTCACCTTAAGGAAATCCACAAGGCGTAGGCCGCCCAAATACTCAAACATTGATCTCCACTCCTTCCATCTAACACCTACCTTTTAGGTCAGCAAGGCTTCTAGCTCCAAAGGAAACAAGACACAGTACCATTGTGATGCAACTCAATAGCCACACAAGCCGATTTATCAAGATTTGAAGAAAAGACCCACATCTCATGCATGCATGCTCTGCACCTGTGCACAAGAAAATCCCATTTTCCCTTTTTAGCATCCCTACTTTCTTTTTTCTTTCAAATCTCTACATTAGGAAATATTTTTACTTCTCATTTCTTTTAAATCTCTACATTGGATAATTTCCTTCGATATCTTTATATTAGGCAATATGTAATAAAAAATTCTTCTTATTTAAGTGGTTCTTATTTAGGCAGTTTCCTATTTTTCAAATCTTTGCTAGCTAGGAATTCTATTTTTAGATTTCATAGCTTTTGTTGCAGATTGTAAGGAGTGATTATAAATAAGACCTAGGCCTATGGAATAACATAAGTTGATTGATATTTTCTTCGAGTAATTCTCGTATTTCTCTATGGTAGACATAGTTGTTAAAGGGGGGGAAGTGATCTCTAGTTAAAGATTAAAGGACTGTTGAGCTTGCTCACCAAGGTGTTCCAAAACAGTAACGGTGGTCATAACAGCCACCACCGTTACCATTAGGATACAGGTCGTAACGGCCGTTACAGCCCCCCGTATCGGCCATTACAGCCCTTTTTTATTTTTTGAAAAAACTATTACAGGGCCGTTACGAGTCCGTTACCGCCTATTTTTTCTATAACAATCATTACAGCCATTTCGACCCCATAATGCGTAACGGTTATGACCGTTACCGTTACGTAACCGATTTTGAATACCTTGCTGCTCACAGTCTTGCATTCGCGGTCTCTAACATTCGGTTAGAGGATTGTTAAGTCCTTTCCCACAATCTCTTTCTTCTTTTCTTTCATCTATTTGCTTTCCTTTTCAAGGTTTGCATTAATTTGGTATCAAAGCAAGTTCTGCTCTTGGGAAACTAAAAGAAGATGTCGTGGATAGGAAGATGTTCGCATATGTCGTACAATTATCCATATTTGGATTCCCATACCTTTCCATATCCATCACGCTATTCTTATATGAGTTACTTCGACGATCAAGATCGCCCTTATGGTGATTCCTTTCAACACCCCTTCTCACATGTCGGTTATCCAAAAGCATCCTATTGCACGGAAATGTCAGTGATGGCTTGCAAGAGGTCAAGAGGGAGATTAGAGCGTTCAAGATATTACAAAAGAATTCAAGGAACTCAAGGAGGTAGTGAGAACTTGCTTCGAACCCTTGATTGAACAGGAAAAGTGCTATGGATTTCAATCCATTATCCTAGGAGTTCCTAAGAACGACATGTTCGAATGAAGTTTGGAGACTCAAGAGGAATCGATTGTTTGCTTACTTGATGGATTGATGGATCAACAACTCAATCGAAGGAAGCACTAGTGAAAATGGATAGTCAACCAGCGAATGATATGGTAGAGGAGATTAAAGGATTAACAAGTATGGACAATTCTATGATCGAGGAGATGGATAGTTTCACGATTACCATGGTGCCATCTTAATGTCAATCAAAGCCCACAAATCGAAAGCTGGCTGTGATGAAGGGGCCATAATCAATGCCTAGAACATGGAGGACCAACAAGAAGCAAAAGAAGAGATGGCACCTATTTCAACATCGTATTATGCACAAGCAACCCATCAAGGGTGTAGGTCTCCACTATCAACTACTAACGAAGCCGAAGAAAACGTGCTACAAATGAGGATCTTCACAGGAGATTATGACTACCAATTTAAACTCGAAGATGAGTTTTTTTCATAGCCAGGTGGAATTGATGTAACCAAATGGCCACACGAGCTGATTGGTCAAGATTTTAAAGAAAAGGCCCACATCTCACACATGCACACCACACATGCGAACAAGAAAATGCCCACTTTAGCTCATTTCTACTTTCCTTTTTTTCAAATCACTACATTAGGAAACATCTTTACTTCCAATTTTTTTAAATTTCTACATTAAGTAATTTCCTTTTATATCTTTTTATTAGGCAAGAAGTTAATCTTAGATTCATCCTATTTAAGTACTTTCTTATTTAAGTGATTTCTTATTTAGGTAGTTTCCTATTTTTCAAATCCTTACTAGCTAGGAATTCTATTTTTAGATTCCATAGTTTTTGTTGCAGATTGTAAGGATAGATTATAAATAAGGCCTAGGCTAGTGGAATAAAAAAAAAAAGTTGAATGATATTCTCTTTTTATGAAAACTCTCTTATTTTCTCTATGGTAGTTGTTGAAAGGAGGGAAGTGATCTCTAGTTCAAGACTAGAGGATTGTTGAGCTTGCTCAAGGTCAATCTCTTTCTTCTTTTCTCTGATCTATTTGCTTCCCCTTTCGGGGCTTGCATTACATTGGTAACACCTTCAATCTTCTCAAGAGAATCCCCCTCTCCATTGCACCCATTCTTTGAGGATTTTGTATCTATATCTAGATTTATAGTCCCCTACTCATTAGATGAGCTACTGGAAACAGTGTAGTGTGTGTGAGTGATCCAGGCTTCAATCCCTAGTAGTGTTACCTTTCAAAGGTAAAATGTATATAGGGTCCTTTGGGCCACAATCTCTTTGTTCTTTTCTTTGATATATTTGCTTCCCCTTTCAGGGCTTGCATTACATTGGCAACACCTTCAATCTTCTCGAGAGAATCCCCTCTCCATTGCACCCATTCTTTTGAGGATTTCATATCTATATGTAGATTTACACTGTCTAATACTCATTAGATGAGCTGGTGGAAAGTGTAGTGTGTGCAAGTGATCCAGGGTTCAATCCCTGGTAGAGTTACCTTTCATATATATACATATATATATATATATATATATATATAATTTCTGATTTGGCTTCTTGGGGATCTAATCTTTTGCAAATACAGCTGATGTCTTTTGGAAGTTTGGCTCTTGGTTTCAGATGTAATCATGAATTTCAGTGCCACACATTTACAGTATAACTATTGGACTCTCCCACCAGAAACAAAGAACAGGATATAGTGCAAAGAAAATATTAATATCTGAGATAGAGTTGATTACCTGTTCAAGATACAACACTTTTCTTTGGAAAATTGTTTGCTGCGGTAAGCTAGGAATCGCAAGGACTTCTACCCTTTCACCCCTACCAAGATCCTTGAAGTAATCCTTATATCTTGAAATTTCTGCTGTAGCAGACATCAAGACCACCCTAGGTGAACAGGGAAAATATGAGTCCCTGGAGTAATTGCAACCAGAAGACTAATTCTAAATGGTATCAAAAGAGTTTATTTAACACTGAACTGTGAAACAATGCTTCACAGTCACAGAACTAAACCTCAAAAGATCAGGTGGAAATGCTGGGCCATCAGAAACAAGAAACTCCATTGCAAGAATTTGTGATCAACCAACAGCAAAAGAGGAGACTTCAAGCTACATGCTAACCTCAAACTGTTGTCTCTCAACATAAACTGCTTCACACATGCAAGAACAAGATCAGATTCCACAGATCTTTCATGTACTTCATCGAGAATGATCACCTTATATCGAAGTGCAGCAATTCCCTTATCAAGCATTTCATCCAATAAAACTCCTGCTGTTTTGAAAACTATCTTGGATCTGAGACAATACAGAGAAGTATCAGGAAAGTTACGTAATTGAGCAATCCGACAAATTGCCTCAAGTCACATCCTTGACAAATAATGGTGTCAATAGACAATGGAGTAAGCTGCCCAACTATAGAAAAGATGGATTAAATAATAGTAACTGGCTAATAAGTTCAATGGGTCTAAACATTAGATCAAAGAAAAAGATATCTCCACATCGCATCTTTTAGCCAAATTTTGTAGCTATCATCCAGACAATGGTTCATATACAAGTGTGTAATAAAAATTTAAAATAAAATAATAATAAATAATAATAAAAAGATGGCAAAAATGGTTGTCCAAACTTGACTAGAAACCCATGAAATTGAAGGCCTATAAGGCCTACCAACAAGAGTAACTGAGCCACACAGCACCCTAAGGTGCAGAAAAAGAACACATTATGCTACACTGAGAAAAGAAAATGACAGAGATCCAGATAAATAATCAATTATCGTGACAGCAGCCACCATAACCAAGTATGGCATGTCAAAATGATAGATACTTTCTGAATATTGACACATTACAACCAATGCCAAGCTCATGTTAATCATGATGTGTTAAACATAAAAAAGGAAAAAAGGTGAAAAGATTGTGAACGGTTTCCCTTCATTCGACTGGTTGACAATTCAGGGAAATAAAGGTCTTTTTCATTTGATGCTCTACCCTCCCAGATGGCCTCTCCTATCCAGTGTTCGAAATATTGGTATCGCACCATATATCGCACCCTTGGGATACAGATACATATCGGTTATCGCACAGGATATATCGTTTGTATCGCGTAATTTATCGCACTTTTTGGGAAACATGGGGAAACATTGTTGAATTTTTCAATGCAACTTCAGGGATTATTAAAAAAGACCTTAATACACACTTTTAAATCATAAAATCTCAAAAAAGAAGTGTAGATAATAGGTTTCCTTTGTAAAGGGTCCTAAGCTATGCATTGGCTTACTGAACTAATGCAACTATGTTCAAATTGAATGCATAACATTAATAAATGTATTAAAACATGTATGAAAACACAATTAATTCATTCAAAAGTTTTTTTTTTTTAAGTAGAAACTGTAAACATACCCATCAAGGATGTGACTAGCTGATTTTTGGGGCATGATGGACGTTTAATTCTCACTGTTTCATGTCGTGTGGCCCACTTTATCTTAGGATCTGCCTGATTTGTTGTCTCATGCCCTAATATGCTCTGGAAAAATGGATGGACAGAGCGGATTTCTCACAAACATCACTATGGGCCCCACCATGAGCCCCATAGGACCATCCATCTCTAACTAGGTCCTGGCAGGATGCAGATTGCCTACTAACATTGTCAGTAGCCAGTAGCTACTGGATCCAAATCCAAGGGCCCCACCATAAAATATACATTTTATCCACTTTGTCCATCTATTCTTCCAAATAGTTTTAGACCATTGATCGAAAATATGAGGCAGATTCAAATCTCATATGGACCACACCTCTGGAAACATGGACTGTATGAAGTTTTTAATGATGCATCAGTGGGATTTGGATCTGCTTAAATTTTAGGATTTTTTTTTAGTGAGGCACTCAATCACCATTGTTTCTTATGGTGTGGTCCACCTAAGATTTGGATCCGCTTAATTTTTGGGACCACATCCTAATATGGGCTGGAGAAATGGATGGACAACATAGATATACAACACATCGGTAAGGTGGGCCCCACAGTAGGGGTAACACCCATGGGTGTTACCCAATGTTGAGGGTCGAATATTGCATATTAGAACCCAGTTATTACCTGATTTTACAAACATGATATTGTTTAACACCCTATTTTTATTGTGTTTGGGATGCAATGTGTACTTAGGAGCCTGGATCGAAAATGGATACTAAAAGCATGGATTTAACACTCTGAAGTCACCAAGAAAAGGGACAGACCCCAAGGGACCGAGATAGAAGAATTTACACGCCAGAGATCCGAGAAAATCATGCCATTCACATTAAACGGACCTGGAAATCATCCAGAATGCAAGATCACAAGGTTCCCACTATCCGTTCGGCTCGAAACTTTATATATGGCCTGAGGACCATAAATTAACCATACACGTCAAATTTCAGCAATTGGATCCTTGTGGAAGTGTTCCAATGGAAAGATCAGGCCATAAATATCTGATTTGGGGCCCACCTGATATTTGGATATACTTCAATTTTGGTCTCAACCCATTAAATGGAGTGGCACAACAAATGGACGGACCGGATCTTACATATACGTCATAGTGAACCCCACTTGTTTTGTGCAAGTGCACGGTGCAGTGCACTCCCGCGCCACACCAAAACATCAAGGCAGCTTTGACTGCCTTGACTCGACCCATCTGGCGCCAGGAGATAGCGTCCAACGCTGCCACTGCCGGTTGATCTCAGTGGGCCCCACCCAGCATCCGTTCGGATGATCTGGACCATCCATTGTGTCCAGAGGTTGGGCGTGACTCTCGCCTAGGTGGCCGTTTGGCCCGTGTGCACGTATACAAGAGGATCATCGAAAAACGGAGGATGGACGGCGGTTTGAAGAGCCTGTGGACCACACCGAATCTGAACCAAAATAGACCATACCTGACTGGTTTTTCAAGAAGAATCTGGTGGATGGCGTGGATTTCTCAAATGACAGACACAGTGGGACCCACCAAGCATTAGCACAAGCCGATTTTCGCACGCCCTGCGTCCGTGAAATCCGGACGTTGCGGGCCAATTCATGATCAATATCAAGATCGAATCGATGATCCAGACCATCCAAAGATTCCAAACTCTCGTGATGATGATCTTAACTCTATCCAAGAAGTCAGTTTTGAGAAATCTGGACGGTTAGCCTCCCAAACTCAGGCAAAGCGCGGGATTTTTCAGCGTTTTCTTAATACGCAAAAATAGGGTATGCGTCCGGTTCTTCTACGCATTGAGCTGCATAAATTGAGTCGATTCCATGACTCCAGTCGACCGACTACAGTTTCTATAAAAAGAGAGAGAGAGAGCGTAATGGCATTCAAGCTGGGACGTCAGTGTGAGAGAGAGAGAGAGAGAGAGAGAGAGAGAGAGAGAGATTGTTTTAGAGTATTTTAGAATTTTTATTTGTTTTTGTTTTATTTACTGGTTTGATTTTATTACAAGGTATCCCGTATCAGTATCAGTTAGCGTAACGGTGCCCTCCGATACCGATACGGATATGGGGGTGTAACGGCGATACGGGGGCGTAACGACGATACGGGGGCATAACGGCCCGTAACGGTGCAAATTTTTTTTTGCCAAAAAAATATGAAAAAATATGGATTAAATCCGAAATTATGCATTCATTTATAAATTGGAACATGTTTATGGTGGTGTAACGGTCCACTCTTTGGTGAGAAGTTGTATCGGACTGTCTGATGAATTTATGAACCAGATAACCTGAATTTGACTACAAATTTTATATATTTAATTTTTTAAATATCTAATTTATATACTCAACAATTTGATATCGTTTCTCCCAATAGTTTTTTTAAAAAATGAAATTAAATTTAGGTAGATGTCGTTGCCAATTTGGGGCTGACTTGGAGGACCAATACATGCCCTAAATCAACCTCAAATTCATGCAATTTATTGGCATTATCCCACTTATGAATTGGTGGACATTTATTGGATAGTGAATCATGAAAAAAATCAAAAGGCCCTATTTTAAAAAATAAGCGTCCACAAATTAACAATTAAAACTATTCAAACAATTTGATTTTGGCATTGTGAGTTAGCAATTATAGTCCATAATTTAATTGGTAAATTTTAAGTTAATACATGTCTCGTGTACAATTTTTTAAGCGCCCGAATTAGGCGGGACTTGAATTGTGAAGTGTAGCACACGAGTGTCAAAGTTTTTTGGGCCCCACACATAATGAATGTGTTGTATCCACACCGTCCATCCATTTTGCCAAATAATTTTTGGGCATAAGTCAAAAAATGAGGCAAATCCAAAGCTCAGGTGGACCACACCATAAGAAACAACAATAATTAAATGTCCACCATCAAAAAAAATTTGGGGGCTACAAAAGTTTTAGATCAAGCTGACATGTGTGCTTTCCCTTCATCCACGTCAGTCTGACCCAATTAACAGGTTAGATGGAAAATAAACATTACAGTGGACCCTAAGAAATTTTTAATGGTGAGCATTCTATAACCACTGTTTCTTATGCTGTGGTCCACCTGAGATTTGGATCTTACTAATTTTTTGAATCATGACCTAAAATGATGTGGCAAAATGGATGGACGGCATGGATAAAATACATACATCATGGTGGGGCCCATGTGGCACGTGTACCTTTTATTAACCCATCCGATAAAACCGTGCTACGTACACAGTCCATTCATTTGACGTCAGCAAATCCTGTGGGTCTGATCATGAGGTATGTGTTATATCTAAACCGTCCATTCATTTGACGAGCTCGTCTTAAGGCTTGACACGAAAAATAATACAGATCTAATTATCAAGTGGACCACACTGCAAAAAGCAGTGGGGGATTACGTCTACCATTGAAACCCTTTTTGGGGTCACAGAAGTTTTGGATCAATATGAAAAAAAATTTCCCTCTTCATTTAGGTAATTTTGACCTTCTGAACAGATTGGATGTAAAATAAACGTTATGGTGGGCCCTACAAATTATTTAACAATGAAAATCATTATCTCCGCAACTATTTATGGTGTGGTCCAGATGATCTTTGGATATGATTCATTTTTTGGTTAATGTTCTAAAATGAACTCTAAAAATAGATGAACGGTGTAGATATAATAAATACATCACTGTGGGGCCCATGTAACTTTGATTTCCTTTAAACCATTCATACAACTCAGAGCTCGAGGAGCGTCAATGCTCGTCTTCGCACGACACGTACCTACAGCAGCGATATAGCTAGTGTGTGGTACACCAGCCAATCCGCTTCTATTCTTTTCCAGACCGAGACCAGGAGAGAGGGAGAGAGAAATGAGAGGGAAAAAGAAAAAATGAGAAGGAAAGAAAGGGAAATGGAGAGAGAAGAAGAAAACAAGAGAGAAGGGGAAAATAAGAGCTGCAGCCGCAGCCCGAGAAGAAGAACGAGAAGAAGAAGAAGGAGAAAACGAGAGGGGAGGCCGCAGCTGCAGCCCGAGAAGAAGAAGAAGAAGGAGAAGAAGAAGGAGGAGGAGGAGGAGAAAACGAGAGGGGGGGCCGCGGCCGCAGCCACAGCCCAAGAAGAAGAAGGAGAAGAAAAAGGAAAGAAAAGGGAAAAAAAAAAAAAAAAGGTATGTGTTTTTTTTTCCCCCTATTTCCTTTAGGACCATAGCAATCATTACGAGTCTGTAACGGCCGTTATGGCCCGTAACGGCCGTTACGGTCACAAAATCGGAGGGGTGCCCGTTTCGACCCCGTATCGCGTAACGGACCCCACCGTTACCGTTACGTATCGGCCATTACGGTCGATACATAATCGATATGGGACACCTTGTTTTATTATGATTTTTGAGAGTTCTAGTCCAATCATGTTGGGCTAAACCTCTTAGCTAGGGCTAAGAGATGAAGCTTGTGGCGTGATGGGAAGATCTCTACGGCTTTGATTCATGTTTAAACTGATATTGATTCTGGTTTGATTTTAAGGAATGCCTTCAGTTTTTAATGGTTTGTTGTGACTGATATTACAATAGATCTGCGATGGCTTTGAGTATTTCCTTTTCATTATTATGATTATGCAGTTAAGAAGCCCTGTTGTTCACCATCGCCCCTTGGACTTGGTCGGATGATGGAATCCTTCCTAACATTCATACATATCTCATATTGGTTGTGGATTGGTTTAATTCTATTGTTTACTCTGTCTGATGGGCATGGTTTGGTGATGGAATCCATTCTAATTTACATCTGTCTTATCTCTTGAAAACTAAATTAAAAGAAGTTCAGATTTGATTTTCATAGTATATCTTCCAACTGGATGAAGATGGGACTCGAAGTCCAGTTGAGTTCGTGAATCAAGCGTAGATCTCTCTGATCTCTACAAGTGGATCCTCTGAATCCCTAGTTTCTCACCTTTGAATTATACAAGTTTTAGCGTACTATTTCACCATTATTCTCTTGAATTCCTCTGGTTTAGATTACATCTTCGCCTAGTCCCAATTCTAGTTATTTTCAGAATACGTACAAGGTTCAATCCCTGTGGATTCGACCTCGGTCTTACCGATATTATTACTACATCGCGACCCTATACTTGGGGTTGTGAACACCCAGATAGTACCCAATCCGCAGGGACTCGCGGGCGTGGAACCAGCGATGTGGGTGAACCCTCATAGTAGGGCCCAACTCAATGTATGCCATAGCATGGACACATAGCTAGAGGTCTGTTAGGGGTTTGTGGGGCCCACTGTGATGTATATGTTTTATCCACGCCGTCCATTCGTTTTAACAAATAATTTAAGAGCATGAGATCAAAAAGTAGGGAGATTTAAGGCTCAAGTGGACCACACCATAGGAAGTAGTGAGGATTGAACAGCTACAATTGAAAATGTCTTGGGGGCCACATAATTTTTGGATCAAGCTAATATTTATGTTTTATGTTCATCCAGGTCTGTCAAACATTATGAACAGATTGGATGGCAAATAAACATCATGATGGGCACTAGGAAAGTTTCAACGGTAGGCATTATTGTCACCATGGCTTCTCGTGGCGTGGTCCACTTGAGCCTTAGATCTACCTCCTTTTTGGGCTCATGCCCTAAAATAACCTATCAAAATGGATGGACCGTGTGGATAAAACTCATAAATCATGGTGGGCCCTATAGAGGCCCCGACAAGACCGTCTATATCTGGCTACCCAACTGGCCTGCGCCGGTAAAAAGGACGTGGATTAGCTACTGACAGGTTGAGTAGAGACACTTGCTACAGAAGTGATGTCACCAAGTTCCATGGGCCCCACCATGATTTATGTATTGTATCCACACCATCCATCCATTTGGAGAGGTCGTTTTAGGGCACTAGACAAAGAATGAGGCAGATCCAAAGCAGTAGTGGACTCCACCACAGAAAATAGTGGGGAGAGTGACGCCGACCGTTGAAACCTTCCTAAGGCCCACCATGATGTTTATTTGAGATCCAACCTTTTCATAAGTTAACACAAACATGAAATAAGGGAAAAACTAAATATCAGCTTGATCGTAAACTTCTGTAGCCATTAGAAGTCTTTAATGGTGGGTGTCACTCTCCCCACTGTGGTGGGGTCCACTGGAGCTTTGGATCTGAATCATTCTTTGTATCATGCCTTAAAATGATCTCTCCAAATGTATGGATGGTGTGGATACAACACATACATCATGGTGGGCCCCACATAACTTGGCGATGTCACTTCAATAGTGAGTCTCACTGCTCAAACCTGTCAATAGCTAATCCACGTCCGTAAAAAGGCATCCAAAGCCTCTCTTTTTTTAAACCCTTCTTGCCCGGAACCCTAAAAGCCGAAAATCTTTCTTTTTCTCTCAAATACACTCCAAATCTCCGGATTTTTCAGATTATTTGCCGAAATCGAAGGGAATCGAAGATTTTTTTGCACTTACCCACAAACGGAGCACCGCATCGATCGATTGTCCCACCAAATGCAACTTACAATTAGGCAATCTCTTCTACAGGTACCAAAATACTCTCTTAAAAATTTTTCCCTTTTTTTATATTTTTCAATTTCCTAGGGCTGTCCCGATTTTTTTCTGATTTTTCCGACATTCTTGGCCCTTTAATTGCAAGAAAATGTTAAAATCCCCGATAAAAAACGGTAGAAGAGATGATATTTATCGATATCGCACGATATTTTGCGATATCTCATGATATTTTGCAATATCACACGATACACAAGATTCTTCGATTTTTTTGTATGTCAAGGGCCTTCTGAGGGGTTTCGTATCGCTCGCCATCGATACCGGTAATCTCGGCCGATAGTATCGATATTACGAACACTGCTCCTATCTGGGATCTTCTTGCAAACCATGACAGAAACCAATGCTCTAGGATCCATGCTTGGTCTTTTGGGCAAGTTACACTTCTCCAGTTAAGCTCGATAAATTGCACTCATCCAGAAAACAGATGACAACTTTCCTTTATTTACTTATTTATTTATTTCTATTTTGGTCTTGTAGAAAATGGATTCTATTGGCAAGGGTTGCAAAATTATTGTGGGCCAAGATCCAATAATAGTTAGAGGTACAAGCACTAGGAAGCTTATCATGTATAATGCCCCAGGGCATTATGTGCATGCTAAGAATTCTAGATGCAAATTTTGTTGTATATACACAACAATGCATTTGTTTATTGCATCATTTGCATGGAAATTGGAATAAATCGAGATGAGCTTGAAATTGCTGCCTGCAAATTCCAATCCCTGAAAAACTCATGCCCGGCAGTTTTATTCGCTCTTTTTTTTTTAATGAATTCACTCATAATTTCATATTCAAAATCATGAAAATAAGAGCCTTGAGAGTTTTGTGCTTCTTTTTCATTCTTCTTCTTTCATTAAGTAACAAAAAACATTAACAAAAGGAAGGTATTCCAATATCAATCAAGTTTGGGAACACTAATATAGCCAGCCAGCATAGCCATGCAAAATATAAAACAAAATCAAAATCATCGAAATTCCATAAGAGTAGCAAAAAGTTAACATGACAATTAAACATCATAAGTTACATAATTAAACCATTCACTTGGATGCAAGAAGCTGAAGTGAGCAACTAAGCATCATCCATACTAAAGGTCTAAACAGCTGAATGGGGGCAATTTCTCCATTGCTTTTAAGATCGAGATATCTGACCAGAAATCCATTTAGAGCTAGACAATAAGAAAGAAGATCGAGAGATGAAAGAGCCAGAGGAGAGATATCATCATCTAGGACAAGAGTTCAACCAAGAGGAAGACTAAGTGGGTTCTCTAGAGGTTGAGCTTGAGGCCGGGAGGTGCGGAAGGCAATCTATATCAACGGTGGTCTATGCATCAAAGGTGAGAAGAGGGTGACTCTAGATCCGAAGCTAGGTCTCCACCAAGGGAATCTGTATCGGGGCATGGAGGGGATAGCAAAAGGGGGGAATAGCGAGGATGGGGGCAACCCGACTGCGGAAGTTAGCAAAGGCAAGGGGATAAAAATGGAGAGAGAGGAAGATCTTGTACAGGGGGAGTATCATTAGAAGGGGAACGAAGCAAAGAGAGAAGCTCTTGGGGGGTTATAGGTTAGAAGGGGGGTGGGTCAAGGTAGAGAAGAGCAGTGGCAGAAGGCCCTCCACTAGCTGGTTCTATTAGTTCCCCACCCTCTTTGTAGAAAACTTCCCGAAGGGGTGGACTGAGCTCAATTTCAAGATAGTTTTTTGCAGGGTGGAGGGGATCCAAGAGGTGGTGATCCACAAGTTAGGGGTTCTAGGAGGATCCGAGGCTTCGCCTTCATCCGAATTCTCAGGGCAGACGATGTCTTGAAGGTGTTTGTTGCACTCAACCGGAAGAGCTTGGAAAGGAGTTGTCGGTTCAACTGGCCAAGTATGGGCCCAAGAGGGCAAACCACCAAATCACGAGGAAGGTGGAGAAGAAAGCGGCTAACAAGCCTTCGAGAAAAGGGGGGAAGTCTAGATCTAAAGATCCTAAAGGACCTAGGGCTCAAGATCGTGTTGTGAGTTTTACCCTTTCTTTCAGGGATATAGTGATTCGAGGTGCACCTAGAACGAACAAGATAGGGGAGGGGATGCTAAGGAGAGAGAACCAAAGCAAGAACTGAGAAGGGAGGAGAAATGGTTGTGAAGGGAGGCGTTTGATGCAAGTCCGATGTTGAAAGTCCACCTGAATGTGGATGAAAATGCATGGGAGGTCCTTCAATGAAGCCTGGAGGCAAAGGTGAAGGCTACTACCACCTTGGAAGAGGTGAAGTGGTAGATGTTGGAAAGTGGATGAGTAGAGGGCAACTTCATTCTAAAGTTCCTTTTTGAGAACGAGAGTTGAGTTTCCTTCAAGCCCCAATTGACGCTTGATCAAGTCGTAATAGCCAGAGCTATATTCAATGAGGGACCGGTGGTTCGTCTCTATCAATGTGAAGATTGCTCATTGATTGGTTGGGAGAGGCACTGATACCGGATTGGGGGCCTTCCTCTAGAACTCCGATTCTCAGAAGCTTTTGTTTGAGCGGTTCCTGCATTAACGAGACGATGTTGGTGGACCCAGTTACGAAGACAAGGGCCAAGGTCAAGGTGGTGAGGATCTTCTTAAGAGGAAGAAGTCAATTGCGGTGCTTGAGAAATTTCAACCTTGGTTGGAGTGGAGATGGTGGTCGTTAGGGTGGCGAAGGAGGTGCCAAGGCAGGAGGGGAGGAGACAGAGAAAGATGGTGTCAAAGCTCGTCGGCACTTCATCCATGGGCAGATCGAGCTCATTAATGGCAAGCGAAGGCGCTCCCAATGCCCCTATAGAGCACCCCTTATCATGTGGGAGACATGGCGAATGTCGAAGGTTGTGTAAGACATTCAGCCAATGCGCCTCGAGCATGTTGGCACAACACGATAAGAGACGTTGTTGCCGTGGTGGTTGCTGAAAGCATTTCAGATGACTGTCAAAGTAGCTTGAGGGCGACAAGTGGCCTGGAAGATGTTTAGCTCAGAAGGGACGTAAGGTCGAGGGAGGCAGTTCAGGAGGCAATGCATGCGGCTTGAGCAACAGGTGTTGCCTCGAGTAGCACAATGAGGCCACATGGGTTGGCTCAGGATTCCCTTCAGGAGGCTCATGGAGATGGCTGAGAGTTCGGCAGCGATGTTAGCACCCTGGTGTCGAGAGACGTTGACGCGTGTCTAGAGGGCATCAATGAGGTCGCCTATCCTCTCCCCAATAGAGATCCCGCCACATGTCCGGGTTGATGTGTGCAAGGGACAAGGTATTCAAAATCAGTTACGTAACAACCGTTACATCGATAACGATCATAAAAGTTACGCATTACGAGGTCATAACGGCCATTACAGAACCTTAAAAAAAAAAAGAGGATGTGAAGGCCCTATAACGGCCATGTAACAGACCGCAATGGCCCCATAATGGTCCTGTAACAGTTTTCTCAAAAAACAAAAAAGGATCGTAATGGCCGATACGGGGGCCATTATCATAATGGTAATAGTGGTAGCCATTACAGCAACCATTACCGTTTTGGAACACCTTGGCAAGGGAGAGTGTTGGCCTAAGTCTGGAATGCCTCGTGTCGAGCCCAATGCTTCTCCGACTCGCATGGCTAGGGACTTAAGTCCTTTTAGAAGAGGGTAAAGATAAAAGATGTCTCATCACATATGGAAAGCTCAGGTAATTTCATTTCAAGAAACTAAGTTGAAGTCTTCTAACAAGAGGATAATGGACTCTCTATGGCATGTGAAGTCGAAAGACTGGGTGGTAATCGATTCAGTTGGTTTGGCTGGGAGGATAGTATTGGCTTACAACACTAAGTTTTGGTCCGGGGGGGGGGGGGGGGGGGGTTTTCTTTCGGTCTTAGTGGACCTCCAAGACACCATGACAAGGCAATCGCATATGCCTGTGCACGTATGTGATCGGTCACTTTTTTTTAATTTAAAAATAAGGGGAAAAACTAGAAAAATATAAGAACTTAAGGGAAACTTCCCTACATTGAATGGATAACTAATATAGTATTTTACATATATAAAATTAGTTTGTGAGAAATAAAATCAATTAAAAATAAATCAAATTCAACATTCAACAATATAATTAAGTAACAAAACAATCAACAAGCTATTTAGTGTACAAATACAATTTTGAAGTTACATCTTAATGTTTATCATTTATACACTATGACACTAACACTACTTACAAAATACAAGTTACAAGTTAAAACTTACAATTTACAGTTACAAGTTACAAGTTAAAACTTACAACTTACAGTTACAAGTTACAACTTAGAATGAATGAAGACGGAATAGAAATATATAATATTAGAATGTAAGAGAGAAATATAGACTGTATTGACTAGTGAGAAGTGAGAACTAGATTGTATGTATGTAGAATCGTAAATTTTAGAATCTAGAAATTGAATGAATGAATGAAGGAAGATAAATATTAAATATGATGAATGAATGAAGAGATGTAGAATGATTAATGAATGAATGAAGAGATGTAGATAGGAATGAATGAATGAATGAATGAAGAAGAAAAATAGGATTCGTCGATTAGGATTTATGGTGTATGTAGAGAGAGAGAGAGAGAGAGAGAGAGAAATGTAGAAGATAAGAAGTGTGGTGGTGGAGTGTAGAAAAATAGAGGAGAAAGAACAAGTTTGCGACTATGTGGTCAACTTATCCTTACTCACCAACAATGGGTGGGCAATACCCCCTCTTGATGATCTACATTTTAGTAGATTCTCAGAGGGCGAGGCAGCCCTCAATGGAAAAACCCTTCTTGGAGGTTGAAGTCAAAGCAACAGTAGAGTTGTTGGGAAGGGACAAGGCTGCAGGTCCGAATGGATTTTTGTTGGCCTTTTTCCAAGAATTCTGGGATGTGGTAAAGGGTGATTTGATGGACTTCATGGTGGAGTTCTTCGAGAAGGGCATTTTGTCAACCAAGCTAGGAGAATTCTTTATAGCTAACATCCTATAGGTGTCAAGGGCGGAAAGCTTAAAAGATTTCAAGCCAATCAGTTTAATTAGGGCGGCACATAAGATTCTCACAAAGCAATGGCTACCAGATTCAGGACGATGTTAGCTACTGTCATACCCAAGAACCAGGGGACTTTATTGCAGGCAGACAAATTTTAGATAATGCACTAATAGCCCACGAGTGCATCAATTCGCAATTCAAGGAAGGACCAAAAGGGATGGTGTGAAAGCTAGATATAGAAAATGCATATGATCACATCAATTGACATTTTTTGGACTATTTATTGGGGTGTACGGGATCCGAGTTGAAGTTGGATGAGGAAATGCATTTGGTCGGCAAAATTCTCAATATTGATTAATGGATCCCCCAAAGGCTTCTTCAAGCAGTCAAGGGGGATCCGGCAAGGTAATCCCCTCTCCCTCCTTTTGTTCGTCATTGTGGTTGAAGCTTTGAGTAGGATGCTAGCAAGAGGTCAAAAGCAGACATGATAAGTAGTTTTAGAGTGGATACGGAGAATCCTCCAATTTCAAACCTACGGTTCGCCAATGACACTATCCTTTTTTTTAAGGGACACTATCCTATTTTGTGAAGCAGATGATGCTATGGCGCACAAGCTAAGGCTGGTGATCTTATGTTTTAAAGAGATTTCGGGTCTCAAAGTTAACATCGCCAAGAGCGGGATGTTAAGGGTGCAAATGTCCGAGGAGGAAGTTGAGCGAATGGTAGGAATTTTTGCATATCGCGCAAGATACTTCCCATATTCCCGCCTTGGGGCTTCCTCTCTGCATTGGGAAGCCAACAAAGCACTTAGTTGTGGAGAGGCTTGAAAGAAAATTGGGGTCGGCTACACCAATCTTGTTCTACCATTCCACTCTATTGAGGGCCATAATGGAACACCCTAGCATGAGGTTGGAATGTCAGGTTGTCCAATGTCAAGTCAAAGCCAATATTTTATTGACTTGGGTAAGTCAATTTTTTGAAGGATGCAAGTCCTATGGGCATCAGGTTATGAAAAACATGTAACTAAGTGCAGAGGAAGTTCTATAATTGCATAAATGGGAGTTTCCCTAGACACTTGAGTCGGCACATTCTGCAAGTGATAATGAGGCAACAAAGTGCTCGATGAAGTTCACTAAGAATAATTTGAAGTTGTATGAAAGATTAAAGGAAATGTTTAGTCTTAACATAAATGAAGAAACTATATGAGAATAAATGAAATTTAAAGCCATGCAAAGAACCTGGTGCTACAGCCTACAAGAAACTGTATAAACATGCAATGTCTATAACGGTGACAAGAACAAGCGCTTTATAATTGAAGAAACAACAAACTACAAAACATATTTCTACAAAAGCAGTGAACTAAGATAACAAAATGATCATGGAAGTAACTTTGCAGCTGATACTGGTTGCTAGAAGAATGAGAGAGCAAGATATGAATATTTGAAAAATCGTCCAATACAACTCAGCAATGCCCAAGTCATAGCGATTCCAGTCCAAAACAGAACGAGTCAACACACCGATACGGGACCAAAAACCGGACCGAGTTGGACTGAGTTGGATCGCAATCCAAAACTGCTACATAAACCCATGGATATAACAGGTTGCATTAAGCAATTGTGACTTTTGTGAGGAGCCTAAAGGAGAGTAATCTAGAGGAGAGTTTGTTAAGGCTCGCTACAGGAAACCAAATCAAGGTACTAAATAAGCCCGACTGAGTATGCAAATATTCACTAACATACCTTGGTGTCATGACCTTCAAATGTCCAATGTGGAAGCCAACTTCACCTCCTACCTCGCAATTACGAGCTCTAGCTACCATGCTCGCAATAGCAACAACGGCAAACCTTCTGGGTTGTGTACATACTATAGGTTCAACATTTTCTTCTAGAAGGAACTGAGGAACTTGCGAGCTCTTCCCTTCATTGTATATAAAAGTTTATTTAAAAAAAAAAAAAAAAAAAAAAAAAATTAAAGGAGAGTGGAGAATTAAACAGAGAACCCTAACATTAAAATGATATTAGGAATTATATGATACATAGCACATGGCACACAAGTACCTCAATCCAAATTGTTGGCCCCACTATCGATGGGGCGTGACCAAAAAAATCATGCTGGTGCTTCTGTTCTAACCGTCAGATTGGAGGCCTTCAATTGGAAGGTTAAAAGGAGAAATGGCTAAGGGTGAAAATTCAGCAATCAAATCTCCATCCACCATTTGGTTAGGATCCTCCGATAAATGCAGTTGGACAGTTAAAAAGAGAAATAGTCTGAATTGGCTGCATATATGCCTCATGATGGCGGATACGTGCATGATTATGATCTAAAACACTTTGCCAGAGTACTATATAATTCCTAAAACTAAGGAGATGTAAAAGAGGAGAAATAATTCAATAGAATCATCTCCATAGACCTGCCATACAACTCGCCTTCCATGATACAAGTGGCAGCAGCAGCAGCAGCAGCAGTGGATCATGACCATCCATCCAAAGGAACGCACCATGAAAGACCCACAATTCGAAAAACACACTGCTCAGATGATCCTAGCCTTTCACCTTTCCCTGTTGGCTGATTCCTGATCATCAACCATTTCAATGCTTTACTGCCCATTCCGATGCCAAGAATTGGATGGGCAGAATCATGTGATCAGTGTGACTTCACAACGACAGTGACCAATCCAGGGCAGTCCCAATCATCCCCTACCACATGTACATTGGCAGGTAGGTGGTACCAGGAAGTTCAGTAGACATGCGTCTACCAAATCATTTCCAACAGAAAGAGAACAAAGCAAAGCAAAGTTGAAGCTTTTCAGCACTCTTCAAGAAGCCGGATCACCATAAAGCATTGTATGTTAAGCTTAACCTACAACATGACGTGGATCTCACCGTGATAAGTGCATGTCATCCAATCCATCCATCATGTCCATCCCCTCATGTTCTCCTTGGTAACCAAAAATCAGGCAGATCCAGAATTCAGGTGGGCCACACCACAGGAAAGCACCATTAAATACCTTCCAGATTGTATGTGGGGCCCACCGCATTTTGCACATACCATCCAATCCATTCAGAAGATGCGTGCCACCAGGACGAACGGACACACCAAAATTCAGGCCATTCCTAAACACAGGCGGTCCCCACCACGCAAATTTACAGCCTTTGGGCATGACTTCACATTAATTCTGGAACAGCCTGATTTCCGGGCGCCAAGGACAGCATGAGGGAGGTCACGCAATGGACGGATTGGATGCCATGATCACAACCACGGTGGGCCCCACACCTGCGCGGGTAGGTTAAGCTTAACCTGCAAAGCTCTGGAGTGGATCCGGCCTCCTTAAAACTCAGAAAAACCTAGAAACAGAAATGCAGGAAGATGTATATAGAGAAAGGTAAGGTAGCCGAAGAAGTACCGCAACCGGTGTCCCCGACGATTAAAGTAACGCGATTTCCTTGGATCTTCTCGACGATTTTGTCTCTGAGGGGCATTACAGGAAGGTTGGGAGGAGAGTGGAAAGAGAAGGAAGAGCAGGAAGAGGAGGTTGGAGAAGAAGCCATGGGAGGAGCTTCGGAGCTCTCTCTTTCGTTGTTGCGGGAGCAGGGAATGTTTCTGTGCCACTTCTCTTGGGATTTAAGGAAAACGTAACTTTTCGATCTCACGGCTTATAAGGTTTATGGATTCTCTCTCTCTCTCTCTCTCTCTCTCTCTCCCGCCTTTCCGTATTTTCGACCAATCCCAGCAGAGCGCGAACGGAGCGGGTCTCTAACTTGCGCCGGGTGCGTCCACGCGTGACGCGACTTTCCTTTGACGCCGGTTTTACAAGGACGCGGATTTCCTCCGAGGAAGTCCTGCGCTGGAAACTTATGTGGGGCCCACCGTTATGTTTGTGCGAAATCTACTCCGTCCATCCGTTTTTTAGATAATGTTAGGACTTGAGACCAAAATCGAGCAGGATCCAAGATTCAAGTGGGCCGCACTGAAGGAAGGTAGGTAGGGAAATTCCAACCGTTGAAACCTCCTAGGTAGACAGTGATGTTTACATGCCATCCATACCTATATACTCCGTCAGTCAGTTTTAGAATACGGATTCTCTTAAGAAATTAGCCGAAAAATGAAGCAGACGCAAAACAAAAGTAAGCTACACCATGTGAAATAGTGGCGATGAAACGTCCACCGTCGAAACCTTGGTGGGCCCACAAAAGTAAGCATAAGTTTATTCATACCTGTTTGAATGAAAAACACAAGCATTGTCCTGATCCAAAACTTTTCTGGCCCCGCAAGAAGATTTCAACGGTGGGTTTTTAATCCGCACTGTTTCCTTTGGCATGGCTCCTTTGAGTTTTGATTCTACCTAATTTCTGCAGGAATGTCCTAAAATAGGCTAGAAAAACTGATGGACGGTTCGACCCCACGGAGCTTCCCTCAGGGTCACACGACAGTAGTCATCCGTCAACGCGTGGAGCGACGAAGTCGTGAGTAGATCCACGCGAAGATGGTTGATGGATTTCCTGCATTTTTGCTTCCCGGATTCTCACACGCGTGTGAAATATGGATGGTTGTTCAGGTAGATCAAGCGTTTTGAGTTAATAGGGGTGTAACAATGAGGTGGGCCTCACGTTAATGTTGAATGTTAATTGTATCTTATCTTTCCTGATCGTCAGTTTCACGATACAGATGTGGCCTGCGTGGTAAATAGATTGGCCTGATTTTTAGGGTAAATCGTATATTTTGTGAATCCCACTTGATGAATGGTCCGGATCGTTAAGATCAGCTCTGCATTGCGTTGCGTGCTTTGAAGAATATCCATAGTCATTTTAGAGCGAATCTCATTATTATTTCAAGACCACGGTTTTTACGTAGGGAAATGATACCGTATGCGGATGCGTCTCGTATTATTTGAAGTTAAAAGAGAAAATCTTTAATACTCTGAAAGAGTGTGACGGATGATAGGCCGGCACTTAGAAATTACTTAAATTTGTAAAAGTATCGTACAAATAATTAAAATCAAAGCGAATAAATTATGTGTATCATATTAGATTTATTATGGCCTAAACGTTTCACTTATTTATCCACATGTGGACATTTAGGGCCTGTTTGGATTTGTGTATCGTATTGTAAAGTATTGTATTCGGATACTGTTCATGTATATAGTGAACGGTTTTCAGAATACATCCAAATCATTCAGAGACAAATCAATGTTTGGATTGGAGGTATTATGGAGAATGGTATACAATATCTTATCAGATCAATGTGAGTATTATGAACATCAACGTACCCGGAGTCGCGTTGCTATGTGGACCTACCATGATGTATGTATTCATTCA
Source organism: Magnolia changhungtana (assembly GCA_030180095.1). Lineage (NCBI taxonomy): Eukaryota > Viridiplantae > Streptophyta > Magnoliopsida > Magnoliales > Magnoliaceae > Magnolia > Magnolia changhungtana. Next base: position 582,261 of record JASAUF010000370.1, read on the forward strand.
TGCCATTCATGTGTTTTTATATATCATTTTATGGTCTAATTCCAAAAATGAGATATATCCAAATCTCAAGTGGACCACATTACATGAAACAGTGTTGAATGAGGGTCGACCATTAAAAACATTTTGGGGGCCACAATGTTTTGGATCAAGTTGATATTTGTTTTTTCTCTTCATCTGGGTCTATATGACCTAATCAACAAATTGGATGTCAAATAAACAGTATATTGGGCCATAGGAGGATTTTAATGGTTGATATCCAATCAATATTGTATTCATGTGGTGTGGCCCATCTGAGATTTATATTCCTCTCATTTTGTATTTCAAACCATAAAATGATATATAAAAATGGATGAACGGAATGGATGAAACACATACATCATGGTGGGGCCCACATAGCACCTTCCTTTCTTGAGAAGGAGAATACAATGCAATGCAATCATTCGGCTGTAATGACGGCAGCCCTAAACTTTGACAACACAATACTACGTTTTCGAATTTCTGGAAACGGACTGAAATCACCCGCATGGGATACCGTCCGTTATATGCTCCAATCAAAACACTGTTTAATTGGAATATTCGGGAATATTCACTTATAATACGATACACCACCCTCTTATATGCAAATCCAAACAGCCCCTTATTGGACGGTTGACAATGATCGTATTTAAAGGAAACGGTGTCCACAAATCAGTTAGAATTGCTCAATCGATGTGAGTTTCTGAACATCAACGCGGCCCGAGTGTTAAATAAAATTCCCTTGTTTGAATAGTTATTATCCAGTGGGTTAAGCGTGTGAGAACCTTCCCATGGACATTGCTTTGTTTGGACTCGTGGGAATTGAGGTGGAAAATCTGGACCGTGTGTTAGGTTCAATCCACTTTCTCTATGAAACCTTAAAAACGGCGAACAATCACATGACCCAAACTTTCACTTCCTCCCATCTAAAACCGGATGGATAAGATCGTTCCAATAGGGTACGTTCTGTTGTGATGTTTAAATTAACTTAGGAGGTTTTGCACAGTGCCGAAAGAAGAGGGACTAGAGTTGGGCAAAATGGGTCCGATCCGACGGGCTGGATTGGTGCAGATCGGGTAGGCCCATCCAATTCCGAATTTTTTTCAGGTCGAGTTCGGGTTGGGCCTGACCCGACCCGACCTGATCCGGAATCCGATCCGATTGGGTCTGATTCGGACCGATCTGATCCGAATATATTAGGTAATATTTATTTTTTAAAGTATTTTTTATTATTTTTTTAATTGTTTTACTATTTTTTAAATTTTTACCGATCCGAATCATGCCCGATCTGAGTCGGACTCTGATCGGATCAGTCCATTGAGTTTTCGGTTCGGTCCGAGTTAGGCGACCCAGATCCGGTACCGGATCAGATCGGGTCAGGCCAACAACATTTCGAATCAGTTCGGGTTGGGCCCAATCCGATCCGACTCGGATAGATGCCCAGCCCTAAGAGGGACTAACGAAACCAACGGGATATAGTACACGATTTTTAGGATTATTAATTAATATGGCTCTCAATTATGATGTAATAATAGTGTATCAAATTTTAATTTCATATCTTTTTAAGCGTATGGATACTTTTTTCCTTTTTAAATGATGAAAATGCTTATATGATGGTTGTCCCCACTTGTCTCGTAAGTTGAGAGGGACTTTTGAGCAACGATTAGGGTCACCCCTAGATCGATACGATCCGTTCACTTTAGTCGAATTGTCGTGGGCCCACGGTAGATTTATTTCAAAACAAAATTGAAATTGTTTATGACCCGCAACTGCATGAGTACTATAAGTTAATTCCAAACTATTTTCTCCAACATGGACTATCTGTGATGATTTTTCTTTCTAACTTAGGTAGATTGCATGAAATTAAAACCCATTTCATTTAGACGGTTTGGATCTACCGCAGGACTATTCAATGGACCCCACGTAATATGTATGATGGGGTCAATAAGTGAGTCCCTTACACGGGAAAGACCATTTGGCCTTTTCTTCTCTCTATTTCTTCTTTGTATTTCAAAGGAGGAGACCACACCAAGCATCTCCAACAACTGGTAGTTGTACGGTCCAACATCCGACTCTTCGGTGAGGACGATAAACTCAAGCCAAAAGAATAAGATTTTTTTATATATCCAGCCAAAATCTCATACAAAATTCCGATCAAGTTCCAACAAAGTTTTGGTCGAAAAAAATAATATTTTTTTATATTCTTCGACACGATGGCAGTTGAAGGTAAGTTTTTTTATTTTTATTTTTAATTATTGTTAGTATTTATCAATCGTGGGAGTTTGTGAAGGGGAGGAGAGTATAGCAGTTCCCTTTGTTATTGTTTCTGTTTCTTTTTTCTTTTTCCCTTTTTTTTGTATGAATGGTTGGAATATGTGAAATAAACGAGGATGTGGTGTTCATATGAATAGTGGAGAGTATGTTGGTTCCATATTGAAACTTTTTTTAAAACCATCCAAAGTAAAAAAGGGTCGTCAATACTCACCGCATATTGTCGATATTCATTGTGAATCACCGATACACCATGTGAAAAGGGAGAAGTGTGTGGTAGTTCCTTTTAAAGCTTTTTATTTATTTATTTTATTTGTTTTTAATTCTTATTATTCGAATGGTTGGAGATTGTGAAATGGATGATGCGGTGCTTGCATGAATGGTGGAGACCGTGGTGGTCCCATGTTGAAAGAACTTTTTTATGGCCATTCATGGCAATTTAGATCACCAATACATATTGTGGTTCATCAATACAAACCATGGATCACCAATATTCACTGTGGTTCGCCGATACATAATGTGAATTGTCAATAGTCATTGTGGTTTACCGATACACACTGTGTGCTATCGGCAATCCGCAACGAGTATCGGAGATCCACAATTTGTATCGGAGATCCACGGTGAGTATCGGCGAACCACAACGTATATTAGTCATCCACAGTATGTGTCGGGCATCCACAGTGTGTGTCGACAATCCACAGTGAATATTAGTAATCCATAATATTTGATGCAATTCATATAGTGTATTTAAATCGCTAACATGCGTTGGTATGATTACACTTAAATCAAATATTGTCTTTCACAAAATTGTTCTGCAATGCGAGAAAACCCAATCCGTGTTTAAATTACGAAAGTGTAAAGGTCTCTTCAAAGTGCTCGATAAGATTTCTAAGGGTTTTGAATGAAAATTTCAACAATTACCCTATCAGGGCAAAGATGTTTAGAAATACCCAATTCGAATATCTGCTTGATTTTGATGAAGCAGATGGAGGGCAAATGGACTGGTGATCCATTGCCTGATGCAGAGGCACCTCGATGACCTCCAATTTGACTTCCATGGCACCATTCTTGGATTCAGTAAGATGGACTTCGCCTTAGTTATGGGTCTTAAGTGGTCAGGAAGGGAAGAATTGAAGAGGACTATATCGGGACCACAAATAAAGACTACTAGAAAACTATGTTTTAAGGATAAGTATTTATTTGTAAGAGATGAGTTGAAAGTTACATTTAAACATCTCTAAGGGTCTAACCTTCACGTGGACGCCACCGTGAAGGTAGTTATGTTGATGGGAGTAGAGAATTTAAGTGTTGGATTGCCCGAGAAGAATGCATATGTAGATGAATATATAGATTTTCTAAATAATATAAATGCATTCAATAGGTATCCATGGGGCTCTATGGGGTACATGATATTAAAGGAAGAAGCAAATGCTATAATTAAGACACTTTATGAGCATGTATAACTTATGTGAATGCGTATTTGCCCTACAGGTAGATCACTGTTCTTATAGGATTTTTGTATTCATTTCTACTATACTATGTCTTATTTTATTTTTTATTTTTTGTTTCATTCGTTCAATGAGGTTGGGCATGTGAGATTTTTTCCAAATTATCTAGCCCAAAGGACTGTGCCACCAGACGTAGTTTTATTTGAATTTCACATTTTATGAATTGGACTACGACCAAGGTGGCAAAATACAAGGGTACATCAAGTTATTTAAGAATGCACAAGTAAGTTATAATATTAGTAATTTGTTTGTTCGTTTTGTAACACTATGATCAATGTTTCTAATATTACATACATGTTGTTGTAGCTTAAGATTAATGACAAACTCATCCCCATAGCATATGAGGAAAATATTGTCGCTCTTGTCCAAGTTCGTGAAATTGTTAAGGAGATGAAAGAGAGAAGTAAGAGGAAGATGGATGTGAAGGAGGGGGTGTGAAGGGGGAGGGGAGTAGTGTGAAAAACAAGAAGAATAAGGAGGTGAATAACATTGAACAAGATAGTGGGAGGAGAGAGGTGCGCACACCCGGGGGGAAGCAATGTAGTGGGAGGAAAGAAACGGTAAATGGTTATTTCGAATTGGAGGCTCTGATAGGAAGATTGATCGCCAGTTAGAAGAGTTGTAGGAAAGGATGGCGCAGTATGCAACAAAACTTGACAAAGCTAAAAGGAAAAATAAGATATTGTGCAGAGAAATTAACCATTTATGGGTCGTGGTGGAGTCTAATGGGGTATTTAAATGTCTAACTGTTATTATGTATAAATCTAGTTTATTGTGAAGTATTATATATGTGTGTGTGTGTTCTTGTAAGGTGCGCATTGCACGTCACCCGGGGTTGAGGTGCGGGGGTAGCTCGCACGATCTGATAAGTCGGGGACCCGGTATGCCACTCAAGATCTGGCGAGGGGATGCAACGACTAATGTGGATGAGATGAAGGGCATTCCCAATGACATTCATGAGTCGAGGGTCTACATCGAGGTGGTGTCATCGTTTGTGACACCTCACCAAGTTGCACACAGGGTGGTATATGAAGATGATGGGAAGGTCGTACATGACAAACATCATTCGATGTGGGTAGTCAGTCTATATACAACGCCTCACACCGAGGAAGAAGACATTTTTATTGACAAGTTGGTAATTACGAACACATTACGAATGCTTAGCACCAAGGAATTCAAAACGGTAAAGTTGTTCTACAACAAGGGTGTTCATTCTTGGCTACAATGTCTATGGGATGATGCATGGGTCGATGATCGGTAGGATTTTTGCACAAGTCTTTTGAGTGGTTCATTTTATATATGATTTCTAATAATTTAAGGATTGCACAGGTGATGTAGGACATGAAATTTAAGTATGAGATGCAATAATTCAGGCTTAGATAATACCAATTCAGAAACAGTTACACAAATTTCACATCCCACATGAAAGTCTAAATCATTCAATTAAAAAGAAAATTTATGCAGGTCCAGGCCGACACAGGCTAGGACTAGATCAATAAAAAATTATAAACCAAATGATGTAAAAGGGAAATAGAAATCAACCACACATGCATAAAAATTGGTCTTTAATCCAAGGGATTCCTCAATTTCAATTTAAGGAACCCTAAGGTGAAAAAATAGGCAAATAAATTAAGGCTAATGCAAACTAAGGCTAGGGTTTAAAAATTAGGAATGAAATGATGAAAACCAGAGAAAAACCTGACCTAGATAAAGTTCCTGCGTGCAGATGGTGGCCCGGTGCTGACGCACGTGCGCGGGTGGGTTAGTCGCACGTGCGATGGAAGCTCGTCTCTCTAAAGTGACACTTAGGCCTTGGTCGACCAGGGGAGACCTCCAATCCTTCTAAGTTTGACGATAATCTGATGTAAGGTCGAGGTGTAGTGCTCCGCCGAAGTTTCAGCCCTCCTACAGGTCCAGATTTTGAAAACTGGCTGTAAGGGGATGAATAGCTGCAAAAGCTAAAAAATTTAATAATGATGATAGAAGATGAGATATATGGATGAGATAGGGTAGGGATGAATGAGGATAGATATGGTTTCACACCATGTAGTTAGCCCTTCGAAAATGAAGGGTTCGCACCCACATTTAAATTCTTCCACAACTCACGAAGAGAGCAGAAAAATAAAGCAAGAATTTTTATTAAACTTGAATGAATGAAAAGAAATACAAGTGTCTATTTATAGGAAAAACTCTATACCCTAAAAACTCACACCATGTGCGCAACCTATTACTTGACGATGAAGTAAACTAAAATAAAAACCAAACAAAGAAATTTAAAGCGTTCACAATATTCTAAATAATAACAATAAGTAAAACCTAAAATATAAAATTAATTTGATGAGTGGCCCACGATCATGAGATCCTATGATGGCCTTTTCTTGACTATCGGCCCCACTTTTTTTAATAAAAACTTGTCTTCTAGTTAGGAGGCCCTCCCTGGACGTCATCATCGAGCCAGATCGATAGTGAGGTCCTCCTTCTTCATACATACGTGCGTAGGGGTGGAGGTGTGTGGGCGTGCGTGTGCACGATGTCTTCATTAACAGGGAATCAACCGGTACATAAATTTTTTTACCAATTGTCGTCTAGAAAATCTCGAAGCATATCCTCAGGACTGGATGTTCGTAACGATAGTTTTATGGACAATGTCTATTTACTGATATACACATTTTAACTTATATTGTAGTAATTTAACTTTCAATATTTCGATTCATTTGTGACAACAATTTTTGAATAAGTATGTCAAGGTTCTATGGCATCATGGTGCCTAAAACCATAAAAATAAACATGAAAATTGTAAAGGATATTAGTAATAATGTCACAAGTATTATTATTAGAGGAGATCACAGGCAAAAGCAGATGTGGAACTTCAAACGTGTAAGTTTATCATTACACTTATACTGTAACAACCCGTTATTTTTTAAATGGTGGAAACTAAATCCCACTCTTTCCTTTGGTGTGGTCCACTTAAGCCTTGAATCGGCCTCATTTTTAGGCCCATGCCATATCATTGGTGGACAATACTGATGGAAGGAGTGGATTTTTTTCATGACATCTCTATAAGCCCCACCCTATTTTCAAAATCTTAAAAAAAAAAAAAAAAAAACAAAACAAAAGTGACGTGCTCGTGCATGTCACCTAAAACCAATCCCACCTCCCGATTATCTCTCTCCTCTCCTTCTTCTCCGTGATACAACTGCAAACCCGAACCCATCTTTGGCCATCAACCCACGATTAGCTCCAACATCAGACTTCAATCGAAGTTAACGCCGACTCTTCTCCACACTTGACGAGAGATGTGCGACATCTGTGGGCTTCCAACCACAATACCCACTAACCAAGTTCATTGAAGCTTTAAAATCCACCTTCCTTCAACCCGTCGGACTCATCTGAGCCATCTAGAATAAAACGGCACGTTGAGATCTATCTTGTACAGTAATCCGCCATTGAGACCGCTACATCTCCCTTGTCAAGTAGCCACCACATAATCTGAATGGAGCACTATTTTAGATTCAAATAAGAAGTCATTTGGACCTTTTAATCAGTGTATGAATACCAAATCTGAGTCAAGATCAACACCAACGTGTAGAGTCCGAGATCTGAATGAAACCGACACTCAAACGATAGCATTGGCGCCAACTTTCCTTGTGCCACAAAAACTTGAGAGTCGTGTTTTGTAAAGACATATGTGTACGTCCATTGAGCCTTTAGATAGCCTCCATCACGAGAAAGAGATCAGAGATATAATAAAAAGAAAAATGAATGAAAACGAATCAGTAAGAGGAAGAGATAGTTAAGTGTTCCGAGTCGTCTGACTTGTTGTTCTATCCCATACGAGTTGTTGTTCTAGCGTATTTTGGACAAGATCAAAATAATAAATTAAAAGAAAAGGTTATATGAAATGAGAAGAAAATAAAGAAGAAAGAAAGAGAAGAGGGTAGTTTCATCAAGTTAACTCAGCGAGTCAGCCCGATGACCTGCTGGCTCGATCATCCGAGCTGATTCCACATTCCAACTTCGAGCCATTTATCAGCTAAGTTTCTATCTCCATCCTTGATTTTATACGTTAGAGTAGCCTTGATTCAAGTCGACTCACCAAGTCAACTCAATGATTTAATGTGTTATATTTCTTATATTTTAAATATTAGATAATTAAAAACCTTAGTGCAGGTCTTAATAAATCAACATGTACGGTTTCTGTAGGGACGCAATTGTTTTACGTTGAAAACATTTACCAAGTTCTACTAGTTTGAATGCGTCGAATTGAGTTCATGAGAAATCGGATTCAGACCATCTACATGTAGAATCCATCATCACGTCAAATATATCATTCTAATAGTAGGTAGGTGATATTGTTGAAAATTTTAGGTTAACATATAAATTGATTTAATTGTTATGTATTCAATTTACTTAATTATTGTCATTAGTTGCAGATTATTTTATTTGATTCTTGATTGCATATTATAGAGGTATTTATTTGAGTTATTAATTAACTTCAATTAATTATTGGTACATGCTTAAATTGCAATTATTTCCTTATTACTACATGATGTATGATGTATTAATTGAATTTACGGGTGCTTTGCCCCAAAAGGATCACCGCGTTATTTTTATGAGGTGCTTTGCCCAGGGTCATTCCTGAAAGGAGCGGCACGGGTGCTCTGCTTTGGGTGACTTTCTAAAAGATATGTACACACGAGTGCTCTGTCTTGGGTATTTACTTTAAAAGCTTATTCACAGGTGCTCTGCCAAGGGTCATTCCTTAAAAGGATTGACACCAGTGATCTGCCGATGGTCATTCCCTAAAAGGATTAACACACACGGGTGCTCTACCCTGGATTGAACCAAAAATAATAATTTAGATGACTGTATTATCTTATTTACTTATTATGAAAAATAAATTGTTATTATTATCATCTAAAATACTGATTCAATACTCGTAATTGATCCTACTTTTTTATCGAGTTATATTGGTGTTAATGTAGAATTTTCAATTTTAGGAAGGATGTGACCCTACGAGCCGTCGCGCTCACACCTGTAAAAATTATTTTGTAGGGTTTGTATATGAAGAATCGGTTGGATAAGATTGAAGACTTTTTCTCTTATTTATTTAGAAATTAATTAAAGTTTAATGTATGTTGTTATTAATTTATTTTTGAATATCAATGTAATTAAATATTTAATTATTTATATGTGGATGTTATTTAATGATAATTACTTTGACCCCTTTTAGTTACTCCGATTGTCGTAAAATTCATAAAAATATTGTGGGTTGTGGTGTATATTTTGTTTAAAGTTAACTCACAATCCTGAGATTCGGGTTCTGGCCTAGCCAACTTGGGTTTCAAATTTTGGGGTGTGATAGATTGGTATCAGAGCTTAGGCTTTAGATTCTCACGAGGACCTTTGATATATTTTACACTAGTGGTTAGATTAAGCCTAGGCTAAAATCAGTTTTAAGGCCTATGTTAAAGATTGAATTAGAAATCCAAATATAAGATTCTTTGCTTTTGTAATGAAGAGAAATATATATATGAACTTAGGAAACCCTTTGTACCTGTATGACATCAAATATGATATTATTTAGGCCTGATATTGAACTAATGGCCCAAAACTGGACCCTAAAGAATTTTTAGCCTACTACAGTAAGCTGGACAACAATAGTAAGTAGAAAACTTTTAAATTATAAAAATTATAACTCCGTTTAAGGCGATTCAAAATCTCAGTAGTAGATTAACAAGTATAGTTTTATCGAAAAATAATACAAAAATGTAATTATAGGTTTCTCCTATATCGATTTTAATTTATGTGTATACTAGTCAGAAATCGTTTGCTTCTGAGCAGAACTAATTTTCCAAATTTTAAGATTTTTTTGTAAACTTTGGATTAACCTAAAATTTTATAAAGTTTTAATAAACTAATAAATGCATCGTTATAAAAAGTTTTAGACCAATCCGATACCTGAAATTACCAGAAACATTAGTAGGAATAATATCCTCAGAATCTAAATTTTTTTGCACTAAAACCTTAGTACATATCATAGATCTTATTATCTTGATCTTCATGTGTAAATCTTTTAGATCATCTAATCTTCCTTACAATCCTATAAAATCTTCAACGTACTAATAATAATAAAAAAATCATTGTCCAATCAATGGTAGATTATATCTGAACGATATGAGTCACAACACTCCATCATAAACACATGTACCCGATGCCCTTGGGAACAGATTAATTACGAGTAAGTAGTTAAGCCTTAGGAGATCTTTAAGTCTTAGTAGATTATTGGGTAGGACAAAGTTAGACCAGACTGGGATCACGCGTTAGCCTACTACAACTAAGGATATGAAGATCACCTTGCACATCTATGTCGAGCGTCTCAACTCTAATACCAGTATGGTTTTCATTTTCACCTCGACAACTGCTATATTTAGGGACTCAAGGAGCATCTACGCCTCAACGTCAACAATCACCTCGTCTTCGCCAACCACAGAGTCAAAGACCCACACCTTGGTGAGTCTACTGGCCTCCTCCATAGCATGTGCCGCCATCCATGCACCGACAATATCTATTATACTCTTCAACACAACAATTCATTGAGCTCATCTTCGTCATATCCACAAGGATCGCCATGACAATTTCGACAACTGCATCAATGACCTCCACCATGGTCACAACAGCAAGGGTCATCCACAAGATATTTTAGGGGCACCTCAGCAGTCACATCGACAAGTTAGACCATCCGGCATTAACAGATGTGTCCAACGAGCCATGCGCCACGACCTCAAGCTCATGGATACGCCTAGCCACGACACCACTCGAACAAACCTTACGGGGACACACTTCAACAATACAAAGATGCATCTCGAGGTTATGATGACTCAACACCACCACAGAACGGTGTGATGCAGGAGTGCAATGTCACTATATTATAATGCAAGGACTCAACGCACAAATGAAAAGATTTCGATAACTAGGCACTGAGATTCAATTTGGAACAAAATCACACCAACTATTAAACAACATATCAAGTAAAGAAGCAGTGGACATTGTTGACCCCGCACTAGGAGCCACAACATTGGAAGTTAGCTATAACATTCGGAATATCAACCATAACGCTTGAAGACGAAACCGCATGAATGGGTTCTCCATGGCCATACCAAGTATCTCAACAACAACCTTCGCCGTATATGTCACGTTGTAGTCATGTCAAGGACCGCGTTGTCAATCTCAACAACTACCTCAACCATATCAACAGCGACAACAATAGCAGAATCATAGGTCTTCACGACGCTCGCATCAGCCCAGGGATAAACTATCACACCACCAGAGAATGAGCAAATTTCAACACACAGGTACGTCAGCCACCATTTAAGGGAATGCCATAACTAAAGGAAGCGACAACACCAACCGCACCATCTACAATGAGATTCGAGTGTAGTCGATAATGTAGTAAATTTCGAGGACAAAGAAATTTTGTTAAGGAGGGTAGAATGTAACAACCCATTATTTTTTAAACGATAGAAACTAAATCCCACTCTTTCCTTTGGTGTGGCCCACTTAAGCCTTGAATCGGCCTCATTTTTAGGCCCATGCCATATCATGGGTGGACAATATTGATGGATGGAGTGGATTTTTCACAACATCTCTGTAGGTCCCACCCTTTTTTTTTGTCAAGAAAAAAAAAGTGACGTGCTCTCACCTCCCAATTTTCTCTCTCCTCTCCTTCTCCGTGATACAATTGCAACCCCGAACCCATCTTTGGCCATCAACCCACCATTAGCTCTAGCATCAAACTTCAGCTGAAGTTAACGCCGACTCTTCTTTAAACTTGATGAGAGATGTACAACAACTGCAAGCTTCCAACCATAATACCCACTAACCAAGTTCATTGAAGCTTCAAAATCCACTTTCCTTCATCCCGTGGGACTCATTTGAGTCATCCAAAATAAATAGCACATTGAGATCTATCTTATACACGAATTTACCATTGAGACCGTGACATCTCATTTGTTAAGTAGCTACCACATGATTTGAATGGACCACTATTTCATATTCAAATAAGAAGTCATCTAGGCCTTTCAAGTAGTATATGAATACCAAATATGAGCCAAGACCAACACCAACGTGTAGAGTCCGAGATCTAAATGAAACCAACACTCAAACGATCGCATTGGCGCCAACTTTCTTTGTGCCACAAAAACTCAAGAGCCGGGTTTTCTAAAGACATACGTGTACGTCCATTGAGGCTTCAGATAGCCTCCATCACGAGAAAGAGATCAAAGATAGAAATAAAAAGAAAAATGAAAGAAAATGAATTAGTGAGAGGAAGAGATAGTCAAGCGTTCCGAGTCGTCTGACTTATTGTTTTATCCCATCCGAGTTATTGTTCCAGCGTATTTTGGACAAGATCGGAAGAATAAATTAGAAGAAAAGGCTAGAGGAAATGAGAAGAAAAGAAAGAATGAAGAAAGATAGTTTGATTGAGTTAACTTGACAAGTCAACCCGATGACCCGTTGGCCCGATCATCCAAGCTGATTCCAGATTCCAACTTCGAGCCATTTATCAGCTAAGTTTTTATCTCCATCCTTGATTTTATACATTAGATTAGTCTTGATTCAAGTTGACTCACCGAGTCAACTCAGTGATTTAACATATTATATTTCTTATATTTTAAATATTAGATAATTAAAAACCTTAGTATAGGTCTTAATAAATCAATATGTATGATTTGTGTAGGGATGCAATTGTTTTACGTTGAAAACATTTACCGAGTGTTACTAGTTTGAATGTGTCAAATTAAGTTCATGAGAAGTCGAATTCAGACCATCTACATGTAGAATCCATCATCACATCAAATCTATCACTCTAATAGCAGATAGGTGATCTTCCCTGTTGTAATTTTTAGGTTAACATATAGATTGATTTGATTATTACGTATTCAATTTACTTGATTATTATCATTAGTTGCAGATTATTTTATTTGATTCTTGATTGCATATTATAGAGGTATTTATTTGAGTTATTAATTGACTTCGATTAATTATCGGTATGTGCTTAAATTGCAATTATTTCCTTATTATTACATGATGTATGATGTATTTGAATTTACGGGTGCTTTACCTCAAAAGGATCACTGTGTTATTTTTATGAGGTGCTCTGCCCAGGGTCATTCCTGAAAGAATCGACATGGGTGCTCTGCCCTAGGTGATTCCCTAAAAGATATGCACACACGGATGCTCTGCCCTAAGTATTTACTCTAAAAGTTTATTCCTCAGGTGCTTTACCGAGGGTCATTCCCTAAAAGGATCAACACTGGTGCTTTGTCGATGGTCATTCCCTAAAAGAATCAACACACATGGGTGCTCTGCCTTGGATTGAACCAAAAAGGATTTTAAATGACTGTATTATCTTATTTACTTATTATGAAAAATAAATTATTATTATTATCGTGTAAAATGTTGATTCAATACTCGTAATTGATTCTATTTATTTTATTGAGTTGTATTGGTGTTAACGTAGAATTGTCAATTTTGAAAATTATGTGACCCTATGAGCCGTCGCGCTCACACCCATATAGATTATTTTGTAGGGTTTGTATATGAATAATTAATTGGGCAAAATTGAAGACTTTTTTCCTTATTTATTTAGAAATTAATTAAAGTTCTATGTATGTTGTTATTAATTTATTTTTGAATGTCATTGTAATTAAATATTAATGATTGATTTGTGGATATTATTTAATGATCATTAGTTTGACCCCTTTTAGTTACTCTAATTGCCGTCAAAATTATAAAAATATTGTGGGTTGTGGTGCATATTTTGTTTAAAGTCAACTCACAGTCCTAAAATTCAGGTTCGGGCCTGGCCAGCTCGGGTTCCAAATTTCGGGGCGTGACATATACGTGATGCACTTGACTTAATGTTATAAGTTATGTTTAATGTAAATGTATTTATAGTATTGCTTATGTATTTTATAGGTATATTTTTCAATCAATGTTTTAAACCAACATTGAGCTTTATTTGTCGTACACACCTTATAAAAGACATGTTCGGTTGCTTAATAACATCCAAATCGAATGGAATGATTATTTCGAGTAGGAATATATTGGCTTCAAAGATAGTTTGAGATATTTGTTCCATCTATGTGACAGGGGGAATGCTTAATGAGAAGTCGACTGGAATTTTTAAATAGTAAATGGGATCCCAAAATAGGTTGGTGGGAACTGTATTAGTACACTGATTTGTGCATCATGTTTGTCAATCACGTGAGTTCATGTGTCATGTAGTCAGTTGAGTCGTTAGAAATTGAAGATCGAAGACATAAGAAGACAAGAGCATCAATGAGCAAAGAATATGTAAAAGAGGTGTCGTGGTGACCCTAACCATTGACCCAAAACAACCCTTAAACCTCTAGATGAAAATGACTTAATAGGTAAACCCCATTGATCATCCGTTAGCCTTAGAAACCTAATCGGAACATGATAAGAAAAGCTAGAAGAGGTGTAAAGCTGTTGTGAAAATATACGCCCAAAATAGTAATTTTCATGTGTTGTTCATTCCCTTCGAGCACACATCGAAGGGTATTCGATGGCATCGGAGACCCCCTCGATGGCATCAATCAGAGAGTTAAATATATCCAATAAAGAATTCACATTTTATATGATTTTCTCGATGACATTGAGAGCTCATTCGATGACATCAAAGGTTGACCTCGATGGAATCGAAGATCACTCAATAGCATTGAATTGGTAACTTAAATATGTTAAGCAAGAATATTGTAACACCCCGGTTCCCGGAACCTGAGTACATTACTCGTTTCCAAAAACCCGAGCGTTAACTCTGAAAACACCCAAATTCCACGTACATTTTTTTCCCTCTTATCAGAGTTAATAATATAGCAGGATGGAAATAAACCAGATATTAGAGTGAGTCCAAATATACATAACTAACGATTCAAGTGGTTATCCAAAAACTTATACAAACCAATGTCTTAACCTTTACAAACATCACAATATAAATTAAATACAAATAAAATCAGGAATGGAGAGTCGCAAGATCATCTGGCTCCTCCCATTCCTCCTGAACAACAACATACGCATCATCTGCGTCTCCTGCACACTGAGTACGGTTCGAGAGCGTTAATGGCTATCCAGTGAGGTATAACCCCCAAGATTTATCATTTCATCAAGATAATTAAGTATAGTTATCAGAGACATAGTATAACAAATATTACACAATAATTATCATGAAAATCAGATAAGGTTCATCAGATAAATCACACAAGATAATCTTGTTTAAATGTATGGATGCATGCATATGCTCACAGATCTGGGGATGTATATTCAGCTGGTAAAAAGTCACTCAAGGAAAACTAGCCACCCGAAAAAATACTCAAAGGTACGCCTAAGGAGAACTAGTCACCCGAAAAAGACTATGATATATAGATCGCCCAATGAGGACTAGTCACCTGGAAAAGTACACAAAGGTACGTCAAAGGATAACTAACCACCCGAAAAAAGACCGTAATGATACATAGATTGCCCAAGGAGGATTAGTCACGCGGAAAAATACGTAAGGTACGCTCGGAAAAGACCGTAATAATACATAGATCGCCCAAGGAGACCTAGCCACCCGGAATAATACTCAAGGTACACCCAAGGAGAACTAGTTACCCGAAAAAGACCATGATAATATACGCATGTTAGCCCAACCATTATTCTTCCGATTTTAAACAATCATCTTAAGAAAGCTCAACGGTCACTAAGGGGGGTTGGTCACCCAGCATAGGCCGACAGCTCAGGCATAGTGTCTCATTCCACCATCCCTGGCTCATGAGACTAATAAATATGATGTTTTAAGAGTAACCCCTTCAACTAGTGGTCAACCATTGTCCAAAAGTGGAACTTACCACCGCAAAATTATATAAAATAATTCATTAACGTCATATGGGGTAATTATTTCATCAAAGCCGCAAGGGCCGAATATTCGATTTAATGGTACAATAAGAAGAGATTATTCACTAAAAGCCATATAGGCATAAATGATCCACCAGGTGATAAGTCCACAATGTAAATTTATTTAATCCACAACACAAGTGGTCACTAGTTCGAGGATTTCTTAAAAACACTATCAAGTAATCAGGGATGATAAACAAAATCATGTGTATTAATATCGGGATATCACATGCACATCTAAAGCATACATTTCACATTAGATTAGAGGCATTTAATTCACATCGAATTCAATTCACCAATTATCTTAAGGAATCAAAATTTATAAAAGCAATTCATTACATTAATCAATTAATGAGATAAATGGTTAAAGAAAATAGCAGGGCTAATTATCAAGATGCGGAAAAAGCTTGAAGAGTGATCCTCACATTTCAAGTCGGATTTATTTGCTTAATTTGCATCTTACACATGGCGATTCACATGAGTTTGTTCCCAGCTCAACTCCGTACCTATGTCACGATCAAAGGAGACATTTGGGAATCAAAATTTGCTATATTTCAAATAAACATCTAGGTCAGCCTTCTCAATTTAAAGTAAGATTTAGTTATAAAACTCATGAGATTATAACTCACCAAAATTGATTAGTGGCATGGCGACTTGACTCAAGCGAGTTACGCGATCTTCACTCCGACTCTTGACTCTCATTTCTTCTTCCATTCTTTCCTCTTTCTTTTCAACATGGAACGTCCAGCAAGTTTGCTAGGCTCAACAAGACCAGACCTGACTTGTCAATGAAACAGTGGGTCAACTCACTAAGTCAACTCAGCTTGATTTGCTCTCTCTCTCTCTCTCTCTCTCTCTCTCTCTCTCTCTCTCTATCTCCTTTTGTTTTCTTCCTTCTGCTCTCCTTGGAATAAGCAGTGAAATCCTCCAGCAAAGCTTCTTTCAAGTTTCCAAGGACATGTTACTGTGCATTTATGCAAACCAAGCCTAAATAACTGTCTTAATTAAAATCAAAGCTGCCCATGCCTAACTAAGATGAACCAAAAATAATAGAAAGCATGAAGTTTGATTGGATTTCCACTCACCTCTTTCTTCTCCAGCTTCTCCATAGAAGTAAAGCTTCCAAATGAAGATGATTATGCACTTGAGAAGTCTGAAACAGATGGCCAAGCATCACTATTGAAGGAAAGGAGCTTCTTTCAAGCCGAAGCTGCCCTAGACCGAGCCTGCTCCTGATCGAATCAACTGGTTTCGAGTTGAAACTCAAATGGCTCAGACTCGGTGAGTCGAGTACGTTTGACTCGGTTCCGCTGAGTCAAGTCCAATAGCAACCCGACACCCATCTCTCCCTCTATCTTCTTCTCTCTTCTTCTTCTCTGTTTCTTCCCCTTTTTCTTTATCATTTCCCTTTTTTTTTAAAAAAAATTCTTTCTTTAGAAGACAGATTCGACGACCCAAACTCAGGAATACCTGAGAATCAGCAAACCCAATGACTCATAGAGTCATTGCTCTCACGCCTAGAACCCAACTCGGTGCGGCATCAAGGGGCGAACTCACCACACGCTCTCTCTACCTTTTGCTTCTTCCTCTTTCTTTCATTTTCTTCTGTTTCTCTTTCTCTATCTGACCAGAGAGAACATGGACTCGGTCCACGACTCGCAGCGACTCGATGCACAGCCAATTCGGCTTGACTTCAAACGAGGAAGAACCTTGAGCGATAATGGCAGACTTACTCCTTCTGCTTCTTTCTTCAATCTACGAGCGTGGAAGGGTGTGGTTGGATCCAAGGAAGCTTGTGAAATGATCGGATTGAAGCTCATGAGTGATTGTTTTGGTGGGTTTGAAGGGAGGAAGAAACAGCTGACTCCCCTCACTCTCTCTCCATCTCTTTCTATACTAGAAAACCTAGTTTTTGGAGGGCTAGGATCCATTTCAGTGGAGGGCTGAGATTACAACAGTCCAAGCACGCGGATTTGCCAGTGTGGAAAGCAGCGTTTCTGTTTTTGGAATGTCGCACGCACGCCTCTTCCTGGGTTGGTTTTCGTGCTCACACACATGTGCTCTCACACATGGGATTTGCAGGGTTTTGGTCAGATCCCACGTATGAACATGATAGACGGTTTAGATCATCTGATTGGATGGTCATGGTGGGCTAGCATCACCACGAACTGGCCTTGTCCGTTCAAACTGCTGTCGGGCGGGAACGGGAGAGAATTCTCTTCTTTTCGGTTTTGCTCGGGTCAACACCTGATTTGACCCAAGCTTGGATCTGATGCACTGCATGTGCACCAAAGTTGTGCACATGCAAAATTCAGATGTGGGGTCCACATGTATGTTTTGTGGAATCCACACCGACCAATCAATCCTAAAGGTCCAACTAAGATATCTGGCCAAAGATCAAACAGATCTCTAAAACTCAGGTGGGCCATACCAAGTGATCTTGTCTTACGTGTTGATCATTTGCAATCTAATGGTCAGATTGTTACTCCATTTGATCATCAAATTTCTAAAGGTCTCTAGGCCTATTTAAGTGAATTTCTATGATAGATTCAGCTACCAAATGTTGGGATAATGATGATCACGTAGTGAATTGTGATATGCTCCATTCACTCATCATGGACACAACTGTTGTGTCATCAGGCCAAAGATGAGGCAGATCTAATGTCCAAGTGGCCATAATGCTTAGTTTATGAGCCAAAATGGGTATCATTTGATGATCCTCAAAGTTTTGACGGTCAGATCTTTTCACAAGAAGGTTTAGTTAGTTGTGGATTTAGTTATTAGATCGTTTATTTTTTTATGGTTAGTGTTGGATCTCTACATTGAGTGATGCTAGCCTAACCATAGGTGCACCTAATGATCTAGGCCACAAATTCTATGATGGATGTTTAATTACATTCATCCGAGGGTCCTTATCATACGGAAGTGGGGATCTAAGTAGTGATGCTATGCAATCTAATAGTTGGATGACTTGATTATCGACAGTAGAGTTTTCTAGTTTGATATGAGTTAGATTTTGTAGTTGATCATCTGGTTTACTTAGAGTA
This sequence comes from Magnolia changhungtana, assembly GCA_030180095.1. Classification (NCBI taxonomy): domain Eukaryota; kingdom Viridiplantae; phylum Streptophyta; class Magnoliopsida; order Magnoliales; family Magnoliaceae; genus Magnolia; species Magnolia changhungtana. The sequence goes on from JASAUF010000370.1 coordinate 601,060, forward strand.
TTTAGAGTGGATTATAAAATCTTAGTTATTGTGGCTTGATGAACAGTGGGTTTGATGACTAGGGGTTTGTTATTGACGATGGACGGTTCATTCTACTTATCGAGGAAATCGAGGTCCTATGAATGAATTTTCCAGATGATGTGATGGTCCTACTTGGAATTCAATGGATGAATGGACCAATCTATGGATAACAATTGTACTAGATGGTTGGATCCAGGTTGGCATGAGGTTGAACGTTAAGTAAGCTAGCCCTTTGTTTACACTAAGTTACATTTCCATAATAACACTCGTATACTGAAAAGTACGGGGTGTTACAAATATTTCTTGCGGGCCTATAAAAATTCTTGAAGTTGGATACTGTAACCATACCAAGTAAGCAAGTGTTAGCTGCTATAGGGGTGAGTTTTTTATACAAAGAAGTTGTGTCCCTAATGTCCTATCACTCCTCACTCCAGGGGGGCATGAAAGTCATAGTTAATTTGTTGGTTAGGAGCTTACCACTTCGACCTCATCATTTGTATGGATGGACTAACGCTGATGAAGGCCAAAGTCAATTATGATGCCAGGATCGTCACTGTACAAATAGAAGGGTAATCCCCTTTCGCTTTCCCGGTGAAGGTGAGATTCAAACACCATGAATTTATGTACATTATTCGTCAGCAAGACTGTGACCGGCCAACATTATCCGAAACTCTGTTGGTGAACAAATACAAATATGGTCTTAAACCCATATTGGGTCTGCCGTCTCAACACGAGATTGAGTTTACAATCAACCGCATGTCGGGTATGATGCCTATCACGTAGTCGTCATACCAGATGCCTTCGTGTGAAATTAAGGAGTTGATGTCCCAAATCGACATGTTATTAGGATGTGGATTCATCCAGCCTGCTATGTCATCGTGGGGAGCTCTCGTCCTATTCGTGAGCGGGAAGGATAGTTCTTTACGGTTGTGTATCGATTACCGCAAGTTGAAATATCTGATGGTGAAGAACAACTATCCACTGCCAAGGATCGATGACTTGTTTGACCAACTCCAGGGTGCCCGTTACTTCTGCAAGATAGATTTATAGTCAGGACATCATCAGCTACGTGTCAGGAAGGAGGACGTACAAAAGATTGCATACAAGATGAACTTCGGGCACTACGAGTTCCTTGTAATGTGGTTTGGTTTTAAGAACGCCCCAACGATATTCGTGAATATTATGAATAGGGTTTATAGGTCATACTTATATTGGTTCATCGTGGTTTCATCGATGATATATTGGCACACTCCAAAAGCCACGAAAACCATGGGGAGCACTTGTGGATGGTCTTCAATGCCCTTCGACAACATTAGTTATTTGCCCGGTTAGAGAAGTACGATTTTTAAAAGGAGGAAGTTAAGTTCCTGGGACACATTATCTTAAGTAAGGACATCATGATGAATTATGTCAGGGTCATAACCATGAGAGATTGGGAATAACCTGCCTCAGTTATCGAGGTGAGAAGTTTCATGGGTATGGTTGGGTATTGCCGCCATTTCTTCAAAGACTTCTCAAAGATAGTGTAACCCCTTTCTTGGCTAACCCATAAAAGATATTAACTTCGCTTGGAACGAAAAATGGAGACGTTATTCCGAGAGTTGAAGGATAAGCTGACGTCTACCCCTATATTAGGTCTACTAAAGCAAACGTGTTGGTTTGGGGTGCGTCCTCATGCAATAAGATAGGGTGATCGAGTACGCTTCTTGATAGCTGAGGAAACACAAAGAGAACTACCCCACTCATGACCCCATATTGGTGGTACTCATCTTCGCATTGAAACTTTGGAGGCACAACCTTTACGAGGAAGAGTTCGAGTTGTTTTGTGATCACAAGAGCCTCAAATACATCTTCACTCAATGAGATTTGAATACGTGACAACTACACTAGATGGAAATGCTAAAGGACTTTAAGTTTAATGTGTCTTACCACCCAGGCAAAGGAAATTTTGTAGCGGATGCTTTGAGCTGCAATAAGGCCTGTGAGTTTACTGTACCCCTAGTGTTTAGGGAGTGGGACATGTTGGAGTCTGTAAGAGACTTCGAGTTAAAGTTAACGTCGAGGAACCTTACAAGAAGATAGCCCATCTCCGCCTTGAGACAACCATTAACAGTTAAATCATTGCAGCTTAAAGCCAGTATGAGTTACTAACAAAGTTGAAAGGAAAGTCAACCAATGAAGAGAACTCTGAATGGCAGATTGGCACCAATGGGGATTAAATTTTTGTGGATGCTTGTGTGTTATGAGTGACCACGGGCTTAAAACGAGAGTCCTAAATTAGGCGCACTAGTCGAAGCTAGCAATTCACCCCAGTAGTGCCAAAATATATTAAGATGTCAAGCGCACGTATTGATGGAAAAACATGAAGAGCGAGATTGCATATTAACCGTCGAGATGTCTTATGTGCCAATAAGTGAAAGTCGAGCATTGCCAGTTGCTAGGACTGCTACAGTCGATGTCGATTGCTGAGTGAAAATTGGATTTCATTTTCGGTTTGCCAAAAAATAGGAAGAGACGTGAATCCATTTGGGTGATTGTGGATCATTTCAAAAACATGGCCCGCTTTCTTCCTATATGTGTGACAACCTCCACGAAAGACTTAACCAAGATGTACATCAAGGAAATTGTCTGATTGCATGGCGTTCCACTAGAGATCGTATTGGACTGGGACACCGTATTCACATATATTTTTATGGTCACGTATCCAGCAAGAAATAGGTGTAACTCTAAAGTATGGTATGACATTTCACCTTCAAACTGATGGTTAGACCGAGCGGGTGAATCGGGTTTTGGAGGATATGTGGTGAGCTCATGCCTTGAATTTCAAGAACAATTGGGATGATTGTCTTCTGTTCACTCCCCAAGTATAGGGTTGTGATGTAGTAATAAACTCGGTAAGATCGAGGTCGAATCCCACGAGGACTGGTTGTCACAATTCAAATCTGTGATTCTTCTTAACTAATCCAATGAATAATGAACTAAACTGCTAAGCACAATTTTAGGAAAAAAAATTAAGAACAGGGAAGAAAATTCAATCAGAGAGAAAGCACTAGGACTTTCGAATCCACCCCTAACTATCCTAACCCTTGTTTTGTTTGTTGATTCACCTTGATATAGATTGATACCACTTAAATAGAGAAAGCACAATCTGTGTCCTAAATCGGGCATACAGATGTCTAATTCTTTTGAGCAATGCCATGAATAATGATCCCATGTCCTTGGCTCGGGCACATGGAATGTACATTCATTAAAGCACCCTGTTTCTTCCTCTATAGGAAACTTGTTCTTGATCAGACCCAAGCACCTGTAATAAGCATCCAAACAACATCCATCTATATACTTTGATCAAGTTCATAGATGGAGAAGTATGGAATTTAAACCCGTCAAGCCCACTTAGAGAAAAAAAACAAATTAATTAAAATTCAAAGTAAATCAACCAATACAAGAGTTAATCAAATTAGGGGCTTCATCTCAGCCCTAGCTGAGAGATTAGTTACCCATAAAATCCATAAAAAATATTAAATAAAATTCATAAAATAAAACACCAAACCGAACAATCTCTCTCTCTTCTTCCTTCTCTTTCTTCTCTTTCTCCTCTCCCTGGCTCTGGATCTCGAATTCCCTGGATCTGAATGCCTTCCCCACGTCCAAAACTTCCCTTTTATAGTTCTTTGGATGGTGGAATCGGTGGCGAGTCGTAGACGGACTCGAAGTGCGGATTTTCGCAACCGTGATCGGTGGACCCCACAGAGGTGTTTTCTGGAAAATCCACCCCGTCCATTGGATTCAGGATGAAATTTCAGTCAAGAATGGGTGGTTTTGAAAGTCCATTAACGCGGCCCACAGAAGAAAATACGAAAAGATCAGTTTTGAACGTCGCCGGGCAGCCTTTTTGTGGCCTCTGTACCGCACACGTGTGTACGCATGGGAGTGGAATATCAGTATGGTTTTATATTATTCATGGCCCTCTACACGATGAACGGACCAGATCGTCCGTACGGACGACGTACGGAGCCCACTATCGTTCGCAAAACGGACAGCGAATCACGTTACGCGGACGGCGAAACCGTCTTCTGTTGCGATGGTGGGGCCCATCCCTTTGATCGAACCAAAAATCCACTCCGTCCACTGAGATGAGAACGGAAAATCGGTCGGAAATGACCAGTTTTGTTTGATTTAGGTGTGGTCCACCAGAGATTTGAACTCACCGTCCGTCCGACGTTTGAACGAATAAAAATCCCACAACGTGATATCTTCGAATTCTGTCAGCTAGGCGTGAGGTATGGCCGCCCCAGAAAGCGGATGGACGGTTTGGATTGTCCATTTGGACACTAGGTGGGCCCCACAACCGACGACCGCGGGTCGTGTACGCTGACGCTGGACGGCGGACGCGATTTTTAAATCGAGGGAGACGAGCGCGGGTCAGCCTCTCGCTGACCGTCTTGGGAGGTCCGGTGCACGGCCGGCGCACGTGTGATGTGTGCACGCCCCTGGTACACATAGCCCACCGTGATGTTTATGAGAAATCTACTCCATCCATCCTCTTTATCTCCCTAATTAATGGGTTGGGACCAAAGTTGAGGCATATCCTGCTATCAGGTGGGCCTGAAATCAACGATTCGTGGGATGATTTGTCAGTTGGAGCACTTCCCGAGATCATCAATGGCTGAAATTTAATATGTACCGTTAATTTACGGCCCCCATCGTATGTATGAAGTTTCGAGCTGATCGGATGGCGGAAAATACGTGATCTTGCATTCTAGACCCTTTTCGAGCCCCTTTGGCTTGCTTTCCTCAAATCCCAGGCGTGTAAAATCTTTATTATTGGTTTTCTGGAGTCTATCCCGTGCTCTGGTAATTTCAGAGCGTCAAATCCATGCCTTTAACATCAAATTCCAATTAACGCTCCTGATTTCGTCCTGTAATAAAAACACGATAAAAATCTGGCATGAAACACTACTATGTATATAAAATTAGGCAATTCCTGGGGTCTGATATGCAATATTCGACCCTGATCACAACCCCCAACCAGCATTTTGCTAGTCCCCAGCAAAACATGCGAAAAATAATTTCAGAAATAAAAGACAATTCCTGTAAACTCAAGTGACTTGTGAACAGATAGCTGAGATGTGAAAATTCTAAGATTCATGATCGGTGTGTGGAATTTTTCTCTTGGAATCAAGCTTACAGTAAACTTCATAACTAATTTCAAGATATTAATCCATCAATTAGAACATTCCTGAACATTGAGCTCCATGAATGTAAAGTGTGATCTCGACTTGCAATCAGTAAGAGATCCAATTGTCAATTTCATGATATCATTAGTAATTCGTGACAATCAAAACTTAAAACCAACAATTATCACACAGATTAACTTTTCATTTTACCAGCCTTTGATTTTCTTTATGAGCAGTAACATAAATGAGGGGAATCAAATTCTCACCTATAGGGAGCAAACCTATGGCGAAAACTTGTCGCCTAACATTTTTTTTTTATTTTTTATATGTCAACTATGGAGAATCAAATCTGCACCTATAGGGAGCAAACCTATGGTGAAGATTATGTGACTAACTCTTTCAATTCTTCTTTATAAACTGACGTTAACAAATTTCTCAGGCTGGTTCCTTTCATGCCTAATGATTACCAAGTTACCATTTAATATCGAACTGAAAACTTAATGTGTAAGTGAGATCTGATATGGGAAATCATGGCTCAATCAATATTTACACCTTCTAATCATGGATTAACAATTCAAAATTGACTGTGAAATCAAGCAGATGGCCAAATCCAAGAGTCATAAGTTACCCATCACGTGATCGTATAATGTTAAAATCACAACTATCCTTCAAAATCACTTTGAATTCAATAGAAATTCAGAAAAAATTTTAAAATTTTCACAAATTTTGCTCAAGACCAAGAAAATACTGATTAGGTAACCTAATCTCTCACCCCCAACCTAAAATCTACATTGTCCTCAATGTAAAAGAAATAAGCATACAATGCATATGGGACAACGATAATAAAAGAGGAATGAGAGAAAGATAGTACCTGGACGGAGAATCAAGAAGCTTTCTAAAAAAAAATATCATCATAAAACAGGTTAGCTCAAGAGAGAAATCAACAGAAGAGAAAAAAAAATAGCAAAAAGAAAACAAAAGAAGATCCTACCTATACCACTTTCGCAGGTGCTCTCGATTGCATTTAGCGCATGCAACAAGCCTTTAAACCCCTAGGTTACCCCTAGTGGACGAGTTATAGTCTCATGAGGGTTTGCAGTAATGTTACCCACAAACATTGAACTAACTAACTAGAAAAATGAAAAGAAATGGAATAAAATAAAAAGGCTGGGTTGCCTCCCAGGAGCGCTAAGTTTACTGTCTATCCTAAAATAACATAAAGGAAACTACCCTAGTCCTAAGAAAGCAGGGAAAAACTACTCAGTCATGTCGCAAGGTTCCTCTTCTGGCCAGTATCGCGATAAGTTTCTCAGTAAGTTCCTCAACAGGATCATCCAAAAGCCCTTTTTGCAATAGGCTTGGATGCCCTGGAGCATGACATTCCAGAGAAACTTACGTACCTCATCAAAAATTTGTCGTTGATTCGCCTGAGGTATCCAGAGTATATAAGATTCACCTGCGACAGAAGACATTTCGATGTTAGTATCCCATGGTGAATCAGAGACTACACATAAATGAAAGTCAGAAAAATTCTCAGAAAGTGACGTAGTCTCAACCATTCCGAAGTAGCAGACTTCGGTTCAATCATTAGCTCCTCCTCCCTTAATGGTAAATATTCAGGATTTGTGGAAGGAGGGGCTTCAGAGTAAGGGTCCTCTCGGTCAGTGATGACTACCGTGATATTGTTTTGTAAGGCATTCACTATGTCTCTTATCATGGGATCGTTTGAATCTGCAAAGTGTGCCAAGCAATCATCCAAAGAGGTGGGACATTCAGCTGAGAGTGACTCATTTTCCACATTAGAGCTCGTGATGATCTGCCCAAGGAATCCATCATTTTTGAAGGTAAACGGAGGTGTGCTCTCTTGCTCCAGCCCTGCACAAACAGATTGAAGATCAGTATACGAAGTATTGATGTATGGACTCTGTTCATCGATACTACTCAGAAGAGGCGATGAATCATCATTATTCAACAATTCAGATGGTGGCCTCAACTGGGTGGTTTCAAATTCAAGAGTCATATCAAGTAGCTCGTCCATCTCCCGAATCGTATCATCATGTAATTCAGAGGAGTGGTGTAAATACGTTTCACAAGAGTTAGAAGGGTCGGTTGTAAGGGGCCCGTCCTCTACCTTCAAATCAGACATGTTAGGTGAGGGGAGTGGCTCATTATGGCCAACCACTTCGTGTACGTCTTGATCATTGACTTGGACCAAATTTGAGATTGATTCAAAGGGAATTTGGGTTGCACATTCATAATCATCTTCGCAATATGCATCATTGTCTACTTCCATGCAGTGCACACTTGGGATGAGATCGCTTTCCTCACATTCTATTTCCAGATTGGGTTGAGGTTCGTATAAATTAACCTCTTCCTCTTTATTGAACTCAAGTGTGTCATCATCATTATATTTGAAAGACAACCATGTTTCTTCCCCATCCTTTTGAACAGTCATTGAGATCGACTCATCGGGGAATTGAACCGTGTGCTCATTAATGGAATCCAACTCCTCATTCCAAATTCCAGATTTCATCAAAAGCAAGTGAGGATCACTTTCCTCGCATTGTATTTCTGGATTGGATTGTAGTTGGGATGAGCGAGCTTCCTCTATCCTTTCAATGCGCGAATTGAGTGCTTCTAATGATTTCATCAATTTCGCAACATGTTGGTTGAATAGTTCTGGATCAAAACATGAATCCTCTTGGATCGTTTCTGGTTGGATCTCAAAGGTATGGGATCCAAGAGAATGATTATTGCAATTTGTTGTTGGTTCATCTCCCCAGTTTTGATGGTTCCACTGGTTATAGTCATACTGATCATACATGGGAGAATATGATGGTTGATAATAGTCCTCATTCCCATAATTATGATCGTATACGGCCCTATTAACCGATGGAACATAACGTTTTAGTCGGTTCTCAATGTCTGTTCTCGATGGAGAAAAATCTTGAGGTATACGTTGGATTCCACAACCTTCAGGCATTTCCCAATAAAACCTATCCAATTCAGCATATGCATCTACCCACGATTCCATGGTAGAACCTTAACTCTGAGTCTAATCCTAGAAGAAATCAAAATCCTACAGCAATACAGAAAGTACAGGAGAAGTTAGAAAGATGTTACCAGAGTAGAAGTTCCTATGTTAAAAACCTGCAAAACAAAACAAAACAAGTTAGTATCTAGAATAGTAAGTCTAAGGTTAGAAAAAAATAAAACCCTAATTCTAAAAATAAAAAAAATAAAGAAATTAGGAAGATATTACCAAATTAGAAGTTTCTATCTAAGAATCCTACAAAACAAGAAATAGGTTAGTTTCTAAAAATAAAATAAAAACTTTAACCTAAAGTTAGTAAAATCCTAAGACTATGAATTATGATAAGAGAGAATCCTAAATTCAATTTGGAGAGCTAAACAACAGTCCCAATCAGCGCGCCAAAAAAACTTGTTCACTCCCCAAGTATAGGGTTGTGATGTAGTAATAAACTTCGGTAAGATCGAGGTCGAATCCCACGAGGACCGGTTGTCACAATTCAAATCTGTGATTCTTGTTAACTAATCCAATGAATAATGAACTAAATGCTAAGCACAATTTTAGGAAAAACAATTAAGAACAGGGAAGAAAATTCAATCAGAGAGAAAGCACTAGGACTTTCGAATCCACCCCTAACTATCCTAACCCTTGTTTTGTTTGTTGATTCACCTTGATATAGATTGATACCACTTAAATAGAGAAAGCACAATCTGTGTCCTAAATTGGGCATCAGATGTCTAATTCTTTTGAGCAATGCCATAAATAATGTGATCCCATGTCCTTGGTCGGGCACATGGAATGTACATTCATTAAAGCACCCTGTTTCTTCCTCTATAGGAAACTTGTTCTTGATCAGACCCAAGCACCTGTAATAAGCATCCAAACAACATCCATCTATATACTTTGATCAAGTTCATAGATGGAGAAGTATAGAATTTAAACCCGTCAAGCCCACTTAGAGAAAAAAAACAAATTAATTAAAATTCAAAGTAAATCAACCAATACAAGAGTTAATCAAATTAGGGGCTTCATCTCATTCCTAATCTGAGAGATTAGTTACCCATAAAATCCATAAAAAATATTAAATAAAATTCATAAAATAAAACACCAAACCGAACAATCTCTCTCTCTCTTCTTCCTTCTCTTTCTTCTCTTTCTCCTCTCCCTGGCTCTGGATCTCGAATTCCCTGGATCTGAATGCCTTCCCCACGTCCAAAACTTCCCTTTTATAGTTGCTGGATGGCTGGAATCGGTGGCAGAGTCGTAGACGGACTCGAAGTGCGAATTTTCGCAACCGTGATCGGTGGACCCCACAGAGGTGTTTTCTGAAAAATCCACCCCGTCCATTGGATTCAGGATGAAATTTCAGTCAAGAATGGGTGGTTTTGAAAGTCCATTAACGCGGCCCACAGAAGAAAATACGAAAAGATCAATTTTGAACGTCGCCGGGCAGCCTTTTTGTGGCCTCTGTACCGCACACGTGTGTACGCATGGGAGTGGAATATCAGCATGGTTTTATATTATTCATGGCCCTCTACACGATGAACGGACCAGATCGTCCGTACGGACGACGTACGGAGCCCACTGTCGTTCGCAAAACGGACAGCGAATCACGTTACGCGGACGGCGAAACCGTCTTCTGTTGCGATGGTGGGGCCCATCCCTTTGATCGAACCAAAAATCCACTCCGTCCACTGAGATGAGAACGGAAAATCGGTCGAAAATGACCAGTTTTGTTTGATTTAGGTGTGGTCCACCAGAGATTTGAACTCACCGTCCGTCCGACGTTTGAACGGATAAAAATCCCACAACGTGATATCTTCGAATTCTGTTAGCTAAGCGTGGGGTATGGCCGCCCCAGAAAGCGGATGAACGGTTTGGATTGTCCATTTGGACACTAGATGGGCCCCACAACCGACGACCGCGGGTCGTGTACGCTGACGCTGGACGGCGGACGCGATTTTTAAATCGAGGGAGACCAGCGCGGGTCAGCCTCTCGCTGACCGTCTTGGGCGGTCCGGTGCACGGCCGGCGCACGTGTGATGTGTGCACGCCCCTGGTACACATAGCCCACCGTGATGTTTATGAGAAATCTACTCCATCCATCCTCTTTATCTCCCTAATTAATGGGTTGGGACCAAAGTTGAGGCATATCCTGCTATCAGGTGGGCCTGAAATCAACGATTCGTGGGCTGATTTGTCAGTTGGAGCACTTCCCGAGATCATCAATGGCTGAAATTTAATATGTACCGTTAATTTACGGCCCCCATCGTATGTATGAAGTTTCGAGCTGATCGGATGGCGGAAAATACGTGATCTTGCATTCTGGACCCTTTTCGAGCCCCTTTGGCTTGCTTTCCTCAAATCCCAGGCGTGTAAAATCTTCATTATTGGTTTTCTGCAGTCTATCCCGTGCTCTGGTAATTTCAGAGCGTCAAATCCATGCCTTTAACATCAAATTCCAATTAACGCTCCTGATTTCGTCCTGTAATAAAAACACGATAAAAATCTGGCATGAAACACTACTATGTATATAAAATTAGGCAATTGCTGGGGTCTGATATGCAATATTCGACCCTGATTATCTTCCGTATGTTGAGTTTGCATATAACAACAACCTTCATGCCAGTATCGGCATAACGCCCTACGGAGCTTTGTATGAGCGTCTATGTTACGCTCCGCATTATTGGACTGAGGCTGGAGAACAAAAAGTGATAGGATCGAAGTTAGTGCAACTAAAACAAGAGAAGATCAACATTGTTAAGTGACGTCTCTTGACAGCTTAGAGTCGACAAAAGATTTATGCATGCAAACGAAGGAGACACTTGAAATTTATAGTGGGAGACCACATATTTCTTAAAGTACCCTCCATTAAGGGATCGCTCAGATTCGTTAAGAAAGGGAAGTCGATTCCGCATTTCATAGGCTCATTCTAAATTACATATCGTATCATCGTGGTATCTCTCTTGACATCACTTTCGGGTGTGCACAACATGTTCCATGTGTCCATCCTAAAGAAGTACGTGTCAGATCCATCACACGTTATTATATGGGAGCAAGTGGAGCTACGTGAGGATGTCACCTACGAGCTCCGACCCACGTGCATTCTGGACAGGAAAGAGAAAGTCTTACGCATCAAAGTCATCCCATTAGTAAAGGTGTTGTGGACCCACTACGCTGAGGAGGAAGCCACGTGGAAGATTGAGGCCGGAGTATGTAACAACTACTCATAGATACTCGAGGAGTACGAGCAAGTACAAATTTTGATGGAAAAATTTTCTTATAAGGAGGGTAGATTGTAAGGTTATGTAAAATTTGGTATAGAAACCCCAGTAAGGGGAGTCCATGTAGTCTTACCCATCGATCAATGAAAAAGTTAGTGCGTCAAAACTGTCGATCTTTAGATCTTGAATGGGTGGCTTGTTTGATGCGACAGAGATATATGCACGATCCTGTGAAGGGAAGTCCATACAGTCTTGGCTATCAATCACTCTAGAAGCTTGCGTGTCAAATTTGTCAAACCTCGGATCTTGAATATGTGCATTGCTTGATGGTTCATGAATATTTGCACGATCCTATGAAGGTAAATTTTTGCAATCTTGGCTATTGATCAATGAAAAAGTTAGTGTGTCAAACCTATCGATAATTTGATCTTGAATAGGTGAATTGGTTGATGGGACATGAGATGTCTCCATGATCATATGCATGGAAGTCCGTGTAGTCCTGGCTATCAGTCACTATAGAAGTTGGTGTGTCAAAACCGTTAAACCTCATATCTTGAATATGTTCATTGCTTGATGGCCCAAGGATGTCTGTACGATCCTGTGAAGGGAAGTCCATCCAGTTTTAACTATCGATCATTGAAAAAGTTGGCGCATCAAAACTGCTGATCCTTGGATACCTAATAAATGAATTGGTTGATATGATAGTGATGTGTGCATAATCATGTGAAGGGAAGTCCGTGCAATCTTGACATCAATCACTCTACAAGTCGGCACGTCGAAACTGACGAACCATAAATCTTAAATAGGTGCATTTCTTACTGGGCTGTGGATGTGTGCACAATCCTGTGAAGGGAAGTCCGTGCAGTATTGGCTATCGATCAGTGGAAAAGTTGGCGTGTCAAAACTGTCGATCATTAAATCTTGAACAGGTGAGTTGGTTAGTGGGCCATGGATATTTGCATGATCATGTGAAGGGAAGTCCATGTAGTCTTAGCTTGAATGTGTGCATTGCTCGATGAGCTAGGGATGTTTGCATGATCATGAGAAAGAGAGTCCATGCAGTCTTCTATATGTACAGAGGTATCCACAATTGTTAATAACACATTCAAATCTACTGCTACAAGCTCTTCTATACGTCCGACCTTCTCCAAAAAAATAGGTATATGAATTTTGAAGTCATGGTTAAAGATAATCATATACGTCGTGCCATCGTTATCGTCTATCATAATTTGTGGACCAAATGATATAGCGACATGCGTAGCGTAAATAACATTCATTTTAACCTTGTATTCCTCGAGTGTCGTGTTCATAATATTGTGCATTGTAGATAATAGCTCCTTATATCTAATTTTTTTGCTGACAATGACCGTCTTATTCTTGTCATAATTGTAATCTCATTTTCCTCATTCATATACTAGCTCACCGTCATAATGGCACCATATGGGCTGGATATCTACAACATTCAAATTTTGTTGTACCTGAAAGGAAAAAGGCTTCGGCCATTAGCGTTGGAATTACAATATCTCTATATTCAATGTGGATGATCGATGCATACTGCGGATCACCAATACACATTGCGGATCACTGATATTCACTGTGGATGATTGATATTCACCATGAATTGTCACCATTGGAGATCCACCGATCCACAGGGAATATCAACGAATCAAAACAAATATTGCGAATCTATAGCGAATATCGCCGATCCATAGTAAGTATCGGCAATCCGTTGTGCATTTTGAACATGATCCTCATAAACCTTTTTCCAAGGATTCCCATTTGCAATATGATCCCTATTCAGTTTATTCTAAGGATCTCAATTATGTATCTTTTATAGGATCATCGTTATACATTTACAACGGAATCTCCCCAATGAATTACCCCACTCCCGTGAAAAAATATTAAAAGTCGCAAGAGACACGCTAGAATGGATGTAATGACGTCGTTAGCTCACCGAAGTGAATCCTACAAAGGTAGCAGAAACTATCCTGACTACCTTATAGGGTAGTGGTCCCCTCTCTCCAAAATAACTTCCATAATAACTCAAATGGGGCCTTATTGTCTTACATATACCTTTTGTGGGCGTCACCGTGCATCACCACTTAAATCCACACCGACCATTATCTCATGGAAATAATTTCAAGACATGACCCAAAGATTGAGGAAAGAAGACATCAAGGCATACCACAAGTAGAGGAAACAACTCCAATCGAAAGTCCACCGATCTTTGTTACAAGGTCAGAGACAGTTCAAATGAAGGTGAAATCAACACGCACCAATATCCCACAATTTCTCGAAATAAGTTAACGGATCAGATCAAGCAAGTAGTGGATCCACAATCACCTATTCCATTTAACTCATGAGGCAAGCTACTGCATTAAGGACAAAGAAAGAGAGAGAGACGAAAAGGCCAAATGGTCCTCTCCGTGTAAAGGACTCACCTATTGAACCCATCTCAAGTCTTATGTGGGGCCACTGTTAGTCTTAAAGTAGATCCAAGTCGTTCAAATGAAAGAGGTTTTAATTTTATGTCAGCTTGCCAAGTTTGAGGACAAAACTCATCATGGATGGACCACACTGAAGGAATAGTTTGAAATTAACTTACAACGATCATGCAATTGTGAGCCACAAACAACTCTAATTTTATTTTATTTTTTTTAATTACCATACCATGGGTTCACTGCCGTCCGGGTTAAAGTGAATGGATTAGATTGGCCGATAGGTGGCCTCAATCGTTGATTTAGTATGGCCCATACCACCTTCTAAAAAAGATCCTCTCAACTTCCAAGACAAGCTAACAAAGTACAAGAGGATGGCTAGGAAAGAGGCATTTTCATCATTTAAAAAGTAAAATAGTTACCAACACAACTAAAAAAGATTTGGATTCAAAATTTAGTGTTAGTGCCTTCATTACGTCATAATTGAGAGGCATTTTAATTAATACCCTGATGCTTGAGGCGGATCGCTTAGGTGCAACCTTGACCATGGGACTTACATTGATGTATTTATAGCATATACGGTAGTCAGTTTTTCCAACTCATTTTAGGGCATGATACAAAAAAAATTGAAGCAAATCTAAGTCTTTAGTGGACCACACTAGGGGAAGCAGTGGTGATTAATCATTAAAAACCTTTTATGCGCCACGAAAGTTTTGAATCAATTCGATGTTTTCTTCCCTTCATTCAGATTTGTCTGACCTTACAAACAAGTTGAAGGAAAATAAACATCAAGAAGAGCCATATAAAGTTTTTAATGGTGTACATTCAATCACCACTATTTCCCTTATTTCCATGGTCTATCTCATATTTTTATATGATTAAATTTTTGGCTCATGCTCTAAAATAAAATCATGGATGGACGGCATGGATATGCTACTAATTTATCAAGGAAGGCCGCACAGTTAGAGCCTGTTTGGCCAGTGGTATTAAGCTGTATTAAATAGGATTGCATTACTAATTCTACTTTGAAATTCTAAAATACTTTGGAAAATGAGCCTTGTGTTAAAAAATGGGAGTTGAGATTATTATTCCCACCGATGATGAATCTTTGCTTCATCCAAGTTCAATCCAAATAAAATATTTGAAAGTAAATTCTGGGATTTACTTTTTAATGTGTACATTCCAAACATAATTTCAGAAAACATGGGATACAACTTTTACAATTCCATCCACCTTAATAACACCTAACGCGGCTAGCCAAGCGAGCCTTAAAGCCGCACGCTGTTCGGGGAAGCCAGTGCCGCACCTCATCTACTCCCTTTCGTGGGAGGACGCCGATTGGCTAATCCGTTCTTCGTCCTTCGTGGGAAGGCTCCTTTTTCTGAATCTGCATCTTTTCACCTGCACGCCATCAACACGGTTGATGGGACGCGGCCCCTGCAGCACGCTAGAAAAAGCGCACGCGGGTTTCCTTCAAAAGCAAGTTCCCGCCAGGGATGCTAGGTGGGGCCCACCGTGATGTTTGGGAGAAATCTATCCCGTTCATCTGTTTTGTGAGAGCATTTTAAGACATGGATCAAAATTTAAGTGATTAAAAAAATTAATTTGCCGCACGAGAGGAAACAGTGGGCATTTTATGCGGCCAAAGAAGCTTCTTATCAAGCCAATTCTCTGTGATTTCACTTCATCTCAGTGGAAATTATCTTATAAACGGTTTGGATGGGATATAAACATCAAGGTGGATCCCATAAATGTTTCAATGGTAGGAAACTGTTTTCCCAAAATTTCCTCTTGTATGGCTCACTTGAGTTTTAGATCCGTGCCATTTTCCGTTGTATCTGCCAAAATAATCTAGTAAAACGGATGGACGGAGTGGATTTCTTACCAACATGACAGTTCGCCTACATAACATCTCAGCGCAGGAACTTCCTGCAGGAGGCTTTTGCAGGAACCCGCGTCCCTCGTTCACATGTGAGGCATGGGACCACACTGCAATGGCAAAATCGTCATTCGGTGCGGTTTACCTCCAATCTCCGCGAATATCTCTTGGGTGGAAACAGATTAGGTGCGACCCCCATCTCACCCAATAAAGTGCGGCCCTTGCTGCGGGGTCTACCTTGATGTGTGTAGTATACATTAAAACCGTCCAACCATTTTTATAGTCTAATTTAGTTGCTGATTCTAAAAATGAAGTAGATCCAAAATTCAGGTGAACCATAACATAAGAAACACCGGTGATTGAAGTCCTCACCATTAAAATATTCCAATGGCCAGATTAATGTTTCTGTAATGCTTATTTTTCATCCAACCTGTCCATCAGGTCACATGAGAATGGATGACTGAAAGCCCAACATCAGCTTGGTCCAAAACTTTTGTGGCTCATTAATGTACAATCATCACGTTTTCCAAAGTTATGGTCCACTAGAGAGCTAGATCTTCTTTATTTTTGGAGTCATGCTCTTTAAGTAATCTCAAAAAGAAAAAAGGAAAAAAAAAAAAAAGTAAAAAAGAAAAGACAAGAAAAGAAGAAGGATGAACAGCGTGGATATAAGATATATTCACTGATGTGGCTCACACAGTAAAGGTTGCACTGAGGGACGCGGATTGCGTCCTACCCCCGCCTGGACGTAATCCATATGGGCAGGGCTCTGTGTGGCCCACCATGATGTAAGTATTTTATCCACACCGTTCATCGATTTTCCCAGATCATTTGAAGTTGTAAAACTAAAAATGAGGCAGGTCCATACATTCAATGGACCACACCAAAGGAAGCTGAAGTGATAATGACAACTACCGTTGAAACCTTTCTAAGGGCCATTGTGATGTTTTTCTACCATCCAACCTATTCATGAGGTCATGTAGACGTGGATGAAGTGAAAACACAAATATCAGATTGATCCGAAACTTCTCAAGCTCTCAAAAAGCTTTTAATAGTGTTCCCATTTTATGGTCTATGTAAATCTTAGACCTGCCTAATTTTTTAGAACGTATCTTAGGTAATTTGGAAAAAACTACGAACGTGGATAAAACAATTACATCACCGTGGGCCCCACAGATCCCTGCCCGCCCGGATTACCGGGGGTAGGACGCAATCCGCGTCCCATCTTGAGTGAGTCTGGGTCTAAACTAATCTGCTTGCGTGGTGCCTACACTCATGTGTGTTTTATCCAGCCGATCAGAGTTCAAGGACCACACTACAGAAAACAGCAAGGACAATGACATTCACCTTTAAAACTTTCTTATGGCCCACATAGATGATTATTTGCCATGTAACCTATTGTCTGGTCCCATGGAAGATACTGAGCAATGAGTTGTATGCCACCTGCCCACACTAACAGGAAGCTACGTGAGTCCCACTTAAAATTTTGTGAGATATTTCAACTCATACATCAATTTTTTTAGATCATGTTAGGACATGGTTGCAAAATTGAGTTAGATATTAAAATTAAGTGGACCACGTGACGGAAAATAACGGGAATGAAAGTACCCACTATTGAAGCTGTCTCAAGGCTGCCATGATATTTTTATGGTCTTAAGAGGGCGTTTGGCGTAGGGTATTAGATGAGATTAGGTGGGATAGAATTGTATTTGGTCCCCTGCAAATTCCATCCACCACTTGAGGAGGATGAGAAAGGTTGGGATTAGGTAGGATGGAACTGCATTTAGTCTCTCGTCAAATTGCATTTGGTCCCATGTAAGAATTATGTGGATTTTGAAATCTACTACACATGTGAGCCCCACTTTGATGCATGCGTTTATCCATGTTGTACATTCATATACACTGTTTACACGTGACATTCTAGTTATATATATATATATATATATAAGTGAACAAAATCCATTGTGAATTTGGTCCGTTGATTACAATTTCATGGTCTGCCAAACATGATTTTGCTTAATCCGGGCAAAAATTTTATCCCAAATATGGGATGGGATAGCTATAATACCTCAGTATTTCCAGGCATGTAATTGTTGTGCGATAATGATGTTAACATCATCTAATATAATTTAGTATCATTTAATTTCAAGAGCCAAATAGGTCATAAGGTCATTCTCATTAGGATGAACTAAAAATACAAATATTAGCTTGAAAATATAAATATTAGCTTAATCCAAAACTTTTATGCACGGTAAATGATTTAATGGCCAGCGTTCCATCCTTACTGTTCCTGATAGTGTGGTCTACTTGAATTTTGAACTTGATTCATTTTTAGGATGACGTGCTGACATGAGCTGAGAAAAGTGATGGACATGATGGATTTCTGGCAGACATCTTGGTGGCTCTTACCTAGCTTTCAACAACATGAAGTGATGGATTGCTATAAAAATAAAATATAAAAAAGATGTGTGTGCTTTAGAAATACATCCGACTCCCCTTTCAGCTTTTTGTCAGCTTTTATACTGTTCAGGGTCTATGCAGCGTTTAGCTAAAAAGCTCGTTGTGAGGTTTATAGATTTGCTTGCGGCCCAAGAAAGTTTCAACGGTGCATGTCTATCTTTGACCTGAATGATTTTTTCTACTCACACCAAAGATGACCGTGACAAGCTAGAATGGATGATGTGGATGTTACACATAAATCACTGTGCCAGTGGGCCCCACATAGCTTTTCATTGCAAGCACTACAAGTGCCAAATTAGCGACAGCAATAGTACGCACCAAAGGCAAAAGCAAGGGACCAGATGTGACAGATTTTGATTGAACAATGAACTTTCATTGGATGGTTGTCTTTAACCAACTTTGGAATATGATATGTGAGACCATCTAAACAACAGTCACAGTCTATCATCTAATCAATTTCTATCACATTAATACATACTCAACTCTGAAAAGCCAAACGGTGAAATATGAATTTGCATGTGATAAAGCAGATCAAATATTCATTAAATAAAGCATAACGAGTACATGCAATATACTGAATTTTGTCAATAATCAGATAGCTAGTAAATGATAAGTTATTTGACGTAGTTACCTAGTCATCTACCATGTGATCCAACCCATTCATTTACTTCTTTTTTCTTTTTTCTTTTTTTTTCTTGTTGTTGTTGTCAGCTTGTTAGTACACCCCACTGTCAGTTGACACTTCACTGCTAGCCACCCCCACTAGGGATTGATACCAAGACCTCAGCGTTGAAACGAGGTATCTTTTGTTGGGATATAAAGTATAAATATCTAAGTTCATTTTCAGTATCTTGATCGACGAATTAAACAGTGAGTTTCATAAGTGCATAAGTTTGGCCAGTAAATACATTTGTTGATGGTAAAATAGTATAGTTCATCTAATAAACTTATAGTCTCATATGAATACCAATCCCAAATGTCTAAATCTAGCTTCCAATAAGAATAGAATATAATCTAAAAATCTCATTGATCCAACAATCATCTTATGAATTCAGACCGCTAACAATATTCTTTCTAACTATTTATTTGATGGCTACCAATTTGATCATTAAAACATGCAATATGTTTAATTCTAGATACTTTGTCTCAAAGATCTACATGTCAACATAAAACATGTGCATATTGATCCATGACATTCAACATATAGTTTCCTTAGTGCAAATCTTTAATTTTATGTCAACCTGTTTATCAAATACATATTAACTAAACTTGGATTCTATACATTAAGTGGTTCATACATTCGATTGCACCTTCATAATTCCAGATTTAGCCTTGATAATATATCTATGGCCTACCTGATAAATCTATTAACTAAGAGTTAAGAAAAATCTTTCGTATGAACTATTATATGAATTGACTGGATCACACGTGTTCTAGGTTGGCACATGATCGGATGGAAATAACATTTTCTTCTCCTTTCTAGGTAGGTAATATTGTCTAGAAAGTATGGTAAACGATGCCGAATGTAAGTTGTCTCATAAATTAGGCATGTGCATTTGTCACCCTATCAATAATTTATGCATAAGAGCAATAATATGAACCGTTTATAGCAATAAGTGTGTCAGACAGTTAAGTGATATGTGCTGATGGTCCATCTATTATTGGACCCAATATTCTATGATATTATTTTGCACATAATAAAATGTAAATCAGAATTAACATTGAATTAAGGCACATTCACTACCAGTCCACTTGAGAAACTCAAGTCACTATTTGCTTCATGGTGAGTGAAACCCCAAAGAGACAAATATTCATATAGTGTGAGTTATATAAAGTACTTAATATTTAGAAAAGTAGCACACATGCAAGATCTAAACCTTTCATCTATTGATCTCATAAAGGAAAATATTTTAAAAATATACCAACCTAATCATCTCACATGAGCCAATATAACATCTGTATGGATCTATAATTTTGGACCCCTGTAGTGCATCAAGTACATAACCCCCACAAGTTTAAATCTTTATAAATTGGATAAATTTCACATGTGTACAATTTCTGAGTGTCTATATGTCAAGAGTCATACATTGTTTAATATTTTATATTATAATGGGAAGAATATATTTTGTACATATGACACATGGATACAAGATTCAAGCATATCAATTATTAACCCACATAGGATGGATCAAATGTCACAAGATACATGCAATGGTACAAAATGAATAATGTGAGTGTTCACTCCCCAAGTATAGGGTTGTGATGTAGTAATAAACTCGGTAAGATCGAGGTCGAATCCCACGAGGACTGGTTGTCACAATTCAAATCTATGATTCTTCTTAACTAATCCAATGAATAATGAACTAAACTGCTAAGCACAATTTTAGGAAAAATAATTAAGAACAGGGAAGAAAATTCAATCAGAGAGAAAGCACTAGGACTTTCGAATCCACCCCTAATTATCCTAACCCTTGTTTTGTCTGTTGATTCACCTTGATCTAGATTGATACCACTTAAATAGAGAAAGCACAATCTGTGTCCTAAACGGAGCATAATTTGTCTAATTCCTTTAAGCAATGCCATGAATAACAAATTCCATGTCCTTGGTCGGGCACATGGAATGTACATTCATTAAAGCATCATGTTTCTTCCTCTATAGGAAACCTGTTCTTGATCAGACACAAGCACCTGTAATAAGCATCCAAACAACATCCATCTATATACTTTGATCAAGTTCATAGATGGAGAAGTATGGAATTTAAACCCGTCAAACCCACTTAGAGAAAAAAAACAAATTAATTAAAATTCAAAGTAAATCAACCATTACAAGAGCTGATCAAATTAGGGGCTTCATCTCAGCCCTAGCTGAGAGATTAGTTACCCATAAAATCCATAAAAAATATTAAATAAAATTCATAAATTAAAACTCCAAACCGAACAATCTCTCTCTCTTTCTCCTTCTCTTTCTTCTCTCCCTGGCTCTGGATCTCTAATTCTCTCGGATCGAATGCCTCTCCCACGTCCAAAACTTCCCTTTTATAGCTGCTGGATGGCTGGAGTTGGTGGCGAGTCGTAGACGGACTCGAAGTGTAGATTTTCGCAACCGTGATCGGTGGGCCCCACAGAGGTGTTTTCGGAAAATCCACCCCGTCCATTGGATTCAGGACGAAATTTCAAAGTCGAGAGGGGTGGTTTTGAAGGTCCATTGGCGCGCCCGCATTAAGAAATCTCGAAAAGCTCGGTTTTGAACGTCGCCGAGTAACCCTTTTGTGGCTCTCGCACCGCACACGTGTGTACGCATGGGAGTGGAATCTCAACATAGTTTTGTAGTGCTCACGCCCTCTACAAGATGGACGGCTCGGATCGGTCGTACGGCGACGTGTGGGGCCCAAGCAGCAAGCAAAAACGGCCAGCGACCGTTCGTCGCTGCCGCGTAAACAGGGACTCGGATTCGCTGTCCGTTCTGGTGGGTCCCATTCCTCTGATCAAACGGAAAATCCACTCCGTACACAGCGATGAGAACGCAAAACCAGTCGAGAATGACCGATTTTGGATTGTTTTTGGTGTGGTCCACAGAGTTTTGTACTCACCGTCCAACCTGCGTTTGAATGACTAGATTCCAATCTTGATGATCTTTTACGATTCCGACACCTAGGCGAGGGCAACTGCCACCCCAAGAAGCGGATGGACGGTCCGGATCCCTCATTTGGACACTAGGTGGGGTCCACAACTTCGAACAGCGGTCGGCAGCGGAGGACGCTGTAACGCGTTTTGCGTTTTTGAGGAGACGGGTGCGGGTCAGCGTCACCCGACCCATCGGCATTCGGTGTGCTTCTAGTGCACGCGTGCTGTGCACGCTCAGGCCATGTAACTGGGTCCCACCGTGATGTTTCGAGAACTCTTCTCCATCCATCTTCTTTATCATCTTATTTAAACGGTTGAGACCAAATTTGGGGCATATCCAGATATCAGGTGGGCCCAGAATCATGATTCTGAGGGCTGATCTGTCCGTTGGACCACTTCCCGAGATCATCAATGGCTGAAATTTAATATGTACGGTTAATTTGCGGCCCCCATCACATATATGAAGTTTCGAGTTGATCGGATGGCGGGTACCATGTGATCTTGCATTCTGGACCTTTTTCGGGCCCCTTTGGCTTGCTTTCCTCATATCCCAGACGTGAAAAATCTTTATTATTGGTTTTCTGGAGTCCATCCCGAGCTCAGGTGGCTTTGGATCATCAAATCCATGCTTTTAATCCTCTTTTTTCAATCAACGCTCTTTATTTCATCCTGCAGCAAATCACAGTTAAATACCGACATTAGGCGCTATCATGTACTTAAGATCAGGTAATAACTGGGGTCTAATATGCAGTATTCAACCCTGATCACAACCCCCAACCAGCATTTTGCTAGTCCCGAGCAAAACATGCGAAAAATAATTTCGGAAATAAAAGACAATTCCTGTAAATTCAAGTGACTTGTGAACAGATAGTCGAGATGTGATCATTCTAAGATTCATGATCGGTGTGCGGAATTTTTCTCTTGGAATCAAGCTTACAGTAAACTCCATAATCGATTTCAAAATATTAGTCCATCAATTTGAACAATCCTAAACATTGAGCTCCATGAATGTAAAGTGTATTCTCGACTTACAATCATTAAGAGATCCAATTATCAATTTCATGATATCATTTAGTAATTCGTGACAACCAAGCTTGAAACCAACACTTATCTCACAGATTAACTTTTCATTTTACCAGCTTTAGATTTTCTTTATGAGCTGTAACGCAAATGAGGGGAATCAAATTCTCACCTATAGGGAGCAAACCTATAGCGAAAACTTGTCGCTTTTTTTTTTTTTTTTTTTTTCATATGTCAACTATGGAGAATCAAATCCACACCTATAGGGAGCAAACCTATGGTGAGGATTATGTGACTAACTCTTTCAATTCTTCTTTATAAACTGATGTTAACAAATTTCTCAGGCTGGTTCCTTTCATGCCTAATGATTACCAAGTTACCATTTAATATCGAACTGAAAACTTAATGTGTAAGTGAGATTTGATATGGAAAATCATGGCTCAATCAATGTTTACACCTTCAAATCATGGATTAAGAATTCAAAATTAACCGTGAAATCAAGCAGATGGCCGAATCCAAGAGTCATAAATTACCCATCACGTATCTTATAATGTTAAAATTTTCACAAATTTTGCTTAAGACTGAGAAAATACTGATTAGGTAACCTAATCTCCCACCCCCAACCTAAAATCTACATTGTCCTCAATGTAAAAGAAATAAGCATACAATGCATATGGGACAACGAAAATAAAAGAGGAATGAGAGAAAGATAGTACCTGGACGGAGAATCAAGAAGCTTTCTAAAAAAATATCATCATAAAACAGGTTAGCTCAAGAGAGAAATCAACAGAGAAAAAAAAAATAGCAAAAAGAAAACAAAAGAAGATCCTACCTATACCACTTTCGCAGGTGCTCTCGATTGCATTTAGCGTATGCAACAAGCCTTTAAACCCCTAGGTTACCCCTAGTGGACGAGTTGTAGTCTCGTGAGTGAGGTTTTAATAATGTTACCCACAAACATTGATGGAACTCACTTGATTAACCGATCCCTGACAAGTGATGTGAGTTCCCATAAGCGGTGCTATCTGCAAGGAGGTAACTGACACTGTCGTCAAAGAATTTAAGAACTTCTGCTCGCACGACTTCTTCCATATGAGGATCACGCTTCCTTTGTATTTCACGCGACATTTCCACGGCATGATCCATGCATATCGTGGGGCATACTCCCGTATTTCCACTATCTTCCTTTCAATTGCTGCCTTATATGTTCTAAGAAAATTAAGCAGCCTGCTTGCCTTTGTCTTCTTAGAGTTCGAAACTGTGCTGTCAGGAGGTGTCTCAGAGGGATGAAGAGGTTCCACTTTCGCTCTCCATTTTTCAGTCTCCAAGATAGGAGTAGAGTCGGCAAGTGCATTGACTTCATGGATGGGACTATCGATGTCAAAGTCCATGCCGACTTGTGCTAAGGTGTCTCAAGTGGATCTTCAAAAGATGTACGGAAGGAGTCCTGCACAAGGCTCTCGATCATGTCCACTTCAAATATGTCATCCAAATCATGCGGATTGTTGTCCGCATTAAAAACATTGAGTTTAATATTCATGTTACCAAAGGACAATTTCATAACTCCATTCCTGCAATTGATAATAGCATTAGATGTGGCCAAAAATGGACGACCCAAGATGACTGGGATCTGACTGTGAAGATTCTGGACAGGCTGAGTATCTATGACTATGAAATCCACTGGAAAATAGAATTTATCAACCTGAATTAACACATCTTCAATAACACCCCGGGGCACTTTGACAGATCTATCAGCCAGTTGTAATGTTACCTTAGTCGGTTTCAACTCACCAAGTCCTAGCTGCTCATAAACCGAATAAGGTAACAAATTGACGCTCGCCCCTAAATCAAGTAATGCCTTCCCGATCTTATGATCTCCTATGCCGCAAGAAATGGTGGGAGCTCCTGGATCCCTAAATTTAGGAGGAGTGTTATGTTGAATCATGGAGCTGAGCTGCTCTGCAATGAAGACCTTCTTATGAACATTCTGCTTACGCTTTTGAGTGCATAAATCTTTCAGAAACTTAGCGAAGCAGGGACTTGTTTAATAGCGTCAAGCAACGGGATGTTGACTTGCACTTTTTGAAACACATCCAAGATTTCATCAAAATTATTTCTTTTCTTTATTGGTGCAGGTGAGACGTTCGGGAAAAGGTGCTTTGGGCATGTACGGTGGCACATTAGTGACTCTTGGAGAGTCGAGGGCTCTTGGACTTTGGATGCATTTGTGTGTCCCTCTCGCTTCATCTTGATCTTCTGTTTTAGAATTTGAATCATCCCAGGGCATCTCTATTCCGTTATCAATCCGCTTGCCGACCTAAGGGTAATGATTGATTTGGCTTGCTCATGATATTGCCTTTGGTTGGAATTAGAGCCAATCTCATCTTGTCCCTTTGGGTTAGCCTCGGGTTGGCTAGGGAACTTGCCCTTCTTCTCTCTCATTCAATGTGGCGCTAGTTGACCCATTTGTATTTCCACTTAGCAATGGATTGTGCATTTGCATGTAAGCTTTCTTCAGTTGGCCGAAGGTTTGTTGGGTATCTTTTGGAATTGGAGAGAACTCTGCATGAAAAGATGAAGTGTATCCTCAAGGGATGGGTTCCTTGATTGTGTAGGCGATTGTTGATATTGTGGAATTTGTTGATCGCCAACTTGGAGGTGCGGTTGCATGGGAGGATTTCCGGATGGTCCTCCTTGATGTGGTCCCTTTGCCCAAGAAAAATTTGGATGCCTAGCCCACCCCGGGTTGTATGTGTTCGAGTAAGGATCATTCCTGTGTTTTTGAAAAGTGTTCATAGCATGAACTTGTTGAAGAGAGAAGTTCTGGGGATCTTGCCCGCCCGATGGACAAGATCAAGGCGGGACTAGAACATGTGGCACATGCCTCCACTTGAGCTGTTTGTGGAGGTCCATTATTTAATACCGAGCATCAACTTTCTTTGTGGTTATCAAGTTTGGCGCAAAACTCTGGCACGACTCCTATCTCATATATACCACCTCTCTTTTGTGGTTGGGAACTTCTTTCACCTCTATCGAATAGTCCCATTCTTTGGGAGTTTTCACACAAGGTTTCAAAGAATTTCCATGCTTCGGTATCGCTTTTGGTCATGAAGGACCCTCCACTGGTGGCATCAACCATGCGACGGTTCTGGGGTGTCAGACCGTCATAAAAGTATTGCACTTGTTGCCACTTCTCAAAACCGTGGTGTGGGCATTTAAGAAGCAAGTCCTTCCATCTTTCCCAACATTCATGAAAGTGCTCTCCCTCTTTTTGTGTGAAATTAGTGATTTCTCTACGGAGAGCATTAGTTTTGTGAACAGGGAAGAACTTGTTTAAGAACTTCTTAGACAGTTGGTCCCATGTAGTGATAGTTCCAACTTCTAGAGAATTCAACCATGCTTTCGCCTTATCCTTCAAAGAAAAAGGAAACAGACGTAGGCGGATTGAATCGTATGAGAAGTTTTGGAACTTAAAAGTGGAGCAAATGTCTAAGAATTCTTTCACATGATGATATGGGTCCTCCTTGTCCAATCCATAAAAGGATGGCAAAACAATTGTATGATCATGCAAGTTTAAGTTCAAAGTGTGTCTTGCCGTAGTGGTTGGCAAGTGACACTATGCATGAAGGCGCATTAAATTGGACAGAGAAATTTGAATAATCTTTGAGAGCCTTAACTTCGGTCTCGGTCGCCATTTCAACATGTAATTATTTCTCAATCTTTCACGCAAAGTGTTCTTTCTATTTCAGGATCAAACGGTGCTAGTTCTTTATCTAGAGATCTACGTCCTAAAGCATAAACTAAGTAACAACCTAAGAGAAAGAAAACTAGAACTAGAAATTATGCTATTAAAAAAAAAAAACAAGTTAAAACTATGTAAGTGAGAATGGGAAGAAAGAACCCGGAAAAGGAGATGATTGATGTCAGAAAATTTAAGATGTTCCTCCTTCACTTAGTAGCTTCCTTCCTCAATTCCTGTAAACAAAAAAAAAAAACCAAATTAGGTTTCCTAAAATAATGATAGAAGAATCCTAAGCAATGGTTAATTTCTAAAAATAAAATAAAAATAAAATAAAATAAAAACTTTAACCTAAGTTAGTAAAATCCTAAGACTATGAATTATGATAAGAGAGAATCCTAAATTCAATTTGGAACGAAACAGTCCCCGGCAACGGCGCCAAAAACTTGTTCACTCCCCAAGTATAGGGTTGTGATGTAGTAATAAACTCGGTAAGATCGAGGTCGAATCCCACGAGGACTGGTTGTCACAATTCAAATCTATGATTCTTCTTAACTAATCCAATGAATAATGAACTAAACTGCTAAGCACAATTTTAGGAAAAATAATTAAGAACAGGGAAGAAAATTCAATCAGAGAGAAAGCACTAGGACTTTCGAATCCACCCCTAATTATCCTAACCCTTGTTTTGTCTGTTGATTCACCTTGATCTAGATTGATACCACTTAAATAGAGAAAGCACAATCTGTGTCCTAAATCGGGCATACAGACTGTCTAATTCCTTTAAGCAATGCCATGAATAACAAATTCCATGTCCTTGGTCGGGCACATGGAATGTACATTCATTAAAGCATCATGTTTCTTCCTCTATAGGAAACCTGTTTTGATCTTGATCGACACAAGCACCTGTAATAAGCATCCAAACAACATCCATCTATATACTTTGATCAAGTTCATAGATGGAGAAGTATGGAATTTAAACCCGTCAAACCCACTTAGAGAAAAAAAACAAATTAATTAAAATTCAAAGTAAATCAACCATTACAAGAGCTGATCAAATTAGGGGCTTCATCTCAGCCCTAGCTGAGAGATTAGTTACCCATAAAATCCATAAAAAATATTAAATAAAATTCATAAATTAAAACTCCAAACCGAACAATCTCTCTCTCTTTCTCCTTCTCTTTCTTCTCTCCCTGGCTCTGGATCTCTAATTCTCTGGATCTGAATGCCTCTCCCACGTCCAAAACTTCCCTTTTATAGCTGCTGGATGGCTGGAATTGGTGGCAGAGTCGTAGACGGACTCGAAGTGTAGATTTTCGCAACCGTGATCGGTGGGCCCCACAGAGGTGTTTTTTGGAAAATCCACCCCGTCCATTGGATTCGTGACGAAATTTCGTCAGAATGGGTGGTTTTGAAGGTCCATTGGCGGGCCCGCAGAAGAAATCTCGAAAAGATCAGTTTTGAACGTCGCCGAGTAACCCTTTGTGGCCTCTGTACCGCACACGTGTGTACGCATGGGAGTGGAATCTCAACATAGTTTTGTAGTGCTCGCGGCCCTCTACAAGATGGACGGCTCGGATCGGTCGTACGGGCGACGTGTGGGGCCCACAAGTGCTTCACAAAACGCCGCCGGACCGATTCGTCGCCGCTGCGGCGAACAGGAGGGACTCGGATTCCCGTCCTTCGGTGGGTCCCATTCCTCGATCAAACGGAAAATCCACAGGTACACTTGCGATGAGAACGCAAAACCGGGCCGAGAATGACCGATTTTGGATTGTTTTTGGTGTGGTCCACAGAGTTTTGTACTCACCGTCCAACCTGCGTTTGAATGACTAGATTCCAATCTTGATGATCTTTTACGATTCCGACACCTAGGCGAGGGCAACTGCCACCCCAAGAAGCGGATGGACGGTCCGGATCCCTCATTTGGACACTAGGTGGGGTCCACAACTTCGAACAGCGGTCGGCAGCGGAGGACGCTGTAACGCGTTTTGCGTTTTTGAGGAGACGGGTGCGGGTCAGCGCTTCGCTGACCCGACTTGGCATTCGGTGTGCTTCTAGTGCACGCGTGCTGTGCACGCTCAGGCCATGTAACTGGGTCCCACCGTGATGTTTCGAGAACTCTTCTCCATCCATCTTCTTTATCATCTTATTTAAACGGTTGAGACCAAATTTGGGGCATATCCAGATATCAGGTGGGCCCAGAATCATGATTCTGAGGGCTGATCTGTCCGTTGGACCACTTCCCGAGATCATCAATGGCTGAAATTTAATATGTACGGTTAATTTGCGGCCCCCATCACATATATGAAGTTTCAAGTTGATCGGATGGCGGGTACCATGTGATCTTGCATTCTGGACCTTTTTCGGGCCCCTTTGGCTTGCTTTCCTCAGATCCCAGACGTGAAAAATCTTTATTATTGGTTTTCTGGAGTCCATCCCGAGCTCAGGTGGCTTTGGATCATCAAATCCATGCTTTTAATCCTCTTTTTTCAATCAACGCTCTTTATTTCATCCTGCAGCAAATCACAGTTAAATACCGACATTAGGCGCTATCATGTACTTAAGATCAGGTAATAACTGGGGTCTAATATGCAGTATTCAACCCTGATCAGTGAGTTGTCCATGGATACATACCGTGGAACTCGATCAGAACCGACCAAACGGTCCGGTTTGGTCTGGTTCTAGAGTGCACCGGTTCCGGTTCCAGTTCCAAAAATCAAAGAACCGCTGACATCGGTTCGGTTCTCGGTTTGGGGGTATGTAGAACCGAACCGAACTGTGAATCGATCCGTAGAACCAAACCGTGGATCCGATCCGTAGAACCAAACCTCGAACCGATCCGTAGAACCAAACCGTGGATCCGATTCGTATAACCGAACCTCGAACCGAACCGATGTATTTTTGCACACCTTATAATTATTTTCTCTATAACAATTATTTTCATAAATGTATTTTTGCACACCTTATACAATATCTAAACCATTCATCAAATGGACCACAACATGGATGGACATGGGCCTGCAATTGGGCTGGATTATAAAAAGCCCATAACCGTGGAACCGATCCGAAACCTAACCGGTTTTAACGATTCGGTTCCGGTTCGGTTCTAAGGTGCCAACGGTCCGGTTCTAGTTCTAAATTTCCTAGAACCGTTAGGAACAGTTCGGTTCTGGTTTCACCCCAGAACCGAACCAAACCAGACTGTGCACACCCCTAAGTTCAATATAACATATTGATTTATTCATTGCATGCACTCATTATCATAAAGGTCATTCATACTAATGGTTAGTCCACGTTATAACTTAATTTTTAGGTCACTATAAATACAAAGAAAGACCCACTAATGAACAACTCATGTTATAAACATGTGTGCAGTGACGCCTTAGTGCGTAACCGTG
Source organism: Magnolia changhungtana (assembly GCA_030180095.1). NCBI lineage: Eukaryota > Viridiplantae > Streptophyta > Magnoliopsida > Magnoliales > Magnoliaceae > Magnolia > Magnolia changhungtana. The sequence continues at coordinate 631,074 of JASAUF010000370.1, forward strand.
CATTTTACTGTATTTTCAAAGATCAACATCAATATAGCTATTCATTTTATGCACATCAATCACAAAAAAGTCAACTCCTTAACATGCACTTGATCAAAATGACATGTTATATTTGTTCTAGCACCAACAACATAATAGGCCCCATTTTTTCACGATTGAGACCATCCACTCTTGTGCCACCCACCATTAGTCGCCATCAAATATCTTCCTAAAATCCCCCATCATAAAGTAGACAATAAACCATCCACTTGCAGTCTATAAGTTGGACATGTAAGATTGTCCAGTGGAAGAATATTTTGGTGACACATTATACATGGTTCAGTACATTAGTTGAATAGTATTGATCATCAAATTTGGGCCCAGATTAGATTATCCAAAGACATATAGCATGTAGAATTATAGATTGTATGTGTATGAACCACAGTGCTCCGTTAAAGTATTAAAAGGTTGCCTAGGAGAGCAAACATACAAGAGCATAAACCGATGAGCAATTAGGATAGATGATTCTAACTATCCACTTCATTTCCACTAAACAAGTGGTTAGATTATCAGTTTTTTATTATTATTATTTTCATTTACACCCCATTGGATTTGAGTCATCTCTACCTTTTTATTTATTTATTTATTTAATAGATTACCCAAAAAATCTCATTATTGGGACATTCGAGTCCTTCTATATTTGGTGATTTTGTTCCCATGTGAGTTCCATTAGATCAGTGGACTACATCAAGGGTTATCAAAATGTTGTTTGCTCTCATGCAACATGTCAAGTTCAGATAGAATGGTTATAACCAGCAGATATTCCTTGTTAGAACCCTTCTTAAGGGTTGCACTATGAAAATGATGGGAATGCACATAATTAGCAACTACATTTCTCAATACCAATAATTATATTTTTGGCACGTACCTGACGGATTTAGATCATTCATCCGGTTGACTGTACAATGAATATTTTCCATCTGCATGTGAGCAACTAGCAGACTTATGGGATAGTGACCACACCATCAACCTATCAGGCCCATTTTAGAATATACTTTGGAAGATTGCATTTTTAAGTTTCTTTCACATTTTTCTTTTTAATGTTTTTTTTTTTAACCATGCATGGTGGTCTACAAAGAAGAAATCCTAACATGATGGGAATTCCAACACAAAATCTCATTTTGAAATGCATTTTGGGTTGATTTTCATTATACATGGATGTTGAGATTAGTAAATATCTTACTTAGTATGGTTCAACAGTTTGATTTATTTTCATGTGAAAGTTACTTTTGACTCAAGCTATGAGAAAATAAATTACATATTTTGAGATTTAAAAAAAAAAAGATTCTCCTTAATGTCATGTCATGATTTTGAGAAAATCTATTAAATGCAGGCTTTCTTACGAGTGAACAGGGCCTGGCATTATCCAAGAGGTAGGCACTACAGATTTCTTTGATTTTACATGTGTGTGATAGAATAACATGTGTCTGGGACATAAAGACCATATGTAGGTCATAGCTCTAGTACCCAAGATAGCTTTAGCCCGACCCATCTAACAACCATGAGGATCATACTCTGTGCTAACGGGGGTTACAATGAACCCAACCAATTGTTCAGGAATCCAAACCTCTCATATGTTTGATCATAGTCCAACTATTATCATTTATAGATATCAAGATCTAAAATACTCTAATCATTCTCAGTCGGTGCATACGTTCACTTTTGTACATGTGGTTCAAATAACTTACATAACAAGTATCTACAAGATCTTGACCATTAGGTGCGATATGACAACTCTAGATTATATGGGCCATGGCTCACAAATCGAGTTGGTGTGGTTTCATTTTGGGCTATTCCAACCAGATAGATGCAACTGTAATTCTTAAATAGTTTTTCAAACATATTCGATTTCAAGATTGTTGGGATATAGAGTTTGAAAATTTATTTAAATAAAACAAATTTAAATTGAGAAAAAGAGAGAGCTTATCGGTTTATACAAGTCGAGGCGTGATGTGAGTCACTCGACTTGAAATTGAATTTGCTCTCCTTGGACAACGTCCCAAGTGCAACAGGTTTTTAGAGCAATCGACCTCTATGATACAACGACTATGACCCGGTCCCAGCGGTGCACTCACTGTACACGGGCTCAAATCACTTGTAGTCTTAACCCGAACAAGAAAATACTTAAACACATTTTTAAGAGGAAACTTGATTTTCTAATTCATTCCAAAACTTAAAATTAGAAGTCTATTTATAGACTTTGTGAAGACACCCTTAAGGGTGTGGAGACACCCTTTCACAAAGGGTTGTGACTATTGGGTTTAAACCCAATTGGTGTGACCCTTAGGCTTCAAAAGACACAACTTTTCAAAACAAAATATGAAAGGATGCAACCTTTCAGACTTAAGTGAAAAGACACATCCATAGGGCACCTATGGCCACAGCCATGGCCCGTCCCAATGGATATTTTGAAACACCAAATTATTTTAAAATAATTTAAAATACAACATCTTTCACTTAGTCTACCACTTGAGCTATGGATCAGGGTGTAACCCATTCATTTGCTTATTCACAATAATACAAGGGAGGATACACATCATTCATATTCAAAACTTCTCTACACTCAAGAATATTTCAACGGTGGTTGTCCAATCTCCACTCTCTTCTTGAATGACTCACTTAAGTTTTGAATTTGCCTCATATTTAGGATTGTGTCCTCAAATGTGTGGCCTAAACGAATGGACACTGTGAATTTCATATCACGATGGACCACAACATCTCAATGTCCAACCACAAAACCAAGCATAATGTTAAAATGGTCCTTTTATGTCAAAACCAGGAGCAAAAGCATCACGTCAAATGTTAATACCCATTTAGTTAACTCTACATCAGTTAAAGTGGAATATGCCTGGTTTTTCAACCATGTGCCTAAAAGTTAAAGACTATTTTGAATAACTTCCAAAATATACCATCAGTAGGAAATCAATTCAAGGATGTATGTTTATATAAAAATAAAAAATAAAAAATAACTTTTTTAGTATAAAGACCCGGCACTTTTGACTTATTGATTTATTTTCTTATTTTCATTCCAACTCTACTTGAATTTTGCTAATTAATCACATCCACTCATGCTCCTTGAAAAGGGATATTAATATTTTTATTTATTCTTACCTTCTACGAGTCTTGGTCTTCTAGTCATCATAGTCTTGGTCTTATGGTCATCATAAACTAATCTTATTGTACAGGTATTGCATGTGGGGCCCACATGAGTGTAAGTTAATAAGGGCCAACCTTTTCCATCAAGGTTGCCCCACCATGGAGTTTGAACGCTCCAAAAATTAGACCAACCCAACCATGAGCCATTGCATGATCGAATATTAAACTATTTTATGGTTGTCCCTTATTTTATATGGTGGCCCATTATGTGTGTATATGCCATCCAACCTGAGTATTATATGTCCCACCACGGTTATGGGATGGCTTAAAAATCAAGCCTATAAAACCGTTAGATGCAACATGCCATAGAAAACAATTGGCAATCATTAAAAAAAAAAAAAAAAAAAGAGTCCAAATTCATGTGGTGGTGTGCACAATGGTGGGATCAGCCTAATTTTTGTAGCGTCCACCTTTCATGATGGGGGAATTTTTGGGGTATATTGGGCTTCATGATCATGCCAAGTGGATCATGCTATAATTACTATAAAATAGAATGAAATAAGAAATCGGAAAATATAATATTAATAACAGGCTGAAGCACGTATAATCATGTTGTCCTTAAAACGTTAGTCGTCATTCTCAAATGATCGAGACTGCTAACAAGTTGTAGTTGTCCAACTTCAGGATGGCAGATGGTGGAGATATAGAGGCCCACGTCAGTAATTTTAACAAGTTGATTTACAAGTTGTTAGACATGGAGGAAGTGGTCGAAGATGAATATCAGGTATGTATTTTGTTGAATTCACTTCTAGCATCGTATGAGTCTTTCAATGACTCGTTGTGCACCGGTAATACATCCCTAAGTATGGACATCGTTATCACAGCCCTTCGGGGAAAGGCTATGGGAAAGAAAAATGGTAGCATTGGGGCCTCTACTGATGCACTGCTTACGAGGGGTATGAATACTGAGCGAGATACATAATCTTCTCAGTCAAAATCCAAATCTAAGGGCAATGACAAATTAAAGTGTTAGAACTGTGGGATGGCTGGACACATGAAGAATGATTGTACAAATCCTAAGTCGAAGAAAGAAAACTCAGATGCTTCCTTCAGGGAGGCCAACACTACCACGTCTAATGAAGAGACAAGCATATGTGATGTGTTGTTAGTATCCATGATTGGACACTTGTACGATAATCGTAGAGACGAGTGAATCCTTTACACATGAACTTCATATCACATAACTCCTCGTTGGAGTTGGTTCACTAGTTACAGGGAATACGATGGTGGACATGTGTTTATGAGCAATGATAATGCCTGTAATGTTGTGGCTATTGGTACGGTGCATATTAAGATGTTTGATGGGATGGAGCATACCTTGATTGAGGTCAGGCACGTTCCTAATATGAAAAGGAGTTTGAATTCTATCAGTACACTCAAGACAAATAGGTTGCAAGTTCACCAGTTTTAATGGTATCCATAAAGTTTTAAAAGGGGCGCTCGTGGTTATGAGAGCGTTGATGCACGGTAACCTTTACAAGTTAATCTAGAGTATTTCAATAGGTGGAGCTGCAACGACTGTATTAAATTCCACGTATGCACGTATGCGGCATGCTCGTCCGGGCCATATGAGCGAGCTGGGCATGAAAGTAATTTCCGATTGTTGTTTAATTACAGGTTTTAAGAGTTGTAATTTAAATATACGTGAGCATTGTATATACGATAAATAATCTAGGTTACCCTTTAAAATTGGTAAACAGTGTATATAGGGAAGTGCTTGATTATGTGCACTCTGACGTATAGGGGTTCCGTTGAAGGGTCATCATGGTTTGTCACATTCATTGACGACTACTCCTGGAAAGTATGGGTTTATTTCATAAAACATAAATTCGAAGCTTTCATCAAATTAAAACAACGGATGACCATGGTGGAAAAATAGTCATGGTAGAAAATAAAGGTTATAAAGATTGGTAATGGTGGTGAATTTACTTCCAGTAAATTTAATGGATATTGTAAAGATAAAGGGATCATTAGGCATAACACAATGTGCCACACACCTAAGCAAAACGGTTGGCCGAGCGGATGAATCAGACTCTCTTAATGAGGGCCCAATGCATGATTAGTAATGTCAGATTAAGCAATGAACTATGTGGACTGAGGCCGTTAACATGGCCTGCTATTTGGTGAATATGTTTCCTTCTATGACAATTGATTATAAGATTCCAGGGGAAGTATGGAGTGGTCACAAGATTGACTACTCAAATTTGCACATATTTAGTTGCGAGGCTTACTCTTATGTATCATCGGTTAAGAGAGATAAGCTAGACCATATAGCCAAAAAGTACATTTTTGTTGACTATGGTGTTGGTGTGAAAGGTTACATGTTATATGACAATGTCACATGGAAAATCATCACTAGCCATGACGTCAAGTTCGACAGAAGCTCTCTATTCCACAAGAATGATTAGGAGGACCAAAAGGAACCAGAGAGGTTGGTCGTAGACGTCTAAATTAACACAGGTGATACTCAAACAGAGACAAATGTGCAGGAGCAGGTGGAGCAATGACCTGTGAGAAGAAATCCACATCGAGATCGCATGTTACCGGCAAGATACATGAACGATTCTAATATTGCATATGCCCTCATTACAGATTATGGGGACTTGTCTACTATTGAGGAGGCTCTGGATGAGCATGATGCATAAAAGTGGAAAGCGCCAATGGACGATGAGATGGACTCTTTGTATAAGAACAACACATGAGAGCTGGTGGAGCTTTCAGTGGGTCGAAAAGCTATCGGATGCAAGTGGTTATTTAAAAGGAAGCGTGATAGATACAAAACAAGGTTGGTAACGAATGGTTATGCTCAGAGAGAAGGAATTGACTTTACAAATATATTCACGCCGGTGATTAAGCAAGTTTCTATTATATTCATATCAGTGTTGATTGCCTAATATGATCTCGAGCTGGAACAGATGGACGCGAAAACTGCATTCATGCACAGAGAATTGGAAGAGCAAATCTACATGAAACATTCAGAAGGCTGCAAAGTTAAATGGGCAGAGAACAAGGTTTGCGGGTTAATGAGGTCATCGTACGGCCTAACATAGTCGTCTAGACAGTGATATAAAAAATTTGATTATTTCATGTTTAGTCAGAAATTTACTATGAGTGATATGATCACTATGTCTATTACAATACACTGAGTGATGACAATTTCATCATCCTAGTATTGTATGTATATTAGCGGGTGGAGTAATTGGTTGGATATCGAAGCTTTAGTTCATGGTGGCTCTTTCCACAACCGAAGTAGAGTATATGGCAGTGACAGGGGCGTTAAGGAGGGTGTTTGGTTGAGAAGTATGATAAATCAATTGAAACTTTTACAGGAGGTCATGCCGGTTAATTGTGATAGCGAGAGCGCTATGAATCTGTCTAAAATTTATGTTTATCACTCTCGTACTAAACACGTTGATGTTTGTTACCACTTTATTTGATATGTGCTTGAAAAAGGAGGCATGACTTTAGAAAAGATTTTCACCAACATGAATCCAACGGACATGCTCACCCAGATGGTTCCTGCAAAGAAGTTTAAGTTCTACGCGACTTCTCTAAGCTTGGCGATGGCATAAAATGAGGATAGAGTCTGTACGAGAAGCATTGTGGAGCTATGGTGCGAAGCAGAGATAATAAAAGATGATAAGAAGCTACACGTTTGAAGATTGAAGACATGGTGGAGATTGTTATTTTTTATGTCTCAAATCGAGTCAGAAATAAGGCCTGTCGATGCCATCGACAGACTGTTCGATGCCATTTCGATGGCATCAACAATGCTTGATCTCATCGAGATTTTTATGATTTTCTCTAGCTGGTCACTAGACTATTAGGGTGCAATTTCGATGCCATCGAATATAGCACGATGAAATCGAGAATTTCTGAGAAATCGTGTTTTGTCTCTGGATTGTTTAGGTGTTGGTTCAATGCCATTGACATGGCTTCGATGCCATTGAATGATAAGTTTTAATGACATCGAACGGATCAGCGCAGATTTTGGCAGAGTTGCGATTTTGCGTGATTTGTTTTCGATTTTGTTTGGATTATTTCATAGCTTATATATGGGTGTAAACGGAATTGAGAGATAATTCAAGGGTTTCCAATTCGTCCAAAGGGTTTTGAGGGTGTAGTAAGGGTTGATTCGAGGTTATTCTAATCGGGTAAGCTCTCTTCCTTTGTAAATTTCTGCATTCATACTAATCATCCGTCGCTATGTGCCGTAGTTTTTTTTCTGAAAGGGTTTTTCTGCATAAAAATCACCGTGTGCTCTGTGTTTGCTTGGTGCGATTGGGCTATTTCTTTTTATTATACTCTGTGTGCTTCTGCGGTCCCCCAACAACATGCGTAAGGGATTCGAGGATCGACTCACTTTTCTCCGAAGGTGTTTTTAGCATTTTGGTTCTCCAGAAAAGGTGAGCAATTGTTTTAGCCACATCAACCCTAAAGCACGTTATAAGCATACAATGAAGATAAGATCATGATAAAAGAAACGTAACCGCTCTTTTCTCAACTGGTTGCACACGAAGGTGCCACGTGGATTAGCGGCTGTTCTTCCGTCTCCCCCAAAAATCTATAAATAGTAAAAACATATCAAAAGCAAATGACCCCTATTTGAATCCAAAACTCAACTACAAATCTAACGCAATGATATGTATCTAGGTTTACTTCTCCCATGCTTAGTAGAAGCGAACCTTTAGTGTAGAGCTAGTCTTAGTTCGTCCTTTACACATACGTCGGATCGACTCTTAGTCATTAGATGTAATTCCCTTCCATATGCACCTACGTGTTGGATTTGAATGAATACCTTAGCATAGGAATCCGTTCGCCTACGCTCATATGCTGGGCCAACCTTAGTTGTAATTACTGGCATTGCCTTTACCTCGCTCATCGGCACGCTGCTCTCAGAAGCACCATGCTGCTCTAAGTTAGGCTACTGATTCCGTTGTAGTGGTAAGTCACACGTCTTTTTCCACATTCATCTCTCTCCGATCTTTTTCATTTCGACCATACAATTATTATACCTTCGAAAGCACTTTAAATTTCAAGGCAGAAAAAGAGCTCATTGGAGGAAGAGCCCCAGCCTCCGCCAGTTACCTTAGTAACGAGTGCACGACGGTTGGCTGAATAGACGAATGATCAAGCCCACAATCAAACCTTGCTCTATCTCAATGCTAGGAGTCGGTGGTCATGGTTTGAGTCAAACCCAATCAATTATGGTACACCTACTTTCCACACATGTGTTTCGTATGGCCGAATTCGAGGCCATAAAAACCCTAGTGTGATCATGCGGTTTGGTCAAGCTTGACCCAATTACAACTCACTGGATTAGGCTAGGGACAACTTGGTTTTAATGGCCAATCCGGCAAGTGAGCCTATGTGTAGACACCGTGCAAAAAAATGCCACTATGTCTTTATTTATTTATTTATACTAAATATCATATGCAAATTTATATTTGGACTCCATCAAAGAGACAAATAGGTTGGGTTTGGATTCAGACAGCTTATTTTAGGATGCAGATTGCGTATAGCAGTGTGCTGGACAAACCCACCCTGGACGACAATAACATGTTGCGAATAAAAAAGTGTCACTCTGCAGGGAAGACATAGGAATATATAAACTGTGTAAGAAATTTCTTATTATGATAGACAATTTTATGATTTTTATTATAGGTCCACGTGTGTAACTCACATTACCGGCCCTTATTATGTCTTGGACCCGGCGCGTGGATTAGGTACTACCCCAGCCTGTTTGGAGCTCCGGATTGATGTATGAATTCTATCCGCACCGTCCATCCAGTTTTATCATTGAAGCTTTTTTAGGGTCCACCGTGTTGTTTATTTGCCATCCAACCTGTTGATATGGTCATATGAAACTCGATGAAGTGAAAAAACAAATATCATCATGATCCAAAACTCCCGTGGCTCCTCAGAAAATTTCAACGGTAGGAATTTAATCCCAACTTTGTGGTCCATTTGAGCTTGGATCTTCTTTATTTTTTGGTTTATGATCTAAAATAATATGTAAAATTTTATGGACGGTGTGGATAAAATTTATAAATCATGTTGGCCCCTCAGTGGCCCTCGAAGCCTCCGGGTGTACCTAATCCACACCCTTGGACCCGATGCAGATATAATGGGCAGAAGTGGGCTAGGCCGATGCTGGGCTTATACTCGACCCGACCCGACCCGACCCGTTTGCAGCACCCCTAATTAGTAATCACCACCCCCAAAACCTCACCTAGAGAGAGAGAGAGAGAGAGAGAGAGATGGCGTCAGGGTGGGGAATCACGGGCAACAAAGGGAGGTGCTACGATTTCTGGACGGATTTCAGCGAGTGCATGTCCCGCTGCAGAGAGCCCAAGGACTGTGCTCTCCTTCGTGAAGATTACCTTGAATGCCTCCACCACTCCAAAGAGGTTTTTTCTCTCTTTCTTCTATCCTTCCTTTTTAAATTCCACAGATCCTGCTTTCAAACTGTCTTGAAAACCCTAGCACTGCTTGCTCGCTCAGATTACATTCATCCAACACCTTTTCTGTTCTGGTTGTTTGGGCATCCGCTAGATCGTGACCGAGACAGATTTTTCGGTCTCAATGGATCACCACATGTTCCGCTACGCATCTGGAGAGTATGGCCGAGTTTGGATGCACAAGTGAATCGAATTGCAAATGGGCGATTCAAACGAGAGGAAATGACTTCAATTTTAGCTATGTTTTCTAGTGCTTACAGCTAGGGAGAGCTATTAAATTGCAGTTAGGTTCCTCCCGAGTCTGACTCGAGAGCACTGTAATTTTGATTCAGAGTCAAATCTCCTGATAAGGATGCTTGTGAAGGTGATTACAATTTGGTTGTTTTCCACTTTATTAGGCTAGTGATTGTAATTTGATTTGGTAGTGCATCCAAACACACCCAAAGTCCGATTCTCGATGCATGTGAATTGGATTGCAAATGTCCAGTTTAATTAAGGGAATTAGCTCGTAAACTGCAGCTACATTCCTTTCCAAGTCCAAATTGAAAGTAACGTAATTGCGATTTGAAGACCAGGCCATTGTATGAATAGAAAGGCAAGGAATTTCAATTTGGTTCTTCCACATTACTAGATGGGTGATGGGAATTCAAGCTGACTGTGCATTGAAATGCCAGGAGAACCTAGTGATGTATGCTGTCATGCCTTAGGAAGGACGAGCAAGAAACATGTAACTTCTTGTTGCAAAGGAGGTAGCTCCCTCAAAGTAGTCTTACGTAGGAGGTGACCCCCTCAAAATTACACTATGCAAGGACGGAACCTATTGAAGTTTCACCCGTTAAGGAGTTGGATCTCTTTAGATAGCTATAGAAGCTTTTTTATTTTTCCCTCGTACACAAAAAAAATGCCATGACACTTCAAGTGTAAATGCCACACTAAGCCATACCCGTTGTTTTACATGGTTAATATTGTCTAGAAGCTTTATATTGTTGGTAGTTTGTCTTGTGGGTTGATTACAAAAATACAGCCTGGTCGAGAGGTGCCTATTTTAGAGAAGACCCATTGTTTTCTTGCCTTCTTTCATGAGCCCTAGGAAGTACTGGAATTTGGAAGACATGTTTCTGCAGTTAAGAGTTAACACACATGCTAGTTTGTGATTATTAGTCTTCACCGTCTACTTGATTTTTTCAATGTTGCTAAGGTATGTGCATTTCATTCTGTCTCATAGAGAAAGTGGAGTAGGCCAAAGTCTTGTTGGATAGATAAAGCGGGTAGTCCAATTAGGTTATTGGTTAGATGAGGTTTAGGACTGGTAAAACAAGAGTGAAGAGAGATTTGTGTGTGTCTCTACACCCAAGAGAAGATGATCTTCTTTTTCTTCTTCTTCCTGGCTTGTCGAGTCTCTCTTCAAAGTTGAGATTCAACGTGATACACCATTTGTTGTGTGTCAGCTGCTTTCTTAAGGTAGCCATGGAAGCTATTTTACTTGGACGCTCAAAGTAGTCTGATTCCATTGTAAATGCATACTTAAAATTTAACTTGATGTGTAACACTTAAAGCGTACTTGATGTGTACTTTTTTGAAGGTTGAGAATCAGATTGTTATTAAAGAAAACAGAAACAGAACTACAATACAACAGGGGCAGCAGCAAGGCTGTGCCGACAAGTAGAACCCATGATTTCAATAAGGAGTAGTCAAGGAAAACTTACGAAGGCTGGAAGTCCGTCAACCTCAGGACATGGCCTTTGTGAAAGCATCTGAAATCTCACTGGATTCTCTACTGATATGCCTAAATGACACTGGTTTTTCTCTACAAAGATCCCCAATCTTATCATCTCCGCTACTTTCCAATGGCATTGCATAAAATTTATACTTTATTGGTAGTTTGTTTTGTGGGTTCATTACAAAAATACAATGTCGAGAGGTGCCCACTTGAGAGGAGGTGAAACCCGTTGTTTTCTCACCTTTGTTCATGAAAGTATTGGAATTTGAAGATGTGTTTATGCACTTAATGCACAAGTTACTTAGTGGTCATAAGGCATCCAATGTTTTTAGTGTGGGTATCGGCGCATGTATCGTACTGTCGGGATATAGAAACATACCAGGCATTGCATATCCCATAATGTATCGATGTTTTTGGGAAACATTGGGAAATTGGTCAAAATTTTCAATGAAATTTCAAGAGATGTTAAAAAAGACATTAATACACACTTATAACTCAAAAGATCACATAAAAACAAGTACACATGAATACATGATAAGTTTTCTTTGTATAGGGCCCTAAACTATGCATTGTCTGACATAAGTGATGCAACTATATTCAAAATCAGTTCATATGATTTAAATCATGGAAGGCATGTATGAAAACACAACCAATATATTCAAAAGCTAAATTTCTCCTACAATGTACAATGCATTTACTTAAAAAAACATTTATATTAATTTTTTTTTTAATGATAAAAAGTAAATTTATTTTTGAAAATAAATAAACGAGTGTGGCTGATTTTAAGATTAACACACACTCACAAATACATAAATATAAGGCATACATAGCATTCGGTCAATATGAATTTTTTTTTTTCAAAAATTCCAACAAGTCCTGTCAATTTATAAATCAGCCTCCGAGCATTCTTATTAGATTTTTCTTAATTTAATTGCAAGTTAAATGGGTGAGAAATAAGAGAAAATTTGAAAATTTCCCAAATTCCTGCAAATTCCCCAAAGTCACAAATTGGAGGTCAACATCAATGATTGAGCATGTAAAACATGCAAAATCATGGATTACTAACTTCATAGTTCATTCCACATATTCCAAGCAATTTAAACATGAGAAAATAGCTTAAATTAACAAAAATTCACTGATTGGGTTTCTAGTATGACATTTTGTTTTTTGTTTCGATTTCTGCACCCAAATCCACTTCTCTCTAAACAAATGAAAAAGATTGGTCGATATCCCTTTAACAGTGCAATTCTAGCAAAAAAATTCAGAGAAAACCGGTTTTGTATGGATTTTTGGCAAATTTCCTAAATTTTTAGGAAGAGGACTGATGCAAGTGCTATATCGTTGATACATGCGATACGTAACTTTTAACAGCAATATTTTTAGAATATCGCAACGTATCAATATATTGTTGATACATTGTGATATATCACGATATATCGATTGATACCAGATTTGTATCGGCATTGTACGATATTGATAGTATCCGATACTATTGATATTGCAATCACCTGCTATCAATATTGCAATCGCTAAAGGTATCTACTGTCCTCTTAGTTTTTGGATGTCTCTAAGATATGCACAATTCATCTTAATAGTCTCATCTCATGGGAAGCAAGTGAATTTGGTCAAAGTCTTGGCCCTTTAGATTTAAGTGGATCACAAGTACACTAATAATGCAATCCTGGACACTTGCTTGAGGCACATGATGAAGATGTTGATCCCAAAATCCCAAGTCGTGGGTCCTATGGACACTTGTTAGATATTGCAATCACTGAAAGCACCTATTGTCTTCTTGATTTTTAGATGTCTCTAAGATATGCACAATTCATCTTATTAGTCTCATCTCATGGGAAGCAAGTTGATTTTGTCGAAGCCTTGGCTCTTTAGATTTAAGTGGATCACAAGTACACTAATAATGCAATCCTAGGCACTTGCTTGAGTCACATGATGAAGATGTCGATTCCAAAGTCCCAAGTTGTAGGTCCTATGGACACTTGCTTGGTCGTTATATGGTCCTTGATTATTTTTGTTTTTTCCTTTTTAAAAGGGCATGTTCTACAATATGTGCCAATCTGTTGGTTATAGTGATTGCTATAAATGCTATAATGAAGATGTAATAACTTTTGTTTTAAGGGCTAAATCATTAGTAGAGATTAGCCAAAACTAAAGGTTGAGATTTTGGGTAGCACACACATGATGCGGGGCTTGAAATAGTGAGTGGAAGTTGGGCTTTTATGATCCAATTAAAATGTTTGGTTTCTAGAAGGGAGATTGTTACTCCTGCAAAGGGTGAAAACTTTAGAAATGTCTCAAAATGTGTTGTGTGATACCATCTCTTTATGTGTTTTTTGCTTCCTCTCTCCACAAAAATTCATACCAATCTATGTCAAATTCGTATTATATCAAACTCATCCGTGGGCTGGTTTTGTGGTCAATGGCTAATGGCGAGAAGAACATTTTAAAGGAAGTGGATGCTGTTTACACCTACCCTGTCACAATCTACGTTGCCCAGTGAGAAGCCGCCACGTGTCGGTACTCATATATGAATGACAGAAGAAATCGTACTTGCACCAGAGAATAATTGCAAGCACTTAGCGGTTAGCGACACGTAGCCTGCCAAAAGTAAATTAGCTTAGAGTCGTACATACATTTACGACAAAAAAGACAGATATTATATGTAGGACACGTGAACGACATGTGTAACTTTAGTGTGCGCAAGAAGTTTCCAAAGACATGTTGAAGGTGGATTCTTCGCAATCCAATTTACGTATGGCATGACCGTCCGAAATCAGAAATAGATCAACGGAAAAGGAAAAATTTTCTAGGATGATCGATATTTTTTCAGAGGCAGCTAAGGATTAGAGCAAATAACGGAAAGACCATCCAAAAGGATTAGACCAACTAACGGAAAGATTATTCGAAATTAGAAGCAAATTGAATCATGATGGCAAAATAAAACAAAGAATCAAAATCCTGCTAGGATACCACCGAATGTGCAATCGAAAATTCACACAGAAGTTACAGCACAACCACCGTCTCTTAGAAGCCTATAAAAGCAACACTCAAAGAAGAGTTCCGAGCTCTAGGACACACGATCGAATGCGCAACCAAAGATTCACATGGAAATTACAGCATGACCACCGCATCTTAGAAGCTTATAAAAGCAGCACTCGAAGAAGAGTTTTGGCGCCTCGCCACACAATCAATCTCTCTACCGTGCAACATTATCTCTCTTTAGTTTTGATATTCCATTTCTGTTCAACCACCTTGCAACAAGTTCAGAATCCTTAGTTTAGATTCACTATGTAGTCCATCAAATATTTCCTCAGATCCCTCGAGGGCTAACTAGGACGCAAAAATGGAAGATCCAGAGGCAGAGAGCTGCGAGCATTCGCAATAGTCTAACATGTGATTGGGAAAAAGGCCATGACTGACTGTTGAACGACTTGGGTCTCACAATGAAGAGCAATTGCATCGAGAAGCGTGTGCTCCCCCCAAAGATATGCCTATGAATGAGGACCTCGGGGACAACCACTTCACCTCTGAGGAATACTACATGATTGAAAAGTCCTTTTAAGGATCTCGTTGTGTTGAGGATCTTTTAGAAGACGTTGGAACGCATATAATGCCTGTATCATAAGAAAAAGGGAAAGGTGTAACAATCAAATTCGGAACCTTATTACCTCTTGCCCTTAGCTGCAACATGGTCTTCATCCTTCCTAAGGTGTTTCAAGCAAAGCCTGACCAACCAAGCTATATGGCAGACAACATGGAAGAGAAAGATGAGATTCCAACGCAGGCTGAGATATCTTCATCTATCGATGGCCGCATTAATGGTATTAGGCCGCCAATTGCCATCGAGGTAGGGGACGAGGTTGAGAAAGTTGTCATCACAAAGCCCTCGTATAAGCCCTTATACATCACCGTGCACATGGATGGTTGAGAAGGCCCTTGTCGATGTTTTCTTGAATAACGTTCCTGAAAATGACACAATATTTTGTGGAATGAGTTTCAGAGCCCTGCCATTCACAAGACTCCCCTTTCTTTAGCTCTTCGGCCGATGAAACCTTGTGATACTCAGGTAATTTAATGAACTTGACCTCCAAGAGAAGGTCGAAGATTTCATCGGCCTTGGAGATGTTGAAAGAATACCGTCTGTTAAATTTAAACGAATTCTTCCGGAGATTCACTTCGGTGGGTTGTCCCATGAAAATTTTTCCTTTCTGCAAATATATTTTTGATTTGGGACGGCCATGCGGTGTGTGAATTGGATTGCAAAGAATCCACATTCGACAAATTATTGGAAACTTCTTGCGCACGCTAAAGTTACACGTGTCGGTTATGTGTCCTACGAATGATATCTGTATATTTTGTCATAGACGTGTGTACGACTCTGAGCCAATTTGCTTTTGGCGGGCTAAGTGTTGCTAATCACTAAGTGCTTGTGACTTTTCTTTGATGTGAGTACTATTTTCGTTGTCATTTGTATACGAGTGCCGACACGTGGCGGCTTCTTATTGGGTAACGTGAACTGTGACAGGACATGTGTAAACAGTGCCCCTACGCCACTTTACATTCAAAGAATGTTAAGAGATGTTGTGACGTTTTGGTTCTAGTTGTCGTTCGACGAGCGACATGTGGCGGCATGGGGTTCGCGCTCGGTTGTCGTGCACAACCTCTGGCAGCTGAACAATCAGATTAACCTTCATACTTTTGGTCATAATCTGACGAGTTTGGCACTTGGGGTCACAAGCGTTCAATCGATTCGAGTCAAGTATGACTCTGACACGCTTGACACTATTCCTAATCACACATGTTTGACCAAATTTGGGCTCTTCGTAACATGTGTGGCCACACGTCTGGATTGAACAACAACATATACAAGGCGAGATTGACTGGAAGGGGCTATTCAATAGATTTTGAATAGGTCGGTAAGTTGATATCATCGCTAGACATCAAGGGAGGCTTCCATGGTGCAAAAAAGGTGACCACATCATGGAATCTAACAGCAGTGTTTCTAACAGTTTCCCATTTTAACATCCCTGTGGCACAAAAGGTGATTGATGGGAGGATTGTATTTTGCACCTATATGTAAAAGTGGAGGTGATTGAGTGCAGAGATCTGCATTGCAAAACTTCCTTGACTTATTGCTGGCATCAATTTTTCAAGTGGAAAGAGATGCTGAATAAGAAAAAAGTGAAGCCCTTGGCAACCAGATTACATGATCAAATGCTTTTGTAGTGGATGCAACTTCAGAAGACCTGTGGATGTATTGGAAAGGAGTTCAAGAGTTGGAGAAGCATTAACAGGCAGAGACTAATAACAATGATGCACATGAAGAGTTTGATGGAGTTAGTGGTGGATAAACAATTATGGATGAGGCTGTACAAGGGATGAACCTCCAAACATTTCTGTGCAGTAGGTTCTGTTATCTCCAAATTTGTTGAAAGAAAAGGAAGGTTGGAGGAGAACTAATGTCTTCACAACAATCTACCTTTCCTTTCCTACTTTCTTCTTCTTCTTCTTCTTCTTCTTTTCAGAGAATGATTATCCCTCTTAATCATTCTCTTAAAAAAAAAAGAGGACATCTTCCAAGCCCCACCGATACACCCAGCTCCCTCTCTAGGCAAGAAACTACCCCTTCTTGCTCCCTTTTTCTCAGTTCTGTTTCCCAATGCAACTTTTTCCTTTTCGTTTGATTAACCCACAAGAAGAGAGAGTTCTCCATAAAAGTCTTCCTTTAGAGCCTTTGTTGCTCACATTCCAGTTCATAAAAAGGAATCAGTCAAATAAAGCATCCCCTGGAAACATTGAAACAAGTCAAAGAAACTATGCAATATGGCTCCAGCAAAACCACAATGCTAAAATAAATGGTCCACTACCTCTTCATTCCTAAGGCACATCATACATGCCTTGGCAATATACTTGAGGTCTCATCCACAGAATATCCACTGTAAGCACTTTGTTCTTGCCCTTCGACCAAGCAAATGCGATAGTCCTGGGTGGCAATCTGTAAGACCAAATGAGGTTCGTTGGATTACAAGACCCCTGATGAAGAGGATTTCATGGAGCTATGAAGAAGATTTGATAAAATCTTCCTGAACTTTCCAATTTCCACACCCGACTATCCTTATCAGCCGGCAATGGAACCCTTTGGGAGATCCTGTAGACCCACCGAATCTTTCATCCCGTATAAATTCTTCCAGCAAGGGGATCCTGTACCACATGATTGGAGATTCATTGGATATACTTGAGGTCTCATCCACAGAATATCCACAGTAAGCACTTTGTTCTTGCCCTTTGACCAAGCAAATGCGATAGTCCTGGGTGGCAACCAGTAATACTAAATATGGTTCGTTGGCTTACAAGACCCCCGATGAAGAGGATTTCATGGAGCTGTGAAGAAGATTTGATAAAGTCTTCCTGAACTTTCCAATTTCCACACCCGACTATCCTTATCAGCTGGCAATGGAACCCTTTGGGAGATCCAGTAGACCCACCGAATCTTTCATCCCGTATAAATTCTTCCAGCAATGGGAGCCAGCACCACGTGATTGGAGAATCATTGGATATAAATGTCTCTTTCAACGAGGCAATGCGACCAAGCCTAAGGTAGGCCAAGCAAAGGGATTGGTTCAAGCAGCAAACATCCTCCCAGATGCATCTGCAAGTACCATTCCCACACTAAACACTAGTCCTTTCTTGAATAGTTCTTCAATTCTAAAGATTGCCGCCAAGCACCTGAGGCCTTGTAGTGAACCGCCCTTCCTCGCTCCATATTTACTAGAGAGAACCCTCTTCCATGAGCTGTCCTCTGCCGCCTTATACATCCATAGCCACTTTCCCAAGAGTGCAACATTCATAGTTTTCAAATCTCCAATTCCTGCTCTACCTTCGCCAATGGGTTTGCATACCTCACTCCATTTCATGAGGTGGAATTTATGTTTATATTCCTAGCCCCTCCACAAGAGTCCCCTTTGGATCTTTTCAAACTACAGTAGTGGGGCATTGAAAAAAGGACATGAAATGTGCTGGCATATTAAACATTGCTGCGTTGATCAAAGCAATTCTTCCACCAAGAGACATGTGCATTCTTCTTGCTAGAAGGTTTCTTTTCATCCTCCCAACCACCTTGTCCCACAGGTGTTTAGTAGGCTTTCCATGTACAGAGGGAGACCCAAATGAAAATAAGAAAGGCTACAAGACTTCAACATAAAAAACCTAGCTAGAGTAGCAACTTCCTTGGAATCCAATCCGACTCGCAGAATCTCAGTTTTGTGAATATTAATCTTCTGACCTGAAACAACTTCAAAGCACTGGATAACTTATGCTGTCAACTTGCGATACCTCAATATCACAGAAAAAGAAGAGAATAATTGGCAAACTGGAGATGAGAACCCTGAAATTTAGCAATTTCCACCTAAAAGCTGTTAACCAAGCCCACTGATCTAATTCTATCCAATATTTTGCTCAGAGCATTAGCTACAATGATAAAGAGACCAAGAAAGTGGGTCACCTTGTCGTATCCCTCTGAAGCCCTTGAAGAATCACTTGGGTTTGCTATTGACTAACACAGTGATCGAACCAAACTAACACTCTTTGAACCTAGTTTCTCCACATGACTCCACAACTCAATTTCTCCAGCATATGATCAAGAAACTTCCAGTCAATGTGATCGTAAGTCCTCTCCATATAGAGTAGAGCTGTCAATGGGCCGGGCTTGGGCCTTGCAAAGGTGAAATTTTAAATAGGTCTTGCCTGGCCCGAACAATTCAAAATCTGGGTCTAGGAGAACTGCAGGCCTGGCCTGTTGACAACTTAACATGAAGCTTACAGATAACACTTGGCTTCCCTTCCACATGTACCTCAGATCAATACATCATGACTAATTGAGGCGCCGTCTAGAATCTACTTGGGGAAGATGAAATCTCCTTCAAATTTAGAGATGATGATCCCCAACGGCTTACGAAATCTGAAAGCGAGAATTTTAGCAAAGATATATAAGGCCCCCAATCAGGCTAACAGGTCTAAAGTTTCTTCAAACACTTGCCCTTTAGGGATCAGGGCAGTGAAAGATGCTTCCACCTCTTTTGAAAGACGGCCTCTTGTCGAATTCAGAGATGGAAGTCTATCAATCCTCTTTTCGCCTCCTCGCAAAATATTTGAAAGAAGGCAATGGGAAACCCATCTGGACAAAGGGTTTTTCACATCCTGCCAGAGATGAAATCACTAGCTTTTCAACTTCTTCCTCCTCAAACAGCTTTCCCGGGCTCTCAACTCTATAGCAGATAATCGATCAAACTCTAGATTGTCAAGATTGATCCAGCCATCCTGAAGGTGATGATAATAGAAATTAGCTAGGTGATCTATTTGAAAGTAGGCATTGGAAAACCCATCTGGACCAAGGGCTTTTCACCTCCTCCCAGAGCCAAAATCGTAGCTTTTCAACATTTTCCTCCTTGAACGGCATTTCCTAGCCCTCAACTCCATATCAGATAATTGATCAAACTCTAGATTGTCGACATAAGGATTGACCTGGCCCTCGTGAAGGTGATCATAATAGGAATTAACAATGGAGTCACATGATGCTCGCTTATCTTCGATTCATTTCTCATAAAAAAAAAAGACTTGGGAATTTGGACACATTTATGCCTGCACCTAGAATTCACAAACCCGTAAAAGAACTTTGTACTTCTGTCCCTCATTAAGCCAAACTACCCATGAGCATTGCTGCCACATGGTCTCTTCTTTACTTTTTAGGATTAAGACAACTTTTATTCGAAAAAGAGAACAAGATCACAAGAAGTCATCCGGCTACAAAAAGAGAGCTCAAAACACCTGACAGATGATTCCCCAAACCACTTCCTAAAACAGAGGAGGTCCAATCTAGAACAAGATGCTTCACTTTATGGAAAATTACATCCACAGGGCAGGAACTGTTGCTGAATATTCTGCTATTACATTCACCTCATAACACCCATAGAGATGCAAGCAGAAAATGCCTCCGCGCTCTAGTCTACTCTTTTGTACTTTCACGCCTTCATCCCAAACCTCCCATATAGTCATCAACATTACCCAAACCACCTTGATAATGATGTTGGACATGAAATTTAAATATGATATGCAAGATTTCAGGCTTAGATCATACTAATGCAGAAACAATAACATAAAAATTCCACATCCCACACAAAAGTTCAAACATTCAAGCTAGGGGAATCAGTGCGGGTCCAGGCCTACACAGGCTAGGATTGGATCAGTAAAATTATGAATCAAACGATGTTCAAAGGGAAATAGAAATCATCCACACATGCATACTAACCAGTCCCTAATCCAAGGGATTCACCAATTTCAATTCAAGGAACCCTAGGGTGAGAAAATGGGCAAATAAATTAAGGATAATGCAATCTAGGGTTAGGGTTTATGAAAAACTGGTATGAGAGGGTAAAATAAGAAGAAAATCTGAACCGGAAGGCAGTTCCCATGCGTGGACAGCAACAATGGCCCAGACGCACGTGTGTGTGATCACGGCTGCACGTGTGTGGGGCCCATTATTAAGAAAAGGCCATCTTGGCCCTAGTCGGTCGGCCACAGATGGACTCTAAAACCCCGAAATCTCAGCTCGATCCGATGTACGGCTTGTGCGTGGTGCTCCGCCGAAGTTTCAGTCCTCCTGTAGGGCCAGATTCTGGAAATCTGCTGTAGAGAGAAAAACGGATGCAACTATTAATGGATTTGAAGATGGAATGCTTGTAGGAGGAGAGAAATATGGATGGAAGAAGGTGGGGGTGAATCAGGATAGGTGTGGCTTCGCACCACGGTAGTTAACCTTTCGAAAAGGGAGGGCTTCGCACCCACTTTAATTTTTTCACAACTCAGAAACTTAGAGAGCAAAAAAACCACGTAGGAATTTTATTCAACTTCAATGAATCAAAAAAACTACAAGGGGTGCCTATTTATAGGGAAAACCCTATACCAAAAAACTCGCGCCATGTGCGCAATCTATTACTTGGTGATGAAGTAAACTAAAATAAAAATCAATCAAAGAAATTTAAAGCATTCATGATGTTCTAAATAACAAAAATAAGCAAAACTTAAAATATGAAATCAATCCGACTAGTGGGCTACGATCATGAGATCCCATGATGGGCTTTTCTTGACTATTGGGTCCACTCTTTTGAATCAAAACCTCATCTTCTAACTAGGAGGCCCTCCCTGGACGTCGTCATCGAACCAGATCGACGGTGGGGTCCTCCGTACGTACGTGCGTAAGGGGGGTGGTGTGCGTGCATGCGTGCGCACGATGTCCTCATCAACTTTCCCCGGCTGCGAAGATTTCACCACTGGCGAAATAAAACTCCTGAACCGCTCCAGGATGTTAGGATCAAGTCTCTGAAGCCCCTCCTCAGTGAGCCACGTGCTGTTTGAAGCTGGGCGTGACTTCCATTTAACCAGGTACTTCTGAAACCCGCCATCCGACGTTGAAACTATCTCTTGTTCCAGGATATCCTCTATTTCTTTTCTGGGTGTGTGAAGGCTAGGTATGGGAGGTAGAGGCTAGGAAGAAAGGTCGAGAAGAGGCCATGGATCAAGGGGTAAATTTGAGGAATCAGGATGTGTGGGCGAATGGCCAGACAGTATTAGTGGGTCCCTGAAAAGCAACTAGATCCTCCACATTGAATGTGAAACTAATTCCCATGGAAGGTGGAAGATCTACCTCATACACATTGAGACCGTTTCGTTTTATAATTTTGAAGGGTCCAGCGCTATGCGCGTGTAACTTACGAACGACCCCCGGAGGATATCGCTCGCGCCTGATGCGGACCATCACAGAGTCCTCAATATTGAATTCTTTGAAACGTTTATGTTGGTCTGCAGAAAATTTGTAATGTTCATTACTAGTTGTGATCTTTCGCCTGATTTCATGATGCAATGAATGGATGTGATGCGCAAAAGATTCCGCAGACTCTGACGGCCTATGAGACAGTGACATAGGGACTAGATCAATAGGCTTCCTAGGCTTATAACCAATAACGACTTCAAAAGGACTTAGACCTGTGGACCTATTGACTAAACTATTGAATGCAAACTCGGCTATGGGTAGTACGGTTTCCCATGTCCTGGTATGCTCTCCCACTAAACATCGAAGTAAACTCCCTAGGCTCCTATTAACCACCTCAGTCTGGCCATCGGTCTGAGGGTGGTAGGCAGAAGAAAATTGGAGCCTAGTATTCATCATGTGCCATAGTGTCTTTCAAAAGTAACTCATAAATCGCACGTCACGGTCAGACACTGGTTTTTGGTAACCCGTGCAGTTTGATGACCTCACTAAAGAACAACTTGGCAACATGAGATGCATCGGAGGTCTTAGAACAAGGAATGAAGTGGGCCATTTTGGAGAAACGGTCCACGACAACAAATATGGAATCATGCTTCCGAATAGTCTTGGGAAGTCTAAGCACGAAGTCCATACTGATGTCCTGTTAAGGGATGAATAAGTCTGACAAAGGTGTTTATAATCCTGTATTTTGTTTCCTTTGCTTACCAGTTAACAAGTACGACATTGCCTTATAATTTTGGCCATGTCTCGCTTGAGGCTTGGCCAATGAAATCTATCCTCTACTAGGGCAATGGTCTTGTCTCGACCGAAATGACCCACGACCCCTCCTGAATGTAACTCCCAGACAAGAAAATCGCGGAGGGAGGTGCTTGGTATGCACAAGCGGTCACTCTTAAACAAATATCTGTCCAAAATCAAATATTCACTGTTAGCTCCTAACGGATTCTCTAACAACGCCGTGTACACAACTCCAAAATCTGGACACTCAAAATACTCTTCTTTGATGCGCCCAAGGCCCGTAACTTCAACACTCATGGAGTTGAGTAATGCGACTCGATGACTTAACTCGTCAGCAGCCTTATTCTCTACACTGGCCTTGTGCTTAAGCACAAAAGTGTACTCATGAAGGAATTGAACCCACTTGGCATGCCTGGGGCTTAATTTCTTCTGAGAGTTCACGTATCTCAAGGCCTCGTGATCCGAGAACAAGACGAATTCTTGTGGTGATAGGTAATGACGCCAATGGTGTAGTGATTGCACTACCGCATAGAACTCCTTGTCATAGGTGGAATATCTTTGTTTCGCTTCATTCAGTTTCTCACTAAAAAATGCGATAGGGTTCCCTTCCTGACTAAGTACTCCTATGCCGACACCTGACGCGTCACATGCGACTTCAAAATCTTTTGAAAAATCTGGAAGTCGTGTGACTGGAGCTTCGGTCATCTTGACCTTTATCTCCTTGAAGGCCTTTGAAGCTGCCTTTGTCCATTGGAACTCTCCTTTTTTATGCAATCCGTGATGGGAGCCATAATGGAACTGAAGCCTCGAATGAATCGCCTATAGAAGGTGACTAAGCCGTGAAAGCTGCGCACCTCATGAATATTGCGGGGTTTAGGCCAAACGACGAGGACTTTGACCTTCTTGGAATCTGCCGATACGGCCTCAGCTGACACAATAAAACCTAAGAAGATCACACTACTAGACAAAAACGCACACTTCTTTAGGTTGACGTATAAGTTTTAGGCCCCAAGGATCCCAAAAACCTGCCTCAAGTGGTTGAGGTGTTGCTCCTTAGTCATGCTATAAATTAAGATATCATTAAAATATACGATCAGGAACTTCCCCATGAAGGGCCTCAACACTTGGGTCATCACACGCATGAAAGTGCTTGGGGCGTTAGTTAACCCAAAGGGTATAACTAGTCATTCGTATAGCCCATCCTTTGTCTTGAAGGCCGTCTTCCACTTATCACCAGGGCGTATACGGATTTGGTGATAACCACTCTTGAGGTCAATTTTTGAGAAGATAGTAGCATTGGCCATCATATCCAACATGTCATCAAGACGCGGTATGGGAAACCGGTACTTGACTGTGATTTTGTTGATGACCCTACTATCTACACACATCCTCCATGTGCTATCCTTCTTAAGTATAAGAAGGGCGGGCACAGCACACGAACTCATGCTCTCTCGAATGAAACCTTCTCTAGGAGTTCATCAATCTGCCTCTTCAACTCAGTGTGCTCCTTTGAGTTCATTCTGTAACGTAGGAGGTTTGGTAGAGTCGTCTCAGGAATTAAATCAATGACATGCTGTATATCCCTCATAGGGGGAATCTCATTTGGTAGATCATCAGGAAAGACATCACGAAACTCATGCACCACTTGAATGACCACAGTGGGTAACTCTATGCTAGTCTCTGGTACACTCTTCTTAACCACAAGGGCGTATACCATCGAGTCCGCCTCTGTTTCTTACTCAAAGTCTTTGGCATTCAAAATATGGAGCGGTTTGGACTTGGGCTTCAACTCCACTTCTTTTGGGCCGCTCACACCACTCTGTGTGGTGGACTCCTTTCCAGTCGTATTCTTGGGTGGCAGAGGATTTAACTTGACCTTCTTGCCCTCAAACCATAACGTACACACATTTGAATGACCAAATATGGCAACATCCTTGTCATAGAGCCACGGCCTACCCAGAATGATATGACCCACATCCATAGGAAGAACATCACACCAAATTGTGTCTTTATATGATCCAAACTGAATAGGGACAATACAGCGGTGCGAGACTGGAATGGATGTTTCATCAACTCAGGAGACTCTGTAGGGCTGAGGATGGGCTTCCAACTTCAAGCCCAAACGACTCACGATGCTAGTCGATGCCATGTTGGCACAACTACCACTATCCACGATCATCTTACAGCTCTTTTCCCTACATTTTGCATAAGTGTAGAAGATTGTGTTGCGGTGCCAGTCATCAATGCTCTTGGCTTGAGCTAAAGCGCAACACATAATTGCGAGGGTCACAGACTCTTGCGCTCCCTCTTCCTCATCACTAGGGGTCTCTACGGGCTCATATTCTTCTTTTTCACCATCACTCCTTGGGGGCACTACTTCTACTTGCCCATCAATGAAGAATACTTTGGTGCCCTCTCTTGTGCTGCACTGGTGAGCAAAATGACCAAACCCCTAACACTTAAAACACCTAGTGGCCCCACTTCCACTTGAATTAGACTCGACAATCTCTTTACCCTTATCATCCTTGGGCTTGGACTGAGCATTATTGGAAGGTTTGTTTTGGAATCTCGTGTTAGGTATAATCCCAGAGGGGTTGGCCTTAGCACCGGATTTGCGAAAGTCAAACCGCCTTCCCACAGATGCTTTAAGGTATTGCTCGACGTCTAACACTACTTGGTACAACTGTTCAATAGTGTCTATGCCTTTGGCGAACAATTCTCTCCTGATGTCAGGACGGAGGCCCGTTTTAAAACGAGCAAGGGTGAGTATTGGGTCCTCATCAACCTCTCAGCGGGTTGAGTACTCTTCGAACTTCTTGATATAGTCCGCCACGCTCATGGAACCCTGTTGAAGAGACTACCATTCCTCAATCAACCGTAGGCGATAAGAGAAAGGGAGGTACTTCTCTTTAAGTGTTTCTTTCATTTCTCCCCAATGGACTATTGGGAGTTTCCTCGCTCTTTTTTTCTTTCGCTCAACCGTCGCCCAAAACCTTTTTGCTTGGCCCACAAGCTTCATCTTGGCGAATCGGACTCGTCGAGCATCTGACATGTCATACCATTCAAAATAGTGGTCCATATCCGCCAATTAATCTAAAAAAGGCTTTAGGTTCCAATTGACCATCAAATATAGGGGCATCCACTCTAACTCCCTTGAGGAGTTGCGCATTTGGGTCATATTGATCATGATGTCCCTTTCGGGGTGGGTGCACAAGTGCGCGCCTACGACCAACTCCCAAGCCGCCTCTATTCCTTGGCCTAACCTCCTGACCAACTGCCTGAGATTGGGCATCTTCCCCAGTGGTGGGGTTTGCCCCAAGGAGGCCTCTATTTGGTCAAAGCGTTTATCTATGCGTTGTTCCAAGTGCTTATTCAAGGAATCAATCTGTTGGGTTAACTTGGCCACTGCTTCTTGCAGTTGCTCCATGTTTAGTGTGGGGTGCAAACCGAAACCACGACCCGTACGTGTGGGCATACATCGATGCACGGTTTGTGCGTGGTGCTCCGCCGAAGTTTCAGCCCTCCTGTAGGGCCAGATTCTGGAAATCTGCTGTAGAGAGAAAAATGGCTGCAACTATTGATGGATTTGCAGATGGAATGCTTGTAGGAGGAGAGAAATATGGATGGAAGAAGGTGGGGGCGAATTGAGATAGGTGTGGCTTCGCACCACATTAGTTAGCCCTTAAAAAAGGGAGGGTTTCGCACCCACTTTAATTTTTCCACAACTCAGAAACTCAGAGAGCAGAAAAACCACGCAGGAATTTTATTCAACTTCAATGAATCAAAAGAATTACAAGGGGTGCCTATTTATAGGGAAAACCTTATACCCCAAAACTCGCGCCATATGCGCAACCTATTGCTTGGCGATGAAGTAAACTAAAATAAAAACTAATCAAAGAAATCTAAAGCGTTCATGATATTCTAAATAACATAAATAAGCAAAGCCTAAAATATGAATCAATCCGATTAGTTGGCCACAATCATGAGATCCCATGATGGATTTTTCTTGACTATCGGACCTACTCTTTTGAATCAAAATTTCGTCTTCTAACTAGGAGGCCCTCCCTGGACGTCGTCATCGAACCAAATCGATAGAAGGCCTCACCTTCTTCGTGCGTGCGTGCGTGCGTTGGGGGGGGGGGGGAGGGGGGGCACGTGCGCACGATGTCCTCATCAGATAAGGGACAAAACTCTCCCCCATAAGGCTTGCACAGACTGATAGTGAAGGAAAAGGTGATTGACCGATTCTGCATCCTCGATCTCTTCTTTACCTTGTATGAATATTCCGATTTTAGATGAGATGGCAAATTCTTGTCTACTGTTGACAGGACTTCTTTTCTTTTTTCTTTTTCCTTAAAAAAAAAAAAAAAATCTTTTGGAAGGTAAGCGAGCTTTATTACCAACCTAGAGGGCCAAAGCTCAAATACAATCTTCAAAGATGGGCCAAGGCCCCCCACAGCCTGAAAAAAGCCAAAGGGGAGGGGAAATCCCCAAAAGCACTAGAAGAAAAGCTACACCAGCCAATAAACTAGTTGATGTTGCATATTATGAGGGCTGGGAAAAAAATGCAATAGATGGTTGGGCAGTGCTTTTAAGTGTGAGGATGAAATTTTTGTGGTGTGCACTAATTGGATTGGTTTTAACTGAATGAAACTTTACAAACCAGCAGTCAACCTTGGTTGGACTGTAGCCTAGTGACAGTGGGTCTCACAATTTAGTTGGTTTAATTTGAGTTAAAATATGCCAAATATACTATTTTCAAGAGCCTGCTATTCATACATTTGCCAGGCTATCAAATAGCTCCCTCTTTCAAGAAGATTTGTGTAAGAGGTGACATGGTGACTTTTGTTGAGCACCACGTGGCACCCACTGTTTTTTGTGTGTAAGATCCACTCTGTCTATTAGGTGTGCCCCTTAATGTTGGGCAGTGGTACCGAAGATCAGCCTGATCCATAAGTCAGGTGGGCTACGCCATAGACAACAATGGAACAAAATGCCTTTCATAGGTTGCTTTTTCTAGCTTGAACATAAGGGTCTTGAATGGCTTTTTCAATGGAAGCATTCTGCACTTTAAGCCTCATTTTTGTAAGGCCATGATGATGAAGACAAAATAGGCCATGAGCGATAACCTCTATGCAGTCATCAAAGGCAAGGCGATGCTCAATCATTTGCTTGATGTCCCATTGAATTGAATTGAATTGAATTGTAAGGAGCCCAGCAAATGAGACCAATACAACACTCATCTATAATACTAAAAGCAAGTGTCAGGCAAGGAGAAGACGAGGCAATCTGATGAGGAGGCAAGCTCAGGGAAGATTGATAGTCAGTCAGCACATTCCATTAATCTTCTCTGACAAGATGACAGGGAAATCATCTGATACCTGCTTATGTGGGCCACACTGCTCAATGAACGGGAACTCCTAGTAAGCAAAAAACAAAAAATGCATCAGTTGTGACATAGGCAGGCGCTCTTGGTTGTTGGACCAAATGAGCTTTACACCTTCCATAGGCAAATCAATAAACTCTTTCCTGTCAACCCAATCAAAGAAGTCCCGTCCACTTTTAGTGGTACGACTCCCATAAAGTTTTCCAAATGAGAATGTGCTCCTTCCACCTGCATCTCCCACAGTCCAATTCCATCTGGAAAGTGTCATGCTGACCCAGATCTGTCGGGCCATAGGAGCCTGCTTACCAATCCTCCTCTCATTGTAGCACGGAATTTCAAATGACACATGATACCACCTGCAACTCTGGTGCATCTAGAGACGCCCATTCTCCGTTCCACCCTAGAATGAATCAATAATGCTGTCATCCAAAGCTGGAGTCTCTTTTTCCTGAAATGGAAGAACCTGGACCTTCTGAGCTTTCTAGAGTTGTTTGATTTGGGCTTATTTTTGCGGGCAGCCCAACCCCTTAGATCCAAGAGAGAATCTTCCCCTCCCCTTTTGTCTCCCTTTGTCTCTCAGGGTTTCTTAACTGCCTAACAGAAAGTACAGCTGGTTTGTCATCTCTCCTTTCCACAAAGTCCTCACAGCTAGTTTCCCCACTTCTCATTGCATCATTCATCCATCGGTTGCTGCGCTTCACAGTAACTTTCTTTTTAAAAAAAAAAAAAAACCAACACACTCATGCCCCACACACACCCACACACTCACACCTCACACATGCCTACACACACCCATGCCTCACAATAACCTTTTCTCCAAATACCCCAACTAGCAGATTGGAGTTTTCCCAATTGGTTTGCGAATAACGGGCACTGAATCTCCCTCCAACATCTGAAGAGGGGAAGTCAACAGAAACTCCATAAAAGAAGAAGAAGACTCAACAATAGGGTTGTATCTCAGCATCCAAGTAGTTTTCAAAACTAAACAGTGTTTTCCCGATTTGACATATTCTCTCATGTCTGCATCTGTTGCAAAATAATGATGGCCCCAGCCTCACAAGAAAACAGCAGTGCCACCACAGGGATGCCGCATCCGCATCAGTCGTCAAGGGAAAATGCCATATGATTGCCTACGATTGCATTAATGCAGGGACCTATACTAGTGCCAGAAAGAGGGGCCTGCAGAATAGGACCAGGAAAAGAAACCATAGCTGAAGCATGGGCATCAACTTGACTACAAAACTTGATGGCGAGCAGCGAGCTTGACTCAGTTCAGACTTGGCATGACTCATTGAGTTGGCTTGCTTACTCGGTTGACTTGACAGGCTCTGCACGATTCAAACCGAGTCACATTCTGAGTTGATGCGTTTCTAAATAAAAAAGATGTTAGGCAGTAGGTGGGATGCAAACTCACAACCCCAAGCAGTAAAGGCAACAATGTCTGCCAGCATTGGTGATTTTTCTTACCTATTTTTATACTCATACTATTCTTACTCCCTATTATTAGTAAAATCTTGTTTGTATTTTAGTTATTCAATACTGAGAAGAGTTGAATCAAGTCACCCGACTTGAGTGGATATTGTCATATTGATCTTTTGAGGTTTTAAACTATGGAAAAGGAACTATGCTCACATATCAGCATGCCTGTATGCACACATAGGTGCATGAGTTGGGTCAATCAGAAAACAGTCACTAGCTTTTTGATAAACATTAGGAAGTGATGAAGAAAATGAAGATTATCACCCCCCCCCCCCCCCCCCCACCCACACACACACACACTCTCTCTCTCTCTCTCTCTCTCTCTCTCTCTCACACACACACACACACACACACACACACTTGTGGGAAATTATCTGTTTTTGGCCATTTTGATTCCTGTAGCGATTAACTAGGCTGGTTTGGAATATTGTTTCAGTTCCAGCGGAGAAACAGAATTTACAAGGAGGAGCAGCGCCAGATAAGAGCAGCAGCACGGAAAGCCAAAGAGGGAGCTGGTGGAGGTGGTGAAGGCCATCATCACTAGCATCCCATTCGTAAGTACTTGGCTTTTGAACTGAGGAATAAAAGTTACTGTAATCCAAATGCATTTTGATGAGGAATGCTAGAGCCATGGTTTCCTGCTCTCCTTATTATTATTATTTTTTGAAATTTGTTGGTCTCAGAGTAAATGTGGTTTTCTATGGTCTGTGAATGCCAAAACAACAATAGACTTGCATGGAGACACCGTTGATTTGTGTTATTGATGAGACCTCTATTGCTCACAGATTGAAAATGCATGAACTGTCATGTTCTCCATCATTTTGATTTTTCTATTGCATTGATTTTTTTTTTCCCCTTCTTTAATTGGTGATGGAGAGAAGATTGAGATGTTTGGGACATGCGCCACAAATACCGGAAACTTCCTTGATGAGGAGGGGAACTTCAATCAGGGCTGAAGGGGTAAACTGAAGATGACTTGGATTGTGGTGGTGAAAGGGATGTGGAAGCCTTTTCACTCACCCAGGATAGGGCCTTAGATAAAAGTGATTGGTGAAACAGGATTCATAAACCAATGAGCTTGGATAAGGCGATGGCAGTGATGGATGACCATGGTGACAAAATGTCGTGTAGAGAAGGAGAAAAAAATATACAATTGCATCAAGGGGAAGCCATTCCCAGAACCCAAAGATTGAAAACCCCCTCTCCCTAGTCGCCACCTATCGGTAGTATAAACCTCATGAACCTCATTAATCCAATCTGCAAACCTCCACAAGAAAAACTCCTCTTGCAGCTTCCCCAAGTTGAAGCAAGGCCTCCCAAGCATGATGGTTGTGAAGGAAAGATGGGCCATTTGTTTAAACCAAGGTTACCTAGATTGCAGGTCTCTTTGGTATGTGGTACGGGAATGGGCATGCAGTGCTATTTCCTCCAAATATGAACTCATATGGCAATTTATATATGACATGATGAATGTTATTATTACATACCCCATATGCATTTTGTTATATAATAGATAAGTATAAATCTCTACATTGTAAATATATACATTAACTTAATCAATAATAAGAATATAGATCTATAATTTTTGGGTTGCTAAAAATATCAATCTGGATCGCAAATGACCCATAATCTAGATTGCTCAATCTTAGAATGGTCCCAAGCTTTCCTGTTTTATGTAACATTGGTTTAAACTCGAAGCCACAAAGTTCTCTGTCTCACTATAGTTGCCAATGCCAGTCAGCCCTGCAAAACCCTCATGATTACCATCTTTGCCCATCGCATCTCTATCTGTTCTTTGTCGCATTGATCAGGCGTCCAAGAGATGTACCGAAGGATAGAGTTGTGAACAAGGCAAGAAATTTATCATTAAAATTAGGGTGTAGGATCCAATTGAAAACCCAAAAAAAAAAAAAAAAGGTCCTCCCACACCCCCACATTCATCTATCGAGGCCTGTCTAGGTACCCATTCATCTCATTATTGTGTTTGGATTGGGTGTAAAAACTTAATTTCACATAAATAATATTCCAAACTAATTTATTCTAAAACCCAAAATGCCTATTTGAATTTCCAACTCATGATGGATTTAGTACTGACCCTTGGATCTCATTCAAGGGTTCTTGATCTTCCACTTGCCCACTGTAGTATTAGTTAATTATCAAAGGGTTAAGAGTAGGGGTGACAATGGGTACCTAAGGCCAGCTCGACATGGACCAGATATGGCTATATGGTTAAATGCGTGTGGGTTGGGTTTTAGTTTGAGCCCAATTAATTGGGCTGGGTGTGGGTATAACCATACCCAACCCAAACCCAAACCCGGCCTGAACTCAGTTATCATTTAATACATATTTTTATATATTTTCAACCCTTGGATTAATTTATAATTAGTAATTACTAATTAACAACAATAGTTTACACTTTAATTTAGAAAACTATAAAAAAAGGTCGAATCTTCCATAATGCTGTAGAATAGGCTAATTCCACGTCACCTTACCTGTGTGGCCCACCATGATGTGTGCATGCCATCCAACCCATCCTTATTGGGTCAACCTATCATAAAATTGGGACACCTCAAAGTTCAGGTTGGTCCAACAATTATGTGAGCCAGCATGTGAGTGGTGGTCATTGTTTTCTATAGTGTGGCCCACCTCATTATCTGATATTTTTGGCCATCCCGTCATCAAGGTGGTGGTCGCTTGAGTGCGTGTGAGGTTTTTCCTCCCCCCCTTGAAAATACTAAATTATAAATGGATACCCGACACTCTATGGATTCGATATGAATGCAGGTGCAATATTCATTGTGGGTTTGGGTCAGGGCCTATGTGGGGTCTGGGACTGGTCCACTTTAGAATGGCTCAATTGGACCCATCTAAAACCAGGTCTGGGTCTGATCACGTCGAGTTGATTTTGAGAGGTCCGGGTCCGACCTATAAAGTCATTCCTGTTGAACTTTTCAAGGAAGACCTTGGACCCCAATCCACTCATGGTTCAATTAGCCGTTTGGTCCATTTGCAGCCCTGCTTTGAAGTGATAAGCTTGGAGAGTTATGTCCATCAATCCAAACCAACTGATTGGTATCCAATGGTTAAATCTCAACGATCGTTGCCTGTTTATAACCATTCAATCTATGGCCTTTTTTTTTTTTGAGGGGGGGGGGACAGTGCTCTAAACTTTTCCTAACCATCCATATAGTGAATTTCCAATTGATGTGATTTTTGTTGGTGGCCCACCAAACGAATATCCTGGAGTGTGCCGATGTGGTACCAAGCAGATGTGGGGCCCACGTGATGTATGAAGTCCATCCAACTCGTCCATCAGATGCATCACCTCGTATTACCCCTCAGCTTGATCTAACACTCCAAGTGGGCCATAACATGAGAATAATGAGAGAGGGGATGCCCACCCTTGATGTATAATGGGGTTCACATGAATTTCAAGGATTTTCATCCTAACCCTTCATCCAGACCAGGTGAATGGTCTGAATGGCCTGGATTAAATACACACAACACAGTGGGCCCTTACTCAAATCAACGGTGGGCATTCCCTCTCACCTTGTTCCTCGTGTTGTGCCCCACTTGATACACGGTTCAGCCTGATTTTACGGACCTGGGGTTCACATGCTCTGAATCATACTATGGCTTCGTATTTTATGTATGCATCACGTGGGCCCCACATCTGCCCGGTACCTTACGGTGGTACCGGTACCACTGGAAGGTGCTCCTTTTTGTGGATGGCCATGGGACATGAAGAGTTCCATGGTACTCCGGTAAGCTATGGAGCTAGTCATGCATACGCATGCACCGTGCCCGGTGTATGTGTTTACGTCAATCCAGACCATTCGAATTCCACTATATGTGGGCCATACCTCAAAAATCAACACTAATCAAGCGATCTTAAAATCTGATCGGTGTTATTGAATGGATGGTTGGATGAAATGGTCATTCATCCAAATTAAATTAACTAAATCAAATGGTTAGGGTTGATCAACGATAGTAAATATTGGCTATGACCATCCAAAATGGGGCCCATATTTTAGCATTCCATCCTTTTTCTGATGTGGAAAAAGTCCATACGTGTCATTGTCGATGATGGTTCATATGTCCTCTCTCTCTCTCTCTCTCTACAAAGAAAAGATGCCTTCACGTCACAAATTGAGCTTTGCTCAGCCCACACGCGTGTACAGGGCAGCTCATGTACATGATGCAAACGTGCTCTCATGTCAGAGATGTGTGAGATCCAATCCATCCATCAGAGAGTTTCTAGTACATAGATGATCTGGTTAAAGAAACAGGTCGTTCTACTTATCAGGTGGACTCCAATTTACCCCCCCAAAAAAAGATCATCTGCCAAAAACTTAGCTAAAGTTTTCTTATCCACCCGTTTCTTATATTGTGGCCCACCTGATGAGTGGGTCACTTTCATTAGGGAAAAAATATTTTCATTATGAGACCCACCTGATGAATGGCTTGGATATCGCACCGGGCTGCCACAGTGGCACTTGCGGTGGCGTGTGCATGATCTTCATTGTACACGGGTGTGGGTTTAGCAAAGCTCAATCTATTAAATAATTTAATTCCTCGAAGAATGACGAATTAGCATTATTGAAGTGGCGAGGGACCATTTTCATGTGGGGCCCATCTTTTCTTTGATCAGCGAATTTGGATTTTATGTTTTTTCAACTTCTTTTGTTTGTTTTCAAAGGTCTGATGCAATGCTCACCTGAGCAGTTGGTTTGTAATTTTGACAAGCGGGGTCCATGTTTCAGTGATCTAAACCGTTCATATGGATCTACGTTCGTCGCTCCATGCACCAAACGTCCCATATTGAAAGATCCCAGCCAGTGAGTCTTTAATCTTATGTGGTTGAATGTTTACCGTTGCTGTATTTTCTATTTAAAAGGTAAGTTTTTTTTTTTTTTTTCTCCCTAGCCGAGGAATTATGGGTTGCATGGGCCAATCACATCAACTACGGGCTCCACTTACATAAACTAGAAATCAGACGGTGTTCCTACTGAACACGTGGCATGCACATGCAATCTGAGCGGTTCAAATAAAGAGGCCACCATCGAATGATCGTACACGCAAAATCAGATTTGATTTAGACCGTAGTGACCTCTGATTGATGGACATTTGTTTGTTGAATTTGAAGGGTTTTTCTCTTTTCATTGTCACCGTCGATTACCAACAGACAGGATGATGCTATAATGAGAGCTGATTCGGTCAGGCCAGGACACTCTCAGATTGTGACTTATCATTATTTCACTGGCCCACCAACTTTTAAAAGATTACTCTGACCAGGGACGGCCGATTAGGTGAGACAGGTATAACCACTTAGCCGGTGTGGCCCTGACCATGTGCCCACCTTAAAGTATGTGTTCTATATCCACACCCTCCATCCATGTTCCAGCTCATTTTAGGGCATGGTGTTAAAAAAAAATAAAAAATACACAAATCCAAATCTCAAGTGGACCACACCACATGAAAACAGTGGTGATTGAACACCCACCGTAGAAAACTTTCTAGGACCCACTGTAATGCTTATTTGCTATCCAATCAGCTTATAAGGCCACACAAACTTGAATGGATGAAGTAAAAAAACACAAATAGCCGCTTGATTCAAAACTTTCATGGCCCTGAGAAGTTTTAATGGTGGGAATTCAATCCTACTGTATGCTCCACTTAAGATTTAGGTCTGCCTCATTTCCTGGATCACGCTGGAAAATGAGCTGGCAAAAGGAATAGACAGCGCTTGGATATACAACCCATAAATCAAGGTGGGACCTGCAGTCAGGGTCTCATCACTAAGCTGGTAACCCTACCTCACCTAATCCGTGCTCCTGACACAGGACTCTACTTTGTCTGTCTGGTGGGCCAATGAAACATGCCTTATTATGGATTGACAAAAATCGGTTGTCCCAGCTCTACAATGGCTATAGTGGATTCTACTGTGCCTGCATTAAAATTGAAGGCAATTGTCATTAGATCTGTACATGAATTGGGTTAGTTTGGTTAACTAACACGACTCAGTTCAAAACTGAATTCGTGATGGGTTAAGCTGATTTGTTGAACTCAAAAATTTATTAGGCCCAGTCTGAACTAGACCGAACTCAACTAGACTTAGTTTAGCAGTTGACTTGAACTTAACTAGATTCAAATGGATTCGACTCAGATCAAGTTTACTTAATATAAATATTTTGTAAATATTTATATGTTTAAATAAATATATATATATATATATATATATATATATATATATATATATATATATATATATATATATATATATATATAAAACTCTAAAACTTAAATTCAAGGAACATAGGCTCAAAATCAAAATCAAAATCAACTTGAAAGATCGACTTCAAGCTTGGCTCAAGCTCAGCTCATCAGGCTGAGCTGCCAGTTAGGCTCAAAGAGTGAGTCGAGTCGAGTTCAAGCTGGGGTAGCCTCTTGGCCAAGTTGAGCCGAGCTCGGCCAAGTTTCACTCAGTTTAGCGCATGCACAACTCTACTTGTCATGTGTGATGAGATTTTTTGTCCTGTGCTCGACCGGTCGTGAGCCTCGCTCAACCGATCGAAAGCTGGTCTCGACCAGTCATTGGAGTCAAGCCGTGACTCGACTCAAAGTCCAGCGATGTTGGGCTATTTTCTCTGGGGTGCTCGACCAGTCATGGGAGGTGCTCGATCGGTCGTGGGTGGCGCTCGACTGGTCGTAGGTTCGTCACGACTAGTCAAGGTTACGCAAATTCGTTTCGCGATTTTGTACGGATTTTGTGTCGTAAGTCCTTTCGCAACTGGGATGTGGAAAGAAGTTTCCTAAAACTTTAAATAGGAGGCACTTAGGGCTTTCTAGGGATGACAAGAGAGTTTCCTAAAGCTTTACAAGGGATTTGCTAAAGGGTTTAGGGCTATCAAAGGTGAGAGAGAGAGGAAGCTTATAGAAGGGAGATTATGCTCGTAGAGGTTATCTACTGCGTAATCTATATCTCAGCGTTTCTATGTCCTCGTAATCGGTTAGATCTCTTCGTTTTTCTTTGTTTCTCTTATTGTTTATCCACTCCTGCGTGAGTGAAGAAGGTTGTAACGTTCTACTTCATAGTGGATTGTTGATCTGGAAGAGGTCCCGTGGTTTTTACTTCTTTGAGGGTTTTCCACGTAAAATCTCTTGTGTGGTGTGTGGTTTATGCTTTGATTTATTTCATTGCTCTATTATCCATAATTCTGGTTTGTTTCAGGAGGCTAGATCCTAAGGTTTTGTGCAAGACATCCCAATAAAGTGGTATCAGAGCTAAGTTCACTGAACGGGTAGGATCGATTTTAAATTATGGAAGGTGGCTCATCAAGAATGATTAGCCTTCTATGGTTCTAACTGGACCATATGGAAGGCTAAGATGGAGGACTTGCTTTATTGCAAGGACCTATATTCTCTAATCTTAGGCATATCAGCAAAATCCAAGGATATGTCTGATGATGATTGGAAGAAGATAGACCAGAAGGCGGTGGGGTTTATTAGACAATGGTTGGATGATTCAGTGTTCCACCATGTGTCTCTAAAACTCACCGCTATCCTATGGTGAAATTAGAAGGGTCATTTATGAGAGGAAGACAGTTGGTAATAAAATTTTTTTGATAAGGCGACTTGTGAATCTCAAGTTCAAGGATGAAGGTTCTGTGGCCGAGCACATGAATGAGGTCAGCAATATAGTGAACCAACTCTCCTCTATGAAGATGGGTCCTAAATGATGAATTACAGGCTTTACTTTTGCTTAGTTCATTGCCTGACAGGTGGGAAACATTGGTGGTGTCTCTGAGTAACTCCGCACCAAATAGAAAGATATCCATGGAACAGGTAACCAGTTGTCTCTTCAATGAGGAGATAAGGAGGAAATTTCAGGGGTCTACTTATCAAGAGGCCCTTGTGACACAAGAACGGAGGAGAGGAAAGAACAGGAAGGGTGGGAAGGCCCGAGATAAATCAAGAGGCAAGTCGAGTAACAGAAAAGATGTTGAATGCTGGAATTGTGGCAAGAAGGGCCACTATAAGCATGAATGTCGTAAGGCTAAAAACGACAAAAAAGAAAAATGGAAGGAAGATGAATCAGATTCCACTGTGGTTGCTTCAGATGACGACGTTGTAGTTATTCTTTCTGCAGATCATGATGTATGTCTCATGGCTACGAGTCAGGACACCGACTGGGTGATAGACTCGAGAGCTTCTTTTCATGCGACTCTACGCAGGGACTTCTTCACAAGCTACAAGTCAGGTGACTATGGAACCGTAAAGATGGAAAATTCTAGCTTATCGAAGATCGTAGGAGTCGGTGATATTTGTGTGAAGACCGATGTGGGTTGCACATTGGTTCTCAGGGATGTGAGGCATATCCCAGACCTTCGTCTCAACTTGATGTCGACGGAAAGGTTGGATGATGATGGATATGAAAGCCAGTTTGCTGGTGGGCGCTGGAAGCTCATCAAGGATTCGTTGATCATGGCCAGAGAAAAGAAATGTTGCACCCTGTACAAGGCAAGTATCAGTATGTACAAGGGTGGATTGAACGTAGCGGAAGATTTAACTATTGACATGTGGCATAGGCGTCTAGGCCACATGAGTGAAAAAAGGGCTTCAGGTACTAGCAAAGAAGCGGCTTTTTCCAGACGTGACAGGTACACTTCTCAAAACCTGTCTTGATTGTTTATCAGGGAAACAATATAGAGTTTCATTCATTAAATCTGCTTCTCATATTAATAAAGTGCATGCATTAGATTTGGTTTATTCTGATGTTTGTGGTCCCATGAGGATAAAAACCTTAGGTGGGGCATTGTATTTGATCACTTTTATAGATGATGCATCTAGGAGGGTTTGGGTTTATGCTTTGAAATCCAAGGATGAGGTCTTTGGTGTGTTTAAATTATTTCATGCTACAGTCGAGAGAGAGACAAGTAGATCATTGAAGTGCATCCGCACTGATAATGGTGGTGAATACATTGGCAACTTTCATGAGTACTGCAAGTCCCTGGGTATATGGCATGAACAAACGGTTCCCAAGACCCCCAACATAATGGTGTAGCTGAGCGAATGAATCACACTATTGTTGAGAGAATCAGAGGCATGTTATCCCATGCGAAATTGTCCAAGACGTTCTGAGGAGAAGCAATGCACATGGCGGTGTATTTGATAAACAGGTCTCCATCAGCCCCGTTGAATGGAGAAGTGCCTGAGAAGGTGTGGACTGGACATGATCCATTATACAGTCATCTCAGGATATTTGGATGTAAGGCATCCGTTAATGTACCAAAGGACGAGAGGTCCAAGCTCGATATGAAGATCAGGCAGTGTGTGTTCTTGAAGAACGGTGATGAGAAGTTCGGTTATAGATTATGGGATCCAACCGAGAAGAAGCTCGTCAGGAGCAGAGATGTGGTTTTCTTTGAAGATCGGTGTATAAAAGACATTGGCAAGCCAGAGAAGAACCAACTTAGTTCAGGTGAGCTAGATGACATGAATCCAGTTATTCCTCCCGTGGTGCCTGATGACGGGGGAGTACAACAAGGTGCAGAGGATGAGGGAGTTCCTTCAGAAGATGGACCAGGGGAACAGCCCCCACTTGATCCACCTGTTGAGCCACAGGTGAGGAGGTCATCTAGGGACAGACAACCGTCCAAGAGGTACTCACCATATAAGTACATTATGCTGACTGATGGGGAGAGCCAGAAGATTATTCTGAGGCCCTAGCCGACGAGCATAAGGGGGAGTGGTTGAAAGCTATGCAAGAGGAGATGAAATCCTTGCATAAGAACCACACCTATGATATGATGAAACAACCTAAGGGTAAGAAAGCATTGAGCAACAAGTGGGTGTTTAGAAAGAAGGTTGAGCAGAAGAATTCACAGACGAGGTTCAAGGCCAGACTTGTGGTGAAAGGGTTTGGTCAGAGGAAAGGCATAGACTTGTGGTGAAAGGGTTTGGTCAGAGGAAAGGCATAAACTTCAAGGAGATATTCTCACTAGTGGTGAAGATGACATCCATACGGGTGTTGTTTGGGTTGACGGCTAGCATGGATCTGGAGATAGAGCAGTTAGATGTTAAAACTTCATTCCTCCATGGTGATATGAAATAAGAGATCTACATGTACCAACCAGAGGGGTTCGAAGTCAAGGACAAAGAGCATATGATGTGTAGGTTGAGGAAGAGCTTGTATGAGCTTAAATAAGCTTCAAGGCAATGGTACAAGAAGTTTGACTCGTTTATGTTGAAGCATGGATATGATAGAATGGAGTTGGACCACTGTGTGTTCACGCGCAAGTTCTCAGATGGTGATTTTTTGGTTCTGCTGTTATACGTTGATGACATGCTCACAATAGGAAAAGACATTAAGAAGATCGACAGGCTGAAACAGGAGTTGGGCAAGTCCTTTGTGATGAAAGACTTGGGCCCGGCTAGATAGATCCTAGGAATGGAGATAACCCGTGACAAAAGCAGCATGAAGCTTTGTCTGTCATAAGAGCGGTATATTGAGAAAGTTCTAGAGCGCTTCAATATGAATGCAGCGAAGCTGGTCAGTACTCCACTGGATGGATACTTTAGATTGAGCAACAGACAGTGTCCCAAGACGAAGGCAGAGGTGGAAGAGATGGAGAAGATACCCTACCCGTCAGCTGTAGGAAGTTTGATTTATGTTATGGGGTGTACACGCTCAGACATATTATATGCGGTTGGTGTTGTAAGCCGATATCTTGTCAAACTTGGCAAAGAACATTGGGTAGCAGTTAAGTGGATACTGCGGTATCTAAGAGGCTCATCCAGGTTGAGCCTATGCTATGGTGACGGAAAACCTGTGTTAGAGGGCTACAAAGATGCAGATATGACAGGTGACATAGACTCTAGGAAGTCTACATCGGAGTTCATGTTCACGTTTGTAAGGGGAGTGGTTTCTTGGCAGAGCAAGCTACAGAAGGTCGTAGCATTGTCGACGACAGAGGCCAAGTACATTGCAGTCACAGAGACATGTAAAGAGATGCTTTGGATGAAGAGGTTCCTACAGAAACTTAGCCTGAAGTAGGAAGAGCATGTGGTCTTGCTATAGTCAAAGTGCTATACACTTGAGCAAGAATCCAAGTCAACATTTTAAGTCGAAGCACATAGAGATTCAATATCATTGGATGGGGGATACTTTGGAACAGAAGGTGTTACAGCTTGAGAAGGTCCACACAGACGATAATGGGTCAGACATGATGACCAAGGCTTTGCTCAAGGGCAAGTTTGAGGTTTGTAAAAACCAGGCTGGCTTGAAGAAGGTGGATCCCCCCTGGGATAAAAAGGGAAGATTTGATGGGATTTTTTGTCTCATGCTCGACTGGTCGTGAGCCTCGCTCGATCGGTCGAGGGCTGGTCTCGACCAGTCGTTGGAGTCAAGCCGTGACTCGACTCAAAGTCCAGATACGTTGGGCTATTTTTCTCCGGGGTGCTCGACCAGTCGTGGGAGGTGCTCGACCGGTCGTGAGTGGCGCTCGACCGGTCGTAGGTTCGTCACGACCAGTCGAGGTTACGTAGATTTGTTCCACGATTTTGTGCGGATTTCGTGTCGCAAGTCTTTTTGCAACTGAAATGCGGAAAGGAGTTTCTTAAAACTTTAAATAAGAGGCATCTAGGGCTTTCTAGGGATGACAAGAAGGTTTTCTAAAGCTTTACAAGGGATTTACTAAAGGGTTTAGGGCTATCAAAGGTGAGAGAGAGAGGAAGCTTATAGAAGGGAGATTATGCTCGTGGAGGTTATCTATGGCGCAATCTATATCTTAGCGCTTCTATGTCCTCGTAATCGGTTAGATCTCTCTGTTTTTCTTTGTTTCTCTTATTGTTTATCCACTCCTGCGTGAGTGAAGAAGGTTGTAACGTTCTACTTCATGGTGGATTGTTGATCTGGAAGAGGTCCCGTGGTTTTTACCTCTTTGAGAGTTTTCCACGTAAAATCTCTTGTGTGGTGTGTGGTTTATGCTTTGATTTATTTCATTGCTCTATTATCCATAATTCTGGTTTGTTTCGGAGGCTAGATCCTAAGGTTTTGTGCAAGGCATCCCAACAATGTGTACAAAGAGATAGCAGCTACCACGTGTACTCACATGAGTGGGAGCGGATTAGGTGCATACCTGCCCATGCCAACAGTGTGCATCCTGACTTTGAGGCCCATCTTAATGTATATGTATTGTATATCTACTATATGCATACGTTTTTCAGTTAGTTCTGTGCGTACGAGAAAAAAATTGAAGCACATCCAAATCTCAGGTGGACCATACTGAAGGAAAAGGTAGTGATTGACTGCCCATCATTTAAAACTTCCTAGGCCTAGCTTAATCCCCACCATCAAGTTTATTTCCATCCAACTCGGTTGATAAGGTTACACGTATCTTCATGAAGGGAAAAACAAATATCAACTTGATCCAAAACTTTTGTGCCCCACAGGAAGTTTTTAATGGCCAATCACCACTGTTTCATGTGGTGTGGTTTACCTAGGATATAGATATCATGACATAAAATGAGATGAAAAAACAGATGAATGACATGGATATACAATACATACATCAAGATGGTCCCACCATCTACCATACACAAAATGTAACATTAAACAAGGCTTTTTCTGGTCTTGACTTAAAAATTCAGGCTGATTCAACTCTTAGATGGGCCATCATATAAATACCTAAAACATTTGAATCTACTTGGCATGGCCCACCTAAATCTCAGAATATTATGATTTTTTGGTAATTCTTTATTTAAAATTCAAGGCACATCATTTAGATGGCATAAAAACACTAAACTAGATCCTATACAAAATTATTGGTATGAGTTTCTTTTCAATTGTTTCATGTGGTGTGGCCTACCTCTTAGATGGTCGTGAGTTTTATTTTCAATGGTTATAACTTCGAAGTGTAAGAGGTGATATTTTTTTTCTTTTTATTTTGGGGAAATATAAATAAATAAATAAATAAATAAAAGGTAGTGACATCTGCAGTGAAATCATATATACTTTTAAATTCTTAAAATACTCGTTAAATATCTTCTCGCATTATTTAAATAAATAAAATTTTTTTTCATTGGAAACTAATTGCACGGCCAAAATTGTCTCCTATTCTCATTACGGCATAGATGGACATTTTATGTTTATCACTTGAAGTAGTTTGGGATAATCTCATCCGTTGGATTTTGAGTTGTCCACTTTCCATGAAAAGTCCCACCAGATGTGGAGTCAGGATCTCATTCATGCGCTATTGGCACATAATCATATGTGTAAGCTTGTGAAATACTGCAATGGTAAGCTAGGTGGGCCTATAGTGATGTTTGTGGGAAATTCATCAGGTCCATACATTTTACAGGTTATGACTTGGCCTAAAAATGAAGTAAGTCAAAAACTCAAGTAAGCCACATGACAGAAAAAATTAGTAGGGAAATGCCCACCGTTGAAACCTCCCTAAGTTTATTGTTATGTTTATATGCCATCTATACTATTTAGAAGGGAATTACTACTTAAGATGAATTGACCCAAAACTTTTGTGTTCCCACCACTGCTTCCATGGTGGACCTTCAATCTTTCCTTGTTTTACCCCATGTAGCCAACTTGAGTTTTGGATCTATCTCAAAATTTGGCTCCTGTATACTATGAAAAATGGATGAATGATGTAGATATCTCAAAAACACCATTGTAGGTAGGCCCCACCTATCTTTCGATGGTATGAAGTTCTTGTGCCAATGATCTTGGTGGGTCTCACCATAATATTTGTGAGGAATCCACTTCGCCCATTTTTTTGCATTTTTAAGATATACAATAAAAATGAGCCATATCCAAAACTGGAATAGACCACAAGAGAGAAAGCAGCGGAGATTAAATGACCACCATTGAAACATTCAAATGACTACCAAAGTTTTGTAACAATCTAAGTCTTTTGTGTTTTCAATTCATCTTGTAAGAATACTTTATAAAAAGGATTTGGACGGCATGTAAACATCAAAGTGGAGCCAAGAAGGTTTCAATAGTAGACATTTCTTTTCCTAGTTTTTTGCCTTTTTAAGTTTTCAACCCAGCTGATTGTTGGTCTCATGTCTTGAAATGATCTGAATAAATTGGATGGAAGGAATGAATTTCTCACAAACGATAATGCGGCCCCACCTAGTTTCCCACTATGGGCCCACTATGTGTTTTATCCGCACCATATATTCATTTTTCCATCTCATTCTAAGGCATGAGTCTAAAAAATGAGATAGATCCAAATATAAGGTGGACTATACCATAGGAAACAGCGGTGATTGACCACCCACCATTAAAAACTTTATG
The DNA here is from genome assembly GCA_030180095.1 of Magnolia changhungtana. Lineage (NCBI taxonomy): Eukaryota > Viridiplantae > Streptophyta > Magnoliopsida > Magnoliales > Magnoliaceae > Magnolia > Magnolia changhungtana. The sequence continues at coordinate 675,207 of JASAUF010000370.1, forward strand.
GGGTCTAAAAATTTCTAAATAAGGTAATATTTATGTTTTCCTTTAGTCCATATCTGTGTGACCTACTCAATGGGTTGGATGGCAAATAAACATTACATCAGGCCTATAAGAAGTTTTTAATGGTGGGCATTCAATCACCACTGTTTTCTGTAGGGCATATAAAATACATGAGATCATGGTGGGGCCAAAGAGCTTTCCAGCTATACACGTTGCCCACGTTGGTCATGTGCGTCGGTAATATTGAAAAATCAGAAAGTCTACCACGTCCTAAAAAGTTTATAATTTCAAAGCGTGTGATCCATTCATTGTGGGTTCCACCATGAACACGTCCTGTCCCCTAACTCAAGTCATGATGAGCCTCGTACGATGAAGGGCTGAGATTTTACGCAATGAACAGTCTTTTGATAGACACCCATGGTCCATTTGATGAATGAACTATTCACAGCTTTGGTCACCGTAAAAATGGGGCCCACCTGATGAAAGGCCAGGAGAAATTGATCTGTTTACCCTTCTTTGCTTTGGCAATTTCCTTCAAGAGTAAATGCTACATCCATTTGACTCGTAGAGCCGTCCACCCACTCCATGTTAGGATCTCATCCATGGGTGCGGATTCAGCCAATCCCTGGCTGTGGGGCCACCTTGATGTATGTTCTGTATATTCACACCTTTCATTTGTTTTTACAGCTCATTTTAAGGCATGGGCCAAAAAATGAAGCAAGTTCAAATCTTAGGGCGCGTTTGATTTTCCAATTCCCACGGAAATGTCACGTGAATGGTAATAAATATTTGTCTCCGTATCGGCCACACTCTTCCCCATAATTGATTTCACTGTTTACTTTTTCCAATGTAAAAATGGTAAATATTTTGAAATATTTGTTGGTCCCACCATGATGCGTATGGCATATTTACACCGTTTATCCATTATGTCAGATGAATTTATGATGTAAGCCAAAAACATGTGAATTAAATACTTATGGTTAAAAACTCCCCAGGGCCATTGTTTCTTTTGGTATGGGCCAATTGAGTGTTGGATCTAACTCATTTTTCTTCTCATATTTCAAAATGTTGTGATAAAATGGATGGACAAAATAGATATATCATATATATCAGGATGGAGTCCTAAAATAGTCACTACTACTTTTGAACCAGTCTCTAAGAAGTGAAATTCGATGAATATTCAAACAGATGAAATGGTGAAAATCACCCATTTCCCCGGGTATTTACCATTTCTAGGTGAAATGATAAAAATCAAACAGGCCCTTAGGTGGACCACACCACAGGAAATAGGGGTGATTGAACACCCACTGTTAAAAACTTTGTAGGGCCCACCGCAATGTTTATTTGCCATCCAACCCGTTGATAAGGTCACAAAGACCCGTATGAAGGGAAATTACACTATCAGCTTTATCGAAAACTTTTGTAACCTACCAAAAGTTTTAATTGTCAATTACTTCTGTGGTGTGGTCCACCTGAGATTTAGATCTGCTTCATTTTTTAGTCCATCCTTAAAATGATCTGAAAAAACATATATACGACGTGTGTATACAACACATACATCAAAGTGGGCCCCACAGTCAGGGATCCACGGACATCTACTCAAGTGGGCCACACCAAGGGAACAATGGGAAGGGAATACACACCGTTGAAACCTTCCTGCGGCCACATAAGTTTTGAATCAGGTTGATATTTGAATAATCTCTTCATCCTAGATGCACTCACCTTATCAACGGCTTGGATGTCATGTAAGCATTAGGGTTGGCGTACTGAAAGTTTCAATGGTGGGGCCGTGTGTTTTATACAAACCTGACTTTTGGATTAACGCACTAAAATAATCAGGCAAAACTGATGGTTGGAGTGGAATTCACGCAAACATCACGGTGGGTCCCACAGATATTTCCTCTTCATGCGTGTTACATGGGAGTAAGGAAACACGTGTCACTACACACCGAATCGCTCGGTCGAACGAATGGCCCTGGCGCAACTGATGGTCGGAGGATGCGGATTGCCTGGTGACCTCTACATCAGAGTGGAAAAGCTGTGGGCCCTACCATGATATAGGTGTTTTACCCCATGCTGTGGGCTCAAAAAGCTGGAGACCTCTACACCGTCCATCTTGCGAGCTAATTTTAGGGCTTGAACATAAAAATGAGGCATATCTAAATCTCAGGTGGACCACACCACAGGAATATGTGGTGATTGAACGCCCACCGTTAAGGGCCTGTTTGGTTTTCCAATTAGCCCGGTAGTGGCGGTAAAGAGGGCATTAATTACAATTTACATGTATTAGTAATGATTGGGTAAATTTCAGTTGACTGCTATTCCACGATTGTTTTTCTAAAATGTAATAGTGTAATACACAGTCTTTCTAAAATCCTCTATTTGGGCATGCGGTGTTACAGTCCCGTCGAACCGATTTTAATGGTACGGTGTCCAGCACTTCAGCTCTACAAGGACTGCATACCATTGTCTGATTTCTTCAGCAGTAGTGATGTAACATCCCGAAAATCGGGGGTCGAGTAGTAACTCAACTCCCGAGTTCCAAAACATTACTTATGCAACAAAATGAATGATGATTAAATGTTGACTGTATTCGTGCATTGAACATGAGTGAGATTAAGCCAAAACAACATATCATACTCCAGAGACAGTTAAATTGTAAGCGGAAGACTGTGATAGACATATAGAATATAAAAACTGTGGTGAGTCTCCAGAGTGTGATAATGTTACCAGGTTAAATAATTACAAGTACAATTCTAAAATTTACCAAATGTGAGGAAGTGTAATGTCTTTTATCCCGAGTACCATAGCCCCGTCAATACAATACCAGGTCTTCATAAACCTGTCAGAGAGTTACAAGTAGGAGAACTTCTCCTCAACATCATAGTAGTGGTCCGGCTCTGCTTCATAAGCATCGCCATCACCTGAAACTCAACAAATCTGGTTGGTGTTGCAAACACCGTCCCGTAACGTGGGTGTGAGTGATCAACTCAGTGGAACAATAAGGCATAGGTTAACATGTTATCAACTCAGTCAAGCAGTAATGATAAAGCAGTATAATCAAACAATTCTAAATACTCTTATTAATGCAAGTATGAAATGACATGATGAATGTCCTTGTCAAACCACCCTCATGCGACATCATCTTACGTTCGCGGATGCATACCTCCCTCAGTGCTCCACATCTACCAGGCACATGCGGTGTGATGATGAGCATGATTACCGAGCAGTTATTAGTCCATTTCAAACAACAGTATTGAGAAACTAAGGTACCTCTCTTGTATCATTCCCAAACATGATCCATTCTAGGGTCATCAATCCTAGTTAATCTCATACGATATTATGGTTTGAGAGGCATCGCGAAAACATCGCAAAGGGCTTGTCACCGGTCAGCACGGATACAAATCTCACCGTATGCGGCTCAATTGCTGACCATCAGCTCGAGTATAGGTCTCACCGTACTCGGCTCAATCGCTGGCCGTCAGCTAGAATACAGGTCTCACCGTACTCGGCTCAACTCATGCTCTAGCTGCTGTGAAGGGCTCATCGCCAATCACAGACCTTAGAGTATACTCGAAGACACTACGGAGGACTCGTCGCCCGTCAGCACGAATACAGGTCTCACCGTACTCGGCTCTCGTCGTAGGTGTCGACAGCTTGAATACAGTGTCCCATACCACCGTATTCGGCTCACAAGTTTGGTTGCTCAATAGTCATTACTGGGAGGCACGTGTCCCCGGCGTAGGCCGACAGCTCGGCCACGGTGTCCTATACCACCATGTCCGGCTCATGAGTCTTAGCGGATCGAGGTACCATGGTTAATGGGATTTTCACTGGTAAGTTTGGTACCCTAGGTTCAAGCAGTTGTGTCCAAACATGGTGAACAAACATTAGATAGATCGGGTTACTTGGTGAGCTCGACTAGCACGAGCGCCCGTTGAGTTGTACGACATGAAATGCATAAACACTTCGTGTGGCTTAACCACTGCCGACGAGCAACGCACGACTCGGGTTCGTCAAACACGTCCTACGTGGCGAATGAATCTCAGCCACGAATTCGATCTCATTACCGACTGCCTGGACCATACAATAGCCCCAATCATATTCAATTGCAGATAGGTAAAGCAGTAATGGATCAAGATTCAAATCATACAATCAAGTCTGGTATTATCCGTTTAGGGCTGCCAGGGCTGTTGCACGCACTCGTTGCTCCACTCCCCCATCACCCATGACGGATCATACAACATAAATGTTGAGGGTCAAATATTACATATCAGACCCCAGTTATTACTTGGATTTACAAGCATGATACTGTTTAATGGCCCGTTTAATCGCATTTGTGATGCAGGGTGTTTTTATGAGTTTGGACTGAAAAAGGATGCTTAAAGCATGGATTTAACGCTTTGATGACACCAAAGGCAAGGGACGGACTCCAGGGGACCAAGATCGACGGAATTACACGCCAGGGATCTGCGAAAATCGAGAAATCGAAGCTCAAGTGGCTCGAAAATCATCCAGAATGTAAGATCATGGGGTTACCACTATCTTTTTGGCTCGAAACTTCATACATGGTCTGAGGGTCATAAATTAATCGTACACGTCGAATTTCAACCATTGGATCCCTGTGGAAGTAGCCCAACAGACAAAACAGACCGTAAACCATTGATTTTGGGCCCACCTGCTGTCTGGATATGCTTCAAAATTGGTCTCAGTGGTTCAAAAGATATGATAGAATGTATGGACGGAGCAGATTTCAGATATCTATCACAAGGGAACCCTATTGGCAACGCTAGTGCATAGTGCACAAGTGCACTTGAAGTGCACTGAACCAAGACTTCCGGTCAAAGCAAGGAGACCCGTCTCCTTCTCCTTCTCCATCACAAACAACTAGCGAACGCACCAGCGTCCGCCGGTTCGGCTCAGTGGGACCCACTCCTCCTGCAGATCATCAATCGGGATCACCATTGGTTGCATAGCGGGGGTTGTAACCTCACCTAGGTGTCCTCTTTCCACCATACTAGCTATTGGAAGATCCTGGCCGTTGAAAGCAGGATGGACGGTGGAACTAAAGATCAAGTGGGCCGCACCGAGTTCACTCCAGAATACAACCTTCCATGACGGTTTTTCTAGAGAAAACTAATGGACGGATTGGATATCACAGATAACAGCAATCATGGGCCCACCACCCTCAGCGCAAGAACCAGTGCGTAGCTCTGTTCGCAAACAGAGTTTGTGGAGAAATCTTGTGGGCCACCACCATGCAGCGAAGGTCCGATCTGGACCGTCCATCAGGAGCCCATGGTCCCTGTCATCAAAGCCTAGGTGACAGAATCTCAGAAGATAATGAATATCGGTTTTCAACCGTTCAAACAAAAGACGGATGGTGAAATGAATGTTTTGTGGGCCACACCGAATTCGAGCCAGATAATGTCAATTCCGACTGGTTTTTCGATAGAATTCCAATGGTTGGATTGGATTTCATGCCGGATGCGATCAGGGGCTCCACCATTCAATCAGCGCCGACAGTCGTTACGCAGACTTTGTTTTACGTATGAAAATGATGCTCCAGGTGGGCCATCACGGCTGGCTGTCGAGGCAATCCAAACCATTCATCTTCTCAGCAATTCAAAACTCACCAAGGAGGAGTAGACTCCACATGTTGAAGAACATAATTGTATGTGTAAACGAAACAACAAACTTGCTGTCTTTCTCAGTGATGTTTTGGCGCACGCGGTTGTTGCTGCGGGAGTTCTTTACGCACGCCAACTCCATCCATAATGTGGATTCTCCCAACCGACCTTGCCACCATATTCACAGCTATAAAGAGAAAGAGGAGCCATAGAGAAAGGGGATCCAGGGAGCTTGGGGTGGACGTGAAGCACAATTCCAAGGCCGAGAGAGTTTTTTTTTTCCTAGTTTTTTTTTTCTATTTTTTTTTCTATTTGTTTATTTTGGATTTAGCCTCATCATGTCTGTGATGGGCTAAACCTCTTAGCTAGGGCTAAGAGGTGAAGCTTGTAGCGTGATGGGAGGATCTGTTACTTGTGCCTTTTGTTTAAGATTGAACTGATGTTGATTTTAGTTTATTAATGAAAATGTTTTTAGCTTTTAATGGTCTGTTGTGACTAAAATTACAATGGGTCTGCAATAGCTTTGAGCATCTTCCTTTCCTTTATGTTTACGACGTCAGGAAGCCCCGTTGTTCACCATAGTCTCTTAGGCATGGTCAGATGACAGTACCCTTCCTAACTTTCATACATTGTTGATTGGTTGGTAATTAGTTTAATTTTGTTGTTTACTTTGTCTTCTGGGCATGGTTTGGTGATGGAATCCATTCTAATTCATATACTTTTCATCTTTTAAAAACTATATCATGTAAGTTCAGTTTAATTTCCATGATTCTTAAAGCAAGCGTAAGATCTCCCTGATCTCTACAAGTGGATCCTCTGATTCCCTAGTTTCTGTCCTCTGAATTCCTTAAGTTTTAATTTAATATTGCACCATTATTCCTTCAATTCTATCTGATTTAGATTACATCTTAGTCTAGTTCTAATTCTACGTAGTTTCAGATAACGTACAGGTATCAGTCCCTTGGGATTCGACCTCGGTCTTACCGAGTTTTATTACTACATCACAACCCTGCACTTGGGGAGTGAACAAGTTTTTGGAGCCGTTGCTGGGGACTGACGGCTACGATTTTCTAAAATTAATTAGTTTTAGGATTAGTATAAGATTATGATTTTTTTACTAACCTTAGATTTTAGGTTTAGGTTTTCCTGATTTTTACAAACTAACCTGTTTTTCCTGTTTTGTAGGATTCTGACATATACTTTCTAAATTGGTAATCTCTTTCTGATTTTCTAGTTTTTCTAACTCTCTAGATTAGGTTTAGTTTTTTGGAATTTTCCTAAGTTATTTCATCTGTCTTTTCTTTTAGAGACTTTCTTCTTTTACTTTTAGAAACTAGGTTAGTAATTTCCCGTTTCAGAAACTCTTTCTAATTTAGAAACTAACTCATCTTTGTTTTATTTTATTTTTTAGAAACTTTTTAATTCTAGGTTTTCTTTTAGAAATATCTTATTCTCTACTTTAGGTATAGAGCTTTCCTAATTTATTTTAGGAATTTTCCCTTTATAGAAAATAGTTTACTTTCTAACTTTAGACTTTCTTAGAAATTAACTTGTTTTGGTTTGTTTCGCAGGTTTTTAACTTAGGAACTCCGATTTGGTAACTTCTTTCCAAATCTTCTCGTTCCTTCTAGGTTTTATTTCATTTATCTCTTTTAGGTCTAAGTCTAGAATTTGAATTGAGGTTATGGCTGCAAATCAACCTCAAGCACCCCCGCCTCGTACTTTACGAGATTATTTACAACCAGCGGGGGTGAGCACGCCCTCATGTATGATTTTTTCAGAAAATACGGGACACATGAATATCAAGCCAAGGGTGATCCAACTCCTTCCTAAATTTCATGGGCTTGAATCTGAAGAACCGTATCTACACTTGAAAGAGTTTGATGAGATTATAACCACTTTATATTTTCCAAACGTGTCCGAGGACACAGTCAGGTTGAAACTCTTTCCCTTTTCTTTGAAAGAGAAAGCTAAGACGTGGTTACATTCACTACGTCCTAGATCTATTGGCACATGGAATGATATGCAAAGGGAATTCATAAAGAAATTTTTTCCATATCATAAAACAAACACCCTTAGAAAATCAATCATGAACTTTGTCCAAAAGGAGGATGAAACATTCTTCCAATGTTGGGAAAGGTTCAAGGATCTTGTCAGTTCATGCCCACAACACAGCTTTGAAACGTGGCGTATTACACACTTTTTCTACGATGGACTGACATCTTCCATGCGCTAATTAGTTGAGACAATGTGTAATGGAGAATTCATGAATAAAAATGTCGATGATGTGTGGGATTACTTGGATAGACTTGCTGAAAACGCACAATCATGGGACACATACCCTAAATCAAGTACCACTTCTAGGCCCACTCAATCAAAGAAAAGGGGCGGAGTATACCTGCTGAAAGAGGATGATGATATCAACGTTAAAGTGGCTAATCTCATAAAGAAATTCGAGGCCATGGAATCAAGGAAGGATAAGGGTAAGGAAGTTGTTTGCGGTATTTGTGGTCGTAACAGTCACACAACTGAAAAGTGTCCAACCATATCTGCCTTTCAAGAGATACTGATTGAACAATCCAATACCGTAAATAATTATCAAAGGCCTTTCAATGGACCTACCTCTAATACATACAATCCCGGTTGGAGAAATCATCCAAACTTCAGTTGGAGGAATGGACAAACGGCTACTCCTCAAGGTTTCCTCAATCAAACTCCAAATCAAGATAAACCTCAAGAGGATCTGGTTCAAAAACATATTCGAGAACAAGAGCTACTTAATCAGAATTCGGCACAAGCATTCCATGATATCCATACAGTATTAGGAACGCTTGCGTCGTCTATTCAAAGGATAGAGTCACAATTAACAAGTGTAGGAAAGGGGATGCTTCCTGCTCAACCTCTCCCCAATCCCAAGCCGCAATATGAAATAAGTGACCCTAGCTCTTCAAACCAGATGGAACAAGCTAAATCCATCACTACTCTTAGGAGTGGGAAGATCATTGACAAAACCATTCCGGTTAGGGCTGAAAAGCCTAAGGACCCGGAAGTGGACAAAGAAGATGAATCTAGCCATGTCCCACCAGAGGTAGAACTGAAGCCTCAAGAGAAGCCGGTTGCTCCATTCCTGTTCACTCCCCAAGTATAGGGTTGTGATGTAGTAATAAACTCGGTAAGACCGAGGTCGAATCCCAAGGGACTGGAACTTGTACGTTATCTGAAACTAAATAGAAATAGAACTAGAATGAGATAAAATATAAATCGATTGTAATTTGAAAAATAATGATGAAATATTAATCTAAACTGAGAAGAAAATTCAGAGAAGGAAAACTAGGGATTCAGAGGATCCACTTATAGAGATCAGGGAGATCTTATGCCTGCTTCACGAATCATGAAAGTCAATTGAACTTCCTTTGATTTGGTTTTCAAGAGATGAAAAGTATATGAATTAGAATGGATTCCATCACCAAACCATGCCCAGGAGACAAAGCAAACAACAGAATTAAACTAATTACCAACCAATCAACAGTTTATGAAGGTTAAGAAGGGTACCGACATCCCGACCATGCCCAGAAGACGATGGTGAACAACAGGGCTTCCTGACATCATAAACATAAAAGGAAAAGAACATGCTCAAAGCCATTGCAGACCCATTGTAATTTCAGTCACAACAGACCATTAAAGACTGAAAACATTCCCTTTATTAAACCCAAATTAATATCAGATCAATCTAAACAAAAGGCAAGCAAAGAGTTCCCATCACACTACAAGCTTCACCTCTTAGCCCTAGCTAAGAGGTTTAGCCACACATGAGTGGACTAGATCTCTCAAAATAAAATAAATAATAAAACAGCTAAAAATAAAATAAAAAAATAAACTCTTTTTTCTCTCTTTCTCTCTTCACGTCTCCACACGTCCAGCCTCCCTCAATCTCTCAGCTGCTGCCTCCCTTGATACCTCCCAGCCGTGGATACTTCTCTCCTTTTATAGAGCCAGTGTCCGTCAGTGTGCAAGGAGGTCGACTCCGTAACAGAGTCGGAAACTCCTCTGTTTACGCAACAGAAAAATCCTACGCAATTACGTTGATTGATGGGCCCATGACTGATGTCAAACAAGAAATCCACTCCATTCATTCTACTCGTGGCGGAAAATAACAGAGAAATGTATATTTTTTTCAAGTTTAATGCGGCCCACCATCTCAAACATTTCCACCGTCAATCTTCCGTTTGACAGCTAGAATCTTCTGATAACTTGCATGGAAGGAAACGGACACCTAGGCGTAGGTTTTACCCTATCTCCCGACTTAATGGACGGTTTAGATCATTGATCTGAGCCATCAGTGGGACCCACAATGCAGAACCGGCGTCGGTTCTCGGGGACACTGCGAAACAGATCCCCTCACTTGCGCTGACGAAGCTGGTGAGCTCCACTCGATGTCTTTTGAAGAAATCCAATCCGTCCATTCGATCGACGTCGAAAAACCGTCCGGGAAAGCATATTTTTGGAGAAAAATTGGTGCGGCCCACGAAGTTTTTCATTCACCGTCCATCTGCTTTCGAACAGACGAAAAGATGATCTCCACAGTCTTCCGAGATTCCGCCACCTTGACAGTCGTAATAGGGACCACGTGGAGCTAATGGACGGTCCGGATCATACTTTTGATGTACGGTGGTGGCCCACAAACAGCCACCCGCAAGCTCTGTTCGAGCTTCCGCAGACGAAAGAAAAAATGCTCGGTCAGAGCTTTGTTTGACCGAATTCATTAGTTTGGCACTTGTGAGTGCACGATCATTGTGCACTCCTAGTCACATAAGGTGGGTCCCACCTTGATGTATGTGTAAAATCTGCTCCATCCATCCGTTTCTCCACCTTAATTAAACAGTTGAGACCAAAATTGAAGCATATCCAGAGATTAGGTGGGCCCAGAATCATGATTCTGAAGGCTAATCTGTCCGTTAGGCCACTTCTAGGGGGATCCGACGGCTGAAATTTGACGTGTACGGTTAATATATGTTCTTCAGGCCGTGTATGACATTTCGGGACAAACGGATGGTGGGAAACCTGTGATCTTGCATTCTGGCTGACTTTCGGGCCACTTGAGCTTCAGTTTCTTGATTTTTTCGGATCTCGGCTGTGTAAAATCGTCGATCCCAATCCCCAGGAGTCCGTCCCCTACTTTTGTGACATCGGAGTGCCAAATCCACGCTTTTAATACCCAATTTCAGTTTAAGCTCCTGATTGCATCCTGCAACAAAACACAATTAAAACCGGGCGTTAAACAGTATCATACCCGTAAATCCAGGTAATAAATGGGGTCTAATATGTAATATTTGACCCTCAACAATTCCTCCAACGATTGGTTGCACCAAAATCTCTCTCTAACTCTCAGGATATTCTAGAGGTGTTGAAATAGGTGAAGATCAACATCCCGCTACTGGATGCTGTAAAACAAATACCTTCATATACCAAATTCCTGAAAGACTTATGTACGACCAAAAGACGGCATAATATTCAAAAGAAAATCTTCTTGACTGAGAAAGTGAGTGCCATCCTAAAGCAAGATGCGCCGCAGAAATTCAAAGATCCTTGCAGCCCAACCATATCATGTGTAATCGGGGATTATCGAATTGAGCACGCACTTCTTGACTTAGGAGCGAGTGTCAATCTGATTCCCTACTCAGTATACAAACAGTTAGGTTTGGGTGAATTAAAACCCACCCCAACCACACTACAACTTGCTGATCGCTCTGTTCGTATACCAAGAGGGATAATTAAGGATGTGTTGGTCCAGGTCGATAGATTTTACTGCCCCGTAGATTTTATCATCCTGGATACCGAACCCATTAGTAATATGAGCACTCAGATTCCCGTCATTCTTGGTCGCCCATTCCTTGCCACTTCAAACGCAATTATCAATTGCAGGAATGGTGTCATGACTATGTCTTTCGGGAATATGACATTGGAGTCAAACATATTTTTCAATACAGGTAGACAGTTAGAGGATGAGGATGATTTCCACGATATTAACATGATTGACACTTTCGTGGATGATATGACACCTTTGACTTTACCCTCTGACCCTTTAGAGAAGCGCTTGACCCACTCCCATAATTTTAATAATAACATGACTAGGGAGATGTGTGTCATACTTGATGCTGCACCGGTACTTGAAGTTAACCGGTGGAGGCCACAATTTGAAGAGTTGCCCCATACCGATGTAGTGCCTCTATCGCCTAACCTCAAAGCACCGAAGCTTGATCTAAAACTTTTACCCACTGATTTGGAATATGCCTATTTAGGTCAAGAAAAGATAAACCCAGTGGTGATTTCATCCCACCTTGAGAACAATCTAGAGAGTATGCTCATTTCTACTCTCGAAGAAGATAAAGGAGCTATTGGACATATCATCACAGATCTCGATAGGATGAATGAACTCCTTTCAACTGAATATTTCGACTCTTTGGATGATTACTTGGCACACTTTGTAGATTCAAATGATCCCATGCTACAAGAAATAATGGATGCCTCGCAATATAATACCTCAGTAATTGTGATGGACCGAGAGGACCCTTACTCTGAAGTACCTCCTCCCCCAAATCCTGAATGTTTACCATCAAAGGAGGAGGAGCTGAGAATTGAACCAAAGATTGAAACTTCAGCGTGTGTGAAGACTACACCACCTACTAAAAAAATTTCTGAATTTTACTTACTTGTAGTCTCTGATTCATCATGGTATACTAACTTTGAAATTTTTTGTACCACAGGAGAATCATATATACTTTGGACACTTCAGACGATTAAAAGAAAACTTTATGCTGAGGTCCCTCAACTTCTCTGCACATTCACGCTCCAAGACATCCAAGCCTACTGCAAAACGGGCTTTTGGATGATCTTGTTGAAAAACCTTCTAAGAAATTTACTGAGATACTGGCCGACGGAAGAACCTGGATGCATGAGTGAGCAGATTTTCCATGCTTCCACAGTGAAGGTATAGGTAGGTTTATCGCTTTCTTAGGACTAGGGTAGTTGCCTTTATTGTCTGGCTGAAGACGTTAAACTTAGTGCTCCTGGGAGGCAACCTAGCTTTCCATTTCATTTTCCTAGTTCAATGTTTGTGGGTAACATTGCTGCAAACCCTCACGAGACTACAACTCGTCCACTAGGGGCAACCTAGGGGTTTAAAGGCTGGTTGCATGCGCTAAATGCAATCGAGAGTACCTGCGAAAGTGGTGTAGGTAGGATTTTATTTTTGTTATTTTTGTTTTACTTCTATTAGTTTCTCTCTTGTTCTGACCCGCTCTTACGTAGATATATTTGGAAAGCCTCTTGATTCTTTCGTCCAGGTACTATCTTCCCATCACTCCTCATTTATTTTCGTTGTCCCATGTGCATTGAATGCTCATATCATTTACATTGAGGACAATGTAGATTTTAGGTTGGGGGTGGGAGATTAGGAAACCTAATCAGTGTTTTTTTGGTCTTGAGCAAAAATTGTGAAAATTTTTAATTTTTCTAGCATTTCTTGTGAATTTGAAGTGATTTTGATAGCCATCTAGGGCACTTAAAATTTTAAGATACGTGATGTTGGTAATATATGACTCTTGGATTCAGTATCTGTTAAATTTCACAGTTAAGTTTGAATTGTTAAACCATAATTAGAAGTTGTAAATATTGATTGAGTCATGATCTCACATGTCACATCTCGCTTTCACATTAAGGTTTCAATTTGATATTGAAGGGTTAACTTGGTAATCACGGGAAATTTGCCCGTCATGATTAATTGAAGAAAAAGAAAATACTTAAAAAAAAAAAAAAAATAGGTACCTCTGGAAAGGGTTGGGCGAATAACCTTCATCATAGGTTTTCTCCCTATAGGTGAGGATTTTTTTTTCCCCATGGATGATATGTGAAAAGAGTTGGGTGTACAGTCTTCGCCATAGGTTTGCTCCCTATAGGTGAGGATTTGTTTCCCCTTCTTGGTATTACTTTTAATGGAAAAATTAAAAGCTGGAAAAATGAAAAGATGATCTCTGAGGCAAGTTTTGGTTATCATGAATTCTCTTATTGGTTACCAATGATATCCTGAAATAGAGAAGTGAATCTTAATGATGGTGAGCAAGGTGACACTATACACCTATGGAACTCAATGTTTAGAATTTTTTTCTAATTTATGGATTAATGTTTAGGACTTGATTATGAGGTTTGTCATGTACTTGAGTCTAGAAGAAAGAATGCCCAACATTCATGAATCTTAGATTTCTCGTGTCTGGATTGTTTTTCAAAATATCACTCGGTTTTATATAAATTATCCTGTAATTCTCAACTTATTTTTCGCATACTTTGCTCGGGACTAGCAAAATGCTGGTTAGGGGTTGTGTTGAGGGTCAAATATTACATATCAGACCCCAGTTATTACCTGGATTTACAAGCATGATACTGTTTAATGGCCCGTTTAATCGTATTTGTGATGCAGGGTGTTTTTATGAGTTTGGACTAAAAAAGGATGCTTAAAGCATGGATTTAACGCTTTGATGACACCAAAGGCAAGGGACGGACTCCAGGGGACCAAGATCGATGAAATTACACACCAGGGATCTGCGAAAATCGAGAAATTGAAGCTCAAGTGGTTCGAAAATCATCCAGAATGTAAGATCATGGGGTTACCACCATCTTTTTGGCTCGAAACTTCATACATGGTCTGAGGGTCATAAATTAACCGTACACGTCGAATTTCAACCATTGAATTCCTGTGGAAGTGGCCCAACAGACAAAACAGACCGTAAACCATTGATTTTGGGCCCACCTGCTGTCTGGATATGCTTCAAAATTGGTCTCGGTGGTTCAAAAGATATGACAGAATGTATGGACGGAGCGGATTTTAGATATCTATCACAAGGGAACCCTATTGACAACGCTAGTGCATAGTGCACAAGTGCACTTGAAGTGCATTGAACCAAGACTTTCGGTCAAAGCAAGGAGACCTGTCTCCTTCTCCTTCTCCATCACAAACAACCAGCAAACGCACCAGCGTCTGCCGTTCGGATCAGTGGGACCCACTCCTCTTGCAGATCATCAATCGGGATCATCCATTGGTTGCATAGCCGGGGTTGTAACCTCACCTAGGTGTCCTCTTTCCACCATACTAGCTATTGGAAGATCTTGGCCGTTGAAAGCAGGATGGACGGTGGAACTAAAGATCATGTGGGCCGCACCGAGTTCACTCCAGAATACACCCTTCCATGACGGTTTTTCTAGAGAAAACTAATGGACGGATTGGATATCACAGATAACAGCAATCATGGGCCCACCACCCTCAGCGCAAGAACCAGTGCGCGGCTCTGTTCGCAAACAGAGTTTGCGGAGAAATCTTGTGGGCCACCACCACGCAGCGAAGGTCCGATCTGGACCGTCCATCAGGAGCCCATGGTCCCTGTCATCAAAGCCTAGGTGGCAGAATCTCAGAAGATAATGAATATCGGTTTTCAACCGTTCACACAAAAGACGGACGGTGAAATGAATGTTTTGTGGGCCACACCGAATTCGAGCCAGATAACGTCAATTTCGACTGGTTTTTCGATAGAATTCCAATGGTTAGATTGGATTTCATGCCGGATGCGATCAGGGGCTCCACCATTCAATCAGCGCCGGCAGTCGTTACGCAGACTTTGTTTTGCGTACGAAAATGATGCTCTAGGTGGGCCATCACGGCTGGCTGTCGAGGCAATCCAAACCATTCATCTTCTCAGCAATTCAAAACTCACCAAGGAGGAGTAGACTCCACATGTTGAAGAACATAATTATATGTGTAAACGAAACAGCAAACTTGCTGTCTTTCTCAGTGATGTTCTGGTGTACGCGGCTGTTGCTGCGGGAGTTCTTTACGCACGCCGACTCCATCAATAATGTGGATTCTCCCAACCGACCTTGCCACCATATTCACAGCTATAAAGAGAAAGAGGAGCCAGAGAGAAAGGGGATCCAGGGAGCTTGGGGTGGACGTGAAGCACAATTCCAAGGCCGAGAGAGTTTTCTTTTTCCTAGTTTTAATTTTCTATTTTTATTTTCTATTAGTTTATTTTGGACTTAGCCTCATCATGTCTGTGATGGGCTAAACCTCTTAGCTAGGGCTAAGAGGTGAAGCTTGTAGCGTGATGGGAGGACCTGTTACTTGTGCCTTTTGTTTAAGATTGAACTGATGTTGATTTTAGTTTATTAATGGAAATGTTTTTAGTTTTTAATGGTCTGTTGTGACTAAAATTACAATGGGTCTGCGATAGCTTTGAGCATCTTCCTTTCCTTTATGTTTACGACGTCAGGAAGCCCTGTTGTTCACTATAGTCTCTTGGGCATGGTCGGATGACGGTACCCTTCCTAACTTTCATACATTATTGATTGGTTGGTAATTAGTTTAATTTTGTTGTTTACTTTATCTTCTGGGCATGGTTTGGTGATGGAATCCATTCTAATTCATATATCTTTCATCTTTTAAAAACTATATCATGTAAGTTCAGTTTAATTTCCATGATTCTTAAAGCAAGCGTAAGATCTCCCTGATCTCTACAAGTGGATCCTCTGATTCCCTAGTTTCTGTCCTCTGAATTCCTTAATTTTTAATTTAATATTGCACCGTTATTCCTTCAATTCTATCTGATTTAGATTACATCTTAGTCTAGTTCTAATTCTACGTAGTTTCATATAACGTACAGGTATCAGTCCCTTGGGATTCGACCTCGGTCTTACCGAGTTTTATTACTACATCACAACCCTGTACTTGAGGAGTGAACAATAAACATGAATTTAAACATACGCATTACATAAACAAAATCATACAATCATAAAGCATGTTATAAAGCATGTTGTAAAACACTATATAAACAAGCACACAAACACATATGTTTCATAAGTAAGCGGTTAAAGTAAACAACCACATGAAGGAAATCATACAGGTCTCTAAGGTAGTTGAGAATTCCATCTCAACACCTATCTAAGGCAACATTATCCAAGCACTTACTCTCACAAGCATTTTCACAAACACTTAGAATACACTATTTCAACATACATAGTGTATGTTAGCAAAACATGCATTAGGGTAAAACTTTTCGCCAAGAAAGTATTTTATGCATACATAACATGTTCATATAGCAAATAGTCATGGCAAACACATCTCCAAAATATGTACGTATATGGCACTTTCTAGAATACACAATTTCTACATACATAGTGTATATTAACAAATAATGTACTATGGCGAGTGCTTTTGCCAAACAAGTATTTTATCCATGTATAATATATTCATACAACAAATAATCATGTCAAACATATTTCTAAAATTTATACGTATACGGTACTTTCTACAAATACCTAGAGTATGTAAAATTTCATATTCTTCATCTTTAATCGAAACGGAAAACAGACAGCACTTTGTACATGTGCAATTGCATGCAGATCATGAATCTATCATTATCTGAAATTGAAAGAGTTGAAAACCATAACCTATACACCTAAAGTCCTCACCTTTTATCGTAGAATCGTAACAAAGCCGATAGGTTTGCCAAGCTTCTGTATATGGCAGTTTGGTAACCTATAGATTGAAATAGGTTAGCTATTTCATAACCTACAACCTATACAACCCCAAAACAGATTAGGGTTAGGGTTTCTTACCTAGAAACGGAGCTGGAATCGCCGGAAAAGCGATGAGAAGGAGTGGTTGAACATGTATAGCAGCCGCAGGGAGATGCTCCCACATCTCCCACACTTTCTCTCTCTCTCTAGGGTTTCTCTCAAATTCGTATGGCTGTGAGAGAGAGGTTTCTAAGATCCTTATATAGCCTAAAATCTCACTAAAATAGACTTAAAGTCAAGGTATACTTAGGTTTTGTCCAAAGGGCATCTGTTTCAACTCAATGGAGCATTTCCGGAGCCCCCCTTGAGCCAAAGGTCGGACTTAAGCTCACTAACACTGGATCTATGTTTAGTGAAGTCTTAGATTACTATTCAAGATATTTATTTTGTAAAGAAACAAGTGTTTTTACACTCTCTCGCTCCGGACTCAAGCGAACAGCTGTGGGACACTGTTTGGATTTGATTTCCGAGATGGTTGTCAAGCCCAGCGAGGCGGTCCTAATTCCTTAACTTCGTGTTATTCGGACTCCTGATGTGCGGTCCAGATCTACTACGGAGTTTCAACGTGCTCCCGAGAGCAGTCGGGTAATGAGTTTGATCCGAGATTTTAGGGTAACCTAACGTTAATGATTCTACAAGTTTTGGGTCTTGCATCTTGCAGATCGTATTTAAAACGATTCTAGTGGATTTCGTAGCTAACTAGTTTTGCACTTAGTTACTTTGTCTCATTTCTAAAGGATTTACTTTGTCTCACTTAGTTTTGCACTTAGTTACTTTGTCTCATTTCTAATGGTACCTAGTCCATTGTAGTTTGTATATAAAGTGATCCAAGTTATACTACTTAGCTAGTTTACGATAGTGTCTAGGGTGAAAGTACCTAGAAAAAATTGAAAGATCAAGGTGGTGAAGGGTGGGATTTGTGAAGAAAATGGTTTGAAAAAGGATTTGAGGCTTTAATTGAGTATTTGAGAAGTTAAACTAGTGTTAGGATTGACCCATCGCCTAAGGACGTCTAATTCCAGGTTGGAAAAAATCCGGGCTATTACAAGTAACTAGAGGTGCGTATTGTTTTGTGCCCCTCTCGTTGGACCGGTGGACTGCGGTCACTGTGACCAGTGGGACCCACTGTATATGATACCATCTACCACAAAGTACGGACGGTGCTACTAGTCCATGTGGGGCCCATATGGATGTATGTATTTTTGTGCCCACACAGTATATAGTAATTATATACAAAATTATCAAAAATTTTAAAAACTGAAACAAATCTTCTCTGACCGATTATTGGTCAATCACCTAAGCCTGGATAAACGAAATAAACAAAGATCAGGTTCAAACCAATCTTCCCTGACCGATTATTAGATGAGATTCAAAACTTCCTACCGTGTGATCCACCTGATTTTTGAAACTACCACATGTCAAAGATGAATCTGATCTGTAAAAACGCATGAACGTCCCAGTTGCAAAATAGACATAGAGCTGTCAGTCCCAACAGCTCGGACCAATGCAAAATGTCACCTAATCCCATGAAGGACTCCAAAATACACCTTAAACATCTACCTACTTAAAACTCGACGACAGGTAAGCTCAAAAAGCCACGCTAGGGAGACCATTTGTAAATAGAAATGGAGAAGACACAGTCCTCCTTACAAACATACGGATGCATTTTCAACGTCCTAGTTGCAATATCCAAAATAGATACAATTTAAGCAAAATTACAAAAAAGAGAGCAGGAATTAGATGTCCATATCAATCCGGGCAGTTCAGTTAGCGCTAATACATGATCTGAATGGTGCTAATGAAAACCAGGCAACCAACGATAAGCCTAATCAGTGCCGCAAATGACTCTGGTGTATCTTCCATAGCTTCTTGTTGTTTCCTATTATAATTGGTGAATGGACGAAAACTGTATAGTGTTGGGGCAGTCACCGGAGGCATCGGGTAATTGCTTGCGGAACCCAATCCACTGTTCAACATAGGATTGTCCTGTTCCTCCTTGATTTCCGGTACGGGTGCATTTCTTCGCTCCAAAGACTCGCAATATGCTGTCCACTCAAAGAAAGCCTCGGACGTTGATTTGTATCCCCAAAAGAGGGCCATTGAATAGCCCTCGACATGCACCTGACACTCTTCCCATGTATAGTAGATTCCAGGTCGCCATCCATTAAAAACAACAAAAATCTTCTTACCCACTGCACATGTAACGAAATTATGATAAACAACATCAAACAGATGGTTTTACTAACAAAACATATTAATATGAACAATCGAAATTTCTATCCAACTATAGAAGGAATTCTTCAATTATGTAAAGATGCTTCAATACCTGAAACACAGAGGGAAACTGATTTTGAAATGCCTGTGTACGTATCCTATTCGTTGTGTACATATAACCATCATAGTCAACAACATCAAACATGCAATATTATAAGGGAGATTATAAGCAGGTTATGCAGGTTGACAGTCATTCTTTTGATTAAGCAGTAATCGAACATCAACATAAAAATAAAAATAAAAATGAAAAAACCCATATCATCCAAAATTACCGACATATCAAGAGCTAGTAAACTTCACTAGCAGCAGAAAACCAAAAAGTACTGTCCAAAAAACCAAATGGCTGACTAGCCATATCAAGCATAAACCCAACAAAAAAGATGAGGGATTTGTGATTAGTCAGAAGACTGATTTGGTGCAAACAACATCAACACAAAGTCCAGCCTCCTATGCTCAGGAAGAGAAAGGAATGAGGCAGATTGTTGTTCATCTTTTGATAGGATCCTTGTTGCGCATAAGATCTCGTTACTTGTGAGGCCTTCAATATGCTCCAGTGCAGGTACAATCTGCTCCATACGTATGATGTCCTTCTCTTTGTGTATGGTTATAGCTAGTGACTTGACAGCTTCTGCTACGTCACTCATCCCTTTGCTAATGACGTCGCAAGGGCGTTCCAATCTGGCTCTCTTCATAGAACTATTTGTGCTGCATGTGTTCACGGAGTTATTGCCATTGAGATTCGAACTACGGTTTGCAACATGAGTACTGTCATGACTTTGAAATGACCACTGGATGTCATGTCCATCGTCTCCCACATCGTCACTTGATCAAACGAGTATATCGTCATTAAGATCAACCGACGCTGTCAGTGTAGCATCGTCATCGCGAGACTTTCTCAAATGTATCGTATTATGCATATTTTTTATCGAAGCACGCAATCTAGTAACTCGATCATTTCAAAATAAGTATGTGAGGTCATCGTACCTTCGCACCGGTTTCCCCCGAACATGTTGCGCATATGGATGTGACTATTGAAAATGACATAGAAAAATATTGATTAGAAAACAACATTCAAGTAGATTTGGACAATCGTATTTAAATGAAATTATCAATCTCACCCGCATGTAATTCTCCTAGACGTCATTTGGCGTGGTTACTAGCTTTTTGTCATCATCCCATCCAAATCCACTAGCGTTCAGGGTGTCCCGAACCTCAAAATACAACCTCTTCAGTGTCCGGAGGCGATTACCAACATGCTTCTCCTGAACTGATATCCCTAGTGCACTCCTGACAGCATCCACAACCGTTTTATAGGTCTTATTTTTAAATTCGTTGGCACTCTTGTGGCCATTTGCAACCACATCCATCAACGTATCGATTAGACAGTCATCCATTTCATTAGTCTAGCACATTACACCACCAGACATAACATTTTCATCAAGCGATTTTGATTTATATTTACGTGGTGTCCTTCGTGGTGTGTCACACTAACCTTGCCCAAATTATTTCGTAGGTGTCCCGCTTATTCGGATCCATATCGTCATCACTATTAACTTCAATAATTTACAAATAGTACAATGAACATATTTAGTCTAACATGTACAACCAAAGCATGTAGGTCATATGAATGCAATAATTTAACAAAGCTGAAATATAATACTAATACATAAGATGGTATATAGATCTAGGGGTAATGATCAACTTCTTACAAGCATCCCCATAGCAAAATGGTTTCAAACACAGGCCTTATAGGCAACGGAGGACAATCATGTAATCATATTACCTACTACAAAATGATAAATTACAATTCAAATATCAAACGATATAACTCACAGGATAAGATTCATTCTACATCTTAGTTGCAGTATGTAACATCCCGGATTTTTGTCAACTTGGAAATAGACGTCCTTGGGCAATGGGTCGATCATAACACCTTACTAACTTCTTAGAACTTAATCCCGAAGTCCCAAATCCCCTCTTCAACCCATTTCCCTCAAAATCTCACCTTTCACCACCTTGTTCTTCAGATTTTTCTAAGTACTTTCATATTAGACACAAATCCTAAAGTTTAAATGATGAAAAATAATACTTAAACTAAAACTTACTGTAAATGGTAAATACATAAATAAAATATACTTTTGACCATTAATCTTTTGGAATCTCATGAAATAAATGGTTATTTGGATATATCAGCTTCTCCTATCACAAAATAATATATTGTACATTGCGTAACTCATTCCAGATTGAAAAATACACCCGTTTTAAAATATCGAGTGGCAAAACCACATCAAACGGACTAGGGGGGACAAACGACACAAATTGGGGGGACCCGAGGTGGGTCCCGCACATTTTCGGCACCACCCGGGGGGGGGGGATAGCATCGCCCCAAGGTCCAGGGATCGGCGCTGGCATCACCGGATCAGCGAGGCCTCGCCGTTCTAGCGGGCCATAGCGGGCCGAGCGGCCCGTTTTCTGCAAATTTTCTGCACTGTTTATCCTACTTCGAAAAATCATATCTCCCTCAATATAACTCTGATTTAGGTGATTTAAAGTTAGATTGAAGCTTGATAAGTCTTGTTTCATATAAAAATAAGTGAAAAATATAATAAAAAATTTAATATAGTTAAATCTAGGTCATTCTTACAACTGTCTGAAAATTATTAGTTTGGACAGCTGCTTCTAAAATTTTTAGAATTTTTCTACAACACGAAACCTAATGAAATTTGGTAGAGATGAAGTAGACTTGATGATGAACTGCTAAAAAAATACTTAAAATAAAATACTAATTAAAAGTGCCAGAAAGGGACGTAAAACTGCCCTAGGACCTTATTCTTTCGTAATTAGGGCATAATTTAGTTATGTACTAAACTGAATAATCAGTAGAATTAGCTTGAACCACTTTAAATAGGAACTGCAAGACCCAAAATGAGTAGAACTGCTAATGTTATGTTACCTAGAAACTTATGATCAATCTCTGAACCTAGTTGCTCTTGGGAGCACTTTAAAACTCCGTATCGGACCTGGACCTCGCGTCAAAAGTCTGATTACTGCAAAACTATACGCTTATGACCGCCTTACTGGGCTTGACAACCATCTAAAAAATCAAGTCCTAATAGTACCAAAAAATGCACAACTTGAGCCCAGAGCGAAGTGTGTGAGAAACGCGAATATCTTTAGAAATTGAACTCAGATTTAAGTTATTTGGGCTGTTCGCTTGCGGGCCAAATCTAAGGATTCATATCGTTAGAATCTGACCCAATTACACGCTCGAATCAAGAAAATTTTCATACACACGTTAGTGTACTTGTGGATCTGATCGAGTGTAGGGGACCGTTGAACTAAAACCGGTCTTCCACGGTCGATCTGTAAATCCGATCGGACCGAAAACTTAGCCTGACCTATATCCAATATCAAGGAGCTTAAGTCCGACCGCATGTAGAAAAGGGGCCTCCAGAATAGCTTCGTTGAGCCAAAACAATCAGGTTTTGACTATAACCTAAGTATACCCTGGCCCTGGGGCCATTGAGGTTGATTTTGGGCCTATATAAGGGCCTTAAACCCTCTTTCCCTCATTCCATACGAATTCAAAAAACACTAAGAGAAAGAAGAGAGAAAAGAGAAGGAAAGAGAGAGTAAGTGTGAGAGAGAGAGAGTCGGCGTTTGTTCCTGGAATTCAATCCCACCACTCCACGCACTCAACCACCTCGTTTGTATCGCTATTCTGGCGATTCTGACTCCGTACTTGGGTAAGAAATCCTAACCCTAACTTGATTTAGGGATTCAAATAGAACAGAGGGTGGAATAACTAACCTATTCCTTATTATAGGTTGTTGTGGTGTCATAGACAAAGGCTTAGTGTTTAAACTGAGTTCATTACAAGTCTACCGGCGAAAGGTGCGGATTATGAATGTTTAGGCTATGGTTTTCAAGGCTTTTAATGTCAGTAATGATTTATGACTGACTTGATTGTTGTCACATGTGCTTAGATGCAATGATTTCCGTTTATTACATATATATGTGAACTATGTTGAATATAATGCATTTCATGTGTTTGTTAAAATGTTTAGATGAATATGGAATTAGGATATGTGCTTGCTATGATTACTTGAGTGAGAGTACATGATTGTTGTACTTATGGCAACTCGTGAAAGGATTTGCTACAATATATATTATAACTAATGTATTGTATGTATGTTGATATGCGTAGCCTAAGTGTTTGATAAAATGTCTGAATGAGAAAATGCTTGTTGAGATGTATTTAATGAGGGTGTTGAGATAGGATTCTCAATTATCTTATCTATTATTATAGTTTCCTGCATGTAACCTATCTTGTTATTACATGATTTATGGATGAAATACATATGTATGTTAACATATGCACTATGTGTTCGATGAAATACTTATATGAGATTTATGTTTGAAATGGTTGTTATATACTATTTTGACTAACGCATATGAATGCCTATTATATTTGAAGTATGAGTGGGACTACGACGTAGTCCAGGCAATTGGTAACAATTCATGTTTGAGTGGCTGAGCTAGTTTCACCACAATTGATGCATTTGGTGAATCCGAGTCGTACGATGATTGTTGATAGTGGCTAACGCTCCATGTCGATGAATTCAGCGTACACTTGTACCAATCAAACTTGTCAAGTAACCCGATTGGCCTATTGTGTGTTCGCCATGTATGGACACTACTGCTTGAATCTAAGGTACCAACTTACTAGTAAAAATCTCATTTAACCTTGGTACCTCGATCCACTAAGACTCATGAGCTGGACATAGTGGTATGAGACACCGTGGTTGGGCTGTCGGCCTACGCTGGAGCGACGAGCCTTCCCGTAGTGACCAGTGAGCAACCCAAACTCGTGAGCCGAATACAGTGGTATGGGACACTGTATTCGAGCTGTCGTCTTACCCTTGCGTAGCCTGGCTGTGGTCCCCAGTCGGGTTGGTGACGAGCCTTCGAAAATAGACTATCAGTTGGTAGGGCATTGGTGGAGTGACCTCAAGTATACTCTAAGACTGCGTTGAGACGACGAGTCTTTCCGTAGCAACTAGAGTATAAACTAAGCATACACTGATCAGGTGACGAGCCCTTTATAGTGACCTAGAACTGCAATATCGTATGAGATTTGCTAGGACTGACGACCCTAGAATGGATCATTATTTGGGCATTGATATAAGGAAAGTGCCTTAGCTTCCCAATCCTGCTGTACGAATAAACCTAAGTAAGAACCTGACTAATCACGAGCATGCATCGCATTACGTGTGCCTTTGACGTAGCAGGTCAAGCACTGAGGAAGGGTTGCATGCCGCGATCATAAAATAAAGTCGCTGAGGGAGCGTAGGCGAGGGCATGTATCATTAATTCATATCATTTTTGCAATAACAAGAGTACTTAAGACCTGATTGTTGTATTGTGTTATCATTACTGCTTGACTGAATTGATAACATGTTAACCCTTGTTTCATGATTCCACTGAGTTGATCACTCACTCCCATGTTATGGGACGATATTTTGAACACCTACCAGACCCTGTTTTGATTTCAGATGATGGCGATGCTTACGAAGTGGAGCCAGACTTTTATGATGATGAGGAGGGTTTCTCTTATATGCAGCTATCAGGCGGGTCTATGTAAACCATGTTCTGATCGACCGGGTTACAGGGTTGTTAATTAGATGTCATTACGCTTTATTTTGTACTTTTGGAATATCCTTGTATATTCATTTTGTTCATTTTTGAAGTATACATTGATATATTTAACCTGGTAACATGTTCACACTCTAGAGACTTACAACAGTTTATGTATTTTATATATCTATCACAGTCTTCCGCTTACGAAATTTAACTGTCTCTGGAGTATGATATGTTGTTTTGGTATAATCTCATTCATGTTTAATGCACTAATATGGACAACATTCAATCATCATTATCTATGTTGCATAAGTGATGCGTTGGAACTCGGGAGATAAGCTTCTGCTCGACCCCCGATTTTCAGGGCGTTACACAGTATTGTCTCAATATGTCGCTCATTCGTCCTTCTCACGTTGTGTCACATTAATATCACATGGTGATAGATCTATACTCTCTGTTACATCTGTAGATACGAGTTCATCTTATACCAAACCATCTCCTCCAGATAAACGGATAAAGTTGTGTAAAACATAACATGCGATGACAGTCTTCACATGTGTTAGAAGGTTGTATGGTAGAGCTGATTTGAGAATTGAAAAGTGGGCTTTCAATACTCCAAAGATTCTCTCTATAACATTTCGTAGTTGAGCATGCCGATAGTTGAATAGTTCCTTCTTGTTGGAAGGATTGCGGCCCGTGCGGTATTCATTGAGGTGGTACCGTACATCGTGGTAAGAAGCCATAAATCCAAGAGAATGAGTGTAACCAGCATCAACTACGTAATACTTACCAAATTTCGTGACAAATCATAATATCAATTGGCTGTCAAACAGATATATACGAAGTACCCTCGGGGATAGTAAAGCGATCGATGGAATGTGTCAAAGCACTGTGTAAGACACGTGCGTCAGAGGCCGATCCCTCCCATCTAGCGAGGACATATACGAACTTCATGTCAAGTGTACATGCACCCATTACGTTCTGAGAGAGTACCCCCTTCCTGTTATGGTATGTTGCACTTTCCAATGCATGTACATAGGCGGGTACATGAGTCCCATCAATTACACCATTGCAATCCTAATTTCACCTTGAATATTCAGGTAAAGAAATATAGTATATACTTATGACATGATTGGACATTCTATTATATGTTCACAATGGAACATACCTGAAAGTACTCACTCTAATTGGGGATTGGCTAGGATCTTGACTGGTGTTTCTGCACCTGGGAGTTTCACTAACTCTGGATATAATCCAACAATAGCATCCACTACTTTACTAAAACATCGGCTCACTGTTTCTCCAGATCTTATAAACAGATACCCAATGACACAGTTTCTAACATTATGTCTCACCGTGTGAAGGAACATGACAAATTGTTCGTCCACAGATACATGTTTCCTATCTGGAATGAGATTTTTATCCCTAAAAAACGAGCATAGGTTAAAGAATGTGGCCTTGTTCATTCTGAGTTGTGCTACACACTTATTGTCACCCACTCTAGTAATCCTGTTTATTAGCTTCCTTCTTTCAAAGTCGCTGAATCGCGAGGGTGATTTAAATAATATATTATTATAATATTCCCTGATTATAATTGCTACAGCAAGTGCACTGCAAAGGCAACCATTTCCTCTTTCATCCATCCATGTGGCTCCATGTTTTGTTATTTTCTTGTATAACACACTGAGTGAAGCTGATTCAGCAGTATCAACCACATTAATATTCAGCACTAGTTTCATATATCTGGATTTAAAATTTCAAATGTTCTTCGAGATATACGAACTTTAATCTATGGAATAAAAGTTGGAATCCTATATCTACTGATTTGTCTTTATCAATTATATATTTTTTACAAAATGAACAACCTATAGATTTGATCAACACAGTAGATAGGAAGTTGTTCGATGTACATCAGTGTAACATCCCGAAAATCAGGGGTCGAGCATAAACTCAACTCCCGAGTTCTAGAACATCACTTATGCAAAATGATGATTGAATGTTGACTGTATTCGTGCATTGAACATGAGTGAGATTAAGCCAAAACAGCATATCATACTCCAGAGACAGTTAAATTACAGCGGAAGATTTTGATAGATATATATAATATAAAAACAGTGGTGAGTCTCCAGAGTGTGATAAAGTTACCAGGTTAATTAATTACAAGTACAGTTCTAAAATATACCAAATGTGAGGAAGTGTAATGTCTTCTATTCCAAGTACCATAGCCCCGTCAATACAATACCAGGTCTTCATAGACCTGCCAGAGAGT
Source organism: Magnolia changhungtana (assembly GCA_030180095.1). NCBI lineage: Eukaryota > Viridiplantae > Streptophyta > Magnoliopsida > Magnoliales > Magnoliaceae > Magnolia > Magnolia changhungtana. The sequence continues at coordinate 702,639 of JASAUF010000370.1, forward strand.
TACAGATAGGAGAACTCAACATCATAGTAGTGGTTCGGCTCTGCTTCATAAGCATCGCCATCACCTAAAACTCAACAAATCTGGTTGGTGTGTACAACACCGTCCCGTGACGTGGGAGTGAGTGATCAACTCAGTGGAACAGTAAAGCGTAGGTTAACATGTTATCAACTCAGTCGAGTAGTAATGATAAAGCAGTAAAATTAAACACTCCTAACTACTCTTATTAATGCAAGTATGAATGCAGTCATGATGTATGCCCTCACCGACATACTCCCTCATGCGACACCATCTTCGTTCACAGCATGCTTTCTTTCCTCAGTGCTCCACATCTTCCAGGCCTATGCAATGCATGATGAGCATGATTACCAAGTCGTTATTAGTTCATTTCAAACAGCAGGATTGGAAAACTAAGGTACCTCCCTTGTATCATTCCCAAACATGATCCATTCTAGGGTCATCAGTCCTAGACAATCTCATACGATGGTATGTTTCTAGGTCGCTGCAAGGGCTGTCAGGACTGTTACACGGAATCGTTGCACCACTCCCCCATCACCTTATCAATACAGGCCTAGTTTATACTCTGTTACTACAAGAAGGCTCGGCGCCTCACCGTAGGTTTAGAGTATGCTCGAGGTCACTACACCGGATACGGTCAGGGCTGTCAGGGCTGTTACACGGAATCATTGCACCACTCCCCCATCACCCATCAAGTAGTGTAGGCTGACAGCTCGAATATAGTGTCTCATACCACCATAATCGGCTCACGAGTCTGGTTGCTCACTGGTCACTACGGGGAGGTACGTGGCTCCAGCGTAGGCCGACAGCTCGACCACGGTGTCCCATACCACCATGCCTGGCTCATGAATCTTAGCAGATCGAGGTACCATGGTTAACGAGATTTCCACTAGTAAGTTTGGTACCCTAGGTTCAAGCAGTAACGTCCAAACATGGTGAATATACATAAGACAGATCGGGTTACTTGACGAGCTCGGCTAGCTCGAGCGCATAATAAGTTGAACGACATGAAGTGCATAAGCACTTCGCGTGGCCAACCACTATCGCCAACCGAAGTACGACTTGAGTTCGTTGAACACATCTCACGTGACAAATGAATCACAGCCACGAATTCAATTCTGGTACCGATTGTCTGGACTATAGACATAGCCCCAAACTCAATCAATCCTTATTCATAGCATGTGGAGTAAAGCATAATAAGCAAAGTAATTCAAGCATGTTAGTAAGCATGTCATAAAGCATGTTATAAAGCACTACATAAATTGGAATACAAACACATATATTGCACAAGTAAGTGGTTTAAGTAAACAACCTCATGGAGGAAATCATACATGTCTCTAAGGTAGTTGAGAATCCCATCTCAACACCCTCCTAAGGCATCAACATCTAAACACTTACTCACACAAGCATTTTCACAAATACTTAGCATACACTATTTCAACATACTTAGTGTATGTTAGCCAACATGTATTAGGGTGAGTTCTTTTGCCAAGAAAATATTTTAAGCATATATAATATACTTATACAACAAATAATCATGGCAAACACATCTCTAAAATATATATGTATACGGTACTTTCTACAATACAGTATTTCTACATACATAGTGTATATTAGTAAAACATGTATTTGGGCGAATCCTTTCATCAAATAAGTATTTTATCCATATATCGTATATTCATACAACCAACAATCATGTCAAACATATTTCTAAAATTTATACATATACGGTATTTTCTACGAATACCTAGAATATATAAAATTCCATAATCTACATCTTTAATCAAAACAGAAAACAGACAACACTTTGTACATGTGCAATTGCATGCAGATCATAAATCTATCATTATCTGACATTGAAAGCATTGAAAACCATAACCTATACACCTAAAGTCTACACCTTTTATCGTAGAATCGAAACGGAGTCGATAGAATTGCTAAGTTTCCGTATTCGGCAGTTTGGCAACCTAGAGAACGAAATAGGTTAGCTATTTCATAACCTACAACCTATACAACCCCAAAACAGATTAGGGTTAGGGTTTCTTACCTAGAAACGAGTTTTGGAATCGCCGGGAAAGTGATTAGAACGGAGCGGTGGAGCTCGTGGAGCGGCAGGGAAACATGGCAGGGAGCTTCTCCCACATCTCCCACACTTTCTCTCTCTTTTTTCTCTTCTCTCTCTAGGGTTTCTCTCAAATTCGTATGGCTACAATGAGAGAGGGTTTAAGGTATTTATATAGTCTAAAAACTCACCGAAATAGACTCCAGGTCAAGGCATACTTAGGTTATACCCAAATCGGACCTGTTTCAGCTCAACGGAGGACTTCTGGCGGGCCTCCTTGAGCCAAAGGTCGGACTTAAGCTCATCAATACCGGATCTACGTTTAGTTAAGTTTTTGTTTCAGTCGAATTTCTAGATCATGCGTGGCAGACCAATTTCAGTTCGACGGTCAGTGAGTCTCGATCGGAGATTCCGAGTACATGTAGATGTTTATAAAAAATTTTCCCATCCGAGGGTGTATTTGGGTCAGATTCTGATGGTCTGGTTGCTTAATACTAATCCGCAAGCGACGAGTCTCAGATTACTATTCAAGATATTTATTTTGTAAAGAAACAAGTGTTCTTACACTCTCTCGCTCCGGACTCAAGCGAACAACCATGGGACACTGTTTGAATTTGATTTCTGAGATGGTTTTCAAGCCCAGCTAGGCGGTCTTAAGTCCTTAACTTCGTGTTAATCGGACTCCCGATGTGTGGTCCAGACCTGATACGGAGTTTCAACGTGCTCCCGAGAGCAGTCGGGTAATGAGTTTGATCCTAGGTTTTAAGGTAACCTAGCGTCAATGATTCTACAAGTTTTGGGTCTTGCAGATCTTATTTAAATCGATTCAAACGGATTTCGTAGCTAATCTAGTTTAGCACTTAGTTACTTTGTCTCATTTCTAAAGGATTTAATCCTAAGTGATTTCTGGTCGAGGTGGTACTAAGGCCTTTGTAGTTTGTATGTAAGGTGATCCAAGTTATAATACTTAACTAGTTTAAGATAGTGTCTGGGTGAAAGTACTTAGGAAAATTGAAAGAACAAGGTAGTGAAGGGTTGGATTTGTGAAGGAAATGGGTTCAGAAGCGATTTTAGACCGTGGGATTCAGTTCTGACAAGTTAATAAGGTGTTAGGAGCGGCCCATTGCCTAAGGACGTGTAATTCCAGGTTGGCAAAAATCCGGGCTGTTACAATCAGCTATTGCCTTTGGAGAAATCCTGTCTATATAGTACGAATATTTTCGCATCTATGAAGTATTTAACATGTATTAGCATCTGATATATCAATTACTGTTAAATATGTGATTAGAAAATGACCAAAGTACCTTTCACAACATACCTACATAAGGATAAAGGGGTTATCAGGTTAACCACAAATAAATAGGTGCATTTATATAACACCAACCCTGATAATCATATATATTGAATGCCCAAATGTAATTTGGACCTTCCTAATGGATAGACAATAGGTAAATGTCAGTGGTTAAACCGTTTCCATTGATCAGCAACACATTCATAGTCAAAGAAGAACAAGAACAAGAACAAGAACAAGAGGCCTGTTCAGCTATTTACCTGTTTAACAGACATAAGAATTTGAGCAGTTTCCACCTGTAAATTATCATTTGCAAGTTACTGGGAACCTTTGGACGTGAATGCAACTCAGGTGGGGCGTGCCTTGCATACACGGGTCTGATCAGACGCATGTCTGTGGTCATCAGGTGGGCCAAAAAAAAAAAAAAAACAGAGCAACGTTCCACCGTCGGTACTTTGGTGGACCCAATGATAACCATTTTCAGATAATTTTACAAATAATAGCTCCAAAGACTCACATCTGACCATGGGTCCCATATGCCTATTGGACCAGGACATAAGTAAGGAAAAGATCTATGCAAAACCAGGATTTGGACATTCAAGGATTGAGAACAATCCGCACCCATCTGATCAAGGGTGGACAGAAGAAAGTAGCACATTCATAGTCAAAGACAGATAAGAAAAAGAACAATAGGCCTGTTCGGCTGTTTAACTGTTTAACAAACATAAACATTTAATCGGATTAATCCACCTGTAAATTATCAATTGTAGGTTACTGGGTAGCTCTGTGTGTGAATGCAACTCAGGTGGGCTGTGCCTTGCATACACAAGTCTGATCAGACGAGTATCTGTGGTCATCAGGTGGGCCACCAAAAGACAAAGCAACGTTCCACCGTCGGTTGTATGGTGGACCCAATGATAACCATGTTCAGATGATTTAACAAATGATAGCTACACGCACATCTGACCATGGCTCCCAAAGGCCTATTAGACTGGGAAATAAGCAAGGAAAAGAGACATGCACAACCAGGATTTAGATATTAAAGGATTGAGAACAATCCGAACCCATTTGATCAAGGGTGGATATTTACCAGCAACAAATTAATAGTCAAAGAAAACAAAGAAGATCCACAAGAGTCCTGTTCGGCTGTCAGAACGTCATCTGATGTCCCACACTTCTTTTCTACAATATCAATGTCAAACATGTGGGCCACATGTGCCCCTCCACATGCAGAACAAGATGATTCTTCTGTTTCCAGTAACTACATTTACTTATTCACTGTATACTTCCCTTGAATACAGACAGATTTCTTACCTGTTTTGGAGTTGTCGTAGCTTATGGGGGAGATGTCACTTGCACACGGCAGAGAAAACCACTGCATGAGAGAGGAAAACATTTTCCGTAAATGGTAAAGAAATCGTAAAGTGGAAAACCCGATTTTCAACCAAAGAAAGGCAGATTTCTTACCTGTTCTTGAGTTGCCGTAGGTTATGGAGAAGATGTCATTCCCAGACGGCAGTAAGAACCGCTGATGGAGAGAGGAAACATGTACCGCAAAGGTAAACAAGACGAGAAATGGAATACACGATATTCCAACAACATGCAAGGCTGGTTAATTCATGTAATATATAATATCATGCCAGGCAAGAATGTTACATGCAAGCCGGGAGCTTTGGAACAACATACAAAATGTGATAACTTAAAGAAGATGAATCGAAACGCAGTGAATAACATGAACAACCCCGTATAAGTACCTGCAATCGTATGGAGATGTTGCGGAATCTGCTGATGAGCACCTAATAATAGAGAAGCTCCGAACCCTTGATGCGTCAAGCAGGGAAACAGAGAAGAGGAATGAGAAGAAAAAAGTAAAGAGAAGATAAATGAAGAGAAGAATCATCTTTGAACAGGTATACCTGTCATCGTCTACCTTAGACTGAATACGATTACCGTGACTGGTTCGGTGCCTTGCTGAGGATGACGCAAATGAAAGTTATTTCCTTTAAAACTCATTCCTCAGACGGTGTGAAGAACCAATTGTGCTCCTACGGACCATGGAACTGACGGTGTCAGGTCGGATTACATCGATATACCATCTCTGTATTCCTGCAGAGAGACGTAATTTTGGGCGGCTACTTTACGCCGAATTACCACCAATTCGGATGCTTCAGTAATGCGTTCGAATCCAGCTATATTCAAACGTGCGTCAGAAGTAATAATTACTTCTTTACCCCTAATTGACAATAAGTCAGAAAACCAAACAGGCCCTAAAAACTTCCTAGGTCTGCACTGTAAGATTTATTTGCCATCCAACCTGTTGATTAGGTCACAAGGACCTGGGTGTTGGGCAAAATATAAATATCAACTTGATCCAAAACTTTTGGCCCTTAAGAAGTTTTTAATGATGGGAATTCAATCATAACTGTTTTCTATGAAGTGGTCCACCTTAGATTTGGATCAAAGACCTCTTGATGGCATCGTGCAATAGTGTGTAAACTTTCTACCAATATTTTAGTTAGAAATTTGAATTTTTAGATACCATCTAAGGCCAACTTGATGTCGTAAAAAACCAGCTCGATGCCATCGAACCGATCGATTTCTATCTATTTTTATTTATTTTTACTGTTAGAGCTTGAACTTTATAAAAAAGTTATTCGATTCTTAGTCATAAGCACAGTTTTTTTATGAAATAGAAGCTTGGGAGATTCTCCGTTCATATCTCACATTCCTAACTTCTAAGTCCATGAGATCTAAATCATATTTCTTGTGATCCATCACTTGAAAAGATGATTCCAACCCTATTTAAGAATATGAACTTGATCTCCACATTATTCTAGAGATTAGACTTGAACCCATAGTAAATTTCTTATCTAAATCCACTATGACACCCATATATATGAATCCTCTAAGATCTACATTATTCCCATGTATTGTAAGAGATTCACTCAACCTCCATCACATTGGTCACCTCAATAGAGCATTGCATGCAGGATGTTTGATCTTGGAGCTGAAGCATTGGCGATGCATCAACATCAACAATCGGGGGAGTAAAATAGGAGCTGATTAAAGTACGAGAGAACATTAATCAAGCAACCCAAGAAGGCGCATCAAAGGGGCTCAATTCGAAAAGTATCAATTAGCGAGTCCATACTTTCTTTCTCTATGTAGGATTGAGGGTAAGAGTTTGTGACCCAAACTCGATAAGTTCTTGTGTACGATTTAGGCTCTTGTATAAGGTTAAATTCATACTGAACCCAGTTGTGTACGTGTTAGTCTCTTTAGGAGCCTCTGGCGGGTGTAAATGTATGTTCTTTGACTAGGACCGAGGTTGTTGGTTAGCCGATAGAAAATCAAATAAAGTCTCTTATGGGAGCCTCCGACAGGAGTATACGTGTAGACCTTGTATATGTTATAAAGGTTAAAGGTGAACCTAATTTCAAACATTTGATAGTGAACACCGATACACTCAAGAAGAGTGCGCCTGCCGAGGGTAGAGTAGGAAAACCGAACCACTATACGTGCTTGTATTTGGTATTGTATTTGAGCACTTTTCTTATTATGCTTATGTGATTGATTAGAGAATTATATGTATGCATGATTAGAATAATGATATGATTTAAATAATTAGCACATCTTGCACACATTTACATTATCATTTATAAACTAGTTGCTTAAATGGAATATTTATTGTAGTCTACGTGATTTGACCATCTATTCCAAGCTTTAGTGTTAATTACCTTCGTTTAAATTCGCATAGCTCAAGTGGTAGACTGAGTGAAAGATACCTTGTTTCAACATTGAGGTCATGACATCGATTCCTTAGTGGGGGTGGCTAACAGTGAAGTGTGAACTGACAATGGGTGTACTAACAAGCTAATAGAAAGAAAAAAAAAATTAATTGACATATTAATTTAAGTATGCAATTGTGTGTTAATTGACAAAATTTTATTTTATCCTAATCACCCCCTATAGGATAACTTTCATTCCTTAGATCTGTCAAGTTTTCATGTGTCACGGTATCCTATTCCACGTAGTTTTAATTCTCTCCTAAATACTCACTTGCACCCTATAGGTTTAGAACCTGGAGATAGATCTCCAAAAAACAGAGTCACTTAAAGACATTGTCTCAGTAAAGGTTTTAAGGTTATCTTCTATAGTCAATAGTATATGTATCTTCTTAATAACATTTTCTCTAACACATTTAACAAGATAAAAAGAGATGAGAGTCTATCTAATCAGGATCAAGACACGCAGGATCAAGACACGTCTTTATTCTATCTTGCTGACTTCTACGGTGTTCATTAGGAGTTTCAAGTTCTCTTTATAGGATCATCATTAGGAAATTGGATCTCAGTATCATTTGTCCCTATATATAGTTAGTTTTCAAAGAACTCTACATCTCTAGATTCTATAATTACATTAGACTCTGAGTCTAAGAGTTTACAGGCCTTACTGTTTTGTGCATAACCCATAAAGGTGCACTTAATAGCTCTAAGTCCCAACTTTGTTCATCTAAGGTCATGTGTTTTGCATTACGCGAGACACCCGCACACTCTAACATAGTTTAAGTTTAGGTTTCTTCCTTTCGACATCTCATATGGAAATGTCTTGGTATTTTTAGACGTAATTCTATTTAGGACGTGACACACTGTTAATAGCGATTCTCCGCACAAACTAAATGGTAATTTTGTTTGTATTAATATTGAGTTGACCATTTGAACCAGGGTTTGGTTCTTCCTCTCAGCCACACCATTTTACTATGGTGTGTAAGATGTTGTGCACTGGTGAACTATGCTATGTTCTTCACAATAGATAGAAAATTCATTGGATAAGTATTCTCCTCGTCGATCACTACGAAGCATCTTTATCTTTATATCCAATTGGTTTTCTACTTTAGATGTGTAGATCTTAAATGCATTAATGGCTCATCTTCTAATTTCAACGAGTATACATAAACATAACTAGAGCAATTGTCTATGAATGTTATAAAGTACCTTTTGACTCCTCAGATAAAAATGTGATTCAACTCGCATATGTCAATATACACTAAGTTAAAACACTTGAGATGATCTCTCAACACTTTGAAATGATTTCTTAATCATCTTATACCATATGCGCACTTCACATTTATTGTTCTGACTTTCATTATATGAGATCAAGTCATTTTTAGGCATGAGTTTTATGGTACTATATCGTATATATGTTAATTTATCATACTATAAGGATAAAGACTCAATCATATAAGCAGAAGAATTATTTTTATTCAAAAAAAACTTAATCATCTCATTACAAGCATATCATTTTCCAATAAAAGTCTCATTTTTGGACGAGATGAACTTACCATATTCAAATACAACCATGATCCCTGGTTTACTCAGAAGTCCCCCCAAACTAATTTTTTCCTCATGTCTAGGACGTGCAACACATTGGTCAAGGTTACATTCTCTTCAGAGGTAAACATAAGTTCCATGGTTCCTTTGCTAACAACCTTTGACCGACATTCATTCCCTATTTGCACCTCTTAACCGTTGGTCATGTCTTCATAAGTTTTGAATGCGAATTTGTCATAATGTACATGGATTGTGGCACCGGTATCATACCACAAACTAAGGACTTTTCGTTAAATCATATTTACGTCTGTGACCATTACCACAATGTCATCGTTTACTATATTATCCTCTTTCTTAAGCTTCTTGTAGTCCCTACAGACTCAGTTGGAGCGTCCGGTCTTCCCACAGACATAGCAAGGACCATTGGGATTTTTGTTCCTTTTCTTTTGGGTCTTTTTTAAATTTTCCTTGATCCTAATTAAATTTGGATGGTTTTTCTACTGGATTCACCTTGAACGAGGTGCACTATTGGTGTTATCTTTATTGTCTCGGTTGCAAGACTCTTCTTCAAATTGAAGATGTTTTTAAATTTGTCCAAATGTGAATTCTTCATATTTGTGCATGTTGAGGGTCAAATATTGTATATTAGACCCCAGTTATCACATGGTTTTACGAACATGATAATGCTTAACGTCCTATTTTAATCGTGTTTGTGTTGCAAGGTGAATTTAGGAAGCTTGGACTGAAAAGGGTATTTAAAGCATGGATTTAATGCTTAAAAATCACCAAGGCAAGGGAAGGATCCTATGAGACCGAGATCGAAGAATTTACACGCCAAAGATCCGAGAAAATCAAGTGATTGATGATAAAGAGGCTTGAAAATTGTTATGAATGTAAGATCACAGGGTTCCCACCATCCATTTAGTTCGAAACTTTATAAGAGGCCTGAAGACCCTAAATTAACTATACATGTCGAAATTCAGCCCTTAGATCATTGTGGAAGTGGTCCAACGGACAAGATCAGCCATAAATCGATGATTTGGGGCCCACCTGATATTTAGATATGCTTCAATTTGGGTCTCAACCCCTTAAATTGGATGGAGGAGCGGATGAATGGAGTAGTTTATCATGTACATCACAGTGGACCCTACATGAAGAGGTGTGTGTGCACAGACGACGCACACCAACACCACACCGGATCACCGGTCTTGGTCAAAGACAGTTGACCCGTCTCTTTCTTTAAAAAAATGCCAGCGTCCGCACGACCGGACGCTGGAACATGTAGTGGGCCACCATCATCATCTATTCGAACGATCTGAACCGTCCATTTACTCCAAGGGATGGCCACGACCCTAGCCATGCTGACCTTCTACATCCATGCACGTGTACACACACAGATTATTGTCAAACGCCGGATGGACGGCAGGACGATTTGATATAGTGGGCCGCACCAAACTCAACCAAACCACCCCTTCCCAACTGATTTTTTGTCAGGAATTCAATGGATAGGATGGATTTCTTCGAAAACATCACTGTGAGGCCCACCGAGCATCTCAACGTGGGATTTTTCGCATTCAACGCACGTCTGATTTTCCCGGACATTGCAGGGAGTTGTGGCCCACCGTTTGTGTTTGGATCTCTGATTTGAACCTTCCAAAAGCTCTGGTAAGGGGTCTTTACCCCAACCATGGAGTCAAAGCATGTTTCTTGGACGTCTTTTGGCCGAAAATTTCACCCAAACGCAACCATCTTTATGCGTTCTAGCTTCGCACGCACGTTGCTGCATAATGGCTACGTTCCAGCACCGACTCCAGCTTCTCCACCGCCCTACCTTGCTTATAAAAGGAGAGAAGAGGGAGAGTTTAAAGCATTCTTTAATCTTGGGACGTGGAGAGAGAGAGAGAGAGAGAGAGAGAGAGAGAGAGAGAGGTGGAGCGGCTGGCACGAGAGGAGTTTCCCTTCTCCTTTTCTTCTTGTTTTAATGTTCTTAGCTTGATCATGTCTATGATTGGCTAAGCCTCTTAGCTAGGGCTAAGAGGTGAAGCTTGTAGCATGATTGAGATGTTTTCTTTGCTTTGATTCATATTTATTGAACTCTCTTGGATTCTAGTTTAATTATGAAGGAATATTTTTAGTATTTAATGGTTTGTTGTGACTCAAATTACAATGAATCTACGATTGTTTTGAATATCTTCTTTTCATGTATTGAGATTGTGAAATTAGGCAATCCTGTTGTTTACCATTGTCTCATGGGCATGGTTGGGTGATGGAATCCTCCTAATCTTCTCAATTCTCTTATGATCGGTTATGGGTTTGGTAAATTGTTGTTGTTTGCCTGGTCTCCTGGGCATGGTTAGGTAACGGAATCACTTCCAAATCTTCATCACTCTTATCCATTGATAATTAGATCCATGAGAAGTTCAGAGATCTGACAAATCTCTTCTTACCAATTGGATAAGATAGGACTCTTATTCCAGTTATGTCCTTGAATCATTCAAGTTAGCTTCCCAATTGATACAAGTGGATCCTTAGCACCCTAGTTTCTCACCTTTAAATTTTATAAGTTTTAGTTAATTAGTTCACAATTATTCTCTTAATTTTCTTGGTTTAGATTACATCTTCTTCTAGTTCTAGTTCTAGTTACTTTTAGATTGCGTACAAGGTTCAGTCCCTATGGATTCGACCTCAGTCTTACCGAGATTCTTACTACATCGCAACCCTATACTTGGGGTGGTGAACAAGTTTTTGGCGCCATTGCTGGGGACTGACGGTTACGTTTTAATGAGATTAACTAGTATTAGAATTAGGTTAAGATTAGTGTTTTCTAGTTTTTAATTCTAGGTTTAGGTTTTTCTATTTGATTTCTAAAAACTAACCTAACTTTCTTGTTTTGTAGGACCCTGATATAGGCTTTCTAAATTGGTAATCTCTTTCTAATTTTTCTACTTTTTCTATTTTTAGGATTAGGGTTTTATTTTCTATTTTTAAAAAATTTCTAATTCTAGGATTTCTTTCCTTTTTAGAAACTAACTTTATATATTTGTTTTTAGAAACTTTCTAACTTTAATTTAAAAAAAAAAAAAAAAAACTGACTTCTTTTGTTTTCTTTTGCAGGATCTTAACTTAGGAACCTCCAATCTGGTAACTTCTTTCTAACTTCTCCTCTATCTAGATCTCTTATTGTTATAGGAATTTTCTTTTATTTTCTTTTAGATTAGATTTAGAGTTAAGGCTTCACCATACAAGAGTGGAAACGTCAGTATGCTGAAATAGGTAAGAAATCTTGGGAAATGATGTATGATGATTATGATGGGAAACAACTTATGCCTTAAATATTTTCTGAAAAATTCTTCAACCAATTGAAATATGATGCTCCACCGATTAAGAAGTCCTTCAGTGATTATCTATGGACAAATAATTAAACTCCATGAGTTAAGAAAACAGTACGTGATTATTGGAATGATGATGCGTATCAACTCTCGACCTATGACCCGTATGATTATGATCAGTGGAAACAAAAATATTTCGAAGTTGAGTCAATAAAACATCATGGTGAAAACCCTCTTGGATCAGCCACTTTTGAATATCCACCAAAAACGATCCATGAGGAGTCACCTCAGAGTTACGCAAACTATGTTACTGACATGAGGAAATTATTAGAAGTACTTGAATCACATCTCAATAAGCTAATGACGACTACTAATTCCTCCCAATTGCAACCCAAATTACAAATATAGGGTAAGGAAAGTGATTTCAACTCGAGACATTGGAGAGATGAACCGCCAATTGATTTTATTGATTACTCCTTTGGATTCCTACTTATGATGAGATAGTGGAGGCTAGTTCGTCCCAGCCACAACTCCATCCAAAAATACAATACGAGGAGAGTAATCCTAACTTGCTTATGGAGAACTCCGGAGTTTGGAATAAGGAGTTGGAATCCATTAAGGAGCATCTGATTCAATTTCCAGATGAGTCGATCTCAATGATGGTCTAAAGGAATAATTAAGAGACATTGTTAGTTTTCAAATATAATGATATTGACACACTTCACTCACATGACACACCTGATTTCAATGATGAGGAAGAGGTTAGTTTATTTTAACCTCAACCCAATTTAGGAACAAAATGTGAGGAAAGCGATCCCATTCCAAGTGTGTACTGCACTAAATTGGAAGATGATGTGTATTGGGATTCAATCTCAAGTTTGGCCCATATCAATAATCCAGAGGTTCAAGAAGTTGTCAATCATAGTAATATACTCCACCTATCCGACATGGCTAATTTAAACGTGGAGAATAAACCACTTTCACCTAAACCTTCCAACCTTTGTGATGCATGTTTAGACCACTCCCCTGAATTGAATGATGATATGATTTGGGAGATGGATGAGCCGCTTGATATGACTTTGGAAGTTGAAACCACCCAGTTGAGGCCACCATCTAAGTTATACACTTTTGACGATTCAATGCCTCTACTGAGTAGCTTCAATGGACAGATTGTTCACATCAATACTTCCCCTATTGATTTTCAATCTGTCTGTACAGGGCAAGAGCAAGAGAGCATGCGTCCATCCACTTTCAGAGATGATGGAATCCTTGGGCAGATCATCACAAGCTTTAATGTGAAAAATGAGTCACTCTCAACTGAACTTCCCAATTTTTTGGACGATTTCTTGACACACTTTGTAGATTCAAACAATTCTATGATAAAAGAAATAGTGTATGCCTTGTAAAATAACACTCGGTAGTTGTTACTAACCGAGAGAACCCTTATTCTGAAGCCTCTCCTTCCCCAGATCTTGAATGTTTACCATTAAAGGAAGAGGAGCTGAAAATTAAACCGGAGTCTGAAACTTTGGAATGTGTCGAGACTATATAACTTTCTGAGAATTTTTCTGAATTTTATTTACTTGTAGTATCCGATTCACCATGGAGTACTAACATTGAAGCTTTTTCTGTCACAGGTGAATCATATATCCTTTAGATACCTCAGCGATTCCACGATAATTTTTTGATGAGGTGCATAAGTTTCTCTAAAAATTTATGCTCCAGGGCATCCAAGCCTATTGCAAAAATGGCTTTTGCATGATCTTGTTGAGAAACTTTCTGAGAAATTTATTAAAATATTGGCCGGAGGAGGAACCTTGCGGCATGACTGAGTAACTTTTTCCTTCATCTCTTAGTCTGACGTAGGTATAGATAGGTTTACTGCTTTCATAGGACTAGGGTAGTTTGCTTCTTGTCGTTCTAGGATAGTCGGCTTTATGCCGTTAGGATAGTTTTCTTTCTAGTTGTTTTATGATAGTTTGCTTTGGTTGGATTAACTCTTGTGCCGAGCCACCTTCACGCTGAGATCTCTTTGGAAAAAGCCTCTTAACTCCTTCATCAGGTACTATCTTTCCATCACTTTTCCTTCAATTTCATTGTCTCACGTGCATTGCATACTTATATCTTCTACATTGAGGACGATATAGATTTTAGGTTGGGGATGGGAGATTAAGTCACCTAATCAGTGTTTTCTCAGTCTTGAGCGAAAATTGTGAAAATTTTTTAAATTTTTTCTGGAAATTCTTGTGAATTCAAGTAATTTTGAAAGTTATTCTTGATTTAAGAAGTATAAGATACGTAATGTTGGTGATTTACGACTCTTGGATTCAACTACCTGTTAAATTTCACAATTAAGTTCAAATTATTCATGATTCGAAGTTTTAAACATCGATTGAGTCATGATTTCACATGTCATATCTCGCTTACACATTAAGGTTTTAATTTGATATTGAATTGTTAACTTGGTGATCATTAAGCATGGAAGGAACTAACTTGGGGGAATTTGTCCATCATGTTCAATGAGAAGGGAAAAAAAAAAGAGAGAGAAAAAAAATACCCAGCTCAAATATATATATATATATAAACAGTTGTCGTCGAAAAGGGCTACCTATGGAAGATCATTAAAAAGATTGAATATATCTTGAAAGCCATCGATGGAAAAATCAAAAGCTAGAAGAATAAAAAGGCTAAACTGTAAGGCAAGTTTCGGTTTAGGTTTGGTTATCCGGAATGCTCGTTTTTATCAATGTTATCATGAAAATTGAGAATTGGACCCTTAATTGTGATAAGTCGAAGTTGCACTATACACCCATGGAACTCAATGTTTAGAAGTGTTCTAATTAATGGATTAATACCTTGAACTTGACTATGAAATTTAACGTGCGCTTGAGTTTAAGAGAAGGTAATGCTCAACATTAATGCATCTTAGAATTCTAGTATCTAGATTGTTTTTTCAAAAATCACTCGAGTTTATAAAAATTATCCTGTGGTTCTCGAATTGTTTTTCACATACTTTGCTCGAGACTAGCAAAATACTGGTTGGGGATTGTGTTGAGGGTCAAATATTGCATATTAGACCCCAGTTATCACATGGTTTTACGAACATGATAATGTTTAACGTCCTAATTTAATCGTGTTTGTGTTGTAAGGTGAATTCAAGAAGCTTGGACTGAAAAGGGTACTAAAAGCATGGATTTAACGCTAAAAAATCACCAAGGTAAGGGACGAATCCTAGGAGATCGAGATCAAAAACTTTACACACCAAAGATCCGAGAAAATCAAGCAATTGACGATAAAGAGGCCTGAAAATCATCCTAAATGCAAGATCACAGGGTTCCCACCATCCGTTTGGCTCGAAACTTTATAAGAGGCCTGAAGACCCTAAATTAACCATACGTGTCGAAATTTAACCCTTAAATCATTATGGAAGTGGTCCAACAGACAAGATCAGTCATAAATCGCTGATTCGGGGTCACCTGATCTTTGGATATGCTTCAATTTTGGTCTCAACCCCTTATATTGGATGGAGAAGCAGATGAACAAAGTAGATTTATCATATACATCACAGCGGACCCCACATGAAGGAGTGCGTGTGCACAAACGACGCACACCGACGCCGCACTAGATCACTGGTCTTGGTCAAAGACGGTTGACCCGTCTCTTTCTTTAAAAAAATGCCAATGTCTGCACGACCGAATGCTGGGACATGTAGTGGGCCACCATCATCATCCATTCGGATGATCTGAACCGTCCATTTACTGCAGGGGGTAGCCACGACCCTAGCCATGTTGACCTTCTACATCCATGCACATGGACACACGTAGATCACCGTTAAATGCCGGATTGATACAGTGGGTCGCACCAAACTGACCAAAACCACCCTTCCCAACTGGTTTTCGCCAGGAATTCAATGAACATGATGGATTTCTCCGAAAACATCACTGTGGGGCCCACCGAGCATCTCAATGCAGGATTTTTTGCATTCAACGCACGTCCTGTTTTCCCAAACGTTGCTGGGAGTTGTGGCCCACCATTTGTGTTCAGATCTTTGATCCGAACTGTCCAAAAGCTCTGGCAGGAGGTATTTACCCCAACCTTGGAGTCAAAACATGTTTCTTGGACATCTTTTGGCCGTAAATTTCACCCAAACGCAACCATCTTTGTACTTTCGTCTTTGTACGCACGTTGCTACGTAAAGGCTACGTTCCAGTACCGACTCCAGCTTCTCCACCGCCCTACCTTGCTTATAAAAGGAGAGAAGAGAGAGAGTTTAAAGCATTCTTTAATCATGGGGTGTGGAGAGAGAGAGAGAGAGAGAGAGAGAGAGAGAGAGAGAGGTGGAGCGGCCGGAGCTTGTAGCATGATTGAGATATTTTCTTTACTTTGATTCATGTTTATTGAACTCTCTTGGATTCTAGTTTGATTATGAAGGAATATTTTTAGTATTTAATGGTTTGTTGTGACTCAAATTACAATGGATCTGCGATTGCTTTAAATATCTTCTTTTTATGTATTGAGATTGTGAAATTAGGAAATCTCATTGTTTACCATTATCTCATGGGCATGGTTGGGTGATGGAACCATCCTAATCTTCTCAATTCTCTTATGATTGGTTGTGGGTTTGATAAATTGCCGTTGTTTGTCTTGTCTCCTGGGCATGGTTAGGTGACGAAATCACTTCCAAATCTTCACCACTCTTATCTATTGATGATTAGATCCATGAGAAGTTCAGAGATCTGACAAATCTTCTTACCAATTGGATAGGATAGGACTCTGATTCTAATTGTGTCTTTGAATCATGCAAGGTAGCTTCCCAATTGCTACAAGTGGATCATTGGCACCATAGTTTCCCACCTTTAAATTTTACAAGTTTTAGTTAATTAGTTCACAATTATTCTCTTAATTTTTCTGGTTTAGATTATATCTTCTTCTAGTTCTAGTTCTAGATACGTACAAGGTTCAGTCCCTGTGGATTCGACCTCGATCTTATCAAGATTATTACTACCTCGCAACCCTATACTTAGGGTGGTGAACAGTGCAGCAATTTCTTCCTCTAGGCTTTAAAACTTAGGTGGAATTTGGTTCTTATAATCCCAACTTGGAAGGATTCGAGCTGGTCAATTTTTAAAGTTTTATCTTACTTACGATTAATTACAACTCTTGGACCTGTGCATAAGAGGCTTATTATCTACCATCATGAAATCAAAGTACCTGACAATTAGAAATTTTTATGTTCACTCTTCTTTAGCTTTGTACTTGATTTCTAACTCATTCCAAATTTCTTTAGTCGAAGATGTTCATATGTACAGGTTATAGAGGCGGTCGCACAGGGCGTTATGGATGTGATTGCGACAAAACAACTCGTCTTCTAGTCACTTGTTTATGGTAGCGATATGTTCTACAGTATCTTTGTCGGTCGTTTTTAGATGTGATGGTCATATTTCAGATCCAAGAAGTAAAATATCTTTAGGGCAATGATGAGGAATTTCAACTTGTCTTACCATCTAGTGAAGTTGGTGCCATCAAACCAATCAAGCCGTATTAGGTCATGGTTCATTAGCTTGATTGATGTAACGGATTTAGTATTTATGTTTTACATCACGCTTTAAGATTGTTAGAAAATTTGAAATGATAATTTGGATACTGAAAATAAAATTAGAAAAATTAATTAAATCAGGTTGAAGCACATATTATATACGTTGTCCTTAAAACATGATTTGTTCCCTCTCCTCTCAGATTAGAGATTGTTGACGAGTTATTGGCAAATTGCTTGCATGATACGATAAGCCTTCTGTTGATCTTGTATGCAACAATCATAAAGGGACCACCATAGGAACTCGGCTAACGCAATCAACTGTCTTTGGAAGACTCAGTGAGTTCTAGGATTCAGTAACTCAATTGTTCTAAAACTCAACTTGTTTAATAATTTGTCAAAAGAAGAGAAATAGATCTAGGAATGGTTTGTTGATTTTCTGATTCTCTTGACCCAGAGAGCTCTTGTTTATATAGATGGGGTGAGTGGACTGTTGATTTGAGGCCATCAATGGCTATAACGTTGTGTTGAGAGAAAAATACGCCAAGTCCGGAGACTCGGATAGGGGATGAGTCGACTGTGCTCACACTGCTCAAATCGTCCGAGGCAACAGTTATGGCCGAGACAGTAATGTACAAAGCCAACGGGCAAACAGAATAGGACGGTTTAAGTTAACTCGGTATACGAGCTAGCGACGCCCTCCTAAGTCCACTAAGATCAAAAAGCTATAAGCCACCTGACCGACAGATAAAACCGACTCAACAAGTTGGTTAGGTCGGCTACGGGGTAAGGAAGCATGACGGATAAAAATCAAGACTATTTCCATCCGATAGAAGGCAGAAAGCTTATCCTCGAGAGCCAACCGAGACTCATCCATCACATGAGTCGGAATCGGTTGAGCCGAGTGAGAGAGACGGTGTATATTCAAATACTGTCCCAAAAATCCAGAAAACAAATGTCCGATCTCGAAGATCTCGGGATCGGATGAAATCTGTTTAAGATATCAAATCTTCGAAGAGACAGGGAGAGAATCTCTACACGGCAGGGCTTCCTCACGCCTATAAGAACCCATCTCCATCGTGGTAAAAGGTATGCCACAGAAAACCCTAAAAGCCCCTGTCTTTATTCTCGAGAACTAACTTAGTCATCGGAGGTTCCCCTGCTTTAGCTAGGGTCCCCTTTGTGTTAAGGATTGTGCAGGTTAAAGACGACGGAGGCGATGAGTCCATCAGAAAAACACATCAACACATTACAAAATACGTTTGTGACCGTTTTCTCATTAATCCGTATGTTTTAGATCATTAGAAAAATAATCTTAACATTTGGATTCATTGGATTATTAATATGACCATTTGGATCGCTAAATGGCTAGCCGTTTTTGGACCGTTGGCATTAACAAACATCTGTTTCTAATCCCTTGTCTGACAGTTGACATAAACTATATAAGCTGGTCTTAGGACACGATGTGTGCACACGTAAGAAATGTAAAGTATGCCACTAACACCTCTATATCCACTTAAACACACCGCGAGCACAAGCATTCCCGTGCTCTACTGAGCGTTAGAACAAAGTTTTTTTAAAAAAATTTTAAATTTAGAAGAAAATTAAAATTTTATTTTTAAATTTTCAAATATTTTATTATTATTACTCTCATTAATAAAAATAACTGTGTCGGCTGCAGAGGTAGCCATCGAGCACAGTACTTTCAAGCGCGTAGAGATTTCAGTAGCCGTGTGGGGCCACGCTCAACTGCCTGCACTCTACCGAATAACTTTCAACTTAATTGAATGACGTTATCTCCGACAGGGATTACCTGCAAAAGCCTCTGGCAGTAACATCCCGGTGTGGAGAGGAAAGTGAGGCCAACCGTGGTGATAGTGAGAAATACACCTGTCCGCTCATTTTTTTTCAGATTATGTTAGAACACGTGTCCAAAAGTTATGCACAAATTCAAAACTCAAGTGGGCCACACAGCAGAAGATCGAACGTCCATTATTGAAACATTAGGCCACATAAGTTTTAAATCAGTCTAATTTTCGTGTTTCGAATTCATCCAAGTGTCAATGATCTTATAAACAGTATGGATGGCCTGCTAACATATTCGTGTAACTCGTTGAAAATCGGATTTCGAACTGAGCACGCTCTTACCGTACTCTGTTGAGCCCACTGTGAATTCATGTGGTTTATCCACGCCGTCCATCCGCTTTTTCAGATCATTTTAGGGGTTGGACCCAAAATTATAGTATATCAAAAGCTTAAGTAAACCGTACCAAAGGAAACAGTGGAAATATTGATTTCCACCGTTGAAACGTTTCTAACACCCCCAGTGGTGTTTATTTGTCATTCAAACTGTTCATAGGATCACAAAGACATGGATGAAGGGAAAACACAAATATCATCTTGATCTAAAACTTCTGTGAACCTTTTCAACAGTAGACTTCAATTCACACTGTTTTAGGTGGTGTGATCCACTTTATCTTTGGATATGATTAATTTTTGGTTTAAATCACTAAAATTATATAATAAAACGGATGATAAAACGGATGGACGGAGCTGATACAATTCATGAATTACAGTGAACCCCACAGAGTCTACTATAACCTTACTGAGTTACTGGAACGCAATCCACTTCCAACTCATGGAGGTTTGAATGGTAAGCATTTGCTTACCTGCATTTTTTAGGTGTGCCGCCCACGAATTTTGGATTTATATAATTTTTTATCTGACGTCCTAACTTCTAGAAAAACTGATGGGCGGAGTGAATTTCCCACCGACATCACGATGGCCCCACCCAGCTTCCCTTACCTGGAAGGTAGTGCGAAAGGCTGACGCAGGCGAACGCGGATTTCCCGCCAAAGGCTTCCGCAGGAACTTCCATTACGTTTTTGATAAATCTACCACGTGCATCGGTAATTTGGGCGCAGTTTAATATTGAAAAGGCAAAAATAAGCCGGATCCAAGACTCTAGTAGGCCTCGGTAAAGGAAAATGTTTGTTAGGAAATTTCTACCGTTGAAACCTCCCTGGGTCGACAGGGATGCTTAAATGACATCTATACAGTTGTTAACGTCATTCCTTACTTTTTTTTTTTTTGTTTGTTAGCTTGTTAGTACACCCCACTGCCAGTTCACACTTCACTGTTAACGTCTTTCCGACTTGAATGAACTGAATGCACAAGTATAAGCTTGATTCAAAACTTCGTTGGCCCACGAATAATTCAACCCGTACTTTCAATTCTCACCTTTTTGGCCCTCTTGAGTCTTGGATCCAGCGTATTTTTAGTCTTTTGTCCTAAAATGATCTCAAAAAGTGGATGGACGTGCGAAACCATCATGATGGCCCCATATAGGTTCTAGCACAAGAACTTCATGCGAAAGCCTTTCTCAAGAATTCCTCGTCCTAAGCAGGCGTACCTTATGTTTCCCGGTGTTTATATATTTATCATTCAAACTGTTGATAAGGTCAAATAAGCCTGGATTAAGGGGAAAGTTGATGGATAGGGCTATGCATGAGCAGAGTTAGCTCGATAGCTTGATCGACTCGACTCAAAAAAGCTTGATTGGACTTGGAGTTTGAACCAAGTCGAGTTGATTTTTGGAGCACGAAATGAGTTTGAGCCGAGTCCGATTTTGCCTCAACTCGACTCAAATACTGTTCGAACTAGGCTTGACTCGGTTCGACTCGGTACAGGGTATATATACCCTTCAAAAAAATAAAAACTCTACCCATTTTTAAAAACCATCCCAGGCCCGCCCGAATTCTAGACTCTCCTCCCTAACGCTCTCTTCCTCCCTCTCTCTCAGTTGACTAAGCTAACCTTTCTCTCCCTCTCTCTACTCTCTCCCTCATTCTCCCTTACCCGCACTGTCACACCGACGCACGGCCGTCCGATCTCCCCACTCTCTCCATCCTCCCTTACCCGCATGGCCCTCTCTACTCGTCTCTCTCCCTCCTCCTCCCTTACCCGCACCGTCGCACGACCGCCGTCTGATCTCTCTTATCTTTCCCTCCTCTCTTACGTGCACGGCCGCCGTCCGACCATTTCCCTAAACTTTAAGTTTGCCATTGTTGTCTGGCTCAAACTTAGCTCAAACTCGGCCGAGCCGAGCGCAAGCTGTTATTTCGAGCTCGAAGGCCAAACTGAGCCGAGCACGAGCCAAGACTCGATTAGTTCGAGTTGAGCACGAGCTAGGCAAAGCTCGGCTCCGCTCGGCTCGTGTACACCTCTACTAATGGCGGTGTATATACATAATACATACATCAAGTGAGTTTCCTACTGTTGAAACCTTTGTGGGCTCTACCTTGATGTTTATATGACATCCAAATTACTTATAAGGTTATTCCCAATTGGATGAAGGAAAAAAAAAATAAAAATAAAAATAAAATACACTGATACGAGACTTTTGTGACCATACGAATGTTAAACTGTGGTCACTGAATAATCTACACTGTCTCCTCTCTTGCGGCCCACTTGTTTTTTTTGATCCACCTCATTTTTGGTCTCCTGTCCCAAAAAGACCTGAAAAACAGATGGACGAGTTGGATTTTTCAGAAACATCATGATGGCCCACCTTGCATCGAACTTCGAATCCGCGTTCTGGGGCATGTTGCGAGAGCGGATTCGGTAAGACCCACGCCTAACCAAGACCGTGTGGTCCTTACCGTGGGACTCACCTTATGTATGTATCATGTATCTATGCCGTCCATCAGTTTTTACAGATCACTTTATGTCAGGTGGACCATACCGTAAGAAACAGGGGTGATTGACCGTCCTACCATTAAACACTACTTAGGCGTACCTTAATGTTTCCATAGTGTTTATTTACCATCCAAACTGTTGATAAGGTAAAATAAGCATGGATTAAGGGGTAAAACGTATCAGCTTGATCCAAAGATTTTGTGGCCCATTAACTGTCAATCATCACTGTTTCTTATGGTATAGTCCACCTGATAATTGGATTTTTTTATTTTTGTCATAACATCCTAAAATGATATGTAGAAACGGATGGACGGTGTGGATACGTAATACATACATCAAGGTGGGGCCCACGGTAAGTGCCGCACCGTCTTGGGTGTGGCCAGGGTCTCAGCTAATCCGCTCTCCCTCTCATGCGCGTTGTTTTCTTGCCGTCGAAGTCACGTGACGCGCACCCGAAACGTCGAATGTCAAAGAGAAAGCCTCTATACTCTGACGGA
Organism: Magnolia changhungtana; assembly: GCA_030180095.1. Lineage (NCBI taxonomy): Eukaryota > Viridiplantae > Streptophyta > Magnoliopsida > Magnoliales > Magnoliaceae > Magnolia > Magnolia changhungtana. Next base: position 725,394 of record JASAUF010000370.1, read on the forward strand.
TTGTGTTGATTGATACACAGGCACTTAGAAATTAATTACAAACTGCGTACGTGGCATGTAAGTAATTCGAATTAAGTTTCCAATTCATGGTCCCGTGCATCATGAATAAATAATTACTTGATTTGATTACGTGAATATGGATTGGTGGACATATATTGGAGGGTTGAAAATGAAAGCTATCCAATGGTCCTATTTCAACGGACAAGTGTTCGTACGATTGATCAACTTTAATGGAGTTTATGTTTTCCACGTCTCAATTTTTTAGTGCCTGCGTATCAGGCGTGCCACTCTTCCAGAGTACCAAATAACTCTTCTAAGGTCAACGTACAACCATATGTGGTGAAATCGGACGAGCAATTCAACTAAAGACTTTCGCAATGAGTTTCTGCGTTGTGAAGCTAGTTGGGTCCACAGTGATGTTATTGAGAAATCCAAACCGTCCATCCGTTTTAAGATATCATTTTAGGTCATGCGACCAAAAATGAGGTGCATCCAACACTTAAGTGGTCCGCACGAGAGGAAACAGTTGGGATTCAGTGACCACCGTTTGAAACATTCGTACGGCCATAAAGTTTTGTATCAGGCTAAGTTTTGGTGTTTTCAGGAATAACCTTATAAACGGTCTGGATGTCATATAAATATCAACGTGGATCCCAGAAAGATTTCAACGGTAGGAAACTCTTTCCCCAAATTTCTCTCTCTCGTATAGCCGACTTTAGTTTTGGATCCATCTGATTTTTGGTCTCATGTCTTTAAATAATCTTAAAAAATAGATGGACGGTGTGGATTTCTCACAAACATTACGGTGGGCCGTACCTAGCATCCCATCGCAGAAACTCCCTGCCAAAAGGCTTTGCTGCAAGAAATTGCGTCTCTACGGTGTGAGTGTGTGAAAAAAAAAAAAAGTACTCTCATGAGGCAGCCAAAGGCCCAAAGGAAAAGTATTCGCACGAAGAATAATTAATGATTGTGCGCGTAGATTCAGTGTATTCACTTCCACATGGTGTGCACGGATTGGATACTACTCCGCCAGCTAGGAACATATATGGCTCCGAGAGGCCAGTATGATGTGTGTGTTTGATCCACACCGTCCATCCATTTTAGTATAGAAGCCAAAAGAATAGATCTCGCACATGTTAACCGGACCGGCCTCACTTCAATGCCACAAAACATACCTAGCGGGGCCCACTTGATGAACATCCCAGATCTCGCACACGTGCCCGGCTGGCGAGTAGCCGTTGTAGTGGTATGCAAAATACATTAATTTTTACATACTTCCAGGGAAAATTTTTAAAAAAATCATCTCGAACATAGATCTTGACTACCGGACGCGCTTCGACCCCCGAACCCATGAAGTTGCTGAGGTCGGAAGCTATGTGAGGCCCACAGTGAGGTTTATGAAAATCTACACCGTCCATCCGTTTTTCCTGCTCAAAATAGACATAAACCCAAAAATGAGGTGGATCCAAAAATAAATTGGTCCACACGAAACGAAAAGGTAAGAAGGGAAATGCCTACCGTTGAAATTATCCTGGATCCAAGTTGATGTTTACGTCTCATCCAAATGGTTCATAAGTCATTCCCACCGGGCTAACCTGAAACCCCAAAAACATTAGCCAGACAAAAGCCTCCTACGGCCCCACAAATATTTCAACGATGGGCATTCAATCCTCATTGTCTCATGTCCTGTTTCTCAGTTAAGTCCTGGCTCCTGGGCCCCACCTAGCTTCGTCGAGGGTCGCACGAAATCGCAGACTTCCGCGGAAACTTCCTGGGACGGGAAGCTATGTGGGGCCAACCGTCATTTTTTATTTTTTTTGGACATCCCACCGTCCGTTCTTTTTTCCAGGTAATTTCAGGACATCATCTGAAAATTGACGTAAATCGAAAACTCGAGTGGTTTGTACGACCGGAATACGTGGGTAGGTAAATGCGTACCATTGAAACCTTCTTGGGTCCACCGTGATTTTTATATACCATCCATACCGTTCATAAGTTCACTCCCACTGGGATAAACTGAAAACACAAAAATTTAGCTTGATCCAAAACTAATGTGACACCACGAATGTTTCAACGGTGTAAGTTCAATCCTATGTCGTGCGGCCCACTTGAGCTTTGGATTTTCGTCATTTTTGGGATCGTAATCTAACATGATCTTAAAAAATAGATGGACGGAGTGGATTTCTCACAAACATCACGGTAGGGCCCACCTAGCTTCCCGTACCGTGAAATCCGCGTCCACCAAAATTACCAAACTACCCCTGAATCTTAGCACATGGCTCGTTTTCTATAAAGAAAAGGCCCAGAAAAGAAAACCAGAAGAAAAAAAAAAATCATGGTAGCACAAGCGCAGGGCGCACCGTACGGCGTCTTACTAGCAGTGGTGGTGGGCCTGATGGTTGCGGGCCCCATCATGCTGAGTGACCCAGCTGGGATCATATCAGAGGCTATCTCGGGTCTTCTGGGCCCCGCCGGCCTTCTTCTCCTCCCAGTAGCTCTCCTCCTCTTTATTCAGTTCCTCTCGTCCGGTCGTGGCACCGCCCTTTCACAGATTTTCTACACGGGCCAGCCCGACTCCATACACCGCGTCGGTGGTTCCCCGGTCGGCGTCGCGCTCTTCCTCCTCGTCTTGCTCTTTCTACTCTATAATCGGGTATCGCTTTTCAGATCTGGGGACGATGATTCCGGCGACTAGATGGTTTCCGGCGGGTTTTGGCCGTCTTTTCTTAGGTATGTATTTTGGTTGTGGTTGTTTCAGGCACGTTCATGGAAGTTGCCGGTGTTGATGTAAATTACCAAAATGCCCTGATTGGCCTTGTTGTGGAAGTGTTGATGAGCTGAGGGTATTATGGTCATTTGGGATTGGTTTGTATGATTATATGTGAATGTCAGAGCTCGAAGTAGTTGACAAAATGACGTCATACGGATTTTTGGTTGGACGAAATGCGTTTGGCTTCTATACAGTCAGATGTATGGTAAGTTAGAATGCAGCCTTATTTCTCTGTCAACATGTTGGTTTTGAAGGAAATCTGGACGGTGGAAAACGTTGGGCCTATCATGGAGATGACCTTTCACAAAATTCAGGCCGTTCTGACTATCGGATACGCCACTATCAAAATCCAGGGACTTCCAACGAATGGTATGACTCAAGTGGATGGGTGTGGCGCACCTATGAGCAGATCTGGCTTGTTTTCCAAATAGGTCATCTCCATTGTAGGTCCAACCATTTGAATGGATCAGATTTTCATTGGGTCGCTGGAGAAAAAGGCAAGTTGGCATGCAGCTGGCTGGAGGTGATCAATTCTCACCGTCCTTGACCACATGAACGGAAGCGGATTGGGTGGCGTTGCCCACACCACCGCTGGGGGTTGGTGTGTTGGGCACTGTGGGGCCCGTATTGATGTATTTATTTTATATCCACTCCGTCCATCCGTTTTTAAAGCTAATTTTAGGGCTTATACTAAAAAATGAAGCAGATCCAAAGCTCAAGTGGATCACACCACAGGAAACAGTGGAGATAATGACACCCACCGTTGAAACCTTCCACAGCTTGATCCGAAACTTTCGTGGTCCCAAGAAGTCTCTAATGGTGGGCGGTCAATCACCACTGTTTCCTGTGATTCGGATCTACTTTAATTTAAGGCTATTTCACACCATGAGCTGGAAAAACGGATGGACGGCTTGGATATAAAACATATGCATCATGGTGGGCCTTGCAGCGCTCAACATGACCACACCACCTAATCCGCGTCTCACGTGGAGATGTCTGGTCAGTGGTCGCAAAGATAATACTCGAGATTTGCTAGTCCATCAAACACAGGAGCGGATTCGGTAAGGCCGGGGTAGCACCGAGTACGGGCACGCCGTCTATCCGTTTTGTCAGTTATTTTAGAGCATAGGCCAAAATGAAGCAGACCAAATTCTCAATTGGACCACTCCACAATAAACGGTGAGGATTGGATTTCCACCGTTAAAAACGATCAACCTGATATTTGTATTTTCCCTTCAACGATGGTTGAGAGTTTTATACGGTCTCCGTTGGAAACGGATTGGCTACTCCCACCGACACCAGCCAATGGCTGATGGTCGGTGCTGTGGGCCCCACCATGATGTATGTGTTTCATCCATGCTGTCCATCTATTTTTACGGATCATTTTACAGTACGAGACCAAAAATGAGGTATATCCCAATCTCAAGTGGACCACATTACAGGAAATAGTGTTGAATGAGCGTCTACCATTAAAAACATTTCGGGGCCATAAAAGCTTTGGATCAAGCTGATTTTTGTTTTTTCCCTTCATCTGGGCCTCTAATCAACAGATTGGATATCAAATAAACAGTACAGTGAACCTTAGGAGGATTTTAACGGTGGATATCTAATCACTATTGTTTTCATGCGGTGTGGATCACTGAGATATATATATACCTCTAATTTTTGGCATCAGGCTCTAAAATGATGTTTAAAAATGGATGAACGGAATGGATGAAACACATACATCATGGTAGAGCCCACTTAGCACCGACCACCAGCCACGGGGCCGGTGGCAGGTGGAGTAGCCAATCCGTTTCCGACTCCATTGCTTCCGTACATCTACCTGTCAGTAATGACAAATTTCTGGGGAGACGATCTACACGGGAGATCGCACATGATGCACAACTCGGATGCCATCCATATATAAAGGTTGGCACGTGTGGCTGCGCGTAACGTTGCGCGTGTAATGGTGCACGTGGAGCGTGACCCAGGCACATAGATATTCTGCGGGCGGGGCTGTGTGGGGCCCACAAATATGTCCGTGACAAATCTACTCCGTCCATCTGTTTTGAAAGACCACAGCAGGACAGAATATAAAAATCATGCTGATCCAAAAATCATGTGGGTCATACCACGGGAAACAGTGGCGATTGAACGGATGGGGTGACAGAAGTTCTGGATCTGGATGGTACTTGTTCCAACAGTTTATCTGAGTGGTAAAAACCCAATGAACGGTTTGAATGGCATATAAACATCATGATCAGCTCCAGTAAGGTTTCAACAGTGGACGTTTCCGTACCCACTGTTTCGATGGTGTGGCCCACCTGAGTTTTGGATCTGCATGGTTTTTAGATCCCTTATCCTATTGTGGTCTTTTGAAACAGATGGATAGAGCGGATTTGCCACTGACATCTCTGTGGGCCCCACACAGCTCCTCACAGGCAATCCGGTTCCGGAGCTAGCAAAACCACTCAGACGAATCTTCCCACGAGGCGCATGTGCCATCATGACAATTATGTAGGGCATCTGAGCCCTTCACCAGGTGGGCCCATCGTAAAGATGATCATAGGCAAAAATCGGACCGATCTACTCTACGGGTGTGCCACACGTGTGACTTAAATAGGGGACATTGGCATTTTTTGAACCGTCCAAGCTTTTTTTATACATGGGTGGCACACCATGGTATTAGATGGGATTAGTTGGGATGGAATTGCATTTGGTTCGTGACAATTCTGCTCAATGTTAGGAAGGGATGGAAACGCTGGGAATTAGATTAGATGGAATTGCGTTTGGTCTTGTGCCAATTTCACTCAATATTAGCAAGTTGTGTAGGTCCTACCATGATGTGTGGGCTGTATCTACACCGTCCACCTATTTTTCAAGATCATTTTAGAGCATGGGCCAAAAATCAGGTAGGTTTAAAGATCCAGTAGACCCCACCACATATAGCAACAGGGATTGAACACTTACCGTTGAAAGTTTCTTTGGGGGCACATAAGTTTTGGATCTGCCTCATTTTTAGGCCCATGCCATAAAATGAAGTTACAAAACAGATGAAACGTTTGGATATAACACGTGTTATTCTCGATAGTTTTAAATGATGATAAGTATATTTATTCAATGTACAGCAAATCAAAGAATGAAACCCACCTTATGAAATTAGGCTTATCTACGATAACAGGGGACGGTCCTGACATACGTAATAATTACATTTTTGGAATCCCATCTATCTAATCCTTTCCAATACCATGCGCCAAACACCCCTTTACTGTATTCATTTACATGGTGCAAGCCACCTTGCGTACGTTTCAGATGTCTAATGCACTTGCCAGGTTGGCTCGTGGGCGGCATGCGAGGCCGGCTCTGGTAATCAGGCCTTCAAATCTTGACCGATAATCAAGAGGGGCCCTATTACAAGCCAATGCTCGACCGGTATTGAGATGCGCCAAAACCAGTGCATATCGAGAGAGCCGATTGCCTACTGCTGAGTAAACTGTGGGGTCCGCCATCATGTATGCATCTTATCTGATCCGTTTGTCTGATCATTTTAGAGCATGAGTCCAAAATTCAAGCATATCAAAAGCTCAAGTGGACCACATTAGAGGAAAAAGTGGGAATTGAATACCTACAATTGAAAACTTCCTAGCGCCACACAAATTTTGGATCAAGCTGATATTTGTATTTTTCTTTCATCCATGTCTTTGTGACCTTATGAAGAGGTTAGATGACAAATTAACATCAATATGGCCCTATTTTCCTTTCATCCATGTCTCTGTGACCTTATGAAGATGTTAGATGACAAATAAACATCAATATGGCCGTATTTTCCTTCCATCCATGTCTCTATGACCTTATGAAGAGGTTAGATGACAAATAAACTTCAATATGGCCCCAAGGAAGCTTTCAACTGTGAATATATCCCCTCTATGTCCTGTGGTGTAGTCCAATTCAGATTTGGATATGCTTCAATTTTGGGCACGTGACTGTTACCGTGAAGTTTGTAAAATGTGGGTAGATATTGGCATGGATCGATCTCGGCCCAGCCAAGCCCAGGCTCACCTCATCCGACCGAACATGGAATTGCCTCCAAGAAATTCTCCCTAGGGCCGTACATGAACCGAGTTAGCTTGGTTAACTTACTTGGCCCAAAATTCAGTTCAAGCTGAGTCAAGCTTATTTTTTTATAGCTCAAAAGAAGCAAGATAGAGCTTACTCCACTCGAATGTTGAGTTCACTTAATATAAATATTTATGTATTGGGAAAAGGTTCTATAACTCCAGTGGGCCATACCATATAAAATCATGTGAAGACATGCCTACAACATATAAAAGCACTTGGTGGGGCCCACCTGAAATTTTGATGCGTCTGAAACTTGGTCTTGACCCCTCATCTAAGTGAGACACACATAATGGATGAGCTGGATTTGTGAACTACATCTCGGCGGGCCCAAAAAATGATTATGAATGTTTTAATGGAGGGTAAACCCTCTCAACTTTTGTATGTGGTGTGGCCGTGGCCCACACAAGTCATAGATTGACTTGATTTTTAAGCCCTAGGCCCACTATCGAATGGTGCATCTGACTGATGGGGTAGATGTTCGACATACATCATGGTGGGCCCACACAGCCGTACGAAACCTTTTCCCTTCTATATTTAAATAAATTATATATTATATATATTAAAAACCTTAAAACCTAAACTCAACACAACTCAACTCTTGTAGGCTCCAACTCGAAAGATCGAGCTTGAACTCAGCTTGAGGTAGCCCAAGCTGTCACTGAGTTGAGCCGTGCTGACCAATCAGGCATGAAAACCAAGCTGAGCTGAGGTCGAGCTGAGGTAGCCTGCTGGCTGAACGGAGCTGGGCCAAGCTCCACTCGGTTTGACTCATGCACAGCTCCTCAATAGGATAATGCTGACCTTTTGATTCTGTGGCCTACAAATATAGACGGTTGGGAAGAGCGTATAGCAACTGCACAAATTCTTCCGTAAGACGTCCCAAGTCTGATGACACGACCTTCCAATGTGAGAAAGCAGTAGGGAATGGTCTATATACATGAATGTAACGGACCAACGGTCTGGATCACCTGCTCATCGACGCTGAAAACTTGTACTACTGTGCAAAGCCTGCAGTCGCGATCCACCATCAGACCATCCTAGCCACCTGATCAGTTGCCACTAACAACAAGCAAATCTTAGATTTGGCAATTCTAATCCACTGCTGTTCGTTTGAAGAATGTGGTCAAGGTGGGTACACCATTTTAATGGTCTTATATCAATGAAAACAAGCGGGCAGTGGATCAGAGATGAGGAAACACCACATAATTCAAACCAGTAGCTCAAAAAGGATTCACCACCCATCCCTGCCAGATGCAACCGTCGGATCAAATCCGATCATGATACCCCGAGTCAGCTCAGCCCAACTCGACCCCAAGTCACAACTTGACTTGGACCAAACGAGACGAGTCTGAAAGGCTCAACACTCCCAACTGATAGGGCAGCTCCTGAAAGGGTAGTAGCTCCATGCTCACTGGCTTGAACCGGTAAATAGCCGGATTTCGGTGGTTTGAACCGCTCCACAGCCTGACTTTTGGGCTCCCAACAAGCATCCACAAAAGGTCCATTGATTGAAAGTTCAGGAGGCATAAGTCTACATTAGATGGTCATAATGTGGGTTGGCTCCATGGCTCAGTCGTAGACAGATTATGTTTCAACAATGAGATCATGGGCTCAAGTGCTCATGTGATGTGGGTGTATGTGGGTGTGGGTGTGGGTGTGTATATAAAAAAAATAAAAATAAAAAATAATGTGGCCCCACCCAAGGTGGTGGATGATTTTTAAAAAAAGTAATTTGGACAAATGAGCAGCCAGTTAAAGGGGTTCTGTAGGCCCCGAATCCAAAAATATTTCCCCTTCTCAGTCCAAAGAAACCTGAATTACAAATGATCAAACATGATTAGAAGTAAGATCAAGAAGGCCATGCAAGGTTACCTGAGGTCTCCCCACGGCAATCAGATGTTGCAGACAATCGAATTGAGTTGCAAACAACTAGTCCAATTAGGCGGAAGGAACAACCGAATTTTCTTTTTTTTAGAGGTACAAATAGATTGTAATTAACTTCCTATGCATTCATGTTTTGGGACTCGAGCTCCAAATCACAGATTGTGTTAGATGAGCCACAAAAGAACACAACTGCATTTAGGAGGCTACTCCTTTTGATTGGACTGAATGTTCAGATGTTGGCAATTCAATCCACCTTGGCATCCAAACACAGCCTATGAGATTTCAAACCTCTTGAAGGGATAAAGAGCCTCAGATGAAAGTCTCCAATCAAGTCAAAAGGCCTGGGGCCGTTTGTAGCACCTTGGGACCTTACGCCATCACATTGTGGTCACTTTTCCCCACCCAATGAGAGATGAGAAATCTGGTTTTCCTCACTTTCACACGCCAAGACCTGCATAAACAACACAATCCAAACTGCGTACTAAAATGGTGTTTGAATTGGCAACAGATCACATGGTCTTGCACAAACAAGATTCTGTAGATATGGAGCCTATGGTTGAGTGATCCAAACCATCAATCTAATGGTCTGCGTCATGGATACCAGATCCCAGAAACCTATGGAAGATCCTAACCCTTTTGGTCTCTCTTTGCCATTGACTGTGGACAACTGTCTACGTGTTAGGAATGTAAGGGTTGGGACAGTCTGATCTGGGAGATTTCCATGGCATTGCTTACCACTATTGAGTGCTGTTACATCAGTGGTTCGGATCACAAAACTGTGGGACTGTGCCGTCGCCGTCTCCTAGCTATTTGGGTTTTAAGATGGGGAAGGGGAAAAAAAAAAAAAAAAGGCTTATACCCAACGAGCAAGGATGCAGTGTTAAATGCACATAGGTTGGCTATCAGGCATTCAAGCTTGATGGATGCGGCACACATGTACAAGATCTTGATCATTTATCTATATGACCCTACCATGGCTAGGCCACATACCAAAAATCGGTCAGATGATGAAGGAATTTCTTCCCTTTGAGCGTAAACCTGGTTGGGATTTTTTCCCCCTCATCACTCACTTGTGATCCTCAAAGCTCATTCAATTAGTAGCAAGGATCGCCCAATGTGTGCGATTTTTGAGCCATGGCCCATCCACAATAAAGACCCATAAGATGAACAGACCAGATTTTGTACTTGCATGCCACACATACGGAGTTTTGAGAGACTGATGACTAACCTGGATGTCTTAACTGATAGCACTGTATCCTTTCTCCATTCGAAGGAAAACAAGCTCATGCTTATTCTAACATGTCTCGATTTGCATTGAAAGAAGAGAAATGCTCCAGTGCTCCTAGTTGCATTGGGACACTTGGACGGTCCAGTGCATTGATCTAGACTGTTCATTCAGTCCAACTCACAATTCATGGGCTACCATACAAACATTAAAACAATCTGAGAAATATTAACCATTTGACAATGGCCCTTAATATACATGGTCAATATCATTTGCACAAAAATAGGTCCAATGTACAATTTGATCCATCTTTTTGGTAGGACCAGTGATGGATTGCCTATGATTCTAATGAATCACTTTTGTCAGGCCACTGTAACTATCTCATCCACGGCTAGGAAAAAGAAAGGCTATAGAAAATATGGCCAAACTACAGATGGATTGGATCATCTGATCAGTGTAATTGTTGCATGGTAGCGCATGAAATGTGTTATAAACTTAATAGACTGTTTGGCTGGATCAATCAGACTGTCCAATTGAATGGATGCGAATAGAAGCACCATAACTTATAGTGCTCTGAGAGCATCTCATTTGAAAGAAATAGATTGAAGTGTAGGAATGTTCAAGTGTTCACAAGTGCACGAGCAATGAAAGAATCGGTGTATGTCGAGTATGGTTTGGAAAGGTGTGTTGATGCACATGCAAAGCTCCAAGAAAGTAAGCCTATTTGAGTATCATTCTAAAAAACTAATGTCCACATTTCATAAATCTCCTAGTCTCCATAAGTGGGGTCCATTTGCAATGATTCAAACCCTCGATATGATATGCCCCACCATAGATGCACCTACACCATAAAAATCCAAGATTAGAAGATCCTAGACATGGAATCCCTGGCCTATTTCTGATCGAATGTGGACCGTTGCTGATGCTGGACTGTACAATCTGATACTTCCAGCAAGAAATATATTGAAGGGTTGGCACCAGGCTAGCCGCAAATCTTAATTTGTTTGGGTCTAAAATTCCCAAATCAGATATGGTTCAGTGTACCCCACTGCTGGTCGATGCGATACAAGGCCCTGATTTGTGGTCAGGTTGGACTGTAGGGCCCAAAAACCCAATGCATTAGCAGTCCAGTTGACCTGTTTGGCCCACAGAGTCAATCAGGATTCAGAAGGTTAGATTCACATAGAAGTTGGCTGCAGGGCCCAAAAGTTCAACTATGCAGTCACTCATCAGGGATTTTAAACAAACAGTGTAAGAGGAAATGGGGATTCCTGTAAAAACCATACAGCCCTACAGCCATACAGCTGGTGTATAGGGAATCTGAACTTTTATTTTCAGATTTTAGTTGATCTATTTATTGCAAGTGGAGAAAGCTTAGGAAAGGACTTGATGGGGCCAACAAACTTTCAGATTAGACTTTTATTCTAAGTAGGAGACTATATAACTTGTATATAGCTGTGAAGCCACAGGTATGGCTTTATTATGGAATTATTATTGTTAACTAAAACAGTAAAATCAATTAATGTTTTTCAATGATTTGTTACATTTTGCTATTTTTCACTAAACATTAGTTAATGATTTCAATGATTTTAGTGAATAATATGAGCAACAATATTAAATAACTTGGGTTGCTATTTTTTTATATTCATATCTACTCTTTGCCCTCCTTTTGAACAGCTACGCTACACAATATGGAGCTTATGCCTCACCCTTTAGTGGGTGAACCCTACACTATTTGCTATTTGTTATTTAAAACACTGTTTTTGGCATCTTGACCAACTCGAGTGGGCCCCAACCTTATATCTTCAATCTTCATCACACAAGTTGAAAGTCGTCAGCATGCTCTGATTACTAATAATGGCAATACTCAAGAGGGCCATGCAAGATAATGATCCTAAGGGGAATGGAGAGGAGAAATGTCAAGAAGGGATTGCAACAGCATCTCTTATTAAGACTCTGTTGATAAAGGTTACTCTGAAGCTGTGCATCATAAGAATCTTAAACACTGAGGATCCACCATGGGAAGAAGAAAGGAGAAAGTCACTGAGCCTTCCAAGTATTTATCTATATTTACAGTTCTTTGACTTAATTTCTCGTTGAATCTTGGGTTGATTGGAGACAAATAGGAGTTTCTAGATATGGAATTAGTCATCGAAAGTCATATATCTTCAAATCTTTATGGTTCTAATTCAACTTCCTTAGTGCTACATCAATTGCAGCAGGTTCTTTCTTAACCGTCTATTTGCTTCGCTGGCCAACAAAGTGTTTTCCCATCTAGGAGAATTTTGGTGCACTACGCAATGTATGAGACCCCATCAGTGAAATATGGATATTTCAATCAGGCAAGACCCATTTTCTCACCAGAGAGAGAGAGAGAGAGAGAGAGAGAGAAGATTCTTCAAAGATTCAAGTTGAGTAGCTAGGGGACCTGAAACCTAGAAACCACTGGAGGAGGAATGCTAACCACACTTGCTTATTGGAAATGGACATGGGCTTTCTTAGCAACATTCCAACGTGACAAACATGTGCAGGATACAGGCCAATTGTCAGGTAGTGGCCGTTGTGAGTCGTCCTTGGACAAAATATCAGGCCCTGTATGCTCACCAGCCGGGTAAGGCTTGTATACGAACTGATGGTTAGAAAAATTGCCCAGATCTGCACAAGTGCCGGAATCTGTACTGAGAAGCACTGATGTCCATCTCACACGAGCATTTCACATTCCTCCAGGAAAACTATGTTCTCTTATTTTCCCCACTTTCTCTTTTCATTGTTACAATCAGATTAGTGACAGACAAGGTGACTCAAAAAATTCACTGAATCTGATTCTTCTGGCAATCAACGTGCCAGCCAACGCAACATTTTCCAATACTAGTCGAATAGTAAAAGCTAAATTTTCAAATCTAAATTCACCCTATCTCTGGCTTCAACTTCATCTCATCCAATTTCAGACAAAATAAAACTCCCAGCCCTTAGTAACTTCATTGATCACAATAAATGGCAAACTCGGAAAGAAATAACAAGCATTAAATGAAAACTGAGATATAAAGAACAACAAATATGATGAGTTTCGGTGTCCATTTGCATAAGTAAACCTCTGCATTGGATATTCATAATACTACAATGAAATGGTAGATAGTGAAAATTAACTCATAATAATCTAACTCAATTAGCTACTAACTAAAAAGTTCACCTAATTAAACGCAGTCAGGCGACTCCAAAACTCCGTAGCTTGTCACAGTTGGGTGTGGGATAATTTCTAGACCACTGACGCCTTTGCATTTCCATGTGACAGTAGCGCCCAAGCATGCTTTTGTAGTCCCTCACTATATGGTACTCGAGATTTGCTCTGGAAGGACTTCCTTCCGGGAATTGCCGATCAAAATCAGACGACTTGACATAAAATTCTACCCCATATTTGTCGGTTACCTTCGGGATCTGATAGGAATACGTCTTTTGCAAGGCATAGTCTGGCTCAGAGAAGGGCAGATATGCTATTAGGAAGATAACCAAGATAGGCAGTATCTGAAGCAACATCATTACATTGAACCCTCCACCATGGGCATTCCCCCTTTGCTGACTGGCCATTCCTCTAGCTGCCCTATAAACATGGGCAGATCGAAACACATCCGGCTGCGAACCAAAGAAGAAAGACCTGAAAATCTCATCCGGGTCGAAATTCTCATCAAACATATCATGTGTGGTCCTTCTCCTCCTCCTGACATTGTGCTGCTGGTTGTATTCGAATTCTTCGACCAAACCTGTCTGATCATATTGCCTCCTTGACTCTTCATCACTCAAACACTTGAAAGCCTTAGAAACCATCTTGAATGCCTCTTCTGAACCTGGGGCCTTGTTCTTGTCAGGGTGGACCTTAAGAGATAGCTTCCTGTAAGCCTTCCTGATCTCCTCGATGGAGCAGCTCCTCTCTACACCGAGAATCACATAGTAATCCTTGTTTTTCTTGATTTCCCGAATCAGCTTAACATGCTCTTCAGTATAATTCCGATCCCCATTCGACACATCAGCAACTTTCCGAGGAATCGGCTCTCTTGGATTTTGACCTACAGGCCTCTCCTCAGTAGCTGAGGTGGAGGCAGTAGAATCTAATGTCCCACACGCCGCTAAAAGCTCATCAACTGATAGGTTACAGTCCAGACGTTGAGCAATTCTAATGAATTTCAATGCACGTTGCTTGTTGCCGGATGCAATAGCCGCTTCGGCAATTCGGATGCATCTCAAAGCTTCATCTTTGTTACTGTCCATGGTCAATCCACCTCCTTTCACTCCCAATCGATCGATCAATCAAATTTTCAATGGTTATACCCCATCCACGTAAATTCCATGTGAACCCAAATCACATGAATTTCCAAATAATCTCAAATGCCCAAGTTCCAAAAACAAAACCCCAAAGAAATTCAGATTTCACGCGTCCAAACACCACATCCAAATTTCTCAACAACTGGATCTAAGTAGAGCACCAGAAAGTCCTAAAATATCTCACGCGAATAACCCACAAAGGAAATCTCAACACTCAACTGATCAGTAAATCAATTAATCAAATTTTCAGCATAAACAGCCAATCACCACAAATTTCCATACAAACCCACATCAACATGAATTATCAGACAATCTCAAAACATCAGACTTTCCCACAATCATCGGAGGAAATAAAAATCCCAATTTTTCTCTCTTCCAAGATCCGCAAATTACACAAATCCTACAAAATCCGAAATGCGAAATAGGATGTCCACCGATCGAAAATCCGAAAACACTATCAAATCATAGAGAACAATCATATAAATCCCAAAATCCAAAAAAAAAATGGAGAGCGATTAGGGTTGTTTCATCGAACCCGGGCATCAAACCACGTGAATTTCAACAAATCTCAAGCAAAATTCGACTGCCAAACCCTGAAAAACTGCAGAGATTGCGATTCCTGCATAAAATGAGATTTTTAGGGCTTACCTGGCATTCGGAAAAGGGTAAGAACCCTGAGAAACTGTGGAGAAATGGCTCGGAAAGAGGAGAAAACAAGTATATTTGGTAGGGGAGCTATTTGATACTCTCGCGGAGCCCTTGATACGCAGTCAGTCAGAAAGTGTATACGTAGCATTAATTAACTTGATTTTACCGATTAAAGTCGTTGGTGCGTCTGTTTCTGACTCGCGATCCTGAAATCGATTTGGTTGGATAATCCTAGCCTCTCATTTGGGGAAAAATTGGATGTTTTCATTTCTAACCGTCCAATAAATGTCCACCGACTGGATAGGCAGACAGTCAAATAAGCCTGACTCTTGGGGCACGATGTATTTAAACGGGGTCCTGTATTTAACTCGCTTGTATGCCGCGTGTACTATTTTAAAGTAATTGACAAGGGACGCGGATTGCGTCCTACCCCCGCCCGGACGGTAATCCGTCCGGGCAGGGCTCTATGGTGCCCAACGTGATGTAAATGTTTTATCCACGTCGTTCATCTCTTTTCTCATATCATTTTAAGGTACTATAAAAAAACTGAGGCAGGTCCGCAGCTCCAATGGACCACAAAGTGGGGATTGAACGCTCACCATTAAAAAGTTCATGGGAGCTGGAGAAGTTTCGGATCAAGCTTATATTTGTGCTTTCACTTCATCCACGTCTACATGGACTTATTAAGAGGTTGGATGGTTAAAAAAATATTACAGTGGCCCCTAGAAAGGCTTCAACGGTGGGTGTCATTATCACTGCAGCTTCCTTTGGTGTGGTCCAATGGAGCTGTGAGCCTACCTCATTTTTAGGATGATAACTTATAACTGTCTGATAGAAGTGATGAACGGTGTGGATAAAATACTTACATCTCGTTAGCCTCACGGAGCTCTGCCCGGACGGATTACTAGGACGCGATCTGCATCCATTGCCAAGTTCCTGTGTATCATCCATCACACTCATCTACCGTACACGTGGTGTGCGTGTAGGTCGGCTCACATAGTACAATGATGTGGAAACGGATTGGCTACTCCCCTGCCACCAGCCTGGTGGTTGATGGCCGGTGCTCCGTGGGCCCCACTATGATGTATGTGTTTCATCCATGCCGATCATCCATTTTTACAGATCCTTTTATGACTTAATCCCAAAAATGAGAGGGATATAAATCTCAGGTAGACCACACAACAGGAAAACAATAGTGAGAGGATATCCACCATTAAAATCCTCCTAAGACACCTTGTACTGTTTATTTGACATCCAATCTGTTGATTAGATCATTCAGACCTCGGTGAAGGGAAAAAAACAAAGATCGGCTTGATCTAAAACTTTTATGGCCCCAAAAAGTTTTTAATGATTAACGTTCATTCAGCATTGTTTCCCGTAACATGGTCCAGTTGAGATTTGGATATACCTCGTTTTTAATGTCATACCCTAAAATGATATAGACAAATATATGGACGGCATGGATGAAACATATACACATGGTGGGCACACAGAGCACCAACCACTGGCCATTGGCTGGTGGCAGGGGGAGTAGCCACTAGGGCTGTACATGAACCGAGTTAGCTCAATTAGCTCGTTGGACTTGACTCGAAAAGGCTCGATTCTACTCGGTTTGAAGCTGAGTTTGAGCCGAGTCAAGCTGAATTTTTTAGCTCGAAAAATTTTCAAACCGAGTTTGAGCTTGCCCGAGCTTGACTCGGCTCAAATCAAACCCCAACTTGAATTGAACCAATTCAATGACTCGGTTACTTTAATATTAATATTGCTCACCAAGTGTTTGATGAAATGACCCAACGAAGCGTCAGCTGGTAGTAAGGAAGGTATATATATGAAACAAGTACCATTTTTTCTTGATTTTGATGTTGCCTACAAGGTGTTTGATGAAATACCTGTAAACAGCTTCTGTTGTTTTATATACAGTAAGAAGTAAGAAGTAAGAAATTGAAAGTGCACTCCATGTACTTGTGAAAATGCCACACAGGCTCGATCTTGGCTCAAATTGGCCCGAGCTGCTGACCGAACCGAGCTGAGTTGGTCAATCAAGCTTGAGGACTGAGCTGAGCTGAGTTCTAGCTAAGGTCAACTAGTGGTCGAGCCGAGTCAAGCTGTGCCAAGCTCGACTTGGTTCAACTCGTGTACACCTCTAGTAGCCAATCCATTTCCCAATAATGCATCCACGAAAATGTCGTGGGACGCGACTTGCCTGTGCCCCCGGCCACAGGAAGCTCTTGTGGTTCGAAGCTATGTGGGGCACATGGAGATGCTCGTGATAAACTCACTTTGTCCATCTATTTCCCAAGACCACAATAGGTCAGAAATTCAAAGTTAAGTATATACAAAAGTTAGGTCGGGCGCACCACATGAAATAACAGGGATTAAATGGCTACCGTTGGGAACTTCGTGGGGGGCTGCATAAGTTTTGTATCAAGATTATATTTGTACTTGTAGTTTATCTTAGTGGTAATAACCCTATGAACGGTTTGGATGGTATATAAATATCATGGTCGACTTAGGAAAATTTCAACTATGGACATTTCCTTTCTAATCGTTTCATCTGGTGTGGCCCACTCGAGTTATGTATCTTTCAAATTTTTAGACTTCAATCCTATTATAGTCTTAAAAAAATTTGATGAATGGAGAGGATTTAACACAGGTATCTTTATGGGCCCTACATAGCTTCTCATCGTATGAGTGTAATGTGCATATGACCTTATAGGTCAGTGGAATACTCACAATAATTTCAACATGAGGTTATGCCTTTTTATCAATTTCTTAACCCTCGAATTGAAGCCTAACCCGTCACTATACAGACAGAGTGCATGAATATGCATACAAACGAGAATATGAAACTAAAATAAGTTTTGACATCAGTCTCCATAATAAGTTTGACGTCAGATTTATGAACGGTGTTCAATCAGAGAAAATGATACATTTCATTAGCCGCACACTACGTAGATAAAGATTGGAAAGTCTATAAGAGAATTTTAAACTTCCGCCACCTTCATCGTTATACTGGTTTATTTATTTCGGATTGCATCTATAGTTGTTTACAAGACTGGGGCATTGAGAATAAAATTTTTGCAATAACTTTAGTTAATGCGTAAATAAATGACAGTATAATTTCATGTTCAGGTAATCGATTCAAGGCAACCGGAAATTTATTTGTTTATGGCAAAATATTTTAGGTCAGTTGTTGTGCCCACATTTTAAACTTGGTTATACAAGAATGGCCGAAAACAATTGACCACACTATAAAGAACATAAGAGAAAGTGTAAAATACATAAGAGGCTCGCCTTCGAAATAAAATATATGGACTAATATCATCCAACATTTGAGTGTTCCATATCAAATAACGTTGAAGTTATATATATGTACACGTTAGAATTCGACTTATGAAATGTTAGATACGGCAATGGAATTGGAGGTTACATTTTTCTTAATATGCAGCGCATGACAGAACATATTCTTAGTTGTCGAGTGTAAATGATTGGACCAAAGCAAAACAAGTTCATAACTTTTTTAAAGTTTTTTACGACTGCACGAAAATTTTTCTAAAAATAAGTATTTAACTATGAATTTTTTTATTCCATCTCTTTTGAAGATTAATGATGTCCTATAAAAAAATGTCAATGTAGGTCCAGATTTTATACAACATATGACAATTGGTATGCAGATGAAGTTTGAAAAGTATTGAATGTCATTTGTTGATGACCTTAACAGTTGTCATTGATCATCGTTGTAGCATAGGCTTAATCAAATTTATTTCTATGGAGATTTATTCTGCTGAAAGAGGGTAACAGGGACCTCTAACAGCCTTGAATTTTAGTGCACTTAGAACTAAAAATGAATAGCTAAATATTTTTATTTTTAATTAATAAATAAAAATAAGTTAATAGTTGGGTTGGTAAAAATATTATTCGTTGAGAAAGAGGTCGAGGGATTGACTCTTGCCATTATGACTCTTGATTACATATGAAGTCAGATAATTGATTGTTTTTATTTTTTGCTATTTTATTAATTTCTTCTCGATCTATGCAACAAATGGTGTGGATCATCTACGTGATATCTGTATAGGTGTGTAGAGAAATTTTAACAAATAGATAATTGTAATTTCATATATGGGTAATAGTATATTATGAAAATATTTAATTACTTACATCTGACTGTGTTAAGATAGATTTGAATGAGTTATTTGATCATAAGCGTCAAAAGATATCAATGCCTTAAATTTCAGATCAATCTGATAAGTAAATGGACCATTTTTATCAGATTTAACCATTAGAATCAATTATACCTTAGATTTTTAAATAGTGATCGGACATATCAAATTAGATCCCCACTACGTATGCTTATTTTGAAATAAATATAAATTGTTATATAGGGAGTATGAGTATATTTAACCGGTTGATGGGTCATGATGATAGAAGGTTAAAATCTTACCTATTATACTTTGAATCAGTTATTTTTTTAAAACATGAATGGTCTAGATCTAAGCGATCTATTGACTCATTCTCAAACTGATATTTTATTATGTCAATTGACGACTTAGATCTATCCCATACAATCAATAGATCATCGGATGTATTGGATCTGATCTACGTCATCTATGTCAATTCTCGAATATATCTAAAACCTCATATGGAATTATAGATGGGTTTGATCGTCTAATGGGTCACACTAATGGTAAGAATGATTGTTATTAAAAAAAATGTGGATCTTAAATGGTTTAGATTTAGAAATTCATTAGTCGTTCCCTCAATCGATCACGTATGAGCTAATGAATGGTTCAAATCTGACCATATGACCAATTCTCATGCCCCGAAATTCGAGTATTCGAGTGGAGTAACTCATACCTGAATCTCAAGCCTGTGAGGTACAAAATTTATTTTTATTTAAGTCTATATAACTATTTTCATTCGTAATATACCAAGATTTCTCGTGACATCATTTACATCAATTAATCACGAACCATGACTAAATAAAATCAAGTCGACTCCAATGCATCGTTCTTTCACAAAAACAAAATCGAGTAAAAGGAAATGTATAATCTATTAAGTTTAGATTAAAACTAAAACTAAAGCAATCCCTAATACTGAGTATGACTTTGGCCCATCAATAATGGCATGTCTCCTCGAAGTATTCATACCCGGTATATGAAATAGTTTAAGTACACTGAGTACGACAACTAAATAGGATCACTTCCATCCCAACCGAAATTCGTACCTTATTATCATAACACAACGTCATAATAATAAATTAAAAATCAACATTTAATGAGACTAAATATTCAAAAAAAATTCAAAATTAAAGAAAATGATTTCATAAATAATTGAATTAAAAATGCATTACTCTGTAATTAACTTGAAAAATATATATACCTTGATGATCTTTTAGGGAATGACCATGAGCAGAGCACCACGTGATATCTTTTAGGGAACGGCCCTTGTCAGAGCACCACGTGATATCTTTTAGAAGTCAATTCAGGGTAGTGCACCCGTGTATATCTTTTAGGGAATTACTCAGGACAGATCACATGTGCCGATTTTTGGGAGTGACCCTGGGCAGAGCACCTGCATATCTTTTAAGAAATTACTCAAGGCGGAACACTCGTACCGATTTTTCGGGAATGATCCCAGATAGAGCACCCGTGTGTGTATCTTTTAGGAAATTACCCAGGACAAAGCACTCATGTCAACTTTCGAAAATGATCCTGGGCAGAGCATCCGTGTGTATATCTTATAGGGAATTACCCAAGCCAAAGCAATCGTGTTGATCTTTCGGGAATGGACTCCGAGCAGAGCACCCGTATGTGTATCTTTTAAGGAATTACTAAGGGCAAAGCACTCATGTCGATCTTTCAAAAGTAACCTTGGACAAAACACCCACATCAAGATATTTTAGTCATACACTCTAAAATTTCATAAATTTTATATACCAAATATAAATAACTACAACTACATTACATCAATAACGTATTCTCCCAAAAATTGGCATACCACATATGTAATGGTCTATATCTTTATGGAGAAACAACTACAACAACGATAATATGAAATTTGAATTTATAAATAAAATATAACTATTTGATGGTAACTAAAAAAAGGCATACACTATAAAGGAAAAATAAACATAATATATTTGTGTATAAGTAATCATCAATCTAATATGTACTTTATCTGATAACACAAAAAAGAATTCATGAATTTATAAATAAAAATAATAACTATTTGATGGTAATTCAATAAGGCACATATTAGAAGCGAAGAACAAACATAATATATTCAAGGCTTTTATGCACAAGTAGTCATCAATCTGGTGTGTACATTATTTAACAATACATCCACACGAAAGGATTCGATGTAAATCTAACAAGTCTATACAATGCACCATCAGTTATCGGCGTATACAGTTGGTTTAACAACAATTAATTATTAAAGAATTCATATATACACCAAAAAAATATAATGTTATACATATACAGTCGAAGTACTTCAATGTGTACAATGGTTTCGACATTTATGCATGTCAACCAAAAGTACATGCATTTTTATGTTTGTCAACTTGCAAGTTGAACATCATTTCATGTTTATGATATTTATTTATAAATCTTGGTGTGGGGTGTGGATTAGTGTAACGCCCTAAAAATCGAGGGTCGAGCAAAGGCTCAACTCCTGAGATCTGTCACATCACTTATGCAACATAGATAATGATGATTAAATGTTGTCCGTATTAGTGCATTAAACATGAATGAGATTACTTTAAATCAGCATATCATACTCCAGAGATGATTAAATTAAGCAAGCGGAAGACTGTGATAAATATATAAAGTATATAAGTGGTTATAAACCCCCAGATTATGATCTTGTCACCAGGCTGAATATATACATGTGATAGCTGCATATAAGAGAACTCCTCCTCATCGTCTAGAAGTCAGGCTCCGCTTCGTAAGCCTCGTCATCATCTGTAACTAAAATAGAGTCTGGTTTCTGTTTTAAAACACCATCCCAGAGTGGGAGTGAGTGATCAACTCAGTGGTACTATAAGGCAAAGGTTAACATGTTATCAATTCAGTCAAGCAGTAATGATAAAGCAATACAATAAACATTCTCTAACTACTCTGGTTAATGCAAGGATGATATGTGATCATGGTGCATGCCCTCACCTGCACTCTCTCAGTGACACCATCTTACGGTCGCACATGTTACTCCCACTGTGCCTGCATCGCCTAAGCACATGCAGTGCGGTGCATGATCGTATTAGCCGAGTACTTGATTAAGCCTATTCATACGGAAGATTTGAAAAGCTAAGGTACCTCCCTTTATATCACTTACCCAAACGATAATCCATCTAAGGTCGTCAATCCTAGTTAATCATATACGATAGACAAGTTATAGGGCAACATCACCCCTAATTTAAAAACAGTGGATAGGCAAGTTCAGTCGCTACGGGAGGCTCGTCACCTCAACGTAGACCTAGTTTATACTCGAGGTCACTATGGAAAGGCTCGTCACCTTTGCGTAGGCCGACAACTCAAATACAATGTTCCATACCACCGTATTCAGCTCACAAGTTTGGGTTACTCACTGGACACAATGGGGATGCTCGTCACCCCAGTGTAGGTCGACAGCTTGACCACGGTATCACATACCACCACGTCCGGCTCATGAGTCTTAGCAGATCGTGGTACCATGGTTGAAACGGGCATTACATTGGTAAGTGGTACCTTAAATTCAAGTAGTAGCGTCTATACATGGTAAACACACAATAGACCAATCAGGTTATTTGACAAGTTCAATTAGTACGAGCGCACGCTAAATTAATCAACATGGAGCGCATACGCACTCCTCGTGGCCTAACCACTGCCGATAATCACCGTACGACTCGGATTCATCGAACGTATCCGTTGTGGCAAAACTAGTTCGGCCACTTGATCGGAAACCGTTACCGATTGCCTGGATTATGTATTAGTCCCAGTCATACTCAAATATAATAGGCATCCATATGTGATAGTCAAAACAGCATTTAACAAACAATTCAAATATAAATCTCATTTGAGCATTTTAGCAAACACATAGTGAACATATTATCATACATATGTATTTCGTACATAAATCACGTAGTTGAATTTAAATTACATGAAGGAATCTATTCATATAACTAAGGTAGTTGAAAATCTTATCTCAACACCCTTATTAAATGCATTTCATCAACAATTACTCATTTAGACATTTTATCAAACACTTAGACTACACATTTCAACATACATGAAATAATTTAGTTAAAACATATATTATGGTAAATCCTTTCACAAAGGAGCTGTCATACATATAACAGTCACCTATTCTAGATTAATAGTCATGGCAAACACAAGTCATGATTTTACTTTTATTTAAACATTTTAACAAATACATGGAATGCATTGTATTTCAACATAGTTCATATATGTGTAATACATGGAAAATGTCGTATTTAAGTATATGTGGCAGCAATCAAGTCAGTCATAAATCATTAACTGATATTGAAAGCCTTGAAAACCATAACCTAGACATTTATAGTCAGCACCTTTCATTGGTTTGCTCGTTACGAACTCGGTTCGTACACAATGTCTCCGTCTACAGCACAACAGTTACCTAAACATTAAAATAGGTTAGCTATTTCACCGATTCCTCTATTTGAATTCTTAAAATGATATTAGGGTTAGGATTTCTTACCCAAATCGAAATTAGAATCGACGGTGTAGCGATGGTGGGGTGGTGATTCAACACGAGGAGCAGTGGGAATGAATCCCAGTAACGATCTCTTGAACTCTCTCTCTCTTCTCCTCACTCTTTTCTCTCTTCTCTCTCCTAGGGTTAGGAAAATTTGTATGGAATGAGAGGGGTGGTTTAAAGACTATGTATAGGCTCAGAAGTGGTGTAAATGGCCTCAAGGCCATGGTATACTTAGGTTATAGCTAAAAGGCGTCTGTTTCGGGCAAATGAGACTCATCTAAAGGTCCATTGCTCGCATACGATTTGAAGAAAGTTTCCTGACAATGGATCTAAGACAAGTTTAGTGTAACACCTTGAAAATTGGGGGTCAAGCAAAGCTCTACTCCTGAGATCCAGAACATCACTTATGCAACATAGATAATGATGATTAAATGTTGTCCATATTAGTGCACTTAAACATGAGTGAGATTATTCTAAATCAGCATATCATACTCCAGAGTTAATGTAATTAGGCAAGCGGAAGACTGAGATAAATATATAAAGTATATAAGTGTTTCACAACCTCCAGAGTATAAGTATATTACCAGGCTGAATTTTATATGAATGATTCCAAAATTTACAAAATATCTAAGTGTAATTGTCCAACTAATCCATGTAACCCTATAATCCCATCGAATCAGAACAAGGTCTACGAAGGCCCGCCTGATAGCTGAACATAGGAGAATTCCTCCTCATCCATGAAGTCCATTTCAGCTGCATAGACTCCACCATTACCTGCATCTACAATAGAGTTTGGTCGGTATTTTAAAACACCATCCCAGGTGAAAATGAGTAGCTAATTCAGTGGAACTATAAAACAAAGGTTAACATGTTATTAATTTAGTCAAGCAGTAATGATAAAGCAATACAATAAGCATTTCCTAACTATTCTGGTTAATGCAAGGATGATATGTGGTAATGATGCATTCTCTCGCCTGCACTCCCTCAACGACATCATCTCACGGTCACGCATGCTAAACTCCCACTGTGCTCTTCCTCGCCAAAGACACATGTAATGCGGTGCATGGTCGTGTTAGCCAAGTTCTTAATTAGACTTATTCATATAGCAAATTCGGGGAGTTAAGGTACCTCCCTTTATATCACTTACCCAAACAATGATCCATCTAGGGTTGTCAATCCTAGTTAATCACATACGATAGGTAAGTTATAGAGCATCACCCCTAATGAAAGCAGTGAATAGGCAAGTTCAATTTATTATACTCAAGGTCACTCCACCAACGCCCTACCAACTGGAGCGCTATTTTCGAAGGGGGTCCGGATCAGACGGTACACCCCAACCCACGCTGGGACCGCAGCCAGGCTGCGCCGGTGTAGGCTTAGTTTATACTCGAGGTCATTACAGGAAGGCTCGTCACTTTTGGCATAGGTCAATAGCTCGAATACAGTGTCTCATACCACCATATTCGGATCACAAGTTTGGATTGCTCACTGGTCACTACGGAGAGGCTCGTCACCCAGCGTAGGCCGACAGCTCGACCACGGTGTCCCATATCACCATGCCCGGCTCATGAGTTTTAGCAAATCTTGGTGCCATGGTTGAAACGGGTTTGCATTGGTAAGTGATACCTTAGATTCAAGCAGTAGCGTCTATATATGGTAAACACACAATAGGCCAATCGGGTTATTTGACAAGTTTGATTAGTATGAGCGCACGCTAAATTAATTGACATGGAGCACACGAGCACTTCACGTGGCCTAACCACTGTCGACAATCATCGTACGACTTGGATTCATCGAACGTATCCAATGTGGCGAATCTAGTTCGGCCAGTCAACCAGGAACCGTTACCGATTGCCTGGACTACGTAGTAGTTCCAATCATACTCAATTACAATAGATAATCACATGTAATAGTCAAAACAACATTTAACAACCAATTCAAATACAATTCTCATTCAAGCATTTTAACAATCATATTGCGCATGTTATCATACATAAACATTTCATCCATAAATCACGTAATAGTAAGATGGGTTACATGAAGGAAACTGTAACTATAGATAAGGAAATTGAAAATCTTATCTCAACACCCTCATTAAATATATTTCAACATACATTTTCTTGTTCAAACATTTTATCAAACACTTAGACTAAACATTTCAACATACATATAATAAATTAATTATAACATATATTATGGCAAATCCTTTCACCAGGGGATTGTCATACATACAACAAATATGTATTATAGACTAATAGTCAGGACAAGCACAAATCATGATTTCACGCTCATTCAAACAATTTATCAAACACTTAGGCTACCCTTTTACCCAATATATAGACTAGGTTAGTTACAACACTTATCTTAACAAATCCTTACACAGAGAGGTCAGTATGCATAAGACAGCGATGAATCATAGTTTAATAGTCATAGCAAATACAAATCACATTTACATACTCATACAAACATTTCAACAAACACGTGGAACGCATAATATATTCAACATAGTTTACACCTGTATAATTCATGGAAAATGTCATAACTAAGATCATATAGCAGCAATCAAGTCAGACATAAACCATTAGCTGACATTAAAAGCCTTGAAAACTATAACCTAAACGTTTATAGTCCGCACATTTCGTCGGTACGCTTGTTACGAACTCGGTTTATACACTACGCTTTCGTCTACAACACAACAACTACCTAAATCACGAAACGGGTTAGCTATTTCATCGATTCTTCTATTTGGATTCCTAAAATAAAATTAGGGTTATGATTTCTTACCCAAATCAAAATCGAAATAGGTTGAGTAGCGTAATAGAGAGGTGAATCGCCGTGAGGAGTTGTGGAAAATGATCCCAGCAACTATCTCCAAGAATCCTCCTTCATCCTCTCACTTTTCTCTCTTCTCTCTCTCTCTCTCTCTCTCTCTCCTAGGGTTTTTAGGAAATTCGTATGAGAGAGAGAAGAGGTGGTTTAAGGGCCTTATATAGGCTCAAAACTGATGTCAATGGCCCCAGGGCCATAGTATACTTGGGTTATAGCCAAAGGGAGACTGTTTCAGGCCAACGAGACTCATTTGGAGGTCCATTACTCGCATACGGTCTGGAGAAAATTCCCTTACAATGGATCTACGCCAAGTTAATGTTTCGGTCCGATCGAATTAGTGGATCGATCATGGAGGACCCGTTTCAGTTCAACAGTCATCGTCACTTGATCAGGGCCACAAGTATACTGACATGTGTAGGGAAATTTTCCTGATCCATGGATATATTTGGGTTAGGATCTGACGGTCCGAAGTATTCAATTTCATTCGCAAGCAAACGGCCCAATTTACTTAAGTTTCATTTCGCTTTCTAAAGATATTCATGTTTCTTACACACTTTGCGTGGGGCTCAAGTTGTGCGGTTCTGGATACTATTTGGGTTCGATTCCCGTGATGGTTGTCAAGCCCAATAAGGTGGTCATACCCTATAGTTTCGCGGTAATTGGACTTTCGATGCACTGTCCAGGTCCGACACGGAGTTTCAATGTGCTATCGAGAGCAACTGGGTTTTGAGATTGCTCCTAAGTTTTTAAGAAATGTTGAGTTAGTGATTTTAATAGTTTTGGGTCTTGTAGTTTGTATATAAAATGGTTCAAGTCAAATCCATCGATTGTTTAGTTTAGTACTTAATTAAATTCTGCCCTAATTACGACAAAATAAGGTCTTAGGGTAGTTCTATATCCCTTTTTGGTACTTTTAGTTAGCGTATTATTTTAATTATTTTTTCAGTATTTCGTCATTAAGTCTACTTTATCTTTACCAAATTTCATTAAATTTCGTATTGTAGAAAAATTCTAAAAATTCTAGAAATAGCAGCTGTCCGAACTAATAACTCTTAGATAGTTGTCACATCAACCTAGATTCAACTATATTAAAATTTTTATTATATTTTTACTTATTTTTATATGAAACTAGACTTATCAAGCTTTAATCTGAATTTTGAATCACCTAAATCAGATTATAACGAGGGAGATATGACTTTTTGAAGTCAATCAAAAACTGCAGAAAACTGCAGCGAGAGTGCACCGAATTTTCGGTGCACCGGTGATGCCTCGCGGTCGGCGCGATGGCAAGCTGTCCGTTGTCCTGTCTGGTGGTGGTTTCACAGCTCGATGTTTGAAATGGGCATATCTTTCAATCCAGAATGAGTTACATGATGTGTCATATATGAATTTGAGGTAGGAGAAGTTGATCTATCCAAATAACTTATTTATTTTGTGAGATTTCATAAAGTTAATGGTTAAAAACCCATTTTATTTATATATTTACTATTTATAATAAATTTTAGTGTAATTATTGTTCTTCATCATTTAAACTTTAGGATTAGTATTTAATATGAAATCACTTGGAAAATTTTGAAGAATAAGGTGGTAAAAGGTGAGATTTTGAAGGAAATGGGTTAAAAAGGGATTTTAGTCTTTAATTTCATTTCGCTTTCTAAAGATATTCACGTTTCTCACACACTTCGCTCGGGGCTCAAGATGTGCGGTTCTGGATACTATTTGGGCTTGATTCCCACGATGGTTGTCAAGCCCAATAAGGCAGTCATAACCTTATAGTTTCTCGGTAATTGGACTTTCGACGCGCTGTCCAAGTCCAACACGGAGTTTCAATGTGCTACCGAGAGCAACTGGATTTTGAGATTGTTCTTAGGTTTTTAAGAAATGTTGAGTTAGTGATTTTAATGGTTTTGGGTCTTATAGTTTGTATATAAAGTGATTCAAGTCAAATTCATCGATCGTTTAGTTTAGTATTTAATTAAATTTTGCCCTAATTACGACAGAATAAAGTCCTAGGGTAATTCTATGTTCCTTTTTGGCACTTTTAGTTAGCGTATTATTTTAATTATTTTTTAGTAGTTCGTCATCAAGTCTACTTTATCTCCACCAAATTTCATTAGATTTCATTTTGTAGAAAAATTCTAAAAATTTTAGAAGTAACAGTTGTCCGAACTAATAACTCTTAGATAGTTATCACATCAACCTAGATTCAACTTTATTAAAAATTTTATTATATTTTTTCTTATTTTTATATGAAACTAGACTTATCAAGCTTCAATCTGAATTTTGAATCACCTAAATTAGAGTTATAACGAGAGAGATATGACTTTTTAAAGTCGGTCAAAAACTACAGAAAACTGCAACGAGAGTGCACCGAATTTTCAGTGCACCGGCGATGCCTCGCGGTCGGCACGATGACATCGCCGTCCATTGTCCTGTCTGGTGGTGGTTTCACCACCCGATATTTGAAACGGGCATATCTTTCAATCCAGAATGAGTTACATGATGTGCCATATATAAATTTGAGGTAGAAGAAGCTAATCTATCCAAATAATCTATTTATTTTGTGATATTCCATAAAGTTAATGGTCAAAAACCCATTTTATTTATATATTTACTATTTATAGTAAATTTTATTTTAAGTATTGTTCTTCATCATTTAAACTTTAGGATTAGTGTTTAATATGAAAGCACTCAGAAAAGTTTGAAAAATAAGGTGGTAAAAGGTGAAATTTTAAAGGAAATAGGTTAAAAAGGGATTTTAGTCTTTGGGATTGAGTTCTGAGAAGTCAGTAAGGTGTTATGACCCATTGCCCAAGGATAACTAACTCCAAGTTGGAAAAAATCTGGGATGTTACATTAAGATTTCGGTCCGATCGGATCAGTGGATCGATCGTGGAGGACCCGTTTCAGTTCAACGGTCATCGTTATTCAATCAGGGCCATAAATATATTGACATGTGCAGGAAAATTTTTCTGATCCACAGGTAAAGTTTGGTCAGAAACTAACAGTCTGAAACCTTAAATTTCGCCCGCAAGCGAACGGCCCAATTCACTTAAGTTTGAGTTCATTTTATAAAGATATTCACGTTTCTCACACACTTCGCTCCAGGCTCAAGTTGTGCGTTTCTGGATACTATTTGGACTCGATTCTTGTGATGGTTGTCAAGCCCAGTAAGGTGGCCATAACCTTATAGTTTCACAGTCATCGGGCTTTCGACACGCTGTCCAGGTCCGATACGGAGTTTCAATGTGTTCCCGGGAACAACTGGGTTTTGAGATTAATCCTAGATTTTTAAGAAATGTTAAGTTAATGATTCTAATAGTTTTGGGTCTTGCAGTTCGTATAGAAAGTGGTTCGACCTAATTCACTGATTAATTCAGTTTAGTACTTAATTAATTTTTGTCTAATTTCTACAGAATTCGATCCATAGTGATTTCTGCCTGAGGTGATACTCGGGTCTTTGTACGAATTTTTCCGAGATGTTATAATTAGATCACCTACCTGATGCATAACATGTGTCCAGATATGGCTATAACAAAACTCAACGGTTGATGGTCTTGCCGAGGAAGAGAGTACATTCTCTAATGGCGACTTTTTAATCAATGGTTTTTCGACGATTTCACTTCTTTAGGATGATAGAGTTTGATGTATGAAACTTGAGAGGTGAGGAATTAAGGCTTTAACGGAGATTTGTAAGTGGATTCGGAGGTTTGTGGCTTCATGGTTGAGGTGGCGTGCGTGCACAATGCATGTCGCTAATTATTATCATCATTATATTTTTAATTAGATTGACGTTTCGGATAAGAAACAACGGATTCGAAAGAAAAGATGAAAGAAAAAATTTCGGATAAGTCGCATTAGCGTTGTATACATGAAAGTCTCTTACGTGGGTTAGATGCAGGGTTCCGGTGCAGTCCACCATGATCTAGGATGAAAATCCAAGTCATTCATCATTTTTCTCCAGTCGGTGTTGATTATGAGCCCAAAAATGGGACATATCAAGTGATTAGGTGGGTCATGCTGATGGTGTCTAAGCAAGAGCTTTCAATAACTAAGGTTTTGCAGAGATGCGAATCCAGTGATTGGTTTAGATCGACAGTGGGGTCCTCTACTGTAACATCCCAGATTTTCACTGTTTTGGATTTCCAAAAATCATTGAAATTTATTTTTTTTATTAACTTATAATATCACTTAATGACCATTAGCACTCAATATTAGTTCATACTGGGGTGGACCAGTCTAGTTATGATGGGACAAGTACGGGCCGTCAAGCCGGATAGTCCGTTTACACCTAGCATTAGCCCGTGTGGGTTACCTAGCGACCGAGGAGGTTCGAAAAAATCTAAAACTTTAGAAAATCATAGATCTCACTGGGCTTATGGTCCATCGCGGACTACAGACCCAATGGATACCCAGAAGTACCATCTGGCGCTTACCCAATGCGCCCCACCAATGCCAAATTAAAATCTGGCACTGACAAAAGAAACTGAGACTCCGGGCCTTCCACCCGTTGGATTTCTTCCAAATTTACTGTGAAAGTTTAATGTATTTTTCAATGCCTGCCTACCAAATCTGGGCCCCGATCATGGCACGATGACCGTTGATCGCGAATCAGACCCGTACGACCAAACCCCATATCCGATCATCCCCAAATTTTGCGTGGCCCCTCATCGGGCCATGAAGACCCTAACCTATAAGTTTCATGGCCAGAGGACCGCCAGAACCGCTTCAATCACCAAAATGGCCCTCGTAGGGCCACTTAAGGGACGAAATCGCTTACTCAGACCCTATATCCGTTCATCCGTTTAACCCTAAATTTTACATGGGCCCTAATTGGGCCATAAGACACCTACCCACCAAATTTGGCAGCCTGGGGGGGCGTTAGGGCCACCCCAACTTCAATAGGGAGCCCTAGAAGGCTAGTTTGGGAAATTGTGGGAACTTAAGTGATTTGAGTCATCTACTCTTATGCCAAATTGAGGATTTCAGACCGTCGGTTTATGACCAAACCCTACCCATGGATTAAGGATATTTCCCCGCTCACATCCGTATAGCCGCGGCCCCGATCGACCATCGGTGACCGTTGAACAGACCTCTAATCATATCTGTTGATCGGCGCGTCGAAATGGCGGGCCGATTGTGTCCATACGTAGATCATTATTAGGACTAACTATCCTACAGTGTATATCGACTAGTACACCCCATAGGCTAGAAAAACCCTCCCATAGGGTTAGTATAGTAAAGACCCAACACTTGGGGCCAATTGCACCAAAACTGGCACTATATAAGGGGTTTCTTTTGGGCACACCTCTCCCATACGAATTTGCCCTAAAGAAAGGGAAGAGAGAAGAGAGAAAAGGGAGAAGAGAAAGAGGAGAAAGGAGGAGGAAGAGAGAGTGAAGAAGGAGGAGTGTGGACCCTAGATCGAGGTGGGGCCCAAGGAAGCCAATCTTGCATCTTTCCACCTCTTCTCCAAGAAGAAACCTCACCCCACAACCGCTATTTCGTCCGTTGAGCAACTAGGTAAGCTCCATTCCCTATTTTCTTTGAAACTCTTATGATGAGGGAGATTTACTTGGGATTCTAACAAGCAAGTGGTCGCCTTAAGGGATTCCGGCCGATCTACCCCGAAATCCACATATCCTAGGTTGTTTCCAAGCCTCCATCGAATCCAAGGTGCGGACTATTGATCTTAGGTGGCCTAGCACCATTTATAGTATGGGTCTAATGATTTTGGTTGCTTGATTGTGGTATTGAAAAATCTAGAGGAATCTAGGAATGGGTGTTTGTTGAAATTACATGGATTTACATGCTTAACTCTTTGTTGATGTTGATCTTGTCCCTCATATGTTATTTTGGCTTATGATGACTTCATGTTCTTATTTGTGATTGTTTTCCACAATGAGTTACTTCATAGTGCATAGGAATCTTGACTCTTGTGTGTGGTTGATCCCTTGAAATGTTGGAAGTGCCTAGCTTCCTCTCTAACCCACGGCACACACATACACTTGTTTCCACTAATTTATCATGCTTGTTAAGTAATTAGACTTGTATGGTGGAATGTATGCAACATGACATTGGAATGTTGGTTGATAAGCTTGATGTTGGTATGCTATATCTCATCGTCAAACCCTTGGATTGTCGGGAACTCGAGGTTAGACGGTAGTCCCATTGGTTGGACTACCCTAAGACTAACCACGCAAGTCGGACGAGTGCGTATGGGCAGCAGCAGTTCGACTGCATGGGTCTAGTACCCGATGTCGTTCATCTCGTGCTCGCCTGACTCGTGCGGTTTAGTCTACTTACTGACAAATCCTGTTTGTTAACCCTGTGTGCTACATATGTATGGAACCTGAACCACCTTGCAACCATTGTAGCCCATTGATAATCCACTTAAAACTGGTCCACAGCCTCGTGAGCCGGGCATGGTGGAATGGGACACTGTGTCCGAGCTGTCGGCCTATGCTGGGATACCGCGCCTCCCCGTAGTGACCGCGAGTGATCCCTTCCTTTCGGCACTCCTCATGTGCTTGGTATTGGGGATGAGGAACCCGACGGGATCACGGACCGCGAGGTTTCGGCCTCACGCATTGATGGGGTCTTAGCCTCACAACCAGTTTAGGGCATTGATACGTAGGATGAATCAGAATCCCCAACCTTCTGGATGAATGGACTTAACTAATAACTCAGCTAACACGATCGCATTGCATTCATTAGTTAGGGTGGCGACTCAAAAGTCGAGGTCGCTCTGAAGGAGTGTTGTCATATGCGATCGTTAGATGGAGTCGCTTGAGGCAGTGTTGTCATATGCGATCGTTAAATGAAGTCGCTTGAGGGAGTGTTGTGGCGAGGGCATGCATCATATCATCCCACATGCATGCATTTTAAATAAGAGTTATTAGGTGTTGATGATTGTCTGCTTTTCATTAAGTTCATATTACAATTTATGCCTGTGTAACTTGAGACCAATAATTCATACTGAGTTGATCACTCACTCCCACTCTGGGATGGTGTTTTAAAACACCAACCAGACCCATTTATAGATGCAGATGACTCAGGGCATGAGGAACCTGGCGAGGCGAGCTTGGACGAGGAGGACGGGCTCTCCGACTTGCAGCTGATGGGCGGCTCTCCATCGGCTTGATCGGGCTGGATTTGGATTTGCTGAGCCGCGGGCTCAGTTTTATTCTTTTTGGACATAGCCTTCTTTTGTTGTTCTGTTGGGCAACGCCTTGGGCGACCCTTTATTATTTTTGGACCTGTATATATGTGAGATATCCTTCATTTCAGTAGACTGGTGTGATTGTGCTTCGTGCCTCAGGTAATTCCAAATTGCGCAGTTAAATTTGATTAATCATAAAAACCATAAATGCATGATAAGTGACACTCGGGAACTCGGGAGTCGAGCGTATACATGACCCCCGATTTTCCGGGGCGTTACATCTACAAATAAGGATTTGAGTTGATGGGTTCGAGATGGTGTGCATTTGTTTTACCTATAAGAAGGGATTAAGGAGAAAAAAATCGCGGGGTTTGTTACATGCAGAGTGATATGTCACTTATTTATTATATATTTTTAAAGCATGGTGGGACCCATAGTGATGAGGTGGCAAATCCATATCATCCATCAGTTTTGCCTATCCATGTTATAGCATATGTCAAAAAATGAAGGCAATATAAAGTTATGGTGGGCCACACTAAAGTGATTAATGGGGTTTGGAATACCTACAATTAAAAAAATGGATGTTCCATTCTACCTCCCTTAACAAAATTTCATCCCTAAATTTACTACACTGTCGTCTGTGCTAAAAAAATTAATTTGTGTGTTTGCGACGATGGTGGTTCTGTGCTATCATTTCCTCCAATTGCGGCACTTCTTCAAGAGGCAGCTTATGTGCTTGTACCAAAGCTTGCTCCTTTCCGGTGATGTGAAGGCGTGTCCTGAATTGCATATGAGATAACGGCCTTTTGGCTTAGATCATTGTTGTTGAGGTCAAGTCTTTTAGGGGCTGTTTGATTTCCATTTCCAAGTGGTAAACACGTGTAAATGTATGTTATCATTAATTACGTTTCCACCTGCGACACTGTCGACTAAAATTGTACTTGAATGATGGTGTTTGGTTGCATTCCATGAGCACTATAGATAACAGTGATTACTACCCAGCGGGTGTTTGTTTTTCAACGTAGAAATGTGTTGCATAAGCAATGTAAAATACAGTCATTACAGTGCTAGTGAAGTCACGTCACCAAGTGTTGTGGGACCACCATGAAGTATTGTTGCGTCCACACCATCCATACATTCAGATGGATGATTTTAGGGCATGATCCAAGGAATGAGGTAGATCTAAGGTTGTAGTGGACCCCACCACAAAAAACATAGGGTAGAGTGACGCCATCGTTAGAACCTCCCGAAGGTCCACCATGATGTTTATCAGAGATCCAAACTATTCATCTGTTAACGCATACCGTTCATATGTAAACACACACATGAAAGAAGGGAAAACACAAATATTATCACGGTGGAGGAAAACTTTTGTGACCTTTTGAACTTTTAATGGCAGGATTCACTCTCCCCACTAATTTCTATTGTGGGGTCCACTACAAGCTTGGATCTACCTCATTCTTTGGATCATGCCCTAATATGATATCTCTAAATGGATGGACGGTGTAGATAACAAACATACGTCACTGTGGGGCCCCTATAACTTGGTGATGTCACTTTGAGACTAGTTACACAACATGTCAGACGCTAATCCATGTCCACACCATCTTTGGTGAAACCAGAGCCGCACCTAATCCACTTCTGCTTAATCCTGGGTACTCAGAAAGGACGCCAGTGTAAGGCCTCCTCTTGAAAAACCCACAAGTGTGATAACTCCAGACCAACCATCTTGTAAGGTGGCCCACAAGTATTCTATGGTACAAGCTGCAAGCAGTTCTTCATATATGGTGCAAGTATTCTATAGTATTTGTGGTTTAGATCCCACACAAATATCCTAAATATAGTTGTTATAACGGTCCACATACCAGGTAAATTAACACCACGGAAATCAATCGGTTTTCACATAGCTTTGGGTAAACATTTATGCTAGAGACACGAATCGCGCCTACCATCACTTGCATGTTTTATCTAACACCCTACAAAATATCATATATCAATTTACTAAATAAGATATTGCAAAGCAAAAGGCCAAGACATCACAAGAATATCATATAGTGCTTTACATTAACATGACACAAGACATGTAACATCCAGCAAAATGTTGTCTATTGTTGGACATCCACCACTACAACTTTAATGGTTCATAGAGATGAGCCGAACCGCCATAATGACAAGCAATACGCCTAGCAGGAATAAAAGTGCAGTACCGTCGTCTTTGTTAGGTTTGATCTCCGCCTTCAAATGTGGGGGGTTTGAAGTTGAGGCTCCATAATCTGAGGTATTTTGATGGCTAATATGATTAATTTGGAATTCTTGGTCATGCTCCACTTGATGTATAACCCTAGTGTTATCATCACCACTCACGTGAGGAAATTCACCATTTGGCATATTCGGATGTTGTGGCATCGCACTAAAAGAAATTACTCATTTTTTATTATGGTAGACGCCACTCTCATTACTAGGAACAAATGCAGGTATATGCGTCCTATCTATTGCACCAATACAATCCTAAAGTGAATATTATATAAAATAAATGAATTATAAAGTGAAAAAACATAATACACAGACTGGGTATAAAGACATTATTGCATCTAGAACCCGATTGAAATAACGACTAACCGTTTCACAGGACCTTATCGATCAATGTCTAATCACTCTGTTATGCACATTATGTCCTAAAGTATGGAGGAACATCACAAGTTGTTCTTACATGCTTTACATCAGTCAAATTGTTCTTATCCCGTAAAATGGAGCATGGGTTGAAAAAAGTTGTCTTCCTCATTCTCAATTAGGAGATACATTTGTTGTCTGAAGCCGTAATTATTCCATTGATGATCCAAGCTCGTTCATTATCTGCACGCCTAGGTGAATTCTGAAACAGATAGTTGCGACAATATTTTTCAGCTGCCATGGTTGCTGACGCAGATACAAATATAATAACAAACATATTCATCTCCTCTTCCATCCATTCGCTAAGATCCATTGTTCGAGGGTTGCAGTTTCTACACAATATAATCTCCCAACATTAAGGACTTGGGTTCCTTCTTCTACATGTGAAATAAATAGTTCCATTTTGTAAATTACAATAATACCGACAAATGTTAAGCCAACACCATAATTTACGATAATACTGACAATTCGGAGTTTTAATTCCACGTTGAGTGGAATGGCAGAACAGGAATCATTTAGCTAACCCCAATTAGTTGGGAAAGTTTAAGAAATTTGATGGACTAAAAGATTAAAAACTATTAGGATTTGTGTTCTTGTATTGATGCTTAATTTTTTTCCACTAGGATTGTGGAATTTGATCATTTGTACACAGATCTTGTCTTCAGCTCTCCTGGGTTTGGGTGACCAGTATGTTCTCATGAGGATGAGGATGACACTAAATGTGGAAACATGTAGTGGATTGGTTCAGATATGAGTGAGTATGATTAACTTAGTACAGCTTGTAGTTATGATCATAGTTCTTTTTGCATGCATCATAGGCACCCTTGGCCACAATGTTTGCAAACCGGTTTCGGTGTCATACCTAATCATCGGTGTATCAACCTGTTACAGTTTGATATTGATCTATCATTACCTTATATATATATATATATATATATATATATATATATATATATATATATATATATATATATATATATATATATAGACTATATGTCAAACCATGCAAGTGTATGGTCTTTTGTTCACTTTCAAATTCACAAATAGATGGTACATCATTCATTTTTAACTGTGATTATTGAACCATGGACCATCTACAATATCTCACTGAAAGTGGATGGTTCTGATTATTCGATCATATCTAAATGCGGGCCCCATGAAGCTACGTGTGGTGGTCAACCTAAGTCTCATGGACTAGAGAAACGAACTCATGGGTTTCACATTTGAAAATTGAAATCCATCTCTCTCCTTCCACAGCGGATTCTCAGATACGCGAAATGGTGCTACCCCCACCACGATCTCCGTGGGTCCACCGTGATGTATGTGTTTTATCCACGCCGTCTATCCATTTTGACAAAGAATTTTAGATAATTATGACAAATATAAGGCTCAAGTGGGCCATACCAGAGGAAAGAGAGGGATCGAACGCATACCATTGAAATCATCTTGGGTACCACAAAAGTTTTGAATCAAGCTGATATTTATGATTTCCCTTCATCCAGGTCAATGCGATCTTATGAAAAGGTTGGATGGTAAATAAATGTCACAGTGGGCCCTAGGAAAGTTTCAATGGTGGGCATCATTGTCACCACTGCGTCCTATGGTGTGGTCTACTTGAGCCTTCGACCATTCTACTTTTTGGGAAAATTCACTAAAATTATATTTCAAAATGAATGGACGGTGTGGATAATACACATACATCACGGTGGGACTGTCAGGATCGTCCGTCTCTAGCTAAGTCCTGGTGGGGGTAGTACCCAATCTTTGTCCAATTCTGAGGATCGTCTCTCACTCGTTAGTTCAACTAGTAGAGGCGGTGTGCACTATACTCCGCTTTCCAATCTCCATAGGTGCGGTCGATTTTTAAGTGATCAAGACCGTTGGAATATTTGGACCCATTTTCAGATGGAACGTCACTGAAAAATCTCCTTATTATGATAATGATCACCTTTACATTATAGTTCTTGAGATAGCTACCGAAATGCCAAATATCGGTGGCTCTGATTTTCAATATGTAAGATATTTTGTATGGGGTTCACCAATGGAGTATCTCAACAGTCTAACACTCACATCACTGTTAAACTCCACTATTTTACAGTATGACGAGCCATCGGATCGAATTAAGTATTATTGGATTATAAAATAGGGGATTTCTAGGTGTATTCACAAATGAGTTAAAAAAAAGTTTGACCTACTAATGGCGTGAAGAACTGTAGCCAAGCTGCAACTCCTTCCACATATTGAAACGAAAAAAGGATAAATCACATGCATTCAAAGTTCAAAAAGAATAAGAATATATCAAAAGCGATAGTTATCTAGTAGCTTTTAAAAAAAAGACCTGCCACCTACCAAAAATGAAAAACAGGAATGCCTGTTGCAGTGGATTTTTCGAACGGAAGAACAGAAGTTATATAGCCATGTAGATGTTGAATGTTCACGATTTTTGGTAGTCCTATGGAGCACGTGGATAATTTCAAGACATCCATCTCTTGTCATAGGTGATATGATGGCTTTGATAGATCAAGTCGGCGATACCGCCAGGCATGGATGGATATGTAGGGTAATGTTGAATAGCTACCAGGTGATCTCAGTTTGGCCCACCTCCTATGTTTTTAGCACAATCCACACCAACCAATTATTTAAAAATAAAAATTAAGGCGTTCAACCCAAAGATGAAGCTTCGGATAGGATCAAGTGGATCATACCACGGAAAAGACCATTAGACTTGATTTCCACCGTTGATATTATGATAGGCCCAATGGTGATATTAATTTATCATCCATCCCATTTATTAAATCTTCTAGACATGGATGATGGGAAAAAAATCTAAGTTACAACCAAAAAGTGCTTGGCCCATATGAAATATTCAACAGTAGAAGCACCATCAACGAGGTTTTCCATAGATTGATCAAACTGAACAATGGACAGCCATAATTTTCAGGCTCAACCCATAAAATCATCTGGTAAAATGGATGGATGGAACAGATCTTCTGGATAGATCACGATGGACCCCATGTAGTTCTTCAGAATATATTCCGCTTCCGCTTACATCCATGATTTCCGTCGATTGCAAGATCCAAAGACGTGACTTCCTCCTGTGTATTGCAAGATTTCCCTGTAAGAAATCCATCCAAAAATTCAAATGGTGGTAAGGTGCCTTACAGGGGATTACGTCCATTTCCTTCCTGTATTGTAAAATCAAACAGGCCCTTAAGGTCTGGATAGTTGTGAATGTTGATGTTGTTTGAATAGTTGCCAATTTTTTTGTGTGGTCCTTGGTATGGCTGCAATGTTGACGGGTAGAATGAAGGTTGTTGGCATCATTGTCTCTAAGATACTTGGTATGGATGTGGAGAAGCTCAGTGCTGCGATTGAGATTTTAAATGTTGTGGCTACCCATGCAGATGGTTGGTGTGGTCATTCGTTTCTTTAATTAGTTAGTTACATGACAGTTGGTGTGATCTTGCTCTAGATTCAGGCTTCTTTCTTTATATGCTTCCAGCTCTTCTTGAGGTCCGTATAGACTTTCATCGGTGTGACTATGAGATCAATTAATAGAGTTCCTTATTCTCTCTCATGATAGGCAAGGTCCATAAGGCCTAATCTTAGTCAAATAATCAACTACGAGATTACTAGTTCTAATTTTATTATGTAGTAACTTAGCATCTTAGATCATATTATTTATCACATAGATAAAGATGTAAATGCGAAACTAGTACCTCTAGAATTCTTCACGTTTGGTTATGGGGTATAATCCACTCATAACATGGTGTCCTCACATGGTGGTGCAGTGACATCATACTCTTATGTCACGCCATCCTATGAAGGTGCCAGACTAACTTAACCTTGAACATGGTCCTCTTATTGCTAAGGTGCGTACTCCTGAGATTGAGTTGAATCGTTTTGGATGATGTTAGGGCGAGGACGCATCTTTGAGCTATCAATTGTGGTGTATGGATTTTTCGTCTTAGTTGCTGATACAAGGGAGGCATAACTTACGATTGCATTTGTTGATGCTGCACAGATCTTCGCGGATATGGCTACAATGGTGTCGAAGTCAACTGTGCACCCTGAGAAGGCGGCAGAGGTGGCTAGTATGACATTGGCTATATAATCAATGGAGGTGGTCGGTAGACCTGTTGTGGAGGTCCTTGATTATGCAAATATTGGAAATAGGAGATGTTGAAATATTGCATACTAGACCTCAGTTATTACTTGGTTTTATGCACATGATAATGCTTAATGTTCTGTTTAAATCATGTTTGTGTTGCAAGGTGAATTCAAGAGCTTGGATTGAAAAAGATATTAAAAGCATGGATTTAACACTCAAGAATCACCAAAGCCAGTGGACAGATCAACCATTAACAGTTTGGGGCCCACTTGATCCTTAGATATGTTTCAAATTTAGGCTCAAGCCCTTCAGTTAGATGGAAAGATGCATGGACGATGTAGATTTTCCAAAGACATCTTGGTGGACCCTACCCTGCGTTGCACACATACATTGATGGCGATCACCGGACGTACACTGAAATAGCCCTCACTCTCACGGACGAACGATCAGCATCCATTCATGACAACTGCGGCCTAACTTGACCCCCCAAAAGGATTATCTAAACTGTCCATCCTGTAGTAGAGCTCGGCCCAGTCAAAATCACGTTGGCCATGCACGCCCATGCACGTACACATGCCTGCAACAACGGTCGCAAGGAGTCCCCTTATGCTGCGTTCAAACCGTCGCAGCGTGTTTAACTCCGGGGCCCACACCGAACCCAGATCAAGAACACACTCTCTTGGGCTATCTGATGGAAGGAGTGGATTTTGTAAAACATCAGGGAATATTGGCCCCACAGCATTCACCGCAATCCGCAATGCGTAAAAGGCAAGTGTTCGAGAAAGTCAGACAATCCGCTGTGAAAGATGATCAAACCCGGGACCCATGCAATGATCCAGACCATCCAAACTTCGAGAGAGGGGAGTTCAACCATCCCTATGTGATTGAATTGATTGGATTAGATGGACCCTCCCTCCAAACTTGGTCCAAATGTAGCAACTCCCGTGGTTTCGCTGCGCAGGAAAAACGTCTAACTCATGGTTTGAAAGTGATGCGCGCAAGTCCCAGTGATGGGATCAAGAATGAACGGCCTAATCTGTGATCTGATGGGACTGTCAACAGCAACAGATTGATCTAAGGAGTCCAGATCACCAGCCGACCAAACATGTAATAGTCTAACGAGAGAGATGGGCAGATCTAATGTTCAAGCACCCATTCTTTGTTTCACGCAATCAGGGACTTGCATAAGAGAATCTTCAGAATGTCCTCCTCTGTGTCAATAGGGTGGCGCAAGGGTCGGTGCAAGGATTTCAACCCACCTAGTGACCTCCCAAACGCTATAAAAAGCACCTCGCCCAACACTAGGAGGGACGTGAGTAATAGGAGAAAAATAGTGAAGAAGAAAGAGAGAAAAGAGAAGCGTGGAGAGGCCATCATCAGGAATTCTTTTCTTCCATTTTCTTAGTTAGTTTTGTTCTTAAGAGATTCTAGTTCAATCATGTCTATGATTGGCTAAACCTCTTAGCTAAGGCTAAGGGGTGAAGCTTGTAGCGTGATGGGTTATTTTCTATTGCTTTGAATCATGTTGTTGAACTCTCTTTGATTCTAGTTTGATTATAAGAAATACTTTAAGTTTTTAATGATTTGTTGTGACTTAAATTACAATGGATCTACGATATCTTTAAGTATATTCTTTTCATTATTGAGATTATGAATTTAGGAAATCCTATTGTTCACCATCGTCCCTTGGGCATGGTTGGATGGAATCCTCCCTAACTCTCACAATTCTCTCAGATTGGTTGTGGATTGGTAAATTCTCTTGTTTGCTTTGTCTCATGGGCATGGTTTTGTGATGGAATCGATTCTAGTTCTCATACCTCTCATCCATTGAGAGACCAGATCAAATGAAGTTCAGATTTGATTTTTAATGAGATATCTTCCAATTGGATTAAGATGGGACTCTTATTCCAATTTTGTTCGTGAATCAAGCATAGATCTCCCTGATCTCTACAAGTAGATCCTTGGAAACCCTAATTTTTCACTTTTGAATTTCACAAGTTTTTCATTAAGTTGTTCACCATTATTCTCTCACTTATTCCAGATTTAGGTTTTCATCTTCTTCTAGTTCTAGTTCTAGTTGCTCTCAGAAAACACACGAGATTAGTCCACGTAGATTCGACCACTGTCTCACCAAGATTATTACTACATCACAACCCTGCACTTGGGGTTGTGAACAGGAGGGCCGTTGGCAGAGACGAGCAGGATGACCTATGCATCCACAGTTATGACAATTTCCAGTGAAGAGCGGTGGAGGTTTCATAGTGGCGTGCTTGGTTTATGGTGCATCTCCTTCTAGCCCTGGTTGTTGATGCCGGAAAGATCTAACATGTAGATGCAGCTGTTGAGATGGCTTCTTAGATGTCTTGTGGATAGTTCTTATTGGCATGACCTAGTTATGACTATAGAACCTCAACAAAGGTAAGCTCGGGGTGGCGGTAGTGTTGAAGAGTATCGTTTGAATTGTTAGTACGTCGATGACAATGTAGGTTGTGGAGATGGTCTGTAAACTTGTTCAGGCGACGACCCTTAATTCTATGGTTGGTGAAGCTGAGACAGTTGTTAACCTAGAGGATCAGGTGTCTCTCGAGTCTACAATGTAGCGGCTTATAAGATGTAGATATGACAATCGCGCTAGTACTTGAGCGATTGGGCATGGCGTGCAACATGGTCTTCAAATCCTCAGTTATGATAGGCTTTTCAGGGTAGGGAAAGGATGGCGTGGATGTTGGTTTGGTCAAATATTATGCCTAATTCAAAGTTTTTTTAGCAAGCTACCAAGGTGCTAAGATTATCTAGGGCCTTAACTATTGTACTTGCAAGAAATTCGTTCCTAATGACATCGATCCAAGCGTTCCCGATGGAGCGTTGTGACTCGTATTGTTTATAGGTATAATTTATAATCGATTGGAATGAATACTAATACGTCAAAGACTTTATATATTACAAAGAAGATCGGATGGTCTATAATAGTTATATACAAAGGTTCAGGAGAAATTGAGTTAAGATATGTATCAAGGTTCAGTTGCAGGGAATTAAGGTTATGAAGTTGTTGTTTTCGTTATTAATTCAAGGACTTATAGGTATTGGATAAGTCTCAAATTTTTTTATAACGATACATATTACATTTAACATATTGTAACAACCCGTACTTTTCAGTACTCGGGTGTTACCATGTAACATAACTTAGTATAAACAATAATATAGCTTACTTGAATGCTCACCCTCATTATAGTCTAAATATGACTGTCGAAAGTAATCCCCATCCACATATAAAACAATCCATTTGATTGATTCTCAAAATGGTCCATCACAACTTTATCGGTGCCTACTCTAAGACTTCAATCACTCGAATAGACCAACCAAATCGTTCATTTTAATAGCGGGACTTGCATTATCCGATCTACCGTCCATCATGCCCATAACATCCTGTAAAGCAATCCGCCACTTGATCTCACTAATTAAACAATCTAAGTGTTAAATTAAGCTTCAAATCCCACTTAGATGGCTCTCAGGACTACTAGGACTGTTGATCAGTGGTTTTGAATCAATCCGCCCATTGAATTATAAAACGAACACTGCAATTGACTACAAAGATACGTGTTTACTCAAAATAACCTAATTGAATGGTTGGATGGAGACATTTGTGAACTGAGCTACTTAAAAATCATGTGGGGTCGTTCAGATTAACATCCGGAGCCAATCTGACCGTTAAATGGTTGGTAAATGTTATTAAAACCCTCAAAATCAAGTAGTGTGGCCCACCTGAGTTTCAAATCAAACCCTATATCATGCTCGAACATTCGAACATTCCTTAAAATCCTTAGAACCCTTTTAACCGTTGATGTTCAAATTTCAACATGATCCGACCACCAAATCAACAGAAATTCTCAATTA
This sequence comes from Magnolia changhungtana, assembly GCA_030180095.1. Taxonomy (NCBI): domain Eukaryota; kingdom Viridiplantae; phylum Streptophyta; class Magnoliopsida; order Magnoliales; family Magnoliaceae; genus Magnolia; species Magnolia changhungtana. The sequence continues at coordinate 769,717 of JASAUF010000370.1, forward strand.
GAGCTCAAAATTAAAAATATGGCCCACCTAAGCTTGAGATCTGCCCCATCTTTGGTCAGATGTTCTAATAGGACAAGCAAGGTCCAATAGACGGCATGGATTTGATAACACGTCACTATGGACCCCACTTTGAGGATGAGTGTGTAGATGAGGCATGCACACCCACTGTGCATAATACGTAGAATCAGGTCAAACCGAGTTTGACCCGATGAATCTTTTAAGAAGGAAATCTTCCTCCCTTTTTTCGCCAGCGAACGGACAACCATCCATGTTTTCGATCATGGCCCACGAATCAAGGCTCACCTCTAAGATCCAAACCGTCCATCGTGTAGAGCATCCCCATCCACCCAAAACCACTTATTCGTGCGAGTCCATGCACACGTGCATGCGCACAACGACGACCGCAAGTGGGATGTGCACTCGGATGGTTTCCAAAAATAAAAACTCTGTTTTCACCTTAGCTGGCAATCCACATGCGCATGTCCCTTTCAATCTTAGCCATCCAACTGTTGGAAAATCTTAGCCTTCCATTTAAGGCAACGCGGTTTAGGGCTCCCTTAATACCAGAAAGAATAGCAATCGCTTTACAAGCAAGTCAATCCTGACCATTTTGTCCCGATCCTATGTGTAACATATTGGAAAAATCTGTACAAAGGCCCGAGTACCACCTTAGGCAGAAATACCTAAGGATCGTATCCTGTAGAAATTAGACAAAAATTAATTAAGTACTAAACTAAATTAATCGGTGGATTTAGCTTGAACCACTATTTATATAAATGGCAAGACCCAAAACTGTCAAAATCGTTAACTCAACACTACTTAAAAACCTAGAAGAAATCTCAAAAGCTTGTTGCTCTTGGGAGTACATTGAAACTCCATATCGGACCCAGACTATACGTCGAAAGTCCGATGACCGCAAAACTATAGGAATATGTCTGTCTTATTGGGCTTGACAACCATTGTAGGAATCAAGCTCAAATAGTATCCAGAAATGCACAACTTAAGCCCTGAGCGAAGTGTGTAAGAAATACGAATATCTTTAGAAAATGTACTGAAACTTAAGTGAATTAAGTCGTTCACTCACAGGAAAAATTGAAGATTTTGGATTGTTAGTTTTGGACCGAACTTCACCCAGGGATCAGGGAAATTTCCTTGCACATATCGGTATACTTGTGGCCCTGATCAAGTGACAACGACCGTTGATCTGATACAGGTCCTTCATGGTCAATTAGCTAATCTGATCGTGTTGAAATCATAACCTGGCTTAGATACATGGTCAAGCAACTTGCTCCATGTCGTAGGTGAGTAATGGGCCTCCAGATGAACCCCGTCTGCCCGAAACAGATGCCCTTTGGATAGAAACCAAGTATATCATGGCCCTGGGGCCATTTACACCATATCTGGGCCTATATAATGCCCTTAAACCACCCCATTCCCATTCCATACTAATTTCTCTAACCCTAGGAGAGAGGAGAGAAAAGAGGAGAAAAGAGTGAGGAGAGAAGAGAGAGTTCGGGAGATCGTTGCTGGAATTCCTTCCCACAACTCCACACACCGAATTGCCTCCCCACTATCGCTACACGAACCATTTCAACTATGATTTAAGTAAGAAATCCAAACTCTAATACTGTAGTTAAGACTTAGAATGGTTGTTTGTCAACCTAGCCAACAGATTTCATGATTTAGGTACCCGTTATTCCATTTTCGGGAACGTAGGATTCGAACTGAGTTCGAAACGAGAATTTCGATGGAAGGTGCGGACTATAAACATTCAGGTTATGGTTTTCAAGGCTTTCAATGTCAGCTAATAATTTATGTCTGGCTTAATTGCTACCAAATCGTCTTAGACACGTCGATTTTGATGTATTATGCATGTATGAACTATGTTGAATAAATATGCATCCTATGTGTTTGTTGAAATTTTTGAATGAACATGCCAACATGATTTATGCTTGATATGACTACTAATCTAGGATTCATGTTTTTCATATGCATGATAACAACCTTGTGTAAGGATTTGTTATAATACATGTTGTAACTAACCTAGTCTATATATTTGGTGAAGTGTAGCCTAAGTGTTTGATAAAATGTCTGAATAAGAAATTGGTGATGAGTTGGATTTAATAAGGGTATTGAGATAGGATTCTCAATTACCTTATCTATGTGTATAGTTTCCTTCATGTAATCTTAATTCTTGACTATGCAATTTATGAGTGAAATGTAATGTTTGGTAACATGTTCATTATGTTTGATAAAATGCTCAAATGAGATATTGATTTGAATTGTTTGTCAAATGCTGATATGATTATCACATGTATTCACGTGCTACATCTGAGTAAGATTAGGACTACAAAGTAGTCCAGGCAATCGGTAATGATTCTTGTTTGAGTGGCCGAACTAGTTTTGCCACAGTGGATACTTTTGATGAATCTGAGTCGTACGACGATTATTGACAGTGGTTAGGCCACGTGGAGTGCTTGTGTGCTCCATGTCGATTAAGTCGACGTACGCTCGTACCAGTTGAACTTATCAAATAACCCAATTGGCCTATAGTGTGTTTACCATATATGGACACTACTATTTGAATCTAAGGTACCACTTTCCAATGTAAAGACCTGTTTCAACCATGGTACCATGATTCGCTAAGACTCATGAGCCGGGCATGGTGATATGGGACACCGTGATCGAGCTGTCGACTACGCTGGGGTGACAAGTCTCCCTGTAGTGATTAGTGAGCAACCTAAACTCGGGAATCGAATACGGTGGTATGGGACACTGTATTCGAGCTGTCGGCTTACGCTGAGGTGACGAGCCTCCTCGTGGTGATTTATAGTATAAACTCTTGAATTTGCATATCCACTACTTTCATAAGGGGTGATGCCCTACAACTTGCCTATCGTATGTGATTAACTAGGATTGACGACCATAGATGGATCCTTCGGTTTGGGTTAATGATATAAAGGGAGGTACCTTAGCTTCCCGAATTTGTTGTATGAATAAGCCTAATTAAGTACTTAGCTAACATGACCATGCATCGCATTGCATGTGCTTTGGTGAAGAAGAGAATGTTTAGGGAGTTTGTCATGCGCGAATGGTTAACAGAGTCGCTTGTGAGGGAGCTTAGTGCGAGGGCATGCATCATTACAGCATACCATCCCTGCATTAACAAGAGTACTTAGGATATGATTGTTGTACTGCTTTATCATTACTGTTTGACTAAATTGATAACATGTTAACATTTGCCTTATAGTACCACTGAGTTGATCACTCACTCCCACTCTGGGATAGTGTTTTAAAACACCAACCAGACTCTATTGTAGATGCAAGTGATGACAGAGTCTATACATCTAAGATGGACTTCTTTGACGAGGAGGAGTTCTCCTATGTATAACTATCAGGTGGGTATATGTAGACCTTGTACTGATCGACGAGATTATAAGGTTACATGGATTAGTTGAATATCTACATTTTAATATCTTGTATATTTTGAAATAATACATGTTTATATTCAACCCTGTTACATCATCATACTCTGGAGGCTGCAAAACACTTACCGTTCTGATATACATATATTCCAGTCTTCCGCTTACTAATTTAATTATATCTGGAGTATGATATGCCATTTTAGTATAATCTCACTCATGTTTAATATATTAATATGGACAACATTTAAACATATTATCCATGTTGCATAAGTGATGTACTGGATCTCAGGAGTTGAGCTTTGCTCGACCCTTGAAATCCAGGGCATTACACTATGACTCAGGAGAGCTAGGGTTTTCTATAAGAAGAGTAGGATCAGGCAACAACAGTCTTCCTTCACCTCTTACAACAACTCATAGGTAAGCCAATCGAAACCTTCCTCTGTGGAACCCATCTCAAAAATTGATCTTAACCTTCGATTTCAGGGCCCCGTAAGCTTCAACAAGCCTATTTACATCATTTAGAAGAGCCGTTCTGAAGGAATACACGAGCATTCGGAATCTGTCATGAAAGCCGATCACCTTTCCCGCCACTCCAAACTGAGTCAGACTCGGTTCGGGATGCCGTTTTCGGGCTCTCACCATCTGGTGATGGTGTTGGAAGAGGGAGAAAGAGAAAGAAAGTGAAAGGAAAGTAAAGGAAATAGAGAGAGAGATAGAGGGAGAGAGTGCAACTACCTCGCTGCCTGCTGTCTGTCTTCGTGCAGTACCAAGTCGACGCAGCTTGAGTTAGGTTGAACTTATTTGTCCAAAGGTTTTGATGTGCCTACAGTAGACAAAGAGAGATAAGATGAGAGAGAAGGAGTGGGGGTGTGCATATGCACCAAACTCGACCCAACCGATTCGCTGGTGCGACTGCCCGACTTATGGAATGTGCAGTCTGAGTCTGGGCTGAGTCCAAGCTCAGTTGAATGCGTGTAAGTGCTATGATTTGATTCCTCTTTGATTGTCAAATTTTGTGCGTCAAAACATCTCCGTATGTTGTATGTTTAACGTCTCCGTATGTTGTGTGTTTATATCTTGATAAATTTGTTCGAGACACCTCGTCAACACTAGAAGTCTAGTTCAAAGAATTCTTCAAGCTTCATGATAGTTCAAGCTACAATATTAAGAGAGAACTCCGGGTCAAGACTCAAGTTCAAGTGCAAGTTCAAGATTTAAATCTAAATGCAAGACTCAATTACAACTTAAAGTTACATTAAAGCTTTTGAAGTAGTCAAGTTACATCGAGAAGAAATCAAGCTTCGTAAAGATCAAAGTCTAAGAAAATGAAGTATTCAATGTCCATACTTCATGTTCCAGGTTTGATAGACCATTAGATTGACCTTAGGGTAGGTCACTTTGGATACATAATCCAAATGAATATTATTACATGATTTTGGTCTACTCTAAGACCAGTCCCTGAAGACCATTCGACCAGTCCCCAAGACTTGTCTCGACCAGTCTAAGGAGTTCCAAGACCAGTCCTAAAATGGTTGCAATTTATCAGATTTTTTGGTTCGCCTACGACTAGTCCTGGAGTCTGCTCGACCGGTCGTGAGATGGTCTCGACTCGACCTTCGACTAGTCGTAAAGCTTCGACTCAAACTCCAGCGACTAAATCAAGTGTCGCACGACCAGTCGTAGAGGGGTCTCGACCGGTCGTGGACTGCCTTCGACCAGTCGTGGACTACTTACGACCGGTCGTAAAACGGTCTGATGCGATCGTGCTCAAAAATTCAAAAATTATTTTATTTTAAGACCAGTCGTAGTGACCCTAGGACCAGTCGAAAACGAATTTCTTCTACTATAAATAGCACACGAATTTCAGAGTTTTTTATTGAATAATTAAGTAAATTCAAGGCTCCACTCTGAGATAAGTTTGTGTTTATTTTTAAGCTATTTTGTGCATAATTTCTTTCTCTTTTTTATAGCTTATTTAATTTGATTTTGTTTCTGTATTCCAATCTGATTTGAAAAGAGAAATTGACTTATTCCTTCTTCTTAGAATCAAAATCAAATATAGCTACGCCCAACTGGTTTAAATCTAAAATCAATTAGAACTTAGAACCATATTAAAGTGAGTTGTGGATATTAAACTTCTATATTCGAACGTCTACTCCAATTGGTTCTTCTGGGTAGCTACAAGAGGAGAAATCTAGGTATTTTACAATTCTGTAAATTCTATTCCTTTTTGGTTTTTGTTTGAGATTCGCCAGAAAAATCTTAATTTGTGTGGTTATCTAAGAGAGCCAGAAAACTTAGAAGTGTGGGTTTTTGAATTGTGTAAGCCCAAGTTAAAAAGACACAATTGTAAAGGTTTTGGGTGAACCTGTGAAAACCTATTTGATAGTGAATGCTAATATCCCCTGTGTGAGGATATTAGGAGTGGAGTAGCATTTTGTGTGGCTGTTGAAGAACGGTTGGTGTACACACAAGCGAACCACTATAACTCTTTGTCTTATGGATTGAATGCTTGCTTAATTTTCATATATTTTATCATTCAATTGTGTGGAATGTACATGTGGATGTGAATGTTGTAACAATTTACATTTTAAGCAAGTGTGGAGATTGTTGTAATAAATTAGATCTATATTTCTGCATTTAATTTCAATTCTTTGCTATTCATTTATCTCTATTAAAATTGGGTTCTTGATCCAAAAGAAGTTCTAGAAATAAGGTTGTCCTACCATAAGCCCTTGTTTATTATGGTGTAAGGTTGTTCTTAGAACTGAATTTTTATCAATCTCTCAATACTTATTTATTAAGGTGATTTGATTTCAACATTGATAATTAATTTATAATTGTAAGGCTATTGATTAATTTTATTCCGCTGATTTTATTTTAATTTGGCAAAGTCCTATCACCCCCCCTCTAGGAGATATAGCTTGGCCTTTTCAGTGCGGGCCTGGCCTAGTCCATCAGGAGAAGAGTAAGAAGAGAAGAAGAAAAAAAAGAGGAAAGGAAGCACCGTTCGGGTGACTTGGTTCGAGCTTATAACGTTGCTCAGTTAACTCGCTGGCGTGACTTAATCCCATCCCTGAGTCACGACTCAACATCTGGTCTAGTTGGTGCAGCTCTGGACGATCTAAAAGGAAGGAGGAAGAAGGTTAAGATAGAGAGAGAGAGAGAGAGAGAGAGAGTAAAAGGAGAAAATAAAAGGATGGTAAGAAGCGAGTCAACTAGACTCAACACATTGAGTTCGAGTTAGGAGTGTTACTCATGCCGAGTCAGTCGGGCTTTGACTCGTTGACTCTTTGAGTCAATTGGATCTAGTTAGTTGCTGGTTGCGATTGTGTTGAGGGAGGCAAGGAGAAAGAGAGTGGGAGAGAGTAGGGTTCATGGTTATGTTGAGCCGAGTCAACTCAAGTGTCAAACTAAGTTGATTTAAGTCGAATCAACTATGGGTGCGTTTTTCTCTCAAACATTGCATTGAAATTTTAATTAGAGAATTAGTTGGTTAATTGGTTTCCTAATCTTAATTAAGATGTATCTTAGTATCGCATTTTCAGTTTCTTTTTGTTTGAGCTGGGAGTGTGTAACGCCCTGAAAATCGGGGGTCGAGTGTAACTCAACTCCCGAGTTCCAACGCATCACTTGTACAACATGTTTAATGATGTTTGAATGTTGTCTGTGTTAGAGCAGTAAACATGAATGAGATTATACCAAAGCAGCAATTCATACTCCAGATCAATTGTATAAAAGCAAGCGGAAGACTGAACTGTATATATGTGTATGTAAAGAAATAAAATAAACGTTTCATTATCCAGAGTATGAATCCTTCTGAGTCACAATATACATGTCTGTTTATAAACAAAATGTCAAAATAAACTAGGTACAATCCCTGTAAATCCCATCGGTCCCGGCAGCCTAGTCGAAGCCGCCAGCGAACTGCATATACGAGAACTCCTCCTGGTCCTCGTCATAATCAGGCTCCGCCTCCAGAGTAGTCGGAGCCTAAACACGAGACAGTCTGGTTGGTGTGCGCAACACCGTCCCGTAACGTGGGAGTGAGTAGCTAACTCAGTGGAACGATAAGGCATAAGTTATCATGTTATCAATACAAATCAAGCAAGAATGATAAAGCGAAGAAATCAAACACTCTAGTTACTCGATTAATGCAAGTATGAATGCGGGTATGATGGATGCCCTCGCCGACATACTCCCTCATGCGACACCATCTCACGTTCGCGGCATGCTTACATCCCACAAAGTGCTCCACATCTTCCGGGCACATGCGATGCATGATGAGTATGATTACCGAGTTTTTAATTAGTCTATTTCAAACAGCAGGATTGGGAAACTAAGGTACCTCCCTTATATCATTTCCAAACATGATCCAATCTAGGGTCGTCACCCTAGTTAATATCGACGATGGTGTGTTTTTTAGGTCACCTTTGCAGAGGAAATTTTGTCGGGGTCGTACGCACAAAGGTTGCACCACTCCCCATCACCCCTTAAACGATTCATCACTATACGTAAACAGGCCTAGTTCATACTCTATATATCGCGGCGAACCCTAAGGCACGCTGCAACTTCAGAATATGCTCGCGGTCACTACAAAGGGCTGCCAGGGCTGTTACGCACAAAGGTTGCACCACTCCCCCATCACCTTATCAATGTAGGCCGACAGGCGCGAATATAGTGTCCCATACCACCATAATCGGCTCACGAGTTAAGTTGCTCACTTGGTCACTACGGGAGGCACGTAGCCCGGCCAGAGGCCGACAGCTCGACCACGGTGTCCCATACCACCATGCCCGGCTCATGAGTCTTAGCGGATCGAGGTACCATGGTTAACGGGATTATCACTGGTAAGTTTGGTACCCTAGGTTCAAGCATTAGCGACCAAACATGGTGAACATACATAAGACACACGGTTTACTTGACGTGTTCGGCTGGCTCGAGCGCACAACAAGTTGGGCGATATGAAGCGCAGAAGTACCTCGTGTGGCCAACCACTATCGCCAACCGAAGTACGACACGGGTTCATGCGTGGCGGAACGAATCCCAACCACATCTTCAAGTCTGATACCGGATGCCTGGACTATGAACATAGTCCCAAGCTCAGTCAAGTCCTAACCATAGCATATGAAATACGGCATGATAACATGGTAATTCAAGGACACTAGTAATCATGTTACAAAGCATATCATGAAACATGATAATAAACAAATTACAAAGCATGTTCAAAAGCATGTTATAAAGCATTTATGCAAATAGGGATACAAATACTTATATTTCATAGGTGAGTGGTTAGAGTGAACAACCACATGGAGAGTGTCATATGTGACTCTAAGGTAGCTGAGAATCCCATCTCAGCACCTACCTAAGATTCTAACACTTAAGCACTTACACTCACAAGTGATTTCACCAACACTTGGAATGCACTATTTCAACATACATGACGTATGCTAGAGAAATGTGTACTAGGGTTGTCCCTTTGCCAAACTAATATTTTATACGTACACATCATATTCATACAGCAAATAAACCTGACGATCATGTCAGCAAAATTTATACGTATAGGGTACTTCCTAGTGTACCCAGTTTCGACATACATCGTGTTTACAAGGGAGCTTGTAATACGGCGATTCCTTTCGCCAAGCTAGTATTTTATTCATATATTGTATAATCATATATTAAATAAATATGTCAAACATTATTCCAAAAGAAATACGTATACGGTATTTCTAACATACACAATTTCAACATACGTCGCATTTACAAGTGAACATGTATTTTGGCGATTCCTTCCGCCAAACTAGTATTTTATTCATATATTATATAATCATGCATTAAATAAATATGTCAAACATTTATCCAAAAAAAATACGTATATGATATTTCTACGTATACCTAGAATATGTGAAATTTCATATTTCACAACGTTAATCGAAACAGGAAACGGAAAGCACTTTGTACATGTGCAATTGCATGCAGATCATGAATCTACCATTATCTGACATTGAAAGCGTTGAAAACCGTAACTTATACACTTAAAGTCCTCACCTTTGCCTTTGAAACAAAACGAATCAGCAAGGGTAGTAGAACTTCCGTATACGAGAGATTTCTAGCCTAAAGAGCGGAATCGGTTAGTCGTTACACATCCCACATCGATCCCACTTCAAATCAGACCTAGGGTTAGGGTTTCTTACCTTCAAATGGGATGGATACCGTCGGGAAAGCGCCTAGAACAGGGCGGTGTAGGCCGTGTAACAATCCAACACAGTAGGAGGAAGATCGGCAACAAAACCCAAGCTCTTCTCTCTCTTTTCTCTCTCTCCCTCTAGGGTTTTTCTCCAAAATTCGTATGGCTGTGAGAGGGGCTGTTCTAAGCCCCTTTTATAGCCAAAAACATTCGAAATTAGACTCGATTCAAGGGTACTCGCTTATATAGGCATTTCGCCACTTTTCCAGCTCAAAAGGGAGGTTCTGGTGGCCCTCCTTGAACCAAACGTCAGACTTAAGCTCTCCATCTATGGATCTACGTGGGATTACGTTTTTGACTCGATCGGATTCCCAGATCGCACGTGGCGGACCACTTTCAGTTCGATGGTCAGTGGGCCACGATCAGAAATTCTAAGTACATGTAAATGTTCCTGAAATTTTCCTTAATCCGAGGGTGTAATTTGATCTGATTCTGACGGTCAGGTTGCTTAATACTGACGCGTCAACGAATGATGCCAGATCACTATTCCAGATATTTATTTTGGCATAGGAATAGTATTTTTCACACTCCCTCGCTCCGAATCGAAACGAATGACCGTGGAACATCGGATGGAGCTGATTTTTGAGATGATTGTTAAGTCCAGTGAGGCGGTCCTAGTTCCTTAGCTTCGTGTTAATCGGACTTCCGATGTGCGATCTAGACCTAATACGAAGTTTCGTTTCATTCCCGAGAGCAGACGGAAAATGAGTTTGGTTCTAAACTTTAGGGTAACCTAGCGTCAATGATTCTGCAACTTTTGGATCTTACAGATCATATTTAAAGCGATCATATCGGATTTCATGACTAATCGAGTTTAGTACTTAGTTAACTTTGTTAAATTTCTAAAGTAGTTAATCCTACGTGATTTCTGGTCGAGGTGGTACTCGACCCAATGTACGGAAATTTTCGGGTCGTTACAGAGTGAGTCGAGTCGAGTGTGTCTCAGGAAGATCTTAAGGTCACACTTCTCAACAATATTAGTAGGCAATTTGACACATAAGGTGATGATTTCTTCCCATTGAGCTTTTCGCTTTCGCATTAGCTTAAGTGATAGTTTATGTTTTAATTTTAGCTGATAAATGATATCTCTATTTTATGATTACGTGTGTTAGTTATTGGGATTGATTTCCAAATTATATGCTTAACATTTATCTTGCATAAATATCTATATAATACACTTGTATATCTTCTCATGTTTATGGATCGCTTATGGATTGCTTGTGGAACTTGAATTGGTACATCTATCAATGGAAAACTCCACTTATATATGTGTGTTTGTGTGTGTACGCATCCAGACTTGGGATGTAACTTGATTGGTTAAGATTATAATGGACCCTTGACTTAGTGGCTATTTTGAATGATGAGTTAAATGGAATATTGATGCGGGCTTACCATATATGAATCATTGTGTCGACTTGACTTTTGGGGGTGATTTTTTTATCGCATCGATTTGATATTTGCCCCATGTGACTTTGATTTGATATTTTCCTTATGTAGCTTTGATTTGATATTTGCCCTATGCGGCTTCGACTTAATAATTGCCCTAAGTGGCTTGACGGATTATTTTTATATAATCATACGATGGTAAGTTCTACTTGTTGAACTATGATTGACCACTAGTCGATGAGGTTAACATTAAATATCCTAATGATGTAGTCTTATGAGTTGGGGATGGTGGTATGGGACACTATGCTCTAGCTGTCGGCCTATGCTGGGTGATGAGCCCCCCGTAGTAACCTTTAAGCTTTCTTAAATTAGCTGTTTGTAGTTGGAATAATAACGGTTGGACTAATCATGCATTCATAGCACACGGGTGATAAAATGTAGCTAATTTTGGATGTTATAACACGTACCCTTAACGTGGTATCATTTCGCTACCTCCCAGACCATCGACTATCGACCTACATATGTGATGTACTTTGAGCTTTGTCACTATACTTATACGTGATGTTCGCACATGATGTGCTTACGCTGGTGACTAGCCATTTGCATGGGCTTCGCCCAAATTTTGACTGAATGTGCATCCCCAGGTCGATGTGCACTCATGCATCCATGCATTTAAATAAGACTGCATCTTGTAATATTTTGAATGTCTTATTAATTAAAACTATGCTTGATTAATGCAACGATGTGTAATCTTAATGAGAATTTACACTAAGCTGACCACTCATTCATCGAATATATAACCGCATAGGTAGTGCGAGCGACTTAATGATATTCATATTTAGATTGATAAGGAGAATGATACAATTATCAGGGATGTATGGATGTCTCTGCCAAGAGAAGCTGTGTGATCTTGCAGCTCAAGTTTATATGCATTTTATTATTTCTCATGCGTTAAATTGTGTATTTCTTGTATTTGTTAACATTGAGACATTGGTTTGTATAAGTCAATTGGGCAGCCGCTCATAAATTCTTAATGTATATGCAATTTTCTCTATGCTTGAATTGTTAATCTTTTGGTAAGTTGCTAACTTTGAAAAAAATAAAAAAATAAAAATAAAAATATTTGAAATTTGGCTATTTTTAAAGGTTATCATTCAGATTTTTTAGAAAACGAGTCATATACTTGGGTTTAAAAAATTGGGGCGTTACACATATATACATTCATGCCAATCGAACATACATGTAAGCATGCGTACAAATAGGCTAGCCTTAATAGAAAGTGAAATGCACATATGGAATTAAAATTTTGTTATATGAGTGCACTCTCATGCACTAGATATATGTGTTCTTAAGAAGTAAACCTTGTGTATAAATATTGTCATGGGAGGATCGATTGTAGAATCATGTACCCTTACCACGAATAGTTCGAGAGAATAATACAGTAGGAGGGCCGGTCGTGAATATGCATATACTGGAAGTAGGTTTACAGATCAAAATGTGAAATACAATACTCATGATGTGGTCATAAATATTACGAATTAAATTTCTATAAAGAGCATATAGTTGAAACAAAACATTTTATTTTGTTCGAAGTAATATTATATAGATTACACCGTTCATCTTTTACAATGGGCATGTATGCAATATATGGTCAAAGATATATCTCGGTAAATGCTTGAGGTATCATTGGCTTGAAATCATTGCATGCATATATAGTCACTACAAGGGTGAAATATTTGAAGACTGCTCAGTTTCATCCACTACCACTAACCCTTGGATCCTCCCAAAAAAAATTAGATGAATTAATATATATATCAATTATATATTTGCCTGTGGATGAAGTAAAAAAAGAAGAAGAGACCATTACCCTCTTACGTGAAGTTTGCAAGTCACCTTAAGTTTTTGGTATGTATGGATTTGTGATGTAGCCAATAGCATTCGAAAAATCAAGAGAGGGATGCATGGCTGGCAGTTTCTGGGATTTCAAACATATGTTCTCATCCGGCCATAAAGATAAAAATCAGTGACAAACATGCAAAATGATGCTAGTTCAGTAGAGAAAAGGTGGAATGAATGATATGATAAATAAAAGAAAATAGTTGACGCACTTTTGCATTAAAGGCGTTAGGAGTATGTGAGAAATACAACGGTCATATCAAATGACCGAGATATTCATTAAGGGCCTGTTTGATTTTCCAAATTTAGTGTAAATGCTTTGGAAATAGCTAATTATTATAATTTCACCTGTTTGAAATTACAAAGGTATTCTTGCTTCGAAAATCGGTCCAAAATGACTGACGTAAATTTGTGGGCCCCATCATCATGTATACGACATATCCACGTCGTCCATCCATTTTACCAAAACATTTTGATGTATGAGCCAAAGAATGAGGCAAATCTAATATTCAAGTGGCCCTCACCAAAGTAAACAGTGGGCCCAAGAAGTTTTTAACAGTGAGTGTTCGAATCCATTTTTACCATGGTGTTGTCCACTTGAACTTTGAATCTACCTCATTTTTTGGCTCATGCCCTAAATTCATTAGGCATGATGGATGAACGGTGTGGATAATCTACATACATCACGGTGGGCCCCACATATATTTGACAGCATCCTCGGTTTTAGCGTTAGAAAAAGTAAGAGTCAAATCAACCATAGGGATGGTGCGGTAATTACACAGGGAAATAATTATTGCCCATTTCCCATGCATTTACCTTTACTCTAAAAAATCAAACATGCCCTAAAAGAGCATGGGATATGAGGGGATATCACCTCTTTATAGTAACGTGGCGAGATTGCATTCACCAACACTTTTTACGATTTGTCGGCAGCGTAAACAAAACAACGTCTTCCATGTAATAATTAATTGGATACAATGTTACACGACAATATATGGTGGATCCAAACATGCCCTAGGATAGATTCTCTTCTATACATTGATCAATAAAATAATACGCATATAATTTTTCATAATGTAGTCTTAAAGTTCATATTGTATCAAAGCCCTAATTGAGACTATAAATTCTTAAATATATTTACCATTTGTGTCCTTATTAACTCACATTTTTTAACCAATGTAAGTTATTCATCTTCTGATTACTATTATTCTGGCTTCATCTAATCTGTTTGGTAGAAACCATTTGTTTTGTCGAATCTACACAATAGAAGTCATCTCCTTTATTTAAACTACTTTGGCAGAGCGCATATGCTCTGACTTTCTTTACCGAATACGGCAAAACAATCTTTAATCAATGTATTCTGATGGTTTTTCATTTTACTACCATGTCTAACCATCATTGCCCGTGTTGTTTTTATCTCTGATCCCCAAGCTCATCAACAGATTTGTCCTCGTCATCTTCAATCACCTATGCCCAGCCGCCATCTTCATTCTCCTTGAACACATCCATTGGAAAACCTTTGTCATTATTGCATATTCTTATGGCAAGATTCTTTTAGGATAACCTCTGTTGCTGCCTTTTATATTTGTTTATAATTGTTTTCTATCATATTCATCTATGTGCACTTCATATCTGCCTTGCTATTATTGTGCCCTAAAAAGCCAACGCTCATGTTATAGACTCTATTTTCATCAATGTATATGGAACTTCATGTAATATATTGCTTGTGCGGGTATATTAAAGAGATTCCTTAGGTTGTCCATGGAAACCTATGATTGAATACCACGAGCACATGCCAATTGATAATTGTGGGCATGAATATCATCACCCTATTTAACCATGACCACTAGAAGGTTGCAGGGTTGCAGGACTAACTTATATTTATTGATGACGTTCTCATATTGTGTTAGAGAATCGATGACAAGTCTGGATGGAAGATATCTACCGTCGGGTGTAATAATGAGTTGGCATGCCATGACCCCAACGTATGAGTGTCATAGCCTCGACATAGGAGTGCAAATGTGCCATGAGAATAGACTTTTATTGGTGGACCTATTGGACACCTGTATTGATGGATCATTTCGTTACTAGATAAATAAACCAATCACACCTGGACTAGAGTGACTCGTGAATGTACTAGTATTTGCGGATCCAATCCTTATTTTCAAGAATGTGTGAGGAGTTTAAGGTTTTAGTGGTATGTGCTTTGATTTACTTCATGATGTTATACTAGTCGGTGACATGCATGTAGCGCTAGGTTCATGCACCAGGGTCTAATTGATGCTTGCATAATTCAACCTGAGATCCATTTGTTTATCCTAAACATGTTCATATAAACATGTTTATAAATTGATTTTATGGTTTGGACCATTCATCATTTTTAAAAAAAATACAACTAACATATTTAGTATTTTTTAATGATTAAACGAGTAATTTCAACTATTGAAATTTAGCTATAACCATTAAATCAATATTAATGCGGTATCCGATAGTTATGATATATATATTAATCTTTTAAACTTGTGGTGGATCCAAACACACCCTAAGACACATTCTCTTCTATACATTGGTCAGTAAAATAATACTCATGCAATTTTTTCACAATGTAGTCCTGAAGTTCACATTGTATCAGAGCCTTAGTTTAGACCATAAACCTTCTAATATATTTATTATTTATGTCCCCATTAACTCACACTTTTGAACTTGTATGAATTATTCATCTTTTGATTACTATTATTTTGGTTTAAATTTATCTGTTTGGTAGAAACCATTTGCTTCATCAAATCTACACAATAGAAGTCACCTCATTTGTCTAAACTGCTCTGGCATAGCGCATAGAGGTGTACACAAGTCGAACTGAGTCAAGCTTGACACAACTCGACTCGGCTCGGCCACTAGCTGACCCCAGCTCGAACTGGGCTCAACTCGATCCTCGAGCTTAACTAGCCAACTCGACTTGGTTCGATTAGCAGCTTGGGCCAGTTCAAGGCAAGTTCAAGCCAAGATTGAGCCTATGCCACATTTTTACAAACACATGGAGTGCACTTTCATTTTCTAACTGTATGTAAAACAACAACAACTGCTTACAAGTATTTCATAAAAAACCTTGCATGCAATATAAAAAAAAAATAAAATGGTATTTGTTTCATATACATACCTTTCTTGCCACTAGCTGACACTTTGTTGGGTCATTTCAACAAACACTTGGTGAGCAACATCAATATCAAAGTAACCGAGTCACCGAACTATTTGATCCGAGTTTGATTCGAGTTGGGGTTCGTTCCG
This sequence comes from Magnolia changhungtana, assembly GCA_030180095.1. Taxonomy (NCBI): domain Eukaryota; kingdom Viridiplantae; phylum Streptophyta; class Magnoliopsida; order Magnoliales; family Magnoliaceae; genus Magnolia; species Magnolia changhungtana. The sequence goes on from JASAUF010000370.1 coordinate 785,956, forward strand.
TGTCGAGTCGAACTCGGGCAAGCTTAAACTCGGGTCGAAATTTTTTGAGCTCAAAAAATCAGCTTGACTTGGCTTGAACTTAGTTTCGAACCGTGTTGAATCAAGTTTTTTCGAGTCGAGTTGAGCGAGCTAACTGAGCTAACTCAGTTCGTGTACAGCCTTAAGAGCGCACATGTTTTGATTTTCTTCATCGAATCTGACAAAACAATATACGATCCATGTTTTCCAATGATTTTTCATTCTACCACCATGCCCAACCACCATTGCCTCTGTTATTTTTATCTTTGATCCCCTAAGCCCATCAACGGATTTGTCATTGTCATCTTCGACCACCCATGTTCAACCGTCGTCTCCATTTTCGTAAACACATTCGTTGGAAATCTCTTGCCATCGTTGCATCTTCTTGTGAGAAGATCCTTCCATGATAACCTGTATTGTTGCCTTTTATATTTGTTCAAAACTGTTTCTATCACCTTCATTATTGTGCTTGTTATCTCCGCCTTGTCAGTATTGTGCCTTAAAAAGCCAACGCTCATGTTGTAAACCCTATTTTCATTATAATGTGATTTTTTCATTCGCCCATCAATATATATATGAAACTTAACGTAATATATGAAATTACATGGTAGTCTAACACAACACTACGTAACGTGCGAAAGCTCGACAGAGCTTAAAATTACAGCCAAGTCATAAGGGGGACGGTGAATATAACCACTTAAAAATATTCACCACTTAAAAATAATTAACACTTAGTCTTCCAAGCCAAGTGGATCCAAATGCATAAACTATAAATGATATAACAAGTTGAGCCACTAGTCTATGTGTGATATAGATATATTGTGTGCGTGTGTAATCAATTAAATACCTAGCATATAATCCATTTAAATATTCATATAATTCAACCAATCAAGCTCATAACCATACATAAAAATGTGGACAAATTATAACCATAACACATAAGGATATATAGTGGTTCTGCTACTTGCTTACTCAACTTTCGGTGGATGCACTCTCATCGAGTGTCGTATTTCACTATCCTAGGAGCTTTCAATAGGTTCACCCCTAACCTTTAAAAGCGTATACTCTCTCTGAAGGACTACATAGTGTCTTACAAAAGTGTACTTCCGTCATAGGCCTACACAAAGACTTAATAAAAGTACACTCCCGTCGGAGGCCTACACACCCACACAAGGACTTACACATGTGCACTTCCTTCGGAGGCCTACACAAGGACTTGATTGAGTTTGTATCATAAATTTCATACTCAATCCCATACGACAAAAGAGTATACAATGGACTCCAAAATTGGCAACCTACCTATCGAATTCATTGTAGTGTATTGCTTGAAATATGTCTTCACTTATTGTATCTGCTTCTCTCGTGCTCTCTCGATATTTGAAGTCAGTATTCTTCCGCTTCATTGAATTGACAATCTTGCACTTGTTGCTCCAATGAGGCTACTAATGTAAAAGTAGATATGTTGAATCTCCTACAATTATGAGATAGTTGGTTCCAAATGAGAATTCGTCTAGATGGACATTTAATAGGGTGTTTAGAATGGTTTACTTATGGTTATGATGTCTAAACTCTATAAAATGCAAGATGTCATATTCTTTATCAATGGAGCTTGGAACGATCATTATAGTGATTAATCACAGTGAAGAAGACATAAATCTCTTTAGGTGATAGCTTAGAAGTGATGGGAAGTATCAGTATACACTAGGATTTTTAATTTACTCAAAATAATCATTTGTGTAAAGATTAAGTTTTTAAATTTATAAGGAAAATGCTCACACGGATCTATAACAATTAGTATTGATTGATTGGATGACCCATTTGAATAATTGAACTTAATTCGATTAAGAGGCAGAGAGCTTACTGGACACTTTTACGTACTTTCAAACAATCAAATTTAAAATGTCGATTGATGGAAGTTTTTATGAAACGTGGAAGAAAAACTCGCTGGACTATTTCAGCCATATTCGATCAATTGAGGAAAGAGTCTTCGATCGTTCGACAAAGATTAAAGGTCCACTAGATTGACCAAAGATTAACTGAACTTTAAAAAAAATAAAAAATAAAATTTTTTCATACGCACACACACTGCCCACAAACTCACACCGTAGTGGAATTTCACCACCTATGGGTACTCGAACCCTCGACCGGGTGTCTAAACTCTTAAGAGTCTACCACCGGAGCAAGAGTAAGGACTCAAAGATCAACCAAACTTGTGCGTGACGGTTATCTTTCTTTTGTGCATGACCTAGCCGGCATAAACCTGATGGCTACGGGTTTTTATATATAGGGTCACTAAGGCACCTCACTTTTACATGTGTCTTTAAGCATTGATGCTTCAAGTATTTGAGTATTCATTATCTTCAAATGGAAGTTAAACTGACTAAAGACACCCCAACTCGCGTTATTGACAAATCGAGACACTACCAATATAGTGCTTGTATGGGTATATTAAAGGAATTACTCAAGTTATTCATGAGAACTTGTGATTCAATACCACAATCACGTGATAATTGAGAGTTATGGGGCATGGATATCAACACTTTGTTTAACCATAACCACTCGGTAGGTTCCAAGGCTAACTCGTGTTTATTGATGACATTGTCATCTTGTGTGAGGGGATCGATGACAAGTCAGGATGGATGATCTCTACCCTCGGGTGTAATAATGAGTTGACATGCCATAACCCTAACACATGTATGCATTGACTTCATCATAGGAGTGTAAGTGTGCCATCAAAATAGGCTTTTAATGATGGACCTATTAGACACTTGTGTTAATGGGTCATTTTGTTACTAGATCGAGAGACCCATTATATCCAAACTAGAGTGACTCACGAATGTACTAGCATTTGCAAATCCAATCCTTAAACCTAAGAACGTGTGAGGAGTTTAAAGTTTTTGGTGGTGTATGCTTTTGTTTACTTTACAAGGTTATATTAGTGGGTGACATGTAGGTGACATTGAGTTTATGCACCAAGGTCCAATTTAGGCTTGTATAATTCAACATGAGTTCCACTTGTTTATCTGGACATGTTCACGGACTTATTTTATGGTTTGGACTGTTCATCAAGTATTTATTTATTTACTTTAATATGACCAACATATTTAGAAATATTTAATGACTAATAAAACATTTTCAACCATTGAAATATAGCTATTACCATTAAATTAATATTAATGAGATATCCAGTGGTTAAGATATGTCAATTCATCCTTTAAACTTGCATGGGACATTGGGTTAGGGACGATGGCCATAAGAGTTAAAGATTAGGTCGTTATAAGTAGGTGAATAGCCAAAATTACAAACTTTATATGAAACAAGGTGTAACAACGTATATAGAATGGTGGAGATCATCACAAGTCATAACAATGTATGTAGAATGTTGGATCATCATATATGGAGTCTGACCCCTAAACCCTAACTCTTCCCTCTATATTAATATCATCCTCGCCATAAAAAGAGAAAAATAAGAGAAAAAATGATGGGATTCTTCTTCTCATCCCTTCCATGTATTCACGTGTCTACACATATGAGTTCACCCAGCCGATGTCTCTCATCATGCATGGTTGGAATTTGGGGTCGGCTAGGCCAGGCTAGGGCTAGCCTTAATTAAGCCTAGCCCTGCCCATTGAGACCCGTGAATAATGACTACTCATCCTCCCAATGTATAATGCTGGACCACATCACAAGAAATAGTGGGGCATAAAAGTTTGAATCAAGCTGTGATATATGCTCTCCCATCATGCAGGTCTATTTGACCTCACGAAGATGTTGGAAACATTACAGTAGGCCTTAGGAAGTTTTCAATTGTAAGCTTTTAATATATTGCTTCATGGGTCTACTTAAGCCTTCAATCTGTCTTTTTATTGGATTCGTGCTGTAACTGTAAAATAATCTGTCAAAATGATGGACCACATGTATAAAACATATACATGACAGTGGGTCCCACAGATTCCCTGACCCGACCGTCCGTCTCTGGCTTAGTCCTGGTGCGGGTAGTACCTAATCAGCGCCCGTCCTGCTGGGGGTAGTACGGAATCCGCGCCGCCTCCTGCCGCAGTACAGGACGTGGGGAGGCCAGGATTCAGCTGGGGCAACCGTCCGCAGGCGGTCTACACTTCCCTGGTCAGTTGCCACGGTTCTCGGCGAAGTATTGATTTTCTCTATTAGGCGTAAATTTTAAAGGATCCAAACCGTTTAGTCGATGGGCCTCACCATGGACGGTGGATATCCAAGCAAAACTTGTCAGATTTAAAAGATTCAACCCTTCTGAACTATTTTCCATTGAAAAAAGGACTCCGTACTATTTGACCGTTGATTTGCGATCCATTGATAAAATTGTCCAATCATGATGATCTTTGATGGAAATCACGGATCCACGTGAGGTTAATTATATAAATGGTTTGGATCAGTTAAACATATACCGGATCCAACGCCTATATTCGCGATGTATAAGATAGCAATCCATCGGGATGTACTGTAACTAAACCTCTCAATCGTCACGCTCAAAATCAGGCCAAAGATCCAAGCGCGGAGAAACTCTCCCTCACTCCCTCTCTCTCTTTCTCTCTCTCTCTCGTTTCTTTCCATTCGTTCTCCTCTTCCCGAGGGTAAGCTGCTGCTTCTCGCTCCCAAACCCTAGAAAAACCCTAGATTTCGATTTTTACCCTAGAAAAATCGTAACTGTTGCAATTCTCTTTCCTTTTTTCTCCCTTTTTATAATCTGCGTATGATAATATCACGGTAGATTTACATAAATTTGTATATATTTGCTCAGGGATTGCTTGATTTTGCATTTTTGGCATTTTTTTTTTCTGGATTTCTAGGTATGAAAATCCAAGAGAACGTTATTCCCCCCTTCCCTGTTGCTCGATATTATAATAATTCCCAATTTCCCCTTTTATTGACATTTTAGATAGATTTTTTAAAATATTTTTCTTCCCATTTTTCTGTAATTTTTTGATTTCCTTTTGCAATGTTTTTGGCAGAATTTTCTTTTTGTAATGTTTTTTGGCAGATTTTGTGGTCTCTCTCTGTTTCCGGATTCTATCTTTTGATTAGGGTAATAAAAGTAGTATTACTGATATTGATTCTATTTTTTTCTGGGTTTCAGGAGCTATGAGCAGCCGTTCCAGTCGAACCCTTTTCGTTGGGAATCTTCCTGGCAATATCCGCGAGAGAGAAGTCGAAGATCTCTTCTTCAAGGTTCATTTTAGTTTTCTTTTAATGTGTATATGATGTCTGCTGGATTAGATCCTTCAAAAAAAAGATATCTGCTAGATTAGAATTACGTTGTGGTGTCATTGGAGTATTTCTACTGTTTAGATCATATTCTGGCATTCTCTCTTTGAATTCGGATCCTCTGCTTGCCAGAAACAGGAAAAACCTGTTTGTTGCAATGTGATTGGGCCAAATTATCAAAGATTGCATTTAATGCAGCAGTGCTGACAACGTCAGTGATGATGTGGACCAATCACAATGCAGCAAAACAGGGAAAACCCGTTTGTGGCAAGCTGAGGATCCAGATTCTCTCTCTTTTCAAGTTGTGTATGTGCAATTTTTACATTGTTACAAGGATCCATAAGTAGGGTTTGGCAATGTGTCAGATCAGCTGTTTGCTAAATGGGCCCAGAAGGACCGACAATGACCATTGACACAAAATGGGATAACCAGGCGCAATGGTGAGCATATTCTTAAGCCCAAGGCCGGCCTGAACGATCGTGAAACATGCGAAAGGGATTGAAACAAGACCGCTTCAATCCATCCATACATCTCTAACACTGAAGGAAGCACATGCTGATGTGCAACACTTATCTGTTATGTGTAGAAAAAATATATGGGTGAGTTGGCTGAGGCTAGGGTTAACCGGGCTGGACCTGATTGCTCAAATGGGCCACATTTCTTGGATCCAACCCAGCTTGAAACCTGATAAAGTCAGCCCACCAGGTTTTAAGTGCGTTGGGTTTATTGACCCATGGGTTGACCTCTCTGACTGCCAGTTACTGGCAATGGGCCGGGCCAGGTTGAATAATCAATATTTTGAATGGGCCTGGCCCAACCAGTTGAAAATCTGGGCCTAAACCAAACCCTGGCCTGCCCGTTGCCAGGCCTTATTGCCAGCCCTACCCAAAAGAGGAATTATATGACACCCTTGTGTGCCAAGTTAGTACATGAGGGGCCAATGATTTGATGATATAAATTTGTTGGTCTAATGGCTACTGCTGTCAATGGACGGGTAAGCATCTTCTATATGGGTTACTTCTAACCCTTGGTCAGTGACCTCTAAAATCCACCACATGTGGTGTGCTGGTGTCAAACCTTTACTCTATTGCATTCATGAGATCTAAACTTACGGGCCTCTTTCATTTCTAAAAAAAAAAAAGGTCGCCTGTGTCAATAGGCGATTAAGGAAAATATTCTGCAGAGTTTTACATTCAGTGGAAGGAAGGCCACATTTTTGTGCTGCTAAGATCTTCCAATCTGCGAGTCATAGAAGAGATCTTTGTGAGTGTTCCATCCATGGTGGAAACCACAGATCAATGATCTGGATATTCAAACCACGGACCCAATGGTACCATGGATATCCTCAGGTGTCATACGATTACTATCTACTGTAAGCCCAAGTGGTGGGTCCATGACTCACCCGATGGGATCCTACAGAGCCAGATGTATGAGAATGGATCAAGATGAGTATATTTTTGTCACTCCATGTCCTGGCCTGTTTTCGACTACCGAAGACGTCAAACATGGAATTAGAATTTTTTTTAAAGACACTATCAGGTTGCTTCATAAATGGCCCTAGATTTCACAACTCAGATAATAACTGGGCAAGTTATGAATGATTTATGCATAGGGTGGCGGCTATGATGGGGTGTTCTGAAGTGGGGTTTGCAGCTGACCTTGTTGCTCGTACTAGTGGTCTTTGGCTAGAGTTTACAAACGTACAACAATTTCTATAGTTTGCTAGAGCTTCGGGAATTTAGGTTGGTTAAGATAAGATACTTTTAGTTAGTTTTGAAAGATCTGAAAAGATTTTTAGACTCCCAAAGTGCAAGTCATATAGGGACTAGACTTAGCATGCTTTGTTTCATTGTTTAAGGGTGAGATTAGATGTAGCAACAACTTAGGTTTAGTTTAAGGCTTGTTTTAAGTTCTTTTACAATGTGTATCTATACCTCCTTGTAGATGCTGTGGGGCCATTGGAAGTGATTAAACAAAAAACAAAAGTATAGTGTAGAGAGAATTCTTTCTTGCATCGGGTGAAAACCCTAGAAATATCTCAAATGTGGCGTGGAAGGTATGATTAGATCTCTTTTTTCTCTATGATTTCTTTTTGACCTTCTTCCTACAAATTACATATCTGACTCTATGTAAGAGGGTGAGTTCAAAATTCAAACTGAGTCCATGAACCCTGACTTGCGACCTTTATCTGCTAAGTTCTACCTTTTGCAATCACAATATTGGAAAATTCTAGTCTCATGTTAGTTTAAACAGTTTGAATCTGTCTGCCTCAGTGATTTCTGAATATTTCTGTTGTGTGTGCTCCAAATAACACAGGCACACCTACTGCATAATTATGATTTCTGAAGAATATTTGTGGAAGCATTATGTTGTTACATTTTTAAATTTTGTTTTTCCCCAATGAACACATGAAATGGAGGAAAATTTTACCTGTTTCATTAATCACTTTATGCTTGGTTTATTCTTTTCTCATTGTGCTTACCTTGCAGTATGGGCCTATAGTTGTTATTGATCTGAAGATCCCTCCTAGACCTCCGGGCTATGCTTTTATTGAGGTAGGTAGTCTGATCTTCTCAAACCAATGCAACATGGTAGAAAGTCAATTCTAACCGTGGTGTTCATTAAGAGTGTTATTCATGTTCGTTGCAGTTTGAAGAGGCTCGTGACGCTGAGGATGCTATTCGTGGTCGTGATGGCTACAACTTTGATGGCCATAGGCTACGGGTTGGGCTTTTTTCCTTCTCAAAACTTTTTGATGTTCTCTCTGCTTTTTTATTTTTATCAGTTGATGCCCTCATGCTCTCCCATATTTCTTATTTTTGTTCCCTCACCCCCGCCCCCCCTTTCTAATATATTATAGGTGGAGCTTGCACATGGTGGGCGAGGCCAATCTTCATATGATCGTCATACTAGTAGTCGCAGTGGTGGTGGTGGTGGCCGTGGCGGAGTCTCTAGGCGCTCTGAGTATCGTGGTGAGTATTCCCATCAATAGCTGTATCCCTCTGATCCCTTATGACATTATCATATGCAGTTGCCTTGCTTATAAACTGGTCTAACATGTTTTTATCTTGCAGTGTTAGTTTCTGGATTACCTTCCTCTGCTTCATGGCAAGACCTAAAGGTTTGGGTTGCAATCTATCTATTTATTCAAATTAATTTCCCCTTTAGCTAGGGATCTTTGGAAGCTTGAAACTCATGCAATTCCACATTTAGGATCATATGCGTCGAGCCGGTGATGTTTGTTTCTCCCAAGTGTTCCGTGAAGGCGGCGGTGAGTTCCATTCAATTTTTATGTGATGGTGTTAGATTTTGTTTTCTATTAAAATTAAAAGTAGTTATGAAAAAAGAGATGTTCAACCTAAGTCAGGCGATAAATTGAGGGAATATGCCTACATGGAGATTTCCATTACTTCATCCTATGTTGTTATTTATTTTTTGTTGTTCAGTTTGCTGCCTGTTGGGTTTCTGTTTTTGCTTTTGTTTGTTTGTTTGTTTTTTTTTGTTTTTTTTTTTTTGAATAGTTCATTTCCTCAAGTGCATGCATACCGGAGTTCTTGATACCCGAGTTCTGATTCTCATTTTCTGCAAATTGTTGTATTGGAGGTGCTCTATTATTTGTGTTCTTTTTTCTTTTTTGTTGAAATCCTTTAGTTTTTGTATTCTTCAACTCTTCCATGCATGGACCGGACAAGCATGTTCCTGTCTATATTTATTTTCTTTTTATGTTTTCTTTGGATATTTTGCTATGTTGTCTTCAATGTCATCTTAAATTTAATTACTCAATTGTTTGGAAATGATGGCATGAGCAAATCTTTAAAAATGAATAAGTCCTTCCAATTTGCAAATCAAAACTCCACAAATCTCAAATTTGAGATTTGGAGTTTTCCTATTTTCAAACAATTACATTAAAAAAAAAAAGAAAAAAAAAAAAAACAAAGATTAGATGTATATCTTGCTGTTGAGATAAGAGAAAGAAAGGGACGAACTTAGAACGGCCGAATGGGCGAGTTCCGAGTTAGGCAGGTCGAGCTAAGCAATTCGGTCGAGTCGGCCAGAGAGAGAGAGAGAGAGAGAGAGAGAGAGAGAGAGAGAGAGAGAGAGAGGTCCGCTCTCGGTCGTGTTGGGTGGGTGTGGCGGGGAGGAAGGGAGAGAGAGAGAGAGGAGCTCGGGTGGGCACGACGCAGACGGTGGGTAAGGTGTATAAAGGAGAAAGGTAAAGAAAGGGACGGGCGAGGTTGCTTTAGTTTTTTTTTTTTTTTTTTTTTTTTTTTTTTTTTTCTTTTTATAACACACACACATATATAATTTGAAATTATACTCGCCGAGCCGATCTCGGACTTGAGCTTCGAGCCGAGTTGAGCCGATCTTGGACTCGAGCTTCAAGCTGAGCCGAGCTCCACTCTACTCGACCTCGGTTCGTTTTCAAATGAGCTGAGTCGAGAGAAGCTTGGCTCACCTTGAGTCATCGTTCAAGTCGAGTCAAACCGAGCTAGATCGAGCCAAGCTGAGAGAGCTTTTCGAGCTAGCTCGGCTCATGTACAGCACTAGCTACAGGTTTAAAGGATTTGGATCCTTTCGTCATTTTAGCCCTCTTGGGCTTTTAATTTTCTTTTTTTGGTTGCTTTTGTTGTATTCTTTTCCGCTATTTTGCTGCTTATGATAGAGTTTCTGTTTACTAAAAAAATGTCCAATCAAAATAGCATTTTGGGCCATGCGCATCAATAGTGGGTTCAATTATGTGGACGATTTGGATTATTAATTTGCCTACTACATGCCTAGGATCCTTTGTTGATGGGGCATGGCAAATGGATGGTCAGTAGGAAAACGGTTCTTGGTCCAAATTCGAAGGGCCAAATCAGATTAGATCATATTTTGCCGGAGAGAGACCAATCAACTTTGGTTCTGAAAGATGGTGATGGATGGGCTTGTGTCTGTATCTGAGAGGGACAATTTCCAATGGTTGAAGGATGGTGGTATTTAGGTGTGAGGTTCGTGGGAGGCAGATGAAATAAGTACTAGTTAAAAAATAAACTACTTTTTTTTGTTTAAAAACTTGACCAAAGTAATGGGCTTTTCTCACAATTTTAATCAAGTTGAAAACTGTTTTCTTCCCGTTGTACTTCCAAACATGTTAATTAATGGATAATAGGGTAAATTTTTAACTGATCCTCTATCCATGTATCCAAAAAAATCCAAAGGCCTCATCATTTCTGTGGAATTCTGTACTCACCTCAACCTCAATGTTGTGTTTTTATTGTCTCAGTCCTTAACCCGTAGTCCCTTTAGTTGCTGCTTCACTGATCTTTGATCCGCAATTATTGCAGTCTTTACCTGTTTGGTGAAAGTTGGATTTAGAACATAGTTTTAGTTTGGATTCTTTTGGTTACTTCCTCTGTCTCTCTCTCTCTAAAATTTCTTATTGGATATGTTGAAAAATGATACAGATTTGCCATTTGATTCTCTTGGAAAACTTGTTGGTTGATTCTTGTAAATATCTGCCTGTTGTTTTTTATAGGCACCACCGGCATTGTGGACTACACAAACTATGACGACATGAAATATGCAGTAAGTTAGCTGTGTTTTATTTGTTACTCAATTGGTAAACTATTGGGTGTCCATGGACACCAATGGATGTGGAAACTTGCTTCAATTCCTTAATTAAGTTCAATATATTATTGCTGCTGCTGCCATCATCATCATCATAGCCTTGTCCCAGCTTTTTTGGGTGGCATTGTGAAAACCTTCTTGGTCTATCATATTTGAAATAGGAATTCTCATCGATTGGCAAATGTTTTATGACCGGTGGCACACCTGACATTAACCTACTTGATGCAGGGCAGATGAATGAAAGCAATATGCCAATGCCTGATTTGAACTTTTGATTTGAAATTACAAGAAACCTGTGACATGCAGTTGAATCACACCATCGATACACCAAAATAATCCAGTCGTAGGAATTACAGAAAAAAATAGTCAAAGAAACTGTTTCATTCCCTATTCACCATTCAGCTTTACAGCATCTACAAATTGATGTAACACACGTGCCCACATGCACACACACACACACACATCCCCACCTTCATGGTGACATTAACAACTTCAAGGGGACGATGTGGACATTAACAATAGTCCCAAAAGTTTTTTTAATTGGTATGTTGGGCATCATTGATCCGTACCAAAGATTTAGAATATCAGTTAGGAGTGTGACTCATCCAAGTCCAGAACTGATATGTAAATGATGGAACTGGTATGACTTGAACTGAACAAGTAACAAGTTGCATAAACAGAATTACAGGACCCAAAAATTATTAGGGCGTTTTTGTTTTATTTGGATAGAAGGCATTTTTTTTCATTGTCTGTTTTAATAAATTGGGTGCTTTTGTGCAAACATGGGCGCATAAAACCATTCATTTTCATTTTCACTCTTCAGTATTCAATTCTCTCTCTCCTTCCACCCTCACCAAGCAAACCATGATCCTCCCCGACATCTCTCTCTCTCTCTCTCTCTCTCTCTCTCTCTCTGCAGTTGTGCCATGAGGGAGAAAAGTCTGTGTGTGTGTGCAGTTGTGTCATGAATGAGAAAAAGTCTGTGCGTGCGCGTGTGTGTAATGCAGATCATTCATCTGTTGGGCTATACAACAGACAGAAAAATCTCATTATTCGAATGATTCTGGCCTGCTGGTTTCAGAGCTTAGGTCCCCTCTCTCAATTTATTGTTTCTTGGTTAACTTTATTGAGGATGTCTCATGGCTGGGACAAGTCCATTGGTGAAACTCACCCTGATTTGGATGAAACTGAGTAGACTTGGTGCAAGTCATCCTAATATGGAACACGTTAGGCTGTGTCGGGACTGAATTGGGGGTATTTCTTGTAGTGGCTTTGTGAATCGGATTGATTGTCCAAATTCAGGAATCAGTCGCCAATGCCGAGTTGTATATCAGGCAGTATTTTTAACCATGATTCAGACTGTCCAATCATTCATACAGTTAGGAACAAGCCATGGTGCAAAAATCATGTTGATTTGATGGATAGGCAACTAATGGACCAGAGACACAAGAGATCCAAACACTCTTGAAACGTGCATTCATAAGGCCTCAATATGACTTGTTTGTGATTCCAAAGAAGCACTTTGGTCTGATGATGCTGACCATCTGCTCTATGCCTTGTAAAAGATGGATGGTTGCACAAAAAAAGGGCCACCTTTATATCGGGTGGCGCGATTCAGAAATTCTTCTATTCCCCAATGCACTTCTAGGGTGTGGGATCAAACAGTATGGGGACCCTCCTTTAGAAGGAACCTACATGAAGAAGAGATCATTGAGTATACAAGGATGATAGAGATACTCTATAACCTAGGAAATGTCTCTTGAAAGGGATGGATGGATATGGAAATCAAGCAATACCTGAGAATTTACGGTCAGATCTTTCTTTCTATTTGTCTCTGCAGAATCCCTCTGTACATCAGAATCTTGAGCCGATTTGGCATATGTGTAACCACCCATGCTCTGAAAGGGATGGATGGAAATAAAAACAAAAAGAAAAGAAAAGAAAAAAAAGAAAAAGAAGATTCTAATGGTTGCAACCAAAGGAAAAGGACGATCATCCCAATGGCTGCTCATTATGTCCTCGGGATGAGGACAATGTGGACCATCTCTTCTTACACCGTTCTTTCTCTAGAAAAGTGTGGAAAATTTTCTTGCCCTGTTGGAAGTCAATTGTGTCATGCCCTGTCAGCTCAAGGAATTGTTTTCCATGTGGCATTTCACTAAAACAGGAAGTGAAGGACGATATGGCTCTTGGTTCTATTGTCCCGATTTATGGCTGGTTTGGTTACAACGTAACAGTCAGACCTTCAACGATGAGTCTCTTTCTCCTAACCATGTATTTAACAAGGCTAGGAGGATGGTGGTAGAATGGGCTACCTAACCATGTATTTAACAAGGCTAGGAGGATGGTGGTAGAATGGGCTACCTAACCATGTATTTAACAAGGCTAGGAGGATGGTGGTAGAATTGGCTACCTCTGATAATGCTTTTGCGGGGTGCCATTAATAGGCTTTTCAAGGCTTCTTTCTTTTTTTTTTTTTTTGGGGGGGGGGGGGTGCGGCGTATCTTCTTCTCTGTATTAATGGGATGATCCTTCATCATTCTCTTTGTATCTCTCTCTCTCTCTCTCTAATAAAATCCCAGTTACCCTGAGGGACTGTTTGATTTTTTATTCCATTGGGAAATGACTGGGAAATAGGTAATAATTACTTCCCTATGCAATTCCCACACCAGTACCAATGCGCAAGTTGACAACTAGTTTTTTAGCATTAAAACCGAGGAAAGGTACAAAATAAATGTGGGGCTCATGTTCACAACCCCAAGTGTAGGGTCGCGATGTAGTAATAACTTGTGAGAACGAGGTCGAATCCACGTGGACTAAACTTGGACGTATTTTGAAAAGAACTAGAACTAGAAGAAGATCTAAATATGAATTTTGGAATAAAAGAGAGTAATTGTGAATAATGTTTAAACTATCAATTAAAGGTGGGAACTAGGGTGCCAAGGATCCACTTGTAGCTATCAAGATGCTACCTTACTTGATTCAAGGAATACAATTGGAATTGGAGTCCTATCCTATCCAATTGGAAGATAAAACAATTTAAATCAAATTTGAACTTTTCATTGACCTAATTTTCAATGGAGGAGAATTGTGGTGATTTGAAGGGATTCCGTCACCCAATCATGCCCAAGAGACAATGGTAAACAACAGGATTTACCAATCTCATAATCTCAAAACAGGAGAAGAAGATATCCAGGGCTATCATAGCATCTATTGTAATTTAAGTCACAATAAATCATAGAAAACTGAAAATATTCCTTTAATATCAAACTATAAATCAATGAAGTTCAATAAGAACAAGAATCAAAGCAAGATAATCATCCAAACCTCTTGGCCCTAGGTAAGAGGTTTAGTCAACCATAGACATGATTGAAACCAAATCTCTTAAACAAAGCATGAAAAATAAACTAGGAAAAAAGAAAAACTCTTCGGCGGCTGCTCCACTCTTGTGTTATGCTCCTTGAGACTTTTCCAAACCCTAGAAGATGCTGTGGAGCATCCTAGGGAGTCCTATTTATAGTCGTGGAACTCCAACTTTCTCACCAAGTTGTAAAAAATCTAGAAACCGCCTCAAATTTACGCACTTTGTGTAGTTTTAAAAAATAGACTCGGAGTTTCAGAATATGTTATTTCAGGACAATTTCAGGATTACTTTTCTCCACTTCAAATCTTTGATTCTCTTCATTCGACACTTGGTTTTATTGGATCTTTGGCTCGTGAATTCTTCATTAATGACTTCCAAATTTTCAAATCTTCATTTAGTAATCTTTTGAGCATAAATCTTCCTTTTGACATTAATTTCACCTTTAAGCTCTTAAAATCACCTTGCACATGAAAACGTGTACAATTAAATCGATTAAGCACTATCATATTTATAAAACCAAGGTATAAATAAGGGGAAATATGCAATATTTCACACTCAACAACTGACTATGATATATGTGACTTATCCATACCGTCCATCCCTTATGCCAGCTGATTTTAAGGCATGAGCCCAAAAATCAAGCAGATCCAATGCTCCAGTGGACCACACCACAGGAAATAGTTGAAATTGGATGCTTACCATATTAAAATTTGTGTGGCCCTCAGAAGTTTTGGATGAAGCTGATATTTGTGTTTACCCCTTATCAATGTTTTAATGACTTCATGAACAAGTTAGATGACAAATAAACATCAATGTGGGCCCAATGAACAAAATAACTTTCAATGGTGGATGTTTAAGACCATTGTTTCCTATGGTATGAGCCACTTGAGCGTTGGATCTGTCTCAAGTTTGGACTCAGGCCCTAAAATCTTCTGATAAAACAGATGGACGGTCTGGATATGTCATACACATCACAGTGGGGTCCACAAATTTACGTAAGCTTTTTTGGACCAATTTTCGAGGATGAAAATACGCTTGAAATTTCAAACAGAGTTAAAAGGTAATAATGACCTTTTTACCAGGTATTTCCTTGAGAAATGAAAAATCAAACAGCACCTTACAGAAAAGGGCCATATTCGAAGGGTTAAGATCATTCAACTGGCACGGTTTTTGGTCACCATGTCTACCCTAGTCGTTTTTATGATTGGCCGTCCCACTTGTCAATTAAAAGCTTTGGGATGTTGCTAACATCCCAATGAAGGTAGGGATGTTAACATTTCCTTGCTAACAATGAGTAAAATATCTCTTAATCCTGTTGCAACTCGCGCAACTATATAACCCTTTTGTAATCATAACTCAATTGAGGTCATAGTCGTTTGATCTTCAACTTGTTTGAAAACTAACTCGATAAGCTTCAAATCGGACCAATTATATTTCATTTAGTACCTGAACTGAAAAATAAGTGAAGAAAATAGGGTTTATTAACCTTTTTAATAACCAAGGGGTTTACAACTAATCCTTCTTTAGATAGGTTCTTGAGTCCCATATGCCTATATAATTATAGACCATTTGGGTCCACTTCACTGATGGGATATATTGTGGAGCCCACTTCATTGACTGGGCTGAAAGTGGGGCCTACTCCTGAAATGCATTAATCTCCGTTGGTTGGGAGAACTTGCCCACAAGCTTGAATATTCACATATTGCACTTCTAAGGTAGTTGATAATGATATGGTAGTTGTATTGGCCTATTTTCAATTTCTGAATCATCATTTTTGAATTGGCCTGATCATCATTATAATCCGCA
Source organism: Magnolia changhungtana (assembly GCA_030180095.1). Lineage (NCBI taxonomy): Eukaryota > Viridiplantae > Streptophyta > Magnoliopsida > Magnoliales > Magnoliaceae > Magnolia > Magnolia changhungtana. The sequence goes on from JASAUF010000370.1 coordinate 801,992, forward strand.
ACATGGTATGCAATCACTTTGTTAGTTTGATTGTGGACTTGAGTTGTTGCCATGGTCTCGATCTCACCCTTCAATTTTGAAAGAGATGAATTGTTGGGGCAAGAGCAATGCATTCATACGTTTTGATTTAAGCTTTGACTTACCCATTAGTTCTATCATCAATCCAATTGTTGATCCGTCCATCCATTGGTCTCCTGATACATCTGCAGAATCCCTCCTTATCCTAACTTCAATCAATCAATAGATCCATTCAGCTTTTCTTTGGTCAATCCAATTGTTGTTGCATTTTTAGATCCATCCATGGATGCATTTGTAGATTCATCTGTTGACGCTTCCTTCGGTTCATCCTGACTGATTATTGTAGGTGAGCGCCTGCATATATATGTGCTTTTGAATGTTGGGATTTTATGTGTATGAAGTCTCATTTATAAAGGTGTGTGTATATATGCTTTGGTGTGCCCTCAGGGCACTATTCATTTATATTTGTTAGGGTGTGAAGGAGAGAATTCTCTAGACAACCCACTCCAAAGTTCTCCTGTTATTTTTTTTCTTCTCCACGATGTGATTAATTACAATCATGTACCCCTTCTTTTGAATGATTTATGAGACTAACAGTCTTTCTAATAAATGGAAGAACTACTTTTCTTTTTTGAAAGATAAATGGAAGAGCTGCTTCCATCGGTGAATCATCTGATGGTTCACTGTCAGTTTATTTACTCCATTATTGAAGACTTCTGTCAAGCTTTTTCGGTCAGTTGGTGCTTGCCATGTTCAGCCGCAGACTTGTTAGTTGCTTGGAATGGCCTCAAGTTGGGGAAGTTGACGTCTTCTATATGGCGTATGGCCATTCTTGCCATTTGGTGGGCAGTGTGGGAAGAAAGGAACAACAGATGCTTTAACAACTCTTCTTCTTCTGCTAAGTGTGTTGGGTCAAGGGCTAAGCGTTTGCTGATTGAATGGGCTGCTAATGTTAATATGCTTAAAGGGGTGGATCTTAGCTTCTTAGGTCCTTAGGTTTCTCCTGCTATCTCAGCAGTTGGACCTTTGCTTTTGTTGCTCGTCTTTTTTTCTTTCTTTTCGTCTTTTGTACCTCTTTCTTTTTTAATGCATTCTCAGTTCGTTGCTTTTAAAAATAAAATAAAAATGGAAGAGCTGCTTCCTATTTTTCTTGAGCAAATAAGTATTTTTCTGTATATCATGGATGATATATTTATCCTGTATCGACAGTCTTACAAGAATAGTGCAGTGGTCCATTTTGACAGCAAATTTTTTCTTTTCATTTTTTGAGTTTTGAGGCCTCAGTTCATCAGAAGCCTGCAGAGACTCGAACCAGGGTCATACCCGGGAGAGTAGGCAATCATAGCCTGCTGCCCTACTCCACCTAGTCCCTGGAGATTTGACAGTGCATCTTTAGAATACTTCTCTCCAAATGAATATGTTCTGAGGCATATTTGAGTTATATGGATGTTTTTCACACATTGGAAAAGATCCCAGCTCTGACAATTTCATTATTGCTTCCCTGGAGAAGTAAGTTCTCACACCTATTTCCACTCTAAATGACCTTTCTCTATGTTGAACATTTAGTCTCATTAGATCACCACATGAATCCATGTTATTTGCTGATATCAAATCTTTTCTAAGGAATTGAACTCGATACCAAAGTTGATGTAGGACAGATGGATTAAAGTAATATTTTGTACACTTGAACACGTGATTGAAGTTTTTGTTTTGAAGTCACATTAAACCTTGAACTGCCATTTGCATTACACCACCAATGGTACAACCCTTGCACCCAAAATAATCCAATTTCAGGCTCAAGGTAATAAAAATCCAAGAGGCTGTTTCATTCACGATTCAACCATATGACATCTACAAATTGGATATGCACAAGACGAAGACTCTAACTAATCCTAGTCATTCATTAAATTTGATCATAACCATCTATTAATAAGATATCAATGATGACTGAAATGTCGCTAAATGCCATCACAACCTTAAAGTGCTTCCGTAGTCGGTGTTTAATTAGTTCTGTCAAAATCATAAGATCTTATATGTAAAGATCCAAAACACTAATTGGATAATGGCCAGTTACTAAATCTATCCTAGTCATCTATTTTAATAAAATATCAATCATCATCATCCTCATCCTCATCCTCATCATCATCTAAGCCTTATCCCAACTAATTGGCGTCAGCTACACGGATCCTATTTTGCCGTTCCACTCTATCAAGGACTGTATCCTTGTTTAAATAATAGGTCATCAAATCTTTTCTTGCTTCTTCCACCCACGTGACGTCCTTTTGGCCCTGCCCCTTGTACTTTTAGAGCCTTCAACTTGAACCAAAGTTTCATGTGTTTATCAGCTACTCACTTATTAACCCAAAAAATTCCTAATTTCAGCTACGCCCATCATATGAATGTGTTGCTCCTTGACTATCCAACATTCTGCACATGGCTGGTTTTATATGTCTTGTAAAATTTCCCCTTCAGTTTCATTGATATGCGGCAATCACATAAAAGTCTTAAGGCACATCTCCCCTTCATCCACCTAGCTCTAATTCTATGAACAACATCCGTCTCTATCTCTCCTCTCCTGAATTATTGACTCTAAGATATCAACTTCTTGGTCAACAATTTTAACTAATTCCTCCTTTCCACTTATATTGTTACTAAATTGCACTTGATAAGCTCTTGTTTTAGTCCCACTAACTTTTAAACCTTTAGATTCTAAAGTGTCCCTCCATAGTTCTAGCTTTGCATTTATCCCCTTCACCGTCTCGTAAATAAAAAACTGTCATCCACAAACATCACACGCCATGGAACTTATTCCTGTAAATGCCTCCTCGTCAATAACCAATGCAAAAAGGTTTGGTTGACCCCTGGTGATGTAAGTCTACAATAATTGAAAACTCACTTGTAGTGGTCCTCATCTTTGTTGCCACTTCCTCGTAGATGTCGTTAACCATGCCAATACATTCCCCCCCCCCCCCCCCCCACACACACACACACACACACACACACAAAAACTCTCTAGGGACCCTATTATATGCTTGCAAATTTGGCATGGAGGGCATGGGGCCGACCAGTATCAGCATTCGTCTTAATCCTGATTTTGTGGGATCCCCACCCAAACACACTCAAGGATTAATGAACTAATCCTTCTTGATCTTCCTTCTCTTTCCTTTACTTATCTTCTCTTCTTTACTTCTTCTTCTTTTTTATTCTCTCTGTTTGAGAGTCGTGGGTTTTTACTTTTCACTCACCGATTTGATTTATGAGGGGAGACTTGTGGCTGAAGTATTTTTGGAGATCCGGTGGAAGGTTTTGCTGGACATTCAATTTCGATCAAGGTTCTGGAGTGTTTTTCTTTCAGTTTTCTTTGAAGCTGGTTTGTGATGGTTGTGTTTTTACTGGAAGTTTATGTTTGTCAGATTTTTTTGGCGGCTATTTCCTTCGGATTTACTGAAATCTGTTTGCAGTGATAAGGGTTTGGTGACGATTGTTGTTTGGACTGATTTTTTGGTTCCCTTTTTCTTTAGATTTGCTGAAATCTATTCACAGTGATAAGGGTTTGGTGACGATTATTGTTTGGACAGATTTTTTGGTCTTCGATGTCCCATATTTGCTGGAATATGTAACCCTTATATTTCAGATTTGTTATCTTTTTTATAATACAGCTGTATACAGCTGTACGATCTTTTCCCTCTCTGTCTTATTTGGTTCTTCGTGAATAGTGATTTGACTAATTTTGAGATTCGATTTGATTCATAATAGTTGGTTTAAATATAGCGTCTTCTTCAAGGTCTGAGACAGTCAATCCAATCAAATCTAAGATGGCAAGGTTGATTGTTGATTCTGAAAATCCTAGGTTGCAGATTACAACCCATAAGCTAATTCCAGTAATTATCTTTAATGGTTGAAAGCAGTTGAGATGTTTTTTCAGAGGAAAATAGAAGTTGGGATATATGGATGACAATATACTAAAACCTATTATGTCAGATCATTCTCATGGAGATTGGAAATCAAATAACTTGCTTTCCATGTCCTGGCTTCTGAATTATATGGAATTAGCAGTTAGTGAAGGGTCTTTTTCTGTTATCTATCGCCCATGAGATTTGGTTGGCTACTCATGAGTGTTCAATTTCTGATTATTATGCTAAGATGTGTGGTTTTTGTTAGGAATTGTCTTTCCTGGATGATCTCCAGTTTGCTTGTAGCATAGATACACAAGCATATAAATGAAGTATTGTGAAGAAAGGGAACTTTGAATTGTTGGCAGGTCTTAGTTCTAAATTTGAACCTGTGCGGATTCAAATTCTTGGTTGACTTATTCTACGTTCCCTAAATAGTGCGTATGTTTTGCTCTTACGAGATGAGATATGTCGTACAACTATGAAACTGGCCGTGGTTGACAAATTTGCTTTTGTGGAGGATTAAAAAATTCGATAATGCTGGTATTAGAAGAGGTAGAACTAGTGGACGAGGTTGGGATGCTCGTGGTGGTCGTGGTGCAGACCGTCTATGTACTCATTGCGGTCGATATGGTTATACTATTGATTATTGCTGGGTGCTTCATGGTAAACTACCTTAGGCTGTTATGCTAATTTAACCACTACAGAAGATAAAGACTTCACGACTGCTGCTAGTGAGATGGCTCCATTGGCAAAGTCACCCGTGGTTCAACCAACTGGGGATGTCAGTCTCTCGAAAAGTGAGTATGATGCTTTACTAAGGGATGTCACACACAATAAGGGCTCTCCATTTACATCTTTGGCTAAAAAAAGTAATACCTTCACTGCCCTTCACACTGCTTCTATGTCTAGTCGTTGGATAATTGATTCGGGAGCTACTGATCATATGAAAGGTATGTCTATCTCTTTTTCTTTGTTTCCCTCAGATCCTCATTTAGGTTGTGTGAAATTAGTAGATGGTACCTTGACACCTATTAGGGGAAAGGGTATTGTTTCTGCTTCACCATTGTTCACTTTGTCTTCTGTGTTATTGGTTCTTAATATCACTTCTAATTTGTTATCTATGAGTCAGATCATGACGGATGTAAATTGTAGTGTGCATTTTTTCCTGATCATTGTGTCGTTTAGGATTTGAAGTTGAAGAAGTTGCTTGGTGGTGGGCTTGAGAAGGATGGATTGTATGTTATTCATTTGAAAATTTCAATTCAGTTTAGCAAGTGTCTTAGTTTAAAAAAGGAGGATCTATCTTAAGCATTGTCATTTTGGACATCCTTTTCTTAGTTAGTCCCATAGTCTTTGCCACGTCAATCAGCTGAATCTAGTGATATCAAGAATTTCCAATGTGAGGCATGTGTTTTAGTTAAACATCATAAGTTTGTTTATTCCTCCATGGAAAGAAAGTCAAATAAAAAATTTTCATTAGTTCATTCTAATGTATGGGGGCCGATTTTGATTAATTCTAATTGATTTAAATACTCTCCTTTATTGACGATGCTTCTTGTATGACATGGATTTATTCGATGAAAAATGGAGATGAGGTTGGTTCAATTTTCGAAGTATTTCATGCTTGGGGTTAAAAATGAGTTTAATCTACATATTGAAGCCCTTCCTATTGATGATGCAAGGAAATCCCATTCTATGTTGTCTTATCTTCAGGAGCATAACATAAACTCTCAAACCACTCGTATATATAACCAACAACAAAATGGTATTGTTAAAAGAAAGAATAGACATCTCTTAGAATTACTCGTACTCTTCTCATTGGTATGTCTGTTCCCAAGTATTTGAGGTTGGATGCTGTCGTTTTTTGATTAATCGTTTGCCTATTATGGTTCAGAGGGCTAGTCTCTCATTCAATATTTCTCAGCATCCTACTCTGTTCTTGAAATTGCATTGCGAATCTTTGGGTATGTTTGTTATTTTTACAATATTGATCCTCATCGAAATAAATTGTCAAATCAGGTTGTCAAATGTGTTTTCTTGGGATATCCAGCTTCTCGAAAAGGGTATAAGTTTTTCCGATCCAATCAGTAAAAAATTTAGTTGGGTCTTGATTGGTATTGGATTTACTCATACTTGGTCAAATGACTCGGATCGCTTCATGTTCATTAAGCGGTGTGTGTAGGCATTATCATTATCATTGTTAGTGTATGTGGATGATATTATTGTTATAGGTGATGATGCTAGTGGGATTTTTGAATTGAGGCTCTATCTTAGCAAAGTTTTTAACATAAAAAATTTGGGACTAACTAAAATAATTTCTTAGCATTGTAGTCTCTCGTTCTCAAGGGTGTTGTTTCGTCTCAGTGAAAACATTCTCTTGATCTTTTTTTCTGTTCCAATTAGTAATCTTGGTGTCAAACCTCTCAATTTTTCATTAGAGCTTAATAAGAAGCTTTGGGCTGATGACGGGGAACTTCTTGATGATTCTTGCATGCATTAGCACTCGGTCGGTCAGTTGATATATTTGACTATTACTCATCCTGACTCATATCATGCAGTTAGTCTAGTGAGTCAAGTTATGCATGCTCCTCACTCCATTAATCTTGAAGTTGTTCGTCTCATTCTTCGCTACATCAAGTCTTCTTCAGGATGTGACAAACTATTGAATCCTCATAATAATTTGAATCTTTAAGGTTATTCCAATGCAAACCAGGTAGGATCTTTTGGTGATTGTCGTTCTACGACAGGGTACTTTTTTCGGAAGAAATCTTTTTACACAAAAGACTAAGAAAGCAAACTGTTGTTGCGAGATCCAGTCCTAAGGCTAAGTAAAATACTTATGGTGAATACTGTATGTGAAATCTCGTGGTTGAAAAGCTTTGTCACCGAGTTAGGATTTCTAGTGACAACTCTTGTGCCCATGTATTGTGACAATAAGGCTGCAATTTGTATTGCTTTCAATCTCCTTTTTCATTGAGCGCACGAAACATATTGAAGCCGATTGTCATTTTATTTGTGAGAAGGTTGTTGCTGGCATTATTGCTATTCCCTTCGTCAAGTCTACTGAACAACTTGCTAATATCTTCATCAAGGATCTTTCAGTTGAAGTGGGGCTATGGATTCAAAGCAAGTTGGGCATGATTGATATCTATGCCTTCGCTTGAGGGGGGAGGGTTGTAACATATATGGGCTGTTGGCCTTTGGACTTGGGCCATGGGCCTCTAGAATTTTTATTTCTATTTTATTTTTTGTCCTCTTTCTCGTTCCTGTTTTGCCATTTAAGGCTATTTTATGTAATTTGGACCCCTTGGTATTATAAATAAAGAGAGTTGGATGTCCAACCCTAGATATCTCTTTTTCTCTGACAAATGCTAGCTGGTTTTACGGACAATATGGGTCCACTGTTTTGGATAGAGCGTGGAGCCCACTTCACTGACTGAACAAATCTTATTATTTGGGAGTGGGACCGGGCAATTGGAGTTTCCAAATACAATTCAATGCATATATAACTAATTTGTAGACTTCACTATCATTATTTCGTTTTACTTTTTCGGATTTGACACAACTATCACTACTAATTTTTGAGACCTTGAGGCCAAATTTCCAGTATGTTTTCATTGTTACTTTTACTTTTGGGATTTTTACTTACATTTGTATAGATGCATCGGCAAACTGGCCTCTGAAAGTTTCGTGTCTGATGCCCTGTATCTGTCTGAAACTGACACATGCTCGTGTCCAAGTTACATAGCTCTTCATTTACGTATGGTTGTCTTCTTTCAAATTTCATGTGAACGGAATCTTTGAATGTGAAACATTTTTTTTTTTTTTTGTTATTTCTAAGTTTTTTTAATTGTTTGTTGATGTTTTTCTGTGTTGACTCTGCAGATCAGGAAACTTGATGACTCTGAGTTTCGGAATGCATTTTCTCGGGCATATATAAGGGTATATTTATCACCCCACTTTCGTCTTCTGTTTGCCTGCATCTAGATCTGTTCTCAGTCTAATATTTATCCAACTCTATCTTTTTTTCTTTTTGTTGCAGGTGAAGGCGTATGAATCGAGAGGGAGCTCATCTAGAAGTCGTAGTCGCAGCCGGTCCAACTCAAGAAGCAGAAGCCCTAAACACCGTCGCAGCTCCAGTAGAAGCAGGACCCAGAGGTTTGTAGCTCTAGTGGCTGTGCCTGTTCATCTTATTGTGCTTCTTGTGGTAGTTTTTGAAGTGTGATGCAATTGATTTGCAGCAAGTCTCCGAAGGCCAAGCCTTCACGCCGCCCTGCGTCGATATCTCGATCTAGGTCTGTTTCTTCACGCTCTCGTTCAGGGTCAAAGCCACACTCTTTGTCCAGGTAAGATTTTCCTCATCTCAACATTCTTTCCCCTTTTGTTTATGGTTTTTTCTTTATATGCTTGGTTAAATGTATCCTCCCTCTACTTGCTTTTATGTTGGCTGAATGAGATTCCTGTTTCACACTGGATTGAAGGCATTTTCTGAAGCACAAAATGCTTCATATTCTTCAACTTCATGTTCAGTTTCATATGATTTTAGTCACCCTCTTGGCCTCAGTCTCAGGGGTAGCTAGGGATTTTATGCATGAATATGGAAAATTTAATGTTGGGAAAACCTCACATGTACACCAATGTTTCTCAATCTATTCAGTTTTGGCTTACAATTGATGCAGTATGAAGCAAAACATGGGCTAAAAATGGAAAAAATTCAAGTTGAATTGCACTTACCAGATTTGATAGTTGGATCTTTTCCAACATAGAAAAACCGTGCATAAGAACCAAGAAGTCTAAAAAAATAGAGAAGAATAGACAAGAAAATAATCTAGGGCGTCACACCCCTAATTCAGCAGCACCACAACCCTCAACAAATTAACCAATCACATTCCATAGGCAGGCCTTTGATGCATCTACTTTCTTAATTAAAATATAACTCAAATCGTGTGGTTGCTAATCAAGTCTCACTTGAAAAAATGGAAACATGTATAAAAATGGAGACTAATAAATAAGAAAGTAACTTCTATTTAATTCACAAGTGTGATCATGGGGGCAAGTGGATGCCGTGTGTAGTTCAATCATTCAGTTGATTGGTCCCGTGGGCCTTACAGGTCAACCAGTTGTCCATATACGTCCATCCAATTGACTGTAATTGTCCCTAAAGTCAGTTGGAGGTCTGGAGTGCGCCTTTTTATGGATCAACCAGCTTGGGGGGCTCAACTTCTGGTCCCATGTGTAGGTACAAGCGTGATGTGTGGCTTCAATGCATCAATTTCCCCCCCAGCTCAGTAAGAACTGTCCCTTGAGTTTTGGCTCCTGTGCTGATCCAAGCCCTTGATTTGCCTTTTTATCGCGTCTTCTTTTGCTTAGGGGGAAGCAGGTGGTGGTTGAGACCGACTTGTCAGTTTGGTGCAATCCTTACTAGATTTTCATGTAAGATTGCTTTGTTTCTCAAGCCTATGTGAAATAATTTTTTCTCAGCTGGATGATATCACTTTCGCCAAACCTTGTATTGCTTTTTCTGTTCTTTGCATCATTATCAACGAGTCCATAGCTTTCTTGTCCACTTCTTTGTGATTGAATCATCCATTACTCATGGAATGAATTTCCTTATTGTCTTTTCCTCTCTGGCGGATAATCCTTCATAGGCTTTAGAATACTCTTCCCATTGCGTGTGAACGTATATGTATTCTCAACTCCTCTTTGATCAAATTTTCAGTCATATAACCAAGGACATCCCAACAGGATGTGCTAAGTAACTTGGAATTGGCATTACACCAAATAGATTCTATGCAAAGTGGCCTCATCGAATTGTCATAGACTCAAGAAGATAAGAGTGAATTTTGAATTTCACCCAATTCTGACCCAATGCCCAAGGCAGTCTTTTGTTTGTGCTGAAAAATTATACCATTGTAAATGAACTCTTTTCTACCTTTTTTTATAATCTTTTTATGATGCATTCATATGTGTCTATATTCTATTTCTATTCATGTCTCTCACTGATTCTTATGTTGCCGTCGGAGCCATTTATCTATGTTACTGCATCACATGCATGTTCTGCATTTGAAGGTTTATTCAAACCATGGTTGAAGTCCAAATCCTTCTGTTCTTGTTTCTATGTATGTTGATATATAAAGATCTTCAAATTAAGATAGCTTAGTTCTTCATGCTTTATGTTTAAGTCGTATAACTCTTTCCTTTTCTCATTTGTGTGCTTTCATAACTATAAACATTCCTGAACTCAGCATACATGTCATATCTAAGGCTGCATTTGGATGGACAAATGAATTGGATTATGATTCAGTTTAGTCAAGAGGAAATGGAAAAATTAATGAGGAAGCAGCGCCAAATTGCAGATGCATTTATTTCAAGTCGAACTTGAAAGTAACGTAACCATGGATCTGGAATGCAGACATCAATATGAATACCACCACTTTATTATTAGAGTTGCAATCAGTTCAATTGTGCATCCAATTCAGTTCCACACCTATGTAAGTTGTGTTTGTATTCTTGTTCTCATTTTGTTTCATGTCAATGGCATTGACTAGGACAACACTATTGCCGTCATTCCTTAGTGTGTGATCACATTGTGGTGCATAAGTCTACATCTCGTTGCACTTTGAACTGACCTTAGGGCCTGTTTGAATAGTGGGGGAAACAAAGAAAATAAAATGAAGCACCTTTCCTTGTGTGGGACATTTCACTATGTTTGGATAGCAAAGGAAATAGTGGATTCCACCATGTAATCATTTAACCAAACACCATAGGTAATTTCTCAGGCATAAGATATGAGGTATTTTTTTTTTTTTTTTTTTTGGGAGGAAAATGAGATTTCCACTTGCTATCTAAACACGACCCAAAAAATGAAATCCTTAGGGCCTGTTTGGTTTGCGGGATTAAATTGTATGGAATTGCATTAGATGGAATTAACACCATTATTGCACAATGATTGCATGGTATTTTGACCATCCAGTCCTACATTTGGAATTAAAATTTCCTTTGGGAAAAACACTGTATTAAGCGAAACCAGTGTTTGGTAGACCATGGAATTGTAATCAGTGGACCAGATTCACCATTGATGTTGGTAACCTGTGCGCATATGCAACTTGAATGTCACGTGTAAAGGGCGCATATGGATGGACGGCGCGGATAAAACACATGCATCAATGTGGGGCCCACAGATGTAGTGGATTTTGAAACAGGCCTGGAATCCATGTTTCAATAGTGCTTTATGGAATCCATGGGATCCATCCTTAGGTAAATCATTGCACTCTTCTTTATTTTCTTTTCCTTTTTCCCACTAACCAAACAGGCTCTTAACCTCTAGCCTTTCTAAAAGTGTCTTGATTTTGCTTTTGGCCAGAAAGCTGGTTAAAAGCTTTTAACAAAATTTTTTTTTTGAAGTGCTGAAATATGTATTACATTGATTTTGTCTTGAGCTTGGTCTGGTACTGGTAAATTGAATGGAGGATTTTAAAGTCAAGAAGCTTGACATGTGCATGCCGTGCTGTTCTTATTTAGTCCCCATGTGCTTTCTCCACATGAAATTTGCTTGCTCAAAAGTCGAAAGTGGATATGGGATTAATTAAGAAAGAGTGTACCAGGTTGTGCAAATATCATCCCTTGTTCATGAAAGTTGCCTTTTTTGTTTTCTAGATATGGGAATATGCGGCGATTTGGGGATTGCATATTAGGATCTTGATGGGATTTGGTGCAAATGCCTGGACTCTTTTTGGTTAGGAGGTATGCTGTTTCATGAATGAGCAGCTTTAAAAATCACAATGGTACTTTTAACATTTATGCGTTATCGCATAGCGGATGCCAGGCGGATGCCCGTTGCTGCTGAATGAGACGGAGAGGATGGGTTGCAATATTAAAGCTGGATTCTTTTTTAAGTGGAACTGGAACTCACCTATCAGCAGTGGAAACAATTGCATCGTTTTTTCTCTTCATGCTAGGAGTTGCTCTCAGGAATCTGGATTTGGATTTACGGTACAAGCGTGAATAAAATGTCCTCTCCAATATTCTAATATCATAAATATAGATTCATCTGGTCCTTGGCTGCATTTGTTATCTGGCATTGATTGGTCTGCTGTTTGCATGACCTGACGGGTGAAGTTTCTGCCTTACATATGGAATTGTTATATTGTTTTGAGTTGGTGCCTTTCTATATAGAACTATGCTAAATTTTATGGTTTTTCTTTTTTCCTCCTCTCCAAATATGGTAACTCTGACGTGGAGGAGGTGTCGAGGCTTTTGGATCAAGGTGTTACAGCAACGTTGTGGATATTGAATTCAATTGTTTCTGGAACTTTTGCAGATCTCGATCCAGATCCAGATCCCCATCTCATTCTGTAAGTAAATCTCCTCAACTTTGACATTCCTTTTTCAGCATTCTTCTGACCTTCTCATTCTGCAGCCGCCTCCTCGCAACAAACGAGCAAGTCGAAGTCCAAGGAAGCAGAAGCCCAGCAGAAGCAGGAGCTTATCTCGGTCTGGCTCGCCTCTCATAAAAAGCATCGAGGATTGCTGATACTGTCTTGTATAATACAAATACACTGCAGTTCCTTCATTACGGTACACTCGGCGAGCATGTTTGGTGATAAGGATTGTTGATATGGTGGGCCTATTCACAGGCCATATCACAAAAGCAAGGGATTGGACTGTGTTGGCCATCCAATAATCAGCGTACAGATAGAATTGTTACCTAAAAACAGAATGAGTGCCCATAACCAACCTACAAAACCCACAACAATGATGGTGCAATAACTGCAAATTTTAACCTATATCACTGTTACCTGGACACTTCTACTTTCAAGGTTTTTCCTGCGCTGACACTTGGGGAAACTTGGACACTCCTATACAAAACATGATACTTCAAAATATGTACAGATAAAGTGCCCTAGCGAAGTGCTGTGTCCAATGTATTCTTCACAAAGCTTTCCTTTCTTTTTCTTGATTCTTTCTTATGTGAGTGTCTTTTGTTAAGACAAGGATCTCACTTCTAGCCTTAGAGTTTGGCTCCATTCCCAGGTTGAAGAAACCATTCACAAGGACTTTTCTCTAGACTTGGTCCATTTTTCCCCTCCTCTCTCTCTCTCTCTCACTACACAGTCTCTATGAGCTCATCCAACGAGCAGGAGGCTTCTTGCTGCCTTTTGTTTTATTCTTCTGTTGGGGCCCTAGTTTTTTTCACAAGACAATTATTTTTGTTTCTTGATGTTTGAAGAAACTACTCACAAAGACTTCATCTCTCTAAACTTAAGTCCATTTCATCTGCCAAGCAGGAGACTTTCTTGCTCCTTTCGTTTTTCTTCTTCTGTTGGGGCCCTAGTTTTTTCACACGACAGTTATTTGTGATTCTTGATATTTTGTTAATTGATTACTTGTTTGTGACTTGTGAGATTACCAGTAATTGGTTTTTATTGGACTAAAATATGTTTTGATTTTTATTGGGCTAAAATATGTTTTTTTCGAATTTTTATTTTAAATGTTTCATTGTTTTATTTTATTTATTAATTTTATAATTTAATTAAAATATTATGTGTAATGAAGTGCCCCATGCCTTAAATTTTGGAGTTTGCCATGTTGAACACTTGGAACACTTGGATACTTTGGCACCCATGCCACATGTCCAAGTAACATCTGCCTGTAGCTGATCCATGAGGTGGCACTCTGATTAGTCGCTCTGTTCAGTGTTCACCACACACTTGCACCTGTACCTTATATGACAGAGCTGCATATAAACATTTCTTTAAAAGAACTATTTTCTTTGTACTGTGAATGCTACTTTCAGCTTTTACCCTAACCCACTGGGATTCTTTTTGGGTTCTGATACGTGTAGTTTTCTTTGATAGGTGAGATGTGATCGTGGCCAATCTATCGACCCCAGACATAGTTTCCAGTGACTTCTCACCACAGGCTTTGGATTATCAGCATTGCTTTGCTTGATGATTCCCTTGACAATCAGGTTGGCTTAAAACTTGTTTGGATTTGCCGGAGAAAGTTTAGAAACTCCGTTGTAGAAGAGTCAGATTTTGAAATTATTTGAATGGAACCACCCTTGTATGTCTGGCCACTGAAGATGCAGAGCATGATTGTTATGCTGATCATTGCAGATTCTTGCCTTCAATGTGCACACTTGCCATTGTTCAGACCCTTTATCCATATTTTGCATTTTCTCTTGAGTTGTTTGGTGCTATTGTAGCTTGTGATCCCTCGGAAATTGTGGGGGTCCAAATTGCAGACACAATGTCGGTAGGTCATGATCCTACTGTAAGATTGATTTGAACAAACCCTGACATCTGATTGATGGACAGTCGTGTGTTGACTTTGCAATGTTGACTAATTTTATTCCAATCCACCAATTGCAGAGTGAGAGATCTGACCTGTGTAATTTTTGGTTTATGGTCCACCATGATTGGAGCTCACTGTTTGGATGGTTTGAGATTATAGCTTGTACGCTATATTCTGATATCCGTGGAAGTAGAATCATCGCTTATATCAAGCACAGTGCTCTCTTGGGTGTAGGAGGGCAGCAACTGTCCATTTCTTTCTAGGATCTGGTGCATGAGCTTTCCCTAGTCACTGAGGTGTGGATGTGCTTGTTATTGACGGTTGATTGGATGTACATGTGGGTTACGTTGATTCCAATTGTGATTAAGATTGTATTTGGAGTGTGAGATGGATGAAGATAATGTCTCGTTCTTGTGGCAGACATGATGATGTTTTCCTCCAAAGAAGGATGTTCCGCTATAGAAAAAATAAAATAAAAAATGCACATGCCCTGAATTTCAGAGCTCATTGCGGTTTCTCGTCATGAATGTAAGTGTATGATAGGAAGGGCCTCACGCTGGATGGGGGTAGAAGGCCTGGTGTTTCAGGTGAACATGAGCCAGTACTGAGTCCCAATTTATATGGTCAGTTTCATGGATCTGGATAATACATGGCCTGCTCTAATTTATACTGTCAACACGGATTCCACATGGTCCTAATTTCCATCCTGATGGCTGCTACCATTTTTACACGAGGAAGTTGTGTTCATTAACCATTCATGGTTAATTATGGATAATGTGCAAATTCAGCGGACCGTGCCGAGTGTAAGGCGTTGATATTATATGACCTGGTCAGGTGTATAGTAGCCGCCTGGTTAGTGATCCAAGCCATTAACATTATGAGCCAACTGAAGATTGTTCACGAACAATGTCACCCTTCATTTTGTCACCAGGCAACAGTCAAGAGGGAAAACAGCACTCCACATCCATCTATAGAACAGACATTCCATGCTAAATTCTAATCTAATTATTTGGATGCATGGTCCATCATATGAACTGTTTGGATCACCGAACATGGATTGGCCTGTTCAATCTGAAAACCTGTTGGTAGCTTACAAACTCTTCGACTGAGCATTATATTAAACTAACACCAAAAAATGGGTCCTTACTCATTCCTCTGTGTAGACTCACAAGAGTTTCAACAGGTGGTCATGGGTTCCGAGTACCCACTGTGGTCTGAGTGTGCGTGTAATAAAAATAAAAAAAAAAAAAAAAAAAAAAAAAAAAAAAAAAAACTAGCACCATTGCGTTTTGTGCTGTTTTTTGGGGTAAACTAAGTCATGGGTGACAGGCACTAAATCTTACACTTGCCATATACTTTAAATCAGAATTGCACAAAGAGCGGGCCCCACTTAGCTGGTTATGTACTCAAAATTAGCTCAATCAGACAATCCAGACCTCTAATTAATTCCTTTCTGTTCAATTTGGACTTGTTTGATGCTTTTCATTTTAGCAGCCCATTAGATGTCAGCTAATCCGCCAGTTTGGACCATATTTCCAGCATCTATAGTGGACCCCACCATCAGCCACGTTTGAGATCGACATAGATGCAGCATGTACCATAGTAATCATTACCTGTATCATAGCTACAGAAAATTAAACTGGATCCCAATGACAATAAGGGAGATTGCCCATTATTAAACCAATTCACATGAAAGACTTTTCAAGGGAGAAACCCACGTGCAGGAGATTGGGGCAAAAGCACTTGGAACAACAGCATTGACAACTTACCCTTTTTGTTGAAGGAGACTGGCTATAGCTATATGCATGACTCTCACCGGTCTGGCCACTGGAACACGGAGAGCATCATATCAATGGCAAAGCTAAGTAACAGTCAGCCCACTTTTCCCCCTTTTCCCAGCCTCTTAAAATCAAATAACTACGAGGAGTTTGTGGTCAATCCACACCTTTCTTGACTGAGTTTCATGTTTTATAATTTATTTTTATCACAACAAAAATCCGCAAGAAGGATTGCATGCAACAGAGAAGAAAACAACTGGATTCCCATCAGACGGTTAGCAACTGACTCGGCTTAGTGGCTTTCCTTTTTCCTTTTTTTTTTTTTTTGGCCCTCACCATTCTATGAGGAACAATCTTATTCTCCTTGAGCCGAAGTCAATCACGTACTGCTAGATGATCATTCCAGTTTTCAAGGCCACCTGACGAATAGAAGTTACTTGAATTTACAGACTCGGAGCATATATCGTTTCATATGTTCAATCTGTCTCTGTCCATGAAAATGCTTCAAATGAACCGATGGATCCGCATGTGATGAACAGACTGGTAAGAAGAGTTATCTGTCCGACCCTGTGATGGTGGCCTCTCTGAGCCATGCCTGTGCCAAAAGCCTGTTCCACTGCTAGTATCTGATCCACCAGCAGCCTGATGGAATGGACCCCACCAGCTTGACTCTCTGTCAACGGGAACCAATGGGTAAGGTGCAAAGCGATCTCTCTCCCATGCATAGAAATGATTTCCTGCAGAATTTTCTGCATCTTGAAGATTACGGCCGGATGATCCTGAAGAAGGGAAGAGATAGAAACTGGAGTGTTCTGCTGAGGAGGGGGGTGGCCCTGCAGGAGTTAAGCCCCTTGGACCACCAGATCTCCTGACGCCTGAAAAGATTGGGGCCCGTACGCCTGACGAATTGGGATGTTGATGGTATGCATGGGGGCCATGGGCACGGGAGTGGGCCCTAGCATTGCCAAGATACGATGGGACCATTGAGGGGATTGCTGAACTAGTTCTAGAACTGGACCTGCGAAAAAAGCAATGGGGAAACATCAGATGAACATGACCAAATGACCCATGCATGTTGCAAGCCAGCACCCATGTTATAAACTTAACAGACTCTCACCCATGACTGAGAAGAAGCGGATGCACGAAAGACCCCACTCTTGGTAAACCATCAGAATCAGCCCTTGTGGACCTCAATGTTGCAGAAGAAACTGAAGTCTGATCTGCACCACTAAAGCGGCTTCCAGTTGGTGAAAATGGGGGAGAATGCTCCCAACTATGATAATGAAGATCGGCGGCAGGGAAAGCATGTGAGGTCGAGATATCACTGGGTCCAGAAAGGGCACCCCAGTGGTGATGGAAAGTAGGGCCATCTGCGACGCTTTCGGCAGAATTCGAGGACGATGATGGTTGGAGCGGTTGAAAGTAAGCAACATATGGGCATGAGTGAGCAGCTGAGGAAGCAGCTGCTGCTGCATGTTCAGCAAAGATGGCATGATGTCCTAACAGATCATGATCTGCATGGAGGAATACCACGGCAAAGTTAAATCAGAGCCCTTAAGGAACTAAATGGAAAGTCGAAAGCTCAGCAAAACAAAAGTAACTTACAAGCAGTTGATGGTGATTCCCCTTCCCTGCATGATTTTGTAAAACATCAAAATGTTAGTGGATCATGCAGAACTATTATATGGTGCAAGCAATAAGCTTTTTTACGGAATACAAAGTGATAATAAATGTTGAATTTGGTGGATACGATACCACGTGGTTTATAATAATTACATAGTAAACTCTTTTTTTTTAATGGTAAAGAAATTTTTTTTAGACAAAACCCGCAAAGGGACCCAAGGCAAGGAAACTGCTCCTGATTACATTACAAAGGAAACTCCCCAGTTCCCGCTGCACTCCCAATTTGGCTGTACAACATTCCCCAACTTCTCTTGAGGACTTGGCCCGGAAAACCATACAAGATCGAACTCAATCAATGACTCTGTCAACTGATTCCTACCTATGAATAAATCTTTTATTGTTCCTTGTCCTCGCAATAAACTTCATTCTCACCAAAACTTCCAAGGAATTCATGGAGTATTGGAAGGGGAAAGTGTGGCCGTGAGGAACCTATCCTATTTTAGAGGCTGTCCGGAAATGGTTGTTCGGAATTTCTTACTACATTTTGCAGTACGTGGGATATGGTACATCAATCTAAACTGGCATGCGGTTTTCTAACTTTTACTGGGGTAAGGGTTGTTTGATAGAAATTGAATTCTAAATTAGGATAGAAATTCCTATTATAGAATATGCATAATACATAACTGTGATTTGTTGGTGCCATACCTTTATTCTAGTTGTGATTTGTTGTTGGGTTCATAATCGCTGGTACAGTGTAGGAATGATCACTCTTAATCAGTCCATTTATTTGGTGAGACCCAAAGAGCCAGTGAGAAAACCGCATGGATTGGACAATAGCTTGAAACATTATTAAGAATAATAATAATAATAATAAAATTTATTTCATTTAAACCATTCTGCAGCTTGCTAGAAATTGGATTGTTAGGATGTGTGTACAAATAAATGGTTTTGAACATCAAGACGGATTCATGCGTGGTGGAGAAAAAATCAGAAGTAGGCAATAATGGGAATATGAACTACTATAGATGGGCAACGGCACTTACTCAAATGACGATGGAAATCGTGTCAGTCCACTAAATGGGCACCAGTGAACTCCAATTGGCTGCAAAAAGGAATTGAGAAGAAACAAAGGGAAATTAGAAAGCTTTTCCAGACAATACACAAGTATGCACCTGCCTATGCATGAACATGTCAACAACTGCATTAAGGCAGTGTTTGAATGCGCAAATGTGTTTGTTACGAATCAATTTAGCCAAAATAAAACGACATAAACTAATGATGTTTCCTACTTCCTAGTATTCAGAATGAATGTGTAGACCGCAAATTGCAATTACATTTCAAGTCCAGCTTGAAAGTAACATCATGCAATTCAGGACTCCAAACCTCATTTCATTAACGCCATACTAACCTTTTGCTGGTGATTTCCTCAATCCTCAGACATCTAACAGTAGAGAGATACACAGTAGCATTAAGAGGGATTTTACCGATACCAGTTTGAGCATTTCGAGTAGTTTGAGATTAACCGATTCTACCCTCTGCTCATGAGGGATTAATATTTTCTGGATAGGGGACAAAGCAACCTAGATATGAACACCAAGGAACCCCACCCAGGTATGATAGGTGTCTGAGAGGCCAATGAATGATATTGAGAAACCAAGGTCTCTTGTCTACCTTGCCTTCGTCACAATGTCATACTGTCCTAGTTTAGATGAAGCTATGAAATAATACTTCAGTTATTCCACTTAATTAGACTAGTAATTGCAATTCAATTTGATAGTGCATCCAAACACCCCTTGGGTGATATATCTCATGAGCCCAACTTCAAATATATGATAGTTGTGAGAGAGGAATGATCACATGGAGATGACTAAACCCGAGGATCTGGGGAAAATCGACCTCTATGCAGATCACGTGATATGTCCACAATATCCATTCCATACATCTAAAGCTTCCCTACAGGGGCCCGAAAATCAGGCTGATCCAAAACTCATGTGGGCCACATGAGCGAACACTTGGGAGGGGAAAGCCAATGTAGATTATTTAGAGATGAAATATAGAAGGAATGAGAAAAGACGCGAGAGACAGAAGAAAGATGAGAGGAAAGGTTGGGTTAGGGTTGCATGTTCCTACCTCCTTTTCTTTATATTTAAGTATTAAAAAGCAAAAATGGCAAAATTGCCCCTATTAGATCAAATACAATGACTAGCATATCCAAAGACCAAAAAGACTAAGATATAAGTGGGTCGTAGACCCACAACCATAACCTTTAACAGCCTCATTGGTTGTGTTATGGCCCACCTAACAATTAGAATGGCTTGATTTTGGGGTGTTAGGTCATCTAGAGTGGATTGGATGGCATATAACAGGCATGGTGTACCCCACACACAATCAATGTTGGGCGATAACTCTCTATTATTCCCTCTAGTGTGGCGGCTCACTATAGTTTTGGGTGGGCCTAAGTTTTGGGCTCAAGGCACGACATGGGACGGGGCACCTTCCAGATGGAGTGGATGTTATGCACACATCACATGAGATGGTCTATCATTAATCTTAGACTATCCATTCCCTCCACAGAAGTAGGGGCATGGAATATTGGCCATTTGGTTAATAACCGTCCAACTTTTACTAGCCGTATATCTTACAGCTAACATATGCTGCTTGAGTCCGGATCCTCTGTTATCAGGTCAACAGAGAATTCCTGATACCCTAATCCTCATTGGTCCACGTCACCACTCACTAAAAAAATAAAAATAAAATAAAAAACAGCTTTGGACGCCAAACCATTAGGGTAACAGGAATTCTCTGTTGACCTGATAACAGAGGATCCAGACTCATGCTGCTTTGGTATTACAAGCAATCTATGGTGGACCTATTAATAGATGTTTCGACTTTCAGATAATCACTGGACCTATTTTGTTTCTCCTTCAATCTTGACTGTTCATTTTTCACGCTATGTTGGTCAAATAGTAAATTAGTATCCAGCCAGTGGAAGTGCCAACCTGTCCACTTTGTGACATCCAGCTCATCCTAACTAGTGGAATTGTCCATGGGAACCTTCCTACATACCTAGTTACATTTTGGACACGTGGACAGTCCATACATTGATCTAGATTGGCTATTTTGTCCAACCTGCTCCTTATAACCTCGAAAAATCACATTGATCAGTACTCCAGCCATCCGACAAACAATCCATGGCCTCTCAAACTAAATCAACTGGTTCTTGGAGGGTTCCACCATCCCACCAAATTAATCATTAGGATTTGTTTTCATAGAATCTTTTGCAGTCCCAGGTCCATTGTTCCCAAAGCCTATCCGTTAATGGCTACACCAGAACTCGCATAAAGAAATGGACAGAAAAAATCATCTGCTAGAATAGATCCAACCGTTATGAATTTTCAATAACCCACTCAAGCATTTCTCATCCATTTGGTGACTTGCCTTAGATTGCTTAGAGTTTTAAAGAACCACTTTGGCGGAGATGATGACAACCGTCCAACTTGTGAGTTAGAAAACAGAGTTATATGTAAAAGGACATTCATATGGATGGTGGGGGTCAACCGATCAATGTGATTTCTACTGAAGTGGCCTGTGAAAAGTTGGTTGGAGAGAATGTATGCTCCAGGTAAATGATATTTGGTGCCAAAGTGTTGAAATACAATGACATGCATGGGAAGGTTCCAATTCGCTAGCCAACTGGAGCATTTCCTTAATAATATAATAACTCGCACATGCGTGTGACACGAGTGTGGAGATCGAAAGACGAGAGACAAGTATGTTTGTATCCTATACTTCAATCCTTTACAAGTACAGGTAAATTTCATGTATCAACAAATATCATAATCTTCATAGATGTGAAGCATGCATACAAGACAGTGAAACTGCTAAAATAATCCATTTACTAACAAATAATAGATCATGAAAAAGGATCATAATGAATAAATAAGCTGTAAAATGTCTTTTACCATTTCAGAGTAACTTAGATCATATAGATCCTCATCATGTGTCCAGTCATCCATGCTAAACTCTTGAAATGAGCGATAACCATTTGCATAAAGCCATTGGCCTTTCTCAATCTTTCGGCAATTAGGACACTGCATGAGTCCCTTTGCATTGAATGCTGAACCAATACAATCTGAAGAAAATTATGAGAAATTAATATTGGATCATAACCAAACAATAACAAGCACAACTTATTTTCACAAACAACACATTGTAAAAAAGACGTATTAGAGAATTGCTTGGGCTGAAAGGTGGAAGGGTACCTTTGGGGTTGCCAATTTGTACAAGCAAAATAAAGTGCAGCCCACAGTTCAGAGATCCAAAGGGTTAATATAATGGGCCCAATGAGCCCCATTCAGTTTGCTTATGTACCAAAAACTCCTGAGATAGGATGAATCCTGATCCTTCATTAGGTGGTCAACAAATGGATGGTTAAGAAAAAATACAGCAACAGTTCATATATATCGAAGAAGGCCACATCCAATCTGGGTGTTTTTTGGTGCACAGGCCATCCACGGTGAAACTGGCCATATCAAAGCTTTGATCATTGACCCGTGAGTGCCACTTGCACAAAACTGAAAACCCGATAAGCATTGTACAACCTTTTTGGCCCAAGCATTACATTATACCTCTATAAAAGCGCCCCCATTTTGGATTGCCAGTACTCAAGATCAGACAAATCCTAACCCTTCGATAGGCGGTCAACAAATAAACATTCGAGGTTGAAAATACAGCAAAAGTTCAGTCAACCAAGAACAAGGCCAATTTACAAAAGGCTATGATCTTCCCATTCTGGATGTTTTTAATGCATGGACTATCCACAATGAGGCCAGTCATATCAATGGTTTGGATCATCGCACAATGGGCTCCCATGGTACAATCTGAAAACCCAAACTGTCTTGTACAACCACTGGCCCCCACTTGTATGAACTGAAAATCCAGACAGTATTGGATCATTGAACCATGGGCCTGAGAATTATGTAATACCTCTATACAGAAGCCCTATGCACAAAAAAACAAGGAGGGCGGAATCATGGGCAGGCGCAATAGGACCATAAGACTACTGTACACAATTAAACTACCAAATGGCATAACCATAGAAAAAGATATCCAGAGGCACAAAAACTGTGAATTGAAGCTTCTTATCGAAGCATGAGAAGGGTAATCTAAAGAAAGCTATTATGAAAAGAAATCACCATAAAGAAGTGCAATTTTGAATTTTACTTCAACAACTAAAGGCATAGTCTCTATAAGCGCACCACTACCCACAAATATTACAAAAGCACTTGATAACAAATACCTAATACTAGTTGAAGATTCAATAATATATGGACCAGTTGACTTGCAACAGATTTGGCATAAATTAATAAATCGCGATAATTTTTGGACAAAACTTGCTCCTCGATTCAATACAGAACCATCTAATCACTTGCAAGGCTCTTTTTAACATTTCAAAAGGTTATTCAGGTACACTATACAAATGGACTTTTTCTTTTCGTAATTATTTGATACATGGATTTCGAATTGAGCCAAAAGTGTGCATCTAAGGAAGCTTGGTGAAATTATACTCTTGTCCTTGCAAAATTTTTATTTTTCTTTTTTTGGAAGAGATGATTGATAGAAGTAGAAAGTAGCTAAGGGACCCCTATAGCAAGTGACCCTCTTGTCACTCCAGAACAATCTGTTGGATAGAATAGTAGTGGATATACACACACACACACATGCACGCACAAAAATCTATTCAACGAGCAAAAGGAGAGAGGGATTTGAACCCTAGATAGTTCTTTCGTTCAGAACTATACAGGTTTTCAAGATTGGACAGTCAACCACTTGGTCATCTCTCCAAGAGACAATCTTTATTTTATTCCCCCGAATAGAACATGGCCGTATGAGTTGATCCCATAACTATCTGTAGAAACATCCCATGTGCAAATCCATATTTCGTTAGTGATTTAGAATATAGTCAGTAGTCAGATGTAGTAGAATGTCTAGGGATTTCCATCTCGTTATGGTATATTCTACTCGGTTGGCGTTCGTGTATTCTTTTCATTAAGATCTGGATAGAGGATCATTGCTTCTATTGATTCGATACGGATACAGAAACAGAATGCATCGACCAATTAGATTCTCTCTCCTTGTCCCAGATTTATACTTAATTGATTTTATTCAATCCGTTGAATTCTGAGGAACCCTTATATATAAGTTCCTATACCCAAATTAGATTACATCTTTAAGTATAACTGTGTGTGTGTGTATAATTCTCTCCTAGTCCTAGTTTTATACTTAATTGATTTTATTAAATTGAATTCTGAGGAACCCTTGCGTATACGTTCCTATACCCAAATTAGATTGCATCTTTTGGTTAGTGCGTGTGTGTGTGTCCACCCCATCACTCAGATGCACCCTTCCAAGGTGGGCCATGGGCCTAAAAATAGACCAATCAATGACTTAGGTGGGACACACACCACAAACAACAGTTGAGAGTAGACACCCACCCATTGAAACCTTCATGATTGTTTATAAGGCCCACTAAGATGTGGTTCAGACATCCAGCCCATCCATTGTGTCCCACTTAGATGAGGGGTCACACTAAGTTTCAGCCATATCCAAAAATCAGATGGGCCCCCCCCAAGTGGTTTTAGATGTTTTAGGCACAATTTCACATGGTTTTAGATGGTATGGCGCGCGCGCGCACACACACACACACGTAAGGGTTCCTCAAAATTCAATTTAGAGCGAGAAGCTTTGACTGGTGTTAAAGGAGAGATATAGGATTTGGGAAGAGAAAAGCAAGTTAAGGTTGGACGTCCAACCCTCTCCTAATTTATAATAAGTGAATGGCAAAAGACCTAAAATACCCATAGTGTAAAGGGGAAAATAGGCATAAACAGAGAAATAAAAGGGAAAAAAATTACTACAAGGACCATGGGCCCAACTCATCATGTATACAACAACACTCCCCCTTAAGCTAAGGCATAGATATCGATCATGCCCAGCTTGCCTCAAACAATCATCCCAAGTCAAGAGGAAGAGCCTTTGTAAAGATATCAACAAGTTGTGCAACAAATGGGACAAAGAGAGTAGAAATAATGCCACCAACAACCTTCTCGTGAATAAAATGACAATCAGCTTCATGCAAAACAGAATTTGAGGGCCTGTTTGGAATGCAAGAATAAATGGTATGGAATTGCATTAGATGGAATTAACACCATTATTACACAATGATTGCATGTCTCACCATTATCGCACAATGAAATACAATGGTATTTCGATGGTTCAATCCCACATTTGGGATCAAATTCTTCCTTTAAGAGAAACATGGTATTAAGCAAAACCTACATTTACTAGACCATGGAATTGTAATCAACGGACTATATTTCACAACTGATGCCAGTCATTTGGACACATGCAACTCAAATGTCACGTGTAAAGAGTGCATATGGATGGATGGCGTGGATAAAACACATGCATCAACATGGGGACAAAGATTAAATGGATTTTGAAATCCACCAAAAATCCCGCAATATCTACTGTTGGGACGAGATGATATGATACATTGATTAATCCAATCATTTCCATCGTTTCCAAATGGCGGATGACATTTGCATGGGACCAAATCCAATTCCATACCACCTAATCCCACATGATCCCACGTTCCAAACAGGCCCTAAACTGATATGAATTGCAGCCTGATTGTCATAATACATGGCCACAGATGTCTTCACTGGAAATCCTAACTCAGCGAAAAAGCTTTTCAACCACAAGATTTCACACGTAGTATTCACCATAGCACAACATTCAACCATAACATTGGTTCATGCGACAACAGTTTGCTTTTTAGTCTTCCATATAACTATACTGGCTTCGAAAAATACCGTCATAGAATGACGATCGTCAGGAGAGCTTGCCAAATCCGCATCAAAATAGCCTTCAATATTCAAACTAATAGAATAACTAAATAGGATTCCTCATCTTGGAGAAGACTTGACATACCGCAGGATGAGACAAACAACTTCAAGATAACTAGAGCGAGAAGCTTACATAAACTAACTCACTAGATTCATTGCATGAGATATGTCAGGATGAGTAATAGTAAAATGTATCAATTGACCAACCAAGCGCTGATAGATGCAATGATCAACAGGAAGTTCCTCATCATCAGCCTTAAGCTTCTTATTGATCTCTAATGGGGAATCAATCGGTTTGACACTAAGAAACCAGTTGAAGTCAACAAATCAGGAGCACATTTTCTTTAAGACAAAATAATGC
This sequence comes from Magnolia changhungtana, assembly GCA_030180095.1. Classification (NCBI taxonomy): domain Eukaryota; kingdom Viridiplantae; phylum Streptophyta; class Magnoliopsida; order Magnoliales; family Magnoliaceae; genus Magnolia; species Magnolia changhungtana. Next base: position 827,871 of record JASAUF010000370.1, read on the forward strand.
CCTTCTTGGAACAAGAGACTTCAATGCTCAAAAAATATTTTAACAATCCCAATGTTTGATGTCAAACACCTTACTCAAGTAAAGCTTTAATTTAGAAATTGCATTAGCATCATCACCTGTAAAAATAATACCATTCACATACACACTGACAATGATAATACTATATATCTGTTGCTTCACAAATACAGAATTATCTAAGAGAACACATGTAAATCCAATATGAATCAAGACCCCGCTAAATTTCTCAAATCAGATTTGAAGAGCCTACTTCAAATCATATATTGCCTTTTTAAGACGGCATACGTTCTTTTTCTTCCCCTTGTAAGTAAAACGAGGAGGAACCATATAAATTTTCTCTATCAAATCAACATTCAAGAAAGAAATTTAAACATCTAACTGATGCCACAACCAATTTAAATTAGGAGCAAGAGAGATGATCACTCGAATGAATTCATCTTAGAAACAAGAGCAAAAGTTTCTGAATAATCCTCATATGTCTGAGTAAAACCCGTTAATAACTAGACAAGCTTTATATCGAGTTATACTACCATCCAGGCTGTACTTTCCAACAAGTAAAGCGGCCATCTCCCATGTATGATTTTTCTCAAGAGCAATTATCTCCATTGCTTGCTGCCATAGAGGGGAATTAAGAGTCTCTTTAAGATTTTTAGGAATAGTAGAAGATGAATGCTCAAAGAACTGAAACAAAAGACTTGTCTGTGGGAAATAAAGAATAATAGGAAACAAAACAGTAAATAGGATGAGAAGTAAATTGCCTTTTGGCTTTCTAACAATAACAATTAAATCCAAGGATGAACCTCAGTATGGATCAATATAAATAGGCAAACTAGTAGGAAGACTATCAGTACCCGATATCGAAGGAGTATGCTTCGTGGTGGTCCATGGGAAGAATCCAATATTGACATTCCTTCTTTCATACACTTTCAAAGCTAGTCTAGGTGATTGTGAATAAGAAACAACCTTATTTGTACCATCATCAGATATAGAAAATGCCTTTGGAATAGAAGAAACAGAAACAACCGGATTGAACTCGAGATCGAGAACATGAAGAATGATAGAATGATGCTCCCCCTGATCCTTAGTAAAATAAGAAGCATCTTTAAGAGATTTAACATCCATGGAGACATTATCTTTTAGTGACCAGATCAAAGCACTTATACCCTCTCTGAGAAGAAGAATATCCCATGAAACCAAATTTGTCAGCCGATTTGACAATTTATTTCGATAAAAAACTGTATTATAAACATAACAAATTCACAGAAAACTCGCAATGGAATTGCAGGAATAGAATAGAATGTAGAACAAAATAACAAGCATCTTTAAGAGATTTAACATCCATGGAGACATTATCTTTTAGTGACCGGATCAAAGCACTTATACCCTTTATGAGAAGAATATCCCATGAAACCACATTTGTCAGCCGATTTGACAATTTATTTCGATAAAAATCTGTATTATAAACACGACAAATTCACCGAAAACTCGTAATGGAATTGCAGGAATAGAATAGAATGTAGAACAATATTGAATAGGAGACAAACCAGAAAGAACCTAGTCGGTAGACGATTAATAAAATAAGCAGTAAGATCAACATTTGACAAAAAAGACACAGGAACAAACCAATGAGAAGAGTACTGATAATTTCTAAAAGACGTTGATTCTTTCTTTAAGCAATATCACTCTGTTGCAGGGTATATACACAATTAGTTTGAGAATTAATATCATGCTCCTGAAGATAAGAGAACATAGAATTGGAAGGATATTCCTTTGACATTATTAGTATGAAGAGTGAAAATATTTATATTAAACTGATTTTTAGCACAAACATGAAACACTTTAAAGATCGAATGAACATCGTCTCTATTTTTCATCAAATAAATCCATGTCATACAAGAAGTATCATTAATAATGGAGACAAACTATTTAAAGACATTAGAAGTGATGGGAATCAGCCCCCATATATCATAATGAACTAATGAAAATAATTTGTTAGATTCTCTCTACAAAAGGATAAACAAACTTGTTTTAATCCACAAAAGGATAAAGAGACTTACGATGTTTAGCTAAAACCAATTTTGGCAAATGGCACAAGTGATCCCATGCGACCTAAGGGAGTTGCGCGCTTATGTGATGGCACAACCCCCCAAACGTTTTTAAAAAAAAAAAATCAAGGAAAATTGAAAAAAGAATATGAAAAATTACATAAAGGGGTTATAAGTGTAGGGAATTTTTTGAAATATAGTTTTATTAGACTATTAGACTCAGAAGTCAACTAACAACTACTCAAATGTGAAAAAACAACATATAAATGAACTCTGCATGTTCATTTGGTATTGGGAAAGGTTTGGTAGAGTCGATTCAAGGACAAGATCTATGTCATGCTGAATTTCCCTCATGGGTGGAAGCTCATCCGATAGGTCTTCAGGGAAAACATCGCTAAACTCCTCTAAAACTGGAATCATTTTAGGTGGCAACTATATGCTAACCTCGGGTGTGACCTCTCTTGCCATGAGGGCATACACCAGTAAATCAGCCTTAGTTTCGCTTTCAAACTCTTTGGCATTTATTATGTAGAGAGACTTGGGTTGGAACTTCCTCTCATCTTTTGAATCACCCTTTCTTAACGTCCTCCCTCTCTGGGGTGCTTTTGGGCGGAAGAGGATGTAGCTTTATCCTCTTACCTTCATGAATAAATGAACATGTATTCAAATGACCAAATAGTGTCACATCACGGTTATACAGCCAAGGCCTGCCCAAAATGATGTGGCCTATGTTCATAGGCAAAATATCACACCACAACGTGTCTTTGTAGGAAGCAACCTAAATGGGAATAAGACACCTTTGAGAAACCGGTATTGAGGATGCATCAACCCATGAAACTCGATAGGGTTGAGGGTTGATGGTGAGGGACCCAAGTGAGATACGTGCTAGCAAAGACCACATTGCTGCAACTACCACTATCAATTATCACCTTGCAGCTTTTGTCACCACACTTGACGTAAGTGTACAAAATTGAATTCTTGCACCAATCATCAATCTTTTTAGCCTGGGCTAAGGCGCATCTGACAATTGCAAATGGCACGGCCTCAACTCCTTCAACTTCTTCATCACTAGCACCAATTTCGGGCTAATATTCTTCTTCTTTACAATCGCCCTGATCATTCGCATCCTCATCAAACTCGCCAATCACGAAGGCCTTATTTCACTCTTTCGTAGGGCACTAGTGTGCGAAATGACCATATCCTTGGTAGTTTGTAACACCACATTTGCTCACCTACTCTCAAGCTGGTACTAGCTAAACATTTTCCCTTTACATCCTTATTAATGGACTGAGTACCAGTAAGGGCATTGGATTAACTCCCAAAATTAGGCTTAGCTCTCTGGGGAGTGGCCCTCACATTAGATTCCCGAATAGTCGACTCACGTCATAAATTATAGTTTCAGATATTACTCTAGCTCTTGCACTACTTGATAGGCATGCTCTAGGGTGCTGACGTCGTGAGGGATGAGCTCATGCTGAAACTCGGGATGGATGCCCATTCTGAAACGGGAAAGGGTTACTAACGGTTCCTCCTCAATGTTACAATGCATCATGAATTCATCAAACTTGGCGATGTAATCAGCCACATAAATTGATCTCTGATGAAGGGATTGCCACTTATTCAAAAGCTTCTGGCGGTAAGAGAGGACAATACTTTTCTTTTAAGATCTCTTTCATCTCAACCCATAGTGAGATTGATTCATCTCCAGACCTCTCCATCTTCCGCTCGACATTCGTCTAAGACAACTTGGCTTGGCCCACTAACTTCATATTGGCGAACCCCACCCGATGACGATCAAACATATTCTACCACTTAAAATAATGATCCATGTTTACAAGCCAATTAAGGAAGGCCTTGGGGTTTAAGCGACTGTCATAACTCGGTGCCTCAACTTTCACATTTTTCATTACTCACTCATCGGGATCATTGTGGTCTCAATACAAACCAAGGGGTGGTTGAGTACACACCCCACCACCGCCAACACGTCGGCCACGTCCTCTTCCACGTCCTCCAACTTGATCTCTTGCTTGAGATTAGTCATCTTCCCCATCGTCGGGATTTGCCTGGAGGGAAGTTTCCGACTGGGCTACGTGAGTGTTGGTCGCTGCCAGTTGGTTGTTGGTGGCTCTGCTTTGGGCCGTAAGAGACGCAAGATGGTTTCTCATGGCATTGATAGCCTCGGTAAGCTGCTTCAAACTCATTGTGGGGTGTAGACCAAAACCACGCCTAGTACGAGTGGGCATAAACTAGGGATTTAATGTGGAATCTAAAAACTAAAGACTCTAGATGCAATGTGAAGAGAATGGGATGACTACTAATCCTAGACATTGCAACATGACAAAACCTACACTAAATGCAACATGAAAGTCATATGCCAATTAGAGGACCATAATAAGCCCTATGCTAAAGCTAGGCTCTGATACCAAAATTTGATAGCGAACAACCGACCAGCGCACCAAAAGCACCAAAGTTGACAAGGACGACCAGTTTATACCTATATGCAGGTCCTCCTAGGCAAACCCAAACAAAACCTCCCCTTGGGCAATCCCCACTTTGCACAGGTACCCGAATCACAGGTCTCACAGTGGGCCCCACCTCGTGGGCCACCCCACCCCAACATGGAGATACAGTGCATCCTTAGAATTACAACAAGATGCCCTCGCATCACACTTCAACATATTTAGCCTAGATAAGTAGTTCTCCCAATTAGTTTCATAGATGTAATTGATGCTTTAAATGAAGAATTGGTATTCTCACCGAATGATGAAGAACCAAAAGCCATATTTTAGGCTCCATAATCTATTTTTAAGTATTTTGATTCAACTTGTGTTGAAAAAACGCTAAACTATAATTAGATCCACACTCGACTACATCCCATGACAACAATGAATATCGCTTTCCAACTCATCATTATCTAGGGTTCACCCAAATATCAACTATTAATCTCACGATTAGGTCATGAATAACAAAGATTGGCTCAAAAACTACATTTTGTTGCAAAATAATAGAGGAATAATAATTACAACATCACCTGTATATAGAAATCAACAAGTTTCCATCTTCTAGGCCTGATTTCTGCACTCCCTTTGCAAACGGTTGCACTCACTTTAGAACAATTTCAAAAAACACAATGTTTTCTGCGAAAAGCAAAGATAAATCCTCTTTTCTAGGGTTCAATTAGCACTTTAGGGTTTTGGAATCCTCTGAGATTTGATTAATATGTTTAGAGTTTTGAGTAGAAGAGGCCCTAGCTTTGAATCACCCACCGATTTGCTCTAATACCATGTGAAACTATGAGATGGATAAAGAGTAATGAGAAGAAAAGAGGAGAAGAGTGAAGAGAAAGGAGGGAGAAAGGCCCTGCATCACTCTCATGCCCACACCTAAGCTTATGAGTTATGACAAACTCACACTTATGGCATAACATGCGAATAAATTGGGATCAAATGCCCAAAATCTTGAAGATGATCTCCAACAAGTATCTTACATGACAATATTTCCATAAAATACTTAAAACTCCTAGAGGTGCCACGGAAGTCTACACCTTTGTTTAACAATTTAAACAAATGGTATCAAAATATCCAATTCCAAAAGTGTGGAACCCACCTTGCCATAGGACGGGGCCCATAATGCATACAATAAGCTTATGACAAACTCGTGCTTATGGCATAACATGCAAATAAATTGGGATCAAATGCCCAAAATCTTGAAGATGATCTCTAACAAGTATCTTACACAACAATATTTCCATAAAATACTTGAAACTCCTAGAGGTGCCACGGAAGTGTACACCTTTGTTTAACATTTTAAACAAATGATATCAAAATATCCAATTCCAAAAGCGTGGAACCCACCTTGCCATAGGAAGGGGTCCATATAACAAACTGAATGGGAAAACTAATATTGTCAGTTTCCCATCCTTTGCATATATATATATATATATATATATATATATATATATATATATATATATATATATATAAAGATGATGCAATTTATTTTGGAAAGCATTTTTTTTAAGAGAGAGAGAGAGAGAGAGAGAGAGTGGTGTAATTTATTAGGGACAAAGGCCAAGAAAAGAAAGACAGGCAAGAAAATAGAAAAACAGAACAAATGGTCCATAGACTCTTTAGTGCTCAGACAAAGGAGACAAGCATTAGGCAACACCAAAGCTCTTACACAAATTATCAATGGTCCTCTTTAGCACTCAGACAAAGGAGACAAGCATTGGGCAACACCAAAGCTCTTACACAAATTATCAATGGTCATACTATTACACAAAGCTCTTACACAAATTATCAATGGTCATACTCTTACACAAAGCTCTTACACAAATTATCAAAATGCACACCCCCCCGGCTAGATTGAGACAACAACGAATAAAATGATTGCACTGAGAATATGTTAGATTTGATATGGCGCTAGACAAAGCTCTTACACAAATTATCAAAATGCACAACCCCCCCGGCTAGATTGAGACAACAACAAATAAAATGATTGCACTGAGAATATGTTAGATTTGTTATGGCGCTAGACAAGCAAGTCCTCCACACCTAGAGAAGGCGAAATCCCTTGTAAGTGAGAAAGAAGAGAAACCAGATCACCATTTTCCAAATCACTAAAATCCCTACAGCATGGAGGAAGCCACGCTCCCACTAAATCCTAGATCCAAAAACAACTAACTATAAAAATATCAACCACGGGGCTAAGGCTGGTTGGAGAGGGGAAAGATGATCGAAGCAAAGAGTCTCTGCACCAAACATACTCCCAAAATTGACCCTAGACACCTTCCCAATAGCAAAACTCAAGTCAACAACCAACAATGGAACAATTTGAGCAATAGACTTCCAAAGGAGGTTCGATACAAAGACGATACTCTGAACCACCAGCCCGTGGGGGAGGAGCCATACTTGCAGCAATGTCTCTCCTCCACAAATTGGACTCCTCAACACCAGAACCCCAAGCCCGCTTTCCCAATAGGGCCGAGTTAACTACATCAAGGAGCCTAATGCCAGCACTCCCTTCTGCAAAAGGCCGGTAGACATCTTTCCAAGTAAGCAAATGGAATTTCTTGGAACAGGTGCCTCCTTGCCAAAGAAAATCCCTCCTCAACTTGTCAATCTGGGCAAGGATTGACTTGGAACAACAAAATTGAAACATAAAGTAAAGGGGGAGATGGGAGAGGGCGGCTTTGATGAAGGTAATCCTGCCCATAATACAGTAACTTTCTTTTCTAAGGAGAAAACTTCCTCTCCATTCTCTCAACCACCCTATCCCAGAGGTGCAACATAGGCTTCCCATAGCACAAAGGAAGGCCCATATAAGATGAGGGAAAGAAGCCAGCCCGACATCCAAAGATATAGGTTAACCGGGACACCTCTTTCTGAGAAATATTAATACCTAGAATTTTACTCTTAGCTAGAATTATATTAATGCAAGAGACAACTTCAAACAACTTGATAGGAATCTGCAAATTGACCACTGTTGTGGGTAAAAACGGACTAGCCAATGAGATAAGATCAGGTTGGACATCTATGCGCACCCCAAAGTTACTCAACGACGGTTATGATCAAAGACCCCAGCCTGAGCAGGGAAGGAGCTCGAACTCGACCATGATAAAGATCTAGGCCCCATCCCCGAACTGAGCAAGGAAGCAGTTCGGTCTCAATAGTTTAGTGCAGGTCGGCAGATTGGCCATCCACTTAACATCAAAGGAAAACATGACCATGATTCACTAGAGAATTCAGGTTGGCAAACCGTTCCACGAACCGCTCATATAAACTCCCTCAGGCTATCCACCTCGGTCCTATGTCATGCGCCTCCACAGGTTCTGACCTGGTCCCGACCAACTTCATCCGAAATCCTAGCCTAGGACCTTGGAAGTCGAACGCAACATGAATCCCCTCCGGGATTTCAACCGAGGATCTCAGCTGAAATCCTGGCATTCCCATATACAAATTCCACTACAACTTGGGACCCGAATTCTACTACAATACACTCTTACTAAATAGGGAATATCCATCTATGCCACCGCCTGTCCTCACCTATAAATAGGAGCACCCTTAATGGTGAAAGGTACGCACAATCTTAAGCCTAAAACCCCGTTCACGACCAGACCCAGATTCCCTACCTGACTTAGGCATTAGAGGGTCCCTTGCTGAAGCCAGGGTCTCATTTGTCCACTCTTTGTGCAGGTACTTGAAGTCCAGGAAAGGCTATCTAGATTTCTGCATCGACAGTTTGGCGTCGTCTGTGGGAACGACATCAAAGCCGTTTTCCTCTTCTGCAATGCTCCAACAATGGCAAAAGGGAGGAAGAAGGCCCAAACTGCCACTGTTGTACCTGACCTTGCGCCGCCAGAGCAATCTGTAGACCTCCGGGATTCGTCTTCCCAACTTCAGGCTGACTCTGCGCCTGCAGGACTGGTGCAGCGGTCTTGAAACCGGGGAGGTCGTTGGTCTGTCTAGAGCAACAAGTTGAAGCGTTGACCATCAATATCGACCTAATAAAACGAATGCTAGAGCGATGGAATACTCTCCCCGTCTAGGGGGTTGAGGAAGTGGTAGCTCGAGCAGCCACAGAAGTTCATGCACCATCCGAAGCACCCGCCGGCTCCCGAAGGAGCAGACAGGTTGGCAAACTGCCAAGGCAAGTGCCCTCCCACGTTTAGGCAACTGCCACGCTAACTGCCTCTGACTTATGCCATGAGTTGGAGAAGATGAGGGGTGGCAAAGCCCTAGAGACCACGGCTGAGGCAGTTGCCGAGAGCGAAGATCCCTGGAAAGCCAAGCTCAATGAATTGCGAGGCCAGATCGGCGACATATGGGAAGCCTACCGCGCGCACACTCCGACCTCGATCGAAGCGATGTTAGAAGAGAGATCGAGCCGTTGTTTACTCCTGACATCATGCATGCTCAGCTCCCGCCCAGATTCTGGGGCCACCGACTTGGCCGAGCATCTGGAATCCTTCAAGATGTGGATGGAGCTTCATGGTGCATCGACAACAATAATGTGCTGAGCATTCTCCTTGACCCTGACAGTAGTAGCTCGGAAGTGGTTCCGGCAGCTAAAACCACAATCCATTAGTTCGTTTACGCAACTCAGCAAAGCCTTCATCACCAACTTCATCAGAGGAAAAGAAAGGCTGAAACCAACGACTCACCTCATCACCATCATCTAGAAGGAGGACGAGTTGTTAAAAGATTATATCCAGCACTTCAACCTAGAAGCCATGCAAATGGAGGGATATTTAGACTCGATCAGCTTGGCCGCCTTAAGGGCCAGCCTAAGGGAGGGGAGATTCCTCTTCTTGCTCGGCAAGAACTCTCCAACGACGCTGGCCAATCTCCTCAGCCGAGCCCAGAAATACTCAAACACCAAGGAGCTTTTCAGCTCGCGAAAGGCTACTCGGAATAGAGGAAACACAATGAAGGAGAAGCGACCCAAGGAAGAACAAGCATCGGCTCACAACAAACGACGAAGAGACAACGATCAGACCAGAGGTCAGCATCTGAACAAACCACCTAAGAGCAGGTTAGCTCGTACACTCCCCTCAATGCGACGCCCGAGCAGGTTCTCATTGAAGTTTGGGACAAATGGATCCTCAAATGGCCGAACTGGATGAAGACTGATGATGACAAGCGAGACAAACGGAAGTACTGCCACTTTCATCGCGACCATGTCCACTCCACTAGCGACTTTTTCGACCTCAAAGAAGAAATTGAGGCCCTTATCCTCAATGGGCATTTGTGAGAATGTCAACAGGATGGAAGAGGAGTCAGATCGAAAGAACGAGCAGCCCATCAATAATAATGAGGTTACTGGAGAAATCCGCACCATCTTCAGCGGACTCACTAGGGGAGGAGATTCAAACCGAGCACATAGAGCCCATGCTCGGAGTATCAGCCACAGCAGCTCGGAGCATCAAATCTAAATTACCAGCAAGCCCCCGAAGGAGTAGAAAATAGCCTCCTGCGAGCTGACCTTCACCGAAGACGACGCCCGAGGTGTCCATCACCCTCATGATGATGCATTGGTGGTAGCCATGACTATAACTAACCGCAAGGTCTTTCGAATTCTGGTGGACACCTGTAGCTCGGCCAATATCCTCTTCGTCGACGCCTTCGACAAGATGGGGGTTGAAAGGGCTCGACTTCGACTCGTCAAAACTCCTCTCCTCAGGTTCGCGGGAGAAAGTTATGTTCGAAGGATCCATACTACTCCCAATTATAGCTGGGGAAAGGCCGAATCAAACGACAACAATGATAGATTTTCTCGTGGTCGACTGCCCTTTCGTCTACAACGTCATCCTTGGGTGGCCTTCTCTCAACACCCTATGCGCAGTGGTATCTACATATCACCTTACAATGAAATTCCCGACCGAGCACGGGGTCGGGCTCGTCAGAGGAGACCAATAGGAAGCATGCCAGTGCTATTCTACCGTCGTGAGGACACAACACCAGACAATGGCCATCACCTCACTCAATCCTGGGAGGAGTCGGTCGAGAGAGGGTCCCCAGTCGAGGATCTCGTAGTTGTCCCCCTCGGCAATTTCGACCTGATCCGAACTGTTCAGGTTGGCTCATCACTAGCTCCAGCTCTGCGAGACAAGCTCATGGACCTCCTCCGACAACATGCTAACGTATTCGCCTGGTCCATCGGGACATGCTTGGCATCGATCTAAAAGTCATGGTCCACAAACTGAATGTGGACCTTGACCACCGACCAGTGAGGCACAAGTGACGAGCTTTTGAACCAGAACATAAAGCCATCATCGGAGAGGAGGTCGGCAAGCTCCTCGAACTAGGCTTCATCGAAGAGATATACTACCATGACTGGATCGCAAATGTCGTCTTAATGAAAAAGTCCAATGGGAAGTGGCAGGTCTATGTTGATTACACCGACTTGAACAAATCCTGCCCCAAGGACAGTTTTCCTCTCCCACGGATCAACTAGCTCATCGATAGCATGGCCGGGCACGAGCTTCTAGGTTTTATGGATGCCAACTCAGGCAACAACCAAATCGCCATACACCCCTACGACAAGCAGAAGACGACCTTTGTCAGTCCTTTGTCACTGACAAAGGGTTATATTGCTACAAGGTCATGCCCTTCGGGTTGAAGAACGTTGGGGCCACGTACCAGCAACTAGTCAATAAAATGTTCGCCCAACAATCGGACGATCCATGGAAGTCTATGTCGACAACATGCTCGTCAAAAGCACTAAGGTTGCAGGCCACACCACCGACCTCAAAGAGATGTTTGCAATTCTGCGAAAGTACAAGATGAAATTAAACCTGAGCAAGTGCGCCTTCGGCGTCAGCTAGAGAAAGTTCCTCGGCTTTATGGTAAGCCAGAGGTGGATAGAGGCAAACCCCGACAAAATCCGAGCTCTACTGGACATGAGCTCACCCAGGACAACGAAGGAAATTCAACGCCTCACCGGCAGGATCGTTGCCCTCAACCGATTCGTCTCCCGAGCCACGGACAAGTGCCTGCCATTCTTCAAACAGTTGAAAGGAAAGCAGAAGGTAGAATGGACCGAGGACTGTGAGCTAGCCTTCCAACAACTCAAACAGTACCTAAGCTCACCCCAACTACTCTCCAAGCCCGAGTAAGGAGAGCCACTACTACTGTACCTGGCTGTGTTAGCCGCGGCGGTCAGCTCGGCCCTCATCCGAGAAGATAAAGGAAAACAACTTCCTGTGTACTATGTCAGTAAGGCCCTGGTCCCAGCTGAAATAAGATATCCAAACATCGAGAGGCTCGCACTGGCTCTGGTCATTTCATCCAATCATCTTCGACCTTACTTCTAGGCCCATACTATAATAGTCCCGACCAACCAACCTCTTTGCCAGGAGCTTCAGAGGTCCGAGGTATCAGGGAGACAGAATGGGCAATCGAGCTTAGCGAGTTTGACATCATATACTAGGCACGGACCGCCATCAAAGGCCAAGCAGTGGCCGATATCATTGTTGAGTTCGCTGTCAAGCAAAACCCGGAAGTTGACCCGAGCAACGGAGCCGATCAGCCAACCGAAGATAGACAGGTAGTCGGACTCGATTCACCGACCTAGATACTATACGTTGATGGCTCATCCAATTCTAAAGGTAGCGGGGCCGAGATAGTCCTTGAGGCTCCTGATCGAACCTGCACGCAATATGCCTTAAGATTTGAGTTTCAAACATCGAACAATGCGGCAAAATACGAAGCATTGCTCGTTGGACTTAGGTTGGCAGCGGCAATGAGAGTTCAGAACCTGAAAATCTATAGTGACTCACAGCTCGTCGTCAACCAGATTACTAGCGAGTATTAGGCTAATGAAGAAAGAATGATTGCCTACTTACGGAAGGTCCAAGAACTCATAAGCAAATTCCCCAAGTGCAACATCAGCCTAATCCCTAAGTCAGAAAACTCCAAAGCTGACAAAGCTAGTCACCGTGACTGAGGATGACATCCCCAGGTCAATCCCGGTGGAGTTCCTTGCCAAGCCAAGCGTTGGCAGGCCCGATCCAAACGCAATCCTTTCAGTGAACTTGGTCCCAAGCTGGATGAACCTAATAGTCAATTACCTTCAGGAGGGTTAGCTGCCCGAAGATCGACTCGAGGCGCACAGACTCCGATCCAGGTCGGCCCGATACACCATGGTTGGGGACACCTTGTATAAAACGGGATTTTCTCTTCCCTATCTCAGGTGCCTCTGACCGGATGAGGTCGAGTACGTCCTAAGAGAAATTCACGCGGGTATTTGTGACAACCACTCCGGCAACCACGCCCTCGCCCACAAAGTCATCCAGCAAGGATATTTTTGGCCAACCATCCAGAAAGATGCCAAGCAATACACCCGGAGGTGCAACAAATGTCAGTGATTCGCAGCAATACCTCATCAGCCACTTGAGTAGCTGACTCCCATGACTGGGCCATGGCCCTTCGCCTAGTGGGGATCGACATCATCGACCCTCTACCAACTGGCAAAGGATGGACCAAGTTCGTAGTCATTGTAGTCAACTACTTCACTAAGTGGTCCGAGGCCGAGCCCTTAACCAAGACCACCGAGCATAAAATTACCGATTTCGTCTGGAAAAACATCATATATCAGTACGGAATCCCACACACGATCGTCTCGAACAACGGGAAACAGTTCGACAACGACCGATTCCGAGGAATGTGTGAGAACCACAGAATTTGAAACATCTACTCTTCACCCAACACCCCCAAGCTAACGGTCAGGTTGAGGCGGTCAATAAGATCATTAAGAACCACCTCCGAACCAAGCTTGAGAAGGCTAAAGGGGCCTGGGCAAAGGAGCTTCCCCATGTTCTCTGGGCATACCAGACTACTGCCGGAACGGCCACGGGAGAAACCCCCTTCTCCCTAGCCTTCAGATCTGAGGTCGTTATCCCAGTCAAGCTCCCAATTGCTCGGACCCGCTCCTATGACGAACATCAAAATGTCGAGCATATGACACCAAACCTTGACCCGATCAAAGAAAAAAGGGAGCAAGCCCAACTCAAGGTTGCAGCTCGACAACACCAAGTCACCCAGTTCTACAACTCTAGGGTGAAAACGAGAAGGTTCCAAGCCGGGGACCTAGTTTTACGCAGAACATTCCAGAACACTAAAGAGCCTGGCTTAAGAACTCTGGGGCTGAACTGGGAAGGGCCTTGCAAGGTGACAGGCACAACCCGACCAGGAGTCTATCGACTCAAAGACATGGAGGGGCGGCCTCTACGTCATCCATGGAACACCGAGCACCTGAAGATCTACTACCCGTAAAGGCCGACTAGGCCTAAGGTCAAAATCTACATGCCTGCTGTTTAGAATCCACAATAAGTGACTGACCAAGTCAGAATCCACATGTTTCTTCAAAATCTAGAGGTCAGGAAATTTTACTTTCTACTCTTTATTTACAAACGTTCGGCCCATTAAGGGCTTCCCTAAGTGCAAGCGAAAAACAATCCTCACTAAAGTCTGACCCTTAGAGAAGACGTCAGACTGTTGATCAAATCTACTACGTGGCCTATTGGGGACTTCCCTTAGTGCAAAGGAGGAACAGTCCCCGACCAGTCGCCCGACCCTTAAAGAAGATGTCAGACCACTAACTAATAACACTACTCAGACTACGTGATCTACAATAAGGACCCCTTGATGCAAGGGGGAACTATACTTCTAAAGCAAGTTGCTCGACCCTCTATAAGGGAATTAATGTAGCTCGCCCATCTACTCTACGAAAACAAGAATCATCGAAAGGGCCTAAGCATTGACCCACGAGCTCCTGCACGGCCTAAAGGCTTGACCAACTAACAAGTACTAGAACGACCTGATAAGCCTACTCAGAAAATTCACTCACAACAATCGTTAAAACAAAAGCACATTCTCTTCGTTAATCACTTTATTTTCATTAATAACAAAAGGGGGTGCATATAAGGGTGAAACCAAAAAATCATTACAAAGAGGAAAACAGATCTGTGCCCCTCCGAGGTTAGCTGCTCGGCTTCTGGAGGAGCGAGCTCTTCCACAGGGCTATCCTCGAGGGAGGTCAGGTCGAGTTCGGGATACAACTCCTTAACATCCTCGAGGCACTTGTCATACCCGAGGCCGAAGAATGCGTCCCTATCTTCCTCAAACTCCTTGGAGGCCTTGAACTCCTCCATGGCCGCCAACCTAGCCCCCAGAATAGTTGCCTAGGCTTCCTTTAGCTACTCCCCGAAGTTGTGCCTCGTCTCGTTCAGCTCGCTGTTCCACCTCGCACCGCTCTCTTGAGCCTCCCTAAGAAGCAACTTCAATGCTTCTAGCTCGGTCTCCGCCCCCTCCACCTGGGCTTTCAAAGCAGTGGCCTCCGAGCGGAACTGCTCGGACTCGACGATCTTCCGCACAAGAGCCGCCTCCACCTCTTTGCACTCTGTCTCGACGCACAGTATCTCGTGATGAGCGTTCAAGAGGACATGACAAAACTAAAAAAGATATCCACGTCGAAATAGGAGAATAAATCCCTAAGTAATGAAGACTATAGAAAAGAAAAATGCTCCACCTTGTAGCAGAGTGCTACCATCCGGCCCAACCAGCCACCGAAGGCAACTTCATCACCCTGGTAAACTCGGCGTCGGGAACGTGCCGAGATATCTAGGGCAGAATGCCCTCTATTGTAGCTAAGACAGATCGAAGGGATCCTCGATCCTTGGCAACTCGGCCGCCAGAGGGATTACCCGCCCGAGCCTTGGAACCGGTAGCAGCCCGAACCTCGGAAGGTTGGGCCCCAGCGACAGGGGATGCCTCCGCAGCAGCCCCGACCACCCCAGAGACCGTTGCAAGTCTGAAGGAGTGGTAGCAGGAACAATGGTGGGGTCGGCATCCGCGCCCGCCCAACCAGTAAAGGACGAAGAGGCAACAACCCCCTTCTTCGGAACTGGCCTCTGCTTCTTCTAGGCCACCTCAGTCATAGAAGGGGCTTTGCGCTTTGAGCGGTTCTGATCAGGCATTTCTACACAGCAAAAGGAAACAATCAGCAAGCAAACAAGAATAAAATAAATTCGACTATCTCCTAAGAGTATACCTGATATGGACAAGGTGAGACCTGATTTGAAAAGCAGTTCGGGTGTAATCAACCTCTTCCAAGACCTCGGCTCGGCGTCCGCTGACCTCGCCCTGGCTATCTGAGCACGCTCTGCCTCGCCAACCCCAGTGGGTACTTGGGCAGAACTGCCGAAAACGATCACAATCAGAGGACAAGAGAGAGAGAGAGAGAGAGAGAGAGAGAGAGAGAGAGAGAGAGAGAGAGAGAGATAAGTCAAGAAAAATGCAGTTCGGATATACCGACCTGGTTTAATGAAGCGTGTTGGGACTTAAGGACGCAGCCCGAGAGCTACCAGAGCCTCTCAATCTCCTGACGCCCGGAACTACTTACTCTTCCAGTTCTTATTCGAGGTCAGGGTGTCTGTGATTATGGCCTTGCCAATCCTCGACCAAGTAGAAAAATAATACCAACCCCCATGATAAGGGTTAGACTTCACTTGGTATAGGTGGAGAAACTCACTCATGATCAGCTCGGGTTGGTCGAGCTCAAACCAGAGAGTGAATGACCCCACCAACGCCCTCCAGGCGTTTGGGATTATCTGCCCAGGGGCTAACTCCAGGTGCAAGAGGACTTTCCTCACTATACATTGGAGAGGAAGCTTCAAGCTGCACTGGAGGGCGACCAGGAATATGGCCTCCTCGTCGGCCCGGGGCTCGTTCGGAAGCTTGCCAAGTACGGGAGCTCAAAGTACCACAAAGTCTGGAATGTGATACCCCGACTTGATCCGTACCTAGTCGGCCTCCGTCAGCATCAACTCGACTGGCCCCTTTTCTTCCGCCTTTGACTAGGATCCACTGGCCTCCTCCGTAGCCGGGACAGCCCCCTCAACATCCTCCGGTTGCTCTGCCGAGGACCGAGCAGCCATCCTCGACTCGTGGGACACTTGGAAGTCCCTATCACTCATCATCATCAGCGGTGAAGGTGGATTCGACATAAGGTGAAGATCATCTGGCTCACCATCACGCTCGGATGACTCCCCCCGCTAGTCCAATGATCTCGACATTCCCTTTTTAAGCAGACGGCCACCGGAAGCCAAAACTCGGAAGAAAAAGAAAAATGAAAAGGGGAGGGGGAGGATAGGAACAGAGCTCAATGGAGAAGAAGGAAGAGGCTGGAAGTCGCCAAAAATTGCCCGAGTGTGGGGAGAGCAGAGAGAGAAGTAGAGAAACAACATAGCAAATATCTCGAAACGGTGTTAGGGCACCCCCTTTATAGACGGCTCGACTATGCAGCATTTAATGCCCGTACTCATTATGCAGCCAAATCAATGCCTCAATAATCGCGCTCGAACATGTGAAGCTCTCCCACTCGTCGACTGTCATGTCTCTCCAGAAGACGCCACGTGTCGACACCCCGTAGACTAGAAGCCGAGCAGGCGTGCCGCCAGCTCACGTCACCTCGAGCAGCGCGCGTTATCTCGAGCACGTTGTACTATGATTACAGATACACCCTAATTCTCGTGCACGCCACCTTATCCAACATTAATGATAAGCTGACTCGACACCCAAGGCACAGAATAGTCCAAGCTCACTATTACCGACTTGCTCCATGAGCCCTCTGTGCAAGCTCGAAAGCAAGGGGGCTTACTGTTGTGGGTAAAAACAGACTAGCCAATGAGATAAGGTCAGGTCGGACATCTGTGTGCACCCCAAAGTTACTCAACAACGTTTATGATGAAGACCCCAGCCTAAGCAGGAAAGGAGCTCAAGCTCGGCCATGATAAAAACCTCACATCCTCGAACTGAGCAAGGAAGCAGTTCGATCTCAACAGTTTAGGGCAGGTTGGCAAATTGGCCATCCACTTAACATTGAAGGAAAACACGACCATGATTCACCGAAGAATTCAAGTTAGCAAACCATTCCATGAAGCTATCATAAAAACTCCCTTGGGCTCTCCACCTCAGTCCTATGTCATGCACCTCCATTGGTTCCGACCTAGTCTCGACCAACTTCATCTGAAATCCCAGCCGAGGATCTTGGAAGTCGAATGCAACACAGATCCCCTTCGGGATTTTAGCCGAGAATCTCAGTTGAAATCCTGGTAATCCCATATATGAATTCCATTGGATCCGAATCCTACTACAATACGCTCTTACTAAACAGGGAATATCCCTATACGCCACCGCCTCTCCTCACCTATAAATAGGACCACCCTTAATGGTGAAAGGTACACACAATCTTAAGCCTAAAACCCTATTTACGATCAGACCCATATTCCTTACCTGACTTACGCATCGGAGGGTCCCCCGCCGAAGCTAGGGTCTCCTTTGTCTGCTCTTTGTGCAGGTACTCGAAAGTCCAGGGAAGGCTACCCAAATTTCTGCATCAACAGCCACCATAGACTCGAATGCTTCACAGAACAAAAGGGCATCGTTTGCGAATTGGAGATGGTTGATCAATTGAGGGAAATTTGCAACCACAAAACCCTAAAAAAGACCCTCGACCTGACCTTTGGATAACATTTTACTCAGGGGCTTCAACCACTGCTATGAACAGGATCCCCCTGATGGAGGCACTGAGAGGTTTTAGAAAAAAAAACCAAATAGAGAACCATTGACAAGCACAAACAATCTTATAGAAGAAACATAATAATGAATCCAATTTCTCCGCGTAACCCTAAAACCCATAAGTGCTAACATGTAATCCAAAAAGGACTGATCGACATAATCATAAGCTTTTTCGAGGTCCAATTTGCAAATCACACTTTGCCTTCCTACCTTGTGGCACAAATCTAGGAATTCATATGGAATCAGGGCACTAACAAGGGTTTGCCTCTCAAAGATAATGCACTGTAGACAAGTGAAATAACCTTTAGGAGCACCAAACTCACCCTCTAACAAGGCATGTCGTAACAATAATGATGGTCATAATGAACACCATCGCTACTATTACGATATAGGTCATAACGGCCATAATGGTCTCTCTATTAAAAAAACCTATATCGGCCCTGTATCAGATCAATTTTCCCATTATGGTCGTTATGCCCGTTACAATCCCATAAAGCGCAACAGTTGGCACTGTTACTGTTACATAATGGCTATTACGACACATCATGGCCTCTAACATAGAATTTTAGCAATAATTTTATATGGATGGCTAAGGAGGCTAATGGGCCTCATTCATAAGACAGTCCACACCTTCCTGCTTCAAGATAAGGGCCATGAAGGAACACCCCAACTCAGCCATAATACGAGCAAAAGTCAAAGAATTCCTCATGCAAATCCAGCTTAACCAAATCCAAAAAGGATTGGAAAAGGGGAAAGGAAAGCCATCGGGACCCAGGGCTTTATCCTTCCCCATGTCCCAAACAGCCTCCTTAATCTCCTCAACCCGAATGGGCACCTCAAGAGCATCTACCTCCTTGAGGGAGAGAGAATCGAAAGCAAGATTATCGAGATTCGACCTCATGTAGCCTTTATCTGAAAGCAAGACTTCATAAAACTTGACAATGGCCTCAGAGATACAACCTTTGTCAACAAGCATATTACCATCAACCACAAGAAAGGAAATACAATTGGCCCAAGCTCTAGCACTAGCTATCCCATGAAAGTTGGTGTTTTTATCGCCTTCTTTAAACTAGACCGCCCACGATTATTGAAGCCATTTGATCTCCTCCTCTTTTAACATAAAACAATAATAAGAGGATAACTTATCTTTGGCAGCTCACTTGGCTTCCATAAGCAGGCTTCCCACTTTTAGGAGATAAGCTTAGCTTTCAATAATTTAGGTTCTTAAATAACTTGAAGCCCACACAACCAATGTTGTCGAATCACATATGTGATCATGTGCGATCGCATATGCCACAATCACATATGCAACCGCTTTTTAAAAAATTTTTAAAATGGAAAATATGGAAATTTTAAAAAATTGTAAAAGATATAAGAAATTAAGGGCAACTTTCCCAAGTTAATAGATAACTAATTTTACATATTTAAAATATATTTGATAGAAATAAAATCAATTAAACAATGAATTAAATATCGAGTGCTTGAATCTTGATCTCTCAACTTCCAAGAGAGGGAATGTAGGTGGGGGGGGGGGGGGGGGGAGAGAGAGAGAGAGAGAGAGAGAGAGAGAGAGAGAGAGGACCACTTGAAAGTAAGAAACATAAGAGAGAAATTAAGACCACTTGGAATTAAGAAATGTAAAGAGAAGAAGAGAGTAAGACAGTTTTGGAGTGAGAATATTGTAAATGGGGGAGGTTCGGAAGCCTATTTATAGACAAAAAAGTTGTTTTTTTACAAAAATAAAAAATAAAAAAATCAATGTGCCAACCGCTGGCCAATATGCGATCACATACATGATACATCGCATATTTTCACATATGCCACATAAGTGATCGCATGTGTCAGATCACATATGCGATCTACATATGGATATGTGCATATGTGATCGTGGTCGCACATCATAACAATGCATGCGACCCTTGATATCAAAAGAAGACTAGCACTCGGAGACCAAGGAACGAAAACCCTTGACCTTGAGCCAGGCCAGCTCAAATTTGAAAGGCCTGGGCCCCAATTTAATTTCCTACACCTCCAATAAGACGGGACAATGCTCAGACACTGGTTGAGAGAAACCATTTTTACAAGACAGGTGAAACCTTTGCGCCCACCTAGGGGAAACCAAAAATCTGCCCAATAAGGACATGGTAGGGGAAGCCTGACCAAGTGAACATGCCATCTATCAGAACTAGAAGACAACTCCCAAAAAGGGGGGCAAAGAGGAGGACGATTTGGAGCATAGACTCCAGAAAACACCCATTTAAACCTAGAGGACAACTCTCGAAAGATCACATTAACAGAGAAGGTCCCCAACCATCCTCTTTACAATAGAGATAAGGGTTCCACATAACAACAATACCCTCAGCCGACCCTACAAAAATCAAGGCCACCCAATCCACACCCTTACAACCCCATGCTGACTCCACTAAGCCACAATCAACATACTAATGCTTAGACTCTTGAATACAAATAATATTAGCTTTGGACTCTTACAAATATCATTGACCAAGACATGCTTCTGGGGGCAACCAAGCCCACTGACATTCCAACTTAAAATCTTCATTGGACAACTACTCTGGCCCCTCTCCCCCTCCTCTCACTATGAGGTAAGCTAACCCCCCGCGCAAGGTCAAACCCCACGTTAATGAGTCCCTACATCCCTTGCTAGACTTTAGAGACCACCTCCAAACATCCACCACAAACAACCGAATACCCCTTTGTTCTATTAACTAGAATAGGGTCACATAGTCCTCATCCTTCTCTCCAAACACCGCCCAAGAGGCCTACCCATATGGCATATAGCCTCCCTAACCCATCTCTTCCCCTTAACAACTGCAACCGAACCCTCCAAACCCCCAAAAGAAAGGGTCAAGGAAAGCAGATTACCAGGGGGAATCTGAATGTCATCCAAGCAAAAGGTTGACTGGAGAGGACAAATATCCAAAGTGTTATCACAAACTCCAGGATTGAGAGACTTGAAACCAACTGACACAAGCCCATCGCGTTGACTCTAATCCAAAGAAGGGGCATCAAAAGAGAAAGGGAATAAGGCAAGAGCCTCAAAAACCTCCGATTACTGACCACCCTTAGACACTCCTAAACAAGCCCGAGGACGGGACCCTGAATAAAGTAGAAAAACAAAGGAGGGCAGGGTATGGAATGACTCTAAATGAATAGGGGAAAAGTTGAGGAGCCACACGTGGGAAATAAGGTAGACTCCTCCACATGAGTAGACCAACTTGGACCTTCCACATGTATTAGTGATGCCACACAAGATGACCAAAAAATATTAAAATAACCACCACAAGAAATCTCTCGAGACCCCTTGCTAACTGGTGAAGAAGTAGGAGAGCCCATACACGTGTCAAGAGCATCACTAGAGCACATCTCTCGAGACCCACCAACCATCATTATAACAAGATTGTCATCATCCCTCTGCAACATGTCATGCTCGACAAGCCCAAGGGGGCATGTGGAGGGCACTCATCAACTAACAGAGTGGCGACCCAACATTCGTCATCAAACGAATAAAAGGAAAAATCTTTTAGCGTCAACAAACCATCATCCAAACAGCCACACATCAAGGCTAGAGGAACCTTAAAGGAAAAAGATGCCAAGAACTCCCTCTTGAGTCTACACGTGGACATCCCGCTACTCAAAGCTGCTATTGGGTAAAGAGAATGGCAGGCTTTGAAAAAGGCCAAAAGATCTTACGATCTCCCCAAGTCCAACTGACCACACATCAAAGCACTTATAATAAAGAGGGGGCATGAATTCTCCCTACTCGCAATAGGTAAATGTCAGAGGAGAGCCATCAATAGGAAATATGTAGCAAGCCCACCACTGGCAAATACCGTCTCAAGGCAAGAAGTCATAATGGCAACCCTCTAAAGGCGAGAAGTCATAATGGCATGACTGGTAGGAGGTTGAGAAGGAGGCGACATCTGTCTCTTGTTTGAATCTCTAGAATAAGCAAAAGCCACATGTGTCCTCCCCATCGGAACACCTAGAGTCACATGGGGCGGGAACTCGGATCTCACCTCACACGAGCAGCCAATAGGACCTGGTGGACCTCAGGACCACCAAAGTCCACAAGTAACACCACTAGGGACAACGCCCTCCCTAACCCACTGTCATGAATTCCAAAAGACCAAGCCATTGTCACGAATAGCCTTCACCGAAAATTTCACATCCTCGACCATGACCATAATGGAACAAGGAGTCGATCCAGCATTTTTTTGCAAAACATATATTCTGGCCCACCGGAGCTCCTCCCACCTCAAGGTGGCATCGTCAATGGCGACCACCTCACAACCTATTACCATCCATGCTTCTTCAAACCAAAGCTCCAAAGGGAGGTCATAGAGATGGAACCAGACGTCTATCCATCCATCCAAATATTGACCAATCCGCTCACTTACGAAACGACAAAACCGGACCATCCTGATAAAACTGACCGACAAGAACCACTCCGTCGACATTCTCCGTTGGTCGAAGGGAAACCCAAAATGCAAACCCATGAAGTTGTCAGAGAGGAAAGTCCTTCGATAAATTATAGGAATGGACGAGCCAGCCAACCAAGTCAAATACAGAAAAAGCAACTTTCAATGTCACGACAAGATTCCATTAGAGAGCTTACCAAGCCTTTTCAATGACTTGGGGGAGAAACCTTAGAACCAACGAGATAGACATAGAAACAGGAAAAGGAACAGGAATAGACTCCTTTAGGGAGGAAGGCCCCACATGAACATCAACGGGGATGGTAGAATTACCCAGTGAGGGGAAATCCCCCATAAGAGTTTCTTTAGAGGATGACGGACCCCCACCCTATCCACCACCTTCCTCGAACAATCTCAACAAAAGAGGAGTTTGGGGGTTCTCTCTCACCCCATAATGACCCTGATTCGAACTATTCCCCCTAAAGTGAACATAATCACCTTCCCATTGAAACTTTTACCCCCAATACCCTCAATAGCCTTTTGAAGGTCATCTTCGCTTTCCATTCTAACAAAAGCAAACTCCTGGATGGAAACAGACCCTTTGACCCTAGGGATGATTACCTCCCTCACCTTAGCAAAACGCCCAAAAACCTGGAAAAATTAATCTCCGTCCACTACATAAGGAATTAGTCAACACTCAACATAGATAGTCGGTGGTTCCTTCAAAAGGCTCCCCTTCTTCCCTCTGACTTCTTATTTAACTTCTTTTTCTCCCCTTACCCATCGAGATCCCACCCCTCTATCTTCATCATGGTCAAAGTCATAAGCTTCATCTGACTGAGATGCAGCAATCCCTTTCCCTTTTGAAAGGCCCTTGCTTTCTCCTCTCCCCTCCACTTCTCCTCACCACTACCCTTAGACTGGGAAACTCACCTACGATACAAAGATCTCCCACGGTTCCTGATCAATAGGTATCTACTCTCTCACCCCCTCCCATTTGCTTGACTTTGGACTCTAGAGGAACCCACATCTCCTCCTCTTTCAGCAGCCTTCAAAACACCTCTGGAAATCCTTCCTGAATCAACCCTTGATCTATCTTTAGACTCACCTCACTAAGCACCCTTAGAAACTTCTCTGGAATCGTCTCTAAGATCGCCTCTCGAAGCATCCCTCCGATCGCTTCTCAACTAACCTCTTCGATTGACTCTAAAATTGCCTCTCGAAACACCTCTAACATACATCAAAACACCTCTAGCAAGAGAGAGTAACAGCAAAAGACTTCACTCGTGAAAAGACATCACAATTCTATGTGGAAACACAGGCCCTACCCGTTGCTTGAGATATTATTCTTGGGGATTTCATGCGAAATGAATCCTTCATCTTGGAACGCATGTATTTTCCCAAGTCAAATCAAGAAAGGACCCAAAGTCTATGCTTAACCAAAAATGCAAGAGCATGAACTTCAAATAAATCTAAGAAGAGCTCATTAAAGACTTCCAACAAATAAGACTCATAATCCCTTATCATAGGACCAAGCTAAATTAGAATTTGTTAGAGGGGGTTGGTCACCTCATTTCACTCATGAATTCAAGAATATCCTCATACTTGAAATGTGCTTAATTGCCTTCTCTTTCCTATAATGAGAATTGAATAATGCTAAAATTTGTCTCACACGCTATGCCAACTCCCAAGAAAGCTATCCTAGACCCTAGTTATAAGTATCCAACAAAAGCATCTCCATGCTCCTAAAGTCCAAAGAAATCAAAATTGTTCGATAACACATTTCAATACCAACTAATAAAAATACATGGCAAACCCTTCTCTCGAGGTGGTGATTGAAGACGCAAATCATCCCCCAAAGTCAAATTATCAACCTACATGCATGATCTCCATAACACACAACTCAACACAACAACCTTATGTTTTTGCAAAATTCGCTAACTACCACCTACACAAAATTCTATAAAAACCCAAAGCCCCAGCATTTTAAAGCAATATTTTTCATTACAAAATGACGATAAAAGAAAAAATATTTCCATCAGAAAACTTACTAACATTCCTTTTTACTGACCCCTCCCAGCCGGTAGGATCCTCCACTGCCCTTCTATCATATTTCATAGCAGAAAAAAGAGTCTGCGATCCCTGAATCACCATCTCTTTAGGCTTAGGACCTTTATAATTGCCATTCTTGCAACTAGGCATCTCATTACTTGCAGTTTTCGACTTTCCATCAACATGCCACTTGAACGACAACCAAAATTTTTGTAATTCCTTCCATTTAAGAGTTTAGAGTGACTCTCAATACATTTTTGGCAGAATGGAATTTTATCTGATGTATTCAAGTAAATCTTTAAATGTCCTGATTGCATACCTTTACAAAATTAGTATGCTAACAACCATGTTCTAACTTCACAAAACTTTCCATCCATAGTCTCAAATGGGTTGCAAGGACTGAAAGAATTTCTGATCAATCACATGTTGCAGAGAAACATACCCTCGAGTTCAATCGCAAGAGGCTTGGGTCCACAAACATAACCTGAATCTACTCAAACGATCAGGACTCTATTCTCCATTCCAAGAACTGTATTATAGGTCCACTTCTCAGTGCACCAAACAACAGAAATGTTACTAAGAAAACAGACCCAAATCCCAATTCTCTCAGAAACCCAGGGTGTGTTGAGATGCTCAACTGAAATGAATCACAGCAACCCTGGTCAACCAGAAGGCAATGACAAGTGCTGGGCCAGCATGGCCCCCATGTCATTCATAACAAGGGGAACCCCAAATCACCATTACAATCATCTCAAGTCCAATTTGAATCACATGCCATTGCAATAAGGGGTGTGATCGTCATTACGAAAATGTAACTATGTTACGCATTCCCTTTCTATTACATTGATTTATCGGAATAGATTGAGCTCCCAAACACACCATAAATACCCATCAAATTGAACCGCGAAAAAACAAATGTAATGAGCATAATCGCAAAAAGAACCAAAACCGCCATTCAAATCCTTTCTTAATCCTGCAGCACCAACCAAAAACTAAATTTCCAAAAGTCCGAATCTCATATCATAAAAACTAAAAACACAACCATCTTTTAAAAAATAATAATAATCTTCACAAAAATATCAAATTTTACTCACCAAGATGAAATTCGTGCCCACATTGCAGCTTTGCCGTCGATCGGTCCCCATTATCGGTCACCGCATCAAGGCAGATAGAGCAGGAAACCACGGATGTGACAAACGACATCCCGCCGTTGTTGCCATGGTCTTCCTCCAACAGATCTGTCTCTCCCAAACCCATGCCTTCATAACAAATCCCTCAATCTCACCAAATCGCCAAAATTTGGGCGAAAATCTCAATCAATTCCCTTCAAATTGACACCAAAAAACCCCTTCCGAATAACAATTCCAGGATCAAATCAGAGGTTATAGAAATTCAGAAATCGGAGCTGTTCATGAATGGCAAAGAAATGGGAATCTCTCTCTCGTTATCTCTCTCGTTTTTCCGACCTGTAAAAATGCGGCTTTCATTTCGGGGTCTGAGCGCTTTTATAGTCAGCTGTGTCGAGGAGCGGATTAGGTGCGGACCCAGCCTCATCGATACGGTGCGGCACTTATCCAGGGGCCCACCTTGATATATGTCTTCTATATCCACACCGTCCATTCATTTTTCCAGATTTCTTTATTTCATAATCCAAAAATATAAATATACTAAATTCTCAGGTGGACCATCTCCTAGAAAATAGTGATGTTTGACCGTTATTGGCCATAGAAGTTTTGGATCAAGCTTATATTTGTTTTTCCCTTCATTTAGGTTTATCTGACCTTATCAATAGGTTGGATTGAAAATAAATATTACGAAAACATTTATGAGGGCACCAAGAACTTTTCAACTATGGAGCGTTCAATCTCCGCTGTTTCCTATGATATGGTCCACCTGAGATTTAGATCTTCTACGTTTCTGGTCTCACGCAATAGAATGATCTTTTAAAACGGATGGACGGACTTGATTTAGAATATATATATATACATCAAGATGGACCCCAAAGTAAGGGTTGGACTGTCTTGGGTGAGGTAGCGCCGCACCTAATCCGCTCTGGATTGGAATAGTGGTGATCGAACGGTCGAGATGATGCTTCGATTTTCGGAAATTTGTGGTTTTTTTCAGCCTCCAACTCAGCTATCTGGTTTGACTCGATGAATGCCAATCTAAGTGCCATCGCTCGAGTACACTTCCAAAGTGCATTACCTCACATGCGAAGACGAAGAACACGTGTGAAAAATCAAGTCCGCTCATCAACAGATCCCCACCGTGTAAACGCCAAATCTCGGAATCAGGCCGGTATGATCATTAAAGTCGTCATACTTGCTGATACAATTAGTGCCATCGTTATTTTATTTTAACCGTTCATTTGGTCTGATAGGTGCGGCCCACCTGATTATCATTCACCACTTGATAATCATATAATCAGACTAGCATGATGATTGGCTCCACTATAACACGTGTGCCTCGAGCGCATGTTTTGAAAGTGCACTCGAGCGAGTGTTTAGCATTTATCAGATTAAAAAGGATGCGTTGCATTGGGGGGTCGCGGGGAAAACGTAGGATACTCCGCTGGAGTATATGATGACGTACGCGGTTTTCCGGTTTGGATAAGTAGGACCCACGGATATTTGGGCCCACGGAGAAAAATATCTAATCCATGGGAAATATTATCCTTACAAATTCATCCTTCAAATGGATGGATAGTAACAAATATGCATCAGGAATTTACATTTAAAATGAACGAAAGGCTTAGATTAGTTAGCCGTTTTCTTCTGATTTTGGAGATTTTTAGGGAATTGATCATCCACCATGGACCTCAACAAAACAATGGTCTTGATCATTGAACCACTTGTCCATTTATACAGACTGAAAGATGAAGTGTCGGGTACATATCCTGGTTGAGAATTATATAATTTTTCTTCAATCATGTTAGTCACGTGGACAGTAAGTTAGATAACCCTGCCAAATATTTAAGGCTTCCAATGACATTTGGCGGTGAGAGTTTACCGCCAGCTTCTACGGTGTGGTATTGAATTTACACCTCTTGCTTAGGTACGATATAAGCGAAAAGCTTCGTGATGCACTTTGATGTAGGTATTATTAGGGTTGTACAATAAGTTGCAGCTTGACTTGGCTTGAACAGTGGCCGACCTCAGCTCGCTCGGTCTTGAGTCTGACTGGCCAGCTTGGCTCAATTCAAGCCAAGATCAAGCCAAAATCGAGCCAAGTTTGTCATTGAGACATTATCACAAATACTTGAATTATAACTTCAAAATCGCACCACTTTACAAACAGAGACAATAGTTTCATAGGTATTTTCTCAGACACCTTCTAAGTAACATAAAACCTCCCCCCCAAAAAAAGGAGAGAAAAATGGTATTTATTACACATGCATACCTTCATTGCCACCCGCCAAACCTTCCTTGCCATCTTGCTAGCAGCTAAACCTTTTTTACCACCGGTCACATTTTGTTGAGTCATTTTATCAAACAGTTGGTGAGCAACATCAATGGCAAAATAACCAAATCACCGAACTAATTCGATCCAAGTTCGATTTGAACTGGATTTGATACGAGTCAAGTTGATTTAAGGCCTGCTCAAACTCAACTCGAACTCATTTTTGAGCTCAAAAAATCAGCTCCACCCAGCTTGATCTCAACTTCGAACCGAGTCAAATTGAGCTTTTCGAGTCGAGTTGAGCGAGCTAATCTAGCTCGGTTCGTGTACACCCCTAGGTATTACATACACTTTTCCTATCATCAATTGAGTCATGTTAGAATGCAAGCTTAAAATTTGGGCAGATCTAAAATTCAAGTGGGCCACATAGTACGGAACAAAGGGGCCATTAAAACCTTCTTGGCCCATCAACATCCAATCTGTTTCTAAGTTGATTATCAAGTGAGGCGGATTGTGCGGAAACATGTCACCGGGGATAGGGCTTTTTATAGTTTATGGTATATGTGTTTTATTCATGTTGTTAAATCATTTTAAGGTATGAGTTCAAAAATAAAGTAAATCCTAAACTCAAGTGAAAAGATTAAATAGATATAGTTGAAAAGTTGTTGAGGGATTTATAAAGCTGTCTTAAGTTGATATTTTTGTTTTCTTGTCATTTAAATTTGTGTGACCTTGTGAGCATGTTGGATGGCAAATAAAATCATGTGGGTCTTATTATAAAGGTGTCATTGATGGGTGTCATTGCAATGCAAGAGAGTCGACACAATAGGGGGCAAAAAATTCACTGTCCATTGTTTACTATACGTGCAACATGCAAATGCAACAATCTGTGCCGTCCAAATCTTATCCCCATCTTGGATGGACAAGAGTTCAACAGTCACCCTGGTCAATCAATCTTAACCGTCTGATTTCACTCAGCTAAGCTAAATAGCTGGCTATTCTATTTTGAATCTTCCATTTGATGCCTATGTTGAGTGGTTGGAATTTTATGGGTTTTTTGCGACTGGGATTAGGGTTGTCAATGGGCCATGTTGGCCCAACGGGGTTTTGGGGCATTTCCTGCCTTGGGTCAGGCTCGAGCTAGAGTATCAGCCTGAGGGTCGGATTTGAGCTTAAAACGTACAACATGTTTATCAATTGACCTAGGCTTAGACTTAGGTGTCAAAAGATGCGTGAGCCCAACTCAACCGGCAACATTTTCAATACCTTTAAAAATAGTTTTAAAAAATTCCTTCACAAGTTCTCATCATTCCCTTCATTAATCAAACTTGATAAATGACAATTATTTCTTAAAATCATACTGAATACTTCCCCCGAAACGACAGTTATAAAAGAGCTCTCTCTCTCTCACACACGCATATGAGCATCCCAAAGCATGTGAACATCTCTCTGCATGCACACCACCCTCCATCTGCTAATGCGTCATGCCCAACCAACCGGAGAAGATAAGGAAAAAGAGCCCTGTCGAGAATGGGAACCGACGTTTCATGGTGGTAGTGAAGGGTTAGTTCGACTGAAACTATCATGGAATTTGTCATTTCTGAAAATTGTAAGTTTGAGCTTAGGTCAGACCGAAGTTTAGGTTCGGTCGCACCGAAACTAGTCGAAGGTTGGTTCGGTGGGACTGAATTACCATGTTTTTCTGTCTTAGCTCGCTGACTTGTTTTATTCGATTTGAATTAGACCGAAAGTTGTTGAAATTTGTCTAAAATTTAGCTAAACATGTTCAAATGAATTTCTAAGACTTTAGATGATCAAACAAGATTTTCCTATTATGAATGAATCACTTAGAGGTATTTTATTTTGAACCTTTTTTTTTTTTTTTTTAAAACACATGCACACACACACACACCCACACACTCATATTAGTGGTATTTTATTTTGAACCTAAATGGGTATAAGGTTATGATACACTAAGGTACGTCATGTTTACCTGTTTCTTTACTCATTGATATTTATGTCATCTTGTGTATTCGTTCCTCAGCTTCCAAGGGCTCAACCAACTCCCTGACACGTGGACTCACGTGATTGACAAATGAGGTGCACAAATAAGTGCACTAACACGTTTCACCTAAAAACGGATCATGCATGACCATATTAACTAGAAACAGTCCTATTAGGTCGTTATTTGGGTAGGATGGGTGTCTACAAATGCCGCTCTTTAGTAGAGATTGGAGTACAATTGAATGCCACATAGAGTGGACACCCCACCTCTAGATTAGACACAGACGAAATCGGGTTTATTCATTACCAAAGTATCGTTGTTAGGGCCCATTTGGACGGGGGGATTGAAAGGGATTCGGTCATAACCAGGTGGATTGCATAGAAACCAATGGTATTAATGACAAGTCAGTGGATTGTCTCCAATCCCACTGTTTTTCATGATCCAACATCCAATGGAGGGGTGGGTTGTTTGGACGGTCAAGTGTATCCAGGGATAGCATGTTTGTCTCCTGTTTGGCCGGGCATGCAATCCCATGCATTCCAACGGCTGGTGTGTTTGGGAAGTTCACACTTACTGAGAAACGGATTGGCCCCACTATATTCAGTACGGTGCCATGTCTTTGTAGGAAGCGGATTGCGTACTGAGTTACTCGGTATGCTCTTATTGTACTGAGTAAACTCTGTGGGGTCCACCGTGATTATGCTATTGTATCCACTCCGTCCATCCATTCTACCAGATAATTTTAGGTATTGAACTTAAAAATTAAGTATATCCAAACCTCAAGTGGACCACACAACAGGAAACAATATGAATTGAATATCTACCATTGAAAATTTCTTGGGGGCCACGGAAGTTTTGGATTAAGTTTGTATTTTTTTTTCTTTCCTTTCATCCATGGTTTTTTGATCTTACGAACAGGTTGGATGAGAAATAAATATCATTGTGGTCCCTATAAATGTTTCAACGGTAGAAATCATTATTCCAACTGTTTCATATAGTATGGTCCACTTGATCTTTGGGTATGCTTAAATTTTGGTTTCAACCCATAAAATAAGATGGAAAAATGGATGGATGGAATGGATAGATCATATACACTGATGGTGGGCCCAACAGAGTTTACTCAGTACGATAAGAGTGTACTGAGTAACTCAGTACGCAATCCGATTTCGTCTTTGCATATACAACCGAATTTGATTCGTGGGCCGCACAATCATGGATATGTTTCATCCATTCCGTTCATTTTTTTACCGATAATTTCGGGAGATCATACCCAAAATACATTTGATAACATGCCATGAGAGGCTATCATTTTGCTTTCCTGCCATCCAAATATGCATCGGGTCACACCCTAAAATCTGGTATCATGTGCATCAAGGTTGATCTCCCGTATGACATGTCCACATATCCACTGGATCACACTATATGATGGTGGTGTGATATAGGAGTAGATGAGAGTAACCAAAAGCAGGCGTAAATCCAAATGATCTACACGACTCTTATGGCCGATTAAACCCAACATCATAGACCACCCCAACCCTAAAATCCAACAGTAATATTCCCAAAGTTACAATACCAATAATATCTAAATTTTAAAAATTATAAGCAATGCAAAAAAAAAAAAAAAAAAAAAAAAACCAAGACGCCAACCAAAATGGCCACGACTCTCTCGCTCTCCGATGAGGCAAGATCATCAATCGACGTGGCCCTAGTTACCATTTTTGTGCTCGTCTGGGACGTCTGTTGGATAAACAAAGTCGTAGCGTGATGGATGTCCACTTCAGCAGATACAACAACATCCTGAAGATATGGAGACTTTGTGAGAGGTCTGGACGAGACACTAGCCTTACCAAAATAATTATCCCAGCATTCAACCGCCTCCTTCCAATTCCTGAAGGCTTGGTGTCTGCTCCCGCTGAATCCCTCCACTTCTACTCGAGCATTGTCCCATGTGATATATATATTCCTAGTCGATGTCCAACCAGTACAACATAGTACTTATCTTTTTCCATCTGCAATGACATGCAGGGATTAGGGACAACATATATCAAAATGGCAAATATGATGGCGAAATATATTGGCATGCAATATTCTACTACCGAACAGAAGAAATCCAAATATCCCTTACTAATCCTTTAAAAGAATATAAAAGTTGTATGTACATACCCTTCCTCCAGTACATCTAGTGTGTGGTCCATTTCGACTTAACGTGCGTAATGCAAGTGTCACACCCCAAACCAGGAAATCAGGATTTACAGGAATCCTGATTGCCGAATCCGGTGCTGACAGCCTCCGTAGTACCCCATTCTCAGCTCCTTGCGCCCATATGCCAGGTTCCGATCCTGAAATCCTACAAGGAGGATTTTCCAACGTACATTTATCTCGTAAGAAGCATAACCACAAGTTTGCCTAAATCACAAAAGCAACATCATCATCACATATTCACTAATATAATCATTTGAGTACAATGTTGAAAGGGAAATACAATATAGAAAAAAAAATCAAAGAAAACTCCAAAAGCTCAACCGCACGCTCCTACCTCAGCTCGGCTGCATTATAACATCACCTGCCGGCATCTATCGTGCATAAGCTTATAGAAAGCTTAGAGGGTGGTGTAAGTGTGTGAGCAGTATATGCATGTTCATAATGTAATATCAGAGTAAACGGAGGTACTGATAAGTCCACGAACCATACAATATCAGAGTAACCAGAAATACTGGCAGGTTCATGAGTCATACAATATCAAAGTACGTAATACAAATCAGCTATGTAAATGAGGAGTTCAAGAGAGCCAAATATCAGATACCGAGTATACAATACAATATATAAATCCTTCTGAGTCCATGTAGGCCATATAAGTGCAGAAACATAACAATCCCAAAATGCCATATGCGTGCGAATGTAATGCAATATGCAATGCGAATGAAATGACCAAGCTGGAGTGTGAAGTTGGGATAATAGTACGTAGTATTGCAGACTACGGGGTCCACCATAAGGGACTTCTATCCAAACTAGTCCCATACCTAAATTTGGATAGTCAGACTCAATGTGGTAAACTCCTGATCTCAAGTTAGTTGTGCGCCCCAACCGAAATCTTGGCCATTGCGAATGTACATGTAACAAATAGTTGTACACCACTAGCCTGAGTGGATAGTGGATGAATGAATGAATGAGTATGCAACTCCTGCTCAATAAGTCCACATATCAATACTGTATATCTCTGAGATCATCACCGGGGTTTAGTACACTCCACACCAGCTTGTTGCCCCATCAGGCGCACAACTAGGTAAGTAAAAGAGACCTCACTATCTGCCTACCAATACCGGCCCGGCTCATCTATAGCAGACCCATTCAAGAGCTGGTCAGACTCAGCCTAGCTATGCCCACTCCCTCAGGCGGGTAAGGCCACACCCTCTCCCAACTGACCACGACACAGTGGGAGATGCGACTTACTGGTATACGGCCCTCATGCGCTTATATATATCTACTCGGTCTCGACTATGGGGCGTCCTCTGGTACCAAGAGGGTTTAGAGATTTTCACTCAGGATCATCTATGACAGCCCGATGCTAGTAACAAATTTTCGGTGTCTCATCTGGCCATCCACGACATGACTGTGGAGGCTACGGCCCTGATGTCGCTAGGGCGTACAGTAATCACAACATATAATGTAAATTGTATGAGTCATGCAGTCCAATCATGCATCAATCCTGCGCATATCGCGCGCTCATGTGGGATAACTCCGCCTGTCGGTGAGTCCCAAAAATCATCCGTACTATAGCATATGCAATGATCAATCACATCTCATAATAAACATGCAGATGATGTGTATGGGCATTATCATGATGCTATGCTGTCACATACTCATAATCGGTATTAACAATCGGCCTCAATAATGTGGACATTTAACCAACATTGCCCCCAAGGAATGGCCCATATAGAGCTTAACATATAGTGGACCCATGGCCTCACACAAGGGCTTAATATACAACACCATGGGCCTCACTCGAGAGCTTAATACACATCACGATGGGTCTCTCCCATGGGCCTAATATATATCACAATGGGCTCCATCGCCTTGCCCTCAAATGCACCACAATGGGCCTCATCACATAGGCCTCATATACATTACAATGGGCCTCAAATGTAGGCCGCATATACATCACATTAGGCCTTGACAATTGGCCTCGATAATCGGTCTATACAATCGGCCTTAACAATCGAAATCAATCTCGACAATCAGAATTAGTCTCAACAATCGGAATCGGCCTCAACAATCGGAATTGGCCTCGACAATCAGAATCGGCCTCAATAATCAGAATCAGCCTCGACAATTGAAATTGGCCTCAACAATCGAAATCGGCCTTGACAATCGAAATTGGGCTCAACAATCAGCCTCGATAATTGAAATCGACATTAACAATCGGCCTCGACAATCAGAATCGGCCTCGACAATCATAATCGGCCTCGACAATCAGAATCGGCCTCAGCAATTGGAATCGGCCTTGGCAATCGACCTCGACAATCAGAATCGGCCTCAACAATCAGCCTTGACAATCGGAATTGGCCTCGACAATCGGAATCGACTGATTCTCGACAATCAGAATTGGCCTTAATAATCGGCCTCGACAATCGAAATCGGCCTCAACAATCGGCCTCGACAATCAGAATATGCCTCAACAATTGGCCTCGACAATTGAAATTGGCCTTGATAATCAGCCTCGACAATTGGAATCGGCCTTGACAATTGAAATCAGCCTCGACAATTGGAATCGGCCTTGACAATCGAAATCAGCCTTGACAATCGGCCTCGACAATCAAAATTGGCCTTAATAATCGGCCTCGACAATCAGAATCAGCCTCGACAATCGGAATCGGCCTTGAGTCTTGACAATCGGCCTCGATAATTGGAATCGGCCTTAGGGAAGGTCACAATGTGGACATTTAACCATCATCACCCATCAATGTAGACATTCAACCAACATTGCTCCCAAGCAGTGCCCACATAGAGCCAAACATAAAGTGGGCCCATGGCCTCACACAAAGGCCTAATATACATCACATGGGCCGCACCAGTGGGCCTCATATACATCAAGTGGACCACGTCCATGGGCTGCACCAATGGGCCTTATATTCATTAAGTGGACCATGTCCACAGGCCTCTCCAATGGGCTTCATATATATCAACTGGGGTACATTAATGGGTCACACTAATGGGCCTAATACATATCGCAACGGGCCTTGCCCATAAGCCGCGAATATATCATAATGGGCCTTGCCCATGGGCCTCAAATTCAAGCAGGTGGGCCCCATCATATGGGCCTTGTATCCATCACATCGGGCCTCGCTCATGGGCCTAACATACATCACAGTGGGCCTCTCCATCTAGGCCTCACATACACCACACTGAGCCATACAGCAGGTGGGCCTGCACCTCCCAAATGGGCCCACCAGATGAACAACATGAATGCTCATACATCAAGGTGGACCCTACCATATCATTTATTTTCCATCCAATCTGTACACAAGGTCATAAAGACTAAGAGGAAAACAAATTTCATATTTATCCAAAACTTCTGTACTCCCTAAAGGGGGGTTTTAATGATAGGTGTTCAATCCCCCCTGTTTTTGTTGTGTGGTCCACCTGATCAACAACTAGATCAAGGTGTGACCCACCGTGATGTATTTTGAGATCCAGCCTAATCATAGATTAACATAGTGATAGATGAAATGAAAACAAAAACATCAACTTGATCGAAAACTACTGTGGCCCTTAGAAGTTTTAAATGGTGGATATCATTGCACCTACTATTTTCAATGGTGGGGTCTGCTTGAGCCATAGATCTGACTCGTTCTTTCTCTCTTGCCATAAAATGATCTCTTAAAATGGTGGGACGGTATGGATACAACACATGCATCCTGGTGGGTCCCACCGTCCGAGGTCTGGATAGTGTGGATAGCCGGTGGGACTCACAAAACTTACTGATGTCAGCACAACAGCTAAGAACGGTGGTCCCCACAGATGGACGATGCGGTTTACAATACATATATCATGGCAAACCCACCGTCCATTGGACTGGACGGTGAGGATGAACTACATCCAATGGGTCCCTCCACCCCACATCCAGAGATGGACGACTAGGATAACACCTATACATCACGTGGCGTCCCCCGGTTGCACGGTGTGGATATGAAACACATACATCATGTGTAGGGTCCATGTTCACGAACTGCACATAGTGGATAAAACACTTACATCACAGTGGACCCCACGTCCATCGGCGGGATGGTGTGGATGTAATACATACACCATGGCAGGCTGGCCCACCGTTCCATACACATGGACGGTGTGGATGGACATACATCGCGGTGGAGTCTAGGTGTTGCTGCTGCAGTGGGCATGTATCAACCACTGCATACAAATCAAGCATACAAATCATACGATTGCATACATGGGCAGTGGGCATGTATCAAGCACACATCATAGTAGGGTCCACAAAATAGTAAGAGAGAGAGAAAGAGAGAGGGAGAGAAAGAAAGAAAAAGGGAGAGAGATCGGAGTAGCGGAGGGACTCTGCCACTATGGGCCCCTCATATAAATCATACATTAAGATGAGTCCCACCATATGTGGACCCTCAATCATCAAATCCAAACAAAATGATACAAATCTAATCCTAGAAAAGCACCCACCTTTAGATCTTGGACTCCTCCCACCGATGTGTAATGACTCGGAAAATTCTGTACAATGGCCCGAGTACCACCTCAGGCAGAAAACACTTAGGATCAAATCCTTTAGAAATTTGACAAAGTTAACTAAGTGCTAAACTAGATTAGCCATGAAATCCGCTTGAATCACTTTAAATACGATCTGCAAGACCAAAACTTATAGAATCATTGACCCTAGGTTACCCTAAAATCTAGGATCTAACTCATTACCCGACTGCCCTCGGGAGTACATTGAAACTCCGTATCAGATCTGAACCACATCGAAAGTTCGAATGATACGAGGTTATAGAATTGGGACCGCTTCGCTGGCTTGACAACCATCTCGGAGATCAAATTCAGATACTGTCCCACGACTATTCGCTTGAGTCCGGAGCAAGGAGTGTGAGAAAACCTAGTTTTCTTTAGAAATGTAATGACATTTAAGTAATCTGAGACTTGGTGTTTGCGGGCTAAATATAAGCAACCAGACCGTCTGACCCAAATACGCCCTCGGATCAAGAAAAATTTCATATACATGGCAGTGTACTTGAAATCCCTGATCGAGATTCGAAGACCATTTAACTGAAACTGGTCCGCCACGCGTGATATAGGAATCTGACTAGAACGAAAACTTAACTCCACCTAGATCCAAGGTTGGTGAGCTTAAGTCCGACCGCACGGGAAAAAGGGGCTGCCAGAAGTCCTCCGTTGAGCTGAAACAGGTCCACTTTGGATATAACTTAAGTATACCTTGACCTTAGGTCTATTTTGGTGTTATTTTAGGCTATATAAGGACCTTAAAACCCTCTCTCATTCAGCCATACGAAATTGAGAAAAACCCTAGGAGAGAGAAGTGAGAAAAGAGAGAGAAAGAGTGAGAGAAGTGGGAGAATCTCCCTGCTACCTTACCCCGTCACTCTACAAGCTCAACCACCCCATTCTAATCGCTTTTCCAGCAATTCTGATTCGTTTCTAGGTAAGAAACCCTAACCCTAATCTGTTTTGGGGTTTTGATAGTTGTAAGTTATGAAATAACTAACCTAAAACATGTTATAGGTTGCCACATCACTGTATACTGAAGCTTAGCAAAGCTATCGAATTCGTTACGATTCTACGACAAAAGGTGTGGACTTTAGATGTATAGGTTATAGTTTTCAACGCTTTCAATGTCAGATAATGATAGAGTCATGATCTGTATGTCATTGCACCTGTATAAAGTGCTGTCTGTTTCGTTTTTCGATTATACGTTAACTATGTTGAATATACTATATTCTTCGTATTTGTAGAAAGTACCGTATACTTATAAATATTGGAAATGTGTTTGCCATGATTATTTACTGTATGAACATATTATATATGTGTATAATACTTACTTGGCGAAAAGGTTCGCCCTAAAACATGTTTTTGTTAAAATAGTGTATTCTAAGTGTTTGTGAAAATGCTTGTAAGAGTAAGTGCTTAGATAATCATGTTTTAGGTGAGTGTTAAGATGGGATTAACTACCTTAGAAACATATATGATTTCCTCCATGTTGGTTGTTTAATTTAATCGCTTACTATGAAATATATGTGTTTGTATTTCTTGTTCATATTGTGCTTTGTAACATGTTGTATGACATGTTTGTTAATATGCTTGAATTACTTTGTTTATTATGCTTTACTCCACATGCTCTGAATAAGGATTGATTGCAATTGGGACTATGATTATAGTCCAGACAATCGGTAACAGACTTGAGTTCGTGGTTGAGATTCATTTCGCCACGTAGGATGTGTCTGACGAACCCGAGTCGTACTTCGATTGGCGGCAGTGGTTAGGCCACACGAAGTGCTTATGCACTTCATGTCGTTCAGTTGGTTGTGCGCTCGTGCTAGTCTGGCTCGTCAAGTAACCCGATCTGTCTAATGTATGTTCTTCATGTTTGGACGCCACTGTTTGAACCTAGGGTACCAAACTTACCAGTACAACCCCGTTAAACTTGGTACCTCGATCCGCTAAGACTCATGAGCCGGGCATGGTGGTATGGGACACCGTGGTCAAGCTGTTGGCCTACGCTGGGGCCACGTGCCTCCCTATAGTGACCTGTGAGCAACCCTGACTCGTGAGCTGAATACGGTGGTATGGGACATTTTATTCGAGCTGTCGGCCTATACTGATTGGTGACGAGCCCTTTGTAGTGACCTTGAGCATACTCTGAAGTTACAAAGAGGCGACTAGCTTTCCTGTAGCAATAAGAGTATAAACTAGGTTTGCATTGATAAGGTGATGGGGGATTGGTGTAATGATCTCGTGTAACAGCCCTGGCAACCCTTGCAACGACCTGGAAACATACCATCATATGAGATTGTGTAGGACTGACGACCCTAGAATGGATCATTGTTGGGAATGATATAAGGAAGGTACCTTAGTTTCCTAATATTGCTGTTTGAAATGGACTAATAACAACTCGATAATCATGTTCATCATCGCATTGCATGTGCCTGGAAGATGTGGAGCACTGAGGGTACCAGCATGCTGCAGACGTAAGATAGTACCGCACGAGGGAGTATGTTGGCGAGGGCACGCATCATAATTGCATCTCATCCTTGCATTAATTACAATACTTAGGAATGTTGTTTGTACTGCTTTATCATTACTGCTTGACTGATTTGATAACATGTTAACTTATGCTCTATTGTTCTACTAAGTTAGCTACTTACTCCCACGTTATGGGACGGTGTTCTAGACACCCACCAGACTCTGTCTTAGACGCAGGTACCGACGATCCACAGGAGGCTGACTCTGATTATTATGAAGATCAGGATGAGTTTTCCTTTATGCAGTTCGCTGGAGGCTTCGCGTACGCTATCCAGATTTACGGGACTACAGGGTTCATGCTCACAGTTGTACCATTTTGATATTTTGATTCAGGAACACATACATGTATATGGTGACTCAGTTGGAATTCATACTCTTGAGATCGAGATTGTTTTGTTTTATATACATCCATATATGTCTTTCAGTCTTTTGCTTGCGTTTATACATGGATCTGGAGTGTGAATTACTGTTTTGGTATAATCCCACTCATGTTTATTACACTAATACATACAATATTCAATCATAAGCATTTGTGTTGCATAAGTGATGTTTTGGAACTCAGGTGTTAAGTTGCTACTCGACCCCCGATTTTCAGGGCGTTACAAGTTGGTATCAAAGCATGATTTGGATTAAACCAGACCTGAGTTATGGTCTTACGACGTACGCTGACGCATTTTGACTTAGGAGGGTGCGAGAACAATATAGAAACAGTTTTAGGCATCCCAGTTTCACCTAACGGCGAAGTTCACCGAAAACGATAGTTGTAAACGAGTTTGTGCTCAACCCTGGTCGCATGGGTCGACCTTAAAACACTCCTAGGCCGTCTAGTGACGGGTCTAAATCA
The DNA here is from genome assembly GCA_030180095.1 of Magnolia changhungtana. Classification (NCBI taxonomy): domain Eukaryota; kingdom Viridiplantae; phylum Streptophyta; class Magnoliopsida; order Magnoliales; family Magnoliaceae; genus Magnolia; species Magnolia changhungtana. The sequence goes on from JASAUF010000370.1 coordinate 868,025, forward strand.
CAACTCATCCCATCCCAGCTGTTAAAAATCAGCAAAAGCTATTATGTCTCATAAATTACCCGAAACTACCTGAAACAGAGTGAAACGGGGTCGTGGGCGTACCCACACTTGTCCAGGGGTACCCAGGGTGGGACCTATATGTTTTTAGGGCCTAGGGGGCACGAGGACCTCGCCAAAATGGCGAGCCCTCGCCCACTTGTCCAGAGAGTGGCGAGGCCCTCGCCAGATTTCGGGCCCGGTCGGGCGGGCCATGCGGGCCGATCGTGTTTGGGGGTTTAAGAACCCCCCTGAGGTAGGTCCCGTCCACTGCTACCACTCTAAAACCCTACTTTCTTCACAAAACTCACCTCCAAGTTTCCTTTTCCCTCTACTCTTACTGTCTCCTCTCTCAAATCGCCCTTCCAATCGTCTAATCTGCTATTTTCGACCACAACCCATCCATCCCCATCGTCCACAGCCATCCCTACCTCCCTACCCTCTCCGTTTTCTCTTATTTGAGCTCTCACACTCCCATTTAAAGCTCAAAAATCGTGTAAGCTTCCTCACCTATCCTTTCTCTCCACTTTCCTCCAATCTCTATCATTTGGGCCTCTACAACGTCTGTTGAGACCCAAGTCCGTGGAGAACCAACCCTCCAGCCCTTTTCTTTCCTTTCCTTCCCTTTCCATGGCTTTCCTTGCAATTGTTTCGGCCATTTTCTCCATCTCCACCATCCTTTCTCTTATGGGAAAGAGAAAGGGTGCCGCTGATGAGGCTAGGCCTAGCGCTGCTGCACGTTCAAGGCGGCCGAGAGGCATCGCTGCTAGCTCAAGCATTGTTCGAGAATTTCGAACGAAGCGGGATCTTGATCCTCGGATCCCTGCTGAAAGAGCTCAGTTGGCGGCACTACCTCATGGAGTTTATGAGGACCGCAGGGTTCTCTTTGAAGCCCAGGTGGATGGGCGACTCTTCAGTGAATACTACTTATTCGAGCAAGTGGAGGCGGCCCACCGGGGTCCGTTATTTGAGGCCAGAGGTCGCACCAATCCTTGTACTGTCTGAGCCTTCTACACCAACATTCGTGAGCCTACACTGAAACCTTTGCAGTTCTGGCTCTCTTGTGTGTGGGTCTGTTTGCCATGGTTGATGTTAGATTGATTGCGCAGCTTATGGATATGCCCCTTGGCGACGTACATGCTAGTGAGAAGAATCTGGGAAGTGCACGCGAAAGGGATCTTCGCACATGTTACCTTTGTGGTGGCCGACTGGTTGAGTGGCAGCTAAACAAAAGCCTGCTAGCGTCCCATATGTCAGACGACTTCCGCCTACTATATCATATCTTCAAATACAACCTCTACACCAGACACAGTAATCGTAGCGAGTGCACGCGACTCATGGTAGACTTTCTATACTAAGTGGGGCAGAGGGCGAACTTGTGCGTGCCTACATTCGTGTTGCGACAGATTATGAGTACTGCACGCTCCACCAGGAGCTCTGATTCGCTTCCCTTCGGCCGACTCATATGCAGGATTGCACGGGAGTTTGGCTACAGTCTAGGGGTGGAAAGGCTAGCACCGATTCATCAAATCGACGAGAGCACTCTCCATCAGATGGAACTTGGGGCACGGCGGCGACGAGCCCGACATGAGGAGAGTGAGGATGAAATGGAGAGTGAAGAAGAAGAGTGTGAGGAAGGGAGTGAAGCTGAAATAGAAGAAGAAGAAGAAGAAGAAGAAGAGGAACCCAAGGCTTAAGATACCAAGGAGAGCTCTCCTCCTACTCCACGCGAGCAAGATGCAGTTCAGGCCACGAGGGATGCTCGTATAGTTCACATTGAGGAGGGCCAAGCCGCCCTATGGCAAGAGATTGGACAGGTTCGAGCTGAGCTTGGTGAGACTCGAGCCAAGCTTGAGGTGACCGAAGCCTTCATGAAGTGGAGCTTTAAGAAGGTGTCTTGCATGTTAAGGACTATCCTATGCTGTCTACAGGACAAGGATGCCCCTCCTCCATCACCTGACTTGGATGCTTAGACATCCATGTTGTTGTTTGTAGTTATTTTGCTTACTGCTTTAGGCGGTTTATGTTTTCATGCTGATGTCTGTAGTAGTTAGTAGTATGTTTTTACTAGTTGAAGCTTGGTTGTACAGTCATGATTCATGTAACTCTGTATTCCATGTATTATGACAATTTTGGTAATGAAATGTATACAGCCTCTTTGCTATGAAGTGTGTGGAATGCTTAAGAGATTATGTATTGTGTTGTCATGCTTTATCTCACATGCGATATACCTTATGTTGTATAGGGCATATCACGGAGGTATACGAGGAGCACGACACCCCTCTTGCTCACCGACTCATGGACCAGATCCTCCTCGCAGAGGTGGTCTTACAGACCCGAGTTCTGGCTCAGATCAGCCTTCTGCTGGTCCTACTGGTGGACTGCCACCTTTTACACCACCAGTCCGCGAGTAGAACCTAGCATCCTCTTCGACACAGTATGAGCCACAGGCTGCTCCACCTGCTAATAGGTTTGAGCAGATGATGATGCTGATGCAGTAGCAGCACAACAGCTCTTGGCGGTCTTATCTCAGGGTGGGAGTGCGACTCCACCTCCGCCATCTACACACCTTACCGTGACTGCCGAGCCTCCTACTCAGGACGAGGATGTACCTCCACCTTCACCTGCTGCCTACACTGTGGGAGATGTGGGTACTCGCAATCTTCTTGAGCGATTCCAACGCTTGAGGCCTCCTACGTTCACAGGTTCTCACAGACCTGAGGAGGCTGAATACTGGTTAGACTGCATCTCCAAGATACTGAAGATGCTGCATTATTCTGAGGCTGAGCAGGTCAAGTTAGCCGCCTTTATGTTCGAGAAAGAGGTTAGCTTGTGGTGGGATAGTATACTGCGGACTGTCGCCGTAGGATATGTATGGACGTGGGCTGCCTTCGAGTTCCGCTTCCACGAGAAATATTATCCTCAGGCCTATCGACATGAGAGGGAGAACGAGTTCCTACGCCTCAGACAAGGAGGCATGACGGTTACTGAGTATGAGCATCGCTTTACGGAGTCGGGCCGCTTTGTTCCGACTATCCTTGCTGATGAGCAGATGAAGATGAGGCATATTTCTGAGGGCTTACGACCTGACATCCGGTCAAAGATGTGCTGTATCCGTATACCATCTTATGCGGAGTTGATTCATATGACGATTCAGGCGGAGCAGGATGTAGACCATTTGACACGCTCTCGTGGCCTTATGGTGCCTAGGCCACAACCGGATACGCTGAGCAGGCCTTTCCTCGGCAAGAGATCTCGTACTAATTCGCCTCCTAGGAGCGCAGCACTAATGGTCCCGATGAGGCACCCTGTTGTGACTTGTACTTACTGTGGGAGGCCAGGACATCCTGCTGGGAGCTGCTTTGCTCGGATGAGGGATAGCGGGTTCTCTCCGCCGTAGAAGATTGATCGCCCTCACCCTCAGGCTTTATCGGCTCCACTTGCACCCATCTTTCAGACCTCCTGCACCACGCTTCAGGCCGCCTCAACGGCCCACGGTGCCTCAGCCCAACCGATCTCAGCAGGCGCATGTTCATGCGCTTACAACAGAGGAACTAGAGACTGCACCTTCAGCACCTATGGCCTTCGAGGTCACTGCACACATCCAAGGTACTCTCATCTTCTTATTGGTGGATACTGGATCCACTACCTTTATGATTTCATGCACGGCAGTCAAGCGACTAGGTTTAGTTACTGCTCCTATGAGAGGAGTAAGGGTCATCACTGCCATAAGGACTTCTTCTGAAGTTACTCGTATGTGTGTGGGCTGCCCAATAGACTTGGGTAGCAGAATGATACTAGTTGACCTGATCGTTGTCCCCTATTCCATTATGACGTTATCTTCGGTATGGATTGACTCACTGAGATGCGAGCAGAGATCGACCGCGAGACTAGGGTGGTGACAGCCTATGGACTTGATGGCATGACCTTTACTTTTCCTGTTCAGGTCAGTCACGCTACTCGGTTGAGATGTTACGCTTCTTCATTAGAAGCTATTGATGTTCCGACGCTTGTAGATACGCCTGTAGTTCAGTCTTTTGCGGACATGTTTGAACCGATTCCTAGGTTGCCTCCTCGACGCGAGATCGACTTCACCATTGATCTTGTGCCTGGTACAACACCCATTTCATTATCGACGTATCGCATGCCTCCGTGTGAGATGGAGGAACTGCGGAAACAAATTGACGGGCTAGTAGAGAAGGGCTTTATACGACCTAGTGTGTCTCCCTAGGGAGCACTTGTACTGTTTGTGAAGAAGAAAGATGGGTCACTACGATTGTGTATTGATTACCGTAGGTTGAACCAAGTCACCATGAAGAACAAGTATCATTTGCCTAGGATAGATGATCTGTTTGATCAGTTGAAGAGGGCAAAGTATTTCTTGAAAATCGAATTGTAGTCAGGGTATCACCAGTTGCGCGTCAGAGATGAAGACGTGCAGAAGACAGCTTTCAGGACCTGTTTTGGGCATTACGAGTTCCTAGTGATGTCGTTCGATCTTACGAATGCACTGGCCGTGTTCATGGACTTGATAAACAGGGTATTTCGGCCATTCTTATACCGATTTGTCATCGTATTCATTGATGACATCCTGATATATTCTACGAGTTGGGAAGAGTACGAGGTGCACCTGAGAGCGGTGTTGGATACTTTGAGGAAGAACCAGTTGTTCACGCAGTATAAGAAGTGTGACTTCTGGCAGGAAGAAGTCAAGTTCCTGGGACATGTGGTGTCCAAGGATGGGATAGCTGTGGACCTTGCTAAGGTAGTTGCGGTTCAGAATTGGAAGCAACCTGGCTTGGTTACTGAGGTGAGGAGTTTTCTTGGCCTGGCAGGGTACTATCGACGCTTCATTTGGGACTTCTCGAAGATAGCCAGGCCATTGTCACTGTTGACACGTAAGGATTTGAAGTTCGCCTGGAATGAGAAGGCAGAAGCAGCTTTTCAGGAGATGAAGGACAGACTGACGTCCGCCCCTGTGCTAGTTTGCCAGAGCAAGGGGTTAAGTATACGATATACACTGATGTGTCTCGCATTGGCTTGGGTTACGTCCTTATGCAGAAGGACAGGGTGATTGTGTATGCCTCGAGACAATTAAGGAAGCACAAGGAGAATTACCCTACGGACGACCTAGAGTTAGCAGCTGTCATCTTTGCATTGAAGCTACCTGGGAGACAGAAGCCGAGATCCGAAAGAATTACCCTCAGCTTCTCGAGGAGTACGAAAATGTACTAATTTCGAGGACAGAATTTTTCATTAAGGGGGGTAGATTGTAACGACTCGAAAAATTCTGTACAATGGCCCGAGTACCACCTTAGGTAGAAACACTTAGGATCAAATCCTTTAGAAATTTGACAAGGTTAACTAAGTGCTAAACTAGATTAGCCATGAAATCTGCTTGAATCACTTTAAATATGATCTGCAAGACCCAAAACTTGTAGAATCATTAACGCTAGGTTACTCTAAAATCTAGGATCTAACTCATTACCCGACTGCCCTCGGGAGCACATTGAAACTTCGTATCAGATCTGGACCGCACATCGAAAGTCCGAATGATACGAGGTTACAGAATTGGGACCGCTTCACTGGGCTTGACAACCATCTCGGAGATCAAATTCAGACAGTGTCCCATAGCTATTCGCTTGATCCAGAGCGAGGAGTGTGAGAAAACCTAGTTTTCTTTAGAAATGTAATGACATTTAAGTAATCTAAGACTTGGTGTTTGTGGGCCAAATATAAGCAACCAGACCATCGGAATTTGACCCAAATACACCCTCGGACTAGGAAAAATTTCATATACATGGCAGTGTACTTGAAATCCCTGATCGAGATTCGAAGACCGTTGAACTGAAACTGGTCCGCCACGCGTGATCTGGGAATCCGACTAGAACGAAAACTTAACTCCACCTAGATCCAAGGTTGGTGAGCTTAAGTCCGACCGTACGCGGAAAAGGGGCCGCCAGAAGTCCTCCGTTGAGCTAAAACAGGTCCACTTTGGATATAACCTAAGTATACCTTGGCCTTAGGTCTATTTTGGTGTTATTTTAGGCTATATAAGGACCTTAAAACCCTCTCTCATTCAGCCATACGAAATTGAGAAAAACCCTAGGAGAGAGAAGTGAGAAAAGAGAGAGAAAGAGTGAGAGAAGTGGGAGAATCTCCCTGCTACCTTACCCCGTCACTCTACAAGCTCAACCACCCCATTCTAATCGCTTTCCTGGCGATTCCGACTTCATTTCTAGGTAAAAAACCCTAACCCTAATCTGTTTTGGGGTTTTGATAGTTGTAAGTTATGAAATAACTAACCTAAAACATGTTATAGGTTGCCACATCGCTGTATACTGAAGCTTAGCAAACCTATTGAATTCGTTACGATTCTACGACAAAAGGTGTGGACTTTAAACGTATAGGTTATAGTTTTCAACACTTTCAATGTCAGATAATGATAGAGTCATGATCTGTATGTCATTGCACATGTACATAGTGTTGTCCATTTCGTTTTTTGATTATACGTTAACTATGTTGAATATACTGTATTCTTCATATTTATAGAAAGTACCATATACATATAAATATTGGAAATGTGTTTGCCATGATTATTTACTATATGAACATATTATATATGTGTATAATACTAACTTGGCGAAATGGTTCGCCCTAAAACATGTTTTTGCTAATATACACTATGTATGTCAAAATAGTGTATTCTAAGTGTTTGTGAAAATGCTTGTAAGAGTAAGTGCTTAGATAATCATGTTTTAGGTGGGTGTTGAGATGGGATTCTCAACTACCTTAGAAACGTATATGATTTCCTCCATGTTGGTTGTTTAATTTAATCGCTTACTATGAAATATATGTGTTTGTATTTCTTGTTCATATTGTGTTTTGTAACATGCTTTATGACATGTTTGTTAACATGCTTGAATTACTTTGTTTATTATGCTTTACTCCACATGCTCTGAATAAGGATTGATTGCGATTGAGATTATGATTATAATCCAGACAATCGGTAACAGACTTGAGTTCGTGGTTGAGATTCATTTCGCCACGTAGGATATGTCTGACGAACCCGAGTTGTACTTTAGTTGGCGACAGTGGTTAGGCCACGCGAAGTGCTAATGCACTTCATGTCGTTCAATTGGTTGCGCGCTCGTGCTAGTCTGGCTCGTCAAGTAACCCGATCTGTCTAATGTATGTTCACCATGTTTGGACGCCACTGTTTGAACCTAGGGTACTAAACTTACCAGTGCAACCCCGTTAACCTTGGTACCTCGATCCGCTAAGACTCATGAGCCAGGCATAGTGGTATGGGACACCGTGGTCGAGCTGTCGGCCTACGCTGGGGCCACGTGCCTCCCCGTAGTGACCTGTGAGCAACCCTGACTCGTGAGCTGAATACGGTGGTATGAGACACTATATTCGATCTGTCAGCCTACATTGATTGGTGACGAGCCCTTTGTAGTGACCTCGAGTATACTCTGAAGCTACAGAGAGGCGACTAGCCTTCCCATAGCAACAATAGTATAAACTAGGCCTATATTGATAAGGTGATGGGGGAGTGGTGTAACGATCCCATGTAACAACCCTGACAGCCCTTGCAGCGACCTAGAAACACACCATCGTATGAGATTGTCTAGGACTGACGACCCTAGAATGGATCATTGTTGGGAATGATATAAGGAAGGTATCTTAGTTTCCCAATATTGCTGTTTGAAATGGACTAATAACAACTCGATAATCATGTTCATCATCGCATTGCATGTGCCTGGATGATGTGGAGCACTGAGGGTACCAGCATGCCGCGGATGTAAGATGGTGCTGCACGAGGGAGTATGTTGGGGAGAACACGCATCATAATCGCATCTCATCCTTGCATTAATTACAGTACTTAGGAATGTTGTTTGTACTGCTTTATCATTACTGCTTGACTGATTTGATAACATGTTAACTTATGCTCTATTGTTCCACTGAGTTAGCTACTCACTCCCACATTACGGGACGGTGTTCTGAACACCCACCAGACTCTGTCTTAGACGCAGGTACCGACGATCCACAGGAGGCTAACCCTAATTATTATAAAGATCAGGATGAGTTTTCCTTTATGCAGTTTGTTGGAGGCTTCGCGTACGCTATCCAGATTTACGGGACTACAGGGTTCATGATCACAGTTGTACCATTTTGATATTTTGATTTAAGAACACATACATGTATATGGTGACTCAGTTGGAATTCATACTCTTGAGATCGAGATTGTTTTATTTTATATACATCCATATATATCTTTCAGTCTTCCGCTTGCGTTTATACATGAATCTGGAGTATGAATTATTGTTTTAGTATAATCCCACTCATGTTTATTGCACTAACACAGACAATATTCAATCATAAGCATTTGTATTGCATAAGTGATGTTTTGGAACTCGGGTGTTGAGTTGCTACTCGACCCCCGGTTTTTAGGGCGTTACACGATGCGATCGAGAGCTCCATGGGATGCATTTCAATGGTCGAGATGAAGCTTGGAAGGTGGGTTGCACTAGCACTTCTCATGGAGAGCTTGAACGTCCACCTCCCATGGGATTTACTTGGAATGAAAATGAGAAATGAGAGAGAGAGAGATGTAAGGGAGACGGTATGGAGGTATGGGCTCTCTTGACTTGTTGGTAAAAAGGGAAGGCTAAGCATGGGTTGTTTTGACTTTGGATAAGGAAAGGTAAGGATGAGTGATGGCTTGTGATGGGATGTACTTGACTTATGATTGATGTGATTGATAGGACATGTCGTAGAGATTCTCTCGAAATTCGCAAAGCGCGGCGTTTTCCTCGAATGAACGCTGGCCCACATCTCCTGGCCTGGGTATCGCCTCGGCGCGCGAGATGTGGCGTCGGAATCGCGGTGACGACGTGGTCGCAATGATACAAGTTTCAAGTCAAGACAACTCTGATATATGAGACACGACTTAGGATCGCTTACAAATGCTGATAACAGATCGCGGGTCGCCAGAATTCGACTGGGAGGACTCGGGAAGCATACGGAACGGTACGAGCTAGGATACGGGTCTTACAGCAAGCATGTGAGTACATATACCGAAGATGTTAAAAAACATATATAGTCATAATCATATAAGTCACAATGGTATACATTACGCATATATACCAGTACATAAAAATTCAAAAAATATGAAATCCCAAAAAACAAACATCACAACAATAAAAGTTATTACATGCCCAGATAAGAAACCAGCATAACAAAACCAGTGACCACACCCTGTCAGACAGATCCAACACCTCCATCACTGAAGTGATCACTGAGTGTTTTCTTTAACCACTCCACTCGGCGCTCGGGTCGAAGACTGACAAAGAATGATGCCAACAACTTGTTCTTACTCAGGATCTGACCAACTTCGATAAATTTTGAGTTGGTCAGGCCTTTCATCTCTTCCAACACATTAAGTACTTTGCTAGTGTGATTGACCTCTTTGTCGGGGCCAAATTTCATCATTGAGTCGGCAACGGTCTACAGAGAGGTCCCGAGTACATCACAGGGACGAGGAGAGCGCGATCGTTTCCTTGTTGTTGTCCCTCCTCTGGTACCATCGGAAACAGGAGTGCGAGTGGGAGTGCTACAGGAGCCGTGATGTCCCATTGCAGGACTGTCCAATGGTGATGGAATGGTCCCTGTGGAGTCTGTTGCATAATCCTGTGATAGGTCAATTGTATCATCCATATCATCATCAACCTCTCTCCATACTTCATTAAGATCTCGCTGAATACGAGAAGATGATGCTGATGCGTCTATACTCCCACTACCTTGCACATAGCGTCCCGTGGCCTGGTCAGATCTACAAATAACTGCAAGGTCATCCATTCTATCGATGCGTTTCCCACAGAGTCTTTCGGCACATGGGTGAGACTGCCAGAGGAATAAGACAGTTGTAATTAAGGGCTAAAACTACAAAGAGATGTATGATGGGAATTTCACAATAGGTAAAACTTAACCTAAGATATTCCTCCCAGACTTCATCAGGAACTGTGACCACCATCATCTAATTGTTCTAACCAAACTCACTCGCCGTTAGCATGTCCTTCACTGCATTATACTCTTTCTTGTAATATCTCAACTGATTCGACACATTTTGCTACTTGATGACTACGTCAGTATGCTTTGTAACTTCTTCAGTAGCACTTTGGTACGCCTCCTGCTTGAAACTGTTATCAACTTTAGTCCTAGTGCGACCTGTTCGATAAATGTGTCGAATAGAACCTGATCCATAGCAGTATTTCATTTGATCTTCGGGGCTCGGGATGGAGGCTCCGCTAGAGATTTTACAGTCTTCCCACGCAGAGAACATCGAGTGGGTACTGGCGATGTTTTTATCGGTGATTGGGTCGATGTTAATGTATCATTAAAGAAGGAGTCTATCATTTCACCTGAATATGAAGTATATATGATTTTTTGTAAATGTCAACCATAATCATGAAAATGACAAATATTAAGATAGAAGAACACAACACAAATTCATTGGTCATTATAAGTAACCAACAAACCACCCAGTGTGTAACTGGGTGACCATAATTTCATTGTTTCCGAGTTAAATAAACCCAAAATATAGTATCACCAACTAATGTAATGGAAATTAAATAGCAAGTATCGACTATCTACTCCTATTATTCTGCTGAGCATCTGCCCACATTCTGGATGCAATGTCATCGCGCACTCAATTCCAAGCATCTTTTTCACGTTGAGCTACTCGATCATACCATTGTCGCTCGTCATTAGTTGAAACCTCATGAGGCGTTGGGATACCCTCCCTATCGGCAGCACATATAGCAGCTAAATCACTGTCCTGTGGAGACTCACTTTCAGTACGTAAATAATTGTGTAAGACACAGCAGACTATCATAATCTGGACTTGTGTTTGAAATTCGTACTGCATAGCGCTCTTCAAGATGGAAAATCTGTCTTTCAAAACACCAAAACAATGCTCGATTGCATTGTGCAATTGTGCATGTTGGTAATTAAACAACTCCTTCATGTTGGCAGGCGCTCTCCCGGTTCGATACTCATGTAAGTGATATTGAACACCCCGATATGGAGTCATAAAACCATATGAATGAGCGTAACCAGTGTCGATAAGATAATATTTTCCTATACATTCGAATCATTGTTCTATTAAGTGAAAAATCGGATGTAGTCATAGTTATGGGACAAGCGACAATGGTTGCAAGGGATAAATTAGAAAACTCAGATGAATTAGATTGACACTATTTTAACAAATAACCAGTAGCGTTTAGGATAAGCAAGGGATTATCTGATTGGGTCAATGCGTTGTGTAGCACTCTCACATCCGAAGCAGAACCCTCCTAACTAGCCAATACATATGTAAATTTCATATCAAATAAACACGTTGCCAGTACATTTTAGGAGAGGACCCCTTCGCGAATGCGGAAACTTGCCTAGTCAACCGCCATCACATGTACTGGAATGTGTGTACCATCAATTGCACCAATGCAATCCTAAATGTGAAGAATTAATTATCGTGAAAGGACCACACAATGGAGGGAAGTGAAAATTACAGACTTAGAAAATAGAGTTATTAAAAAAATATCTGAAAGTAAGCAGACTAATTTAGATTTGTTTGGATCTTTGATGGCGTCTTTGTTCCGGCCTGTTTAACTAAATCGGGGTACATTGATACAATTGCATTTAGCACACGGTGAAAGTGCCGACTGATGGTCTCACCCGATCGAATAAATCTGTGACATATGACCCGGTTGCGAACATTGTACCCCAACGTGTGTAGGAAAATAACTACTTGTTCTTCAAGACTAACATTACGAGTATCACCGAGCCGTATCTTCTTGCGTAGCAGCGTATATAGTTCAAAAAATGAATCTCGATTTATCCTAAGTTGATCTACACAATCTCCGTCGCTAGCCCAAATGATTTATTAATGAATCTCGCTCGCTCATCATCCCCATGACTCATCGGTTGTTTGAACATGTATGAGCAACAATATTCCCCAACGGCTTGTACACAAGCTACTACCGCTTGAAACACAATTACCCTCTCCATCTCTTCCTCATCTGAATCATCCATCGTCAACTGATAACCTACACTCTTATGTGGGGATTTCTCATAAATATACGTCATAAATAACAGTGGGTATATATATATATATATATATATATATATATTCAATCCATATACACACGAAACTTGGGGTCTGAGTGGTTGGATTTTTATATAGTATATGAATACTTAGTCAAGGGTCTATAGGGTTGATATGATTCAACCACCACCTTAATGCAGGGAATAAATATTTTATGGTTTTCAGAAAATTATAGAAGTCCTTGCAAAGCTTCAAGATTGAATCAGAAAGGTTAAGGTTTAAGCCATTATGTCATTATGCCAGTTAGAAATTTTCAAGCATCTCTCTATGACAAGTAAAAGATGGGGGCTAATAAGCCATGAGAAAATGGTGACATGAGGTTTCATTTTGCAAATAAAAAAGAAGAATAAGAAGAACAGTTACTGGTGCCACGAATGAAACTTGAGAAGAGATGTCTGTATAAATCTACTGCCTACTGCTCCCACTATTGTTTCCTCCATTCCTCACGAATTTTCTTTCATGTCATTATAAACAAGACTGAAAAGTTGAAATAACGATTTATTCCCTTGATTTATGGTAATGTAAACTGCACTCAAAATCTGTCACTGGCAGGCCACATGTGTTGTTGAATGTAGACTGCTAGTAAGTTATTTTAGACCTTCCATTTTTTTCAGTTTATATATGGGACCGCCTGATGAGCTGAGGTGATTTTGAACCAAGCCCTGTAAGCACTAGGTCTACCCTGATTCATGGTTCTAACACATTTGGCACATCCAGCTGTTCTTGGAGAGAATCATGTGACATGTGAAGAAATCACTGCAATTCTAATTGGCTATACTGCACTCACTTGGATGGTCCCCAAGGAATCACGGTGGAGTGAAGAAATGTAAAAGACTGTGAAAGAAAATATGAAATCCAGAAATGAAAAAGGGATGGTTTCTCTGTCGTGTATTTGGCAAAACAAAGAAAAAAAATACAATAGAAAAAAAAAATAGACATGCAAGAAAGAAAGAAAGAACGAAGAAGAAAACAAGCTTAAAATGGTGTTACCTGATATCGAGCTATAACCTTTTCCCCACTATATCTCTAAATACCTATCATTTGGTCCAAAATTAAGCATCACAAGAAAAATAGGCCACCCGATTTTGCATTTCATGAAAAAGACAAAAAAAATACATTAATATAGAAAATTAGAACTTACAAGCTTGCATTGTATAACATATATTCCAAGACTCCAAAAAAACTCAATGTACAAGAAATAACAAATGTAGATAACAACATTGTATCCATTCTATTCAAGCTGTACTACTCATTTGAGAGGTGGAACCCGCTTTGATACCAAAATGGTGGATCTTGGTCATGGAGTCAATGAGATCTCAAACACTTTAATCGCAGAGAATGGACATGAGTAAAGCCACAAGAAATGTTTAAGCAAAGAGAAGAAATAACTTTTTTGATATTCAAACTTCTTCTTTTACAATACTAAAGGAAATTCACAACAGTGAAAATGTGGAATTCCTAACTCAAAACAGAGATTGGTAGCTAGAAGACCAGATACAATGTCCAGTCATGATGAGTTCCATTTTTCTATTGTTCTAACTTGTTGATGAAATTATTGTCTGGTTCACACTAGGAAGAATACCACTTTCAGCTACCAATTTTCTTTCTCCCTCATCATGTATCCATGGCAGTTGGCACATGGCTTTGGTGTTCAAGACTGTTGTTCTCATGGGCCCATGTATAGGGACCAAGCTTCTTCCCTAACTGTGGTTAGACAGTAGTAGCCATCTGACTGGTGCAAAATTTTCCTTTAATTCTGGCCATTTTTCATGCTTCTACTCAAGATATTTTAACCAGCCATTTGTAAACAGCTGATGCAACCCTTACTCTAAATAGATAATATAAATGCCTATGAAAATAAAAAGAAACCTCACCAATACCTCTAAATAATCCATTATCAATTTCAGCCATGAATAAAAAATTCTATGAATGAGACAGAAAAAAAAGTAAGATAGATGATATGGACCATACTAGAGATCTTTATCAAATCCAAGGTCGGAGATCAATGACCTTCAATTCATGGAAATCAGGCTGCGAGTAACCCACAGATTTCCAAAAAATACTTATAGCATTAGGTATACAAGATCACTATAGTTGAAGCATTTTGAAGGAATCCAACTGTGTATATATATATTGGAATCCAACAGTGTTAGATGAACTGTGTATGTAACGCCCTGAATTTCGAGGGTCGAGCAAGGCTCTACTCTCGAGATCCAGCACATCACTTACGCAATATGGATGATGATGTTCAGATTTCGTCCATATGAATGAGTTAAACATGAGTGGGATTATACTAAAATGGTACATCGTACTCCAGAGATAATTTAGTTAAGGAAGCGGAAGTCTGAAATATATGAATTTAAGCATGTAAGTGTTTCACAAACCTCCAAAGTATGAATATGTAACAGGGTTTAACATATACAAGATCTGTTTCAAAATATACAAAATATAAAAATGTAAGGTGTGTCTAACTAAGCCAAAATCTCAGCGATCCCCACGGTTCAGCACGAGATCTACATAGACCCGCTTGAGAACTGAAGATAGGAGAACTCTTCCTCCTCATCTATGAAGTCCAACTCCGCTGCATAGACTTCCCCATCACTTGCATCTAAACCAAAGTCTGGTTGGTGTTTTAAAACATCATCCCAGGGTGAGAGTGAGTGATCAACTCAGTGGTACTATAAGGCAAATGTTAACATGTTGTTAAGTCAATCAAGCAGTAATGATAAAGCAATACAACAATCACTTCCTAACTACTCTTATTAATGCAAGAATGGATTGCAATAATGATGTATGCCCTCGCATAAAGCTCCCTCAAAAGTGACTCCGACAACCAATTTTGCATATGTCAACACTCCCTAAAGTGCACCTTCCTCGCCAAAAGCACATCTTAACTAATGCAATGCGATGCATGGTCGTGTTAGCTGAGTACTTAATTAAGCTTATTCATACGGCAGGTTTAGGAAGCTAAAGTACCTTCCTTTATATTAATAAACTGAACAAAAAGATCCATTTAGGGTCATCAGTCCTAGTTAATTACATACGATAGGCAAGTTATAGAGCATCACTCCTAATGAAAAAGCAGTCGATAGGCAAATTTAAAGTTTATACTCGCGGTCACTATGGGCTGACTAATCACTTTGGCGTAGGCCGACAACTCGAACATGGTGTCGCATACCACCATGTCCAGCTCACGAGTTTGAGTTGTTCACTAGTCACTATGGGGAGGCTCGTCACCCCAACGTAGGCCGACAGCTCGACCATAGTGTCCCATACCACCTTACCTGGCACATGAGTCCTAGTGGATCTAAGTTTCAATACAATTTCTAAAGATATTCGCGTTTCTTAAACACTTTACTCAGGGCTCAAGTTGTGTGTTTTTTGAAACTATCTGGGCTCGATTCCCACGATGGTTGTCAAGCCCAGTAGGATGGACATAATCCTATAGTTTCGCGGTCATTGAATTCTCGACGTGCGGTCCAGGTCTGATACAGGATTTCAATGTACTCCCGAGAGCGACAAGCTGTTGGGATTTCTCCTAGATTTTTTGGTAGTGTTGACTCAGTGGTATTAATGGTTTTAGGTCTTCTCATTTGTGAAAATGGTGGCTCGAGCTAAATCCTCCGCTTATTCAGTTTAATACTTAACTAAATTTCATCCTAATTACGATAAGATACGGTCCTTAGGCATTTCTGTTTAAGATGGTACTCGGGTCTTTGTACGGATTTTTTTGAGATATTACAATGTATATATATTGGAATCCAACAGTCAGAGAGGACCCCTGAGTTGCAAATGGAACCAATAGTTCAGTTGGAAATGAACAGTGTTAGATTTCAGATAATCCAAAACCCCCAAAATCCAGAAACCCCCATTTTCTTAGTACCTCAAGAACAGTAAAAATTAGATATCATAAAACCTCCAAAATCCAGAAACCATGAGCAAAGTAATTTCAGAAAATCCAAACGATTGAATTGAATACAGCGTCTTTGAAGCACAAACAGTCATAATGGGAGAAAATCGATTTCAAATTAACCCAAAACCCCCAAAATCCAGAAACCCCCATTTTCTTAGTTGTAACATCCCATTTTTTTTAACGGTAGGTATCCCAAACCCCATTGTTTCTTACGATGTGGCCCACTTGAACCTTGGATCAACCTCATTTTTGGGCCCTTGCCCTAACTTGACCCGACAAGATGGATGGACGGAGTGGATTTTCCATGCCATCTTAGTGGGTCCCACCATGTTTTTTGAAAAAAAAAGAAGAAAAAGAAAAGAAGAAAGTAACGTGACATTGCACGTCACTCCTCTCACGGTAACCAACCTCATCTCCCACTCCTCTTTCCCTTCTTCTTCGGCCAGCGCTCGCATGACCCAAGCTATGACCATCAACCATTCTACATGCTGGGACCCATAACATAATCTATATCGTCTATTATGTTCAGACTTTGAAATAATCTCATCCGTTGAAAACTCTCCCCCACGATCCACGTGAAACCCTTATAACTTGATCTTAGCCACTCCTACCTCTTCATCCAATGGTTCTAAATCTTTCAATGCCTCATGTTTCAAATAACCAATCAAATTCACCCAGAGATCCATTTTGCAGTCTTCTTCTTTTATTTATTCAAACTGCTTGCTTTAGTTGCAACCTCCAACTCTTTAAATGCTTTAAGAGCTTTCTCCAGCGTCAAAAGCCAGGGGCATCAATGGTGAGAGAGAGAGAGAGAGAAATCGTGAGAAACCTCGAGAGTCATTGAATCATTGAGTTGCAGGTTTTCATAACCAGTTGTGGGACGTGATCTAAAGGAAGTAACTCAGAAGGAAAGACCCAACAGGCAAGAATAGAAGAATAAGAAAAGAGGGAGAAGAAGAGAAGAAACGAAGAAGAAGATAGGAGAGAATCACCGCTGAATCGACTCATCGAGTCGACCCGTCGACTCTTCACATTCAAACAAATTCCAAGTTTAATCCAAACCTTGTATGCGATCCCTAACAGGTAGACTATCCTCTAACCCATCTGATTCAAAATAGTACTCTAGTTAGGGTTGATGCTATTGATTCATTGAGTCAACTCAGTAAGTCATTAGATTGAGTACTTAGATTTTGACTGGAAAATAGAAATGTTAGTTTAATCTATGTATGACCAACAATTGTAATTTCATGATGGATGACTTCATCAATTTACATAGAAGCTGTAAAGAGTCACGCTAAGTCACTTAGTGTATAATGCGTTCAACTGAGTCGAACTGGAGTAGAGTCAGATCGTCGACACGTTAAGACCAATCATACATCGAATTTTATTACACTAAATCAGGTAGGTGATCTTCTCAATTGAAAATTTTACGTTAATGTATAAATTGAATTGATTATTTGTTATATATTCAATTTATTTAATTATTGTCATTAGTTGCATATTATTTTATTTGATTATTAATTGCATATTATAGAGGTAATTTATTTGAGTTATTAATTGACTTCAATTAATTATCCTTATGTGCTTAAATTGTAATTATTTTCTTATTATTAGATGATGTGTAATGTATTTGAATTTACGGGTTCTCTGCCCCAGAAGGATCATAATGTTATTTGTTTATGGATGCTCTGCCTTAAAAGGATCGTTATATTTTTATGGGTGCTCTGCCCAGGGTCATTCCTAAAAGGATCGGCACGGTACGGGTGCTCTGCACAGGGTCATTCCCGAAAGGATTGGCACGGGTGCTCTGCCCTGAGCGATTCCCTAAAACGATCAACACACACGAGTGCTCTGCCCTGGGTATTTACCCTAAAAGTTTATTCACCAGGTGTTTTACAAAGAGTCATTCCCTAAAAGGATCAACACTGGTGCTCTGCCGAAGGTCGTTCCCTAAAAGGATCAACACAAACGGGTGCTCTGCCCTGGATTGAACCAAAAATGATTTTAGATGACTACATTATCTTATTTTGTTGTTATATAAAATAAATTGTTATTGTTGTCATGTAAAATGATGATTCAATACTCTTAATTAATCTTATTTATTTTATTGAGTTGTATTGGTGTTAAAGTAAAATTTTCAATTTTGGGAAGGATGTGACCCTACGAGCTGTCGTGCTCACACTCGTATAGATTATTTTGTAGGGTTTATATATGAAGAATCAGTTAGGCAAGATTGAAGACTTTTTCCCTTATTTATTTAGAAGTTAATTAAATATCAATGTATGTTGTTATTAACTATTTTTGAATATCAATGTAACTAAATATTCAATGATTGATTTGTGGATGTTATTTAATAATATTTATTTTGACCTTTTTTAGTTGCTTGATTGCCTTGAAAATGCATGAAAATAATGTGGGTTATGATGTATATTTTGTTTAAGTACAACTCATAATCCTGGAATTCGGGTTCGGGCCTGGCCAACTCGAGTACTGAATTTCAGGGCATGACATATTAGTATCAGAGCTTAGGTTTTAGATTCTCACGAGGACTTTAGATATATATTATACTAATGATTAGATTAAGCCTAGGCTAGAATTAATTTGAGGGCCTATGATAGAGATTGAATTAGAGAACCAAATATAAGATTTTTATTTTTGTGATAAAAAAATAAAAATAAAAATAAAAATAAAATATGAACTTAGGAAACCCTATGTATCTGTATGACATCAAATATGATACTAATTAGGCTTGACATTGAACTAACAACCCAAAATTGGACCCTAAGAAAATTTTAAGAATTTTTAACCTACTACGATGAGTTGGATAGTAATAGCAAGCAGAAAACACTTGAATTATAAAAATCATAACTAATTAATTATAACTCCATTTAAGGCGATTCAAAATCTCAGTCATAGATTAACAACTGTAGTTTTATTAAAAAATAATACAAAAAAATAATTCTAATTAATTATAACTCCATTAAAGGCGATTCAAAATCTTAGTCGTAGATTAACAAGTGTAGTTTTATGAAAAAAAAATAATACAAAAATATAATTCTAGGTTTCTCCTATAGCTATTTTAATTTAGGTGTATACTAGTCAGAAATCATCTGCTTCTGAGCAGACCTAATTTTCCGAATTTTAGGATTTTTTGTAAACTTTAGATTAAGCTAAAATTTTATAGAGTTATAATAGACTAATAGATGCATTGTTATAAAAAGTTTTAGACCAATCTGATACTTACAATTACCAAAAACATTAGCAGGAACAATATCCTCATAATCTTATTTTATTTTATTTTATTTTTTGTTTTGCACAACAACCTTGGTATATATCACAGCTCTTATTCTCTTAATCTTCATATATAAGTCTTTTAGATCATCTAATCTTCCTTACAATCCTACAAAATCTTCAATATACTAATTAAAAAATATATATAATTAAATAAAATAAAATTAGACCAATCCAATGTTTGAAATTATCCAATGCATCAAATGGAACAATACCTTCAACATCGGAAATTTTTGCACTTCAACTTAAATATATATCTCAGCACCGTCCCTGTTGAACCATCACGTATACCAACTCTAGCCACCAAATCCTTCCTTGGAAATTGAATAAATCTTTTGTGAAACATGTTTTCAACCGATCATATATTGTACTTGTAAACGACTCGAGTTATGTCACTCTATCATAAACGCCCGACCCGATGCCTTTAAAGTGGATTACTTGCAAATAGAGTAGCTAGGACCTAAAGTATTTTTAGGTTGCTTTGGTTATACCGACCATGATCACACTTCTACATCACTATTGTTAAAATCCTGCTACAATTGTGGATATGAAGACCATGTTGAATGTCTATGCGCGACCCCTTCCTCTTCGCCAATCGTAAAATTAGGGACTACCTAAGCAAGTCTATAGGCCACCTCCACAAAATGGGTTGCCATCCATGTAACAAAGATCTGCACTGCACTCTTCAACACAACCATCATCTCGAGATCACCTCCACCATATTTTAAAAAGTGTCATGGTCGTAACTGGTGTCACAACAGTAAAGACACCCACAAGACATCTCAAGATCACACCAACCATCCCACAACAGATCTAGTGAATAAGAAGTGGATATTACCGATCCTCGCACTGGTAACCACGACACTTGAGGTTAGCCACAACATTCAAAATCGTAACTATAACGCTTGAAGACTCAACCGCAGGAACGGGTTCTCCATGACCGTACTAAGTATCTTAGCAACGACATCCGTCGTACACGTCACATTGTAGTCATATCAAGGACCGTGTCGACAATCTCAACAACTACATCAACAATGACAACAGTGACAATATCATAGGTCTCCACGACGCTCATGTCAGCCCAATGATACATTACCACACCACTAAAGGAGGAGCAAATTTTAACACTCGGGTATGTCAGCCACCATTTAAGAGAATGAAAAAACTAGAGGAAATGCCAACGCAAGCACTGCCAATTGCATACACTCCACAAGATTCGACGACAAATGTTATTGTAGTAAATTTTGGAGATGAAATTTTGTTAAGGGGGGTAGAATGTAACATCCCGTTTTTTTTTAATGGTAGGTATCCCAAACTCCATTGTTTCTTATGGTGTGGCCCACTTAAACTTTGGATCAGCCTCATTTTTGGGTCCTTGCCCTAACTTGACCCAACAAGATGGATGGACGGAGTGGATTTTCCACACCATTTAAGTGGGTCCCACCATGTTTTTTTAAAAAAGAAAAAAAAAAAGAAAAGAAGAAAGTAACGTGACATTGCACGTCACTCCTCTCACCGTAACCAACCCCATCTCCCACTCCTCTCTCCCTTCTTCTTAGGCCAGCACTCGCACGACCTGAGCTATGACCATCAACCATTCTTCATGCTGAGACCCATAGGATAATCTATACCGCCTATTATGTTCAGACTTTCAAGTAATCCCATCCGTTGAAAACTCTCCCCCATAATCCGCGTGAAACCCTTATAACCTGATCTTAGCCACTCCTACTTCTTCATCTAATGGTTCTAAATATTTCAATGCCTCATGTTTCAAATAACCAATCAAATTCACCCAGAGATCTGTTTTGTAGTATTCTTCTTTTATTTCTTCAAACTGCTTGCTTTAGTTGCAACCTCCAACTCTCTAAATGCTTTAAGAGCTTTCTCCATCATCAAAAGCCAGGGGCATCAATGGTGAGAGAGAGAGAGAGAGAGAGATCGTGAGAAACCTCAAGAGTCATTGAATCATTGAGTTGCAGGTTTTCATGACCAGTTGTGGGACGTGATCTAGAGGAAGTAACTCAGAAGGAAAGACCCAACAGGCAAGAATAGAAGAATAAGAAAAGAGGGAGAAGAAGAGAAGAAACAAGGAAGAAGATAGGAGAGAATCACCACTGAATCGACTCTTCACATTCAAACAAATTCCAAGTTTAATCCAAACCTTGTATGCGATCCCTGACAGGTAGACTATCCTCTAACCCATCTGATTCAAAATAGTACTCTAGTTAGGATTGACGCTATTGATTCATTGAGTCAACTCACTGAGTTAACTCAGCGAGTCATTAGGTTGAGTACTTAAATTTTGACTGAAAAATAAAAACGTTAGTTTAATCTATGTATGACCAACAATTGTAATTTCATGACAGATGACTTCATCAATTTATGTAGAAGCTGTAAAGAGTCACGCTAAGTCACTTAGTGTATAATTAGGGCTGTAAATGGGTCAGCGGACCCGATGGGGTACCCGGACTCGACCCATTAAGACCCGACCCAAACCCAACCCATTTGCTAAATGGTACGGGTCCGGGTCCAAGGATAGACCCATTTGTCAAACGGGTCTGGGTCTGGGTTCCTTTCATTTAGACCCGACCCGACCCGACCCGAACCCTGTTAGTAAATGGGCGGGTCTGGTCTACCTTACATGAGACCCGCCCAGACCCGGACCCGCCCAGACCCATATCCTTCCCGCTTCCCTATATATTTTACTGGCATTCTCACTTCCCTATATATTAAGCAACTAACGACGTTCCCACTTCAAAATAAAATACAAACTAGTTTGAAAATAAGATACACCTCCTTGATTTTTTATCTGGCCCACCATGTTGTTTATTTGAGATCCACTCCAACCAATAGATGTATAATTTCTATGTATATATTGTTTAATTTCTCGAATTTTTAATTTTGTTTCTATAACTTTAACATTTACAAACATTCCATTTGAATGATATTTAAAATAATTTTATGTTTTTGAAAAAAGTTTATTTATTTAAGGCTAAAAACAAAACTACACTTCTCATACATCAACAACCTGTTGGACCCGTTAGACCCGTTGGACCCGTTTCTAAACGGGTTTGGTTCAGGGTCTGGATCTCTCTTAACCAAACCCGTTAGACCCGACCCATTTATAAATGGGTCTGGGTGGATCTCCTCTACTACCCGGACCGGACCCATTTATAAATGGGTCTAATGGGTTGACTCGGACCCGACCCGGACCCGCCCATTTAGTAAAAGGGTCTGGGTCAAAAATTTGGACCCAGACCCGTTTAGTAAATGGGCGGGTCTGGTTTTGGCTAAACCCGCCCCGAACCCGACCATTTACAGCCCTATGTATAATGCATTCAACTGAGTCGAACTGGAGCAGAGTTGGATTGTCGACACATTAAGACCAATCATACATCAAATTCTATTACACCAAATCAGCTAGGTGATCTTCTCAATTGAAAATTTTACGTTAACATATAAATTGAATTGATTATTTGTTATATATATTCAATTTATTTGATTATTGTCATTAGTTGTATATTATTTTATTTTATTCTTAATTGCATATTATAGAGGTAATTTATTTGAGTTATTAACTGACTTCAATTAATTATCATTACGTGCTTAAATTGTAATTATTTCCTTATTATTAGATGATGTATAATGTATTTGAATTTACGGGTGCTCTGCCTCAAAAGGATCACAATGTTATTTGTTTATAGGTGCTCTGCCCTAAAAGGATCATTATATTTTTATAGGTGCTCTACCCAGGGTCATTCTCGAAAGGATCGGCACAATACGGGTGCTCTACCCAGGGTCATTCCCGAAAGAATCGGCACAGGTGCTCTGCCCTGATCGATTCCCTAAAACGATCAACACACACGGGTGCTCTGCCCTAGGTATTTACCCTAAAAGCTTATTCATCAGGTGCTCTACCGAGGGTCATTCCCTAAAAGGATCAACACTGGTGCTCTGCCGAGGGTCATTCCCTAAAAGGATCAATACACACGGGTGCTCTGCCCTGGATTGAACCAAAAAGGATTTTAGATGACTGCATTGTCTTATTTTGTTGTTATAAAATAAAATAAATTGTTATTGTTGTTATGTAAAATGACGATTCAATACTCGTAATTAATCCTATTTATTTTATTGAGTTGTATTGATGTTAAAGTAAAAAATTTCAATTTTGGGAAGGATGTGACCCTACGAGCTGTCGTGCTCACACTCGTATAGATTACTTTGCAAGGTTTGTATATGAAGAATCAGTTGGGCAAGATTGAAGACTTTTTCACTTATTTATTTAGAAGTTAATTAAAGATCAATGTATGTTATTATTAATTATTTTTGAATATCAATGTAACTAAATATTCAATAATTGATTTGTGGATGTTATTTAATGATATTTATTTTGACCTTTTTTAGTTACTCTGATTGCCTTGAAAATGTATGAAAATATGTGAGTTGCGATATACATTTTGTTTAAGTACAACTCATAGTCCTGGAATTCGGGTTTGGGCCTGGCCAACTCGAGTACCGAATTTCGGGGCATGACATTAGTACTTCATCAACAGTAGAAATTAAATATCATAAAACCCCCAAAATCTAGAAACCATGTGCAAAGTAATTTTGAAAAATTCAAACAATTGAATTGAATACAGCGTCTTTGAAGCACAAATAGTCATAATGGGAGAAAATCGATTTCAGATTAACCCAAAACCTCCAAAATTCAGAAACCCCCATTTTCTTAGTACTTCATCAATAGTAGAAATCAGATATCATAAAACCCCAAATTCCAGAAACCATGAGCAAAGTAATTTTGAAAAATCCAAACAATTGAATTGAATACAACGTCTTTGAAGCACAAACAGTCGTAATGGAAGCCATGGTAGAAACCAAACAACAGACATGCATCTCGGAGGGCCATGGCCCTGTCATAACATGGGGGGTTGACATGCATAAAGGATTTACAATAGTACATGGCGTATCATGCCGGGAGGGAGGAAGAAGACCTACCTATGCCCTCAGCTGAACCGTCTGATCGCGATGGCAACGGTGATGGCTGTAATGGCCATCGTGATTGACGGGAGTTACATTTATAACAGGGGATTCACGCGAAAACTTACCTCCTGCCACCACTCCCGCCATGTCTACCATCTTCGATCCCATCCCGTAGTCCGTACGATGAACTGCGGACGAGTGTGGGATGGGCTCGAGGTGCAATTCAGAGAGAGAGGAGGATCCACCCGGATTGCTCGAATCTCGCAGTAAATCCTCTCAACCATTGTCCTCCTTATCTCTTCGCCCTGCCAAACAGGTCGTCGTCCATATGCCCTGGGATTTGACTCCCGAATCCCTTTCAATCCCCCGTCTGAACGAGCCCTTAAGATGCTCGCTTAGTAAGAGCTCAATCCGGACGTCTCACGAGCATTGGGAAAAATGTTGCAATTTGTTCCTACATATTTTGTGGCTTTATGGGGCATTAAATTACAACCCCTTTACACCGTGATTGACATGTGTAGATCGAAGGAGTTTGCGAGTTTGGATTGTGGGTGGTTAGAGTCCCTGCACTTTTGTGCCTTTATGATATAACACACTTTGATATAGAAAGGTAATTTTCAATATTACATGATCCCTTAGTATCGCTTGTAAGACAAGTCCTTTGTAATGGACAATTGCATGTGCATTTTGTGACTTTACTAATTTCCTACATTACAATGTGTTAGGTTATAAGTGTCCCAAACTACAACCATCTAGGTTATTCTTTTTCCATTCAAGGTCTTGCTTTTGTCCCTTTAGTTGTAATAGACTTTTTCGCAATTAGAGGTGTGCTTGCTCTAATCTAGAAGTAAGAATTCCGTATTTTGAGATGATTGAGTGTTCAAGTCAGTGGCCCCATATTTTGCGTATGATCTTGGAGAAAATCGACAAATCGAATAAAACCAAAACAAATTATTAGTGTTGCATCAAGAACCACTAGGAATTATGGAAGACCGCCTATTTCCTTGGATAGCGTGCACGTTGTATTTTTACAATTTTTTTTAATTGATCCTCACTTGTAAAACCTTACTTTATCAGGTTTTTATTGCACAACATTTTTGAAAGATTTTTCTAGGCCATTTTATTTTGAAAATATCTGCCCGATCTTGTAAGAAGTCATCATCGGACAATTTTTTCTTTGACTTTTTTTTTTTTTTGGATTTTCAAATAATTCCGAATTGCTCTCATTTTCATTAGGGATTGAAATGGTTATGATCAGAGCAAGTTTTAATTCCAACTTATTTTTTAGATTTTTTGAAAATAATTTTGACTCATCATCTCACAACACAGTTGAAGTGAGCAAGATCAGCTTTTATTGAGATAGGTTCGCTACTTGATGTCAATTTCAAACGCGTTGTTAGTTGACACGTCGATCTTTTATTTATTATCGAAAGTTATTCCGTACTAGCAAAGAAAAAGAGATAATTTTAATTGGATGGTTGAAGAGTTGGAGTAAAGGGAGTGAGATTCACCTAAGCAGTGTGTTGAGGTTGTTTTCTGATTGGACGATCCGGAGTGACGCTCATGACTTGAGTAATGCAACCTGCAGAGATGGAATTTTTTGTTGGTGTTTATTTGTATACATATATGTGCACTTATTTTATTTTATTTTTTTAAGGCAAATATAACTTTCGATTGGAAAAACTAAAACATAAAACTTTTTGTGTAACTTGTCAGTACAATCCGTGAATTTTAGTGCTTTGGATTGTATGGATTGGACACTTAATTGTTCCTACATCCGTCCTCTATGAGCTATGAGCTTATTCTTGAGCATTTTGAAAAGCCCTTAAAACTATGTTTTAGAAACTCCTTAAATTTAGGTCGAATTGACAGTTCACGAAACATCAATTTTCACGTTTTGCCTTCGAGATATGAACCCGGCTAGGGTCATGGAACACCTTGTTCTCTTTTCTTTTGTTTTTTCCTTTCTTATTTTTGTTACCATTCTTACCCCTTAATGTTCTTTTGGGTTTTCACAACGCCCGATTTTGCTCATAATCCCCATTTATGTTTTCACTACATCTCGGATATTTGTTCTTGCCTGCCCTTAGGTTTTCACCAGGTACACTGTGCATCAGTTGTTTTTACTCAAAGAGCCCTTGTGGGTTTTCACCTCACTCATTTTACTTAGACGCACATTTCTCTCTCTTCTTTTTTTTTTTTTAAAAAACTGTAGTCGAGAATTTCGTCATTGCAAGGCAACGAGAGCTTTAAGGGTAGTGGGAGGCTTTGAAATGCACTGCCCAAGATCGGGATCTTTTCAAGGGGTGGAGAAGTTTTGTGAGGTTTTGTCCCTAGGGATGCTTTTTTGTATCATTTTTTCTTCTTCTATTTTTTTTTTTTGGTTTTTTTATATGCCCTTATTGTTTTTCAAAAAAAAAAAAAAAAAATGGGATACTTTTTTCTCTTTTTTTTATATACACTTTTTTTTTTTTTCGAGGGCATGTTAGTATAGAGGGATGACGTTAGGCCTCAAGTGGCTTCTCATAACCATCCTACTACCCGTGGTGAATTTTGACATGGTTGGCGTTGATTGGCTTAAGAAGATCTTCACCCTCTATATCGGTGATGTGAAGCGCGCCTCGAGGGAGTACTTTTTGAATGATGAGTGAGCCTTCTCAAGTGGGCTTAATTTTACCCATTGGATTGGGCAAGTGAAGAGGTAAGATTTTCTTGATTACCATGTCTCCTACTCTAAACGTTCTTATATGGGCCTTCTTGTTGCATGCTCATGCAATCCTCTTTTGGTAAGTTTGTGAATGGAATAATGCTCACATACACTTTTTATCTGCTAGATGTAATTGATCGTAGCAAGCCTCTATCCATTCTCCATCTTCAACTTCACTTTCCAACAATTTGTGTGGCGAGGGAATCTCCACTTCGACTGGTAGAACAACCTCCATTCCATATGTAAGTCCATATGGAGTAACACCTATTGTGATGCGTACAAAAATTCGATAAGCCCATAGTGCATATTGAAGCATCTTTGACCAATTGTGGTACATTTTCACCACTTTCTCAAGGATGTGAATGAGCATTTTGTTAGCAACTTTTACCCTCCCATTCATTTACGGTTGATAAAGGCTTGATCGGTGCTTCTTGACTTTAAATTATTCGAGAAAGTTATCCTCCTTCTGGTTTACAAAGGGTGTCCCATAATGTGATGATAACCAGTGGGATTCTATAGTTGTCGATGATGTTGTTCTTTAAGAATTGTACCACATGTAATGTTATTATGGTGGTATAACATGCTGGCTCCACCCATTTGGCAAAGTAATTGACTGCCACTATGATGTACTTGTAGCCATTGGATGCCTTGAGGCTGATTTTGTGGATGATGTCGATACCACACATTGAGAAGGGCCAAGGTGTTGTATAATTCAGAAGCAAGTACATGGATCCGATTCGTGTGCTCCTAACATTTAAAGCATGTCCTGACGTGTTGACATCAGTCGATTTCCACAGTCAACCAGTAATATCCTAGCCGCAGGATCTTCTTGGCAATCATGTGCTTATTCATATGTGGACTGCGAATTCCATCATGGACTTCGAACATGATTTTTGCAACTCCCGTCTTGTCCACACATCGTAACAAGACTTGGTTAAAGGATTGTTTATATAAGATGTCGCTATTAATAATGAACTCCGTGGCCAATCTCTAAATTGTACAATGATTCGTTAGTGTGGTGTTTTTTGGGTATACTCGATCTTCCAGATATTTCTTATTGTCGGTAGACCGAGGATATCCGTCAAATGGTGTTTTAACTTCTTTAATTTGTAGGCAAAACATCGGGTCTTCGTGCAGTTCGACTATGAGTTCCCATTGGGTTGCACCTTTTGACATTTACAACATGGATGTCAATATAGCCAAAGTGTTTACAAATTAATTTTTGTCACGCAACATGTATGTGAAGGTGATTTTGTGGAATTCATCAACGAGGTTTTCGAGATAGATGTGATATGTAATCATCTTTTCGTCCTTTATTTTTCAATCATCATTTGTTTAATTGACGATGAGCTGCGAATCACCGAAGACCCTCAACTTTTCCACTCTTAAGATGATTGCTTCTTTTAAACTTGTTACACATGCTTTATACTCAACTACATTGTTCAGGCATTTGAAAGCCAATCTTCTCGAGATAGGGATAGGGATGTCATCTAGATAGTAGGGGATTGCCCATACTTTACTTAATTTACTATTAGCTGCACCATCAAAATACAAAGTTCATTCATGTGCTTATAATCCTTCTTATCCTTCGAGGAATAGGATATCCTCATCGGGGAAGAAAGTTTTTAATGGTTGGTAGTCAGGCAGAGAATGTATTACGAGATGATCGACTAGTGCTTGTCCCTTGATCACTTTCTGAGTGAAATAGGTAATGTCGAACTTGGAAAGAAGCAACTCCCACTTTACTATTATGTTGGTCAATGCCAGTCTCTCGAATGTGTACTTCAATTGGTCCATACGTATGAGCAGAAAGATAGGATAAGAGATCATGTATTGATGCAAGCGTTGAGCGGCCCAAATAAGGGCAAGGCATATCTTTTTGACCATGGAGTATCTAGACTCGTAATCTGTGAATGAATGGTTGAGATAGTAAATTGTTTACTCTTTTCTTTCTGTGAATCAAAAGAGCTCTATAACGCTAAAGTATGATGCCTCCTCAGATGATTCTTCGCACACTCCTTCTAGTTCTTCTAGTCCACCACCATCTGTTGGTGTACATACACATAAAGAGTGAGTGATTATCTCAGTGAAGAATTCCTCCAAGATTTTTAATTCATCATCCTAGGTAAGGCTAATGTATGAAAACAAGCAAAACAATCACAATGATTATAGTAGGATATAATCTTGACGCACGTCTAGTTGAAAATGTGAGTAAAATCCATTATACAAGTGAACGACCAAACAATGACCTAAAAATCACAAGGTGACGTACAACGGTGTCATTCGACGAGTTCTATGAAATAACCGGGAAGTCACAAAATGATGTACAACAACGTCATAAATGCATGATACAAGACTAAACAATCATATGTGGATCACATGGGATATACATCGACCCCACTAATCAGGAATCACTAAAGACATACATTGGCCTCATGGTTTGGGAATCCCAAGTGACCGTACAACGAAATCAAATGTGTCATGGATGCATATGTTATACCTTTATTAATCCAGTTTATAAACAATCAATTATGAATCTCCATTTTCCCAATGATATATATATCAACAAGGATACCACATAAAGGACCAACCCACGACATATAAACCTACCCCAACATGATCCCGACACCAACAAAGTGACGTACATCGACTATCGTGCCTGTGCCGTGAAAAAAGTACGAGA
This sequence comes from Magnolia changhungtana, assembly GCA_030180095.1. Taxonomy (NCBI): domain Eukaryota; kingdom Viridiplantae; phylum Streptophyta; class Magnoliopsida; order Magnoliales; family Magnoliaceae; genus Magnolia; species Magnolia changhungtana. Next base: position 897,804 of record JASAUF010000370.1, read on the forward strand.
ATCACAAGAGACAGTACATCGACCCCACCTGTTGGAAATCACTAGGGACATACTTCAACCTCATGGTTCAGAAATCTCACGCAATTCAAATATTAAGCATTGAAATGTCAAACTACAACCAAGTAGGAGAAACTATAGTTCAAATGGGCGTGATTCCATTCATTCAACATGTACATTTAAGAATTATATTTCACACTTTCATCCCACAAGGTTGGTTAGGTCCTTGTTATGAGTAATCCCACAACTACCACACTACTTCCACACAAGTGCCACATTCATTCCACATAAATGCCACACTACTCACACACAAATGACCAACTGCTTGCACACAAATGCCACACTACTTTCATACACATGCCACATTCATTCCACACAAATGCCATATTATTTCATAAACAAAATAACTCTATCCCACACCCCATTTGTGAACGAAATCAATACAACATTAGACAGTTTCCAACACAACCACTCTAACAAGAAAATTCACAATCCAAATAGGAATAAACGAACCATTCTAATCTTGTAGTAAACAATGAATGCCACTACCAACTTTAAATAGATCAGTTGGACAACATAAGAAATGATTTCACAAGAGATTGAGTTTAGGCAAGGCATTAGAGATACTAGAATCGAAATAGATCTTAACATGGCATTCTAAATTGCCCACAGAACATTACTAGCACATTAGAAACGTTAGCATTACAAAAACTATACTAACATAGATTCTATGCAAGTAAGAGATCGGAAATCTAACAAAAATGGAAGAAATGTGTAACTATGAAAAACTACGACTTAGGTTGGGAATCTTGAAGTGTTTCTAACAAAAATGGAAGAAACGTGTAACTATGACAAAACTAGAACTCATGTTAAGAATCTTGAAGGGTTCTCCTCACCTTGTGAGGCGATATTTGATCCAGAGTTGTATAAGGGAAGTAGATGTATATGAAGGGCATATCTTACCTTAGAATAGGGAAATTCACACCATTAGATTGTATTTAAGACATCTTTCAATGGGGTTTAAGCTAGAAGCTTGATTGTTCAATAATCTACATCCAGGTTCGTAGAAGAGTGGAGTAGGTCTCCATGAATGGTCTAGATTACACACTAGAATGGGTTTTAGAGGCCTATCTCTTTCGTTGTCGACGAAAATTGATTGAGAAAAGGCTAGACTCGGCGAAGGGTCGAAATCCGTTTCTAGCAAGCTTGATACATCCTACTCTTTGAGACGAATAAGGGTAGCAACAACCCTCCCGAACGCAATAACAGCCCGTCCGAACTTGGCTCTAGTGAGCCGAGTCGGTTCAACTCGGTGGAAGGAAAGCCCCCTCCCTTGTGTTGAAACGTGCAAACCAGATGCATCCTCCCTGCTATTCGCAGATTCATCCAACAAATGCATCCTCCCTGTGATTTGCAGATTCATCCAACAGATGCATCCTCCCTGTCTAATACATATTTATCTAGACTCATCCAGATTCATTCTCCCTAGATGCTAAGAATGAAATCAATTGGTTTCTCCATAGAATTGTTTGGTTGCCCAATGCCATTTACTCCTGGTGAATGTACTAGACAGGGGCAGTAATGTCTTTTGTAAACATTAGCTAATCTTATAAATAGCTACGTTCTGAAGTGTAAAAATCAGAAAACAACAAGTCATTCTTTTTATAGCAGTAGCTTGTTTTTAAGAAAAATAATATGTATATTTACTTTATCTCCCTTGCAAGTGGAGCTGCACTTGTCACCATTTGGGCTTTATAAAGCCAACAAACTGGTATGAGAGCGCCAGGTTTCTGGTTGAAGTCGGCAACAATTTTCAACCAATAAAAAGTTTTTTGGAAAAATATGTTTAAGAAATTAAAAAAAAAATTAAAATTTTTTTTAAAAAATCCAGATTTCTATTCCATCCTTCTCTCCTTTCCTTCTCCTAAAAAAATCATATTGTCTAAGTTGTCTTGAGGCTTAGTGAAGCCAATTTGCCTGGCCCATAAACAACTTGTTCGTATAAAGATGGCCAACATAATCCAATCACAAATTCCATAGTTGTTTAAGGATAATTATGAAAACTGGTGCATCTAGATGAAGGCTCTGTTCAAGTCACAAGATCTATGGGAGATCGTTGTAGAGCCCACTACGGAGTAAGAAGCCACCTACTCTGCTGAACAAAAGGCCGCCCTAAAAAATCAAAGGAAAAAGGACAAGAAAGCATTGTTTCTTGTCTATCAAGGTTTGGATGAATCCATCTTTAAAAGGATCGCTGAAGCGACATCAAGCAAGCAAGCATAGGAGATACTAAGTACCATCTTCAAGGGTGTGGATCGTGTAAAGAGAATCCGGCTACAAACTCTTAGAGCCAAGTTTGAGGCCGCTCACATGAAGGAAGGTAAGAGTATCTTAGATTATTTTTCACGATTACTCGTTATTGTTAATAACTTGAAAAGAAATGGTGAAAAGATCGAAGACATTCGTGTGGTTGAAAAGGTGTTTCGATCCCTCACAACTAAGTTTGAACATGTGGTTGTGGCGATTAAAGAATCAAAAGATCTCGAAAAGCTCTCCATTGAGGAACTAATAGGATCGTTGTAAGTTCATGAACAAAGAATACAAAAGAATGTTAATTCCACAAGTTTGGAGCAAGCATTGTAGTCAAGATTGACACTAAATGAACAAAAAACCGACCGTGATCATGGAAGCTCCCATTTTCGAGGGGGCCGCACCAATAACAATCGTGCAAGAGCCAGAGGGCGTCAATATCATCAAAGTAATGCTCAAAATCAACAAAAGTTTACCAATGTCCGTGGAAGAGAAAATGGTAGTGGCCGGTCCATGTGTGGTCATGGAAATACAAAAAACGTTCAATGCTACAATTGCAACAAGTTCGACCATTATGCATCAGATTGTTGATTCAACTATGCCAAAGCATGAAATCATGAAGAGGAAAAAACCACTCTTCCTTGCATAAGAGAAAGGTTGTGATCAGTCAGATGTGTGGTATTTTGACACGGGTGTAAGCAATCACATGTGCGGCTACAAAAAGCTCTTTATAGAACTCACAGAAGGAGTTCATGGCGATGTGACGTTCGAAGACTCATCAAAAACTCCGGTGAAATGTAAAGGTAAAATCGAAATTTACCAGAAAAATGGTGAGCCACAATTCATCTCCAATGTATATTATATACTCAACATGAAAAGTAACATCCTCAGCATCGACCAACTACTTGAAAATAGATATGTGATACACATGGAGAACTCAGTTATGTCATTAAAAGATGCATGTGGTAGACATGTGGCACGGGTCCAAATGGCGAAAAATCGAATGTTCCCACTCCATATAAACACAAGGCTCGAGAAGTGTCTTTATGGACGTGTCAATAATGAATTATGAAAGTGGCATCTTCGTTTTGGCCATCTGAACTTTAGTGGCATTAAGGTCTTGTCCTCATCAAGCATGGTGCATGGCTTGCCTATTATTGAAGCTCCAGAACATGTATATGAGGCATGCACACTTGGCAAGCAGCAAATGAACTCCTTCCCAATTGGAGTATCCTGAAGAGCAAAGGAGCCATTGCAATTGGTTCACATTGACATCTATGGACCCAGGAGACACCATCTCTTGGAGGTAATAAATATATCATTACCTTCATTGATGATTATAGTAGAAAACTCTGGTTATTCTGCATTAAAGAGCCTTTTCTATCTTTAAAATTTTTAAAGCCCGAGTTGAAAATGAAAGTGGCTACAAAATCAATGTTCTCAGATTTGACAGAGGTGAGAAGTATACCTCAAATGTTTTTCGAGAATATTCCAGGGAATAAGGCATTAAGCAGCAGTACACTGCAGCTTACACGCCACAATAGAATGGAATTACGGAACGTAAGAACTGCACCATCCTCGACATGACGAGGACCATGTTGAAGTAGAAAGACCTTTTGAAGAGCTTCTGGGGAGAGGCAGTTGCATGTACTACATATCTGCTCAATCGGTGTCCCACTAAGAGCGCCAGGTTCATGACATCACAAGAGGCATGGAGCGGCTACAAGCCAAGCGTGGTGCACCTTAAAATCTTTGGGCGTGTTTCCTACGCTCAAGTTTCAGAAGCAAGAAGGAAAAAAAAAACTTGATGATCATAGCGAGAAGTATATCTGCATCACCTACAACGAAGAGTCAAAGGCATACAAGCTCTACAACTCACTAACTAAAAAGGTGGTGGTAAGTAGAGATGTGGTGTTCTGCGAGGAAGAAGCCTGTAAGTGGAACCAGGAATATTCGGCCAAAGAAAATCAGGTTGAGGCTAAAGAATATGAAGAAGAGAGGCATGTGAATCAGAGGCAGACACCCACATCACCCCCTTCGGATTGCAGAAGTCCAAGAGTAAGTTCCATCTTCCCTGGAAGTACTTCATCAAATCCAGTGTTTTAAATAGCGGTAGCGTGATGCGTAGCGCTCAGCCCTCTATAACGCGTAGCGTAAATACGTGGCGTGTAACGTAAGCTACACGATACTTCTATTTTTAAATTTAAAAATAGGACAAATATAATAAATAGTGAAAAAAAGGGGAAAAATATAAAAATGCCTAAAAGATGATTCATTTTATCAATTATAAGCATGTTAAAAAAATTTATTAGTTATTATTTATCAAAAGCCAATCCACATATATAAGCCAAATCAAATAATTATCACATCAACAACTTTCTAAGAAAATTACTTTAATTAATAATGTTTAATTGAAACCATAAGTCACAATTATGAAAAGAAATAAAAATCTCATAGGTTAAAAGTATCAAGTACAATATAAGTGTCACATTCCTTAACATTAAAAACAAAGAAAACGTGAAAAAAAAACTAAAATATTTTCTTCTTTTTTTTTAAATACGTTGTAGCTTACGCTAGAGACGCTATGCGCTACGTAGCTGTAGCGTACGCTACGACCCTTGTAGCGTGCGCTACAAGGGATTTACGCTATTTGGGACGTTACGTAGCGCTACGGCCACGCTACGCTGCGTAGCGTATGCTACGGGCGCTATTTGAAACACTGATCAAATCAAATCAGAATTCAGCCAGCATATCTTCATCCAATTTTCCTTAGCTCCTATTAAAATGAGAAGCCTCAACGAGATTTTCGCAGAAATTGAGGAAGTGAATTTGTTATGCCTATATGCGAATGTTGAGGTTCAAATATTGCATATTATCCCTCATTTATATCTTGGTTTTATGAACATTATAATGCTTAATGTTCTATTTTATTCGTGTTTATATTGCAATGTGAATTTGAGAGCTTGGATTGAAAATAGTGCTAAAAGCATGGATTTAATGCTTAAGAATCACCAAGGCAAGGGATGAATTTTAGCAGACCAAGATTGAAGAATTCGCATGCCAAAGATCTAAAAAAATCAAGTGAGGAATGAAGAGAATCAAAGATTTGAAATGAAGAAAAGGAATCATAAAATCGTCCTAAAAAGCATATTCTGAAACTCTGGGTTATTTTATGAAATTGCGCAGAGTGATATCTATTTTAGAAAACTATGCAGAGTGAAGTCTATTTTAATAAACTGTGTAAATTTGAGGCAGTTTCTAGAGTTTTTCAACTAGGTGCGAAAGTTGGAGTTCCACAACTATAAATAGGACCCCTTAAGATGTTCCTAAGCATCTTCTAGGGTTAAAGGAGTGGAGCAAAAGGGTGGAGAAGCTGTCGCCAAGAGTTTTTCTTCTTCTTCCTTAGTTGTTTTCATGTTTTTCTTAAGAGACTTTGGTCCAATCATGTTTATGGTTGGCTAAACCCTTTAGCTAGGGCTAAGAGGTGAAACTTGTAGCATGATAGGATGTTTCTATTGCTTTGATTCATGTTTATGTTGAACTCCATGGATTCTAATTTGATATTTAAGGAATACTTTTGAGTTTTTAATACTTTATTGTGACCCAAATTACAGTAGATTTACAATAGCTTTGAGTATCTTCTTTTCCTGATTTGAGATTATGCAATTAGTAAGTCCTGTTGTTCATCATCGCCCCTTGGGCATGGTAGGGATGGAATCCTTCTTAATCTTCACAATTCTCCTGCTTTGAGATTATGAGATTGGTAAATCCTGTTGTTTGTCATTATCTCCTGGGCATGGTCCGGTGATAGAATCCCTACCAATTATCATAGTTCTCTTTTATTGAGAATTAGGTCAATGGAAGTTCAGATTTGGTTTTATTGATATATTTTTCAATTGGATAGGATAGGATTTCAATTATAATTGTGTTACTTGAATCAAGCAAGAGGGCTCCCTGATCACTACAAGTGGATCCTTGACACCCTAGTTCCTACCTTTAAATTTTTAGTTTTAATTACTTCATTCACAATTACTTTCTCAAATACTTCAAAATTAATTTTACACCTTCTTCTAGTTATATTTCTAGTTAATTTCATAAACATACAAGTTTCAGTCCCTGTGAATTCGACTTCGGTCTTACCAAGATTATTACTACATCACGACCCTACACTTGGGGTTGTGAACAGTGAACCATGAGCCTCTCACATTTGAGGAGGTCGTGAATGAAGAATGTTGAAGAAAATATTGTTGTTTCCAATGGCCACCTCGCCACGAAGATAAGCCATGTCGGATAACAAATAAACTGTCATTTTTCAATGACCGTCTCACCACGAAGCCTAGTTGTGTGACGAACAAACTATCGAAGATCTGGCCGCCATCGACCGGCAACTACGAAACTTAGTCCTATACAACAAATAGGTAGTTGCCTCTAATAGCCACATTGCCACAACGCTAGTCGAGGGACGACTAGATGTCCACCCCTTCCCACGAACCACAATTGTCTTGTATAACAAAGCCCAACCTATGACAAACAGATTATCATCTTTGATGATTGTCCAACCATGAAGCTAGTTGAGCAGGCAATCTAACTTTCATGTCTGACGATGTTCTTGCTACAAACAGGCATTCATTCTAATGACCATCTCGTAGCGAATAAATTGTCGTTAGTTATCTTTTTCCTTCTTCTTTTTTATCATACTTTTATAACAAACTATAATTAAAAATTATTTATTTATATGATTGGCTTTCAGCCTAGTTTTATTCTTTTTCATTATATTCTTTTATTGTTGAACGATGTAAGATATTACGCACATATTTAAAAGTCCTTTTTACAAAGGCTAAAAAACCCCTTAGAAGGACGATCTCTCCCCTTTGCAAATTATTTGATCATGTACAGTCAGTGGTTGAATAGTTGACCAATCTTCACAGATCTAGTCATAATATATTTATTTTGACATTCGAGTCAAGTTTGAGGTGAACCGATGTCAACTTTACCCTACCTATGACACACACACACACACACATAATGTGTGTGACCAAATTTAACACCTACATCAGGTTGAATCTTAACCACATTTGTAGAGGAAGTGGATTAAATCTTAACCACATTTGTAGGTGGAATCTTAACCGCATTTGTTAGTGGAATCTTGACCACAAGCTATTAAGCACACGTATCTTCGAACCCCCAGCATGCCCATTGACTTTATTTAAAATGTCTTTAGATGTCCGTTAAACCTGTGTTGGAAACCAATTGCAAGGACATGTCTCTTGGTATTGGCATTTACACATTGTTGATGTGTTATTGGGAAACCGTGAAAACAACTAGAGATGGATCAAGCAAAGTACTCACAATTGCACAACTAAGTCCAAACAAGAACAATCCGAATTTTACGTGGAAAAACCCTTTCGGGAAGAAAAAAAAAACTACGGCACAAAGCAACAAATAATACACTATGAAAGCAGAAATTACAAAAGAATGTTACCGATTCAAACAAGCCCTGAATCCACTTCACAAACCTAAACTATGCCCTTGAAACCCGTAGAAACAATTTAGAAAGCCTTAGAACACATCTTCCTCCCAAATCTCGATTACTCCCAATGTATAAAGTATCACAATCGGAATATGAAACAAATCCCACAGTTACGCAACTTTGCGCGCACGCTCGATGAGACTTTGATGGCATTAACCACTCATCAAGGATATGTCGATGGCATCAAACTTCAATGACATCAAGTAGCAACACTAAAACATTCTAGCAACAAACATGAATTTCTTCAGATTTTCTCGATTGCATCAAGTGGTCTATCGATGGCATCAACAGACCTTGCTCACAAATTTAAGACATCAACAACATGCGTAACATGTAAAAATGTCACACATGTGTCAATGTTTCGTGTGTAACAGTGTGAGATATGTGTGCCAAACTATCTTCATTGCACCTTCCATTTTCAGGTAAAAGTTTTATGAAAAATTCAGTTTTTTCAAACAACATATTTAGAAATGGAGAAATTTTTTTTAAAGAAAATCTTGTCAAAAAACAATCAAGAGAATAACTTTTCATTTCTCATTGTTTTCTAAAAATGGGGTCCCCGAGAAGCATCATTTTCCTCTGAAACAAAATTTGCAAACTTAAACAAGCCCATCGAGTTGAATACTCAAATTTATTTTCATTCCTTTTCTTGTGATCCACTTTCGGAATAAACAACAATGTAAAAACAACATGAAATTGAATATATTTGAAAGCTTATTAAGTTGGTTTTCCACATTGTATGAACCAGCTATTGCTAGAGGTGTATGCAAACTGAGCTAGCTCGGTTTGCTCGCTCGACTCGACTCGAAAAAGCTCGATTCGACTCAGTTCGAAGCTGAGTTCAAGCCGAGTCGAGCTGATTTTTTTAGCTCGAAAATAAGTTCGAGCCGAGTTTGAGCTGGCCCTAGCTCGACTCAACTCGGATTGAACCCAGCTCGAATCGAACTCGAATCGAACCTGTTTGGTGACTCAGTTATTTTGATATTGATGTTGTTCACCAAGTATTTGATGAAATGACCCAACGAAGTATGGCCGGTGGCAAGGAAGGTATGTATATGAAACCAATACCCTTTTTTTCTTGATTTTTATGTTGCTTAGGTGTTTGATAAAATACCTGTAAAACCATTGCTGTTGTCCTAAATACAGTGAAATTTTGAAGGTGCAGTCTAGGTGTTTGTAAAAATGCTGCACAGGTGAACTCGGCTCAATCTTGGCTCGAACTGGCCCAAGCTGCTGACCGAACCGAGCCGAGCCGAGCCAAGTTCAAGCTGAGGTCAGCTAGTGGCAGAGCCAAGTCGAGCTAGTACACCCCTACCTATTGCTCACTTTTCGATGATGTGTAAATTTGTAATAAAAATGACATTTTTTTTTTTGTCATTTTCAATATTTTGTTGAAATATACAAGTGCAATGAAGATACTAAAGTGATTAGGATAGGGTTTAATAGTTTATGTAGCATTTAAACTTTGGTTATTAATAAAAAGCACCCATAACTGAGAAATTGATAGTAGAAATTGCCGTATGCATGTGTGCTTGGGAGATTGAAATTCTCAATGAGTTGCTGACTGAAGTAAAATATCTAGGCTTTTGGCTTCCTGTTGCTGATTCGCAATGTGCTGAAATCTAGCCCGACCAGCATGATTCGTTGCCAAATCATGACATCGGTTTATCCGTCAACAGCTTCCATTGCCAATGAACACAAGTGACAGACGCTCGTCATTAAATGTACCTTTGTCCCCACTCTCACTTTCGGTTGATTGGTACCGTTGTGCAGCGATCTCCAACCAATTCAGTTCTTCCGTGTTGACCATGGTAATCTCCAACGAGTTCAGTTCATCCACATTGACCATATACTGTAGAAGCTTCCAAATGAGTGATTTATGCCATCACATGGTAGGGTAAATGGGAGAGCAGATTGGGCACATCTCAGGCAGAAATATGTGAAACACCAAGTTATGTACTGTTTTGTGGGCCATGGTAGGACCAACTAGGAACGTCCCATCAACTGGATTTCACTCTAGATGAATGGTAATCCCTGGCATTATATCTTCAAGCCCCAAACACAGCAAACATATGCATTGTGCATGATCTGAAACATTCATATTGTGGTACCCCTAGTAAATGTTCCTTGGGCTGAAAATAAGGCCTACCCATCTACATGGGTGCGGCTACAAAAAACAATCCGTGGGGATATCTTCGTGACAGGATTTTTGTAGGGATAAGCACCAGTGCACTTTCAATGCCCAAAAGCACTGTTAACACGAAGTATTTTGTTTAGATGTTTTAATGCAGCGTGCTGGTAAAACAAAATACAATGCAATGGCAGCTTCCCTCCACACAAAAAAATGAGAACGGGAATTATAAACCAGGCCTTAGGCCCCACATCATTCGGATCGTCTTAATTGGAACCCTGTCATTTTGAAGATGCAGGGTCTGGGGATGTAGTTTCAAAGAAAAAAAAAAACAAACAAAAGAGAGATGGAATGGAAAGAACTTGACTATCAAGATCATATTCAATGTGCCTTTCTAAATGCATGAATTGAAACATCGACTAGAATGGAGTTGAGAAAATCTAGAAACATTCAGCCCTTCACTGAAAACAGAAAGGCAATGGCTTACCAGCTTTCTGGTATAGGATGGAAACCTAAACAGGAAGGAGCGACTGCAATTTCTCACTCTTCCTTCATCTGGCTTCATATTTTTCTCAGATTGGAGGGGTTCCCTTCTGTTCTGGCTTTACAAGGGAAGACGCCCTGAAATGCTCAGATACTCTCATTCCATTTTCATATTTAAAAATGCACCCTCACCAATCTAAAATAACAGATGAATAACTGAGTCTTGGAGCTGACCTCAACTGAGATTTAACTGCAACCAAGATGTCTGAATCTACTTTTCTGATGTTGGATTTAAGCTCTGTTGGTGTAAGTTGGATTCCAATCCTCTATTTCCATTAATGGCCAGAAGATCAGCAAAGTTCAAGTCAAACAAACCACATGATCACAAAAAAGCATTCACGCCATTGCAACTCTGAATAGATTACACTGCTATTGAAATGTACCAACAGTGGCAAAAAACCACCATAACACTATGAGAAAGTCGGAAAGAAATGGTGTACTCTATCCTACCAAAACACCCAACCTGGGCACCCACCACCCTCTGCCAATCACACCTTACCTCTTCAAGCTTGTGTAGTATACAGGAGCCACCATGTCACAGTTTGCCCATCGCACACGGTTGGGCTCTATGCTGCAAAAACTAGTTCTGGTTAGATCTTGATGAGCCGATTTAGATCAATCGGGAGCTGCATTCGCATGCCAAAACATCAATGTTCTCCACTGCAAATCCATCCATTAGTTATGGAAGTGCCAAAGGGCCACCTCTCGGAAGACATGAGGAATCTCTCAACGCCACGCCATTTCTACAAGCCCCACAAAGTATGCAGCCATCTGCTACTGTACATTGCATTGCTTGAAATCAATCTGACACATCTCATGGATCATTCAGCTCTCAAATTCAAAATCTCTTTCACCGTTCTCTTCCTGAAATAGGGCATGTCTTCCTAGAAAGAGAAGATACAGATCCAGCTCAATCCAGAATTCCGATTGTACAGTTTATGTTACTATAAGAAGTTGTTTGGCTCATGGGAATCCAGCCACTGGGGAAACAGATTCCATTAGCGAGGGGCCGAATTTGTGTTTGGGTCCGGGAAAAGGGCAGGAAATGAATTCTCATAGGAATCCAATTCCCAAAAATTTGCCCCCTTTTATGATTCCCATCTTTAAGATTGGGTTTGAAAATGGATTCTCATCCAACAATCATATTTTTTGAAAATGATAAAAAGGCCTTTCCTCTCCATCACTTTTCTTCAAACACAAACTGGATTCCTGAGAATAGCTTTCCCAGTACCCAAACACTACAGACAGAATCTTTTTATTGGGAATTTGTTTCCTGAAAGCAGATTCATGATTCCATATGGAATGATTCTGTGCACATCACAAATACCGAATAATCCATCTACATCCTCATAACCAGGCTGACCCAACAGTGGCACCAAACGGCTAGGGAACTACCTACTAGAAAATTTTGGGTCATACCATCTCAAGAAACTGGTGGTGCCAAACATAACCATTGTTCAACCATGATCAGACTGGTGATGAGTGTTTGCATGAATTGTTTGGTGTATAATGTTATATTTTGGATCATTTTCCTATTCTGGAAAGTGGCAATGGTTAAGAAAGTACCCCAGCCAACAATTAGTTGAGTTCCCATTAGCGACAAGGAAAATACTTGGGATTTTGTCCAGTGTAGTTTACCGGAACTAAATGATTAGAATGTAAAAAATTTAATTTTAAAAAAAAAATTAATTAAAAAAAAAAAAAAAAAAAAACCTTACCTGGGAGAAACAAAGTTCTAAACCTCTGCTGTAGAAGTCTGCATACTTAATCATGAACATGCCACAGTCCCACCTATTAAGATTGGAGAAAAATCTTTTCAGGGCCATCTGACAGGAAATTGCAAACCAATGCTACAGGGTAGCCCTGACAGGCACCTTTCACGTGTGCCCACCACTGCAATACTATAAAAAAAGGACATGGAGAAACTCCCAAATTTTAGTTTTACGTTCTTTTTATTTTTCTCAAACGCTTCAATGCATAGCTTTGACTTCTAAAAGACTAACCCCCCACGAGAGAGAGAGAGAGAGAGAGAGAGAGAGAGAGAGAGAGAGAAGAAGAAGAAGAAGAAGAAGAAGAAGAAACCTTATCCTTCTAATTTTGAATAAATAAGTATTTATTCTGCCTGATGTAGAATGAATTGGGGTAAAATAGAGAAACTCTGCCTGGTAGCAACCAGTCACCAGCCCAAGTAAAGGAGTGTTGATGTCAGTTGGACAGCTAGTTATCGAAGTTTTTCCAACTAACATGAGAACAGATGCCCCGAATCGTTGGGATAAGGCTATGATGATGGTGAGGATGACGATCATGGGTGACATAAATTGAGCATCAATCAAGTTATACCTAAATAAGGATAAATGTCACTGATCTGCTGAAAAGAGGCAAACCAGCTACAAGTAGCTCTGAACTCCCGCCTGCATTTTCTGAATTAATTTAAGCAAGCATGACATCCAGACTTGTTCACAAATGCATGCACGGTGTTTTGGATGTGCATCCCAGCAGAAGGGATATAAGTACCACCACGTTATGGTCATGGGTAATTCCAGCTATCACAAGAAGATATAAGGAAAAAGGAGAAATGACCACCTACAATGCTTTTTTACAAGCATTTTCAGAAACATAAATTTATGAAGAAAGAAAAGATGAGTTGCCGCATACAACCAGTAGTAGGTGATCAGTCCTCAGAGAATACTGGTGCCCATGAGCAGGAACGAGTATGGAAAAAAGGAGAAATGACCACCTACAACGCTTTTTTACAGGCATTTTGCCTTAAAAGGCAAAATCAGAAACATAAATTTATGAAGATAGAAAAGATGAGTTGCGGCATACAACCAGTAGTAGGTGATCAGCCCTCAGAGAATACTGGTGCCCAAGAATACATACCCATTCTGCTGTTCAGGAAGGTCATCGACAAATTCTTGCTTCCATGAACGTAAATCAACATCCCTATCACTCTTTTCCTTTACTTCATCCAGAAAGTATCTAGCCTGACATTATAAAATATCAGCATTGGGATTATTTCAGCATAATAAGATTATAATCTAGAACCAACATTAACTAAGATGCTTGCAGAGAGGGGGGAGAATTGGCCCGTCATGACCAGTGTTCGAAATATCAGTATCACAAGTATCACATCCTTGGGATACATATATGTATCAGTTATCGCATGGGATATATCATTTATATTGGGTAATTTATCGCAGTTTTTGGGAAACATGGGGAAACATTGGGAAATTTGTTGAATTTTTCAATGAAACTTCAGGGATTGTTAAAAAAGACCTTAATACACACTTTAATCATAAGATCTCCGAAAAGATGCACACATAATAGGTTTCCTTTGTATAGGATCTTAAGCTATGCGTTGTCTAACTGAACTAATGCAACTATATTCAAATTGAATGCATAACATTTATGTATGTGATGATCATTTCATCAAATACTCCTAAATACTTATAAATTAGTCTCAATTGACAGCTGGTAGAAGGGAAATTTCAGGAAAAAAATATTTTATTAATTTTTAATTAAAATGATTTTTATTTTCCAAAAATTGACAAGGACTTACCAAATCAATAGATCAGCCCTCATGCATGCATGATTTCATGTTTGGGGTGCAACATTGCAAGCAATTTGGGAGAAATTAGGGAAATTTTGAATTTTCCCCAATTTTCCCCAAATCGGACCACCTAAACTCAAATTTTGAAATTAGAGTGTATGTGATGATCATTTCATCAAAGACTCCTAAAATACTTCGAAATTAGTCTCAATTGACATGAAGAACCAATGGATATCGAAATCAAAGCTCCAACTCCATGATTTTCATGCAAAACATGAAGAACAAATGGATTTGTAATCATTTGACACTGATTTAACATAATTTCAACAACAGCAAAAAAAGGATTGGAAATTGAAAATGATTACCAGATCGAACATGTGGGATATGTCGGCACTACCCGTGCGTTTTGTATCGCACATGTGGGATACAAGACATATCGTAGAATATATCGGCCAATATCGGCAATATTTAAAACATTGGTCATGACTAAATTTACCAACTACAGAGGGCCTTAGCCTCTCCTAATTATAATTTAAATATTTCTTCTAGAATACAGAGCTCCAGATCATCTGGAACCACTTTGAGAAATGGCTCAAGAAGATAGCAGTTTTGCTGCCCGGCCCTTCAACACCTCAGCAAATGGCGGTGCAGTGATTGCAACAAATGAACAATCAAAGACTGGAATGCAGGCACCATGTACCGCATCATGTGTAGTTGTGTACCCAATTGTAGCCATCCATCCTGTCTACTACAGAAGGAAACCTTGTAAAATCCCAACCAGCCCCCAACAGAAATTTATGCATGAGTATACCACCATAAGAGGAGAACAGCAACAGAAAATAGCCACCAATTGGGGGAAGTCATGCAAGAAGATTGTTAGAAAGAAATCAGAATCCGCACTAAATGAAGGGAAATCAAGTTGGATAAGAAAGTTGGGAAAATCAGTTTATGGAGTATGCTTGCACATGCCTTATGTGGGGCATATGGAAATAGCATAATAGCAGAACTTTTTAAGGAAGCCAATTCATCGTGGGTTGTGGTAACAGAATGGATTAAATACCATATTATGAGCTGGGGGCCTTGGGGTCACCAAGCGAAGGAGTTTAAAGGAGTTTTATGTGGGATTTGAGCCGGAAGAGGAATCAAGCCATTTTGGATTATAGTAAGCCTGAAGAGATTATGAGGTCTGAAGACAAATTCCTCCAGGTGGATGAAGCTGAAATGAATGGAAGGCTGTTGAATGGGCAATCTGGGTGATAGCAGCATAGGCATGGTAGTTAGGGATGAGAGAGGATCTATGCATTTAATCCTTTTGAGAGAGCCATAAGAAGAGCTGAATCTGTTTTTCAACTCTTTTGGTGGTCCTCTTTTGGCTGAAGGCAAGTCCAAGAGAGCCCTTTCTGGGATGAGCAGCAACTGCCAGTACAGTGGAAGCATCGTCCAATCATATCTGAAATTAAAGGTACTTGTAACTGGATCTCTTTTAGTCATGTGCCCAGCAAGGCAATTCCATAGTTGATTCATTAACAAAGGGGCCTCCAGATCAGTCCTGTATTATATCAGAACCTCCTATCTATTACCTCAATGGATAAGAATTCCCTTTTCTCTTTGGAATTAAGTTTTCATTATATCTTTCCAGAAAAAATAAATAAATAAATAAATAAATCCACCGTCATTTTTTTAAAACAAAAAAAGGAAGAAGAAGAATCTCAACCTGAAACCTTTCTAAAGAGTTTAGACCACCGAAATTTCTGTAGCTTCCATTCTTTGACAATCAGCAATAACAAAAAAAAAGTATCAAGTTCAAATAACAGTGTTCGATAATACACATGCATGGGCCTTTCAAAAAAATAGTACACGTGCATAGACACACATCCATGTGTGTCTGTATATGTAAACAATGTGAATTTCAATGTTATATCTTGTCAAACACGAATCAACAAAATAATGAAGCAATAAGGAGGTTCAAGATCAACACAACCATAACTTTTCAATTCATGTATGCATCTCAAACAGCAATTTTAACCTAAAATCCCAGCGGAGTAATTCCTTAAATGAAATGTATATTTCCTACAAGCCGAACCCAATTAATTGGGATAATGCTTAGATGATGATGAAGATGATGCTGATGACATATATATTTACTAAACATACCAGTACTTTAAGCACTTGGGCATCTTTGCCTCCAAGCGAATCAAGGTATTGGAATTTTTTGTCCTTTACATTAATAACTGCCAAGCACCAGTGCACCTCTCTGTGTATCGGGACAAATATCTGCACATAATCGGTGAGCATAAGTTAGAGATGAAATGGAGAATACAAGTCCAAAGAACAAGTGAGAAAAATAGTAGGGGCATAACAACTTTACTTTGTCACATTCAATAAGGCCGTACCCTATCTTCCTTGGGGTAGTCCATCGTCTGACAGATTTGAAGTCATAACCATTCTTCCCACTAACAAGCTACATTGCAAAATCAGGGGGGGAAATGACGTCATAAACATCAACTGACAATTATTAACTGCAATCAAGAATAAATTAACTCAAAGAAAGAACAAGGCGATCATAAAAGAAAATAACAAGACAACCGACATGGATAAAGGGAAGCAACAGAGCAAAGTTATTCGAAATCTGCGAGTCTATAATGTAAAAAAGGAAAAAAGGTAAGGTCTAGGGTGCATAGATCATGAAACTAACAGTCCAATGTATGGGGATGCAGGTGATAGAAGTAGACAACCTTTTTAAAGAAGAAAGTGTTGAAGAAATGGCACTTCAAAAACTTCTTCGGTACCCTTTTTTCCCTCTCCTTCAATAATTCAAGATACACATTTATGACCTGCATAAGAAGAAAATGAATGCACATAAGAAAAGCATTTAATATGTACAGAGTTTTGCTAATTGCAAATGCGTGCTGGAGCCCACCCCATCCACAGGTATGCACACATGCCAACAAGGAACACATGCTAGATCTGAGCTTTCCATCAGGTGGGCTACACTATTTAGATCTGAGTGAAACAGAGATTTCTTAGGCAGAGGATAAAAGCATTGTTCCCAAGCAGATAGAAAGTTCTGATCTCGCACGTGGATATTGGCTCGTGTACCTGCATGGATGGGCAGGGCTCCACAGGCGTAGTATGGGATTAGCATACCTCTGCAAATTTGTGCACACACACATTATTGAGTAAGCTTTTACCAAACATTAAAATGTTTTGTAACGTAGGTTAAGCAAAGAAAATAAAGAAAATCACCTCATCATTCAACCATTCACCAGGTCTCAAGCACATCAACTTCTCTTTGGTTATCACAATATTAGAATTCTCATGTGTAACTAAGACTCCTCGCCTGCACTATAAGAGACTCAGTCAAACATCACTACCAAAAGCTATTGACACCTATGAGCTAGAGCTCAAACGGAAGACCTAAAAAAACAAGAAGTCTGATGCAATCAATCTAGGGATTAACATTCACAATTGATTACAATCTTCAAACATGTTGGTGTAGGATAGGCTCACAATAATTCCCACTACAAACCCTAGGTATTTACAGGACTTTAAACACAAATCCACCATAGAACTTCTAACTCCAGCACAAATAAACAGACCGTCTACAGGAAATAATCAGTGAAGTCAGCACTTGAAATAATTCCAGAGACTGAAACTGAGTTTCAGCTAATACAGAACTTCAGCAATCAAAATGACTATAATCATACCAGATTAGACAAGAAGCAATGATATGAAAGAGTCTACCTTGAATAAAGGGGTTTAAAAAGAAGGCCCCAAATACCAAATAAAGGTCTCCACATTCCCTCTAGGAAAAGAAAATACAGCAACCATTCTTAAATAAATAAATATATAAAAGCTATCACAAGGCTAAATGAACCCTAAAGCTATTTATTGATCTCAGTCATAGGCTGATCAAGTCTCAGCCATTACAACAAAAACAGAGTTCCTTACTGCTGCAATTAAAAATATTATGCAAACTGGACTTGTCCTATATTTTACTAAAACCAGGTGCACTCAAACCCATATTCAAATAAAAGCCCCTTCATGATAGGAGGCACTGAGATCATCAGTTGATTATGCGAACAAGTGTCACAAACAAGCCCTGACAATAAAGGTGTAAGTGGACCCAATGCAGTACAGGTGGGGCCCAGCTGTCAGCCATTCAGTTGCATAAGTGAATAAGTCCAAATAAGCAGCAAAAATTGGGCCTGGAGCAGTGCTTGGAGAGCAAAAGCTGAAGGTTGATGTTATCCAGAAGTCACCCACAACAATGCCTCCCATCGTACCAGGTGGGCTTTCACATGAATATGGGTCTACATGCAGGTGCCAGGTGGTTTGAGTAGAATATAAGTCTAGCTTGTCAAAAATATAATGGCCAATATTTAATCAGCCTATGGCTGAGATTATGTAACGCCCTGAAAATCGGGGGTCGAGCAAAGCTCAGCTCCCAAGTTCCAACGCATCACTTATGCAACATAGATAATGCTAATTATGATGAGTGCATTGAAACATGAATGAGATTATACCAAAATATCATATCATACTCCAGAGACAGTTAAATTACGCAAATGGAAGACTGTGATAGATATATAAAATATATAAACTGTTGTAAGTCTCCAGAGTATGAACATGTTACCAGGTTAAATATAGAAATGTATACACCCAAAATGAACAGAAGGAATATACATGGGTGTTCCAAAAGTGCAAACTAAAGTAATCCCTGTAATCCCGTCGATCCGAAGATGGTCTACATAGACCCGTCTGATAGATATATAAAGGAGAAACCCTCCTCATCATCATAAAAGTCCGGCTCCGCTTCACAAGCATCGCCATCATCTGAAACTCAAACAGAGTCTGGTTGGTGTGTACAACACCGTCCCGTAACGTGGGAGTGAGTGATCAACTCAGTGGAACAATAAAGCAAAGGTTAATATGTTATCAATTCAGTCAAGCAGTAATGATAAAGCAGTAAATCACACAGCCCTAAGTGCTCTTGTTAATGCAAGAATGGAATGAATGTATGATACATGCCCTCGCCTACGCTCCCTCAGCAACTCCTTATGATAGCGGCATGCCACACTCCCTTAGTGTTTGACCATCAACGTCAAACGCACACGTAATGCGGTGCATGAACGTGATTACCAAGTCCCTTATTAGTTATTTTCATACAGCAGGATTGGGAAACTAAGGTACCTCCCTTATATCACTTCCCAAACAAAGATCCATTCTAGGGTCGTCAGTCCTAGTAAACTCATACGATGATACGGTTCTAGGTCACTGCAAAAGGGCTTGTCGCTTTATCAATGCAGGCCTAGTTATACTCTAGTTGCTACGGAAAGGCTCGTTGCCTCGCCACAGACTCAGAGTATGCTCGAGGTCACTACAAAGGGCTCGTCACCTTATTAGTGTAAGCCGACAGCTCGAATACAGTGTCTCATACCACCGTACTCGGCTCACAAGTTTGGGTTGCTCACTGGTCACTACGGGGAGGCTCGTCGCCCCAGCGTAGGCCAACAGCTCGACCACGGTGTCCCATACCACCATGTCCGGCTCATGAGTCTTAGCGGATCGAGGTACCAAGGTTAACAGGGATTTCACTGGTGAGTTTGGTACCCTAGGTTCAAGCAGTGACATCCAAACATGGTGAACACACAATAGGTCAATCGGGTTACTTGACAAGCTCGACTGGTACGAGCGTACGGTGAAGTAGCCAACAAGGTACCACTGTCGACAACCCTCGTACGACTCAGATTTATCGAACATGTCTTATGTGGCGAAATGACCTCAGCCACAAAATCAAGGCCTGTTATCGATTGCCTAGACTATACAATAGCCCCAATCACATTCAATTACAGCAAAATGTCCTAGAAGATAGTTAAAGCAGTTATAAATCAAGATTTCAAATCAGATAATCAAAGATCCGATTATATCCGCCTTAGGGCTGCCAGGGCTGTTGCACGGAATTGTTACACCACTCCCACATCACCCATCACGGATTTGTTTTTGCATTTTATGGACTACAACTTAAACATAAATCCACACATGCATTCCATAGATAAAACAAACGCTATAATATACGGTACATGGAGGAAATCATACACATAGTTAAGGGAGTTGGGAATCATAGTTCAACACCCATATAAATTATAATTTACTAACCACTTACTCATTCAATCATTTTAACAAACACTTAGACTAAACGTACATCAACATACATGACGTATGTTGATCACACAGGTAGTAGGCCAAATCCTTTCACTAGGGAGTTGTCCCGTATACCACACGCATATACCCACAACGGATAATCATGGCATGCATGAATCCGGGTTCCATACTCATTCAATCATTTCCACAAACACGTGGGCTACACACTTAGACAAATCCTTTCGCTAAGGGATACAACCATCATATATCCATGACCGTTGGTCATGACGAGCACGAATGCGAATTCTATACTCATTCAGCCATTTTCACAAACACATAGGCTACACAATATAACATACACAACGTATGTTGATATAACATGCCTTAGGGCAAATCCGTTCACCCAGAAGTTAATACTAGTAAGACTAGCATACATATACAGCAGTTAATCATGGCCAACACAATTTCAAATTTTATACGTATACGGTATTTTCTATAAATACATGGAATACAGTATATTCAACATAGTTAACGAATAACTGAAAAACGAAACGGACAGCACTTTGTACATGTGCAATAGCATCCAGATCATGAATCTATCATTATCTAACATTGAAAGCATTGAAAACCATAACCTAAGTGTCTATAGTCCGCACCTTATGCCGTAGAAGCATAACGAAATCAGTTTAAACACTGAGCCTTTGTCTACGGCACCAGAACAACCTATAACAGGGAATAGGTGAGCTATGCTATCAACTGTTCTATTTGAATTTCTAAAACAGGTTAGGGTTAGGATTTCTTACCCAAATACGGCGTTGGAAACATCGGAAGAACTACACGGGAGTGGTGTTTCAGCAGATGGATTAGCAGGGAAGAATCTCCACTTCTCTTTGTCTTTCTCTCTCTTTTCTTTCTTCTCTCTCCTAGGGTTTCCCAAATTCGTATGGGATGAGGGAGTGAGGGCTAAAGGTCCTTATATAGGCCTAAAATTGATGGAAATGGCCCAAGGGCCAAGGTATACTTAGGTTATGTCCAAAGAGAGGCTGTTCCGTCTCAACGGAGCACTTCTGGGGCCCCCCTTTGAACCAAAGGTCGGACTTAAGCTTACTGACCTTGGATCTAGGTCAAGTTAAGTTTTCGTTCCAATCGGGTTCCCGGATCACACGTGGCGGACTAGTTTCAATTCAACGGTCACCGAAACTCGATCAGGGTTACAAGTACACTGCCATGTATGAGAAATTTCTCCTGATCCGAGGGTGTATTTGGGTCAGATTCTGACGGTCTGATTGCTTATATTCGGCCCGCAAGTGACGAGTCTCAGATTACTTAAATTTAGATTCATTTCTAAAGAAAACCACGTTTTCTCACACTCTTCGCTCCGGGTTCAAGCGAATAGCCTCGGGACACTATCTGGAGTTGATTTCCGAGATGGTTGTCAAGCCCATCAAGGCGATCCTAATTATATAATTTTGTAGTAATCGGACTTCCGACGTGCGGTCCAGATCCGACACGGAGTTTCAATGTGCTCCCGAGAGCAACTAGGTAATGAGATTGATCCTAAATTTTAGGGTAACTTAGCGTCAATGATTCTACAAGTTTTGGATCTTGCAGATCGTATTTAAAGTAGATCAATCGGATTTCGTAGCTAATCTAGGTTAGCACTTAGTTAATTTTGTCAAATTTCTAAAGGATTTGATCCTGAGTGGTTTCTGCCTGAGGTGATACTCGGGTTTTGTACGGATTTCTAAAGTATTGTCCTTCATCACCTAAACTTTAGGATTCGTGCCTACCATGAAAATACTTAAAAACATTTAACGAACAAGGTGGTTAAAAGTGAAATGGGAGATTTGAAAGGAAATGGGTTAAAAAGGGATTTTGGCCTTTGGGATTGAGTTTTGAGAAATTAATACGGTGTTAGGATCAGACCCATTGCCTAAGGACGTCTAATTCCAAGTGGCAAAAATCCGGGGTGTTACAGATTAAGAGTATGACAGCTTTATTGACAAATGATTGTAGTACCGTTTTTTTTCCTGGAGGAAACTTGGAAACCTTTTTTGGTGTTTAAGGTTATTTTTTAATACTTCATTCAAGGTAGGACTTCAATTCTTTGTATCATTGAATGTGCGCAAGATCCAGCATGATATATGGTTAATTTGATTGCTCAAGGTCTTTATTGGCTGCTGGAAATCAGTCTGGACTGCTGGGACTAAGTATAAGTGCTGATTTTGCTGATTTTTGGTAGTTTGTTTATATTGCAGGAATTGAAGTTATTTGCTGTATCTGTGTTTAAATTCCTGCAATATGCAAACATTATGGGAATTGTTGTGGGCATGATCTATACCAAGCATTCAAAGACTGTGATTGATTGGAAAAGTTAATCCCTAGAACAGTATATCAAAATATCACCATACCTATTGGGACCAAACAAAGCATCACGAACAGCAACCTCTTCCTCATCTGTAAGAGCAACAAAAGCATCGCGACCTACAACCTGAAAATATTAAGTAAATTGTTAAAGCACAGTACATGAAACCCAAAAAGAAGAGGAACTATATTATCGTGTATAGATAATAATTCATGAATGCATTTCTTTCTCCTCTTTTCTTTCTTTCTTGATGAATGGTTAGAATAGTACAATAGAGAAAATTGTCATGATTTTTTTTTTTTTTTTGAAAAGATGACGAAATTATGATAAGAAAAGAAAAAGATACAGCGAGAAGAGGAGCGAGTCCGCTGAGAAAGCAGACGCAACTAGACTCCTAAAAAAAGAAAATCGCAGTCCTTAAAGGATTCATCATTACAAGCCCATTCAATCAATAATCTCTTAGCCTTAGACGAAACAGCCTCTGGGGAATTGGAAGAATCCCTTAAACATCTTCCATTTCTCTCTTCCCAAAATTGTCATGATTACTAACTGATCAAAATGATATTGGAAAAAATAACCCTTTTGGTGTCATCCTTTTAATTTTGGAAAGCATGACAAGTAATTATTTCATGGTGTCACCAAATAAAGCTAACGCAGACGCTCAAAGACACGCGATTCCAATATATATGTTCGTAGGTATATATATTATCAACAATAACAATCCTTCAACAATTTTTATATGTAAAGGATTCTGCCATTTGTTTCCTTTCATTGTTTTGATTGATTCTGCCATTTGTGATTACAAAGGAAAGGCCATCTTAACTCGTGTTTGTAATCAATAGCCAATTTAAATCTTTATTGTTTTGGGAAGAATTTTATTCACCAACTAAAGCAGCAAACTGGAGAGCAATACAATGATCATTGTTCCTCAAACCAGCAATATTAGAAGAAAATGAGGAGCAGAGAGTAGTGAATATCAGGTGGTAAAGCAAGTGTGGCAGTGGTTAGCACCCCTTGATCGTGATCCTTGTACTTGCAAACAAAAAGCAAGTTGGGTCCAGAAGGAAATCCTACTTCAATTTAGAATTTGCAAGCAAGTAGCTGAAAGGATTTTAAATAAGGACAATCACAGCAGAACTCCTCATTAAGGGCCTGTTTGTTTTCTTATTTACACTGCAAAAACCATGTCAATGAGCACTCATTATTTATTTTTGTAATTCACCTGACCTCATTTCACTTGGCATCGACAGCTGCTTCTGTTTGGAAATCTGGGATGTTAAAACTGAGGAAATGACAGGAACAATCCACTAAAATCTGTGGGGCCCAGCGTTATGTATGTCTCTGATCCATGCCATTCATCCATTTTACCTGCTTATTTTAGGGCATGAGCCAAAAAATGAGGCAGATCTGAAGCTCAAGTGGACCACACCAGAGGAAACAGGGGGAATTGAACGTCTACCATTGAAAACATCTTGGGGGCCACAGAAGTTTTGGATCAAGCTGATATTTTTGTTTACCTTTCATCCATGTCTGTGTAACCTTATGAACAGTTGGATGCAATTCCCATGGTATTTAATGCATGCAGACTACGTGTTTGAGGTGTAATTAAGAGGAGTATTTCCCTCTCTTCCAAATACCATTTTAAAATAATGATTACTTATTTACACTCAATTACAGTGTAATTCTCAAAAACAAACAGACCCTAAATAGAAAAAGCTAAAAGGATCTTAAATAAGTACAATAGCAGCAAAACTGGGAAGAATTGTGATATTCTTCTGTGCAGGGTTGGATGATGTTTATTTCCTCCTCTATGAAAAGAGCCAGGCTAATGCAAGAAACCTACAACCAAGCAATTGCGAAGAGCTTGACCAAAGACAGACGAACAACACAACAGAACAATTTACAAACAGTTTGTGAACTGAAGCCCAGGACACCCCATCAACTTTCACCCTTTTGAATACTTCATCAGGGCAAGAGAGTGGATTGCAAAAGCGTCGACAACTGCACTCTACCCATATTGACCTAAGGTCCACGAGAAGAGAGAACCTCCCCAAAATTGTCCTCTTCTGGCTGAAGCCACTAAAAAATGAGTCAATCATAGCCGGCATTAACCAACGGCATCGATGAATATCAAAAGAATCTTTCACACACTGCTCTTGTGAAAATACCATTGCATCAATAAATGATCAACTGACTCAGCATCGTACAGGCACATTATGCACACATTAGGAAAAATCATGTGCCTCTTCTAGAGATCATCAATTGTTAGCGCTCTGTTTTTCCTGCTATCCAAGCAAAGGCAATGGCAGTTGGATCCTTATGCAAACAGATATGCTCCGTAGAATCACAAGATATCTGAGGGAAAGGAAACACAATGCTGGATAGAAGGATCTTATAGAGAAGCTACTCAACCTCTCCATGCCAAACCAAGCCATCACAAACAGATACAAATTGTGTGCTGCTCTGCAAAAGAGCCAGAAGTCTCACCATATCCAATCCTTCATTAAATTCCAATGGCAAGGTGGCACCCATACCCATGTCCACCGATATCCTGGGTATCCCTCTCTTGCTTCAACAAAAATTCTCCCATAAACGAATTCTAAAGCCGATGCTAACGAAGCAGCACTAATTTAAAGATAGCCTTCCACGACCCCAAGCCTCATATATAGGAGAGGTCTTAATGAACCATCCCCTATCTTCCACCCAATATTTGCTACAAGAACCTGTTTTCGCAAACCCTCAGCCACCCAAACCTCCACAACCATTCTCCCAATAAAGCGATATCCATAGTTTTTAGATCTATGATGCCGGCTCCACTTTCACTAACGGGTTGCACACTCGCCTCATTGCATAACATGAAAATGATGCGTAACTTCTGATTCCCTCCATAGAAAATCCCACCAGATCTTTTCCAATCTATTGAGCACACTAGCACGACATTGAAAGAGGGACAAAATATGAGAGCATATTGGACATGGCTGCTTTAATAAAGGTGATTCTGCCTCAAGGAGACAAATATATACCCTTAGAACTAGGGAGCTTCAACCCTATTCACTCTACCTTATTCCATAGATACTAGCAGGCTTCCTAATATACACTGTGAGGCCCACTGCCCATGTAAGTAGGGAGGCTACTAGCCGACCTCGGCTAGCCTCTCAAATTCCTCAAAAGCCATCCTGATGCCCAACATCTCACTCTTGTAGATGTTAATTTTTAGCCCTAGCATGACTTCAAAACATTTGATAAAACTTTCCCCCGTTTTAACATTTGATAACTTTCCCAAGTTGTCTACCTGCACTTCCTCTATGTTGCAGAAAAGACTGGTACAATTTGCAAACTGAAAATGAGAAATCTAAAAACTATGCATTTTCACTTAAACTTGTTAATCAGATCCACAAAGCCCAATTTCTCAAACATTTTGTTAAGAGCCTCAACCACCACTACGAACAAAATTGGAGATACAGGGTTAACCTAGGGATGATCTATCAATCCACTAAAGAAACCTTGTGGCAAACCACTATCCAAAATAGAACAACAGGCCAAAGATACATTTTTTTTATCCACTTACTCTGCGTCATGCCACATCCCAAGTGAAGAAGCACATAATAAAGGAACTTCCAATTGACATGATCACAAGTGATGCGGACACCAGGCCATTCAAAGTATATCAACGCAGGAGGCATGTGTTACCCATGTCAATGTGGTTAGATGACGGGTACGGGCTGGGTCTCTAGAGGTTGAAGACCTTACACATGTGTTCGTGACATGTGTAAGTTGCTTGAAGGAGACATTTAGATTGTTGGATCGCAAGGACGGTGTGATCAGACCATTGGATCATCACGGCCCACCTTCATTGCGCCACCTTCATGGCGCTATTATTGAGGCACATCGGACATCTTAAATTTGAATTTAGTTTATGAACAGTGTTGTAATGTGCATTCACATCTGTGATCGCATATGCGCATATTTTTGGGGAGATCGCATATGCAGCATTGGCATATGCGATCCCTGCACATGCGATCGCATATGCCACATGTGCTAGCAAATGCGATCGCATACTGCATATGCGATCACATAATGGCCAACGGTCAGATTTCTGACCTTTTTTTTTAATCCGGATTTTTTTTCTCTATAAATATGTATTCTAAGCATTCCTACATGCAAAAAAAGCTCAAACTCTCTCTATTCTCTATTTCTCTTACTACATCCTCTCTTACATATTTCTAATTCTACTTCTAAGCACTCTACAATCTACACATCCACTCCTCTCCATCCATATTTCTTTTCTTTTCTTTCAACTTTCAAGAATCAAGGAAGGGTACAAGAATCAAGAATCAAGAATCCAAGATACATGATACATCCATATTCAAGAATCAAGATTCAAGAGTCAAGACTCCTCTCCAATCTCCATCCACTGAATTGATTGAACTCTCTTTCTAGTTTCTACTTTCTAGTTCAATTAAGGGAACATACATAACATCACTCTCTCTTTCTATCTCATTTTCATTTAGAGTTTCATATTTCATAATATCCAAGTTCTAACTTCTAAGTTTCTAATTCTAACAACTTCTATCATTTTTTTTTTGGTTTGTTTGTTAATTGATTTGTTACTTCGTTAGTTGTTACAACTTACAACTTACAACTTACAAGTTTGAAGTTACATCTTACAACTTACAAGTTACAAGTACAAGTTACAAACTTACAACAAGAATTCAAGATCAATACTCAAGTCAAGAGGCAAAGGTGATGAGATCACGAGAAGACAACTTAGACAAGAATTTGGAAGTTGAAAGTTGGAAGTTGGAACCTCTTTTAGATTTGTAATTTTAATTTTGTTTGTGTAAATCTCTCTCTCTCTCTCTCTCTCTCTCTCTCTCTCTCTCTCTCTCTACAAGTGTAACTCAACTCTCTTTTTCTCATTTTCTTTTCCCTCTTCTTCTCCCTTTCTACAAGTGTAAGTGTGTAACTCAACTCTCTCTCTCCCTCTTCTTCTCCCTTTCTACAAGTGTGTGTGTGTGAGTGTAACGTGTAAGTGTGTGTGAGTGTAACTCTCTCTCTCTCTCTCTCTCTCTCTCTCTCTCTCTCTCTCTCTCTCCCAAGTCCCATCTCTTTAGGCTCTTTACTCTTACTCTCTTAGATCTTACTTCTTAGTTCTTAGTCTCTTACTTTACTTTAGTTTTCTTTTTATTTGTAATTTACTTTCTAGCTTCTAGTTAGTAGCTAGCTAGTTACCTTTTAGTACTAGGATACTAGCAAGTGGCAATCAATAATACACACACCACCATCCACCATCATAATGTCTTCTTCCCAATCTTCCTCTTTGAAGCACAAGTCGAATGACCCCGATTGGAAGTATGGGCACTACCGTAGTGCTACCGAAAAGACTCACATAGTATGTGAGTTATGTGGGTATGTGAGTTCCGGTGGCATTGCAAGGCACAAGTAACACCTTGCACATTTACCGAGGTCAAATGCAAAAGCATGCAACAAAATTACTCCAGAAATCCGAAGGGAGATCTTGGAGTATATGGAAAAATAATCAAGAAAGAAATGTGATAGTACCCTACGTCAGGAGGAATATCTGGAACAAGATGTATATAAAGATATAAATGTAGTTAATGTAGATGAAGCTAGTCCTAGTCCCACTCCCCCTACTTCGACAGGCCGGTTTAGACCACAAGTACAACCATCGAAAAGAGCCCGAGGGCATGGGCCCATGGATAGATGGTGTAGACCACACCCCGAGGATGTAATCGACCAAAGGGGTAGAGGAAAAGGGCCGGCTCAAATAACTTTAGAGAACCAGTATAAACAAAAAGATAGGAAAACCACAATTCAATATATTGCTAAGTGGTTTTACCAAACCGGCGTTGCTTTCAACGCCGTTAAATCGAAAAGCTTCAAAGTAATGGTTGAGGCTATAGGTCAATTTGGACCTGGGCTTAAACCTCCTTCATATCATGAAATGAAGGAGACATGCCAAAAATTGAACTTGAATATACACAATCCTTCATAGCTGAATATAAGGAATCATGGAAAATATATGGTTGTTCACTAATGGCCGATAGATGGACCGATAGATCCGGTCAGTCTCTCATTAACTTTTTGGTAAATTGTCCAGCTGGGACAATGTTCTTGAAGTCAGTGGATGCGTCGGGCCATTCACACACAGGAGAATATTTGTTTAACTTACTAGATGGTGTAGTTGAAGAAATAGGTGAGCACTACGATTTACAAGTAATTACAAATAACGCAGCCTCGTATGTAATGGCCGACTGTCTTCTTATGGAAAAGAGGCGACGTTTATTTTGGACCCCCTATGCGACCCATTGTATTGATCTTATGTTAAAAGATATACATGGATTATTTATAAATGTTATTGCAAGGGCTAGAAGAATCACGGTCTTTATGTACAAACACGCCCTTCTTCTCAGTCGAATGAGAAAACACATTAGGGGTAACTTGCTACGTCCAGCAGCCACCCGTTTCACTACAGCCTTTTTAACACTACAAAAGCTACATGCAAAGAAATCAGAACTTAGAAGTTTTGTAGTGTCGGCCGATTTTACAAGTGGGCCTTGGTCAAAGAAAGCTGAAGGGAAACGAGTTCAACAAACAATTCTTTCTCAAAGTTTTTGGACTCAAATGGTAAAGGAGCTAAAATCATCCGAGCACTTAGTCACTGTGTTGCGAATGATGGACAGGGATGAGAAGCCCGCAACGGGCTATATATATGATGCGATGGAGAGGGCGAAAAATAAGATCACGGACCATTTTAACTATAGAGACCGTGATTACAAGCCAATTTTAGATATTATAGATAGAAGATGGGGCAGCCAAATGTCATCCCCATTGTATTCAGCTACTTACATCCTTAAACCCAGCCTGTTTATTCGCTTCTGCTGATCCAGCAGAAGCACTAACAATGCATATGGTTGGATTTATTGATGTCTTAGAAAGAATGATTCCAGATAGAGGAGAACAGGACAAGATCTCAACTTTGCTAGACTTCTCCACAAAAGGGATATTCTCAAGGGATATCGTAATAAGACATCGGACAATGAAATTACCCAGTAAGTACTTCTATGAATGAATGTTAGTGTACTATCAACTGTGTACTGAACTCTTACAAAAAGTTTTTCTACAAAGTGTTTCTAAGAGACTAAGACTCTAACCTATACTTAAACCTGCTTTTTCTGGTGGTGGGTCATTTATGGAGTGGACCCGAACGGGAAGGATCCAGCTCTAAAGAAGCTGGCTATGAAGATTCTTGGACTCACGTGTTCTGCTAGTGGTTGCGAGCGCAATTGGAGCACGTTCAAGGCAGTAAGTTTAGACTGTTTAGTAATTGTTTTTTTGTAAACTTTAATTTTTTAGTGGCCTAAGTTAAATTAATTATCTAAATAGCTAATGCCAAATGTGCATTCTTTCTTGCAGATTCATACCAAGAAAAACAATCGCCTTGAGCCAAAAAAGCTCAACGACTTGGTTTTCGTTCAATACAATTAAAAATTGCGAGAACGATTCCAAAGTAGGAAAGAAAAGCCCGATTTCTTTGACCCTATCTGCTTAGATGAGTTAGATGCAGATAACGAGTGTCTCGTAGAGACAGAGGACCCGGTATTTGCTGGAGAGAAGCTGACATGGGCACAAGTTGAAGATGCCGCATACTGATCAACACCTGGTGAAGGTAGTACCACTCGAAGGTGAAGGACGGGGGGAGAGCCGAGGGGCGAGTAGTAGCCGCCAACCCATGGATGAGATTGAGGAAATTGAAGAAGGAGAAGGTGATAATGATGATCAAGCTGAAGATCATCCACCATTGGATGTTGATGAAATATTAGTACGTATAGATGATGAAGAAACGGAAGAAGAAGAAGTGTATGTGGAAGAATGAGATGACTCGAATGATGATGATGATAATGACGGTGGTAGTGGTGGACCTGGTGGTGATATGCCACAATGGCTACTAGATCAATGTATATGATTAATGATTATTGATTAGATAAATAATAAATACATAACTTCTTAATTTTGTTCAATATTTACTAAGTCTAAGTGTGTTGATGTTGATGTTGTTGATTGTTGATAACTTGATATATTATATATCATGTAGTGTTGAATGTTGAATATGGATATTTCATATTTCATATTTGTTAAATGTAAAATGTTAATTGTTAAGAAGCTAACTAAATTGTAATTTGTAAATGTATCATTAATTATCATACGTATGTAATTGGTTTTATTTTATTTTTACTTAAATTAAATGTATTTCATGTCCCAATGACATATAATAATTTATTTTGATTTTTCTGATTTTTCTTATTTTTTTTAATTTTTTGAAAAAATGCGAAAAAAATACGCAACCGCATATGCGATTGTGCGATCGCATATGCTATTTGACAACATTGTTTATGAACATTTGATTTATTTAAGTTTTGAGACAGTTTGCGCACAATTTTTATGCGAATTTCTTTTTTTCTTTTTTCTTTTTTGAAACTTTTTTAGTAGGGGTATTTTGGTAATTTTATGTAATTACGAATTTATAAAGGTGTTTTACCCTAAAGCTAAAGAATGTTGTGTTATGTTTTAAGGAAAGAGAGAGAGAGAGAGAGAGAGAGAGAGAGAGATTTTGCTTCTGATGATTTCGTATTTGACTTTCAGTAATTGAAAGAGGGTGTGAGGCCCAGGGAAGTGATTTTTCATCCTCTACTTCTCTCTCCTTCTTTCTTTTCTCAAGGTACTCTTTTCTTTAACCATATTTTCTTCTTTTTCTCTTAAAATCCTTAAATCTAAAAGTCAATCATGTTTCTTTTTATCTAAATCATTAGATTTTAAAATATTCTCATCCCCACATTTACATATTTTGACATTCTTCAAAACTCATCACCCAAAGCCTAAATTTAAAGAACCACCAATTTTTTTTCTGAATTTTCCAAATTTTCCAATCCACAAAATTCCTATTTTCTGGATTAGAAAATCCGCTTGGATCGTTAGACGGACCTATTGCGAGACGAAAGTTCTATCTTTCGCCGGATCCAACTAAATTCAGATTTTAAGATTCAATACTTCGTGTTTGTGATAGATGACCATAATCATTGCTGCACTAACCTTATTTATTTCTTGTGTTTATGATGTATAAGGCTGATATTTTATTTGTTTTTAAAGATAGCATAAATCTGCCCCTTTCAAATACCACGTTCATTTAAGGTTGGATTAGGCCGTCCTACATCAACAAGTCTTCCCCACAACCAGCTTACAACTAAAAGATAAGGATAAAGCATGCACAACATCAAGCCATCAACAAGTTTGGCATCACCTCAAATTTCTAGTCCAACTCAACTTGCAGATGAATTAATCCAATGCTCACTCTGAATGATATACAAGTGCAACCCTCTACACTTCTAAAACACTTGGGGTGAGGAAAGAGTTCAAAGCAAGTTACTATTGGCTTCCCCATATCCAGCTTGAAAATGACTCACTTCCTCCCATCCCTATATCTCGAATCAATGCATTTATGGAATAACAATTCACTGTCCAAAATGTACGTGCCAAAGATGAATGCTCCTTGTGTCTTTGAAACAACATACCCCAACCCTTTCCTCGAATTTGGATGCAAGAATATTCACTAGGATCATATAGGGCCCCAGATTAAACTAGTGGACCTAACATCCCTTAAGCTATCAATCCCTTCCTGCTTTGGGATAAGAATGCAAAAAGATGCTTCCACCTCTTTCAATAAACGTCCTCTATAGAAAAATTAACTCAAACATAAAAGCCACCAATTCATCTATCTCGTGTTTTCTTTCTTGCCTACTTCCTTTTTTGTGAAATTTCTCCCTCCCATTTTCATTAGGCAATTGTCTAGGTGGTCAATGGGTCGTTGCCTAGGCTGTTTCAGATGTTTTCACCATCTCGATAAAACACACTAGAATTGGTAATCTGCCTATTAGAACAAAATGGTAGTCCAAACTCTCTCAACAATTTGAAGAAGCTAAATGAACTAGTTGGTCAAGAGAAAAACAAAAATGCTATGTCGTCATGGATTGAAGCCATTCAAGTGTTAACTGTTAAATCACTTCTTGAAATTTTGGTTTTTATTTGAAGAGAAGCCTTGCAACAAGTCCATATATCAAAGGCAAAACCATCGATTTGAATGCATGGTAGAATTTATACTTCTGAATTTTGTGTGCCTAAAGTAGCAAACAAAAGGGTGGAAATGAAATTTACGACAACCATTCGTAGCCTTACGAGTGGCATGCAAATTGCAAATGCTAACTATCAGTTTGTGGTTCATTTGGGTAGGGGGTCCCATAAAATCAGGATAAAGGTGCCTTAATCCCAGTTTTGGTTGGGACCACACCCTCCATGTCAAATACGCATGCACAAAAGCGGAGCTTCCCCGTTTAATCACAATTATGCAGAGTTTTAAGAGACATAAAAGAACAAAGACCAAAATTTGCCATTAAGTCAAGTAAACCATGCATTGACGGAAGCTTAATCTAATGCAGAGGGCATGGGACCCATCAATTTTAGGATTAAGGCACAATCTCAGTTTTTCGGGACCAACTACCCAAACAGCCCATTAATCACTGTATCAGCATTACCTTTCTATGCATATTCATATGGCAACAGATAGATGGATACAAACAGATAAAAAGAATGCACCTTCATGCAAGCAATGAGCAGCTGCAAACATGCTATCAAAGAGACCTGTTTATAATAAAATCAGGAACTTAATAAAGAGAGAGAGAGAGAGAGAGAGAGAGAGAGAGAGAAGTAGAAAACCAATTTACCTCTTTTACTGCCTGTGCCTGGCTTGCAATCTTGAATGAAGATATCTTCTTTTCCGTTAACCTGACCTCAAAATCCAATGAAATCAATTTTGGATCCCGTTTCTTCGAGGACTCGTACAGTTCTCTGTAGGCAGGTGACCTCCCAACCAGCGTCTCATCCACTTCATGGTTTACCAAATTGGTAATATCTACTGTTTTCCCTTTCTCAGCTATTGGGGTCAAACCTGTCAAATCAGATACCACAGCCGAGGGCGACGGATAGAAAAGAGAATCCGGGACCTGCGGTTCTGGAAAACACACATCGCCACTTGCCGGGTCCGAAACGATCGAATGACCTTCTTGCACTTCAACCAGTCTCTTGTAATTGTCTTTACTCAACCGCGCAGTATCAGCTGCCGGCTCACCCTTTCTCTGCCAAAATCGACCGAGAAAGCCAAACGCACTATGAAAAAGCCCCATTACACGACCGATGTCACTCCCCTCCGTCTGGGACTTCTTTGCCGGATTTGCAGGCCGGTAAAACTTCGAACTTCTCTGTGGGGCATGCACGGCTCGGCTCAAAGGCTGAGGTGGCGGCCAGCTGCGGAGCCTAGAGTTCGAACACCCAGGGGCCTCAGATGAACTGGGTCCGTCAGGAACAGATGGCATTGACGGAATTCTATGCTTTTTTGAGGGCGGAAGGTCAACTTCGAACTCTGGATTGGAAAAATAAGGAGAAGCGAACACAGGGCTCAAGCTGAAATTGTCAATAAAGCGCTTGCGATTCTCTGTTAGGGCGCCCATTTCTCGTCAAGAATACCGAAAAAGCCCTGGAAATCGTTCCCATCTATGGACTAACCATCGATCGAAATCAAAACCATGAGATGAGAAGAAAATGAAATCTTGCAAAGAAAACCCTCAAAAATAAGTGATTTTTTTAGGGAAGAGACTGGAATTGGAGTCGTGACTGGAAAAACAAAAAACAAAAAAAAAAAAAGAAAAAACCTATAAAATCATTTCCATGATGAAGATTACAATAATAACCCTAGAAATCAATCGAATTTACCGAAAGCGATCATCAGACGCACCAGAGCGGAAAATTCGTAAAGATTTCGAGAAGAAACCCTAGAAATCAAACTACTCCGAATCTATCGGAACAGAAAGAATAAAAGATCAAATTACTGTGCGGAAATTAGGGTTTTTGAGAAATGAAATGTTACCGTAATGAAATCGAGAGAGAGGAGAGAGAAATTACCGACGGAGGTATGGAAAAGGAAATCGAATAAACGGATTTTCAGAGATGGAGGTAGGGAGGGAGGGTTTTGCACGAGGAAAGAGGGGGGCGAATTCCTGTAATAGTTTTACACAATTTAAAAAATGGTAGTGACTCATCATCCTCACACGTGAAACTTATTTACAGTCATCCAGTCCATCCAAATTGCGGGTCCCATTGTGAATTTCTTATATATCTAAAATCACATTGATTAATACATTTTAACCATCTAGATAATGGTAATTAAGTGGACGGTTAGAAGTAAAATGGTGAGTACTCAAACTAGATAGGAGAAATCAGAAAGTTAGTGTAATCCTATCCGTCCAATTTTTCGGTTCTGGTCTATCCAAGGTTACATCAGCGATTTGAACTGTCTAGATCACCATAAAAAAATCACTGTTTACGGTGGAGGAGGCTCACCATTTTTTTAAGTTGTGCAAAACTTACATGCGATTATTCGAGTCTAGGTCTGCCGAGAGTTTACTCGCGGAGCGCGTTACGGAGGGGATGATACGCGACACGCTTGCCGACAAAGCACACGAGCGAGTTCCGAGCCGCTACTTAAGTGGGTCACATAGAGTAAAAGGGAAAACTTTGTTACTCTGGCAGAGTGTGATGGATGATACGCATGCACTTAAAAATTACTTTAAAATTTGCATACATGGAAACTGTCCATATCATGGGTTTAGATGTGACATGTGAAAAAAATTACAGTTTATTGTTTTCACCGTATCACGGTTAGATTAGCGGGCATTAATTATACGGGTTAAAAGTAAAAGTTATCTCATTTCAACAAATAACCGTCCACTGATCAGAATCTGATTTTGGACCACGCGAATTGCCTGGGCGGAAGCTATGTGGGGGCCACAGAGATGCCCGTGACAAATCCACTCCGTCCATCAGTTTCTCAAAGACCATAATAGACAGAAGTCCAAAAATCGGGCAGATACAAAATTCAGGTGGGCCATACCACACGAA
Source organism: Magnolia changhungtana (assembly GCA_030180095.1). Lineage (NCBI taxonomy): Eukaryota > Viridiplantae > Streptophyta > Magnoliopsida > Magnoliales > Magnoliaceae > Magnolia > Magnolia changhungtana. Next base: position 933,400 of record JASAUF010000370.1, read on the forward strand.
ACAGCAAGGATTGAACGCCAAACATTGGAAACATTTCGGGGCCACAGAAATTTTGTATCATGATGAAATTTGTGCTGAGTGGTAAGAATCCTGTGAACGGTTTGGATGGCATACAAGCATCTTGGTCGGCTTTAGGAAGGTAATAGGTTTTCATTCATTCTCACTATTTTGTGTGGTGTGACCCACCCGAGTTTTGTATTTGACTGATTTTGGACTGTCCTACTGTGATAACGTCGAACTGATGTACAGAGTAGGTTTACAAGCATATCTGTGGGCACCACATAGCTTTTCCACCACAATAACTTTCCTGGGCAACAGGCAATTCACATCCGATTTTGATACTAGCACGGAACGATTCACGATTTTTTTTAGTTTCTTTTAATATGATTCACGATTTTTTATTTTTTTTTGTTTCTTTTTATATGAATTAGTGAAAGCTGCTGGTATAACTTTTGAGTCACCTTACATTAAGCTTCGTACTCCACCCTAATATTTCAAAAGTGTTGATTGTACTTAATAGAAATGAAAAATATTCCGTTGTAAATGCGGAATAAAGGGAACCCACACCTAGATGTAAATCTAAGATACCTGCATTGACTGATTGGCAAGCGGATTTGGAACAGTCGCTGGGTAGAGGCATACACGAGTCACTATCTTTGAAATAGTTTGTGCCCTTCAATAATGTATTGAATATGCATAAGGTGACTACCATGGCTATCGGCAAGGATACAACTCCTCGACAAATGATTGTTCCCCAACGTGCATAGTGAAAGAAATCCAACACTAGACTACACTCCACCTTCTCTTTTACACAAGAAAAGCAAAACAAAATTGATTGCAGGAAAAAGAGAGATGAAAAGGCATGAGACGAGAAAATGGTTTTTCATTAAAAAACAAAAAAAAAAAAAATCTGGCCAACCCTAACCCTAATCTCCCTTATTTAAAGACCCAATTACGACATTTCAATTAATGGACCCATTAGAGAAAAATGATCACAATGTATAGATATGACTAATAATGGAGGTATGTTTCGCATAGTGGAAATGACCTTATCAAGTAGGCCATAGCCAATGGTGTAACGTCCTGAATTTTCGATATTTTGAATTTACAAAAATCCGTTAAAATTTTCGATATAATTATCCTACATTGTCACTTATTGGCCCTTAACACTCAAAGTGAGCCTATACATGGGTGGTATCGGTAAAGAATTGCACAAATTCAATAAATCAACCGTAGAAAGCCAATGAACTCATCCAATCACTTAAGTATCGAGTTTAGCCTCGTGATTTATTCACATAGGGCTCAAATTTAACCGACCTATCACTGACTAATCAAGACGACCACAACTAAATTAAAGATCTACCTAAAGACGAGACAACTAAGGGTCGGATAGTAATTAACAAACCAAAGTGACTCGATTATCTATTTAGCCTACGAAGTAATAATTTAAAGTGAATATGACTGAATCACCATTTTTACAAATTGCGAATAGGCCACACTATGAACATAATTAATCCAAATCCTAATCATTGCCCATAAGAAATCTTGCTGCCTAATTCATTTTGAAAATACCTTGATTATCCAAATGAGTTTTAAACCGCTCGTTAGTGGGCCACTAGTTCCGAAACTATATAATAATGTCCGTCTCACTATACTTGACGCCCATCGCAAGTGGCGAACCAAGAAAGTGCCTAGAACTATTCAACTTGAGCCGGAAGCTAAGTGCTTGCAACGCACGAATCCCCTAAGCTGAAATCTGAAACTTAAGTGAAATAGATATTCCGCTCTTTCGTGAAGTTGTGGCTTTCCGACCGTTAGATCACAACAAAACTTAATACATGAGTTAATGATATTCCATTCTCATATTCATATAGTCGCGGCCCCGATCGACCATCGATGACCATTAAACAGACTTTTAATCATATTTATTGATTAGCGTATTCAAATGGTGGGCCGATCATATCCATACATAGATCATCACTAGGGCCAACTATGCTACAGTATATATCGACCCATACACCCCCATAATGGACTCCAGAGGTTAAAAACAAACCCCCATAGGGCTAGTATAATGAAAACATAGGTCCTAAGGCCATTTACACCACATATGGCACTATAAATATCCATTCATTCCACACCCCCCTCTCCCCATTTGAATTTTTCATAGAACTTGGGGAAAAAGAGAGAAAGGGATGAAGAAAGGGAGAGAGAAAGAGAGAGAGTAAGCGAGAAAGAGAGTGAGGTCATTAGTGTTTGCTTGCATCGGAATCTATTTGACACAACCCAAGCTATTACCGTTTTTCTTTGTCGATTCCACCCCTACGCATGATCGAAGGTAATGAATGATTTGTACCTCACGTTTAAACTATCTCATATTAGATTCTATGAATCTTACTTAGGATTTTCTTTGATTTGATTAGAAATGTGTTTTTCCTTAAAACCTCAACCTTGGATGCTATAAGTTAGACAAATCATTGCAAAGGTGCGAATCATAAATGTTTAGGTTGTCGTTTATTAATTCTACTGTTCAGTGAATGATTTATGATTGCCAACTTGGAATTTGCATGATAACCTATGTATATTTTGATTTCAGTCCATGACTTACAAATCTTAAGATAGTAACACCTACGTGTTCGATGAAATGCCTGAATGACTAGATTATTGATTTTGATGATTGAATGTGAATTCAATCATCTTTAATGTTCGTTGACTTAATTAGATCAATAAGTAGGACTACAAGAGTAGTCTGGTTAATCGGCAAATTCCTGGATATGAGTTGACCAAATTAGTTTGGCCACCCTGAGCAAGTTCGATCGATTCGAGTCGAATATGGACGACCGACGATGGTTGGGCCACGCGAAGTGCTTAAACACTCCATGCCGGTTACACCGGTGTTCGCCTGTATTAACCGAAATTGTCCAAAGAACAAACTAACCTTATATATGTTCACCATATATGATCACAACTGTTTAAATCTGAGACACCCCTCTTACCAATTGCAAAGGTCTACTATTAACCATTACCATCGTGATCCTCAAGACTCGTGAGCCGGACACGGTGGTATGGGACACCGTGTCCGTGTTGTCGGCATACACTGGGGTGACGAGCCTCTCCATAGTGACCGCGAGCATTACTTTTAAAACTTGTCTTTCGTATGTATTCAACTGGGAGTGACGAACCCAAACGGATCAGGGATTACAGGCGTAGGACCGTTGTGGTCGTCCTGTGTCTAGTAATTCAGTTGAGACCAATGACTAAAAGGGAGGTATCATGGCTTCCCCAAACTGCTAAATGGATAGGTATAATTAATCACTCGGCTAACATAATCATTCACCACATTGCATTAACTTAGAATGCGGCGAAACAAGCGTTATTGTCGCGTGATAAAGAAGTGTTGTCATTTACGAAATAAATGATCGGAGCCGCGTGTGGAGGGAGTGTTGTACGGTGATGGCATGCATCATTTCATAAACTCCATTATTCACATTAAGAATAGTAATTAGGAAATGCTTGTTTTACGTTGCTTTATCATTCATGACTGATAGATTTGATAACATGTGTAACTCATGCTTTATGGAACCACTGAGTTGATCACTCACTCCCACTTTGGGACAGTATTTTAAAACACCAACCAGACTCTGATATAGATGCATTGGACCAGGCAGGCATGGATGAGGAGTTCTCTTACTTCCAGCTTTTTTATGGGCTGATGTAGGCTGCGCACTTCTCGACAAGGAGAGTCATGCGATTGGGCTTAGCTAGACACCACATTTTCATATTTTTTGTTGATTTTAGAACTGTATATTGGACCCAGCTGGACCCATAATCTGGATAATCATACTACACGCGTTTCAATTTAATTTTTTACTTAAATCGTGTTTATTCCAGAGTATGATACATTGTTTAATATAATCTTATACATGCTTAATTGCATAATGTATAAGTAACCGAGAAACCAACTTCCGCAAAGCATAAGTGATGTTCAGAATCTCGGGAGTTGAGCATTTGGTTGACCCTCGAAATTTCGGGGCGTTACAAATGGCCACGATAAAACTAACGAATATAAGAAAAAATGGTTAAAAATCTAGCCCTTCAAGACTAATCAGTAATCAATGAGGCTCATCCAAGCCAATCAAGGTCTAATTACACTCCCTTGAGCATGAGTATACACATGTGTGCATTGCACACATGCTCGATTATTGGCTTTCGAGCAAGGTTTCCCCACCAGTTGCACCCTTGCAAGCACATATAGGCCTGGACATAGTTCAACATATTTCACAAAAGTATATGTTAGGCTAAGGTCTATAAACCCTTTTAACATCTATTATTCTATTTAAAATGGAACTAAAAAAGTGTTAACAGACAAAACCGCTTATCAAATTACATAAAATTTTGTTGAAATACACATAACAATCCCCCACTTATTTCAAGCAAAGTAAATTTGAAATTTTTTTTTTTTTAAGGATCAACTTTACATAAATGCCGGTGACAAAATGTCTTGAACCTCATTTAATGAATTGTGTTTGGACTGTAGTAAATTAATGAACTATATCTTGAATTAAATTTCTTTTATAGTAGACCGTATACGAAATAAACATGGTAACTTAAGTGTTATTCGAAGGTACTTAAGAGTTGTACATTACAACTATCTGCAATATCTTGATTTCATGAGTGCTCTAAATAATTAGCACAATTCTCATAGAAAGTGACCTCACTTTCACACTCATATAGGTGAGTTCATCAAGGGTGTCTTTGTAACATCTATCACCCCACCTTAAAATAAGGCTATAAACTCATTAAAGGATTTATCCAACCTCAATATATTACAGATATTCACATTAATAGCATCATAGAAAGGGATAAATAATTTATCTTAAAATGTAATGCAATTCATTCAAGGAATCACATGAAAAGTTATTTTTCCTATTGAACCTAATTATTGAGATATTCGGTCTTTAGGTTGGGTTACTATTTCTTGTAATTCAATTTTATATGGGCTTAAGTCTCATCTTCCTTTATGTTTTCCAAACATTTTCTCTAAATAAAGCTTTTGTCAAAAAATTTGTAATATTTACATTGAATCTTATAAAGTACAGAGTGATTGCACTATTTTTTAATAGTTGTCTCTCACATCCATGTTTTAGACATACTTATCTGGATTTTCCATTATAACACTTATTATTAACTATTCGTATGACAGGCAAACTATCACAATGAATGGATATATGTGATACCAGTTTCACCCAATTTCGTACCGCCTCAGAAAAATCGTGAACTTATGCACATACTACCTTCGTCGATGGGAGTTTTTTTAATAGGATTGAGACTTATTGAGGATCTATTGACATGATTAAAGATTTGTCGACGCGATCAAAGAATATGCATAAACTGTTCAGTAACTAACTTTTAAACTTTTATGAGTTTATTAATGAGATCGAATGATCTTTGATGGGATCGAAGGAACAATCCAGTAAGCTTCCTATAAAATCTGAAATTAATCAATACGAAGCTCAATCGAATCAAATCTCATCAAATCATGTCGATGGAATCAAACTTCCATTGACAATTGTCGATTTCCTTTAATTCTCTTTGACATAATTGATCTTCCATCGTCCACTTTTGTACTTGAGGTCCTTGAACTTTTGGCACTTAAGATCTTTACTTTAATCCTCCGAACTTTAATTCTTTAATTTCTTATAATTTTTTAGCTTTAATTCATCCATTTTAGCACATGTTCGCTTTAAACTTCAAATTCATTCTACATGTTGAAAACATATATAATTAAATCATATAACACTCAAATACATAAGAAAAGTAATGCAATGTAAGGAATAAATATGCAATATTTAAGCATTATCGGTCTCTGATGGGAATGTGCATTTGTTAAGTCCTTATCTAGGCATCCGATGAGAGTGTACATTTGTAAGTCCTTGTGTAGACTACACATGTAAAGGTTAAGGACGAACCCATTAAAAATTCTTAAGATGGTAAAATCCGGTACACTCGAGGAGAGTGTGTCTGTCCGGAATGGAGTGGGCAAATAGCCGAACCACTATACATTATTGTGTTTACGATTGCTTATGTGGATGCATGTTTATTCTTACTTATGATTGAATGTATTTAATTCATATTGATGTGTGATCAGAATGTATGCTTGGTACTTAGGCTGTGTTTGGGCAAATGCGTTAGGGTGGAATACGAGGGGTAGGATTATAAAATCCACCCCATTTCCATACCTTACACGTTTGAACAACCTTGTCATCCCTCCCATCTAATCCATCCGAATACGACTGTCAGAGGAGAGGGATTTGGGCGATCTGGTGTTGGGGACCGGACGGTCTTTCAACGACTTCTCGAGCCCATCCCGTAATAATAGCGGATCCAGAGTGTGGACACTGCTAGATTTGAAATCCCAGCCAGATGAAGAGGAGATGTTGGCGGGTGATAGCAAAAATGGCGAGAAGGTTTGGTCGATTTATACCCCCGCAACTTGCATGTTTGGATGTGGAGAGGGAGAAGAGGGCACCTTCTTCTCAAACGACTACCAGTGAGAAAACAGGTAAGCCCCTTCATGAGACCACATGATTTAGGGTTTTTTCACGAAATTTCTTTCTTAGTTTCTCTGTTACGATTTGGATTTGGGAGGAGGTTTGTCTTATTCCGCTAATTCGTTGTAGGCGGGCTACATCTCCACCTAGTTGGAGCTCTTCGGCCACCTCTGAGTATATTAATCATCCCAACTTAAAACAGATTTCCTGTAAGTTTCTGAAATTTGGGATTTTTCTTTCTTTTTTTTTTTTACAAATGAATTAACGGACCTGAATATGTTAAGGAAGCCGAAATAAGACATTGCCAGTTATAAAGAACATATTTAGGATTTTTTCTTAAGCCTGGGGAATTGTCTATTCAACAAAAAGGATTTTTTTTTCCTCTATGATAGATTAAATTGGCATTGTCAGGAATTTGAAAAAATCAGATTACTAGTTTGAGCTCACCTGTAACAGTTAAAGACTAGCATGTTTCAAGTAGTGAGGATTAAGATTAGAAGTTTTTTGCAGTTGCTACTTGTAACCAGTTCAATGCTTTTCTTAATTATTGGATATAGTTTCATTGTTCATCATCGTGCATGATCTTTCTTTCCTTTTTCAGTTCATTTCTTGAGGTGAATATCTTGTAATTACTAGTGTAAGAATTTTGTTAAGCTCGTTCGGCTGACTCTTTGATAAAAAGTATTTCGCATTCATGACATCTATGAATTGATGTAAAACTGGATTCCTTATTTTTTTGAAATATATTTACTATTTTTTAGCATCTAGGTCCCTGTACATCTTATCATTTTTTAGGATGATAAGATCTAATTGATTCTCCTCCTTTAAAAGTAAATAAATAAATAAGTTCTATTAATCATTATTAGGAAATGTATCATGATTTGTTATGATTACCTTTTTTAAATGGTAATGGGAGAATTTTTAAAAGTCGAAACAGTACAAAGGCTACAAAAGAGATAGGGAATGAATGAAATGAGAAACCATCCCTTTTATTCGTCATTTACATGGAATCATAGCTCCCGAGTAAACCCAAAATATATTTCCAACTCCATCCCCTTGAATTGGGTAATTCCCAAGGACCGAGACATCACCCTCCTTTTGCCCTATGGAAAACCATTTCAACCCTTTTGGATTTCTATTGAAAATCCTATTGATATGTTCTCTCCATCAATTAATCAAATGAATGTGGTGTGCTTTCAACCTTTGTCAAAAATATAAAAAATTAAATAAATAAAGTTTCTTCTTAATGATACAAATACATACAAGAAAGACGTGCCATAGAACCTATGATTGTAAGTAATTTTGATAACCGAATATTTTTGTTACAAAAAGGTTGAGTTTGATCTAATAAATTCATGTGTGATTTAATCCAATAGTAGAATATTTGTTGTTTTCATCATTGTCACCATACCATCGTTGCATTACTGAAATTTCTCTATTGTTTTTAATAATAATATTATTATTTTTTTAAAAGTCTAAGATCAAAATGCAATTAAAGTTACAAGGTTAACAATATCATTTTTTATCTTGTTTCTTGTTTTCGTTCTTCTTCAACTGTTAAGGTTTTTGTTGCAAAAGATGTTTTGTATAATTGACAACGTTAATTCAAGTTCGTTAATTGAGGTTCGTCAGAAAGCCTACATTTTTTATATCAAAGATGTTCTGTATAATTAACGATCTAAAAGGAAAAATTAGACCATATGTTTGTCATCTTAAAAAATCCAATTCAAAGACATCACGAACAGCATCTAGCATGCAATTAAAATAAGAATAGCCGGTTTTTCATCTAAAATTGCATTTTTCAAAAATTGTATTTGTTTATTTTGGCATATCTCTATTTCAACCTCCTTGAAGTGGTGATGTGTGGTTTCTTATATGCAAATAGTGAATAAATGCTGATGCTACCTAATGGAGGTTTGCATAATATCCTCTATTACAAGAATGAACATGTAAGAACTCTGGAACCTTAAAACAAACTTTCATGGTTGGCCCCACAAAACATTGGGTGTGCAATAACAGCCATTTATACATAGCGTAAATGGTCCCAAACACTTTCCATATTAGCATGTGTGCACGTACCATAACTGGTGGTAGCGCCCCATCTTTTCCATGAAAACGGTGGACCCCACATCAACTTTCTCAAAAGGCAAGCTGATTCGCCACTAGATGGATCACACTTGTATATGGAGTTTGACTGTGAGTTTTTTTTTTTTAAAAAAAACGGTGGATGGTGGCCTACATGACTTTCTTACTATGGCTAATCTTCATGGTGGGGCCTACCTTTCATGGTGCTACTAATGTCCCGAATAAGAGGCATGTTGGTGGTGAAAGATGGCAAGGAATCACAGGTTATGATACCTTGTCTGTAGGTGATATTTGTTGATTGACAAACGCTCATGAATGAATAGAATGAGTAGGTTCAGATGGTAGGCTAGGTTTGGCAATGAGGCCAACCAGATGGATGGACTGTTGATGATTTTTTGCAGGACTATATTACTTATAAGTTCCCACAAACCATAATTCCATGGCATGTACCACCATGTGGTCACTTTTCCTTGTACGTTTGAGATTTCAGCCACAACAAGCTTTCACGCAGCTTAGATTTTACATGCAAAAAAGCTATCATTTTTAGTAGTCTGCTCATCTTCTTTGCATGAGGCATGTCTTGACAACGCTTTCAAGAAGCTATTCAACAAAAGCCATGACAGGCTCACCTTAATGATTTAATCAAATCACCAGTAGAAAATTTACTTCATGCATATATTGTGCTGCCTCATTTTTAGGATGTTATCTTAAATATAAGGTAACTCTAAAATCTCATCTTATTTATCGCTTAACTCCGTGCATCATTGTTTGGGAACTATGGAAGATGAGAAATTCAGCCAAGTTTGATGGGACCGTCCCTTTTAGCAATAAGGTTATCAGCAATGTCAAATGGCTGCTAGGAAGGATGTTCCAGGGTACGCATGTTCCGAACCAGATCACTATCCACCTTGGTCTCTGTCACAGACCTACTGCGCCTCCTTCAAGTCTTGTTGCTAAGTGGTCTAAACCACAAGTAGGCAGGGTGAAAGTTAACATTGATGGGGCTACAGCTGATAATCCTGGCCCGAGTGGGGGAGGGGGCATTTACAGAAATGCCAATGGAAACCTTATTTTTACGTTCTACTTGGGCTGCGGACAAGCTTCAAACAACAGAGCTGAACTTTGTGCTCTCCATGATGCGATGCAGCTTAGTATAGAACGAGCTCTGCGGGATGTGCTCATTGAGTCAGATTCTTCCTTTGTAGTGGATACCTTCAAGGGGAAGTCGGTCCTTCACTAGAAGTGGGATTACTAGATATCGAGAATAAATAATCTGCAAAAGGAAGGTTATTTCTCCATTTCTCTTATTCCTTGGGAAACCAATGGGCCGGCTGATGGGCTTGCTTGATTAGGAGCGGCCAATCAAGGATCTTTCCAGGCAGATAGGTGGTCGGACCTCCCTAGGCTGATCAGGGGGCTCTATTTCCTAGATAGAGCGGGTATTGGATCTTTAAGGGAGATTTAATTTCTGACTTATCTTTCTTCGTTCTTTTGTATAGCCACACGATAGGTGGTACAGGGCATCTTTTTGTTTGCCCGTGTGCGCCCGAAAGCCTTTTCCTGTAACTTTGTTGATGATTATGAATGGATGATTTTCTTTTTTTTTTTTCTTTTTTTAAAGGTAAATCTAAAATTCAATATGCAGTGAATTGTATGAGGATGACTTGCCCACTATTGAAAATATTTATTTCTTCATTTATGTAGAATGTAGCTTTTCCTCTGTGACTCTCTCTACTCTACATTGTCCCTTCGTGTGCATTGCATGTGTCATACCCTATTAAATAAATATAAGGCATACCACTATGCATAGGAATTTAGTTTTTTTTACCTAGCACAAAGAGAGAAGTGCAACCTGAGCTTTGAATCATTTAATATGGTAGTGATACACCATCTTTTCTACTAACATACAATTGGTGTAAGGTCTCTGGACCATGAAAATGCTAAGCTACACCATGAACATCACATAGCACAAATTCCAAGCATGTTGCTCAACAAATAGGCATTATGATTCAAATCAATGGCATGCATGTTGCTACATTGATTCCAACAGAAGATTGAGTAAAAAAATAAATAAAATGAAAACAAGTACGTAATGCAGGATTTGATTTTATTTTATAATGTTTTTAGAAGGAACTAAAACTAGAGTTGGGCATCAGACCGAGTTGGATCGGATTGGGTCCAACTCGACTTGCTCCGGCTTCTACAAGGGCCAACTCGAACTCGGACCAATCCATGACCGAGTCCAGGTCATCTGATTCAATCCAACCTGAACCCCTGCTATCCTGAGCCGATCCGAGTCCGACTTGGTCATAAAAATAGAGTCAGATTAGATTGGGAAAAGTTCGGATTGGCCTATTTGCATTCAAAATAAACTAGTAAAGGCCCACTGCATTCATGAGTAATGAGAAGATGAAGAGAGTGACTCACCAAAACAGGACGTTGCATGTGTTTTTACAAGATCCTGTCTGTTCATCAGCTTGACCCCACTGAGTATGTTGGATTGCCCTAAAATAGGATGAAACAGGTTACCAGGTGGCAGGTGGGTCCCAAGAATATGGAAATTTTAGGAACTTAAAAAAAAAGGACCAACAGTCCACATCTGACCTGCATGTGGGGCACTCCTTCTGTTGACCCAAATCATGTGGTGGATGGGAAATGCCCGCCCATTCGCAATCCACCAAACATCCGAACCTGGTGCTCATTCGCAAGATCCAAGCTTTGAATCAGGTGGGCCACTGCACAGAACAATCAGGACGTCGAAATAATTCTTCTCCAGCCGTCCATATGTTTCAGCCGGAGGAGTGAAACTGCATCTCCTTCATGCTAGATGGAGAGCTCGGATCTCACAAACTCTCGAAAGGGAGCCCAAAACACAAATTCAAAGTAAAATAGCAGTAAAAAGAAAAACCCAAACCATGAGCTAAAATGAACCCATTTCTAAAAATCCAATCAAAGGGGTGAAAAACCCTAAAACAAGAACGACCCAAAAACTAATTAGGAAAATCAAGAACACCCAAAAAGCCAAAAGCCAAAAGCCAATTAGGATGCAAGAAAAACAGAAATGAAACGGATTGTGAAAGGAAAAAATGAGAAAGAAGAATAGGAATCGAAGGGAATGTATAATCATTCTACATGAGTGATGAGAAGAAGAGGTTTCACGCCCCAAATCCGGAAATCGGATTCACTAGAATCCTGATCGTTGAATCCAGTGCCGACAGCCTCCGTAGTACCCCATTCTCGGCTCCTAGCGTCCATACGCTAGATTTCTATCCTGGGATCCTACAAGGAGGATTTTTCAATATACATTTAACTCATAATGAGCATAACCACAAGATTACCCAATTCAGAAAGGCAACATCATCATCACATATCTACTAATATAATCATTTAAGTACAATGCTGAAAGGGAAATACATAAATAAAAAATCAAGCTCCAGAAGACCGCTGCACACTCCAAGCTCAATGCTACTGTAACCTAACGCTACCTACATGCATCTATCATGCATAAGCTTATAGATAGCTTATTGAGTGGTGAAAGTGTGTGCACAAGGTAAGTGCCAAGTAAGCAATATCAGAGTAATCAGAGTAAGCGGAAATACTGACAAATTCATAAATCATACGGTATCAGAGTAATGTGAAAACATGCTGATAGGCCCATAAATACCATCAGTCTTATCCAGGCTATGCGATGCAAAAAAAAAAATGTAATAGAAATAATATCATATACTGATGAAGCAATGTAGATCAATTATGAAATGCGGAGACAGTAAGCTAAATGTCAGATGCTGATTCAGATGCCGATGATGCAGTGCAATATGCAGTGTGAATGAAATGACCAAGCTGGAGTGAAGTCAGGATGATAGTACGTAGTATCGCAAGTTATGAGGTCCATCACAAGGGACTTGTAACATCCCGAATTTTTACCACTTGGAATTAGACGTCCTTCGGCAAGGGGTCAATCCTAATACCTGATTAACTTCTCAAACACTCAATTTAAAGGTCTCAAATTTCTTCTTCAGACCATTTTCCTGAAAACCTCATTTTTCCTTCACAAATCTCATCTCTCAATATCTTATCCTTCAAACTTGTTTAAGTGCTTTCATGTTAGAAACAAATCTTGAAGTTTAGGTGAATATAATGACTCGGAAAAATTAGGTTATGAAATAACTAACCGAAAGCATGTTATAGGTTACCAAACTGCCGTATACGAAAGCTTAGTGAATCCATCGACTCCGTTACGATTCTACGAGAAAATGTGCAGACTTTAGGTGTATAGGTTATGGTTTTCAACGCTTTCAATGTCATATAATGATAGATTCATGATCTGCATGCAATTACACATGTACAAAGTGCTGTCTGTTTTCCGTTTCGATTAAAGATGAAGAATATGGAATTTTACATATTCTAGGTATTTGTAGAAAGTACCGTATACGTATAATCTTTGGAAATATGTTTGTCATGATTATTTGCTGTATAAATATATTATATATGGATAAAATACTTGTTTTTATATTTCCTGTTTATATGGTGTTTTATAACATGCTTTATAACATGCTTTGTAACATGTTTTATCACATGTTTGTTAACATGCTTGACTTACTTTGTTTATTATGCTTTACTCCACATGCTTTGGAATATGGATTGATTGCTTTTGGGACTATGATTTTAGTCCAGACAATCGGTACCAGACTTGAGATCGTGGTTGAGATTCATTTTGCCACGTAGGATGTGTTTGACGAACCCGAGTCGTACTTCAGTTGGCGACAGTGGTTAGGCCACGCGAAGTGCTTATGCACTTCATGTCGTTCAATTGATTGTGTGCTCGAGCTAGTCCGGCTCGTTAAGTAACCCTATCTGTCTAATGTATGTTCACCATGTTTGGACACTACTGCTTGAACTTAGAGTACCAAACTTACCAGTGAAATCCCTTTTAACCATGGTACCTCGATCCACTAAGACTCATGAGCCGGACATGGTGGTATGGGACACCGTGGTCGAGCTGTCGGCCTACGCTGGGGCCATGTGCCTCCTTGTAGTGACCAGTGAGCAACTAGACTCGTGAGCCGATTATGGTGGTATGGGACACTATATTCGTGCTGTTGGCCTATATTGATAAGGTGATGGAGGAGTGGTGTAACGAATGCAAGCAACAGCCCTGAGAGCCCTTTGTAGTGACCTTGAGCATACTCTGAATTTGCGGTGAGGCGACGAGTTTTGCCGCAGTGTATAGAGTATGAACTAGGCCTGTATCTGCATAGTGATGAACCGTTAAAGAGGTAATGGGGGAGTGGTGTAACCATTGTGCGTAACAGCCCTGACAGCCTCTGCAGCGACCTAGAAATACATTATCATATGAGATTAACTAGGACTAACGACCCTAGAATGGATCATGTTTGGGAATGATACAAGGGAGGTACCTTAGTTTCCCAATACTGCTGTTTAAAATGGATTAATAACTACTCGGTAATTATGTTCATCATCGCACCGCATGTGCCTGGTAGATGTGGAGCACTGAGGGAGGTATGCATCCGCAAACGTAAGATGATGTCGCATGAGGGTGGTTTGGCAAGGGTATTCATCATGACTGCATTCATACTTGCATTAATAAGAGTATTTAGAATTGTTGATTGTACTGCGTTATCATTACTGCTTGACTGAGTTGATAACATGTTAACCTATGCCTTATTGTTCCACTGAGTTGATCACTCACTCCCACGTTACGGGACGGTGTTGTACACACCAACCAGATTTATTGAGTTTCAGGTGATGACGATGCTTATGAAGCGGAGCCGGACCACTACTATGATGTTGAGGAGGAGTTCTCCTATATGTAACTCTCTGACAGGTCTATGAAGACCTGGTACTGTATTGACGGGGCTATGGTACTTGGGATAGAAGACATTACACTTCTTCACACATTTGGTATATTTTAGAATTATACTTGTAATTATTTAACCTGGTAACTTTATCACACTCTGGAGACTCACCATAGTTTATATATTTTATCTATCTATCACAGTCTTCCGCTTGCAAATTTAACTATCTCTGGAGTATGATATGCTGTTTTGGCTTAATCTCACTCATGTTCAATGCACTAATACCGACCACATTCAATCATCATTCATTTTGTTGCATAAGTGATGCTTTGGAACTCGGGAGTTGAGTTTATGCTCGACCCCCGATTTTCAGGGCGTTACAGAACTTCTATCCAAACCAGTCCCATACATAAATTTGGATAGTCAGACTCAATGTAATAAACTCCTGATCTCAGGTTAGTCACGCACCCCAACTGAAATCCTGGCCATTGTGAAAATTCACATAATAAATAGCTGCACACCACCAGCCCGAGTGGATAGTGAATGAATGAATGAATGAGTATGCAAATCCTGCTCAATAAGTCCACATATCAGTACGGTTCATCTCTGGGATCATCACCAGGGTCTATTACACTCCAAACCAGATTGTCGCCCCATCACGCGCAACAAGGTGGGTGAAAGAGACCTCATTATCTGCCTGCCAATATCAGGCCCGACTCGTCGATAGCGGACTCATTCCTCAAGTTGGTCAGACTCAGCTTAGCATTACCCCCTCCTCTCAGGCAGGTAAGACCACACCCCATTCTAACCGACCACGACACAGTGGGAGACGCAGCCTAACGGTATACAGCCCTCATGCGCTTATGCATCCACTCGGTTTAGACGCTGAAGCAACCTCTAGAACCAAGAGAGTTTAAGAACTTTCACCCAGAGATATCTATAGCACCCCATGTAGAACAGATTTTCGGTGTCCCAACTGGCCATCCACGATATACCTGTAAAGGCTACGACCCTAATGTGGCTAGGGCATATAGTAATCACAACACACAATGCAAGATGCGTGAGTCATACAATCCAGTCATGCATCAATCCCGTATATACCATGTGCTTATGTGGGATAATCTCCGCCTATCAGGGAGTCTCATAACAACCGACATTATGGATATGCAATGATCAATCATATCTCATAACAAACATGCAGATGATGCGTATAGGCATGTATCATGATGTTATGCTGTCGCATACTCATAATCGGTATCAATAACCAGTATTGACAATCGACCTCGACAATGTGGACATTTAACCAACATTGCCCCCAAGGAATGACTCACATAGAGCCTAACATATAGTTGACCCATGGCCTCACACAAGGACCTAATATACAACACCATGGGCCTTACTTAAGGGTCACATATACACAACAGGTGGGCCCTGCTCATGGACCTCAAATACATGTCATGTGGCCCTACACATGGTTCCCGAATACATCAAAGGGTCGTGCATCATGGGCCTAATACATATCACAATGGGCCTTGACGAATACATCACAATGGGCCTTGCCCGTAAGCCATAAATACATCACAATAGGCCTCTACTACGGGTGCCTTGGCGGTAGAAATTGGCCTTGGCAGTAGAAAGTGGCCTTAACAATCAGAATCGACACTTGGAATCGGCCTCAATACTTAGACTCATATACATCAAACATGTCATGACAATCGGAATCGGTAAGTGGGCCACGTCAAACGGAATCGGCAATCGGTCACGACGCAAGGCGGGGTCCATAAATGGACGGCCGATGATGGTCTAAGCAATATTAATGGGAGCCCATTCGTTTGGGTTAACTCATTAGAGAATGACGAGAATGGGCCTAACCAGGCCTAAAGGAAGGTCATAATGTGGACGTTTAACTGTCATTGCCGATCAACGTGAACCTTTAACCAACATTACTCCCAAGGAGTGGCCCACATAGGGCCAAACATACAGTGGGCCCGCGGTCTCACACAAGGGCCTAATATGCATCACCATGGACCTCGTTCAAGGGCCAAATGTACACCACAACGGGTCGCGTTACATGGGCCTTATACACATTACAATGGACCATGACATATGGGCCAAAAATATATCTCAGTAGGCCTTACCTGTAGGCCTTGAACATGTCACAATGGGCCTTAGATACATCTCAACGGGCCTCGCCCATGGGCCTCAAATACATCACATTGGGTCATAACTTATGGTCCTAATATACATCACAATGGGTCTTATATAATGGTTACATACACAACAGGTGGGCCCTGCGTAAGCAGTAAGTGGGCCTATTCATCTCAACTAGGCCTACCAGCGGCCCAGCCAAAGAACAACCTAGATAACATACACATCACGGTGAGTTGTGTCATTGGGCTACACCAATGGGCCCCATATACAAGTGGGCTGCATCAATGGGCCGCACTAATGGACCCCATAAACATATCAAGGTAGGCCTCACAAATGGGTCACAAGTATATTAAAGTGGGCCTCATAACATGGGCCACAATTATATCAGGATGGGCGTAATCTATAACGACTCGTAAATTTTCGTACAATGGCTCGAGTACCACCTCAACCAGAAATCACTTAGGATTAAATCCTTTAGAAATTTGACAAAGTTAACTAAGTGCAAAAGTAGATTAGCCATGAAATCCGCTAGAATCGCTTTAAATACGATCTGCAAGACCCGAAACTTATAGAATCATTGACGCTAGGTTACCCTAAAATCTTGGATCAAACTCATTACCCGACTGCTCTCGAGAGCACGTTGAAACTCCGTATCAGATCTGGACCGCACTTCGGGAGTCCGAATAGTACGAGGTTAAGGAATTAGGACCACCTCGTGTTCACTCCCCAAGTATAGGGTTGTGATGTAGTAATAAACTCGGTGAGACCGAGGTCGAATCCACAGGGACTGAAACCTGTACGTAATCTGAAAGTAACCAGAACTAGAACTAGAATAAGATGCAATCTAAATCATGTGAATATGAAGGAATAATGGTAAAAATATTAATCTAAACTGGTGAAATTTAAAGGTAGGAAACTAGGGATTCAGAAGATCCACTTGTAGAGATCAGGGAGATCTTATGCCTGCATCGAGAATCAAACTGAATGTCCTTTGATACATTTTCAAGAGATGAAAGGTATATGAATTAGAATGGATTCCATCACCAAACCATGCCCAATAGACAAAGTAAACAACAAAATTAAACTAATTACCAACCAATCAACAGTATATGAAGGTTAAGAAGGGTACCGACATCCAACCATGCCCAGGAGACAATGGTGAACAACAGGGCTTCCTGACGTCATAAACATAAAAAGGCAACGGAAATACTCAAAGCCATCGCAGACCCATTGTAATTTCAGTCACAACAGACCATTAAAAACTGAACGGATGGTGAAAACCCTGTGATCTTGCATTCTGGCTGACTTTCAGGCCACTTGATCTTCAGTTCCTCACTTTTCTTAGATTTCTGGCGTTGATCTTAGTCCCCTGGAGTCCGTCCCTTGCCTTGGTGTCAGAGCATTAAATTCCAGCTTTAAGTACCCTTTCTCAGTCCCAGCTCGTAATTACACCCTGTATCACAAACGCGATTAAATCGGACCATTAAACAGTATCATGCTCGTAAATTCAGGCAATAAATGGGGTCTAATATTCAATATTTGACCCTCAACACCTCGCTGGGCTTGATAACCATCTCGAAAATCAGACCCAGACACTGTCCCACGGCTGTTCGCTTGAGTCTGGAACGAAGGAGTGTGAAAACACATGATTCCTTTACAAAATAAATATCTGGAATAGTGATCTGAGACTTGTTACTTGTGGTCAATTTGTAAGCAACCAGACCGTCAGAATCTGACCCAAATACACTCTCGGATCAGGAAAAATTTTATAAACATTTGCATGTACTTGAAATTTCGGATCGAGACCCGCTGACCATTGAACTGAAACTGGTCCGCCACGCGTGATCTGGGAATCTGACTGAGACGAAAATGTAACTCCACATAGATCCAAGGTTAGTGAGCTTAAGTCTGACTTTTGGCTCAAGAAGGCCTGCCAAAAATCCTCCGTTGAGCTGGAATAATGCTGCTTTAGTTATAACCTAAGTATACCTTGTCCTCAAGTCTAGTTTGGAGAGGTTTTAGGCTATATAAGGACCTTAGAACACCCTCTCTCACAACCATACGAATTTGAAAAAAACCCTAGAGAGAGAAGTGAGAAAAGAGAGAAAGAATGAGAGAAGGAGAATCTCCCTATTACTGTTTCCTACCCCTACCCTAGCTCTACTACTCCGTTCTTGCCGCTTTTCCGGCGATACCGACTTCATTTTGAGGTAAGAAACCCTAACCCTAAATCTGTTTCGGGGTGTGTTGGTTGTAGGTTATGAAATAGCTAATCTATTTCATTCTTTAGGCTACTAAACTACCGAATACGGAAGCTTAGAAAACCTAACTGATCCGTAGCAATTCCACGGTGTAAGGTGAGGACTTTAGGTGTATAGGTTACGGTTTTCAATGCTTTCAATGTCAGATAATGATAGATTCATGATCTGCATGCAATTGCACATGTACAAAGTGCTTTCTGTTTTCTGTTTCGATTAAAGATGTAGGTTATGAAATTTTACATATTCTAGGTATTTGTAGAAAATATCGTATACATATAAATTTTGAAAATGTGTTTGATATGATTATTTGTTATATGAATATATGATATATGGATAAAATACTTATTTGGCGAAAGGATTCGCCCAAATACATGTTTTACTAATATAAACTATGTATGTAGAAATACTGTATTGTAGAAAGTACCGTATACATGTATATTTTAGAGATGTGTTTGCCATGATTATTTGTTGTATAAATATATTATGTATGCATAAAATATTTGCTTGGCGAAAGGACTCGCCCTAATACATGTTTGTTAACATACACTAAGTATGTTGAAATAGTGTACGTTAAGTGTTTGTGAAAATGCTTGTGTGAGTAAGTATTTGGATGTTGATACCTTAGGAGGGTGTTGAGATGGGATTCTCAACTACCTTAGAGACATGTATGATTTCCTCCATGAGGTTGTTTACTTAAACCGCTTACTTGTACAACATATGTGTTGGTATTCCTATTTAAGTAGTGCTTTATAACATGCCTTATAACATGCTTACTTACATGCTTGAATTACTTTGTTTATCATGCTTTACTCCACATGCTACGAATAAGGTTTGATTGAGTTTCGGACTATGTCTATAGTCCAGACATTTGGTACCAGATTTGAGATTGTGGTTGAGATTCATGTTGGTTTTATTTAAACCAACATGATTTAAATGATTTTTAAACTCGCAAGTATACGAATCAGATGTAGATATGGTACGTATTACGAGATCGTTCTCACGGGGACTGATCGTCACAACTCAAATTCACAATTCTTCTTAACTAATCCAACAAATAATGGAATGAACTACTAAGCACAATTCTAGAAAAAAAATAATTAATAACAGGGAAGAAAATTCAATCAGAGAGAGAGCACTAGGACTTTCGAATCCACCCCTAATTATCGTAACCCTTGTTTTATCTGTTGATTCACCTTAATCTAGATTGATACTACTTATATAGAGAAAGCACAATCTGTGTCCTTAATCGAGCATACAGACTGTCTAATTCTGTTAAGAAATGTCATGAATAACATATCCCATGTCCTTGATCGGGCACATGGAATGTACAGTTCATTAAAGCACCCTGTTTCCTTCTCTATAGGAACCTACTCTTGATCAGACACAAGCACCTAGAATAAGCATCCATACAACGTCCATATATAGACTCTGATCAAATTTATAGATGGAGAAGTATAGAATTTTAACCCAATCAAGCCCACTTAGAGAAAGAAATAAATCAAACCAGTTAAAGTAAAATCAACATAAACAAAGCATTATTCAAGTTAGGGGCTTCATCTCAGCCCTAGCGAAGAAAATTAGAAATCCATGTGTTCAACTAAAAGGAAAAAAATAAATTTGATAAAGGAAAAAAACCATATGGAAATCTGAATCAGCTCTCCTTTCTTCCTCTCTCTCTCTCTTTCTTCTCTTTCTTCTCTCCCTTTCTCTGGATCTGGAATCCCCTGTTTCTGAATGAATTTCCCACGTCCAAAATTCCTCTTTTATAGCTGCTGGATGGTTGGAGTCGGTGGCAAAGTTGTAGTAGGACATGGAGTGCAACTTTTCACAGCCATGATCAGTGGGCCCCACAGAAGTATTTTCTGGAAAATCCACCCCGTCCATTGGATTCAGGACGAAATTTCAATCAAGAATGGGTGGTTTTGAACATCCATTAATGCGGCCCAGAGAAGAAATCACATAAAATCAATCTTTAACGTCTCGGAGCAGTCTACTTGTGGCCTCTGTATCACACACATGTACACGCATGGTTGCAAAGTAACAACGTGGATTTGTAGTATTTGCGGCCCTCTATAAGATGAACGGCTTGGATCGTCCGGAAGGATGACGTACGGGGTCCACTGACTTCCGCAAAAATGGCCAGTGGCCGTTGTTACGCGGACGCCAAAACGGGGACTGTGGTGATGGTGGGGTCCGTGATCGAATCCTTCAGCGAAATCCACTCCATTCACTGAATTTCTATCGAAATTTCGGTCGGAACTATATAATTTTTCTCCGTTTTGGTCTGGGCCACAGAAGATCTCATTACACCGTCCATTCCATGTTTGAACGGCTAGATTTCACTCATGATGATCATTGACAAATTTGCCACCTAGGCAGTGATAATGGTCTTCATTTAGACCTAATGGACGGCCCAGATTGGTGGTTTGATGGATGATGTGAACCCACAACCAACGACCAGTTGCCGTTTGCGGACCAATTTGGAAACAAGACATTCTTGTTTTGAAGAAGCGCGGGTCAAGAATCAACTTCATTGGCCGTCTTGGCTTGATTCGGTGCAGCGGTGTGTGTGTGCATGGTTTACATGCATCACATATGGGGTCCACTATAATGTTTATGAGAAATCTGCACCGTCCATCCTTTTTTCCATATTATTTAAACCGTCAATACTTAGTTGAGGCAGTTTCAGATGTCAGGTGGGCCCCAAATTAGAGGTTAATGGGCTGATCTGTCCGTTGGTCCACTTCCCGAGATCTTTAATGGATGAAATTTAATATGTACGGTTAATTTATGGCCCTCATCACATATATAAAGTTTTGAACTGATCGGATGACGGAAACCATGTGATCTTGCATTCTAGACCAATTTCAGGCCTCTTTAAACGTGAACGGCTTGATTTCTTCGGGTCCCTGGCATGTAAATTCTTCAATATTGGTCCTATGAGATTCATCCCGTGCTTTGGTAATTTTGGAGCGTCAAATCCATGCTTTTAACATCGTTTTTCAATACACGCTTCTAATTTCATCCTGTAATAAAAACACAATTAATACACTCCATTAAGCCTTATCATGTACGTAAATTTATGCAATTACTGGGTCTGATATGCAATATTCGACCCTGATCACAACCCCTAACCAGTATTTTGCTAATCCGAGCAAAACATGCGAAAAATAATTTCAGAAATAAAAGACAATTCCTGTAGACTCAAGTGACTTGTGAACAAATAGCTGAGATGTGAAAATTCTAAGATTCATGAATGGTGAGAAGATTTTTCTCCTGAAATCAAGCTTACAGTAAACTTCATAATCAAGTTCAAAATATTAATCCATTAATTAGAACAATTTTAAGCATTGCGTTCCATGAGTGTATAGTGTAATCTCGGCTTACAATCAGTAAAAGATCCAATTGTCAATTTCATGATATCATTAGTAATTCGTGACAACCAACCTGAAACCAACACTAGTATTTTAAATAATCTTTTCATTCTATCAGCCTTTGATTTCCTTTATAAACAATGGTGCCAAGGAGGAGAATCAAATCCGTACCTATAGGGAGCAAACCTATGGTGAAAACTTGTTGCCTAACTCTTTTCTCATGTCAACTATGAGGAATCGAATCTTCATCTATAGGGAGCAAACCTATGATGACGATTATGTGACTTACTCTTTCAATTCTTCTTTATAAACTGATGCTAAAAATTTTGTTTTTCAGGCTGGTTCCTTTCATGCCTAATGATTACCAAGTTACCATTTAATATCGAACTGAAAACTTAATGTGTAAGTGAAATCTGATATGTGAAATCATGGCTCAATCAATGTTTACAACTTCTAATCATGGATTATCAATTCAAAATTGACTGTGAAAGCAAGCAGATGGCCGAA
Source organism: Magnolia changhungtana (assembly GCA_030180095.1). Classification (NCBI taxonomy): domain Eukaryota; kingdom Viridiplantae; phylum Streptophyta; class Magnoliopsida; order Magnoliales; family Magnoliaceae; genus Magnolia; species Magnolia changhungtana. Next base: position 956,142 of record JASAUF010000370.1, read on the forward strand.
TTCAAGAGTCATAAGTTACCAACATCACGTATCTTATAATGTTAAAATCACAACAATCCTTCAAAATCGCTTTTAATTCAATAGAAATTCCCGAAAAAATTTTAAAATTTTTACAAAATTTGCTCAAGACCAAGAAAATACTGATTAGGTAACCTCATCTCCCACCCCCAACCTAAAATCTACATTGTCCTCAATGTAAAAGAAATAAACATGCAATATACATGAGACAATGAACAGAAAAGGGTGATGGAAAGATGGTACCTGGATGAAGAATCAAGAGGCTTTCCCAAAATTATCAATGTAAGAGCGAGTTAGCACAAGAGAGAAATTAACAGAAGCAAAAATAACAAAAAGAAAAATAAAAGAAGATCCTACTTATACCACTTTTGCAGGTGCTCTCGATTGCATTTAGTGTATGCAACAAGCCTTTAAACCCATAGGTTACCCCTAGCGGACGAGTTGTAGTCTCGTGAGGGTTTGCAGTAATGTTACCCACAAACATTGAAGTGACTAACTAAGAAAAAGCAATACAATAAAACAAAAGGCTGGGTTGCCTCCCAGGAGTGCTAAGTTTAACGTCTTCAGCTAGACAAGAACGGACCATGAATGAACTAATCTTTATAACGAGGGTCCGCCAAAGAAATTACCTCAACACCTTAATTAACCAATCCCAGACAAGTGATGTGAGTTCCCATGAGCTGTGCTATCTGCAATGAGGTAACTGACACTGTCGTCAAATAATTTAAGGACTTCTGCTCGAACGACTTCTTCCATGTTAGGATCACGCTTCCTTTGCATGTCATGCGATATTTCCACAGCATGATCCATACATACAGTGGGGCATACTCCCTGTATTTCCGCTATCTTCCGTTCAATTGCTGCCTTATATGCTCTACGAACATTAAGCAGCCTGCTCGCCTTTGTCTTCTCAGAGTTAAAAACTGTACTGTCAGGAAGAGTCTCAGAGGGATGAAGAGGTTCCACTTTCGCTCTCCATTTTTCAGTCTCCAATATAGGAGTAGAGTCGAGCAGTGCATTGACTTCGTGGATGGGACTATCAATGTCAAAATCCATGCCATATTGTGCTAAGCAGGTCTCAAGTGGATCTTCAAAAGATTTACGGAAGGAGTCCTGCACTAGACTCTCGATCATGTCCACTTCAGATATGTCATCCAAATCTACGGATTATTGTCCTGCATTATAGACATTGAGTTTAATATTCATGTTACCAAAGGACAATTTCATAACTCCATTCCGGTAATTTATAATAGCATTAGATGTGGCTAAAAATGGACGACCCAAGATGACTGGGATCTGACTATGAAGATTCTGGACAGGCTAAGTATCTATAACTATGAAATCCACTGGAAAATAAAATTTATCAACCTGGATTAACACGTCTTCAATAACACCCCGGGGCACCTTGACAGATCTATCAGCTAGTTGTAATGTTATTTTAGTCGGTTTCAACTCACCAAGTCCTAGCTGCTCATAAACCGAATATGGTAACAAATTGACGCTCGCCCCTAAATCAAGTAATGCCTTCCCGATCTTATGATCTCCTATACCGCAAGAAATGGTGGGAGCTCCTGGATCCCTAAATTTAGGAGAGGTGTTATGTTGAATCATGGAGCTGAGCTGCTCTACAAGGAAGACTTTCTTATGAACATTCTGCTTACGCTTTTGAGTGCATAAATCTTTAAGAAACTTAGCGTAAGCAGGGACTTGCTTGATAGCGTCAAGCAACGGGATGTTGACTTGCACTTTTTTAAACACATCCAAGATTTCATCAAAGTTATTTCTTTTCTTTATTGGTGCCAGACGTTGAGGAAAGGGTGCTTTGGGCACGTAGGGTGGCACATTAGTGGCTCTTGGAGAGTCAGAGAGCTTTTGGACTTTGGACATAGGGGCCCTGCCTCGTTCGCCCAACGCATGGACGCCTGGCGTCCTTTCTCTGACAGCAGCAGCAGCTGCTGCTACTGTTTTAATATTTATTTATTTAAAAAAAAACTAGAAATCCTGGGGTTTTTCCTATGTGGGGCCCGCTCCAAGTGAATCCAACCTAGCCATTGCGTCTCATGGCTCAAGACAAGCCGAACAAGCCCAATATTGAGTAATTTTCAGTGCACAGAAATATCATGAGAGATTTCAATGGTGAAAACCATCATTTGCTATACTATGGCCCACCAGAACCTCGGATTGACTTCATTTTTCGGTTCAACGCCTAAAATAATCTGAGGAGCGGAATGGACGGCTTGGATTTACAACATGCATCAAGTTGGGGCTTGTATAAGTGGCTCGCCCAAAAGCTTGCCAATCAAGGTAAATTTGTGTTTTCATTACACGTCCAGCGTCCCTGGACGCTGAACGGTTGGGTGCAACGCATACATACGAGGTGGGCTCTACTCGGTGGGTCACCAAATTATGGATGGTATGGATAAAACTTACATTAAAGTGGGATCCAACCAAGTGGGCCACACATCACACAAAATTTTTTTTTAACAAAAAAGAAAGAGAGAAGCACCCACCTTAGATCTTGAACGTCTTCTTCCACCAATGTGATCTAGAGCTACAAGGGAACAAGATTCAATGGTCGAGATTGATTTTGGAGGGTTGGATTTGGGGGTGGAGAGCTTGCAAAGGGTTGAAAATGGAGAGATCTCATGGACATTGGGAGCTCTCTCTTGCTAGGGGAGGAAAAATGAAGAAGAAGAGAGAGAGTAAAGAGATGAGAGAGAGTGAAAGGATGGGTTTATAAGAGGGTAATAATGAGTTGTAAGAGCATAGGGAAGAGAACCTTATAATGACTTGTAAGAGAGAGTTGACTAAAGCTCTCATGGGAAATGGTGCTCCTAGGATGGGTCCACCTAGGGAAACGTGTGCACCCCCTCAAAGTGGACCCCACATCAATCAATGGCTCAAATATTATAAATGGTACATCTTTTGATCTACCAGTCGGATTGGCGCACGAGACACGGCGTTGGAATCGCAGCGATGATGCGGTCGCAATGACATAGGTCTTAAGTTAAGCCAACTCAGAATTACACGAAGACACTCAAGGTCACACGGAAATGCTATCTACGTGTCGCAGGTCATCGAAATTCGACCAGAAGAACCGCGGAAACCTATGAAACGATACAGTCTAGGACACGGGTCTCACAAGAGGAGACTGGAGAGGAAGAAGATCGGGAAGGGGAGGCTGGAGACTGGAGAGTGGAGAGGAAGAAGAAGAAGAGGCTCATTTGTTCGGTAGGGTAAGAAAAGAGGGGAGGGGTGTAAACGAGCTAGGAAAACAAAAACGGTATTTATACTACCCGCTCCAGGTCAGGTCTGGTCGGTTCGGGCTGGATCCTTTCGATTCGGGTATCCGGGTCAGATCGATCTGGATAGACCTCTATCTAAACCCAACCCAAAAATCAATCGGATCTTAACTTATGCACTCAATCAGGCTCGATCTAGGCCGTTGGATCCGTTCAGAACGGGTCTGATCGGGTCGGATCCACCGGATCAGGTCAAAAATACCCACCTCTAACTGAAACTATACTTGGGCTTTGCAAGGTACATACCATGTTGCCCCAAATGGGGTGTTGGACATTATTTTGTGGTGTCCCATCATGTATGAATCATCATCCTCATTAAAGCAGTTTAGAGATTAAATGGGTCTGCCATATGAATCCTGTCGGGCCATTCTACCTTTTCTCAGACTATTTCTCCACCATGAACAATTAATGTCCTAAAATTTATTTTGAAGTGCAACCTTCATGTTTTAGTTCTTATCTCCAAATGTGGATAGCTATGAACAGAAGTCTACCGTAATTCCCCATTCAAGAAGAGGAAAAAAATATCATTGTCGTATATCATCCTCGATTGTTAGGTATGTCTCACATGGTCTAGCGACAATTTTATAGTATCTTGTATCCGTAAGTGTAGGTGAGTTTTATGGCTGAGACTGTGGTGGTCCTTGCGATGGCCACATACGTCACTGTTGTTGGGGAATATTGTCGTCACTATATGTTTAGAGAATTGGCGCGTTAAAGGGATGACGAGCGGGCAAGATTTATCAACTCTATCGTTCGTGGAAGTGACAGGGATTGTGCTACGCAGTTGAGGATGAAACGAGAAGGTTTCTTCAGATTATGCAATATATTGTGTCAGAGAACGCAACTATGCGATACTTGTAACATTAGTCTTGAGGAGAAACTAGTCATCTTCCTCCATACAATTGGATATAACGTGCGTAATCGTGTGGTAAGACACAGGTTTATACGTTCGGGTGAAACTGTAAGTCGTCACTTTTACCGTGTGCTAGATGCGATAGTGTCTTTGTACCCTGAATTTGTTAAGCAGGCTGATACTGATACCCTCGCCGAGATTTAATCAAATCCTTACTGGGCCACTTATTTCCAGGTACTATTTTCAACGCGGGATACGTTTTTCCATTATTATTTTAAAATAAGTTAATATTTGTCATATTATCTTATAAGTGAAATTCGATATAATGCCGGATAGGATTGTATTGGTGCAATAGACGGGATGTATATTCCCGCTCATGTGGAAGCATCCTAACACTCAAGCTTTTGCAACAGAAAGGGTATTGTGTCTCAAAATGTACTTGCTACTTGTTCATTTGACATGACATTATTATATGTGCTAGCCGGGTGGGAGGGTTCCACTTCAAATGCACGGGTCCTACATAACGCTCTTACGTGAAGTGATGATCCACTAATTGTCCCACACGGTAATTATTTTTTCACAAATATCTGGCAATATTTTTCACCGTAACATCATTCTCAACACACTAACCCCTAAAGCCATAACTGTAACGTCATAGATTTTTGTTATTTTGGATATCCAAAAACCCTTAAAAATTTTCATTTTAATTAACTTATATTGTCACTTACTGACCATTAACAGTTGATGTTAGCCTATACGCGAGTGGTACCAATAAAGAACTACATTAATCTGATTAATCAACCATAGGAAGCCAGCGAATCCAGCTGATTACTTAAACACCAAGTTTAGCCACACAATTTATTCACTTAGGGTCCAAATCTAGCCGACCTATCACTGACTAATCGAGACAACCGTAACTAAAGAAAGATCTACCCAAAGCTGAGACAAGTACGGGTCAAATCTTAATTAACAAACTAAATCAATCCAGTTACTCCTTTAGTCTAAAAACCAACCATTTAGGGTTATTAAGACCGAATTGTCATTTTCGCTAATTATAAATAGGTCATATTATGAACGTATTTAATCTAAACTTTAATAATTGCGCACAAGAAATCTTGATACCTAATTCATTTAATAAATGCCCAATTTTTCGAACAAGCTTTAGATCGCTCGTTAGTGGGCCACTAGTTCCGAACCTATAAAATAATGTTTGTCCGCTGGGCTTGACGTCCATCGTGGGTGGAGAATCAAGATAGTACCCAAAACTACACAACTTCGGTCAGAGGCCGAGTGCTTGAAATGCGCAACTACCCTCGGTTGAAGCCTGAAACTTAAGTGAAATAGATTTTTCGCTCTTTCACGAAGTCGTGGATTTTCGACCGTTAGATCGCAATCAAACTCGAGGTATGAGTTAAGGATATTTCCCTGCTCATATCCGTATAGTCGCAGCCCCGAACGACTATCGGTGACCATTGAATGGATTTCTAATCATATCTGTCGATCGGTGCATCCAAATGGTGGGCCGATCATATCCATACATAGATCATCATTAAGGCTGACTATCCTACAGTATATATCGGCATGTATACCCCATAATGAGCCCTAGAAGTTAGAAAAACTCTCCCATATGGTTAGTATAGTAAAAACTCAGCCCTTGGGGCCATTTACACCAAATCTGACACTATATAAGGGCTTCATTTAAGCACTCCTTCTCTCCATACGAATTTGCATTTTCTAAAGGAGAGAAAGAGAGAAAGAGAAAGAGAAAGAAAAAGAAGAAGAAGAAGAGCGGGAGTAGGAGTTGAAGGTTTTGGTACTTCCGTTCATTGGTCTCCTCCAATCGAGGCCCTAGCCTCAATCATTTTCCTTCACCGAATCTACCATACTTACGATTAGGAGGTAAGAAACAAATCTCACTTCCTAATTTAGGTTTTTCTAAAATGAATTGCATAAATCTCTTATAGTTCGTGGCGTTTATATAGGAATTTGTGATTTCCCCAAATCCCTAACCCTAGGAGCTCAAAATCGGATATTCCTTCTTAAGGTGTGGACCATTATGCCTAGGTTTCCATTTATTAACCCTTGAAGGTCTCAGTTAATGATGTTTTATATTGAATGTGTTGTAATAGCTAGCGTGTTCATATGTCATGTTTGATTGTATTATATGTTATTGGTTGGATATGGATTCTCACAGGTTTGATGAAATGTCTAAGTGGTAGAATGTGTTGTTCTGTCGATGTTCACATGTTTGATTTATTGCCTAAGTGATTATATTACTTTATGCATGCCCACACGTTTGATTTAATGCTTTTGTGAGTGTGATACTCTATGGATGCGCACGTGTTCAATGAAATGCCTAAGTGGTTGCGTAGTGAAATTATCCTATAATTGTGTGATATAGAGTTTAGTCTATAGAAATACTTGAGATTGCTAAGATGCTGGATCAATCGGTAAATCACCAAAATCAAGGGGTGGCCCAAGTTAAGCGGCCACCCTAGGCTTGTTCGATTGACCTGAATTGAACACGGATGGCCGACAGTAGCTGGACTACATGGGTTGTTTGCACCCAATGCTGGTTGTGTCGTGGTTCTCCTAAGTCAAATAAAATTAGTCCACTACCCGATTGATCATGTATGTTTAAAATGTATGACATGACTAAATGGAATCTAGGATATCCCATTCCTAATGGATGTGTCTATTTATAACCGTTAGTATGATATGATTCTACTAAGACTTATGAACTGGGCATGGTAGTATGGTACACCATGTCCAAGTTGTTGGCCTACGCTAGGGTGACGAGCCTCCCCTTAGTAACCAGTGAACAACTAAGATTCATGAGTTAGGCATGGTGGTATGGGACACTATGTTCGAGCTGTCGGCCTATACTGGGGTGACTAGTCTCCTCATAGTGACCAGTGAGCACTGATAGAGGTGATAGACTATTATTTGAATGACCCCTGTCAAATTACCCGACCGATGGTTGCGTGCTAGAATACCATTCGAACGACATGGGCGTGAATGGAATTGGGTAATGAGTCATTTCCTTGTAGTAATTTAGTTTTATGTAATAAGCCCGCACCTCTGTAATGCCCTAGGCACTATTCATCTGGGCTGTGGTTCGAGCGTGGGTTGGGGTGAGCTGTTTAATCCAGACCCCCTTCAAAAATAACGCTCCAGTCGGTCGGGGCAGAGTGATGTAGGCTGTTACAACCTTGAAACTAAGTGATCATATTCAGTTTGGGTGACAACCCATATTGGGTTGATCCTCACACATTTAGGTATCATACCGTACCCTTAGAATAGTTGATTTATGAGATAAATTGGTAACACTTAAATTTGGATCAAGGGACACGGGTAAGAAGTCGCTACGTGCGGCAACGCACAATGTGATCTGGATAAGGACTCATGATATAACGTTGGTATCCTAGCTTCGCCAATATGCTGAATGAATTGAATTTAACAATTACTCGACTAACATAATCATTCATCGCATCGCATTAGATTAGAATGTGGCGAAACAGGCGTTGAAGTCACATGTTGAGGAAGCGTTGTCATTTGCGAACCAGGTGGTCAGAGTCACGTGTGAGGGAGTGTTGTTTGGAAAGGGCATGCATCATGTCATATCTTCATATGCACATTTAACAAGAGTATTTAAGAATTATTTGATTTCTTGTTTATCATTAACTGCGCTGATTGTGTCAATAACATGTGTAACTTAAAAGTAATGCAACCATTGAGTTAGCTACTCACTCCCACCAGGGATGGTATTTTAAAATACCAACCAGGCATATTATTAATATAGGTTCTATCTAGGCCTCCGACGGGTAGGCTTAGATTAGTTTGCGCCACCATTATTATGTTTTAGAAGATTTAGAATAAACTGAAGACTTTACACTTTAACCATCTTGGATATTTATATTGTGGCTTGTATACTCTGCATTAGGGCGAACACCACTTTTCAATTGTACTTTAACTGTATGCCCTATATTTATTAATTTTTTGTTATCTCTGCCCCGCTTTGGTTCCTCTAAGTTGAATTGCGCAACTCTGATTATTTGTGTGTGGACTTAATGTGAATTAGAATGAAGATGCATGTGCGTTTTATTAAGTTAACACTGGGAACTCGAGACCGAAGTTTATGTACTCGGGTGTCAATTTTTGAGGCGTTACAATAACTCTGACACAATGTAGGAAAATATTTCATTGTCGACGCGGGATACGCTCACTCACCTGGGTTCATGGTGCCTTACCGCGGTGTTTGATACCACTTATAGGAATATTAAATCGGGAGAGCACCCATGAATAAGAAAGAGTTATTCAACTACCGACATGCGCACTTGCGAAACGCAATTGAGTGTTGTTTTGGTGTAATGAATGGGAGATTTCCAATTTGAAGACAGCCACACAATATCCATTTGAAACATAGGTCAAGATTGTAGTACCTTGTTGTGTACTACATAATTTCATTCGTCAGGAAGACGACTGAACAAGATTTAGAAGATGCTGGTATATTCGTCGGGGATGTAGAGAATAATCCTACACCAAATGAGGTATCAATAATAGATGAGCGGCAGTGGCTAGTTCAAGTGACACAGCAGGAGAAAGATGCGCGGATCAAAGTTTGTACTCAAATTACGGAGTGCATGTAGACAGACGCCCAAATAAATAGTAGGAATAGATAGACTCCTTTTATTTTATAAATGCATTGATTGATGTGATAGGCACATATATAAGGAATTATGGTCGAGCTGAAGACTGTCATTTTGGACTTACATATTTGCTTAATACGATTATTTAATCTTCAAGTAATTCATATTTGCTAGTAGAACTGTGCACCTCACTTTATCATCGGTTTATAACTATTTGTCGATGTATAATTTGGTGGGATGTCCGACGATTGGGTAAGTAATACATCGACGCAGTCCCTGGTGAGAACTCCGGTTCTATGGACCCATTTTTCTCAACGCGAGAAGTCTGTGAAATCGCTTGTTAAGCCTCTATCACAACCGCAAAAATTAAATGGACCAGAATAATGGATCAGATATTATTCGATACCTTACTTGAGCAAATTGCTTTAGGCCGAAAGGCGGATAATGGATTTAAGAGGAAAACATATCATGCTGCTGCTGAGGAGGTGTCTAGGAGGACTGAAATTCCGGTAAACTGGCAAAACGTGCAAAACCGATTGCGGTATCAAGAGTACACCAATGTAAAGGACATGGTGGTCGCAAGTGGTTTTGGGTGAGATAGTGAGCGTATGGTTGTCACAGCACCAGACGAGGTTTAGGAAGAGTACCTGAAGGTAAGGATCACTCACAGCCCCTTTCATTGAATTTCATTTGTTAAAAAAAATATCTTACTTATGTATATTTGACGATCATCTACTTACTTAATCCCTTCCTTGTATATAGTCACATCCGAGAGCAGAAAGATTACGTGGAAAGCGAATAGAACGATTGAACGATTTAGCGGTGATTGTAGGTTCGGACCATGCAACATGTCATTATGCCCAAGGAAGTAGGAACATGGCCATGTCTTCATCTCATATTCAACGAGATCTGAATGAAGCTTAGATTGACGTGGACGATGATAGGGATGCACCAATCGATATTTCCAAGGAAAATCTCAAGGATTCGACTGGGAATTATCAATTTTCAAATGAAACCCATTGGCCATCAGAAAATCGCTCATTCCACAGCACTCCCAATCGAGCGACTGAATTTGAGACTAGTCGTGGTGGGAGCACGACAACGAAACGGATGTGTTCTGCTGGTCCTTGTGACGTCCTTGGCATGTCTCTAAATGATGTGGCAGAGGCAATGCACAATTTTGGACTTGGTAAAGAGGTCAACTGCACTAATAAAGTCCTATATATCCTCGAGGAGGTTCAGGGACTGACCAACCCAGAGTTCATTGAGGTTGCTTAGCTTCTAACTAGGGATGAAAAGCTAGTGTCCTTTTTTGTAAGTCTTCGACCAGAGCGGAGGTTCGATTGGTTGAAAAAAACTTTGTCTAATTTCAATGGAAATGTTGGTGGGGGTTCTACTTGATGGGTTAAACAATCTTAATTACGCTTTATTTTGGATAATTTCTATGAAGGATATGTAATAACTATATACTATTTTGTGTTTTTTTTTTTTTTTTTGGTGACCCTCTTTTTTTACATGTCTTAGGATATTTATATACTATACCACATGCATGAGATTCTGTTTTGGGTGATACTAAAATGTCATTTTCAATACCATCAACATTACATGCTTTAATATTATGAATTGTATAACATGCATTTTTTTGTATCTTGGTTATGTTTATGTGAATGCAGATGGGTTAAAGTAAATATTATGTCGTACTCAATGGTCATCGACCTGGGATATATATTCTTGGGATAAGGCACGGTTGCATGTAGAAGGATACAGTGGTGCCAGACATCGATCCTTTAAGTCATTTCAAGATGCGACTGCATGGTGGAATTCTAACAATGCAAGTACGAGTAGTGGGTTAATATAAGACCCATATCCTAGTTCGTACTGTTCCGTCAAGTCCCATGATCCTTTCCGTCAAAGTCCAGCAATCAGTGACTGATAACCGATATTTGTGATTGACTCTAAGTCGTATCCTGTAGAATCGAGTCGGTTTAATCTGAGACTTATACCATTGCGACCGCACCGTCGCCGCAACTCACGCACTAATTCGATACCCTGACCAGAAGATATGAGCCGACGTTTATTTCGAGAAAACACCTCCTTTTTACAATCCTAAGAGAATCTCTACAACATATCAAATCAATCCCATCAATCACCCCTCATTTTAAGAACAAAGTACCCCCATGCTTTCTTTCTCCACAAGTCAAGCAAACCCCAAAGTCAACACATCTATCACCTCACCCATCACTCACCCTTTCACCCATCACACCCTTCACTCCCCCTCCTTACAATCTCTCTCTCTCTCTCTCTCTCTCTCTCTCTCTCTCTCCCTCTCTTTCTGTAACAACCCGAATTTTCACGGCCAGAGTATGTACTCGTATCCGAGGAAATCGGTTGTTAATATTATAAAGTGAGAATGTCTCAAGGACTTGTCCTGAGATTTTCTCCTATCGACATTTTATTAATCTACATATTCGATGGAGACCATCCATAAAGGAAATTAACTATCTTTCTCATTCCAAATGTAAATAATTAAATCGTCAAAAGTTTTCACAGTAGGAGTATAATCACGAATAATAAAAGTTGTAAGCAAAACTAATTCCTATTCTCGATCTTAATCATTGGGTTCTCCCTCGAGTCGGTGCTCCTCTGGTTCTTCCACCTGTTCGTCACCTGCATCATCTATGTGGTTGGGAGAGGGTCAATGCCCTACTCATAGTGAAAGTTACCCTTTAAGATTAACAATAATTCAGGAGATTCATAACAAGTAATGAAAAATGTTCGGATATGTCCCGTAGTTCCCTAATACGAGAATATCATGACATACAAACAATCTACATGAGATGCATGCCTAACATAGTGAGTACGGCTCATCATACTTAGTGATCGTCACAACATGGAATATAATTCATAGGAAACCCGACTCGACCCGTATCCCATAACTACGGATATTCGCCGGCATGGCCAACGCTAACGTGGATTTATGCGAACATCTCAAGGCAACACAACACGCGGTTGGGGGATTTACGTAACACGATGTGTTCATGGAGCGACTAATTGCGACATCCAATCCCGAAAAGTTGATGTAACACGTATGCCGATTTACATACATCGATTGTGCACCACGCCAACCAACCCACGGAATTACGTGCCGACCAAGAGGGCCGCTACCCGTAACGCATTACGTCCATGGTAAGATAATCGATTCACTAGTTGTGATACCTCATAACACATCACTTGCACTTATAGAAAATATAGCTGAATCATGAAGAATATAAACTGAAGCATGGAGGTTCTGGATTAACAAGACACATGCCCATGCCTTTAAAGATAGATGGCACAAGGCCAATATAATAAGAGAAGAGTGACAATGGTCAACTCAGCAGAAGTAGCAATGGCCAACATAACAAGAGGAGAGTGACAATGGTCAACTCAAAAAGAAGAGTGGCAGATCCAACTCAAATGAAGAGACGAGTGGCATAACCAACTCAAATATAAAGACGAGTGGCAGAGCCAACTCAATAATGAAATAGGCAAGGCAAGGCTTGTACCCATGGTCTCACATGAATTCAGAGAAATTCTCTTGTATTTGACATCAAGTCATAATCCCAAAAAGGGCCAATAGTTGTAATGATATTAAATAAACCAATTAGATATGATAATTCCCAGAAAAACATGTAACCATGAAAGACATGATAATCCATAACATCAAAGGCATGAAAAGGCCAGATAAAATAACAGGAATGCGATATAAGACAAAATAATTAAATCAACTTAAATTACTGTAAGCTTTAAAGGATAAAACCCTCACCTTTGATTATCCGTCTTCTACTACCAAAGTTAGATGGTCAGAAGCGCACCTTAGGATTCAAATCGTGACCTTATTCACACGGCCCAAATAATTAAAATTAAGGCTTGATCCATATTACTATTGTATTCGATTTAATTTAATAAACTAAAAGTTTGGCTTTATCTATTTCCAACCATTAATTATATATATATATATATAATTACATATATATATATGTATGTGTATGTATATATATATAAATTTTATATGAGTGTTGTTCCGCCTCAACTATTGGGACGAAAAGAAAAATAAAATAAATAAATAAAAAATCAATCTAAGCAACCTACCTGACTTCGAGTCAACTCAGCGAGTCGACTCGGCTCAACTCGGAATTCCCCTTTCCTTCTTCCTTTCTTTCTCTTTTTCTTTTCTTTCTCTTTTCTTTTCTTCCTTGCTTTTCCTTCTTTTCCTTTTCTCTTTTTCTTTCCATTCCTTTCCTTTCTTTCTCTGCTGGTCGGCGGCAGATTTCAGCATCAACTGCCGGACCTCTCTCTCTCCCTCTCTCTCTCTCCTTTTCTTTCTTTCCTTCTCTTTCTGGTGGGACGGCAGGGCCTATTAATAGCCATCCCGCACCTAGAATCTTCTGTGCGTAAGGAAGTTTACGCAGCAAGGATGAATCGGACTCCTCTTGCGCACGTTCCTGTTTGCGTAACAGGGAAGACGATTATGTTTTTTTTTTTTTTTTTTTTCTGTCGTAGGTGTAGCAGCGGGAAATTTTGGAACGGCGAGGTCGATCCAATCCTTTCAGCGTCCCTGGAGGGATTCGGAATCTCTCAGGGACTGATTTGGACGGTCCCGATCTTCCATTCCGTCGACAGCTGGACGCTGCTGGCTTGGGTTACGAACGGCGAGAAAACCTCTAAGCCGTGCTACGCTGGGATTCCTTCACCAAGAATAAACGGAGATTGTTCTCCATTGCTTTTGCTTGTAGAATGGACGGTTTGGATTGGTAGGGTTGTTTGCGTAAGGGCTTGCAAGCGAGAAAACTGGAATTTCTTTCCGTTTTGGGAAAAAGGGCAGCCGCACATGGCTTGTTCTTGCTCTGCCCACGTGCGAATACGTGCACGGATACGTGTGGGGACTTCATGGTTTTGGTCGAGCCCCAGCTCCGAATCTATTGGACGGTTCAGATCATCAAGACGGATGCTCACGGTGGCCCACAATTCCTCACACGGACGTGATCTCCCGGTCGCGTGTGAACGTAAAACAGGGGGAGAGTCAGGACGTCGGGCCGGCCGTGTTTGACTGGGTCTTCCAGTCCGGTGTGCTGCGGTTGCTGCGCACCACATGTTCAATTTCCCACAGGTGGGGCCCACGGTGCTGCTTGTGAGGGATCTACTCCGTCCATTCATATTTCCATGAGAGTTAAGGCGTTAAGCCCGAGATTGAAGTATATCCAAGGATCAGGTGGCCCGCAAAATTGATGGTTAATGGCTAATCTGTCGATCGAGTCTCTTCTATAATGATTTAAAAGATGAAATTTGGCATGAACGGCTAATTTAAAATTCCTAAGTATGCTATAAAATTTCACGTTGATCGGATGATGGGAAAACTATATTATGGGATTCGTTGGCCTAGGTTAATGGCAATTATGTAATTATTGCTGATTGGGTGTATTATGCAATCGAATGAATTTACGTTGGGATAGTCAAGTTCCCAGGATGTTCTAGAAATAGATTTTCCATCTGATTTACTATGGCTAAGGAGTTATTTACGGATTTAGTTAAAGGAGGGTACCTACATCCAATCATATGATCAACGGTTCGATGTTTCGGTCTATGTATAGGGATTTCCTTTAATGGTCAGATGAGTTATGGACTAGGTGTAGGGCCAGGATCGCTAATCCAGTATCGTTCAAGTATTGATTTCTCGATAACGCCCGAGGACTTTCGATGCTCGAGTACCGAAAAGTTCGGGGCGTTACACTTTCCCTTCACATTTCCCAACCATTCCCCAAGCAACAAGAGAACTCATGTCCAAGCCCTTCTCAAGGGAGAAAAGAGTTTGTGTGGCCCACTTTCTCCATCCCAAGATCTTTCATCCTAGCCATCCATCTCTCATCACCCTTCATCAAAGTGGAGTACAAGGAGACCGACATTCCAATGGACTGAGAAGATCAAACGTTGGGTGCTTATTAGGGTAGATTTTTCATGTTTTGATGATGGGACAAGTGAGGCCTACCGATTGACGGTATGGATCTCACTTTGGACCCTTGATGTGGCCGATGGACAACCTTGATCCTCATGATCATTCCATGATGGGGCCATTCTCCATGGATCTCATCATGATGTTTATTTTCCTTGTATGGATAGGGTCATCTAGACCTTACATTTTATGGAGAAATGATCTCCACCGTTGACTTTCGGTTTGATGGGTCCACGTTTAATGGGATCTACTTGATGTATGATTGCTTGCAAGGGAGGGCTCATAGTGGCGGAGCCCTCCATCACACGTGTCCTACCTCTTTCTCCCCCTCTTCTCTCTCTCTCTCTCTTCCTTGTTGTCGGCCCCCTTGATGTATGCATTTTACCAAGTCATCCACCTTTGTGGGACCCACTTGATGGACGTGTAGGATCTACACCGTCCAAACCATGTGGGCCCTACCATAGGGAAATGGGAAACACAAATATCAGATTTACCTAAGTGGGTCATGTCCCTGTGGGACCCACCTTAAAAGTGTGCAAACCGTCCAGCGTCCAGGGATGCTGGACGTTTGCAAGTGAAGGTGAACTGACAGTGTCATGTACTGACAAGCAAAATGTCAGTTTGTTTTCTTTGGGTGGACCACTAATTTAGACCCCACCTTGATGTATATTTTTAATCCAAACCGTCCATCCCCTCTCCGACCTCATTTTAGGCATTGAACCGAGCAACGGAACCAATTCGAGGTTCTGGCGGGCCATACCTTTGAAAATAGTGAATTTCACCGTTTAATTCACTCAATTTTTCCTATATGCCGAAAGATGCCCAATATTGGGCTTGATGGACTTGTTATGGGCTATAAAAATCAATGGGTGGGGTGGATTCTTCTAATGTGGGCCGTATGTACGAAAAACCTTGGAAAAACGAGATTTTCAAAAATATATAAAAAAAAACCAATATATAGGTGCAGCGCCTGCTGCTGCTGGCATCAGCGTTGAAAGGGCAGGGACCCATCGTTGTATGTTTGTTATCCAACCCGTTCATATGGTGGGCCACTCCCTGAAGTGGGCCCCCTCCAAAAATTGGCCCGATCTAAAGCTCAGATGGCCCACACCATAGGGAGCAGTAGGGATTGAGACTCTGCTATTGAAACCCTTTCTAGGTCCAGAACTTTTGAATCAATGTGAAATTTGTTTTTCCTCTGCATATGGGTCCACTTGACCCTACCAACGGTTGGATGACGTATAAACATTATGGTGGGACCCACAACATGATATATGTGTTTTATTTCTACCGTCCAAGCGGACGGTCGAGCCCATAGTAACGTATGTGTTTTATTAACATCGTCCACTGCCATGGACGGTGGATCCCACCTAAAATTGCATGCACCTGAAAGTTGGTCTGAACCCTCATGCAAGTGGACACGCATAATGAATGGGCTAGATTTGCAAACCACATCTCGGTGGGCCCAAAGAAAAATGGTTATGAATGTTTTAATGGTACACGACACCTCTCAACTTCTGTATGTGGTGTGGCCCACACAAGTCATGGATTGACTTGATTTTTGAGACCTAGGCCCATGATGGACTGGTGCACTAACTGATGGTGTTGATGTTCGAAACGCATCACATGGTGGGGCCCACATAGCTCAACCTCATGGGACATTAAAATCAACTCCAGCGCACTATACCTTTTCCCATATATATGATGGTGGGCTTTATGGGCCCTACCATGATGCATGCGTTGCATCCAAACGGCCTAACCATTTGACAAGCTTGTCTTAAAACTAAAAATAAGATAGATCTATAGTTCAAGTGGACCCCACCTTACATACGTACGAGCCCATTTTGATTTATTTGTGGCCGCCCATTGAGGCCCACCTTGGTATGTGGATGAGGCTCATCTTGATTTATTTGTGGTCGTCCTTTGAGGCCTACCTTGGTATATGTATAAGGCCCAAGTGATTAGGCCAACCTTGATGTGTATGAGGCCGTTGTTGAGGCCCACCTCGATGTGAATGTAAGGCCCATGTTGTGAGGCCCATTGTGATGTATTTCAAAGGCCCGTGGGATATGGCCCATTGCAATGTACATAAGGCCCATTGATGCGGCCCACTTGATTGATATAAGGCCCATATGAGGTGGCCCATTTGATGTATCTGAGGACTATGGGTCGAGGCCAATGAGATGTATATAGTTCCATTGCAATGTGTGATTTCCCATGGTTTGTGTAATGATATTTATAGCGGACCGTGCCTTGGGAGCAATGTTGGTTTGACGTCCACATTGTAAGTACAATGTTGGTTAAATGTCCGCATTGTGACCCTCCCTAGGGCTCATTGATAGGCCCATATACTCGTTATGTGTAGGCCGTCTAGGCCTATCTGCATTGTAAGGATAGTTCATTACTTTATAAAATGTTTAGTATAACTCTATGATTCATGCCCATACGCATCATATGTATGCTTGATATGAGGAATGTTTGATCATAGCATAAGCCGTTGGGCTAAAATATTACGGGACTCCATATGAGACAGAGTGCCCAACATGAGTGCGTGGTATGCGCGAGATTGCTGCATGTTTGCACGGTGTGATTCATACATCTTGCATATGTGTGACTTGATCACCGCACGCCCTAACGACATCAGGGCCGTAGCCTCCATAGATACATCGTGGACGGTCATATCGGATACTAGAAATATTGGCTCTAGCATTGTAGGCACTTAGGATGTCCTTGGGTGAAAATTTCAAAACCTTTTTGGTACCAGGGGATGCTCCAATGTTTAAACTGAGTGGATACACGAGCGCCCGAGTGCTGAATACCAGTAGGCCGCGTCTCCCACTGTATCGTGGTCGGTTGGAAGGGGGTGTGGCCTTATCCGCCCGAGTGAGGGGGATATAAGCTAGGCTGAGTTTGATCAGCTCGCAAATGAGTCTGCTATCGACGAGCTGGGTAGGTATTGGAAAACTACTGGTCAGGTGGATAGTGTAGTCTCTTCCACTTACTTGACTGTGCAGCTAGGGAGGAGGCAGTCGGTGTAAGGTGTATTAGACCCTGGTGATATCCAGAGAGGAACTGTACTGATATGTGTACTTGATGAGTACTGACATGCTTGTATTGCATCTCGCATATGACATTTGGCTACATAGGTCTCGCATCGCATGGCCTTGGTATGGCCGATAGCATTCATGCCTTGCATCACATAGCTTTGGTATAGCTGATATCGTTCATGGACTTACCGCATATTTCTGCATTACTCTGATATTGTATACTTGACACTCACCTTACACACACTTTCACCACCCTTTAAGCTTTCTATAAGCTTATGCACGATAGATGCGTGCAGGTGGCGTTAGGTTGCAGCAGCGTTGAGTTTGGAGTGTGCAGCTGAGCCTCTGGAGATTCTGTTACTTCCATTATATTATATTTCCCTTTCATACGCATTGTACTTAAAGTTTTTGATATAGTGGATATGTGGTGATGTTGTTTTATGACTTGGTTATACTCTATTACAAAAAAAAAAAATCATACTGAAAATCCTCCTTATAGGATCCCAGAATCGAAAATCTGGCGTATGGGTGCTGGGAGCCGAGAATGGGGTACTACGGAGGCCGTCGGCACCAAATTCGGCGATCGGGAATTTTGTGAGCCCGTTTTCCAAGTTTGGGGTGTGACGTTAATGATCCGGAGTTGTGGTGAGGTTGATTCACCTACTTATGCCACTAATTTGATCCAATAAATTTCGAGATCCATGGTGTGCAAGAGTACTCGAATAGATAATACTCCCACGAATGTCGGGGAAACGGTGGCTGCATTAGTAATTGTTATCTTGGTTACATTCTTCGGATTATATATAATCATTACGATATAGTTTTAGTCAGTGTTGCAACACTTATTCTCACTCTAATTTTGGTAAACATCAGATATTTGAATCCAGTACCCTTTTTTCAATGGCATGTATAACTGTAAGATATGAATACGTTTTAATTATCTCTAGATCTGTATGCATTTAATAGTATCTGATCTATTCTAGATGAATGTAACATGTGTTTTAATTTCCTACATGCATTCCATTCTTTTAACTATCGTCCCATAATCTCCATGAGTATGGAGTTTACAGCATTCCATCAGCCAGCTGAACACAAGTTCCCATGAGCCAAGTATGATATCTTGAAATTGTGGTCAGATTATTGTATAACTCTATAAGTAAGGTGAACGCATGTGTAGGCAAGAGTTGTTTGCATGGAGGGTAACTACCGGATCAACGGAGGATCATGTGTTAAATTGGTATGAATATCTATTTCCTTTTTTACATTACAAGTCATAATGTACTGACATCAATTGGACATGAATAGGTAATACTCAGACCTAGTAGAAGAATATGCATTACATTTGTCTGGGTTGATGTACGATGCTTATCATTCGTCACCAAATTTCTCCCTATCGAGGTATGATATGCATTCCAACAAATTTATTCTATTCGTAGTCAGGTCGTAATTGATTTACTAAGTAGTTTATCCATGAATGCCCTTCTTCTCAACCTCCTATAGTAAGGTCATGCTCCAAACATTATGGTAGGCCAGACTCCAACTCATTCGTCAGGATTCCATTGGCTTGTGTAAGTTCTAGAGAATGGCCCGGAACATCTTATTCAATTTTGTTTTGCAAAGTTTTTACAAGGTGCATGAAAATGAGATAGGATTTCAATTTTAATTTCGTATGGATTTTGCAGACAATAATTCGTGTCCCTGGTTCACAATTGGTGAGGTGGCTCCATCTTTCCGATCCATCACACAACATAAACATTGTAGTCGTCTTGTAGGGGAGATAGGAGCAACAAACGAGAAGCGGCGAAAATTTGCGTGATGTTTATTATGATTTGATATGATTGTGGCATGTAACTTAATCCTTGAGTGTGGCTTATGTCTGGTGTGGTAGCATAAATTGCATTCAATGTAGTATATCGGCGGGTTTTGGACAGATGTTAACCTTGATTCCCAGGGTTGTGATCCACCCAATGAGTGTTGGTGTTTAAAGCTCAGGTTGTGGGCCATTAAAAGCTTTTGATCGTCCTATAGCTGATTTCTGTGAATCTTTGCCTTTTTGACCTAATCAACATGGTGGATATCAAATAAAAGGAATAGTGGGCCAGACGTGCATTTTAATAGGTGTTATGGATTTAAGATGTTTTTTCCTATATTGGGGCCCATAGCGATTGTATGTGGCTTATCCATGCGGTTCATCCATTTTTCCAAATGGATTTGACGCATTGAGTCGAAACATGAAGCATCTCAAAAGCTCTATTGGACCATACCATTGGAAAGACTGGGAATAATGATTCACACCGTTGAATTCTTCCTAGGGCCGACAGTGAGATTTATTTGTCATCTAACATGTTAAGAAGATGTCAAAGACATATATGAAGGGAAAAAAAATCAAATAAGATAGATCAAAAACTTCTGTAGTCGAATTTTTTTTTACAGAGAAGTTCAATTCATACTGTTTTTTGTGGTGTGGTCCACTTGAACTTTGAGTGTGCTTCAATTTTTGGCTGAACATGAAAAATTATCTAATGAAATGGATGGATGGAGCGGATAAAATACATACATGACGGTGGGTCCCACATACCATCTGTACAGTGGGTGAAGTTGTAGGGAGTGATGTCGTTTCTGAAATCCAGTTGAATCCCATGGAAAATCCAAACAACCCCATATGAGATAACCCATGGGATGGTTGTAATCCCACAAAACCCAAACACTTCACCGGTGGCGCATGGGATAGAGGTGTACACCATATGCAACCAACAATCCACTGTAACTCATAAATGCAGGTTTGGCCATAATTCCATCCCTTGTAATCCACCGTAATTCACGCGGCCAGACAGGCCCATAGAGCACATATGATTATTATTTTTCACATCTTTTATCATAGACTAATTGCTCAATTAGTTGTATCATTTGTAGTCTATGTTACTGGACCCACTTGGCTTGAAAGCATAAGTGTTAATTGAGTTTAATTGGCACATATTTTTAAGTAATTCTATTAACTCCCATCCAGGACTTATTAGTAATTCTAAGCTTCACTAAGCTTCTGCGTACTGTGGTAGACAATCCGTGCAATTTTAGTATTCAGCTCGATAACAAAAAATGTTGCCATAACTTTAAAAGTCCCGGCCTGCAAATCAACACAGAGCATTCCCTTTGCATTAGTAACTGCTCGTGCAAACCCTGAAACTACAATCTCAATGGGCAACAAATCATTTTCTTTCTTATAGAACTTCCTAACTATTGTTGTTGATACAATGTTAACTGTTGCTCTGTTATCGACCATGACATGAGAAATGGGATATCCGTCCATGTGCATGGTCACATGAGAGGTTTGAGGTGTTTAGTGAGCACGTCTAGCGGTCTTAAGAAGATTACCTTCTTAATGCCTCCATATTTGTCGATATAGATTGATCCTCTAGCTATATGGTCACGAGTGGTAATTGGATCTTCATTTTTTACAGCGGAAGAACCAATCTCGTTATGTCTTCCTCCTTCATACTCAGAGCACTCCTAATCCTTAGCGATTATGTAGGCTTCTATATCGAACATTGTTGCAGGTTCGATTTCATCTATAACGTCTCTAGGCATTATGTTGGGTTAGTCCGATCGTGCCTGAAACTTCATCGGGAGGATGAACACCATATTGCAAGTAAATGTAATAGGGGAAGAGTCCTAAATGTGATTTTTGTTGTGAGAACTTCCTTCTGCCCTGACACAATCGCTTATGGACATTGATGGCCCATCGGTCAGTAAATGCCTTCGTTGGTTGGACTATTCTAAGTTTGACTGGTCACTCATAACATGTTTTAATACATCTCATCGGAGTGGTACGTGGGTAGCTATATATTCTTGGGTTATGGTTGTTTGTACTGCCCCATGACTCTTGCCTTCTGTTCTTGTACATGGATGATAGTTCAGATTGATCGTTCATCTCTCCACATTTGTATGACGTTTGTTGTTATCATATCAGAGGCTGATTTGTAGTAAGCCTTATAGGGTTTTATCGCAATGCGTCAGTTTGATCACTAGTTTCGCAACAACTTACTTCCGCTCGTACTCTCTTAATACATAGAACGCATCAGGTGGTTTTCTTTTGTTGTGCCTTTCGCTGTCGGGCCAAAGACGAAAGCCTTTAATCGATAGAGTAGTTAATTTAAGATTGGTTATGATAGCATTGATTGGGGTTGTTGTTGGGAATGGATTCTAGTCGACGCTCATTACCTCTTTTTCAAAGAACTTGAGGATGCATTTGTTAATATTTTATTACATTAAATCTGAAAATTGATACAATTCTCAGTTGAATGGGTCCTAGTGCCATGCCACTTAATGTAAATACTCTTTTTAAGCTCTTTTATTGAATGTATCCTTTGGTGAGGGAGCTTGATAAATTTGCTTTCCAATAGAGTTTTGAATACTTCATCCAACTTAAAGATGTTGAAGATGTACTTTATTCGAGTCTTGGTAGCTCCCTTTTATATATCAATGCCGATCGAGGTTTTATTCTCAATATTTTTTTATGTTAAACATTTAAATGGTTGTGTGCCAATTATTTCAGCAACAATCGCTTCGTAGTACGTATTATATTCTTCTTCCATCCATGCATGTATTATATCTACCGTGACCAAATTATAATTAGGGTCCATGTAATAAGTTTCCTTAAATGAACTTATCCGTCATTGGTCTTCCCTGAGGATTCGCTTGTATTTGATGGCCCCATTCGACAACTGGAACAAGTATATAAAGTAGGCTTTTTTAAACTTCTTTTAAAACCCAAATTGCTTGCCTTTTAAGGCCAACTTATCAAACTCGGCCTCGAGCAGAATGACTACGCATTGGTTTCCGACACTCTTAAAGTGGGCAATAAATTGTTCGTCCAACTCCTCTGATGATTTCCTCAAACGAGAGGTCGGCCATGGAAACTTCTGGTCAATTCAATGTAACTGCATGTGAAACCTTTCTTCCATCTGGGCCCAAGTTTGAACTGAATTCTGCGATGGGTTGATATACCATGTGCATGCAATTCTCGTTAGTTAATTCCCAAACAAACAGAGTTTCGGGAAATCATTTTGGTATGCTTCTCTACGTTGCACGATGAACCGACCTATATCTTTAGTGGTAGAAATCTTATTATCCCCATAAAATAGGATAAATTCCGGGAATTTAAAACCTCTGTGAAATTCATAATATAAGTCGAAGCAATTAGGATACAGTTTTCTATAGGTTGGTCGAGGCAATTGTTGACCATTTGGGTAAGCTCCAAACTCCTGGATGAGTCCTATCACATCTTCTCGGTCTATCATTTGTTGGAGGACTTACTGCTATTGGAAGGCTTTATACCTTTGTGGATGGCCGGGATTAAAGTTCTATGATGCACTTAGTATAGGTACATGGATTGGTGGTATCGGTGCTTGTCAGTCGGTCACCTCGAACCTTTACCACCCCCCCCCCCCGAGCGTGATAGTATGGCATACTTCATAGTAGATTGGGGTTGCAACCGGGGGTTATCCCTCGAACATTTCAATCTTATACGAGCCACTATGCAGCTAGGACATAGACGAAAGTTGCCCTATGAACCCTTATACCATGCTTTGCCCTTGGTAAAAGGCATGTATATCCTGAGTTGATCCTCGAGGGTATGCGACCTAATGGGCTTCATTATAGTAAGCAGATCCATTATAGAGTTACCCTCGAAATGGTTCGGCCATTTGGGCCATGTAATAATGGTACCCAAGCTAATTGGGTAACAGGGTTACTTGATCCGACTGGGGACGTAACTGTAACAGCCCAAAATTTTACGGCCAGAGTTCATACTTGTGCTCGAGAAAACCAGGTGTTAATAATGTATATAATGGATGCATTTGGAAATCATACCCTTTTTTTTTTTTTTCATTTGGATCACATCCAGATACATTCAGAAGGCAACATTCAGAAGAATAACATTAACTATGTTGATTATAATTCATCAGAGTAAAAAGAATAATCAAAGGCATTCTCAATGGAAGCTTATTACATTTATCAAGTTCGCAGCGGAAGTATAAAGCTAAATCATAAATTGTCTTCTCATTCTTTCAACATAATCTTCCTTAGGGGGAATGTTCACTTGGTCTTCAATCTGTATGTCACCTGCATAATCTATATAGTTGGGAGAGGGTCAACGCCCTACTCATAGTGATGGTTATCCTTTAAGATTAACAATAATTCAAGAGATTCATAAAACAACGTAAATGTTCTAATACATCAAATACTCCACACTACAAGAGGGATCAATGCACAAGCAATCTATATGAGATGTATGCCTAGCAAAGTATATGCGGTGTATCACTCTTAACAATCGCTACGATGTGGAATATGGTTACAGTTATTCGACTCGACCCACATCCCATACTACGGATATTCGTCGGCGTGTCCCACGTTTAACATGGTTTTACATGGTTATCCTAAGACGACCACAACACATATCCAGGTGAATACACACTCAGAGATTGGAACGACTATTTGCGACAACCAACACCCCCCCTCCTAAGATAGGAATTGATGTACTGCGTATACAAAATGACTCACGTACACCAACCAGTGCAACATCACCCGAGAACCCTGGAATTACATGACGCCTCAGGGCTACTACCGAAAACGCATTACGTCCACGATATTTAACCGATGGGTAAAGGAGGGATTTCTAATATAGTACTTGCATTAAGACAATATAAACTGAATCATAGAGAATATAAATTGAATCATGAAGAATATAATCTGAATCATGGCGGTTCTGAAGTAGTAAAACACATGCTTAAGCCTTAAAGATAGATGACACGAGGCCAACATAATAAAGAGAAGAGTGACAATGGTCGACTCAACAAAAGAAGAGTAGAAATGGCTAACTCAATAGATAGAAGAGTGGTAAAGGCCAACTCAATAATAAGAAGAGTGGCAAGGGCCAGCTCAAATAAAGAGACGAGTAACAGGTTCAACTTAATAAATTTGATAAGGCAGGGCAGGACTTGTATCCATGCCCTCACATAAATTCAGAGAAATCACTTGTATTTGGCATTATGCCATAATCTCAAAGGGCCAATAGTTATTGGGATATTAATCAAATCAATTGATAAGATAATTCCCAGAAAATATAAACATGAAAGGCAAAATAATTCACATCATTAAAAACATGAAAAAGGTAGGATAATTCATATCGTATAAGGCACGAAAGAGGCTAATAATCGATGGTGAAACATATAATAGCATGGAAGATTCAAAGTGGTATGTAAAGGGAATACATGTATAGGCTAGATCAAATTTATAAAAGCACGTATAAAAGAATGATGAATTTAACGGCTTAAATTAATGTAAGCAAAAAGGATAAAACTCTTACCTTCGAAACTTAATTTCATCTTAATGTCGTTGGGCCCCAATCCTAACATAACTAACATGACCCTTCAAGTTAGGCCATCTTATTATACAGGTTACATGATTATTGAAAAATATTGATTTTAATAAAATATATTTTAATAATGAAAATAATATATATTATTTTGTTTGGAAAAAACACCATTTTGTGGTTTTTTGGAATAGTCCCACATGGAAAAGGGAAGAGAAAAATTTGTGATTTAAATGATAATAGTGGAGTATTATAATTTTTACCTACCTAGTCTGTGGACTAAGGACCATGTGTGTTCCAATGCGTAGCACTGGAATACCAGCGCACGTGCTCGCGCTCAAGCTCGGGCTCGGGCTTGATCTCGGACTTGGACTCGATCTTGGTGACGGGCTTAGTCATGGGGCGTGGGCATGTGAGGTAGTGTGGTTGTAGAGGGGCTAGTGGTACACTTTGCACTTCGCACGTCCGCATCGTGTCACAAAGGGTCGCTCCTTCGCGACCTTGAGCGAACCGGAGCCAAACGTGTGCGAGTCACGGTGCGACTAAGTGGCCAAGCAAATGGCTGGGTGAAAGAGAGACTAGAAGACTGAATGAGAATCCTCCAGAATATATAGAGGGCTGGAAAAATAGTTATTACAGAAAATCTGTAACAGTTGTGCCATAAGTGCAGGGTCCAGCTGAAACTGCTACATGGCTAGCCCAACAGTTAGAAAATAGCTAGCTGTTGTCTCACAACAGTCAGCATGCAATAGATTAATGACCATGCACAACAGTCAGAAAATGGCCATAAAATGGCTAGTTTTCTCCAACAGCCAGAAACGGTCATGGATTTATTTCCCTGGACCATAACTCCCAGCCACCATAGCCTATAAAAGGAGGACCTAGATGGGTTTCCAAATCATCTCACAACCCAATCAAGCACTACCATACGAATTGAGACAACACACTACTCCTCTCTCTATACTCCAGTGATTCCAGCAAGATAACAATGGTTTTAAACCTTTGCAAGAAGAACAAACCAACGGTGTGGTCTAAAACGGTTCAACTGAACCAGTAGTTGAAGACTTGACCAGTGCAGTGGTCTAAACCACAATTTTCTTCTTTTTCTTTTTTCTGGGAATTTTCTTTTATTGTATTTCTGCCAGACTGAGTGTAATAGAGTTCCAATAGGTGGGCCTTCGTGTTTGCTGAACGCAGACCCACACCAAGCTCGTTGTATCCTAGAAGCTATTTGCCTGTAACCTATCAGCTTACTCAATTCACCCGAGTAGGGGCAAATAACGTTTTAAGGACAGCGTTTCAGACGTGCTTCAGCTTGTCCGTATTTTAGATTTGTTTACAATTTTTCGGTTTCCACATTATACAGAAATTATATTAATTTGTATAATTTTTAACAATCTTAAAGCATTATTTTCGATGGAAGCCGACAGTATTTCATCCATCAAGTTGATTAATCAGAACTTGATACGTCTTGATCGGTTCGATGGAACCAATTTTACAAGATGGCAAGACAAGCTGAAATTTCTACTGACGGCGCTAAAGATCTACTACATTTTAGATCCTAATTTGCAAGCGCTACCTGAAGTAACCAACAACGACACACCTAAACAGGTGGCAGATCGCACCAAACGAGCCGAAGACGAACTCTTATATTGAGGACACATTCTGAACGCTCTCTCTGATCGTCTGTACGATCTGTACCAATAGACGTCATCAGCAAAGGAGATCTGGGCTGCTCTGGAGTTCAAATACAAGGCTGAAGAAGAAGGTACCAATAAGTTTCTCATCGCCAGGTATTTTCACTTCAATATGATAGATAACAAACCGCTGCTGTCCTAAATCCAAGAACTGCAGCTAATAGTAAATAAAATCAAAGCTATAAAGATTTATCTTCCTAAATCATTCCAAGTCGGGGTTATAATCGCCAAATTGCCACCGATGTGGAAAGACTATAGAAAGAAGTTGCTGCATAAAATTGAGGGTTACACACTAGAACAAATACAGAAACACCTCATAATTGAGGAAGAATCCCATAACTGCGACAGAAAGAATAATAACGGGAATGCCTCGTCCAAGGTACATGCAGTAGAGAACTCTAATAACAAGAATCCCGAGAAGGACGATTCCCTGAAATCCAATAAAGGAAAATTAAAAAAAAAACGTCCAAAAGAATAACGAAAAGTTCAAAGGCCCATGCCATGTCTATGGAAAAACCGGGCACTATGCTCGAGTATGCCAATATCGCAAATCTAAAAAAGAGGCAAGTGCAGTAGAAGGAGGCGATATGGTGGCTATGATCACTGAGGTGAATACCATCCAAGGTAAAGTTTCAGGTTGGTGGTATGATACTGCCGCTATAGTACACGTGTGCTACGAGAAATCAGCCTTCAAGACCTATGAGGAATTGACCGATGGTTAAGAAGTCCAAATGGGTAATGAAGTTAAATCAAAGGTTGTCGGCAAAGGAACTGTCGAATTGATATTCACCTTTGGAAAGAAAGTGATTCTAACTAATGTACTGACATCCCATACATGAGGCGAAACTTAGTTTCTGCGGATCTTCTGGGTAAACCAGGTATAAGGGTGGTGTACGAGTCAGGTAAATTGATTCTGTCCAAAAATGAAAATTTTGTTGGAAAGGAATATGCTTGTAACTAGATGGCCAAGTTTTATCTAAATAAAAGTAGCACTTCTGCGTATATGGTTGAATTCGCTGAACTGTGGCATGATAGGCTAGCCCATATAGGGTATAGTACCTTGAAGTTCATGGCTAAGAATGGTTTAATCTCATACACAGATAATGAAACCGATAAATGTGAAGTGTGCATATGATCTAAAATGACAAAGAAACATTTTTCAAGTGTTGAAAGATCGTCTCAAGTATTGAATCTTGTGCACAGTGATATCTGTGAGTTAAACGACATTCTTACTCGTGGAGGTAAACGGTACTTCATAACCTTTATAAATGATTGCTTTATATATGTGTATGTGTACCTATTAAAGAGCAAAGATAAAGCATTGAACATGTTTAAAATATATAAAGCAAAAGTAGAGAATCAATTAAATAAGAAGATAAAAATTCTTCGTAGCGATAGAGGAGAATATCTCTCAAATGAATTTGATCACTTCTGTGAAGAACATGGACTGATACATCAATGTACTGCTTCATACACGCCTCAACAAAATAAAATAGCTGAAAGGAAGAATAGGACATTAGTAGAGATGGTCAACTCAATACTGATAAGAATAAAGTTGCCACTAAGTCTATGGGGTGAGGCACTGCTTGCAGCATGCCATACTCTAAATAGAATACCATCTAAAAAGTATAAAATATCTTTATATGAAACATGGAGAGACAGAAAATCTAACATAGGATATCTTAAAGTATGGGGGTGTCTTGCATATTGCAGAACCCCTGATCCAAAAAGAACTAAGTTAGGACCAAAAGCTATTAAGTGTGCCTTTGTAGAATATGCACAAAATATTAAAGTTTATAAACTTCTAGACAGGGAGTCTAATACAATAATAGAATCAAGAGACGTTGAATTCTTTGAGAACTCACTATCCTTGGAGTCAAAGAATAATAAAATCTTAACTCCTAATAGAGAACCAGATAGTTTAGCTCCACATATAGTGGAAGCTCCTATTGAACCTCGTAGGAGTCAAAGGATAAGAATAGAGAAAAGTCTAGGAGATGACTACATAAACTCATAAATATCATTTTCCATCTTATAGAAGGAGATAGAGAAAATGTTATAAGGAAAATACCTATAGTGATGACTATAGAAGATAATCCAAAAACATATAAAGAGGCTGTATCCTCTAGAGACTCGACTTTCTGGAAAGAAGCTATAAACGATGAAATGAAATCCATACTATCAAATCAAACATGGAAACTAGTTAACTTACCCACAGGTTCTAGACCCATAGGTTGTAAGTGGGTATTCACTACGTGAAAATGGAAAAAAATGACGGATTTAGAGACGGTTCTGGACCGTCTCTAAAATTGCTTGGTTTAAGGACGCTTTAGAGACGGCCGTAAACCGTCTCTAACTTTTTAGACGGCCCTTGACTGTCCTTAATAGTCTTAAAAATTTTAACGTCTAAAAATCATTTAAAACGGTCAAAAACCGTCGTTAACTGCGGATAAAAGACGGCCATTGACCGTCTAGAATAAGAGACGGTCTCTGACCATCTTGTATGCGACTTTTTGAGACGGTCGAAGACCGTCCGTATTAGAGACGGTCATTGGCCGTCTCTTACTGGTAATCTGAGACTGTCATGGACCGTCTCAATTAGAGACTGTCATTGACCATCTTTTCCTATAATTTGAGACTGCCAAAATTTGTTTGTATTAGGGCCGGTTTTTAGCTGTCTCCATTTGAGACTGTCAAGGACCGTCTCTATTAGAGACGGTCGAAGACCGTCTCATATGCGGTCATTTGAGACGGTCAAGAACCGTCTTAATTATAGACGGTCATCAGCCGTCGTTTACTGATTTATAACCTCCGTACATGTCTTTAGCAGGTTCCATTTGAGACTGTCGAAGACCGTCTCTATTAGAGACGGTCCTTAGCCGTCTTATAGTGGTCATTTGAGTCCGCAAAGACCGTCTGCATTAGAGACGGTTGTAAACCGTCTCTAATGCTCAACTTAAAAATTAAGAACAAAAAAATTTATGAATTCCGAAAAAAAAGAGTTAAAAAGCTTAGAAAAATAACTAACAATGTTTAAGAAAAAATTTTAGATTTTGAAAAAAAAAATTGTAATTTTATAAAAATCTAGATTTTGAAATAAAAATTAAGAACTTTGAAAAATGTTGATAATTTTGAAAAGAGAAAATTCGATAAGAAAGTGATATTTTGAAAAAGAAAATTTTAAAATTAAACAAAATTGTGAAAAAATTGACAAATTGTAAAAAAATATATATTTTTTAAAAAAGAAAACTAGATTTTGTATTTTGAAAAGAAAAATTAAAAAGTTATATAACAAAAGTGATATTTAAAAAATGGTATTTTGAAAAATAAAATTTAAAAAATTAAACAAAATTGTGAAAAAATTGACAAATTGTAAAAAAATATATTTTTTAAAAAAGAAAACTAGATTTTGTATTTTGAAAAGAAAAATTAAAAAGTTATATAACAAAAGTGGTATTTAAAAAATGATATTTTGAAAAAGAAAATTTTAAAAATTAAACAAATTTGTGAAAAAATTGACAAATTGTAAATAATATATATTTTTTTAAAAAAAACTAGATTTTGTATTTTGACAAAAAAAATAAAAAAGTTATAACAAAAGTGATATTTAAAAAATGATATTTTGAAAAAGAAAATTTTAAAAATTAAACAAAATTGTGAAAAAATTGACAAATTATAAATAATATATATTTTAAAAAAGAAAACTAGATTTTGTATTTTGACAAGAAAAATTAAAAAGGTTATATAACAAAAGTGATATTTAAAAAATGATATTTTGAAAAAGAAAATTTAAAAAATTAAACAAAATTGTGAAGAAATTGACAAATTGTAAATACTATGTATATTTTAAAAAAGAAAACTAGATTTTGTATTTTGACAAGAAAAATTAAAAAGTTATATAACAAAAGTTAAATTTAAGAAATGATATTTTTTAAAAAAAAAAATTTAAAATTAAACAAATTTGTGAAAAAAATTGACAAATTGTAAAAATATATATTTTTTAAGAAAGAAAACTGAATTTTGTATTTTGATAAGAAACATTGAAAAGTTAAATAACAAAAGTGAGATTTTGATGATGTGTTGTCGCCCCTGTGTTTCTCCAACCCATTTTTGGGCCAGGTAATAATGTAAAAATGTTTTAATTTTTAAATATTTTTGTCGGTAAAAATGAGTGTGTGTGTGTGTGTGTGTGTGTGTGTGTGTGTGTGTATAATATTAAAAGGTAATATTTAAAAAATATATATATATATAATTAAAAGGTAATATTTAAATGATTTGTAATATCACATGAAAAAGAATATTGAAAGGTTTAGAAATTTTAACTGTGTTTAAGAAAAATTTTGAGAACATAATAATGGTTTTGAAGAAAAAAATTGGCATTTTGAAATTTTTGAGAAAAAAAATTAAAATATGAGAATTTTTGAGATTTTTAAAATAAAAATTCAAAATTTGTATTTTAAATTTGATGGATTTTCCTGATGGATGGAGCAGACACAACCCAGTAATGGACTTAGGGTTCATGTCCCTTCACAAATTTCTACATGGGAAGATCCTAAGCTTTCAATAACCATCCATAAGTGAAAATAAAGTAAAATAATTAAATGATTAAATGTCAAATTATATCAATAAAAAATTAAATCCCATTGTGGTTTCTTAGAATAAAGGAGAATTTACTATTATGAGACGCGTTTTGTTCTTTAGCCTTTGGGCTTGGATCATTAAAATATGATCCAAGCCGTTCACATGATAGGTCTCACCTTAGATTGAGTGACCCAAAAATGAAATTTTACCTCTCATCGAAATATTTCAACAAGTTGATCATTTGATTTTTTTTTTTTTTTTTAACTTTTGACTAATTAAATGGTTGAAATATTTCAATATAGAAGTATTTTTGAACATCCTATCTAGGGTAAATCATGTTGTCTAAATGATTTGGGTTATCATAAAGGACCCTAATCCTACAGCTAGAATACTAATGTATCCTATTGCAATCCGCCTTGATGTATTGTAGGAAAACTCTTATCTTTATACGAAACTCAGGTGGGCCATAGCATCTAAAACTATGTGAAGACATCCTTAAAATATATAAAAGCATTTAATTGGTGGGGCCCACATGAGTTTTGGATATGTATGAAACTTGGGCTGACTCCTCATCCAAGTGGGACACACATAATGAATGGGCTGGATCTATGAACCACATCTAGGTGGGCCCAATAATGATTATGAATGTTTTAATGGGAGGGTAACCCTCTCAACTATATATAGTATGTGGTGTGGCCCACCCTCTCAACTAATGAAAAATAAATTTATAACATTAGTATGTGGTGTGGTCCACCTATAGCTTCGATTTGACTCATTTTTTGGATCAACCCTAAAAATGAGCCGTTAAAATTAATGGACGGAGTGGATAATTAACATACACAATGGTGGGCCCCACAAGTCCTAAAATAATGAAAATTCGGGATCAACCTACACTGTTCATCCATTTTTTGAGATCATTTTAAAGAACTATCCCAAAAATGATTCATATCCAAAAATTAATTAAATGAACCACACAACAAATAAGGGGAACAAATTGGCTACTCCCCCCGACACCATCCAATGGCTTGTGGTTGGTGCTATGTGGGCCCCACCATGATGTGTGTGTTTAATCCATGCCGTCCATCTATTTTTAAAGATCATCTTACGACATGCGACAATGAGGCATATCCCAATATGAAATGGACCACATTATAGGAAAAAGTGTTGAATGAGCGTAAACCATTTAAAACATTTCGGGGGCCATAAAAGTTTTGGATCTAGATGATTTTTGTTTTTCCCCTTTATCTAGGCCTGTATGACCTAATCAACAGATTGGATGTCAAATAAAAAGTACAATGGGCCTTAAGATAGTTTCAACAATGATAGGAAAGTGACGCCCACCATTAAAAACTTCTAAAGGCAACAAAAGTTTTATATCAAGATGATATTTGTGTTTTCACGTATTTTATGTATTTTATAACTTTTCAACAGGTTGGATTTCAAATAAACATTACGATGGGCCTTAAGATAGTTTCAACGGTGGGAATCACTCTCCTCGCTGTTTTCTGTGGTGGGGTCCGCTACAGATTTTTATCTGCCTCATTCTTTGGCTCATGACTTAAAATGATATCTCAAAATGGATGGACGGTGTGGATATAATAAATACATCATAGTGGGGCCCACAAAACTTGGTGTCGTCACGGTATGGTGTCCAAGAGGGAAACGGATTGGCTACTCCCCTGACACCATACCTGTGGCTGGTGGTCGGTGCTCTATGAGTCCCACCATGATGTATGTGTTTCATCCATGCCGTCCATCTATTTTTACATATCATATTAGGGCTTGATACCAAAAATGAGAGGGATATAAATCTCAGGTGGACCACACCACATGAAAACAATAGTGATTGGATATCCACCATTAAAACCCTCCTAAGGCCCACTGTACTTTTAATTTGACATTCAATCTGTTGATTAGGTCATATAGGCCCAGATGAAGGGAAAAAAAATATCAGATTGATCAAAAACTTTATATGCCCCCCGAAAGGTTTTTAATGGTCGACGCTTATTCAACACTGTTTCCAAATGAATGTTTTAATGGGAGTGTAACCCTCTCAACTATAGTTATGTGGTGTGGCCCACCCAAGTCATGGATTGAGTTTATTTTTAAGCTTGTGGCCTACCATGGAATGGTGCATCTGACTGACGGGGCAAATCCAAAGTTCAAGTGGACTCACACCATAGAAAAGAGTGGGATAGTGACACCCACTATTGAAACCTTCTTAGGGCCCACTGCGATGTTTATTTGAGATCCAACATGTTTATAAGTTAATACAGACATGGATGCGGTTGAAACTTAGTCTGACCCCTCATCCAAGTGGGACACAGGATATGTGAATCACATTTAGGCAGGCCCAATATATGATTATAAATGCTTTAAGGAAACCCTTCTCTACTACATTTAGGTGAGTTACTCGTTACTCTTACCAGAGTAATTAAACTCTGTGGGGTCCACTGTTATTTATTTATTTTATCCACTCCATTCATCCATGTTAACAGATAATTTGACGTCTAAAGAACAAAAAGGAAGCATATCCAAAGCTCAGGTGGACCACACCATAGGAAATAGTGTGATTGAACCTCTACCATTTAAAATTTCTTGGAGGCCATAGAAGTTTTGGATCAAGCTGGTGTTTGTGTTTTCTATTCATTCATACATTTTTGATATTATGAACAACCTTTAACTGTTTTTTGACAATCTGATTAATCCAAATTGAAGAGTAAATAACTTCAGATGTTTAAATCAAAATTCACTCAATTTGTTGATCAATCTTGTTTACCCAATATCTTTCTCATATGTAGCATGATTGAGGCCAGTAACTATATGGAAAAGGTTCTACACGTCATGGGAACTCCCCACGAGGTCGAGTTGTGTAGGCCCCACCATGATGTGTGTCGTAAATCAACACCGTGCATTTGATGGGTCCCCTTTAAATTATGGGATATCCCAAAAATCAGCCGTATTCAGAACTCTGGTGGGCCATACCATCTAAAATCATGTGAAGACATGCCTAAAACATATAAAAGCACTTGGTGGGGCCCACCTGAAATTTGGATGCGTCTGAAAC
Organism: Magnolia changhungtana; assembly: GCA_030180095.1. Lineage (NCBI taxonomy): Eukaryota > Viridiplantae > Streptophyta > Magnoliopsida > Magnoliales > Magnoliaceae > Magnolia > Magnolia changhungtana. The sequence continues at coordinate 990,714 of JASAUF010000370.1, forward strand.
TTGGTATGACCCCTCATCCAAGTGGCACACATATAATGGATGGGCTAGATTTGTGAACCACATCTCTGTGAGCCCAAAAAATAATTATGAATGTTTTAATGGAGGGTAACCCCTCTCAACTTTTGTGTTCGGTGGTCTGTGGGGCCCACCATGATGTATGTGTTTCATCCATGCCGTCCATCTATTTTTATAATTCATTTTATAATATTACAAAAAAAATGAGTTATATCCCAATCTCGAGTGGACCACATTACAGGAAAAAGTGTTGAATGAATGTCGACCATTAAAAACTTTTTGAGAGCCATAAAAGTATTGGATCAAGTTGATCTTTGTTTTTTCCCTTCATCTGGGCCTTTATGACCAAATCAACAGATTGGATGTCAGATAAACAGTACAGTGGGCCTGAGGAGGATTTAAATGATGGATATCCAATCACTATTGTTTTCCTGTGGTGTGGTCCACCTAAGATTTATATCCCTCCTATCTTCAAGATTAAGGCCTAAAATGATCTTTAAAAATGGATGAACGGATTGGATGAAAAACATACATCATGGTGGGGCCCACGGACCACCGAACACTAGCCACGGGGCTGGTTTCAGGGGGAGTAGCCAATCCGTTCCACCCAAATATCTCCCCGCGCGCGCCTACAACCCAAATCCCTAAATTCTCTCTCTCTCTCTCTCTCTCTCTCTCTCTCTCTCTCTCTCTCGCAATCCGCTCTCCCTCCCTCTCCCGATCTCTCTCGTCGGTAGCTAATCTGCGTCCCGCTCTCCTCTCTCTCGTCCTCCTCTTCTCTCTCTCGTCCTCCTCTTCTCTCTCTCTCTATGTTTGTCTCTCTCAACCTGTCGGTAGCTAATCCGCGTCCCCCTCTCTCAACCCGTCCGTAGCTTATCCGCGTCCCCCTCTCCTCTCTCTTTCTCTCGCCCTCCTCTTTCTACTCCAAACCCTAACCCATCATCCACCGACGATGTCCATGGTCTTCCCCATCGGCGGTAGCAGCGGATCAAGTCCCAATGCATGGCCGCCCAACCTCCATCAACGACAGCTACCATCAAATCGAAGGTACTCTCTCTCGATCTCTCTTCCTTCATCTCTATCTATCTCACTTCCCCTTTCGATTTGGGGATTTTAGGTCTAACAGATTTGGGGATTTTAGGTCTTACCAATTTGGGGATTTTAGGTCTTACAAATTTGGGGATTTTATGGCTTACAGATTTGGGGATTTTAGGGCTTATAAATTTGGGGATTTTAGGGCTTACAGATTTTAGGGATTTTAGGGCTTACAAAATCCACTAACTCATTCATGCCATTTATGCGGTGAGCTAGAGAGATTTACATTGCGTCCTCAGTGCCATCCCTTAATGTTTCCTTCTATATATGTTTATAGACATGAATGAGTTAGTGGATTTCGTAGCTAAAGTGGGGTTATTTCACTCTGCTGTCAATCACAGCCTCTGACTCTTCTGATTCATATTTCGATGGATTCTATATCTTTTTCCTCCAATATTTTTCTTCACTTATAAGAGGAGTTATTTGATATGCTTGGTGCCATATGGCATGCATGTATCTACATTCAAACCAACCAAATAGTGGACCTCTTTGTAGATGAAGCATAGCCCCAAAATCAGATTGATTAGGCAAATCTTAACCTCGATGAATAGACATCGTATCTTGAATTTGGACTACTTACTGTTTTCCATTTTGACCATTCATTGGATGCCCACTGAGCTACCAGTTAGGATATCATGCACTCAATGATACAAGCATTTGAAGCATTTGAAATGAAGGCAATTGCTGTGGTGGGGAACAACCTCATATGTTTGTCTTTTCAGCCTTTGGACTTTTACTGCATGTCTGTCTTCAATTAGTTGGGTTTCCGGTGGTGCTATGTAGCTTATAATTTTCTACTATCATTTCGAATTATCTGTCATAGTGTTCTTGCACCTGCAAGTTATGACAAAAATCTGGATTGCATGTGGTTGTATTACTGAAGAAGTCTTCCGAGTCAAAGCCTAAACAATTTGGGATTTAAGATTTTCCGCTTTGTTATGAAAATGTTGTGCATTAGCAATGTATAATTTCCATTATTGGTTGGTATTAACGAGATGGTTCATTAGTTTGACAGGTTTCCTTTGTTTGTGCAGCTATGACTTAAATAGTACCTAACCATCCCATTTTATAGGCTATTTGTTGGATGATTAGAATATTTGATTTATGTGTTTTTGAAGTGTGGTCCATTGTACCAAAATGACACACTGTACAGATGGAGTACAAAAGCCTTGTGAGCATACAGGTTTGGATGTTAAATCATTATTTGGATGCTCATTTCAGGTTTTGGTTTATATCAGCATACAGGTTTGAAACGATTGTTTTGGTTGTTCATTATAGATTTCACATTTACATGTGTATACTGAATTTTTTATTTTTGCTACTCATTTTAGGTTAAGGTTTGTAACATCTTACACGTTTGAGCTCGGACGATAATTGTTTATTTTGCCTACTCATTTCAGGTTTTGGTTTATAACAACTTAAAGATTTAGCTTAATCATCACAGGTTTAGTGTTAACTTTTTCCTCGCTAGGTTCCAGGTTTTGATTGCCTGCAGGTTTTGATTTATCAACTATTTTCCTCGCTAGGTCCCAGGCGAAATTCATGGGTTGTGGCCGCGAGCATGTTGTAAAGTTTAAGTGGTCTAGTATGGAAGTTCTTCTTCATCAGACTGATGCCCATGCCTCTGAAAGATTTGGATTTTAGGTACATGGAAAATGTTTGTATATGTCTGGACACTGATAGCATAGTAGTTAGAATTTACAAACCAAGTCAGTTTGCTTTGCCCCCAAACTTTGTAATGCCCTTTTGTTAAATCTATCTTACAGGCGAAAACTATGAAAAAGATTGTGCTGAGGCTACAATGCTAGAGCTGCAAACATGTCTCCCAACACCCAATTAAGGTTGGCTTCTCATATTATTATTATCATTATTATTATTTTATTTTATTTATTTATTTTAGGCAAGCATTCAACATTCCATGCTAGGCAAACATGTCTCCCAACACCCAGTTGTTTTTTTTCTAATTATAGTTATGATCTCAACAGTAAATTTACAAAATTGCTATCAAGACTCAAGAGTACTCAATATGAAAATATAATATAGTGAACTGGTACTGCTAAAAGAAACTAATTTTTCCATTTCTAAATAACGCTGTATACACAGCCGTAAGGACCAAAGAGCCAACTGGTTTCTGCATCTTTCCCCAAATATATCAACGATTCTTGCTTCTTTCCATGAACAAGAACTTCTCGATGTAAAGCTTCCCATACCGCAACTCAATGCTCCATGCTTGCTGATATCTGAATAGAAACTGCTGAAAATAGGAAACCAACTTGTTGAAGTCGTGAAAATTGATTCAGGCTGCTATAACTTGCTAAAAAAGGATTCTGGGTGTTGTAAACTTTTCGGAAATCACTGTTAGGCCAAGAAATTGAACAGGAACTGCAGGGGCAAGATATGGTTGGATTTGTGGAGCCCGCTGTGTAATCAGACACCCTACCAAAGACTTCTCTCACAAACGTGTATCAACTGGACGCCATCTCGGGACCTCTGCAGGCCACTATGGCCTGGGTGCTTCACAATCTCTCAAGGACTAAGCCTCTCTAGGGTCAGTTTGGGCAGTGGGATTAGAAGGGATTAGGTGGGGATGGGATTCATCTGGTCCGGCGCCAATTCCACTCCATGTTTGGGAAGAATGGAAATGCTTGGAATTACATTAAATGAAATTACATTGGGTCTTGTGCCAATTTCACTCAATGTTTGGAAAGTTGTGTAGGTCCCAACATGATGTGTGGGCTATATCCACACCATCCACCCATTTATCGAGATTATTTTCAATCATGGGCCAAAAAATCAGGTAAATCTAATGCTCAAGTGGACCCCCACCATAGAAAGCAACAGGGATTGAATACTTACCGTTGAAAACTTCTTTGGTGCTACATAAGTTTTGGATCTATCTCATTTTTAGGCCCATGCCATAAAATGAGGTTATGAAACAAATGAACAGTTTAGATTAACATATGCGTGTTATTCTCAATAATTTCAAATGATGATGAGTATATTCATTCAATGTACCACCGTATTATCAACAAAGCAGGGCATTAATTTTATCCCATGGTAACAGGGAACAACCCGTGCCATGAGCAATAATTATGTTTTTTTTAATCCCATCCCACCTAATCCCTTCTAATCCTACCGCCCAAACTGACCCCTAGGGATTTGACCAAAAGCAACAGAAGACAGTGAAATCATCCACCTATTTCATCAATAATAAAATACCACTTCTGTGGTTGCCTAGGGTCCAGACACCCAACGAATAACATCCTTCGAATCCCTTCAATAACAAGCCAATCGAACGAACCAAGGGTAGTTTTAGATAGATGCAACCCGGGTCCTTATCGCCTCCAAGTCCACTTGGTTAGAATCCCAAAACCCTGATATCCAGAGAAAGCTAGATTTATCCTTGATCATCTCTAATGCACACCAGAGCATCTTGTGTTCCCCATCTAGCACCCTTCCACATTTAGCTTACAGCACCCCACAGTGATGAAAAATATTAATCCTCTTCTTTTAACCTACCTAAACGAAGTCATTCTATATCTATTTTGATAAGTTGCATTACTAGGGTGTTGTAATTTTACATTTCATTTGATTTCTCATAGTTTGATGTTGGGAATCTATAACAGGAAAGAAAAACATGGATACTCAGAGGTCAATATTGACTTTTAGGCTGAATTCAAATGTTAGAGTGAATTAAATTGTGAACATTCATGCTTCCAAAAAAAAAAAAAAAACAGAACATTCAGTTTAATAAAAAAGTTAATGGGTGCTTCCAGGTCATTCATAATGATGAAGTTGCATTGAAATTGCAGCATGTTGCTTTTGAGTGGGTCATGACATATGACCAGTTGTAGGTTGATCATTTCTCTTGTCAAAATACCTTGAACTAGAAGAAAAGTAGAGAAGGTGTTAAATGCTTTATAGATTCAATGTAGTGAGAACTTGGAAGGAAATTAGTAAAATATGGGCCAGATACGTAATAATTGGTAGGTATCATTTTGAACTTCTACACGCACTTGGATACTCTCATATCTCGCTTTTTGGAAATTGGGTATTGCTGGTATTCTCAATTGGGTCTTGCATTTTGAATGTCTACATGCACTTGAACTCTCCTAAATCTCTAATTTCAATTGGGCCAGGTAAGATTAAATCCGAGCGGTTACAATCTACCCCACTTAAACATAATTTCATCATCGAAATTTATTTATGTGTTCCACTTGCACTGATCCGTTATGTTTAATATTTTACTTTATCACTCGTGAGGTGGATGTACATGTATAGGCGTGAGTGTAATTGGCTACGTGAAAATCGGGACACTACACTAACTTTAATTGTTAAGTAGGACACACTACATGGATGTCAAATTACTAATATTCGACATCTTGATCATTCAACCAGTCTCAATGGTGGGATTGATTCATAACCAGTTATCAGTAACCCTGGGGGTCCTAGGGGTTGCTTAGTTGAAAATCCATGGTTGAGTGAGGGAACATGTGACCTAACATGCTTTTAAAATGTCGGATATTATTTCACAATATTAGTATTATCATTTATATGTACTTCTATCATTTATATATACCAAAAATAAAGAATTTGATTTTTTTCAAAACTTGGAAAGACTAATCAGTCCTACTTCTTGTAACTTCAGCCACTGCTTCAAATGGAGGGACTGTACAGATTTAGTTAGGGAGACTACTGATGGTGAACTAGCGGCTGCAACAAATATGAGAGTTACAAAGGTGAAAAGAAACATAAGGCGGTCGGTAAGATAAGATAGATTGACAGTACTTGTTTTAATTTTCTTGGATGGATGATGAATGTATTTGGGAATGTAAATGAAAATAAAAAACTTATAATATATATATATATATATGTTATCAATGGAGGATACCTTGTTTAGGGGGACATGAAATTCTTGTAGCTTATGGTATGGTGCCCCAATATTGGTTGTATGTTACTAGTATGTAGTAGATAATACTAGAGAATCCCTAAACCTAAACCTACACCTAATCCTAATCTACTCCTTAACCTAAACCTAAACTTGAAAACCCAAACCTAAATCCGTACACAAACCCGAACCCGAACCCGATTTCCTAAACATAAACCTTAACCTATTCTCAATTCCCTAAACCGTAACCTATAACCTGCACTTATAACCTAAACCTATAACCTAAACCTGTAACCTTAACCTAAACGTAAAACCTAAACCTAAACCTAAACCCAAACCCAAACCCAAACCCGATCCCGAACTCAAATCTGAATCCCTAAACCCTTAGCCTAAACCTAAAACCCAAACGTAAACCCGATCTCGAACCCGAACCCAATTTCCTATACCTAAACCTTAACGTATTCTCAAATCCCTAAACCTAAACCTACACCTAATCCTAATCTCAACTCCCTAACCTAAACCTAAACCTAAACCTAAACTTGAAAACCCAAAACTAAACCCGAACACAAACCCGATCCCGATTTCCTAAACCTAAACTTATGACCTTAACCTAAACCTATTCTCAAATCCCAAAACCTCAGTAACCTAAACCTATAACCTATAACCAAAACCAAAACCTATAACCTAAACCCGAACCCATTCTCAAATCCCATAACCTATAACCTAAACCAAAACCTATAACCAAAACCAAAACCTATAACCTAAACCCGAACCCGATTTCCTAAACCTTAACCTAAACTTATAACCTATAACTTAAGCCTATACCTAAACCTAAAACCTTACTTATAACCTAAAACTATTCTCAAATCCTTAAACCTTAACCTATAACCTAACCTAAACCTATACTTATAACCTAAAACTATTCTCAAATCCCAAAACCTATAACCTAAATCCGAATCGAAACCCGAACCCGAACCCGAACCCGAATTCCTAAACCTTAACATAAACATATAACCTATAGCCTATAACTTAAGCCTATACCTAAACCTAAAACCTTACTTATAACCTAAAACTATTCTCAAATCCTTACCTTAACCTATAAGCTAACCTAAACCTTAACCCGATCCCGAACCCGAACCCGAACCCGATTTCCTAAACCTATACCTTAACCTATTCTCAATTCCCTAAACCTATGGCTTATAACCTTAACCTAAACCTAAACCTATAACCTATAACATATAACCTATAACCTATAACCTAAACCTAAACCTAAAACCTAAATGTATTCTCAAATCCCTAAACCTAAACCTACACCTAATCTTAAACTCAATTCCCTATCCTAAACCTAAACCTAAACTTGAAAACCCAAACCTAAACCCGATCCCGAACCCATACCCGATTTCCTAACCTATAGCTTATAACCTTAACCTAAATCTAAACCTAAACCAAATCCTATGACCTAAAACCTAAATGTATTCTCAAATCTCTAAACCTAAACCTACACCTAATCCTAATCTCAACTCCCTAACCTAAACCTAAACCTAAACCCGATCCACGATCCCGAACCCGAACCCGAACCCGATTTCCTAAACCTAAACCTTAACCTATTCTCAATTTCCTAAACCTTAACCTAAACCTATAACCTAAACCTATAACCAAAACCTAAGCCTAAAACCTAAACCTATGACCTAAAACCTAAATGTATTCTCAAATCCCTAAACCTAAACCTACACCTAATCTTAATCTCAACTCCCTAACCTAAACCTAAACCTAAACCCGAACTCGAACCCGATTTCCTAAACCTATACCTTAACCTAATCTTAATTCCTAACCTAAACTTAAACCTAAACTTGAAAACCTAAACCTAAACCCGATCCCGAACCCGAACCTAATTTCCTAAACTTAAACCTTAACCTATTCTCAATTTCCTAAACCTTAACCTATAACCTAATGTAAACCTAAACCTAAACCTATAACCTACACTTATAACCTAAACCTAAACCTATAACCTAAACCTAAGCCTAAAACCTAAACCTATGACCTAAAACCTAAATGTATTCTCAAATCCCTAAACCTAAACCTACACCTAATCCTAATCTCAACTCCCTAACCTAAACCTAAACCTAAACTTGAAAACCCAAACCTAAACCCGATCCCGAACCCGAACCCGATTTCCTAAACCTAAACCTTAACCTATTCTCAATTCCCTAAACCTATAGCTTATAACCTAAACCTAAACCTTAACCTAAACCTATAACCTTAACCTAAACCAAATCCTATGACCTAAAACCTAAATGTATTCTCAAATCTCTAAACCTAAACCTACACCTAATCCTAATCTCAACTCCCTAACCTAAACCCGATCCCGAATCCGAACCCGATTTCCTAAACCTATACCTTAACCTATTCTCAATTCCCTAAACCTATAGCTTATAACCTAAACCTAAACCTTAACCTAAACCTAAACCTATAACCTTAACCTAAACCAAAACCTATGACCTAAAACCTAAATGTATTCTCAAATCTCTAAACCTAAACCTACACCTAATCCTAATCTCAACTACCTAACGCAAACCTAAACCTAAACTTGAAAACCCATACCTAAACCCGATCCCGAACCGGAACTCGATTTCTAAACCTATACCTTAACCTATTCTCAATTCCCTATACCTATAGCTTATAACCTTAACCTAAACCAAAACCTATGACCTAAAACCTAAATGTATTCTCAAATCTCTAAACCTAAACCTACACCTAATCCTAATGTCAACTCCCTAACCTAAACCTAAACCTCAACTTGAAAACCAAACCCAAACCCGATCCTAAACCCGAACCCAATTTCCTAAACCTAAACCTTAACCTATTCTCAATTCCCTAAACCTATAGCTTATAACCTAAACCTAAACCTTAACCTAAATCTAAACCTAAACCTTAACCTAAACCTATAACCTTAACCCAAACCAAATCCTATGACCTAAAACCTAAATGCATTCTCAAATCTCTAAACCTAAACCTACACCTAATCCTAATCTCAACTCCCTAACCTAAACCTAAACCTAAACTTGAAAACTCAAACCTAAACCCGATCCAGAACCCGAACCCGATTTCCTAAACCTATACCCTAAACCTATAGCTTATAACCTAAACCTAAACCTTAACCTAAACCTATAACCTTAACCTAAACCAAATCCTATGACCTAATACCTAAATGTACTCTCAAATCCCTAAACCTAAACCTACACCTAATCCTAATCTCAACTCCCTAACCTAAACCTAAACCTAAACTTGAAAACCCAAACCTAAACGCGATCCCGAACCCGAACCCGATTTCCTAAACCTATACCTTAACCTATTCCCAATTCGTAAACCTATAGCTTATAACCTAAACTTAAACCTAAACCTAAACCTAAATCCATAACCTTAACCAAAACCAAAACCTATGACCTAAAACCTATATGTATTCTCAAATCCCTAAACCTACACCTACACCTAATCCTAATCTCAACTTCCTAACCTAAACCTAAACCCGATCCCGAACCCGAACCTGATTTTCTAAACCTAAACCTATAGCTTATAACCTAAACCTTAACCTAAACCTATAGCTTATAACCTAAACCTATACCTTAACCTATTCTCAAATTCCTAAACCTACACCTACACCTAATCTTAATCTCAACTCCCTAACCTAAACCTGATCCCGAATCCGAACCCGATTTCCTAAACCTAAACCTTAACCTATTCTCAATTCCCTAAACCTAAACCTACACCTAATCCTAATATAAACTTTCTAACCTAAACCTAAACCTAAACTTGAAAACCCAAACCTAAACCCAATCCAGAACCCGAACCCGAACCCGATTTCCTAAACCTAAACCTAAACCTAAACTTGAAAACCCAAACCTAAACTGGATTCCGAACCCGAACCTGATTCCCTAAACCTAAACCTTAACCTATTTTCAATTCCCTAAACCTATAGCTTATAACCTAAACCTTAACCTATACCTTAACCTATTCTCAAATTCCTAAACCTACACCTACACCTACTCTTAATCTCAACTCCCTAACCTAAACCTAAACCTAAACTTGAAAACCCAAACCTAAACCCGATCTCGAACTCGAACCCGATTTCCTAAACCTAAACCTTAACCTATTCTCAATTCCCTAAACCTAAACCTACACCTAATCCTAATCTAAACTTTCTAACCTAAACCTAAACCTAAACCTAAACCCGATCCCGAACCCGATTTCCTAAACCTAAACTTGAAAACCCAAACCTAAACCCGATCCCGAACCCGAACACGATTCCTAAACCTAAACCTTAACCTATTCTCATTCCCTAAACCTATAGCTTATAACCTAAACCTAAACCTAAACCTTAACCTAAACCTATAACCTTAACCTAAACCAAAACCTAAATGTATTCTCAAATCTCTAAACCTAAACCTACACCTAATCCTAATCTCAACTCCCTAACCTAAACCCAAACCTAAACTTGAAAACCCAAACCTAAAATCCTATCCCAAACCCGAACCCGATTTCCTAAACCTAAACCTTAACCTATTCTCAAATCCCTAAACCTAAACCTACACCTAATCCTAATCTAAACTCCCTAACCTAAACCTAAACCTAAACTTGAAAACCCAAACCTAAACCCAACCCGAACCCGAACCCGATTCTTAAACCTAAATCTTAACCTATTTTCAAATCCCTAAACCTAAACCTAGACCTACACCTAATCCTAATCTCAACTCCCTAACCTAAACTTAAACCTAAACTTGAAAACCCAAACCTAAACCCGATCCTGAACCCAAACCCGAACCCGATTTCCTAAACCTAAACCTTAACCTATTCTCAATTCCCTAAACCTATAGCTTATAACCTAAACCTAAACCTTAACCTTAACCTAAACCTAAACATGAACCTATAACCTATAACCTAAATATATTCTCAAATCCCTAAACCTACACCTACACCTAATCCTAATCCTAATCTCAACTCCCTAACCTAAACCTAAACCTGAACTTGAAAACCCAAACCTAAACCCGATCCCGAACCCGAACCCGATTTCCTAAACCTAAACCTTAACCTATTCTCAAATCTCTAAACCTAAACCTAATCCTAATCTAAACTTCCTAACCTAAACCTAAACTTAAACCTAAACCTTAACTTGAAAACCCAAACCTAAACCCAATCCCGAATTCTTAAACCTAAACCTTAACCTATTCTCAAATCCCTAAACATACACCTACACCTAATCCTAATCTCAACTCCCTAACCTAAACCTAAACTTGAAAACCCAAACTTGAACCCGATCCCGAACCCGAACCCGATTTCCTAAACCTTAACCTAATCTCAATTCTCTAAACCTATAGCTTATAACCTAACCTAAACCTAAACTTATTTATATGTATTATGCGTAGATGAATGTAATGTGAATAAGATTGTTTGTGTTTGGATGGATTTACGTAGTTTGGGTTTAGATGGATGTGAATGTGATGAAATGTGGATAAGATTTTTTTTTACTTATGAAGTTAAACTTATATGTATTATGCGTGGATGAATGTAATGTGGATAAGATTGTGTTTGGATGGATTTACGTAGTTTGGGTTTAGATGGATGTGAATGTGAATGTGATGAAATATATTGTATAATAGGTGTATATCAGGAAGATTGTGTGTTTGGATGGATTTACGTAGTTTGGGTTTAGATGGATGTGAATGTGAATGTGATGAAATATATTGTATAACAGGTGTATATCAGGAAGATTGTGTTTGGATGGATTTACGTAGTTTTGGTTTAGATGGATGTGAATGTGAATGTGATGAATGGATGTGAATGTGAATGTGAATGTGAGACAGGCGATGTGAATGTGAATGTGAATGGATGTGAATGTGAATGTGAATGTGAGACAGGTGATGTGAATGTGAATGTGAATGTGAATGTGAGACAGGTGATGTGAATGTGAATGTGAATGGATGTGAATGTGAATGTGAGACAGGTGATGTGAATGTGAATGTGAATGGATGTGAATGTGAATGTGAGACAGGTGATGTGAATGTGAATGTGAATGGATGTGAATGTATAACATGTGTATATCAGGAAGAAGACTGTAATAGGTCAAATTTGAAGTCCTGTAAGGGTCATAAGAGACGGCCCATAGCCGTCCTTTTAAAGGACGGTCCATGACCGTCCTTTGAAGGCTCATACGGGACGGTCTATGACAGTCCTTTTAAAGGACGGTCCATGACCGTCCGTTTAAAGGACAGTCTATTGCCGTCCTTTGAAGGCCCATAAGAGACGGTTCATGACAGTCTTTTTTAAGGACGGTCCATGACAGTCCTTTTAAGGGACGGTCCATGGCCGTCCTTTTTGTGCTCATAAGAGACTGTCCATGACAGTCCATTTTTAGGACAGTTTATGACCGTCCTTTTTTAGAACGGTCCATGACCGTCTTTTTTTCGTCAATAAGAATGACGGTTTTCGACCGTCCTTTTTTAGAACGGTCCATGACCGTCTTTTTTTCGTCAATAAGAATGACGGTTTTCGACCGTCCTTTAAGTAATAGGACACGTCAAAATTTGACTCCCTATGCGACGGTCCATGACCGTCCTTTTTGGTCATTTGAGACGGTTTTGGACCGTCCTTTTTTCGCTGTTTTGGCGTAGTGATTTAGGAAGAAATATCACACTGATGGGACTATCCAAATCTTTAAAGCTCGACTAGTAGCTAAGGGTTTTAAACAAAAATAACGGATAGATTATTTTGATACATACTCTCCTGTAGCTAGGATAACATCCATTAGGATATTATTTGTGCTAGCTTCCCTACATCATCTTCACATCCACCAAATGGATATAAAGACTGCATTCCTAAATAGTGACCTCAATGAAGAGGTATATATGGAACAACCTAAAGGTTTCGTTCTACTAGGAAATGAAAACAAAGTATGTAGATTAGTTAAATCTTTGTATGAATTAAAACAAGCACCAAAACAATGACATGGGAAGTTTGATTCCAAAATACTATCTCATGGTTTCATGCATAATGTAGCTGACAAATACATATATTCTAAAGTAGATGGTAGTTGTATCATTATTATTTGTCTATATGTTGATGACATGTTAATAATAAGTAATAAAATGGAAGGCGTGACTGAAACAAAGAAGTTTCTATTTTCAGTATTTAAAATGAAGGATCTTGGACAAGTTGATACCATCGTAGGTATCAAAGTTAAAAAACATTATGGGGGTTATGCTTTGTGTCAATCTCATTATATTGAGAAGATACTAAACAAGTTTAACCATCTAAATAAAAGAAGCAAAGAGTATCAAGCTAAAGGAAAATACTGAAAGAACAGTTGCACAATCAGAATATGCAAGTGCTATAGGTAGTCTTATGTATGCTATGCAATGCACTAGATCTGATATCGCATATGCCGTGGTTTACTAGTAACCCCAGTACTAAACACTGGAATGCAATTGGTAGAGTCCTTAGTTACTTAAAAGTAACTAAAGACTTAGGACTATTTTATTCAGAGTTTCCTGCTGTATTAGAAGGATATACCGATGCGAGCTGGATATCGAGTGCAGAGGACAACAAGTCTACTACAGGGTGGGTATTCACCCTAGGAGATGCAGCTGTATTTTGGGGATCCAAGAAACAGACTTGCATAACGCACTCGACCATGGAGTCTGAATTCATAGCGCTGGCTGCAACGCGCAAAGAGGCTGAGTGGCTAAGGGATCTTCTATTAGAAATCCCTTTCTGTGTAAAGCGTATATCGGCTGTGTCACTATATTGTGATAGTGAAGCCACATTAGCTAGAGCCTATAACGGCACTTATAATGGTAAATCTAGACATATCGGTCTTCGACATGATTATGTCAGACAATTGATTCGAGATGGAATCATTGTTATTTTCTATGTGAAATCAAGCAACAACCTTCACTAATCTTCTACTGAGAGAGGTAGTAAAGGCTACATCTAGAGGGATGGAGTTAAAACTCTTCAACCAAAGTTTCACCAGTGATGGTAGCCCAACCTGAAGTTAGAAAATCTCTAATTTTGGGTTTAATTGGTAAAAACAAGTCACTGATATGTGGAAAGTTTTTCAGCACTAAATTATAAAACCTCATCTATAATAGATAAGTGCTGAGCGTTACGAAAGAGGGTTGAGTCTGAGAACTCTTAATGAAATCCAATTAAAGGACAAGTGTCTTATAGTAATGGAGACACTGGAAGGATTTCACCTATATGAACATAGAGATGGTGCCGTCTCTCATGAGAGTTAGGAGTTTTCTCTCGGGATTGTTCACTAATTAGGATAAGCACATGGCCATTAAATGTGCTGAGCAAGATTATAAGAATTCTAACAAACACATAGCGAATATGTGTGTGGTTTCTTCGACTTTGTTATATAGGAATAACTGGTTCAACGCTATGGCTACCAGTCATTTCGACAGAGTTTTGAAATACTTACACTAAGGAAAGATTAAAATCGAAAGATATCTTTCTTTATGCATATAAGTTAATTATTCTGGCAGAATTGTTTAACCGAGAAAAATATATTTTTAAAAAAATATCAAGTGGGGGATTGTTGAAAAATATTAATTTTAATAAAATATATTTTAATAATGAAAATAATATATATTATTTTGTTTGGAAAAAACACCGTTTTGTGGTTTTTTGGAATAGTCCCACATGGAAAAGGTAAGAGAAAAATTCGTGGTTTAAATGATAATAGTGGAGTATTATAATATTTACCTACCTAGTCCGTGGACTATGGACCTTTATGTGTTCCAGTGTGGAGCTCTGGAACACCCGCGCTAGCGCTCTCGCTCCCAAGCTCAATCTCAGTCTGGGATTCGGTCACGGTCACGGGCTAGGTGTGAGGGCATGGGCATGTGAGGCAGTGTGGCTGTAGAAGCGCTAGTGGTGCACTTCGCACATCCGCATCGTGTTGCAGAGGATCGCTCCTTCGCGACCTTGAGCGAACCGGAGCGAGACGTGTGCGAGTCGCGGTACAACTAAGTGACTAAGCCAGATGGCTGGGTAAAGGAGAGACTAGAGGACTGAATGAGAATCCTCCATAATATATAGAGGGCTGGAAAAAGAGTTGTTGCAGAAAATCTGTAACAGCTATGTCATAAGTGCAGGGTTCAGCTGAAACTGCTGCATGGCTAGCCTAATAGCTAGAAAACGGCTAGTTATTGTCTCACAACAGTTAGCATGCAGTAGATTAATGGTCATGCACAACAATCAAAAAACGGCCATAAAATGGCTAGTTTTCTCCAACAGCCAGAAAACGGTCATAGGATTTATTTCCCTGGACCATAACTCCCAGCCACCATAGCCTATAAAAGGAGGACTTGGATGGGTTTCCAAACCATCTCACAACCCAATCCAGCACTACCATACGAATTGAGACAGCATACTACTCCTCTCTCTATACTCCAGTGATTCCAGTAAGATAACAATGGTTTTAAACCTTTACAAGAAGAACAGACCAACGGTGTGGTCTAGAATGGTTCAATTGAACCAATAGCTGAAGACTTGACCAGTGCAGTAGTCTAAACCACAATTTTCTTCTTTTTCTTTCTTTTGGAAATTTTCTTTTATTGTATTTCTGCCAGACTGAGTGTAATAGAGTTCCAATAGGTGGGTTTTCGTGTTTGCTGAACGCATACCCACACCAAGCTCGTCGTATCGTAGAAGCTATTTGCCTGTAATCTATCAGCTTACTCAATTCACTTGAGTAAGGGCAAATAACGCTTTAAGGACAACGTTTTAGACGTGCTTTAGCCTGTTCATATTTTAGATTTGTTTGTAATTTTTCGGTTTCCACATTATACAGAAATTATATTAATCTGTATAATTTTCAACAATGATTAGGATCAATTTTAAGCTAAGATTTAGGACTAGTAATGAATTGATCTTCCTGATTAATCAAAGGTGTAAATACCTTTTGTTCCATAATTACCCTTAGACTCATTGAATTTCGACTTTACCGAGTCATCCTGCTGAGTCAACTCTGTTTGACTCAGTGAGTCGCTGTCCCATGCACCACACTCGATTTCTCTCTCTTCACTTCTCTTTTCCTTTCCTTCCCTTCTTTCTTTCTTTTTCTTGCTTTGTTTCTTTCCTTCTCTTTTCTTTTCCTTCTTTCTCCTTCTTTTCTTTTCTTCTCTTTCTTTCTTCCTTTTCTTTCTTCCTTTCTTTCTTTCTCTTTCTCGTTTCTTTTCTTTCCTCTCTCTCTCTCTCTCTCTCTCTCTCTCTCTCTCTCTCTCTCTCGTTTGTTTTTTCTTCATGACGGTGGGGAGGAAGCCTTTATAGGTGTGAGAGATTGCTAGGTCGGCTACCCTCCTTGCACCGACCTATTTACGCAGCAGAGAGGCTTCGGGAAATCCTTACGCAGGTCCCTGTTTTGCTGCGTAGGTCCCTGTTTTGCGAATCAGAGAACGGACGCGTCGGGTCCGGTCCTTCTTGTCTTTCTTCGTCACGCTGCTGTAGGACCGGTCAGTTGATGACCTGAACAGCTTGGATCGTCTTTCAGCGTCGATCGGCCCACCAGATCAAAGGCTATAACTGTATGATCTTAGTCCGTTCTCGCGGCGCAAAGGTGCGCGAGATTGTGAACGTCGATCTTGCCACAGAGTACATCAAAAACTCCTTAGATTTGGTCGTTTACCTCATCCAGACCAGATGGACGGTCCGGATTTCCAATTATTATTGTGATGGTGGCCCATTCGCCATCAAACGGACGCTGATCGTGTACACTACCGGTGCAGTCCGCCTTTGGATTCTTTCTTGGGTGGTATTTTGTTCTGATCAATGGTTGATATCACTCTTAGGTGGTAAAATCTTCGTGCTATACACGATGGACGGTTCGGATTGGCCGGATGGGCCGTCCTGGTGGGCCACATTTCACTCCAGCGGACGGACGTTCGTCCAACACGCGAGAGGAGCGAGACTCCTTCCGAAATTCAAATCCCGATCGGGTCTACGCGCTTTGACCGGCGTCCCGGTTCAGTGCGCGTCCGGTGCTTGCGCAGGACATGCACATTCATTCCCAGGCGGGGTCCACCGGTCTTCCGTCTGTGATATCTACACTGTCCATACATTTTTGCATCTAATTTAACCGGTTGAGCCCAAAATGAAAGCATATCTGAAGATCAGGTGGCCCAAATTCGAGGGTTATAGTCTAATCCGGTAAACCGGATCACTTGTACTCTAATCTAAGGTATAAAATTCATCGTGTATGGTTAATTTGTGATGCTTAGGCTTCATACAAGGTTTCATGCAAAAAGGATCATAGTAATCGTGTGATCTTGAATACAGGGTTTTAGTGTAATGGCATTTTTGTAATTGTCGTTGATCTGTGAGTTTTGTGAAATCTAACAGGTCTACATGGTATTAAGCACATTTCTAAGTAATTTTTACAAATGAACTTGCATACAAATCCTTACGGATAATAAGTTATTCTCTAATTCACTTAAGGGGAAGTACGTATGTCAGTCACATGATGACTAGCCTTGTCTTTAAAATCAATGGTTAGATGGCTTAATCTACCCATGGGGATCATTCCCAACTGTTTGTTTAGTGCTAGGGCCAGGATGTAAGGCTAGATTAGTTAGATTGGTAACGTACTTACGCATAGATTACGATGAATCTTATGATAACGCTTAAGGACTTTCGATGCTTGAGTATCGAAAAGTTCGGGGCGTTATAGTAACTCCCATAAATATGGTTATCTTTTAGAGCAAGACCTTCTGCTTGGTTAAAAGTCGCAATCATTATGCTCTTCCTTTACCACCAATGAGGGTGGTAGAAACCAGCCATGTGGCTCATTTTGGCATGCTCTAATTGAGGGCTCAATTGGCCGTTTTGCCTCATGTCCATCAAGATGGAGAATGGGAGAATGTCTTTCAAGCGCTTCGAGTATTCAGAGATGTTTCTTAACGTTTCTCTTGTTCATTTCTGCTCGTGATTCAAGATCTCTAACGATCTGTTGCATACACTTCGTGATATGCTTAAGGAATGCAATAAAGTCGTATAGGGTGTGTTGGAAGGATGTTTATGCATTAACGTCAACCACAAACTCATGATGTTAAGTCGGGTCTAGCCGTTTCTCAACAACATCAATCACAAAACTAGTCTTTTTCGATTTTGATGGCATCTCAGCAACGTCAACCACAAACTCATGTGTTGCTCTCAATTCAGCCAGCCAAGGCTACTCGTGTGACTGAGGGCTTGGATCGGAAGTACGTGTGCGTGTATGATTGCACGGGCATGCCTAAGTCTGTTCGACTTAAGGATATTAACTAAATTGGCTGGTACCCCTGCACCGAGATGAACAAATTGAAGACTGGATTTGGACACAGAGTCCTCTCAACCACCGACTGATTGATTTAATGCACGTCGTACAATTTGAACAAGAGAAGGGATTAGCCCTCACGAATGAGCTTTTTTTTTAACCTTGTACCAGTGATTATAGAACTGGCCGATTTAATGACTCTCTATTTTACTAGTGCTTTAATGTGGTATTCCCCAATTAAAATAGAAGATTTGCGCATAACGTAATAAAGGCCAGCATAAACACAATAAATCTTTATCAATGTATTAGCCCTTTTACAATCTTTGTGCTTTACACTCTCATTAAAACGAGAAGTAATCTTCCTTAGCAAATTGGGATATGTCTTGAAAAGAAAGGACTCCAGACACGCTAGCTTCTTGAATCTTCTCTCACAGCTGATCCTTTAAGGAGATTTTCATGGCCCACTAAAGATCTGGCCTGGTGCCCTCAGAGTTTATTTGATAAAGACAATTTGATCAAATTCTAGGAAACTCAAGAGCTGATATTTGTTAAACGTGGTCATCCAACGTCTCTTAATGGCCCACCTTGTTAACTTCAAGGTGCTAGTCGATCTAAATCAAACCACCTCATTCATTTAATTGCCCTAAACGGTGATAACTTGGAGTGTTTGGAGGGATTTGACTCCAATATTGATCTATTATTTGAATAAATCAATTCTCTCATTATCTTTATTCCGATTATTGTGTAGAATGAGACTCGATGTAGGTTCAACCATTCCTTTGTGATTCGGGTTTTGGACCATACCTTTTAGTCTTCAGGATATTATGGATCGCTACTGATTCTCTGGATGTATCTGGGGAAATCTCCCATTTTGTAAGGACTATAAGAGACGACCTTGTGAATGAGATCATATTTAGTTAGGCGATAAGATATACTCACCCAATGTGTCTTTTATAGTTGTGCCGGGCACGTCACTCATTTAATGGGCATGCCAATTATGGCCACGTGACATGTGACGATTCATTCCCTTAAAGGGCTTGATAGTAGTCTGTATTATCATAATAATGCTTGAATGCGTAGTGTCAAAGGAAGATCAAACACAGATCTTCTTCGGGTGTGAGTATGATTCTAGATGTTCCAAACACATAGTGTTTCTATCTGACATCTTCTTATTGGTCCTTGTCAGTGATAACCATAAGATTCAAACCACCGAGATTCCCTTGGCTTCTCCCTTATCTTATCCACCAGATCAGTTACGTTTGAATTCTACAGATAAACACTTATCTACCTTGGGAGATAACTTTTGACTATATTTGAATTTCTGTTATTCTATATCTTTGTCTTTCAAACTTCTTCTGTAATTGTATATAAATGAGAACAGTCACACGGTTTTTGGCATTGAGACCAAAACCATTTTACAAAGTTTTACATGGTATCAAAGCAATTAGCATATGCCTAATTTCAATCGATCATTTCCTTCTCACCTATGGCTTCCTCTTCTTCTGCTTCCTCCAATGTTACCTTTGCTCCTCTAAACATTGGCCATCTTGTGTCAATCAAGCTGAGTGACTCAAACTATCTCATATGGTCATCTTAGATTGTGCCAGTGCTAAAAAGTCATGACTTGATGAGCTTCATGGATGGTTCTGAGTCGTGTCCATCAAAGTTCATTTTTTACAGTGAAGGGGGGCTAACTCATTCTCTTAATCTAGATTATATCCTCTGGAATAAGAAAGATCAGTATGTATTAAGTTGGATCAATGCCACTCTATCTGACAAGGTGCTAGCTTCTGTCTATGGCATCACATCTGCTCGAGAGGTGTGGAGTTCTCTAGCAAACAAATTTGCTTCTCATTCCAGAACCTGTGTGCACCACCTAAAGCGAAAGCTGCAAACTCTTCATTAAGGGTCAATGAAGTGCACTGATTTTTTTGAAAAGGTGAAGCTACTGTCAGATGAATTAGCTACAGTTGGTAAGCCACTTGACGATGATGACTTAATGTCTTATCTCGTGAGTGGTCTCAACCCCTCCTTTAATCCTTTTATAACCTCCCTGTCCTTTACTACTAGAGACAAGAATGTTTCTTTTGAAGATTTTCAAGCCGAACTCTTATCATATGAATTATTATTGGAAAACCAGAATGCTTCTATACCACCTGCGACCAATAATTTTGCATTCTTTACTCCCAAATCCAATCAACAGCAGTACAATCGTAAACCCAAAAACTTAAGTAAACCTAATTCACGTCCTTCATATTCACCAAATCCTCGTCCACAATATTCACCACATCCTCGTCCTCAATATTCACTAAGACCCTTTGGTTTACCTTCCTCAGCTCAGCCAAATCAGATGCAACACTCCTTTTCCACTCCTAAGTCACCTTGTCAAATATGTAGAAAGTTAAGCCAAAAGGCATTAGATTGCTTTCATAGAATGGATTATGCATATCAGGGTCGTCATCCACCGACTCAATTAGCTGCTATGGTGGCACATACCAATGCTGAGCAAGAGGAAGAGACATGGTTTGCTAACAGTGGAGCTAATCAGCACATTACTGCCAATCTGGATCATCTCACTCTGCAACAACCATACACAGGACAAGAAAATGTAGCTGTGTACTGCTATGAGGGAGGAATATGACGCTTTATTGACTAATGAGACATGGAAGCTATGTCCCAAACCTGTTGATCATAATGTGGTAGGAAATAAGTGGGTGTATAAAGTCAAACAAACACCCACAGGTGAGGTTGACAGATTCAAAGCAAGATTAGTGGCTTTGGGGTTTGGTCAAGAAGAGGGTGTTGATTTTACTGAGACTTTTAGTCCCGTAATTAAGCCTTCTACTGTATGGGTTATTCTTACACTTTATGTATAATTTAATTGGAAAATCAGACAGCTTGATGTATCTAACGCTTTCTTTCATGGGATCTTGCTAGAGGATGTATATATGGAGCAATCTAAGGGGTTTGTTAATTCAGCGTTTCCAGATTATGTTTGTAAACTGACCAAGTCACTTTATGGACTCAAATAAGCACCTCGTGCTTGGTTTATGCGTTTATCTCACACTCTACTTGAATTCGGGTATCCTCACCAGTGGATGCCTCTTTATTTGTCTATCATAAGGGCAATATTCATCTATTTATCCTCATCTATGTGGATGATATTCTTGTTACTGGTAAAGATCCTTCTCTCATTCAATCTCTAATCAAGAAGCTACAAACCGAGTTCAAGATGAAGGACCTTGGTCCTTTAGGCTACTTTCTTGGCATCCAAGCAAGTCGTGACTCTGCTGGATTACATCTTCGATAGTTCAAATACATTGGGGATATTCTTTGTCGTACCAAGATGGATGGGGCCAAACCTGCTTCTTCTCCTTGTACCACAGGCCTTAAATTATCCGCTCATGTTGGTGAGCCACTCACAGCTTCTCAAACTACAGAATATCGACAAACTGTGGGAGCTCTCCAATATTACACCTTGACTAGGCCTGATATAGCATTTTCTGTCAACCAATTGTGCCAATATATGCATTGTCCTAATTTTGTTCATTGGACAGCGGCAAAACGTGTCTTACGATACTTAAAAGGCACCATTGATCTGGGATTGTGGTACACAAAGGGTGAGCAAACTCTTCAGGCCTTTTGTGATTCAGATTGGGCTGGTAATCCCGATAATCGACGATCTACTACCGGATATGGCATTTTCTTTGGCTCTTACTTAATCTCGTGGACTACCAAGAAATAATCCGTGGTAGCTCGTTCTAGCACTGAAGCAGAATATAGGGCATTAGCTATTACTACTGCTGAGCTTTATTGGATTCGTATGCTCCTCAAAAAACTTCATATTTCTTTGCCTACAACTCCTACTATTTGGTGTGACAACAGTGGTGCTCTTGCTCTTGCTTCTAATCCCGTGTTTCATGCTCACACTAAATATATTGAAGTTGATTTCCACTTCATCCGGGAGAAAGTTGCTAATCGAGATATCGCCCTTCAGTTTATTGGTTCTTATGATCAAACTGCTGATATCTTTACAAAGTGACTCAGTTCAGTACGGTTTTGTCAGCTTCTTGACAAGCTAATGGTGGTTTCTCTCTCCATTAGCTTGTGGGGGGATGATAACCATAAGATTCAAACCACCGAGATTCCCTTGGCTTTTCCCTTATATTATCCACCAAATCAGTTACGTTTGAATTCTACAGATAAACACTTATCTACCTTAGGAGATAACTTTTGACTATATTTGAATTTCTGTTATTCTATATCTTTGTCTTTCAAACTTCTTCTGTAATTGTATATAAATGAGAATAGTCACACGGTTTTTGGCATTGAGACCAAAACCATTTTACAAAGTTTTATAGTCAGGGCATTGAAAAATGAGTGTAAACAAATATCAATAACAACTCTGCCATCAATGATTGACTACTATGCTCTGCGAGCCCACCATGATGCGTGTGTTTTATCCATGTTGTCCATCCATTTTTACAGCATGAGCTATTTGAAGTAGATCCAAACCTTAGGTGGACCACATTACAAGAAAGAGTGGTTATTAAACGCCCACCATTTAAAACTTCTTAAGGCCACAAAAGTTATGGATCAAGATAATATTTGTGTTTTTCCTTCTTTTAGGTCTTTATGACCTAATCAACAGGTTGGATGGCAAATACATATTACAATAGGCCTTAACAAGTTTTTAATGGTGGATGTTTAACTAGTACAATTGCTTTCCTTTGGAGTGGTACTCCAGGGATTTGGATCTGCCTCATTTTTTTGCTCATGATCCAAGATGGAATGACAACATGGATAGAACATATATATTGTGGGGTCAACAAAGCACCATATCAGTACGCAATCCACATTCATGGCATGTATTACACAACCCTTCTGTCCATTCATACTATTCAAAGTAAATTACTATTTTCTCTAATCTTATGAAATTCTATACATCTTATAAGTAATTTTTTTAAAGCTTTCACATGAACACACGCCCTTAAAAAGAAATCTTTCTAATAGACTTTAAGGGCATTTAAGAATTTAATTTAAAAATTTTTACACCAGTGAAAGCATAAAATTCCCTTCCCACAAATGGAATGGAAGAGATCCATATGAGCTTTATGATACTCGTGACTTTTATAAATATCTAAATACTTATAAAATTAAGCATCCATTAAAATATTGATGATTGTTATACACATCTTAGTAATTATAAAATTGAGTATGAGCATTTCGATTGATGTTCGTGTTAAAATTTCATTCAACGGTGCTTTTTGAGTACTTCTCTCCTCTTTTAGGTGAAGAAACCCTGTCAAGAAAAAAAGCGGAACTAAATATATATCTAAATAATGGATTTAATTAAATCAAGATGGAGGGGACGCACTATTATTCACATAGTTCCACCATTGCCATCACTCAATGATGTTGAAGGAATTGAGAATACTGAAAATTATATGTTCATAGTCATTGCTTGTGTGTAGTAGTATGTATATAAGGAAAGAAGAAAAAATAATCATGTGCCGAGATCCATGGTAAGCTAGATTAGGTTTATTGAGATTTATTGAGAGATCTTGAATTTTTATGGCCAAGTCTGATAATTAAAGCATTTGATGATATGGGTACTGTCATGTAAATGACCCCACGTGATGGTGGCTTGCTTAAAAAACCAGGCCTATATATAATCGTTGTGTGAGCTACACCATAGAAAACAATAGACAACATATAGACCTCTAAATTGGGTTGATGGTCCATATGATGGTTGGATTGACCTATTTTTAGAATTCCACTTTCATGGTGTAATGACCTCAAAGCACAAGTTAGATGTTATACACACTCCAAAGGCCCCACACACAATCCTTAGAATAACTCTTGCTACACAACTTATATAAGAGCTAGTTTTTGACTACATAATCTATGATTCTATAAAAGAACACCCCCCCCCCCCCCCCCCCAAAAAAAAAAAAAAAAAAAAAAAAAAAAAAAAACTTAATCGCGTTAACTCCCAAGTGCACTAGTATGGCAGCTTACAATTGTTAATGAAATAGGTAGTGGAAAAGCTTACCAAAAGTTACACGGGGTTTTACTTCCAACCTCTGTTTCTTTTGTAGAATCATAGATTCGACATCTGCAAGCAACATGACATTTAAAGTAGACTTCTTTGTTTTTTAAATTCTTCATGAGAAGTGATTTTAAATGCCATGTGGGATTGGTAATGTGCTGCAGAGCGGGTCGTAGACAGTTTCATGGCCTAGATGGAATATAAAAAGTCCTAATCGGAAGCAGAGGTGATCTGGAATGTCAGAACTTAAAATAGACGTATCTCATAAATTGGAATGAGCTATCGGATGTACCATATATGATTTTGGGGTAGGACGAACTACTTTAGCCACCTAACTTGCTATGTCAGGTTGTCCATGCCAAATTTGCAAAATACAATCAGATCAACAATTGAAATCCCATTTTATTTTCGTTTTTACTATTTTTAGTAAGTTTCAGTTTGAGTATGACTCTTCATCCATTGGGCTTTAGGAGTTGAGCCTAACATGAAAAGTACTTAGAATAATTAAGAGAACATCATGGTTCAGCCAAATAAGACACTTACTATTTTTGGCCAAAAATCATGCGCACTAGTCGACATCATGACCATCTATAAATAGTAAGTCTACTATTTATAGTAAGTCGCGATTTCTAAGAGTTTTGGTTGTAGTTTGATTCTGAAACTTCTCCCATGACTTAGTATCCCTATTTAAAGGGTTGTGAACTAGTTTATTTCATTCATCAATCAAATTACAAATTTTATAGAATTTATTTTCTATTTTCCTTGCCTTTTTTTTTCCCCCTCGTAGATTCAAGAAGTCTCTATGAGGAGTCTAGAGAAGCTCCCTGGATTCAGAGTAGTTATCCTTAAGGAAGACCGTGATCGACCACATCACCTTCATCCTTGCGTCATAATGTACTGCTTATGTGGGAGTGCGGATTTGAAATCCCTAGATTCCAAACTCCCTCGATTTGAAACTTCCTCGATTTGAAATCCTTCCATTGTGTTTTGCACCCTAGATTTAGAATCTCCTATAATCTAAAAGTAGATATGCATAGTATATTTACAGGGTTTGAATTTAATTACTAAATCAACTTTAATATCTCTAATTAGTGTACGGATGTAATGTTTCATACAATGGATGTAATAAGCCCGTTGAAATATATACTTTGCCCAAAAATGATGAAATTTCAATCTCGGATGGGCCCACAAGCACATGATCACATCCAAAAGACTAACCAGCGATTTTTAACCATTGATTTACATGGACAATGTTTGGACGACATGTATTATCCTATTAAAGTAACTATAGTGATGCAGTTGATAATCTGATTATTTTGGGATAGCATCAATGGGCCATGTGCCCAATAGATTAGTAGCTTAGTGACATACATGTTACACATGCAACTCTTGAAAGGATTTTAGATGTAATCCAAGCTTTCACTTTGGATTTCAAATCCCTTCAAATCCTCCAAAATCCATGTTGCAAAAGGACCTTTTAAGGTGGTGCAACCAACTCTCCGAAAGCATTTCTCTTTCCTCATCGTAGCCTTGCACTACACAGGTAGTGTTGCCACCAGGATTAGGTGTGCACGAATGCTAGGTCTACCCAATGGGACATTAGACCCATTTCAATAGTAGATGGGTCTAGGTCTAAATTCTGGATGCATGAAAGGAGTTTTAAGTTCAAAAGTTCAACTAAACTACTAGACAGGTCAGGCGTGGGACCTATCAAAATTAACTATAACCGTCTTGATTTTCAAACGAGTTTGATTTGGGCCGCCTTAAAATGCACATGCCATGGACTCTACCAACCTTAGACTTGACCCAGACTTAGGAAAGTTCAGTTAATTAATATAAATATAAAGATGTTTAAAATTTTGATTAATTAATTAATATTGAGAAACTTAAAATGCCCATGAGAGTCATTTGTGGATACTAAATCCAAGTGGGTTGGAAACGAGAAAAGTCATTTTTGTCATGGATTTTTTCGTACTCACAACAAAATCCAGGTACGTAAGAAGTAAGTAGGAAATTGGAATAGATGTTTTGTTCATAGATTTTATTATTATTATTATTCATATGGTGGAATTAGTTCATCAAAGTTAATTTATACCTGATATTTTATTTTCCAGTTTTGTCTCAAAGTTTACTTAAGATAACATAAGAACTAAAACTTATATATATATATATATATATATATATATATAGGGAAAAGGTATTATGCGCTCAAGCTGATGGGAACGTCCCATGAGGTTGAGCTGTGTGGGCTCCACCGTGTTGCGTTTAGAACATCTACCCCATCAGTCAGATGCAGTACCATTCCATCGTGGGCCTTGGTCTCAAAAATCAAGTCAATCCATGACTTGTGTGGGCCACACCACATACAGAAGTTGAGAGGGGCCGTGCACCATTAAAACATTCATAATAATTTTTTGGGCCCACAGAGATGTGGTTTGCAAATCCAGCCCATTCATTATGTGTGTCTCACTTGGATGAGGGTTCAGACAAAGTTTCAGTAGAATTCAAAACTCAGGTGGCCCCACCAAGTACTTTTATATGTTTTGGCATGTCTTCACATGATTTTAGATGGTATGGCCCACCTGAGTTCCGTACACAGCTGATTTTCTGGATATCCCATAATTTAAAGGGGACCCATCAAATGCACAGTGTTGATGGTCGACACACAT
Organism: Magnolia changhungtana; assembly: GCA_030180095.1. Taxonomy (NCBI): domain Eukaryota; kingdom Viridiplantae; phylum Streptophyta; class Magnoliopsida; order Magnoliales; family Magnoliaceae; genus Magnolia; species Magnolia changhungtana. The sequence goes on from JASAUF010000370.1 coordinate 1,017,746, forward strand.
CACGGTGGGGCCCACACAGCTAGACCTCATGGGAGCTTATCGTGAGCTCGAGCGCATAGTACCTTTTCCCATATATATATATATATATATATATATATATATATATATATAAAAAACATTATTCGCATGAGAATTCCCTTGGAGCGGGGAGTAGGTTAGGTGCGGCTGGGCTTAGAGGTGTACACGAGTCAAACAGAGTCGAGCTTGGCACAGCTCGACTCGGCTCAGCCACCAGTTGACCTCAGCTCGAACTCGACTCGGCTTGGTCCTCGAGCCTGACTGGCCAGCCCGACTCGGTTTGGTCAGCAGCTCGGGCCAGTTCGAACCAAGATCAAGCCTATGCGGCATTTTCACAAACACATGGAGTGCACTTTCAATTTTCTTATTGTATGTAAAACAACAACAACAACAACAACAACTATTTACATGTATTTCATCAAACACCTTATAGGCAACATCAAAATCAAGAAAAAAAAATGGTATTTGTTTAATATACATACCTTCCTTGCAACCAGCTGACACTTCGTTGAGTCATTTTATCAAACACTTGGTGAATAACATCAATATCAAAGTAACTGAATCACCGAATTGGTTCGATCCAAGTTCAATTCGAGTTGAGGTTCAGTCCGAGTCGCTCGAACTCGGTTCGAAATTTTTCCGAGCTCAAAAAATCAGCTTGATTTGGCTCGAACTCAGTTTTGAACCAAGTTGAGTCGAGCAAGCTAACCGAGCTAACTAAGCTAACTCGATTTGTTTACAGCCCTGGCTAGGCCTCCTCAGACACAGTGCAACCCTGATTGTGGGGCCCACCTTGATGTTTGTGTAGTATATCCATGTTGTCCATATGTTTTAACAGCTCATTTTAGGGCATAACCCTAAAGCACACTAAAGAAAACAATGGTGATTGAATTCTGACCATTAAAAAAATCTTAGAGCCCCCACCATGGTGTTTTTTTCCCATTAAACCAATAGATGAGGTCAAATAGACCAGGATGAAGGGAAATAGAAATAAATATCAGCTTGATCTAAAACTAGTGTAGCTCACATGAAGTTTTTAATGGTCAATCACTACTGTGTGGTATACATGAGATTTGAATTTGCTTCAAATATATATAGGGAAAAGGTACTATGCGCTCGAGCGTAAAGCGGTCGTCTGTGAGGTCGAGCTGGTGTGGGCCCCACCGTGATGCCGTTCGAAAATCCACACCGTCCACCTGATGCTCCATTCCATAGGGGGCCCACACGGCTGAAAATCAAGTCAATCCGTGACTTTTGTGGGCCACACCACGTACAGAAGTTGAGAGGGGCCGTGCACCATTGAAACATTCAAAACCATTTTTGGGGACCTTTCGAGACTTTTTTGATGATCAACACCGTCCATCATGTGTGTCCCACTTGAATATAATTTTAGACTAAGTTTCAGGTGGTATCCACAACTCAGGTGGGGCCCACCAAGTGCATTTACATGTTTCTACGTGTATACTTTGTTTGCCGATGGTATGGCCCACCTGAGTTACATGGACGGCTGATTTTAGGCCGTGTGGGCCCAACCTGGGCTCACATATCTGGTGGACGGTGTGGATCTTCGAACGACATCACGGTGGGGCCCACACAACTCGACCTCACGGACGACCGCTTTACACTCGAGCGCATAGTACCTTTTTCCATATATATATATATATATATATTGTCTCATTTCATAAATTATATAATATGAAAAACCAGATGAACAACATAGATATACTACACATACATCAAGGTGGGCCACACTATCAGGACACACTGTGTTGGTGAAGCCCGGGTGGGCACCTAATCCACACCCTTGAATCGTATACACTTGTTTCGGACTAGTCCCAAACCCGAACAACACACTACATACATGGGACCCAGACCCAGCACACTAAATAAATAGGCTAGTGGTTTTAAATTCTGACTTGATTGTTAAATCGTCCGGGCCCATGATTCCCTTAGACCCGACCCGACCGGATCTTACCCGACCAATACGGTATGTAGGTATGGGACGCTGATTGCGTCCTATCCCTGGCCGGCGTTGTTCTGTGGGGCCACTGTGATGCATGTGTTTTATCCACGCCTTTAATAACTTTTCTCATATAATTTTAAGATACGAAACAAAAAATGAGACAGTTACAGATATTAAGTGGACCACAAAATGAGGATTGAACTTCCACCATTAAAAACTTCTTGGGAGCTAGAGAAGTTTCGGATCAAGCTGATATTTGTGTTTTCACTTCATCCACGTCTACATGACCTTACGAATAGGTTGGATGGTAAAAAAACATCACGGTGGCCCTTAGAAAGGTTTCAATGGTGGGTGTCATTAACACTACAGCTTCCTTTAGTGTGGTCCACTTGAGCTTTGGACCTACTTCATTTTTAGAAAAATACCTTAAAATAATCTGAGAAAATCTATGAACGGCGTGGATAAAATAGTTACATCACGGTGGGCCCCACGGAGCTCTGTCTGGACGGATTACCGTCCGGGCGGGTGTAGGACGCAATCCGCGTCCGCATGTATGCACCCCCGGTTAGAATCTCGAAAGCGGAATCCGTACTGAGGATGCGATAGCGCACCAAGCAAAGTCCGTGGGGCCACCTTGATGTACGTGTCTTATCCTCGCCGTTCATCCGTGTTATAAGCTTTTTTTTTTTTTTTTTGTTTTTTTTTTAATTTTGGGTTAGCTGGTTAGTCTACGCCCATGTCAGTACACACACTCCATATTAGACACCCCCACTAGGGATCGATACCAAGACCTCAAGTGTCGAAACGAGGTATCTCCACTCAGTCTGCGAGTTGAGCTATCGATCTGGGTGTATCGGTATTGTCAGCTCATCTTAGACATGAAATCAAAATTGGAGCATATCCAAAGCTCAAGTGGACCACACCACGGTAACTTTCTAGGGCCTACAGTTGTGTTTATTTGTCATCCAACCTGCTCGTAACGTCACATGGACACTGATGAAGGGAAAATTGCCCCCAGTAAGTTTTCAATGGTAGACATTCAATTAACACTATTTCTTGTGGTGTGGTCCACTTAAGATTTGGATATACTCCAATTTTTTGGATATTTACTTAAAATGATCTATAAAAACGAATGGACGGCATGGATAAGTAAAAAACACCAACGATGGGCTCCATAGAGTTTACTCAGTCAAGCAATCCGCTTACTAGAATCTCAACTCTAATTCCTAACCTCGCGAATGGCTTTCTTATTTCTTCCGTACTTTCCCGAGCTCAACCCTAGTCGCGCGTGTAGCCATCGCCATTTCTCCCTCTCTTTTTTAATCATTCGGAGTCTCGGACGCTACAAAAGCAGTAGCGAACTATCTCGGCGATTCCGGTCCGCGTTCGTTGCTTGCTAGGGTTTTCCTTTTCTGCTCGAGACCAGAAAATGAGGTGAAATTTCTCGTTTTACATTTCTCAGATTTACATTTCCTCTTTTATCCAAACGATATTATTCCGTTTTCATTTCTCACTGATTTATTTATTTATTAATCTGTTTTAATTCATTTATTTATTTTTATAGACAATGCATTACTTTAATTGTAAAATGACTCTCTGATGCCTTGAATGCTCTTATCAATGTGTTTTTTTTTTTTTTTTGGAGTACCGGAAATGCTGCTTTTGGGTGTGAATTGGAATGGTCACAGGATTAGAGCAAAAACATTTAGGGTCGTTTGGATGCCTGTAAATGTTACAGGCTTACTGTAAATGATTTACAGGTAAATGGTTTTACAGTCTGTGTTTGGATGCTGTAAATCAACCCCATTTGATTTACAGGCAAAGAGCTGGGATTTCATTTACAGGCTCTCCATTTACAGCCTAATGGCTATTAATGGAAAGACCGGCCCTCCATTTACATGACTTGAACAATTTACAGGCTATCCAAACACAGACAATCATATACCTGTAAATCATTTACAGATTACAGCCAAACAGGACAGTGTCAGTCATTTACAGGTGTAAAATCATTTACCACTGTGTAAATCATTTACCACTTAAACCGTTTATAGGCATGCAAACAACCCCTTTAGAACTTGATGTAGAGCGGGTCGTGGACAATTTCATGTCCAAGATGGACCAGAGAAGGCCCGATCAGAGGCAGAAGCTATCAAGACCGTCAGAACCTTAAAATAGGCATATCTCGCAAACTGGAGTGAGTTACTCGACGTACCGTATATGATTTTGGGGTAGGACGAGCTACTTTAGCCAACCAACCTAGCCATGCCGGGTTGCCCACGCCGAATTTGCGAGATTCCATCATATCGACGGCCGAATTTCATGTTTAGGTCCGTTTTTACTATAAATAATAAGTTTTAGTTTGATTATAACTCTTCATCCGTTGGGCTTTGGGAGTTATGTCCAACATGAAAAGTGCTTAGGATAATTAGGAGAATAATGTGGTTAAGCCACATAGGACACTTACTATGAAAAGTAAATTTACTATTTATAGTAAGTTACGAATTTCTAGGAGTTTTAGTTATAGTTTGCTTCTGATTTCTCTCCCATTTCTTGGTATCCCTATTTAAGGGGTTGTAGGCTCATTTATTTCATTCATCAATCAATTTTGAATTTATTTCTATTTTTTTGCTTTCTTTTCTCGTGGATTCGAGAAGTCTTTGTGAGGAGTCTAGAGAAGTTCCGTGGATTCAGAATAGTTATCCTCTTGAGGAAGACGGTGCTCAACCTCATGTCCTCCCCTGCGTTACGAGCACCGTCTTCCTCAAGAGGATAACTATTCCGAATCCACAGAACTTCTCTGGACTCCTCATAGAGACTTCTCGAATCCACGAGAAAAGAAAACAAGAAAATAGAAATAAATTCTAATAAATTCGATATTGATTGATGAATGAAATAAATGAGCTTACAACCCTTTAAATAGGGATACCAAGCAATGAGAGAGAAATCAGAAGCAAACTATAACTAAAACTCCTAGAAATTCATAACTTACTATAAATAGTAAATTTAATTTTTATAGTAAGTGTCCGATGTGGCTTAACCACGTTATTCTCCTAATTATTCCAAGCACTTTTCATGTTGGACACAACTCCTAAAGCCCAACGGATGAAGAGTTATAATCAAAACTAAAACTTACTATTTATAGTAAAAACGGACCTAAACATGGAATTCGGCCGTCAATATGATGGAATCTCGCAAATTCGGCGTGGGCAACCCGACATGGCTAGGTTGGTTGGCTAAAGTAGCTCGTCCTACCCCAAAATCATTTATGGTATGTCGAGTAACTCACTCTGGTTTTCGAGATATGCCTGTTTTAAGGTTCTGATGGTTTTGATAGCTTCTGCCTCTGATCGGGCCTTCTCTGGTCCATCTTGGACATGAAATTGTCCGCAACCCGCTCTGCATCAGTCCCTTCCACTTCAAAAGAACTCGTCATCGAGTTCTCATGTTGCTTCAGTTCATGATACTACTTCTGGTGCACCGTAATGATACCCGGATCAAAAGTTATGATCAATTTACGGTCCACCTTCTTTTGGTCCAACCATGTTAGGAATGTATCTGTAACACTTTCTACATCAAAACTGGTATTTGTTCTGTTGTGTTAGTCTTCCTAATGGATTGAGTGGGCCCAACTATGTCAGTGGCCTGGACCTAAAATCAGGCGGAGTCCAGGCCACTTATCAGCCCGGATGCATGTGCAGTGTGAATGTGATTGTTTGGAGTTTGTTACGGGAGCGCCGACTGTCTTTGTAGCCTGCATGATGAGTTGTCTGGGCTAGTCTTCGGGCTGGTTCATATGCATGGTGGGGTCCACCTCTTTTGTAGTGCATGTAGGAAGTAGGAGTAGCAAAGTTCATCTTCTTATGGCCATTTGATGAGATGGGAGACCTTTGCAAGGTTGCGCCGTCGGGGGAGATATGTTCGCCCATGTAGCTTTTGCTTTGGATATCTTAAGAAAATGGTTTCCTACGAGCTGGCTGCCAGAATTTCTAAGGTATAATGGTAATTTCATCCATGCAGTTGTTGCTTCAGATGTCCCAAGGAAATACTTCCCTGTGGGGTGGTTGCTGGAGGTTCTAAGGTAGGAATGGCAATTTCAGACATTTAGCTGTCATGTCTTGAGAAAATGGTTCCATATTATCTGCTTGCTAGAAATTTGAAGGTGGAAATGATAATTTCACCCAAGTAGGATATGGACTTCTCTCATATTCTAAGGTAGGAATGGTAATTTCAGACATGTAGCTGTCATGTCTTGAGAAAATGGTTCCATATTAGCTGCTTGCTAGAAATTTGAAGGTGGAAATGGTAATTTCACCCAAGTAGGATATGGACTTGTCTGATCTCTCATATTCAGACCCTTTTGTCAGCTTTCATCGGCGATAGATGAACATCAGAGAACGCAAGTCGATGAATTCCTCAATTTTCAAATTCATTCTTAATACTACATTCCATAATATTGTATCGCCTATAATATCTGCGCAATCTCTTACCAAAACATGTTTCTCCCTTGCCAAGGTATCCTCTAACGGTAAAGGTGGCGGTAATGGCCACCGCTGTTACCTTTACGATATGTGTCGTAACGGCTGTTTTGATCTCTCTCTCTCTCTCTCTCTCTCTCTCTCTTAATTGAAATAAAAAAAACTCAAACTTATATTTGCCCTGTAACGTTGAAATTTTTTTTCTTCTGAAAAACCTGTATCTGCCTCGTAATAAACCATTACGGGGTTGTTATGGCCTTTAGAGGGGGTGTAAGGGGCCATTAACAGTGGTTATGGGTCTTGTTTTCCATAATGGTTGTTATGGCTGGTATGACCTCGTAACGTGTAACGCTTGCCACCGTTACCTTTATGTAACGGCCTTTACAACACACCATGTCCCTTGCTAACCTGTAAAGATGGGGGTACCTGGATGGAATACTTTGCTATGGCGTGGAAATGGTAATTTTGCACATGTAGCTGTCATGTCTTGAGGAAATGGTTCCTTATTAGCTGATTGCCGGAAATTTGGAGGTGGAAATGGTCATTTCACCCAAGAAGTATGTGGACTTCTCTCCTACTCAGACTCTTTTGTTAGCTTTCATCGGCGATAGACAAATATCCTGTAACATAGAGAGAAGAGACCGCAACTTGATGAATTCCTTATTTTTCAAATTTATTCTTAATACTATGTTCCATGATATTGTATTGCCTCTAATATCTGCGCAATCTCTTACCAAAACATATTTTTCCCTTGCTAACCTGTAAAGATTGGGGTACCTGGAAGCTGGAGAACAATTACCAATCCGAATGACCTCCTAGAACAGAATAGTATGTCCACTATTAGCTAAAAATCTAAATCCCTCCAATGATGATTTGCCCCAAGGCTTCGAACTATCCCCATTCTGCTGATGTCTTTCCACGTTCTTGCGCTGGGGATACAGGAGAAAGCTGGATGCCAGTGCTGTTTGCAGCTCCATGCTTCTCTGCTATGATTTGACACCACAGAACATCTCTTTCTCTACTGAAGCACTGCTACCATTTGCTCAGCAGGCTTCAATTTCTCTCCCTCACCTTGCCTATGCTTGATCCACTTGCTTTCTTAGCCTTTTGCACCTCTTTGAAAAATTTTCTTCCGGAGGAACCCATAAAAATTGCCTTTAAAATTTTCAATTTTTGCTGCAACTGATGCTTTAGTCTTAAACAAGGATACAAAACTCCCAACAATACGTATCTGCATATCCACTTGCTAACTTCTTCTCTATCATTTCAATCACTGGGCCCAATATACTTGAAGCAGATCCATGTGGTCCCCAATGGCAGGCCCAAGTAAGAGATAGGAATGTCAGTGATTCTGCATCCTGGCAGATTCACAAGGATATTGACTTTCGAGGGTGATTTTCATGGTGGGGCTTATCATTTTCATGGTTCTTAAGCTGTACATGGAGTCATTTTGGTAGGAAATATGGTACGGTACCGCACATTATGGTATCATTGTCTGTAGATGATCAGTTCTCTTGTTAATAATGTGCAGACCCATATTAAAAATCTTGAAACTGGAACAAGAGTCAGTCTGGTCCCAATGATCACCTGGCACAACCAGGCCTATCCAATCAGTTCCAACCATGAAGATCACCTGACGCAAAAGTCAGGCTGGAACAATGATCAGGTGGACCAGACCAGTGGCATCAGTGGACAACTGACGGTCCGACTCAAAATATAGGTGTGGACCACCTAGTGAGTGGATCAGAAGAGTGATTTTCATGGTGAGGCCTATCATTTTCATGGTACTAATGCCCTACAAAAGAGTCATTTTGGAAGGAAATATGGTATAGTGTACCACACATTGTGGTATTGCTGCTGTAGATGACCAGTTCTCTTGTTAATAATGTGCAGACCGATCAAACCCGTAATAAAAATCTTGAAACTCGATAACATTTGGCTGAAGGTACAGCACTAGATAGGCATTTTGGTGACATATGATTTATAGAGCTGATCCAAAATACCTGGGATGGGGCTGTGATGATGATGGTGACTGAATTTCAGCAAACACGTGATTTTATTGCTGATATGTTTTTCAAGTAAACTTCAAAGAGGTGAAATTGGTTCATCGGATTTTACTTCTATGGCACCATTGCCTGAAAAATTGGGGGTCTGTGACGGTTTATGCTTCTCTCTAAAACAAATTGCGTGAAAACTCCATTCAACCTTACTTCATTTTCCATGTTTTTTTTTGTCTGACTGAAATGATTATTTATAATGCTTTTGTTTTGCAGTCGTCATCCTGAAGTGAAGTGGGCACAGGGGGTTGACAAAGTTTATATTACAGTGCTATTACCTGATGCGAAAAATGTTAAAGTCAATCTTGAACCTGATGGAGTTCTTAATTTCTCTGCTACTGCTGGAGCAGAAAACCATTCTTACGAGTTGAAGTTGAACCTTTATGATAAGGTGAATGTAGAGGTAAGGCTTATTAATTGACATCAGTTATACCTAACATGCATTTGCTTTGACTGGTTAAGATTGTGTTTGGGCATACTGCCTATCATGATTTATTGGGCTTCTGCGATGGAGAAAGTGTGCTTGGCAATTGGTAATTGGTGAAAACAGAACCCATGTTGATAAACTGGACCCACATCATTGGGGCTCCAGTTCACTGCCTTGCCCAAATTGCATATGAACTGAGAAACAGGTCTCTTTCTTATCCCCTTTACAAAGCGAGTGTGGTGCATCCCATCTGCCTTGGAAAGTGGGAACACCGTGCAAACCCTAAACAGTTATTTATTTTCTTTTTCTATTTTCTTCTATATTTGTTTCTAAATATCTGACTGTATCAGGAGAGCAAAATAAGTAATGGTGTTAGGAGCATCTTCTGCATGGTGGAGAAAGCGGAGAAGGGGTGGTGGAAGAAGTTATTGCGTGGTGATGAGAAGACGCCGCACTACGTGAAAGTTGATTGGGACAAATGGGTGGATGACGATGATGAGATTGGTCCGCGATTCTTCTACATTTTCTTGTTATTGGCTTCATATATTTATGTGTACAGTTTGTTTGTAGTTATTGACTTTCGTTATTGCTTCTATAGGTCCTAATGATTTGGACTTCGGAGGGATGGATTTCTCGGTATGAATATTTGATGGATGTGTTATGTTCTTTCCATGTCTCAATTATTCAAACTGGTTGTTTAATTTCTGGATTGGCATGCAGAAATTCGGTAGTATGGAAGGCATGGGTGATGACTTTGATGACAATGATAATGATGAAGGTAAGCAATCCTTAAACTTATAGCAGAAGATGCATTAGTTTGTGTTCATGCATCTATGAACTTGGTAGTGCATATCTTACCTTTGTTATGTGTCGTAATTTATAGAAACTGAAAGAGGGTATGGTCACATACATCTTTATAATTTTAGTATAGCCCTGAAGCATTAGTTTGTAAACAAGATTGGTTGGGTCGGGTTTGGGGAGGTAGTAGTTTTGATATTGAGGAGGAGGATGAGGAGGAGATCGAGTCTCAAGACGAGACTGCACTTACAACAACATCAATATGAATGAGGTTATAAATTATTGTTAATATGTTGAAAGTGGTGTATTGTGTTCTTGAATGTATTACACGTTTGAAAAAAATGCAATGAATCGTATTTTATTTTCTTTATATTATGTTTGTTTGTGTCATCATAACATATTTAATTATTGCTTTTGTTTATCATATGGTACCATTTTGTTTAGCTTTTGCGTCAAGTTGTTCATTTTTAATTTTTGTTTGATTTCTAACTGTGCCAAAATACTAATTTTTTCAAAACATGAAGTGTAGATATGTCGTCATCTGACCCATCGACCGACGTTTGGGACTACGGTTCCCTAGTCCACTCCCCAATGTCTGGAAAAATGAAGATTATGTGTCGTTTGTGTGGGGCAAAGTTTGCTAATAAAACTAATCGGCTTAGGTTACACCTAGCATGTCGGGGTGGAGATGCAAAACCGTGTCCTAAAGCCCCAAAGGAGGTCCAACTTCTTTTTCAGGCCCTTCTAGATTCAAATAAGAAACCTTTCACCTCATCTAAACCTTTCACAAGAGTTGTAATTGGCGAAAGTTCTGATACACGAAGAATAGAGAGAACTAATAGGGAAGAGGAAGAGGAGGAAGCCAGATTATTAGCATTGGAAGAAGAACAATTACAACTTGCCTTGAAACGTAGTATGGAAGAGGCTTCTAGACATAAACGATCTCCTCCAAGACAACATGATACCGAAGCAGAATCGAGCACAAGCAAAAAGAAGAAGAGTTACAAACCATCCAAGTTTCTCTCCAGTCTCGGTGCATTTTACCGAGTGTTGGGTACTCCATATAAATCTGCTCACAAAGAAAGCTTGAAAAATCTAATTCAAATTATACAAGAGCACGATGGGAAACTCTCTTCACCTTCTAATTCAGGAGAGGTGAATGAGTATCTATATGAAGATTTAGATAGCAGCTCGAGCTCGACAAACAAATCTCCTGTAGTAAAAAAAGAAAGAAATGCATCTAAGGATGGATCAGGCGGCGAAAGTGATGGATCCGGTTCAGATGCAGGAGGTAACTATCATGGGCATGGCTATGGTTATATGCCAAGAAAGCACTCCTCCAATGGAAGATATTAAGTTGATGTTGTGAACACGGTAAGTTTTAAATATTTTCACATTTCCCTTTGCAAGTCGACTTTGATTTTCACTTCTACATATATGATGTTGATGAATTGGATTTTATGCATTGGATTTCATGTACAAACTCGAACTTGAACTTGAACTTGACTGGAAAGCTCGAATTCAAACTCGGCTCAAAAGCTCAAGCTCGAACTCGGCTCAAGCTGGCCCGTGCTTCTGATTGAACCGAGTCAAGCTAGCCACTATGGCTCGAGGATCGAGCTGAGCCGAACTTGAGCCGAGGTAGGCTGTTGGGCGAACTGAGCCAAGCTGTGCCAAGCTTGACTCGGCGTCCAGCCCTACCCAAGATATGTTGAAGAGAGCAAGGAAACTCAACTGCACCCTTACAACAAAAGGACAATGAATGAAAAGGTGATTGATCGACATGGCATTGTTCAGGCATATCATGCATGAGCTTTTGGGGCGTGGTCCATCTAGTGTGGGGTGCCTAATATTGACAGTGTGGATCAAGGTATGGGTCCACTTTGACAATGCTGAGAATGGGAGGATCCCATGCATAACCACTCGTGGAGGATCATGTTGTTCCTCTATCAAATATGATATGGATCACATGGATACTGGAATGGGGAATGATTTGGCAGAGCCGTCTCTGGCATAATATTGCAGGTGCATCCATTCACTGTTCATGCAGCAGGATAATTTGTAGATTGGGACTGTACGGCTGGTAGACTCTATGAAGGGTTGCCCATTTTTCCAAAATGGACCTTTTGAAATATTTGATTGGTGGCCTTTTGAAATATTTGATTGGTGGCCTCCAAATGCACGGGAGAACACAGTTAAATGGCATTCAAGGGGGAAAGGTGAGAGCAAGGGAGGGATGCCTAGGATTGTCCTGTTAGTGTTTTTTTCGAACCATGGGTCATTGAAGTTGGAGGCCACTAGGTGGATGGTCCTTTCCATGCAGAAGGTTGGAGGAGGCTCTACAATATCGTGCTAAAGACAGTTCTATCATAGCAATTCTGAGTTTACAAAGGGCACATGAAAATTCATATTCCCTGCCATGACTGTAATACCACAAAACGTCTCCTATTCTTATGTGGATTGCATAGTACAAATCTTGGGAATTTCTCAAGAGGTTTCCAAAGTTTGAGGGTTTTCTCGGAATATTATTGGGAAAACTTGCTAATGATAAATATTTAAAGTATTATTGTGAATTAATAAAAAATGTTAAAAATTAAATATATCATTATATAGTTAATTACTTCAATTTTTGAATGAGTTTTGCATCAATATTGGGATGAATCTTGAAAATAAAAATATGTGATATCTTGAAATCCTGCGCTATTATCCCATCGTATCCTCCCACTTGACTTTTCATGAAATTATCATAAGATTTTCATAATCTCAGCAATATTTGTCATAGCAGTGGGGTGAATTTGCTGTTCTTTTGTGTAGATCAAGAAGTGGAAAAGACGGAAACAACTGGAGAAGCAGAGAAGACTGAAGCAGCTGCTGCAGAGGAAACAAAGGAAGCTCCACAAAGCACATGAAGGGTGGCCTGTGCATGATCGTTTTCCATTACAATGGCATCAGTCGTGATAGAAGAACCTTGGCAAAGGTATTTGTCAGATCTTGATCATCACGACAGCGCATTTTTTATATGGTATTTTCTGTTCCACTAGTGAGGTGGTTCCCCAGTTCATCTGGCTTAGGGATGGTTGACTTTCAGTTCCTTTTTTGGCTGGGCAGATGCATTTGAAATCAGGTTTCATGGATGAGTGCCAAGACATGTATGCTGTTACTCATCTCATGTATCTCTTTTTGTTTGTTTGTTTGTTTTTTTCCCTGATTAGATGCCTGTCTTTAGGCCTTTCACATTTCATGATATCGCTATTGTGCTGATGATTCTCGATTCTTGAGGCATCCGTTTGGAATGTAGTCATACCATGGGACAATTTTGCTAATAATGAGCACAGATAGTCGCCGCTGAGTAAGAACTGTTGTGGGGGAAATCTGTGGTACGCCATACTGTGATCCCCAGTTTGTACGGGTGGGTGTCATGGTTTGATGATGCATGTAGACCATTGAGCTGATGAATCCTGTAGCAGGTGGACCACGCCTCAGAAATATCTGAATTTTCAGAGATAATTGCTATACAATCAGATCCAAAGCTCAACTGGTAGACTGAGTGAAAGATACCTCGTTTCAACACTGAAGTCTTGGTATCAATACCTAGTGGGGGTGGCTAACGGTGAAGTGACAGTGGGTGTGCTAACAAGCTAACAAAAAACAAAAGGGGGGTGATTTTGGGGCATGGGAATTGCACCATCTTTTGGCTGAGGAAGTGTTCCCGCTGAACTTGTTTTGCTAGCTGAATTTGGGTCCATGGCCTGTTATTCCTGACTGTTTTTTGTAGTTGCAATGCACCACAACCCTAAATCTCTCCTGAAAGAAACTTATTGGCATGCAAATAAAGAGTAAACATTCCCCAAAAGCATCGATCTCTGCTACAGGATTGCATGGTCTCACATGAAAACAGCAGCACTTATGGGTGGAAGCATGCTATGAAAATTGGCTTCAGCACATTGTATCTTTCACCATTGCACTTGCGGTCAATACTTTTAAACCTTGGGCAGGTGTCACAGTGGCAGAGCACGTCATCATTCATCATGTGCTTCTGCAGACATCCCATTATACATTTGACATTCATTTCAGCCAATCTAGGCTATCCAAATTGTGGGCCCAGTTATAGAAACGATCTCCCAGCAGCTGGGCAGATTCCAATAGTCAGATAAATGGACATTTTAGTTATCCGTGGAAACAGGCCCACATTCTTAGCTATCCATGACATCATCAAGATTAGATGGGGATGCAACACAAGCCATGTGGAGGGAGCCCAAAACATCCCAAGCTGGAAGACCCCCTGACCCTTTGATACTGGCCTAGCTTTCCTTGAATGTGGAGACTGGGAATCGGATTCTTAACCACCTATTCCGTAGGCCGTTTAATATCTCCCGCCAACTGTCAGCCCATCAGATCAATGGTGTGAATCACCAAATAAAAGGTCCAGTGCAAAGGACCCCACCCAGCAGCAAGCCGTACATTCTGTTGAGCACGACCTTATCATTCCTCAGACAGTACACTGAGACACTGTTACCATCATGGCCCAAGAACATGTTAAAATCCAGACCACCATTTACTACAAAGGCCCCTAAAAATCCATCATCCACATATCCATTGATATACAGTATCTGTTATATGTTGCAATACCTTAGTTTTAGAGAAGATGCACAATACCTTGCGCTAGAGGCTCCTCATTCCATCACCAAATATATGCATATGTACAAGTGCATGCACGCGTGTGTGCGGATGTATGTATATGTATATGTATATTATAGGATGATCATGGTAAAACAAAAGCAAACAGAACAAATCATCATGAAAACACCATAGCCAGAGCTGCTTCTACTCTCCATTTTTTTTGGCTAACTGCACCCAGTCCTCTGAAGAAGGCTCCTCCCCACCCACATTCCAACTGATCTTGCTCTGTGAAATCCCAAATCCAATGCAAAAAGTGAACAGATCTTACATTCATCACATAGGTAGCGAGAGAACTGCCTCAAAAAATGGCACATGCTGGCTTCCTCCCAAATTGTATCATCCACGCCCACGCCCTCCACCTGTTATTGTTCCAAAGACATTGAAAGTAAACATATCAGCTGCTTATGAGGGGACACTGCTGAAAAGTTCACCAGTGAGGAGCGCTCTTAGAGACAAAATGAGTGCTGCGAGAAGGTGCCTGGGTACCACGATGGCCCCACATGGTGGATCCTATGTAGAAAGATGGTGCTGTACTCGGTCCTCCAGCATGTGGGTTCCACCACCCATGTGAACCAGCTGAAGGTCATGCAGGCACTTTTTTGATTGTGCACGTGAGACTAGCATTACTATGTATATTAATACTTAAATAAGATCTCAAGTCCAACTGGTTGGACTACAAGGTATGGTCCAACAAGTGGATAACTTGCAACCTATTAAGCCAATGTGAAATGCAACCCTTCCGGTAGGTTGACTCCATAAGGATCACTTGATGCAAAATTCAGCCCTATCTACTACTCAAATGGGCCACACCATAGAAAACAATGTCTAGCCATTAATAAATAGCAAGATACAAGTGTTGTCCACTTGATGAGGAGATATGGCTGATTTTTGCACAAGGTGGTCCTCATGATGGGGTCAACCTACTGGATGGGTTGGATGTCATGCACATATGAACGATTGGAAGTTTTTTTGCTGGGTGGCTGCAACTTATATAGTCCAACTGGTTGGACTAAGACCTCACACACACCGGCACAAATATGAGGCACTCTCCAGTCCAACCAGTTGGACTATACCTTGGGTCCAACCAACTTAGGAAATGAAAATTAATTAGTGATTAGTTAGTACTGATAAATGCAAAGGGAGAGATAGCAATGCCCATTCGGGTGGTCCCCACCATAGTGTTTACATGAAGTCCACCTCAATCATCAGGTGAGTCACGCCCATGTTAGAGCAAGGGCCAAAAACTCAGCCCCATCTGTGCTTCAGGGACCACACAATTGGAAATAGTGTATAGGGCAATGATCACCCTCCAAATTGTTTCCCCTTTTTATAGCCCACTTGAATTGTGGATGGGTCTGATTTTTGGGTTCCATGCCTAAATTTTGGTTTGGCATTTAATGGTTGGAGTGGATTTCATATAATCATCATGGTGGGCCCTGTACAAATCAAGGGTGGTCGCCTTTCTCCTAACTGTTTTCTTTGGTGTGGCCCACCTGAATCAGAGGTCAACCTATTTTTATTTTTTTTTTGGCTTTGGGCATAACATGGGATTATACATTTAATGGTTGGAGTGGAGATTCTCACATACACATCATCGTGGGCCCCATGAAAAATCAAGGGCTACAATTTGTAAATTTTGTTGTTGTTTTAATGAGGAAGTCTCAGGTCCAAGGTGTCCAACATGTTGGACAATAGGTTGAGGTCCATCCAATAGATAACTTCGAAGTTTTTTTTTTTTTTTTGAAAGATAAGTGATTGTATTAAAGAGAAGAACAGGAATACAATAGGGCTAAAATCTTCTGAGGAAGCAGAAGTTAACTAGGCCCCAAAAAAGCTAAATCTACATCCTTGAAAGCATCAAACTGGGAGGCCCATTCTGCAATGAGACATTTGATATTGGATCCCACTAAATGAGAGGGCTTTGATTCGTTTCGGAAGCATCAGCTATTTCTTTCTGTCCACACCAACCACCATGTGGCAAGGATCGCCATCCGCCACAGCCGGGTTTTCGAGTTGCCTAATCTGATGCCGTGCCATGCTTTCAGCAAAAGATCCATGTCTTTGGGAAAACACCAGCTAACCTTGAAGCATGACAGAATATCTGTCCAAATGGAGGATAAAAATGGACAGTGGATCAGCAAATGTTCCACTATTTCTTCCACCTTCAAGCAACAAATGCAAACGTTGGTTAGGGTCATTCCTTTCCTTCTAAGATTATCCACAGTTAGGATTTTCCTATTCCCAGCTAGCCAGCCAAAGACCTGTAACTTCGGTGGGGTCGGGTACTTCCATATGAAGTGAAGGCCATGCGATATAGTGCTTTTGGGGTTATGAGTGAGCTGATTGTATAGCGATCTGAATGAAAAGAGTGAGGATTTATCAGCTTTCCATATGAGGTTATCACGGTTCACCTGGTTTGGGGAGGCTTGCTGAACGAATTCAAGCAGCTTCACAAAGGCGTCGATTTCCCAATCCTCCAAATTCCTTCAGCATTTAATGTTCCACACCACTTTGTCTGCTTCAATAAAATAATTTTCAGCGATGGAACTGTCCTTCTTCACAGCCAACCGGAACATGTCGGGGAACTTGTCTTTTAAAGGAATGTCTCCTAACCAGGTATATGTCCAAAAACAGATATTCTCTCCATTGCCTACTTCAAAGCCGATTCTTTGGAGGACCTCTTCCTTCATGCGAAGTATACCTTTCCAGATGGCTGAGGCCCTATGTGAAGATGATTTTTTTGTCCACCAGCCACCCTCCGAGCTCCCATACTTACATTTAATAATTTTGTTCCACAAACTATCTTTTTCTGTGCCAAGCCTCCAAATCCATTTCCCTAAAAGAGCGCGGTTCATCATTTTTAGGTCTTTTATTCCAGCTCCGCCCTCTTTAATGTGGCTGCAGACCTGCTTCCAATTCATGAGATTAAAACTCTTCCTGTCTTCCTTGCCGCGCCAAAGAAAATTGCGTCTGAGCATATCGATGGTTTTTAGCACCGTAGCTGGGCATCGGAACAAGGACATGAAGTACGTGGGCATATTGGATAAGGCTGCCTTAATAAGGGTAAGCCGTCCTCCAATCGATAGGTATCGACATTTCCACGCTGCAAGGTGGTGTTGAAATCTGTGAATGACCTTGTCCCAGTGATGCTTTTTGGAGCGACCGATGCATAGCGGAAGGCCAGCATATGTCGTGGGAAAGGACGCCGAAGTGCATCTCATAACTGCCGCTAGATCGTTAATCTCCTGGCTTTCCAAATTGACCCCATAAATTTTGGACTTAAGCATGTTCACCTTTAGACCAGTAACTGCTTCGAAACATCTGATTGCAGTTCGCAGATTATTCACCATATCTGTGCTTGCTTCCGAGAAGATAAGGATATCGTCCGCGTACTGCACATGCAATATCCGGTTTTGCATCCCTTTCACCTGCACGCCCCTGAGAATACCTTCTGCTTGGCCTTTTAGAAGCATCCTAGACAGGGCCTCGCCGACGATCAGGAATAGAAATGGGGACAATGGGTCTCCTTGCCTAAGACCGCGAGAGCTTTTGAAAAAACCTTTTGGAGATCCGTTTAGGAGGATAGAAAATTGGGCCGAGCCAATGCATTCCTTTATCCAATTCCTCCAAATCTCCCCGAATCCCATACGCTTCAACATGTACAGCAGAAATTCCCATTCAACATGCTCTTACGCCTTCTCTATGTCCAAGTTGCAGAAAATGTATTTCTTCTTTAAATGATGGCTGGAATGGAGGCATTCATTAGCGATAAGGGCTCCGTCTATTATTTGTCTGCCCGGTATAAAAGCGCACTGATTTGGAGCAATAATCGACCCGATAACCTTCTGCAACCGGGTTGCAAGAACCTTAGCCAGTATTTTGTATTGACTTCCAATGAGGCCGATTGGTCTGAACTCGTTGAACGCTGAAGCTCTCGAGAACTTGGGAATCAGAGCAATTGAAAGTCGCCCCCATGTTGTTTGATAATCTCCCTCTGTCATGAAATTCATTGATGAAAGCCATCACGTCTTCTTGAAGGATATCCCAACAGACTTGGAAAAACTGAATTAGGAATCCGTCTAGGCACGGGGCTTTGTCGCCACCTAAGGCGTTCATGGCCTTCGTGACCTCTTCTAGGGAGAACGGAGATTCCAGAGACGCAGCATCTATTTCATTGATATTCTGAATAGGAAGATTATCCAACCGTGGTCTGGTCCAATTATCACTGTGGAGGAGTCTTTCGAAATACGAAATAGCTTCTCGGGTGATCGTCTCCCTATCATCGATCTGATCGCCATTAATAACTATGTTGTTGATTCTATTAGCCCTAGCATGCATACT
The DNA here is from genome assembly GCA_030180095.1 of Magnolia changhungtana. NCBI lineage: Eukaryota > Viridiplantae > Streptophyta > Magnoliopsida > Magnoliales > Magnoliaceae > Magnolia > Magnolia changhungtana. The sequence goes on from JASAUF010000370.1 coordinate 1,036,505, forward strand.
GGCTACACTATGGAAGTATTTTGTGTTCCTATCTCCTTCCTTGATCCATTTGGATCGGGCTTTTTGTCTCCACGAAATTTGGCTTTCCAGAACTTTGGCTGAGAGGGATTGGATGAGGTTGATTCTCTTTGAGAGAGTCTCTTTTGTCATCGGAATGTGGGCCATCTAATAAGTTTGCCCCATTATGAAAATCACATCGTGGGAAATTTCTCAACATCCACTCATTGAGCGGACAACAATTGTTTTTGGTATTTATCAACGTCTGGAGGATATTTTATATGGTGTGGGCCACTTAATTTGTAGATAATACTAACCATTGTACTAAGAAATCCTCATGGTGGGGCTAACATGTTGGAAGGTTTGGATATCACATGCACTAAATACATCAGAACATATCACATGGATGAACTATAGCTTATGGTCCAACTGGTTTGGACTTAAAATCTCCTAGTTACTTAAAAACTCCTTGGAAAGATGTCACTTTTCCTTGATTAGTGATAGACAGAAGCCCATCCTCTAATTTTACCAGGGCCCATAGTGATGTGTATGTGAGATCCACTCTAGCTATTAGATGTGTAATCCCACATTAGGGCCATGGAAAAAAAATTAGGTAACCTATGACTCAAGTGGGTCATACCGAGGGAAACGGTTTGGAGAAAGATGGGCACTCTTGATTTTTACAGGGCCTACCATGATGATTACATGAAATCCACTCCAACCATTAGATGCAAGACCAAAACTTAGGCTTGAAGTCTAAAAATAAGGCCCATCTACAATTCAAGTGGACCACAAAAAGGGAAATAGTTTGGAGGGTGAGCATTTTCCCATACACTGTTTCCAATTGTGTGGCCCATCTACAATTCAAGTGGACCACAAAAAGGGAAACAGTTTGGAGGGTGAGCATTTCCCCATACACTGTTTCCAATTGTGTGGTCCACCTGAGTCACAGATGGGGCTGAGTTTTTGGCCCTAGATCTAACATGGGGTGACTCACCTGATGGTCGGGGTGATTTCACACAAACACCACGATGGGGCCACCTGAGTGGGTAACCCTTTTTCCTTTCTCTACCTTTACATTTGTTAGCATTAATATACATCAATTAATTTCCAATTGGACTTGAGAGTGTCTCTCTCTCTCTCTCTATATATATATATATATGTGTGTGTGTGTGTGTGTGTGTGTGTGTGTGTGTGTGTGTGTGTGTGTGTGTGTGTGTGTGTGTGGTTTTTGTCACTTCTACTCACTTTAACTAGTTAGTGGCTTGCTTTAAATACACATGGCAAATGTGTAAATATCCAAATCAATCATTACGAAGGCTTTATCTTGGGTGGGCATGCCAAAAAATAGTCTGATAATTTGAACCATTTGGTTGAGTTTTGGGGAAAGGACAATAGATCGTTATTATAAAAAAGGTCGACCAAAGTTTCCATTTTTAAATCCTAAAAAGAACTTCCAAGCTAATGTTTGGAATTGGTTGAGATCCTGTACATATTTACCATCTGTACACAAACTTTATAAGAAGAGAGCCACAAACTACATTGGAGGGGCATAAACGTTCTTAATAATTTCAATGAAAGGGCCCACACAGAAGAAGCGGTTCAGGAGTTGCTAAATATGGGACAGGAGAGGTGTATTCAATAGTAAAAGAAGAGAGGATTTGGTTTAGTATTGAGGAACAGAAGAATTTATGGCACAAAATACCAAATGAAACTAGATTGATTATTAGTATTATTATTTTTATTTTTCCATTCCTAAGACTAGAAGGGCATGCCTATTTTCCCACTTTTCTGTAACATAAGTAGGAAAATGCAGAAATGCATACCTCTGCTGCTGCTGCTGCCTTTACCGCCAGGTCCACCCCTGCCACGGCTGCCTCCAATTCCTCTACCACTATCATCTTGTCCACGGCCGATACCTTTAGCAGGCCTGCCACTGCCAGCCTCCTCTCTACCTCTTCCCCTTCCACGGCCCACACCAGGTGGCTTTCTGTCTGAAGAAACCAAATGAACAACAAGATGCAATCAGGATTTAAAAGTTTAGTCACTCGTACATTTTATTCTTAGCTTCTTCTTCTTCTTCCGGTTTTTTTTTTTTTTTTTTTTTTTTTTTTTTTTTTTTTTTTTTGTTTGTAGTTTGGCAAACAATTTTCTGGAAGGACAAATTCAAATTACACTTGACCTGCAAAGATGGAACCTAGGCCATGACATCAACTAGCACCACGTCAGGATGTAAGCACATGAATCACATAATTATTGTACAATACAACCAAGGAAGTGTAGAATTTACAAGACCATTAGTCAGTAAATAACTGACAATCAGTTGTGCAAGTTCATGCCATGGCCTTGGACTTGTTCTTTCTGGGGCTGGTATCATAGGTGTGCATCTTCCTCATTCCCAGCCGTTCGGCTTCTTTTCTGAGTACTTCACATTGAAATGTATGAGATAGCCAGAAAAGAAGTTAAAGCACCCCGGTTAAAATTGCTTAACCACAGTGCTTTAAATTCTTTAGAACAAAATAACCAATGCATGTACACCATTGAATTCTTCTTCTTCTTATTCTTTTTTCTTTTTTTTTTTTTTTTTTTTTTTTTAGGTCATGTACACCATTGAATTCATCAGTCTCTTCACTAGAACCAAGGCAGGTTCACAAAATATACCTGAGCGGCTCTTGTTGGTTTCTTCCTGAACTTTGTCAATAACCTGGAAAACAAAACTATCAATACCACCTCTCATGTAGGTCAATCCGAAAGCGAAAAGAAACACATTCAAGAATTATCCGAGATGAATCGTGCACTATGAGTTTACATGTGTATGATCATAAATGGCAAGTCTGCAAAACTAGCAAATTGCCTAGCCTTCCAATATGATCCTGAGACAAGGGAATCCATGCAAAAACAACCAGTGTTCGCAATATCGATACTATCGGCTGATATATCGGCCGATATTATCGTTATCGCACACCTGCGAGACGATACCCTCGCGATAACCCCCGGAAGATACAAAAAAATCCAAAATTCAGGTATCGGCCGATATATCGTTGATATAGCACGATTCCATCTCTATTATTTTCGGATTTCGACAGACGCACTCAAAAAAAAAAGAAAAAAAAGAAATCGGAGAGTACCTGTGTGATCGGAGGTGGGCCACTGCGGATTTCTCGGAGATTCCGACGAGAAATTAGGCTGGATTGAGGAATGGAACGAGAAATCGCTAGCTCCGGAGCCCTCGCGTGCGGTGGAGGAGAGGGAAAGTGAAGGAGAGGGGCGCGGGAGAGGGGTGAAAAGGGGATCGGATTGCGTGGTGGGATGCTGAGCACGCTCATATGGTACTCAGTAAACTCAGTTGGGCCCACATTTAATGTATGTGGTCTATCCACGCCGTCCATCCGTTTTCCCGTCTAAATTAAGGGGTTGATCCCAAAATTTAGAAATTTTAGTGGACCATACCACAGGAAATAGTGGTGATACTGATTTCCACCGTTGAAACCTTTCTCGGCCCTGCAGTCATGTTTATTGGTCATCCAAACCGTTAATAAGATTATACGGACATGGATGAAGGGCAAATAAGAACATAAGATTGATCCATCTCTTGTGGCCCTCAAGAAGTTTTTAATGGTGAACGTCACTCTCTCCACTGTTTTCTGTGGTGGGGTCCACTCGAGCTCCGGATCTGATTCATTTTTTAGCTCATGCCCTAAAATGATCAATTCAAATGGATGGACGGTGTGGATAAAAAAAAATACATCATTGTGGGACCCATGTAACTTGGTGACGTTACTAACAGGGGACGCGGATTTCCTGCTTCGCGGAAAGTTGCTGCACAAGGAGGCTGGGTGGGGCCCACCAAAATGTGTTTCGACCATCAACGCCGTGAATTTGATGGGTACCCTTTAAATTATGGGATATCCCAAAAATCAACCGTATAGGGAACTCAGGTGGGCCATACCATCTAAAATTATGTGAAGACACCGTTAAAACATATAAAATCACTTGGTGGGGCCAATCTGAGTTTTGCATGCGTCTGAAACTTGGTCTGAACCCTCATTCAAGTGGGACACACATAATGGATGGCCTGGATTTGCAAACTACATCTCGGTGGGCCCTCGAAAATGGTTATGAATTTTTTAATGGTGCACGGCCCCTCCCCACTTCTGTATGTGGTGTGGTCCACACAAGTCACGGATTGACTTGATTTTTGAGGCCTATGCCCACGATGGAATGGTGCATCTGACTGATGGGGTAGATTTTCGAAACGCATCACGGTGGGGCTCACACAGCTCGACCTCATGGGGCGTTAAAATCAGCTCGAGCGCATTGTACCTTTTCCCTAAATGAGCTACTCCCCCTGACACCAGCCTTTTGCTCGTGGTCCGGGCTCTGTAGGCCCCACCATGATGAGGTATATCCTAATCTCAAGTGGACCACATTATAGGAAAAGTGTTGAATGAGCGTCAACCATTAAAAACATTTTGGGGGCCATTAAAGTTTTGGATCAAGCTGATTTTTGTTTATTCCCTTCATCTGGGCTGGGCTTGTATGACCTAATCAATAGATTGGATGTCAAATAAACAGTACAATGGGCCTTAGGAGGATTTTAGTGGTGGATAACCAATCACTATTGTTTTCATGTGGTGTGGTCCACCTGAGATTTATATCCGTCTTATTTTTTATTTCAAGCCACAAAATGATCCGTAAAAATGGATGAAATACGGGGCTGGTGTTGGGGGAGTAGCCAATCCGTTTCCTTCAGCTGCTGTAGGTACGTGGGACGCGGATTGCGTCCTACCCCCGCCTATCTCTGGCCCCGAACTGGCAGTTCTATGGGTGGGCCCACCGTGATGTACCTATAAATCTAAGTTGTCCATCCCTTTTTCTCAAATAATTTTAAGCATGAAAACAAAAATGAGGCAGATTCAACGCTAAAATGGACCACACACTGGCATTCGATGTTTTGTGCATTTAATGCAACCAAGCTTATTATTTGGTGTGGTCCACTTAATCGTTGGATCTACCTCTTTTTTGTGTTCAAGCCTTAAAATGATATGAGAAAAGGGATTGACGACTTGGATGTACAGATACAGCACGGTGGGCCTACTCACAGAACTACCCCATCATTGATATGTATATTTCTCAAGTTTTACTTCTTCGGTTCTTCTTTTGCTTTTCAATGAATTGGTTGTGTTTTCATACATGACTATGATATATTTATAAATATCATGCATTCAATTTAAATATAGTTGCATTAGTTCAGTTAAACATCGCATAGCTTAGAACCCTATACAAAGGAAATTTATTATGTGCATCTTTTTTTTGAGATGTTATGATTTAAAAGTGTGTATTAAGGGCTTTTTTAACAATCCCCAAAGTTTCATTAAAAAATTCAACCATTTTCCCAATGTTTCCCCATGTTTCCCAAAAAGTGCGATAAATTATGCGATACAAACGATATATCCCATGCGATAACCGATACGTATCTGTATCTCAAGGGTGTGATACATTGTGTGATACCGATATTTCGAACACTGAAAACAACAAGCATAGATCCCCTGAGATGGGAAATCTATGCCAATATCAAGCATGGAAGATTTGACATGAGGTCGACAACAAAATTGCCTCAAGGAGCGCTGACTAGAGTCAGAATACCTGATTTGGATACTCAAAGCCTTACACCACTATAAAAATAATTTCAAAACCCACAATGCATTCGATGTATTCTTGCTATTAAGTAGGAAATACAGTAAAGAATTTGAAGGATAATGGGAGATATCATTCGATTTGAAAATTGCAATAAGCTTATACATTAACTTTTTTAGTGATAAGTACCTGCCCTTCAAAACTAAGGATAAATATCTATGGGAGAATTAAAGGGCCCATCCAGATGCCTTCAACAATCAAACAGATGAATTTTGCAAGTAGAGAAACAACATGAATTCGTATAAGTTTTCTGATAAAAGATATTACTTCGAAAATCACTGCCACAATAACCTAGCCCAATGTAGAAATGACTAGCCATATCAAAACCAACCAGGAAGTACGCACTCCCTACCTGGTTATTCTGATGGCATGCCCCAATGTGGCAATGTAAAAACATATAGTGACAAGCAGCCAAAGGGTGAAAAGACCCAAAAGGGCATTAAAATGTTTAACAAAAAAAGAAAAGAAAAAAAAAGAAGAGGAAGCAATGAAAACTAGTGACTCCAATTCAAAATAGGTCTGAATTGGAAAGCATGGATTACATACTGATACAACTGAATATCAGGAATCCAAGAACATGTCTGGTCAGCGAACAACCAATCTCGATGGTATCATCAGAGATATGGGGGCTTCCACTAGAGGGTTCTCAATGTAAGCTCAACACAGTGCTCAGCAAAGGTCACTAGGTGCTTCTACCAAAGCTCCCATGGTTGAAGCTTACATGAGAATACCTCAAGGAGCACTCAAATGTCTGATTTGGCTAATAATGCATCATCCCAGAGCAGACTTACTTCACGACCTGGACAGCATTCAAATAACTGTTTTCTGCAAAATTTCACTCCGAAGTTCATGCAGCTCGACAGCTAATTACAGGGGCGACATTGGATTTGACATCAAAGGGCTCATAATTGCTTAAAGTTTTGTTTCTTGGGTCAGAACATATCTCAATAACAGCTTAAGCCCTAAATTGTGAGAAACAAACACAAACAAACCATCAGACAGCCAGGGGATATAGATGTTAAAAAAAGTGCTTTGAGTGTTGTGAGGTTATAAGATCAAAATATTTGGGTTGTCTGGTCAGAAAGGAATAACCATTGCTTCCAGAATCTTCGGGCTTCCTCAGCGGGTGTTTTGAGTAGGGTTCTTTTGTATTTTAGAGATTGGGCGCCTTGAACCTTTGTTGGGTTCCTTCGTGGGTTCTCTAGGTTTGGGCCCGTTTGTTGTATTTTTAGTTTTAGTTTTTTTAGTCCCTTGTTATTGTTTTGTTTTGTTCTTGGCTACTGTTTGGACTGTCTGGTTGGAGAAGAATAACCGTTGCTTCCAGAATCTTCAGGTTTCCTCAACAGGGGGTTTTTAGTAGGGTTCTTTTGTATTTTAGAGATTGGGCGCATTGACCTTTGTTGGGTTCCTTCGTGGGTTCTCTAGGTTTGGGCCTAGTTGTTGTATTTTTAGTTTTCTAGTTTTTTGGGTCTCTTGTTTTGTTTTTACTTTTACTTTTATTTTTATTTTGTTCCCTAGGTTTCTTTCTGTGTGCTTCTGTTTTTTTGGCTTGGCCTAATAAATTGATTCATCTTTCCAAAAAAAAAGAAAAGAAGAAGATAAAAACAATTGGACAAGCTAACATCGAAAGGTATCAATAGAAAAAAGAAAGGAGATCCCAAGGAATACCTCATCAGGAACTCAAAGATATTTTGTTGTATTTTTAGTTTTCTAGTTTTTTTAGTCTCTTGTTTTGTTTTTACTTTTACTTTTACTTTTATTTTGTTCCCTAGGTTTCTTTCTGTTTGCCTTTGTTTTTTTGGCCTGGCCTAATAATTGCTTCATCTTTCCAAAAAAAAAGAAAAGAAAAGATCAAAATACTTGGACAAGCTAACATCAAAAGCTATCAATGGAAAAAAGAAAGTAGATCCCAAAGAATAATACCTCATCAGGAACTCGAAGATACTTTATTGTATTTCCACGAATATAGCATTCAGGCATTCGCCAAAACCTATCTCCATCCTACAGAAAAATATCTACTTTCAGCCCCCAACACAAAAACAAAAGACAACCTTCTTAAGCAAACTCTAGAATTCCATAAGACAAAAAAAAAGTTACCTTCGAAGTACAGATAACTTCACGGAGATGAATGTTCATCCAGGTATCACAATTCACCAAGTGACCATTATAAGTCTCCCCATTCTTCAGCTCCACTAACTGTAAACCACCGCCAAATCCAGCAAACAACTAAATATGTACCAAAATGCCAAAAGAAAAGAGGAGAGAAAATGAAGGGCACTCCCAATTTAGCTACTTGGCTTCACTCCAATTTGTGGAAATAATCCCAAGTGTAGTATGGGACCCATCTTTTTCCACCAAAGGGGAAGCCAATTTAATAGAAATCATGGAGCCTAATCTGTTTCATCAGTCAGATGGTACAGAGTTGCCGTCTCAAGTCTCAACAACTACAATATCGGCTGTTGACTGAAAATACAATCGTGCTTTTGGAAAGGCATCCCCATTTACATACAACCTTATTGATAGAGATGCCCTTTTCTTTCCATCTTTGTTAATAAAGTATTACAAAAGGAAAAAAGGGAATTGTTTTCAATGAAGGTTGATGCAGACACCGAAGATCATTCTTATTCAACTTATGGTTAAATAAAATATATTGTTATATCATATCAGCATTATTGGGATATTTGGGCAGCTTTTCCCACATTTATTGTTTTCCCTCAATCTTTCTAATTTACTTGCTTATTTCTTCTATTTTCATTTTCTTAAGGATTATTCATCAAGAGATTTTTCCTGCATTATAACAGGGAAGCCCAAAATTTAAAAAAGAAAAAGAAAACGGTAAGAAAAAAAAAACAGTGAGATATTCACATGTCGGAACACAGTCACAAACAAGATTACTCACTTTGTTGTTGTTGTTATTTGCTCCCAGTTGCCAAAACTCTTTATTTGGTGGGACTACCAAGAATGGGCCACAGACCAAAGATCTCATCAATTAGACAACATTCATAGTCCAAGGGTTGACCCCTAAATGGGCAGTATAAAATACTGTCAAACGCCTGCATTCAATAGGAATAAATTGACTGATTGTGTGCTAGAATGGTCACATGGAACATCCATGGTGAGTTCCACTAGACAAATGGTCCTAATAACCACCAGACCAATATGCCATGTCCAAATTTTCATTGGAGCACATGCTAAGCAATGTGGGATACTTGGATGCCTGTAAGCACATGGAGTGGAATTCACTGATACTCTGAGAGTATGACAATCTGTCCACTGAAGGTACCTCACTCCAAACAGTTCAAATCACGGGCCACACTACATATGGTTCAGAACCCAGCAAACACATTTAATGGTTAGATTAGTGGCCATAAAACGGACAGTAGAAATGAAAAATAGTAAATGGTCCAAATTCTACAAACAAACATTCATTAATCAGAGGTTAGGATTGTCCAACCACTACAGTTTTGAGTAGGGGTGGCAACTAGGTTCCGACCGGGCTTGGACTTATTTGCTTAGCCTGTGGGCTGGGCTTGGGCCTGGCGTGTACAGCCCAATCAATTTTCAGGCTGGGCGTGCGATCAAGTCATTTTAGCCCAATTAAGCTTGGCCCGGCCTGGCCCAACTTCATATGCACATGCATTCTCTATCCTACAAACGTGTTGTTCCAGTCTTCGGTTAGGCAAACATATGCATCTTGCATATGGACTGTTGGTTTCATTTTGTCAAATGTCTGTCTTTGTCTGTGTAGAGCTCATTTGATCAATGGATGGATTAGGAACATTCAAGTGGGCAATAGGGATTCAATCAATTCTCGGGCCAGGCCTGAGCCCAATCAAAATTTCAGACTCAGGCTGGCACCTTATAGTGTCAGCCCGGTCCTGGCCTGGCTGGCCAATTGCAACCCCTAATTTTGAGGCTATGCCCCATTTACCATGTAGCCAAGGGTTTGGTTTGATGCATCTCTATGCCATCATTTACAGTGGTTGTGTGCCATGGGGTGATCATACTCTGGTGTTGGATCAAATAATCATGGTTTCAAGACTCGGACGAGTTCCCTGTGACTAGTTCATGTCAAAATCATACTACATTGGATCCAATCAGGTTTGACATGACGAATCACCCCTGACTTGGACGAGTCGGGCAATCGACGTCTGAGCCGCTTGACTCACGATCGGACGATCATTCTGAGTCGCTGAGTCTTAAAACCAAGCAAATAACTCTATTTCTCAAACAAGCAAAGTAAAACCATCTAAACAGAGCTTTTTATTTTTATTTTTCTTTGGGATAAATGAACAGAGGTTGAAATCTCTTACCATGGGATGCCCTTGCGCTGTCTTCAACAGTGAAAGGGGAAGCTGAGAAACACCGCAGAAATTAGAAAAAAAAAAAAACATTTTCTCCACAAAAATTCTACAGAAACTCCGAAACCCTATATCAAGAACAAAACCTAATGAAACAAAACCCTAAAAGCAGCACTCTGCTTCCAATCGAACTGAGTTCGGATTAGCCCCACAAGAGACATACCATTTTCGCAAGCCGAAGACGGATCCAGCGACGAACAGCTGTAAATTATCAGAAGAAACACAAAAGAGATTCAAATACAATCCATCGGAGGAATGTACGAAGTAGGTTTTTTTTTTTAAAAAAAAAGAATTCGAGAAAACTGAGAGAAACAAACCCTAATTTATGGATTTATAGCATCCTCGAGAAATCAAATAAATTCGTGAGATTATTCGAGGAACTCGAAACATCAGCAATGAGAGAGAGAGAGAAAAACAGACCCTAATTTATGGATTTATAGTATCGTCAAGAGAAATCAAAGAGATTCGTGAGATTATTCGAGGAACTCAAAACATCAGCAATGCGAGAGAGACGTTGGGCAATCGGTCGAAACCGGAATCCCCTGTACCTGTTTGGCTGTTTTAAATAGCGTGATAAACGAGAGCGAAGCGTACAGAGTAAACACTGTGGGGCCCAACCGTGATGTATGTATCTTATCCACGCCGTCCATCCATTTTTTCAGATCATTTTAGACCGTGAAACAAAAATTTAAGCATATCTAAATCTCGAGCGGACCACACAACAGGAAACATTGGGGATAATGACATCCACCGTTGAAGCTTTTCCTAAGGCCCAGGTCACACATCCATGGATGAAGGGAAACCAAATATCAGCTTGATCCAAAACTTCTGTGCTTCAAGAAATTTTCATCCGTTCGTATCCAATTACCAATGTTTCTGTGCTGTGGTCAACTTACGGCTGTACACGAGTCAACTTGGCTCGACTCAGCTCGGATTAACTCCGGCTTGAAAGGCCTACTCAAGGTGAATCAAGCTTGTTTCCTAAAATTCGAGTTGAGTTCAAGCCAAGTTTGACAATGTATTTTGACTAGACTCGACCCAAACTCCACTTGACTCGAAGCTTGAGCTCGAGCTCGAGCTCAACTCAACTCGGGTAATATATTTTAATAATATATATATGGGAAAAGGTACCATGCTCTCGATCTCGCGATAAGCTCTCATGAGGTCGAGCTGTGTGGGCCCCATCGTGATGCGTGTCGACCATCAATATTGTGCATTTGATGGGTCCCCTTTAAATTATGGGATATCCCAAAAATCACCAGTATATGGAACTCAGGTAGGCCATACTATCTAAAATCATGCGAAGACATGCCAAAAACATATAAAAGTACTTGGTGGGGCTCACCTGAAATTTGCATGCGTTTGCAACTTGGTTTGAACCCTCATCCAAGTGGGACACACATAATGGGTGGGCTAGATTTGCAAACCACATCTCGGTGGGCCCAAAAAATGATTATGAATGTTTTAATGGTGCATGGCCCCTCTCAACTTCTGTATGTGGTGTGGTCCACACAAGTCACGGATTGACTTGATTTTTGGGACCTAGGCCGACGACGGAATGATGCATCTGACTGATAGGGTAGATGTTCGAAATGCATCACGGTGGCCCACACAGCTCGACCTCATGGGACGTTCCCATCAACTCGAGCGCATAGTACCTTTTCCATATATATATATATATATATATATATATATATATATATATATATATATATATATATATATATATATAAGGAAAAGGTACTATACGCTCGAGCTGATTTTAACGTCCCATGAGGTCGAGCTATGTGGGCTCCACCTTGATGCATTTCGAACATTAACACCATCGGTCAGATGCGTCCCCTTTAAATTATGGGATATGCTAAAAATCAGCCGTATATGGAACTCAGGTGGGCTATACCATCTAAAATCATGTGAAGACATGCCAAAAACATATAAAAGCACTTAGTAGGGCCCACTTGAAATTTGCATGTGTCTGAAACTTGGTTTGAACCCTCATCCATGTAGTACACACATAATGGATGGGTTGGATTTGCAAACCACATCTCGGTGGGCCTAAAAAAATGGTTATGAATGTTTTAATGGTGCACGACTCCTCTCAACTTCTGTATGTGGTGTGGCCCACACAAGTCACGAATTGACTTGATTTTTGAGACATAGGCCCACGATGGAATGGTGCATCTGACTGATAGTGTTGATGTTTGAAACGCATCACGGTGGGGCCCACACAGCTCGACCTCATGGGATGTTAAAATTAGCTCGGGTGCATAGTACCTTTTCCCCCATATATATATATATATATATATATATATATATATATATATATATATATATATATATATATATATAAGTTTAAAAAAAGAAGTTAAAATTTAAAAGTTTTTATTACAAAACTTTACCTGACCTTACCCGTCTTCATTCTCTCTTTTTCTTTACCTTACTCTATTGAGGTAAACTCGACTCAACTCGAGATAAACTTAACTCGACTCAAACCATTGGCTCGACTCGAATTCGACTCGAAAGCTTTAGTAAACAAGCCAAGATTCAATGTTGAGCTCAAGGGTGAGCTCGAGCTCGAGTATAGCATGGACGAGTCAAGCTGAGCTTGGCCCACGTTGACTCGACTCGACTCAGCTCGATGTACAGCCCTAGGTCAACTTGAGATGTCCATATGCTTCAATTTTGGGGTGATGCCCTAAAATGAGATGGAAAAACGGGTTGATGGCGTGGATACGATACATACATCACAGTGGGCCTAAAAAGCTTACTCAATACGCTGAAACCAAGTGAGTTACTCAAACCGCAGTCCGCCCTGGTCAAAAACACCCAAGCCCTTTGGGGCCACCATGCTGTGTATGTAAAATCCACTCCGTCCATCAGATTACATGCTCGATTCTATATACGGGAGAAAAAAAAATCAGCAAGATACACAACTCAGGTGGCCACACACACAGGGAACAATGGAGATAGGGGATCCCGACCATAGGCTTGAGTATGGGGCCACCATGCTGTGTACCTTTCATCGAACCCGTTAATCAAGTGTAATTGATCTGAAGACAGCATGGTGGGCCACACCGTCCCAACCTACAGGCATAGGAGCGGTTTTATGTTGTTGCCATTGGTGTGGCCCATGAATTTTTTTTATTATCTGGATGATATTTCGAATCTAAGGTAAAAGTAATGTTTCTCACGATTAACGGAATGGATTTACACCTAAATTTCAAACCGTCCATCAGGCAGGTGAGAAACATTATTTTCCCAATACATACAAAAGATCACCTGATAAGATTAGAGGGCCAAAACAAACTAAATTTACGCCTGAAACCTCTAAGTTCATCAGGTGTGGCCCATCTGAGTTTTGAATCAGGCTAATTTTTATGTTTTCCCTTCATCCTTTCGATTTGCTTATAATGAACGGGTTTGATGAAAGATATGCATCATGGGTCCCACACACGAACCTATGATTGGGCTCCCATCTCCATTGCTCCACGTGGTGTGGCCCACCTGAGTTGTGGATCTGTCGGAATTTCGGCCTCAGTGGCCTAGCATCAAGGATGCACCCGATGGACGGAGCAGATGTCACGAAGATAGCATGGTGGGGCCCATAGAGCTCGCACTGCGTAAAATGGATGCCAAAGGTTTTGGTCCACCGAGAACCGTGGATCTCCTTGGGTCTTGCTGACTCGTAGTTATTTGTGCATTTTGAGACTGAAGTTTGGTGATCCAAACCGTGGATCAGATGGCAGCCACAGGTGATGGACGGATCTCAGAAAATTGATCAGATTGAAAATTTCTAACCACCCGATTATTGGAATTCCTACATCGAGTCGGTGACCTATCAGATTAATGGTTTGGATCACATAATTACGCGCTAACGTTAAAAAATTAAAATCATGTGGGCGTTGCTGAAAGCAGGGCAAAGGTCGCAATGGTCCGGATACGGGTCGGGTCAAGTCAGGGCTAGCGGATGCGGATTGGCAGCGAGTGGCCAGCCATGTGGGCCCCACCATGATGTATGTGTTTCATCCATGCCGTCCATATATAATTTTTCAGATTATTATGGTATGAGCCTAAAAATAAGATAGATTCAAATCTCAAATGGACCACATCACAGGAAACGGTGTTGATTGAATACCCATAATTAAAATCTTCACGAGGGCCACATAAATTTTGGATCAAGCATTTATTTGTTTTTCCCTTGGTCCAAGTCTGCATGACCTAATCAACTGAACATGAGCGTTGGCCCTAAGAGGTTTTTAATGGTGGACATTCAATCACTATTGTTTTCATATGGTGTGGTCCACCTTCAACTTAGATCTGCCTCATTTTTTTAATCTAACCCTAAAATGATCTGGAGAAATGGATGAACAGCGTTGATAAAACACATACATCGTTGTGGGGCCCACAGAGCACCGACTAGTAGTTAATGGAGGTGCCAATGGGCCGGACTCGGGCCTGAAAAATCAGTTTTAAAATAAGCCAAGCCCTTCAACGTTTAAAATGCGGTAGGAGACCTACCCCAGGCCCGGCCCATTGACCGCCCCAGTAGTCAGGCGCGTGACTAGCCAAACCGCGTGGGCGGGAACCCGGCTCAAGGGTCTTTTGGGAGGTATATTAAGATATTTCATATGCGTTGAATCCAGGTGAATTGGGATAGATGTGAATTAGAATCACAGGATCTTAATGCAGTGAGGTTCACTCGAGCTTTGGATCTGCCTCATTTTTGGCTCGTCTCCTAAAATGGTCTCTCCAAATGGATGGACGGTGTGGATACAAAACATCAGTAGCGAGTCTCGCCGCTTAATCTGTCCGTAGCTAATTCGCCTGGTAATTGGATATACAATCCCAAGTGCACTAACTTCACTGATTTACACCAATTACCAAGCGACCCACTGGCTAAGAATTCTGGCAGAAACTATAGGGTCGACCCTTGGTCTTTTGGGCCTGGCCAGTTTTCGACCTGGCTTGGGATGAAACGTGGGACCGAGGGCCTGCACCTAAACTTTTAAGCCTGTTAGTCTAGTCTGGCCCGGCAGATTTAGGGTTTAAAAGGATTTGGGTCACATACAATAAATGATGAGGCACACTTAATGAACAACTCAGATCTTACACAAATGGGTGGGCCAGGCTGAGCAAACTCGGTATAATGATCATGGGCTGGGCTTGGTCCTGTTTGTCTTGGCCCATCACGGACATGGTTTACCTACCTTGGGCTGTCAATGGGCCGGGCTGGGCCGGAAAAGGTATTGGTAGGGGTGTACACGAACTGAACTAGCTCTGTTAGCTCGACTCGAAAAAGCTAGATTCAACTGGATTCGAAGTTGAGTTCGAGCCAATTCAAGCTGATTTTTTGAGCTCGAAAATGAGTTCGAGCTGCCCCAGCTCGACTCGACTTAGATTGAACCCAACTCGAATCGAACCATTTCGGTGACTCTGATACTTTGATATTGATGTTGCTCACCAAGTGTTTGATGAAATGACTCAACGAAGTGTGGCTGGTGACAAGGAAGGTATGTGTATGAAATAAATACCCTTTTTTTTTTCTTGATTTTTATGTTGCTTAGAAGATGTTTGATAAAATACCTGTAAAACCACTGCTGTTGTTTTACATACAATGAGATTTTGAAGGTGCAGTCTATGTGTTTGTGAAAATACTACACAGGTGAACTCGGCTCGATATTGGCTCGAACTCGGATCGAACTGGCCTGAGCTGCTAATCGAATCGAGCCAAGTTGGCTAGTCATGCTCGAGGACCGAGCCGAGCTGAGTTCGAGCTGGGGTTAGCTAGTGGCTGAGCTGAGGCTAGCTCGACTTGGTTCGACTTGGTGTACACCCCTAGGTATCGGACCGGATTTTAAACTGTTTCAGGTCGGGCCTATTTAAAATTCTGATTTTCAAGCCCGAATCGGCCCATCTGCCAGCTAACTTGTGTCAAAGATCTATGGGCCCCACAATGATGTATTCGTTTAATCCATGTCCATCTATTTTTCCAACTCATTTTAAGGCATGAGACAAAAGTGAAGTAGATCCAAATCTCAAGTGGACCACCCCAAATAAAACAGAGGGTATTGAATGCTTAACGTTGAAAACTTTTTGGGAGTCACATAAGTTTTGAATTGAGTTGATATTTGTATTTTCCCGTCATCTATGTCCGTGCACCTTGTCAACAGGTTGGATGGCAAGTAAACATTACAGTGGGCCCTAGGAAGTTTTTAATAGTGGATGTTCAATCAATACTGTTTTCCTATAGTGTGGTCGACTTGTGATTTAGATCAGCCTCATTTTTGGACTCATTCCCTAAAATAAACTGAAAAAATGGATGGATGGTGTGGATAAAACACGTACATCATGGTGGGGTCCATAGAGCTTTGGCACCAGCTAGCTGGCTAGTGACTTAGTTAAATTGGTCCACCCATCACAGGGCAAGCCGGGCTTGCGCTAGATTTTTCTTTGGTAGGCAGCTTGGACAGACCTCAGGCCAAGCCCAACATAACCAATTTAATTGTAATATTGTCAAGCTTGGCTAAACTTGCAGGGACTTATGTTTAGGAATGAAATGTGGGGCTATAAAGTAAGCCATATATTTCCTAAATAACTAATGGATATGTATAAACATAGAGAAAAATAACTAAGATATTTCAAAAAGTTGAAATATTTGAAAGATACATAAGAGTTTTCAAAATTTTATTTGAAAGACTTTTATACATCTTTCAAGGACTTGGTGGTGAATATTTGAAAGATGCGGAAGCATAAAAGTTTTCAAAACTTCTAAATTTTAAAATTAATTAAGGAACTGCATCTAGAAACTGATGGAGTTTTTTCCCCGTGTTTGACCGGTCAAGGGCTGGTGCACGACCAGTCGAGCGAGGCTCGACTCAAAGTCCAGCGAGTTGAGGTTTTGGTTTTCTGAGGTACTCGACCAGTCGTGGAATGTGTTCGACTGGTCGAAGGTGGCGCTCGACCGGTTGAGGACTCGGTTCGACCAGTCGAGGTTACGAAGATTCGTTCCGCGATTTTATGCGGATTTCGTTTCGCAAGTCCTTCGCAACTGGGATGCGGAAAGGAGTTTCCTAAAACTATAAATAGGAAGTCCCTAGGGTTTTCTAGGGTATGAAAAAGGCACAAGAGGGTTTCCTAAAGGGTTTAGGGCTTTCAAAGGTGTGAGAGAGTGAGAGAAAGAGAGAGAGGAAGCTTGTAGAAGGGAGGTTATGCTCGTGGAGGTGATCTATGGTGCAATCTATATCTCAGCACTCCTACGTCCTCGTAATCGGTTAGATCTCTTCATTTTCTTTTATTCTCTCATTGTTTATCCACTCCTGCGTGAGTGAAGAAGATTGTAATATTCTACTTCATAGTGGATTGTTGATCTGGATGAGGTCCCGTGGTTTTTACCTCTTTGAGGGTTTTTCACGTAAAATCTCTTGTGTTGTGTGGTTTATGCTTTGATTGTTCTTCATTGCATTATTATTCCGTAATTCTGGTTTGTTTCGGGAGGCTAGATCCTAAGTTTTTGTGCAAGGCCCCCCAACAAAGTGGTATTAGAGCTAAGTTCATTGAACGGGTAGGATCAGTTTTAAATTATGGAAGGTGGCTCATCAAGGATGATCAGTCTCAATGGTTCTAACTGGATCATATGGAAGGCTAAGATGGAGGACTTGCTTTATTGTAAGGACCTATATTCTTCAATTTTAAGCATATCAGCAAAATCCAAGGATATGTCTGATGATGATTGAAAGAAGATGGACCGAAAGGCGGTGGGGTTTATTAGACAATGGTTGGACAATTTCGTATTCCACCATGTATCTACGGAAACCTCAGCTGCTAGCCTATAGCTGAAATTAGAAGGGCTGTATGAGAGGAAGACAGCCGGTAATAAAGTTTTTCTGATAAGGCGACTTGTGAATCTCAAGTTCAAGGATGGTGGTTCTATGGCCGAGCACATGAATGAGGTTAGCAATATAGTGAACCAACTCTCCTCTATGAAGATGGTCCTGGATGATGAATTGCAGGCTTTGCTATTGCTTAGTTCATTGTTTGACAGTTGGGAGACATCGGTGGTGTCTCTAAGTAACTCCATGCCAGACGGAAAGATTTCCATGGAACAGGTTACTAGCTGCCTCTTCAATGAGGAGATAAGGAGGAAGTCTCAGGGGTCTACTCAGCAAGAGGCCTTTGTGACACAGGAACGGGGGAGAGGAAAGAATAAGAAGGGCGGGAAGGTCCGAGATAAATCAAGAGGCAAGTCGAGTAATAGAAAAGATGTTGATTGTTGGAATTGTGTCAAGAAAGGTCACTACAAGCATGAATGTCGTGGTAAGAAGAATGACAAGAAAGGAAAAGGAAAGGAGAAGGAAGATGAATCAGATTCCACTGCAGTTGCCTCAGATGGCGACGTTGTAGTTATTCTTTCTATAGATCATGATGTATGTCTCACGGCTACGAGTCGACACCGACTGGGTGATAGACTATGGAGCTTCTTTTCATGCGACTCCACGCAGAGACTTCTTCACAAGCTACAAGTTAGGTGACTATGGGACCGTGAAGATGAGAAATTCTGGCGTATCGAAGATCGTGGGAGTCAGTGATATTTGTGTGAAAACCGATGTGGGCTGCACATTGGTTCTCAGGGATGTGAGGCATATCCCAGACCTTCGCGTCAACTTGATGTCGACGGGAAGGTTAGATGATGATGACTATGAAAGCCGGTTTGTTGGTGGGCGCTAGAAGCTCATCAAGGGTTCATTGATCGTGGCCAGAGGAAAGAAGTGTTGCACCCTTTATAAGGCAAGTGTCAGTATATGCAAGGGTGGGTTGAACGCTGCAGAAGATTCAGCTATTGACGTGTGGTACAGGCGTCTAGGCCACATGAGTGAAAAACGGCTTCAACTCCTAACGAGGAAGCGACTCCTTCCAGACGTGACAAGTAAGCCTCTTAAAACCTGTCTTGATTGTTTATCAGGGAAACAACATAGAGTTTCATTTATTAAATCTGCTTCTCATGTTAATAAAGTGTATGCATTAGATTTGGTTTATTCTGATGTTTGTGGTCCTATGAGGACAAAAACCTTGGGTGGGGGATTGTACTTTATCACTTTTATAGATGATGTATCTAGGAGGGTTTGGGTTTATGCTTTGAAATCTAAGGACGAGGTCTTTGGTGTGTTTAAATTATTTCATGCTATGGTCGAGAGAGAGACAGGTAGATCATTGAAGTGCATCCGCACTGACAATGGTGGTGAATACATTGGTGACTTTCATGAGTACCGTAAGTCCCTGGGTATATGGCATGAACATACGGTTCCCAAGACCCCTCAGCATAATGGTGCAACTGATCGAATGAATCGCACCATTGTTAAGAGAATAAGATGCATGTTATCCCATGCGAAATTGCCCAAGACGTTCAGGGGAGAAGCAATGCACATGGCGGTGTATTTGATAAACAGGTCTCCATTAGCCCCGTTGAATGGAGAAGTACCTGAGAAGGTGTGGACTGGACAGGATCCATCGTACAGTCATCTCAGGGTGTTTAGATGCAGGATATCCATTCACGTACCAAAGGACGAGAGGTACAAGCTCGATATGAAGATCAGGCATTGTGTGTTCTTAGGGTACGGTGATGAAAAGTTTGGTTATAGGTTATAGGATTCGATCGAGAAGAAGCTCGTCAGGAGCAGAGATGTGGTTTTCTTTGAAGGTCAGTATATAGAAGACATTGGTAAGCCAGAGAAGAACCAGCCCAGTTCAGGTAAGCTAGAGGACATGGATCCGGTTATTCTTCCCGTGGTGCCTGATGACGGGGGAGTATAGTAAGGTGCAGAGGATGAGGGAGTTCCTTCAGAAGATGGACCAGGGGAGCAACCCCCACTTTATTCACCTATTGAGTCGTAGGTGAGGAGGTTATCTAGGGACAGACAGCCGTCCAAGAGGTACTTGCCGCATAAGTACATTATGCTGACTGATAGGGGAGAGCCAGAAGATTATTCTGAGGCCTTAGCCGACGAGCATAAGGGGGAGTGGTTGAAAGCTATGCAAAAGGACATGAAATCCTTGCATAAGAATCACACCTAAGATATGGTGAAATTGCCTAAGGGCAAAAAAACTTTAAGCAACAAGTGGGTGTTCAGAAAGAAGGTTGAGCAGAAGAATTCACAAACAAGGTTCAAGGCTAGATTTGTGGTGAAAGGGTTTGGTCAGAGGAAAGGTATAGACTTCGAGGAGATATTCTCACCAATGGTGAAGATGACATCCATACGGGTATTGCTTGGGTTGACGGCTAGCATGGATCTGGAGATAGAGCAGTTAGATATTAAAACTGCATTCCTCCATGGTGACCTGGAAGAAGAGATCTACATGCACTAACCAGAGGGGTTCGAAGTCAAGGGCA
The DNA here is from genome assembly GCA_030180095.1 of Magnolia changhungtana. Taxonomy (NCBI): domain Eukaryota; kingdom Viridiplantae; phylum Streptophyta; class Magnoliopsida; order Magnoliales; family Magnoliaceae; genus Magnolia; species Magnolia changhungtana. The sequence continues at coordinate 1,056,944 of JASAUF010000370.1, forward strand.
AAGAGCATATGGTGTGTAAGCTGAGGAAGAGCTTGTATGGGCTAAAACAAGCTCCACGGTAATGGTAGAAGAATTTTTATTCATTCATATTACAGTATGGGTATAACAGAATGGAGTCGGACTACTGTGTGTTCACGCGCAAGTTCTCAGATGGTGATTTCTTAGTTCTGCTGTTATACGTTGATGACATGCTCATCATGGGAAAAGACATCAAGAAGATCGACAGGCTGAAACAGGAGTTGGGTAAGTCTTTTACGATGAAAGACTTGGGCCTGGCTAAACAGATCCTAGGAATGGAGATAACCCGTGACAGAAGCAGCAGGAAGCTTTGGCTGTCACAAGAGTGGTATATTGAGAAAGTCCTAGAGTGGTTCAATATGAATGTGGCCGGTTTGGCCAAGACTCCACTAGATGGTCACTTCAGATTGAGCAACAGACAGTGTCACAAGATGAAGGCAGAGGTGGAAGAGATGTAGAAGATACCCTACGCGTCAGCTGTAGGAAGTTTGATGTATGCTTTGGTGTGTACACGGCCAGACATATCATATGCGGTTGGTGTTGTCAGTCGGTATCTTACCAATCTTGGCAAAGAGCATTGGGCAGCGGTGATGTAACGCCCCGTACTTTCGGTACTCGGGTGTTACCGAGTAACCCTACCTAGTATATATATGTACGTTACATGATCTAACTGCGTAAATAAACACTATAATACAATGTAAATGCATACACTACGAAATGTTACTTGTACACTTCATAAATATTTAAAATTTCATCATATGTTAACAATCCATATTATAATTATACACTTGTAACCTTATTTACATGAATTTCCATTATAAAATCTATATTATATAAATTAATAAAATTTATAACAGATAACATGTTTCAAACAATTTAATGATTTAACTTTCAAAAACCTAACACATATGTATATATATACATTAATCCTTACTTATTGACATTCATATAAATTACATATATAAACAATTTGTGATAATATAAATTATATGCGACGAAATATATAAGGAAAATAATTTCTAGTAATAATAATGATAATACAATGATAGTGAAAACAATAATAATAATAATAATAATAATAATAATAATAATAATATTAAAGATAGTATAACATAATATTTAGTATTATAAAATCAGAATAGGCAATATATCCATAACCTGACCATGGTGTCTTAGCTTAAAAAGTCCCCTGGACCGTTTTAACCGTTGAAGTTCAATTTCGAGCTGATCCGACTAACAGATCAGTGGTAAATCCATAAATGAGACCCAAATCAAGTTGTGGGGCCCACCTGGACCTCAAATGTTCCCCAAACTGGTCTAGGGCGCCTATGTAGGGACCCCTGAACAAATTAACGGTGTAGATTTATCGCTAATATCACATGTGACCCCACATGCGATGCATGTGTAACATGTAGTACCATGCATGAGGTGCACCAAGCCAAGCTTGCTCGGTCAAATAGCTTTGACCGAGCAAAATCACAAAAAGAAGTAAATTTTCAAAACTCCTCCCGCCATCGGAATTTCGAACTAGGAAATTTTCAAGCCTCAAAGTGGACCACCCTGGCAACTTTCTGGACAATCCAAACCGTCCATTTCACTCGTGGTGGGCCACTAAATAAAACCATTTAGGGTCTTTGATCCATGCATTAAAACAACAAAGATTAGCCCCAACCGTCCATTTCCTTCATGTGGGGCTGTGATTCAATGAGAAGGACCATCGAGTGGCTTGTTGGGCAAGCCAACACCCCATGGACCAGAGGATTTGCCTTCCTCCTTGCCAGCTGAGAGGAGTCCTCTCACAGCCCAAAAACGGATAAGAATTTAAGAAAGGAGAAAAAGAAGATTTTCTTCTTTTGATTGGTGGTGGCTGTCACACTCGTGACCGTCCGATGGGCCACGTGGCTTCATCACAGCACTCCTGCATGAAAGGTTCGAGATGAGATGAAGGGATTTCTCATCTCATGAGAATGGGGAGGAAAATACATGAAATCTCATGAGATGGAGCAAGATCTCATTTAACATTCGAGAAGTGGGTCCCACACCGCTAATGGGACCCATCCAGACCAATCAAACGGTCTGGATTTCCCTGAAAACCCGCGAGTACAAATCCACCATTGTTGAGTGGGTCATCTTCCTCAAAAACCCACCCAACCACGTCAACAAAATGGGCCCCACTAGGCCTGAAAAATGTACTCCTAGGAAGCCCAGGGCGCTACAAACATATCTCCAGAAACGGATGGGCCCCATGCATAGCCAACCTTCAATCCAAACCGTTGCATATAGTGGGCTTTTTCCAACCGTTGGTGGCACCTCTCACTGTCTATAAATAAGACCCTATTGCTTCAGTAAATTTCACACCAGAAATAGAGAGAAAGAGAGAAAAAAAATAAAAGAAAGGAGAGAGAGAGAGAGAGAGAGAGAGAGAGAGAGAGAGGTGGACGTGAGTGCACCCGCTCGGCCAGGTAAAAACGTCCAAACTCTGTTTTCATTTTCTTCCATTTTCTTCTTCATTTTTTTTCCATATTGGTAGCCACGTTTTGTGCCGCAACGCAGGCCGTAAATAAGGTTGCGATAAACCTTTGGGTGTGCACCTAATCTCAGCTAAAATCGGGCCGTAAAACAAAGAAGCAATCCCGGCTGGCCGTTCTGGGCTGGAAGTGGGCCGTAAAAATGGACCAAATCCCGGCCGAAAATATCCCTGTAAGAACTTCAATTTGGGGCCAGGATCAGCCCCACCAACGGCCCAAATGGAAGGGTGTCTCTGGCCTGAGAAACGGCTGAAAAACAGTCTGCAGTATGGGTAGTGAACGTTAGCAGCAGAAATGTAAGCAGGCCATGGGCCTCACCAAACTGCAGGTGGGCTTCAGTAAAAGTATGGCGGAATGCACATTAGTGGGCCGTAACCGGCAGCAACCAAATGAGCACATGAGATTCAAATCTCAGTGGGCTGCAACAACATGGATCCCCCCCCACTGATGATTGTATCCCATCCATGCCGCCCATCACATGGACCCCGTACATGTATGGCATCCATAGGCCACTTGATGTACATACCTTATCCCAAGCCACCCATCACTGGACGCTACTGACCTGCAGAACCAAAACAGAAACTTAAGATAAAATAATATCATGTACTTATAATATAGACGTATATGTATATCATGGAAAGACGTAAAACCCACTCTAATGTATGTATTGCACATCCACTCCGTCCCTCAGGGACCATGGGTCCCTGGCCGTCCATCAACGGACGTCGCCAGATCATCCAATTGTGGACATCCAGATCCATAGCCCCACTTGTAGACGGCGTGAAGATACCTCGCTCCAGCACTTTGAGATCCTGGAGGCTAACGTAGAGTGCGTGTTCTCTCAGGGGTGGCGCCAGTACCATCTAAACCATTCACTAGATGCGCCCCTGATTGGTCATGAATGGAGTGGATCTGATGTACACTAGTGGCCCACCGGTTTTTCAACGTCCACATGTATATTGATTAAATGGACGGCTATCCATTGGTTTGAATGGTGTGGCCAAGGTGTAGACGAGCTTAATTCTGATATCATGTGCGGGGACCAACCTTTTGAACAGAGTGGATGTTGCTCATAAGACCCCGTAAATTTAAGGATTTTATATTGGGTTGTGGTACATGCAGGTAGAAGTATTGCACCATAGTACTTATAAGCATCGTAATGATTTTAAATATCAACATGATTAGTCATTTATAGCCTTGCCTCTTTGATCATTGAGGTTGCTAATATTAGATATGAATAGACATTGTAGGCTATTTACGCTAAAACCAGCCATTGTAAACAAAACCATAACTATTGAGTAATAGTGTTTTGATCTCTTAAATATTGCCCTTGATAAAAGATCATAGTAATTATCATAATGATTACCATTACTAAGTGAGCTAATATTAATTGTAACATTAAAGTTAACAATTAGCTTCTAATTATTAAATTAATATTTAAAACTATCCTACACTAAACAACAATTTAAATCTAAGAATCTAAGCCTAGGGCCAAACCCTAGGATAGAAACCCTAAACTCTACATTAGAATCTTAAGATAAATAATCCAAACCCTAGGTAGTGAGTACAACTTGGATCTAATTAAAAGAGCTTCATGAATTGTGGTAGGGCTAGACCCTAAGGGCGCACGCACCACCTAGCGATGACGTAGGCGATTCAAAACATAAGGTGATGATTCTTCCCCTTGAGCTTTCCATCTTTTCATTAGCTTAAGTTATAGTTCTTTTTATTTAAATTTACAATTGATATCTTTCTTTTTATAATCACATGTGTTAGCTAGTGGAGATTGAATTGTTATATTACCTGCTTTACGATTATCCTATATAATTGTTCATGCTTGTGGATTTATTTTTGGGGGATTGGTTATGGAATTTAAACTGGTACATTTGTAGGGAACCCCCACCTATAAATGTACACCCATACTTGGGATGTAATTCGACTGGTGAATTTCTATTAAACATTCTAAGATGGTAGTCTCATGGGCCGGGGATGGTGGTAATGGGACACTATGCCCGAGCCGTCGGCCTACGCTGGGCCATGCGCTCCCCGTAGTGACCGTGAGCTTATTTAAATTGACTGGTTGCAATTGGACTAATAATGGGTTGGCTAATCATGCATGCATAGCACGGACCAGCATCTATTCTTTGTTATACGTGACATACGGATTCGCTTTGTTGGATGTTTTGCCCGGGCACAAACCACCATCTATTGTCATCGTACGTATTTACTGTCTGGATGTTTTACCCGAGGCATGACCGTCGGATGTTTTTCCGGTCGACGTATTAACATACAGATTCGCCTGTCTGGATGTTTTACCCGAGGCACCAACCACCATCTGTTGTTATCGTACATATCTGCCTGTCTGGATGTTTTACCCGAGGCACAGACCGTCTGGATGTTTTTTCCGGGTCGACGTATTAATTAACATACAGATTCGCCTGTCTGGATGTTTTACCCGAGGCACCAACCACCATCTGTTGTTATCGTACATATCTGCCTGTCTGGATGTTTTACCCGAGGCACAGACCGTCTGGATGTTTTTCCCGGGTCGACATATTAACATACAGATTCGCCTGTCTGGATGTTTTACCCGAGGCACCAACCACCATCTGTTGTTATCGTACATATCCGCCTGTCTAGATGTGTTACCCGGGGCACGGTCCGTCTGGATGTATTACCCGGGACCATGACTGCATTCATGCATTCATGCATCTAATAAGACTGCATATTGCCTGTTTTGGATTCTTTCTTATTTTTCCTTATAACTATGCTTACCTAATGCGGCGGTGTGTAATCTTGAGGGGAATTCACACTGAGCTGGCCACTCATTCATCAAATATACAACCATACAGGTAGAACAGGTGGCCCAGATGATGTATATGATCAGACTTGATGAAGAGCTGTGCAGGTGCCATGGATACATTGCTAAGAGGAGTTGCGTGGTCATGCAGCTTACATTTATATGCTTTCTGTTATTTGTTATGTATGCAAATCTGGTAATCATTAATGTTGGGACATTGGTTTGTATAAGTTATTATGGGCAACCACTTGTATATTCTGAATGAAATGAAAATTTTCCTTTATGTTGATTTGTCCATTCTACGCTCATCTGCTTACTCTGATAAAGAAAAAAAAAATTTACACTCAAATTTGACCATCCTTTAAGGTTAACACTCGGGTTTTTGGGAAACGAGTCTTATACTCGGGTCCCGAAAACACGGGGCGTTACAGGTGAAATGGATACTACGGTATCTAAGAGGCTCATCTAGGTTGAGCCTATGCTATGGTGACGAAAAACCTATGTTAATAGAGGGTTACATAGATACAGATATGGCAGGTGACATAGACTCTAAGAAGTCTGTATCGGGGTTCATGTTCACATTTACAGGCGGAGCAGTTTCTTGGCAGAACAAGTTAAGAAGGTCGTAGCATTGTTGACAACAGAGGCCGAGTACATTGCAGTCACAGAGGCAAATAAAGAGATGCTTTGGATGAAGAGGTTCCTACAGAAACTTAGCCTGAAGCAGGAAGAGCATATGGTCTATTGCGATAGTCGAAGTACTATACACTTGAGCAATAATCCAAGTCAGCATTCCAAGTTGAAGCACATAGAGATTCGGTATCACTGGATCAGGGATACTTTGGAATGGAAGGTGTTACAGCTTGAGAAGGTCCACACGGACGATAATGGGTCAGACATGATGACCAAGGCTTTACTTAAGGGCAAGTCTGAGGTTTGTAGAAACCTGGCTGGCTTGAAGAAGGTGAACCCTTCATGGGTAAAAAAGGGGGAGATTTGATGAGATTTTTTCCCGTACTCGATCGGTCGTGAGCTTTGCTCGACCGGTCGAGGGCTGGTGCACGACCAGTTGAGCGAGGCTCGACTCAAAGTCAAGCGAGTTGAGGTTTTACTTTTCCGAGGTACTCGACCAATCGTGAGACGTGCTCGACCGGTCGAAGGTGGCGCTCGACTGGTCAAGGTTACGCAGATTCATTCCGCGATTTTGTGCGGATTTCATTTCGTAAGTCCTTTCACAACTGGGATGCGGAAAGGAGTTTCCTAAAACTATAAATAGGAAGTCCCTAGGATTTTCTAGGGTATGAAAAAGGCATAAGAGGGTTTCCTAAAGTGTTTAAGGCTTTCAAAGGTATGAGAGAGTGAGAGAAAGAGAGAGAGGAAGCTTGTAGAAGGGAGGTTATGCTCGTGGAGGTGATCTACGGTACAATCTATATCTCAGCACTCCTACGTCCTCGTAATCGGTTAGATCTCTTCGTTTTCTTTTATTCTCTCATTGTTTATCCACTCCTGCGTGAGTGAAGAAGGTTATAACGATCTACTTCATAATGGATTGTTGATCTGGACGAGGTCCCATGGTTTTTACCTCTTTGAGGGTTTTCCACGTAAAATCTCTTGTATTGTGTGGTTTATGCTTTGATTGTTCTTCATTGCATTATTATTCCGTAATTCTGATTTGCTTCGGGAGGCTAGATCCTAAGTTTTTATGCAAGGCCCCCCAACAAAAATAATTAAATGCACACAAAACTAATGACCAGGATATTAACTTAGATTTGTGTTGTATGATTGCATGGAAGTTTGATATCGATCTTTCAACATATGAAATCTCTCACAGATCGTGCACCCCTAATGTAGGACCTAGAGCATGCACCTGAGAGTCGTCCATTGGGTGAACCCACACGTGAGAAGGTCTGAACGATGGAGGAGGTGGGGAATTTTTCTCTTCTTCTGTTCTTCCTTTTCTTTCTCTACAATGAACATAAAAAATCCTCCTTAGAATAAGAAATACTTATAAGGAGTTTGGGTTGTAGAGGGTACTATATTATGGTGCTCCTTACTATTACAGATTTTGATATTGTCCCTAGCATTAAAAGTCTGTAGGCCTTCCTTATCTATGGACCCAAAGTAATCTACTCTTAACCAGTATTGCATACTGGTCTAAATGGTGGACCACAAGGTCTCAATAATCAGATGTTCATCAAGCACAGTAAGACACTTTTAATAGGTAAAACAAAAGAACAATTGTTAAAAACATTTAACTAGACATTTAAAGTCGTTTGAGTACCGAGATCTAATTAGGAATTTATTTAATAAATGGTTTGATTACTAAGATCTAAGCCACTAATAAGTTTCTGAAGATAATGAGTAGATCTCATGTTATAACACGTGATAGCCTCGTAGGATGGGCCAAAGTATAACATATCACGAGCTCACACTTTCCCTATGATATTAGATCTAAGGATGAGTGGAAGTCAGTACAAGATAAGTAAATTCTATTTCTGCGACTAAAGACTTGACGTGATTCTTCATTGCAAGTGCTTAATCAGGCCTAAACATAAGAACCTTTATTTCATGAACATTCATATTCCCATGTGGGTTGGGGCTATGGCTCAACTATTCTAATGGTGGAGAGCTTCCATCCAAGTTTGTTAGTGGTTTCCTTGTTAATGTATCAGCCCAAAAGCCCCCGAATGGCTAGAGTCGATTTATGTTTTAATTGTTTGAAATAATTTAAACTCAGCCAAATATTGTGGTAACGGTCTTGTCTTTATCACTTTGTTTGTGTTTATATATAGCAATGAGAACCCAACGTTCGGTGAGGATCATTTCATACACTTTCAAACATCTTACATGGTATCAGATATTGAGAGAGTTTTTCTCTCTTTTGATCCTATTTATCGTTGTTTGGATCATTCCTTCATTCAACATTATTTGTCCTCTCCTCTACTTGACTGGTTTTCATTGTCACTAGTTTGGTTTCTATTAAGTTGATTGGGACAACTACTTATTGTGGAAAAGCTAGTTTGTTCCCATCCTTTTTACAAACAAACTGCTCAAATTTGTTAATGGAACATTTGTTTGCCTGGTACAATTTCCCTTAGATGACAAAGGTGGGACCACTAATGTTGTTGATCCTAAATATGAAGAATGGTTGCTGTATGATTTTCTTGTCTTACTTTGGATTAATGCCACACTTTCATCACCGATCCTTCAGTGCGTGGTTAGTCTTTAGACTATCCGTGAGGTGTGGCTTCAACTAGAAAATCTTCATCTCATTCAATCATGTTCATGGGTTTTATAATTGAAGCAACAATTTCATATCTTAAAAAAGGGGATTATCAATTACTAGGTATTACTAGGTATCTTGATAAAATAAAGAGTCTTGCTGATGCTCTTAAGGCTATTGGTCAACCAGTCTCCGACTATGATATTTGTAATCAGGTCTTGAATGGCATAGGCCAAGAGTATGATTCAGTTCACACATAATCGTGTTCATTTAATGGTTTTGGAGAATTATCTAGCCAACTTATTACTTTTGAAATGCGTCTTAAATCGTATCACTTCAGCTTGAATCGCATCACTATGGCTCCTGGGCAGAGCAACTTGTTGGGGACATGACAAGCCCTAACACAACTTATTCACTGTGGAAGCAACCTCAGATGAAATCACACAATGTAATAGGGAAAGAAAAATTTAAGCAAACATGGAGAACACACAAATTTAATTTGAAAAAACCATTGTGGGAAAAAAACCACGGCACCAAGCGATGAACAATCCACAATAATAAAAAAGTTACAAGAGATGGAACAACTTACATATGAGAAACCCTATATTTTCATTCTGTCAGAGTTATCCTAATGTAAGACCCGTATCCTAGTTCGTACTGTTCCGATGAATCCTGCGATCATTTCCGTCGAAGTCCGGCAATCCACGACTGATAATCGACGTTGCGATCGATCGTAAGTCGTATCCTTTAGATTCGAGTCGGTTTAATCCGAGACCTATATCATTGCGACCGCACCGTCGCCGCGGTTCCAACGCCGCGACTCACGCACCGATCCGATACCCGACGACCGAAGATGTGAGTCGGTGTTTATTTCGAAGAAACGCCGCGCTTTTACGATCCCGAGAGAATCTCTACAACATGTCAAATCAATCCAATCAATCAAATCAATCCCATCAATCAATCAATCACATCAATCAATCCATCACTTCATGTCAAGTACAAAGCACCCATGCTTTCTTTTTCCACAAGTAAAGCCACCACCAAAAGTCAACCAATCCATCCCTTCACCCATCACTCACACCCATCACACCCATCACTCCCTCTCCTTACAATCTCTCTCTCTTCCTCTCTTTCCCTTCACATTTCCCAACCATCCCAAACCCAAGCAAGAAACCCACGTCCAAGCTTCTCCATGTGAGAGAGAAAAGTGATTTTGGTGGCCCACTTTCCATCCCAAAATCTTCCATCCTAGCCCTTGAATCTTCATCTTCCACCATTAAAGTGAAGCATAAGGAGGTCGGCTTTCCAACGGACCAAGAAGAGCGGACGGTGGGTGCTTCTATAGGTGTAGATTTCTTGTTTTGATGATGGGCCAAATGAGGCCTATCGATCAATGGTATGGATCTCATTTTGGACCCTAAATGTGGCCAATGGTCCACTTTGATTTCAAGATCAATCCATGATGGGGCCATTCTCCATGGACCCCATCATGATGTTTACTTTCTTTGCATAACATGGTCATTTAGACCATCCATTTTGGTGGAGAAAGGATCTCCACCGTTGATTTTGATCAGTGGGGCCATATGAAATGAGACCCACTTAATGTATGTTGTAGATCATGCAAAGGAGGGCCCATAGTGGCGGGGTCCCTCCACCACACGTTTGTCTTTCTCTCTCTCTACCTCTTTCTTTCTTTTGTGTGTGTATGAGATGATAAGGCCTTGTGGCCCACCCGGATGGACTTCACCATGAAATAAGTATTTTATCCAAGCCGACCGTGGGTGGGGCCCATCTTATATGTGTTAAACTCACACCATCCATCATGCGTGGCCCACCTAAACAAGGCCCACCTTAAACATATTGCTAAGCCCAAAAACGTCCAGCGTCTGGACGTTGCTGGAAGGAAAACACAAATATAAGCCTTGTTTCAAGGCTATTTGGGTGAGCTGTTGGTGTAGGCCCCCCTTGTTGTTTGTGCTTAATCCACGCCGTCCATCCCATTCAGGGGATCATTTTAGGCGTTGAGCCTAAAGTTGGGACTAATCCGATTTTCTGGTGGGTCAGAGCATACGAAAATAACTTCTTTACCGTCAAAAATCATCCTACCGTTTCTGTACTCCGAAAAATACCCAATATTGGGCTCGTTGGGTTTGTTTTGAGCCCCAGCAACTGATGGTTGGGACGGATCCACCTGATGTGGGCCCCGCACTCAAAAAACCCCAAAATCTTGGATTTCAAATAAAAAAAAAGGGGGGGGGGCAGCAGCGGAAGCAGCGCCAGAGGCGCAGGCCGCGTGCAGCGGGCGTCCGTGCAGGGACCCACGGCCCCTCATGTGGGCCCCACCATGATGTATATTTTGTATCCACACCTCCCATTTGGTGGGCCACTGCCTGACGTGGCCCCCCTCCAAAAATCAGGCCAATCCAGATCTCGGGTGGCCCACATCACAGGAAACAGTGGGAATTGAACTCTACCGTTGAAACCCTTTCTGGGTCCACAGAAAGTTTCAGATCAAGCCGAAATTTGTTTTTCCCCTTCATCCAGGTCTGCGTGACCTCATGAACGGTTTGGATGGCTTATAAGCATTAGGGTGGGCCCCACGTGGAGCCCACAGTGATGTATGTGTTTTAATCCCACCGTCCAGGCGGACGGTGGGAGCCCACTGTAATGTATTTGTTTCCCCACCGTCCAGGGACAGTGGGTGTGCGCGTGTCTGCATGCATGGGTGTGTGTGCGTGCGTATGTGAGTGTGTACGTGTGTGCATGTGTGTGTGAGCGTGCACATGTGTGTGAGCGTGTGTGTGAGAGTGTGTGTGTATATATATATATATATATATTATATTGTATTATATATATTGTATTATATATATATATATATATATATATATATATGGTGGACCCCACCTTGGTATATACAAAGCCCAAGTGATTAGGCCCACCTTACCATATTTATGGCCGTCTATTGAGGCCCACCTTGATGTGTATGAGGCCATTGTTGAGGCCCACCTTGATGTGAATGTAAGGCCCATGTTATGAGGCCCATGGTGATGTATTTGGGGCTCATGGGTTAAGGCCCATTGTAATGTATTAGGGCTCGTGGGTTGAGGCCCACTGTGATGTATTTGGAGCCCATGGGTTAAGGCCCAATGTGATGTTTTCAAAGGCCCATGGGACATGGCCCATTGCAATGTACTTAAGGCCCATTGATGCGGCCCACTTGATTTATGAAAGGCCCATATGAGGCAGCCCATTTGATGTGTTTGAGGACTTTGGGTCGAGGCCCAATGAGATGTATATAGGTCCATTGCAATGTGTGCTTCCCCATGGTTTGTGTAATGATATTTATGGTGGACCGTGCCTTGGGAGCAATGTTGGTTTGACGTCCACATTGTAAGTACAATGTTGGTTAAATGTCCGCATTGTGAAGCTCCTTAAGGCCCACTGATAGGCCCATACTTGTACTCTGGTCGTTTAGGCCCATCTTTACTTTGAGCAACGTCCATTATCATACCATAAGTATAGTGCTACCCCATGATTCATGATCATACGCATCATATGCATGCTTGAGATGAGGGGTGATTGATCATAGCATATGCCTTCGGGCAGACTGTTATGGGCTCCCGATAGGCGGAGTTGCCTCGCATGAGCGCATGGTTTACGCAGACTGTTGCATGACTGGTAGTGTGACTCATGCACTTGCATTGTGTGATTGTAGTTCTTGTATGCCCTAGCGACACCGGGGCCATAGCCTCCACAGACACATCGTGGGTGGTGAATTGGATACCGAAAATGTTTGGTTCTAGCATACGGGGGCCATAGATGTCCCTGGGTGAAAATCCTAAACCCGATGGTACCAGAGGATGACTCCAACGTCCAGACCGAGTGGATGTACGAGCGCATGAGGGCCGAATACTAGGAGGCCGCGTCTCCCACTGTGTCGTGGTCGGTTGGAAAGGGGTGTGACCTTACCCACCGAGTGAGGGGCAATTTCTAGGTTGAGTTTGACCCGGCTTGAGGAATCGGTCCGCTATCGACGAGCCGGGCCCGATATTGGCAGGCGGATAGTGATGTCTCTTTCGCTCTTCCAGTTGTGTGTCCGGATAGGGACGGCAAGTGGCGTAGAGTGTACTAGACCCCGGTGATTATCCAGACTGATAATTGTATTGACATGAGGATTGACATGCTTGAGCTGCATCTTGCATCGCATGGTCTTGGTATGGCCGATTGCACTCATATCTTGTACTGCATAGCCTTGGTACGGCTGACTGCATTCATGTACTCATTGGCACGATTCCGCATTACTCTGACCCTGCATTCTGAGCACGCTCATATTGCGCACACACTTACACCACCCTCTAAGCTTTCTATAAGCTTATGCACGATTGATGCGTGCAGTGTGACGCCAGGACGCAGCCGTAGTCTCGCCGCAGTTGGAGTGTGCAGCCGAGCTTCTGGAGTTTTTGTTATTAGCACTATTTTGTATTTCCCTTTCTTACGCCTTGTACTTAAAGTTTTTGTTCATAGTGGATTTTGTGATGGTGTTCTTGTGGTTATTGTTCGTGGGTTATGCTTGTGGTTATGCTCATTATGAATTAAATTGATTATTAGAAATCCTCCTTGTAGCATCCCAGGATCGGAACCTGGCGTATGGGCGCTGGGAGCCGAGAATGGGGTTCTACGGAGGCTGTCGGCGCTAGATTCGGCGATCGGGAATTTTGTGAGCCCGGTTTCTGAGTTTGGGGCGTGACAGAAGTTGGTATCAGAGCATAACTTGGGAATAACCAAGACCAGCACCACATGTTTGCTATGAATTAGGAAGATTAGGTTTCGAGTGCGTAACCTTTCGATTGAGTTCCTTAACGCGCGATTCTCAAGATTGATTGGCGCCTTATCTTTTCTATAGGACATGCCGCCCAGGAGAGCGACCCGTTCTACCCCCGCTCCACCACCTGAGGCTCCAGCTTTACCACCTGTGCCTCCCGTTCTACCGCCAGAGATCCCTGCTCCCTTTCCTGAGGATGATATTCCTCCACCTGATGTCGGTGCGGATCCGACCGTGTCTGTGAGTACCTCGCAGTTACAGCAGATGTTACAGGCTGTGACGGCTGCACTTCAAGGGCAGGGTAGACGCCCAGTTGTTTCGCCTGAGCAGGCAGAGCAGGAGCGTGCGAGTGCTCTTCTACGTGAGTTTAGACGGCTTGATCCTCCACGTTTCCAGGGTGAGCCAGATCCGACTGCGGCAGAAAGATGGCGCTCTGATGTGGAGAAGATCTTTGATACTATGTCATGCACAACTCAGCATCGAGTTCGGTTAGCAGTATTTCTCTTCCAGGGTGAGGCAGAGCATTGGTGGACCTCTGTTACCCGTGTTGCAGGACCCGATTACGTCTGGACATGGGATGACTTTATCGACAGATTCGAGGAGCAGTACTTCCCTGACCACATTCGACGTCAGAGAGCACTGGAGTTCGAGACTCTAGTGAAGGGGGACATGACCGTGGCGCAATACGCGGCCCGTTTTGTGGCGCTATCGAGGTTTGCGTCATACATGGTTGATGATGAGGGGCGAAAGGCCCGCCGTTTCGAGAACGGCTTACGTTACGGTCTTCGAGGCCATGTTATTGGGCATGAGCTCCCGACCTTCCAGGCGGTAGTGCGGAGGGCTCAGATCTATGAGGCCGAGTGGGCCAACGGACAGAGCGACCGAGATCAGAGGAGGGGTCAGAAGAGGCAGGCCCCCTCCAGTAGCTCAGAGCAGCATCGACGACCGCAGAGGTTTAGGAGCCACCCATCCGCCGGAGCACCAGTAGCACCGACGGCACCCCCAGCAGCACCACCACCTCAGAAGCAGCTTTCTGATACCTGTTATGGTTGTGGTGGGATAGGACACAGTAGGTGGGAGTGTCCCCGACCTCAGCAGCCTCCACAACAGCCGAGAGCACCACAGCAGCCGAGAGCACCGTAGCAGCCTCCGCAGCAGCAGCGACAGCAGATTCCACCACCGAGGCCCCCTCAGCAGCAGCACCAGCCTCCAGGACCTCCCCTGCAGTAGCAGAGGCCTCAGAGGGGACCTGCACCTCCCCAGCGGGCCGAGGGCAGATTTTATGCCGTTCAGCAGGACCCTCAGTCATCAGGAGCAGTCGTCGATGATTCATGTGACTTGGCCTCTACACCATCTTGCTAGATTGCTTATGGATGATGCATCTTGAAAGTTAGAGCTTGAGATTCATGTGCGTCATCCCTGTCTTTTGATGTTTGATGTATGTTGTACTGTGTTTTGATCATACATAATGTTATGTTCCCTATCCTCTTATGAGTTACGTTTAGTTGCAATGGTAGTGTAAATTTTGAGGACGAAATTTTTATTAGGTGGGGAGAGCTGTAAGACCCGTATCCTAGTTCGTACTGTTCCGATGAATCCTGCGATCATTTCCGTCGAAGTCCGGCAATCCACGACTGATAATCGACGTTGCGATCGATTGCAAGTCGTATCCTTTAGATTCGAGTCGGTTTAATCCGAGACCTATATCATTGTGACAGCACCGTCGCCGCGACTCACGCACCGATCCGATACCCTGACCAGAAGATGTGAGTCGGTGTTTATTTTGAAGAAACGCCGCTCTTTTACGATCCCGAGAGAATCTCTACAACATGTCAAATCAATCCAATCAATCAAATCAATCCCATCAATCATTCCATCACTTCATGTCAAGTACAAAGCACCCTTGCTTTCTTTTTCCACAAGTAAAGCCACCACCAAAAGTCAACCAATCCATCCCTTCACCCATCACACCCATCACTTCCTCTCCTTACAATCTCTCTCTCTTCCTCTCTTTCCCTTCACGTTTCCCAACCATCCCAAACCCAAGCAAGAAACCCACGTCCAAGCTTCTCCATGTGAGAGAGAAAAGTGATTTTGGTGGCCCACTTTCCATCCCAAAATCTTCAATCCTAGCCCTTGAATCTTCATCTTCCACCATTAAAGTGAAGCATAAGGAGGTCGGCTTTCCAACGGACCAAGAAGAACGGACGGTGGGTGCTTCTATAGGTGTAGATTTCTTGTTTTGATGATGGGCCAAATGAGGCCTATCGATCAATGGTATGGATCTCATTTTGGACCCTAAATGTGGCCAATGGTCCACTTCGATTTCAAGATCAATCCATGATGGGGCCATTCTCCATGGACCCCATCATGATGTTTACTTTCTTTGCATAACATGGTCATTTAGACCATCCATTTTGGTGGAGAAAGGATCTCCACCGTTGATTTTGATCAGTGGGGCCATATGAAATGAGACCCACTTAATGTATGTTGTAGATCATGCAAAGGAGGGCCCATAGTGGCGGGGTCCCTCCACCACACGTTTGTCTTTCTCTCTCTCTACCTCTTTCTTTCTTTTGTGTGTGTATGAGATGATAAGGCCTTGTGGCCCACCCGGATGGACTCCACCATGAAATAAGTATTTTATCCAAGCCGACCGTGGGTGGGGCCCATCTTATATGTGTTGAACTCACACCATCCATCATGCGTGGCCCACCTAAACAAGGCCCACCTTAAACATATTGCTAAGCCCAAAAACGTCCAGCGTCTGGACGTTGCTGGAAGGAAAACACAAATATAAGCCTTGTTTCAAGGCTATTTGGGTGAGCTGTTGGTGTAGGCCCCCCCTTGTTGTTTGTGCTTAATCCACGCCGTCCATCCCATTCAGGGGATCATTTTAGGCGTTGAGCCTAAAGTTGGGACTAATTCAATTTTCTGGTGGGTCAGAGCATACGAAAATAACTTCTTTACCGTCAAAAAATCATCCTACCGTTTCTGTACTCCGAAAAATACCTAATATTGGGCTCGTTGGGTTTGTTTTGAGCCCCAACAACTGATGGTTGGGACGGATCCACCTGATGTGGGCCTCGCACTCGAAAAACTCTAAAATCTTGGATTTCAAATAAATAAATAAATAAATAAAAAGGGGGGTAGCAGCTTCCGCTGCTGCCGCTGACAGCGCCAGAGGCGCAGGCCGCGTGCAGCGGGCGTCCGTGCAGGGACCCACGGCCCCTCATGTGGGCCCCACCATGATGTATATTTTGTATCCACACCTCCCATTTGGTGGGCCACTGCCTGACGTGGCCCCCCTCCAAAAATCAGGCCAATCCAGATCTCGGGTGGCCCACATCACAGGAAACAGTGGGAATTGAACTCTACCGTTGAAACCCTTTCTGGGTCCACAGAAAGTTTCAGATCAAGCCGAAATTTGTTTTTCCCCTTCATCCAGGTCTGCGTGACCTCATGAACGGTTTAGATGGCTTATAAGCATTAGGGTGGGCCCCACGTGGAGCCCACAGTGATGTATGTGTTTTAATCCCACCGTCCAGGCGGACGGTGGGAGCTCACTGTAATGTATTTGTTTCCCCACCGTCCAGGGACGGTGGGTGTGCGCGTGTCTGCATGCATGGGTGTGTGTGCGTGCGTATGTGAGTGTGTACGTGTGTGCATGTGTGTGTGAGCGTGCACATGTGTGTGAGCGTGTGTGTGAGAGTGTATGTGTGTATATATATATATTATATATTATATTATATATATTGTATTATATATATATATATATATATATGGTGGACCCCACCTTGGTATATACAAAGCCCAAGTGATTAGGCCCACCTTACCATATTTATGGCCGTCTATTGAGGCCCACCTTGATGTGTATGAGGCCATTGTTGAGGCCCACCTTGATGTGAATGTAAGGCCCATGTTATGAGGCCCATGGTGATGTATTTGGGGCTCATGGGTTAAGGCCCATTGTAAGTACAATGTTGGTTAAATGTCCGCATTGTGACGCTCCTTAAGGCCCACTGATAGGCCCATACTTGTACTCTACAGTCCGTTTAGGCCCATCTTTACTTTGAGCAACGTCCATTATCATACCATAAGTATAGTGCTACCCCATGATTCATGATCATACGCATCATATGCATGCTTGAGATGAGGGGTGATTGATCATAGCATATGCCTTCGGGCAGACTGTTACGGGCTCCCTGATAGGCGGAGTTGCCCTGCATGAGCGCATGGTTTACGCAGGACTGTTGCATGACTGGTAGTGTGACTCATGCACTTGCATTGTGTGATTGTAGTTACTGTATGCCCTAGCGACACCAGGGCCATAGCCTCCACAGACACATCGTGGGTGGCTGAATTGGATACCGGAAATGTTTGGTTCTAGCATACGGGCGCCATAGATGTCCCTGGGTGAAAATCCCTAAATCCGATGGTACCAGAGGATGACTCCAACGTCCAGACCGAGTGGATGTACGAGCGCATGAGGGCCGAATACTAGGAGGCCGCGTCTCCCACTGTGTCGTGGTCGGTTGGAAAGGGGTGTGACCTTACCCGCCTGAGTGAGGGGGCAATTTCTAGGTTGAGTTTGACCAGCTTGAAGAATCGGTCCGCTATCGACGAGCCGGGCCCGATATTGGCAGGCGGATAGTGATGTCTCTTTCGCTCTTCCAGTTGTGCGTCCGGATAGGGACGGCAAGATGGCGTAGAGTGTACTAGACCCCGGTGATTATCCAGACTGATAACTGTATTGACATGAGGATTGGCATGCTTGAGCTGCATCTTGCATCGCATGGTCTTGGTATGGCCGATTGCACTCATATCTTGTACTGCATAGCCTTGGTACGGCTGACTGCATTCATGTACTCATTGGCACGATTCCGCATTACTCTGACCCTGCATTCTGAGCACGCTCATATTGCGCACACACTTACACCACCCTCTAAGCTTTCTATAAGCTTATGCACGATTGATGCGTGCAGGTGACGCCAGGACGCAGCCGTAGTCTCGCCGCAGTTGGAGTGTGCAGCCGAGCCTGGAGTTTTTGTTATTAGCACTATTTTGTATTTCCCTTTCTTACGCCTTGTACTTAAAGTTTTTGTTCATAGTGGATTTTGTGATGGTGTTCTTGTGGTTATTGTTCGTGGGTTATGCTTGTGGTTATGCTCATTATGAATTAAATTGATTATTAGAAATCCTCCTTGTAGCATCCCAGGATCGGAACCTGGCGTATGGGCGCTGGGAGCCGAGAATGGGGTTCTACGGAGGCTGTCGGCGCTGGATTCGGCGATCGGAAATTTTGTGAGCCCGGTTTCCGAGTTTGGGGCGTGACACCTAATCTCTTATTAACACGGTTTATATATAAGCCCAGTATAGAACTAGAAACAAAAATGTGTACTTATGCATTCCATTCGGTTGCACCTTCGGTCAACCGAGACATCAACAAAGTCTCTAGGTTTACTGAAACAAATCTCAGTTGATCGGAAACATCACGACATGTTTCGGTCAACCCAAGAATTCCTCGGTAGATCGAACAACACTGCACCAGATTAAAGACACTCCATCAACAATCTCCACTGTGGCTTTACTCCTCTAATTCCACTATTTCAAGTTGCTATCACCATCTTTACTCTCTTTCATAGTAGTACCACTATCGTTGCTTCTTGTGCACACTCCATCTTTATTCATTATTTGCTAAGCCTAGAGAAGTCGAGCAGAACCTGAACTTCTCTACAGGAACCACCTTCATAAGCATGTCCGTCAGATTCTCACTAATGCGAATCTTCTTAAGAGTAACATTGCATTCCTCTAGTATTTTTCGAATAAAATAATAATGAACATTAATATGTTTAGTTTGGAAATGTTACACCTAATTCTTTGCCAAATTGATCGCACTTTCACTGTCACAATGCATATGCACGACTTCATGCTGAAACCCTAACTCACTCATCATTCCTTTCGACCAAATATTTTTCTTGAATACTTTTGTCATTATCATATATTCTGCTTTGGTTGTGGAAAGTGCAACCACAGGCTGAAGCTTTAACATTCAACTGATCGCACCACCCATTAACATAAATGAGTAACCGAAAGTCGACCTTCTATTGTCCACATTAACAACATAATCCACATCCACGTAACTTACTAGTCTCTCTTTAGATTTTTCAAAGTTAATCCTACCTCATATGCAACGAAGTAACTATTTCAGCAGCTTTTTAATGTTGCTTGTTAGGGTTTGATATGTATCTGCTCACAACACCCACTGCGTGTGAAATATCCGATCTAGTATAAATCATGGTGTACGTAAGACTTCCAACCGCGCTCGAGTAGGGCACATGAGACATATACTGCTTTTCTTCATTTGATAAAAGACATTGTTCCAAAGAAAGCCGAAAGTGGGCAACGTGGGGTGTGCTAACTGATTTAGCTTTTTTAAGTCCAAACTTGACAAAGATCTTCTTAAGATACTCCTCTTGAGACAGCCATAGCCTACTTCTCTATGTAAGTCAATGCCGATTTTTTTTTGTAGCCCCCAGTCTTTCATCTCGAATGTCTTGGATAGACATGCCTTCAATATGTTGATTTCAGACATAATATGGCTGACATAAGCATATCATCAACATACAATATTAGAATAATGAATTCTCCATCATTCAGTGATCTAAATTAGACGCAATGATTGAACTCACTTTTGATAAACCACTAGCTCAAAATGAAAGAATCATAATTTTTGTACTATTGCTTATCATACAACGACCTCTTTAAACTGCAAACTTTATTCTTTGCTCCTTGCATCTCAAACCCTTCATGTTGTTTCATGTATATCTGCTCTTCTAATTTTTCATGTAGAAATGCAGTCTTCACATCTAACTGTTCTAATTCTAGATTGTATTGGGCAACCAATGCCAATATGAATATAATAGGTACTTATTTGACAATGGGCACAAGTATCTCACTGAAGTTGATGCATTCTTTCTGAGCACAACCCTTCTATAGACACCCCACCTAGGGTAACATCTTGAGAAAGCTAAGACTACCCGGGAACAATGATCATAACCTAACCTTAACCTTAATCGCCATCCTAGACCTAACCCTAATCCCAATCCTAGCCTATACCGAACCTTAATCCTAGCCGCAGACCTTAGTCCAGAATCCCCAAAATTGTGATCCAAACTGTTCAAAATACACACAGCCTCGCCTATACCTTATACCCTGGCTAGAACCCTCTATCCCTACCTAAATACACCACTTTGAGTCCCAGAAACATAAAACGAAGACCACCGGATGAACCAGAGTACCACACGAGGCCCACACGTGCGAATCCAGCACGAACCAGGCCCGGACAGTAGTTTGACTGCCGTGGGCGGCAATCTAACCGCCGCCTGTGGTACTTAGACTGCTGCCGCTAGCGGCTCGCGTGTGGACTGCTGTCCCAGCGTCCAAAAGTCAACTTTCCTTCAAAATTACCCCCCTTACCTTCACTATTTACCAATTTCTAGCCCCATAAGCCAATGAGAGCACGCCACGTGGCATTTCTCTCCTCTCCACCAATCAACACTTATCACCTTGGCTTTAACCCTCTCAAATCTAATAATTACAGAAATGCCATTGGAGAAGGCTATAAATAGCCCTCTCCTCTTCTCATTTCAAGACACCACAACCACGATAGAAAGAGAGGGAGAAAGGAAGAGAGTGAGGGAAAGGGAAGGAGCTCCTAAACCCTAAAAGTTCTGATTTTTTCAGCCACACCTTAACTCTCCTCTCAACCCTTCCAACTCATAAACCTAGCCTAAATTAGTCATGGTTTGGTTCATGTCTTAACCCACTTAAGATCAAGCCAAATATACACTATCATACAAGCATTTATCATGACATCTATTCCCTTCTCAACTCCCCTGCTCCTCTAGATCTCTAGTGAACGTATGCTTTATGACTTATCATACACCGGATCCTGTCACATCAGAAATTCCTAGTGATCTAGTCCACTCTTTTTTACCTTTTTTACATAAGCATCATCACATCCGCTTTCTAGGCACGCCGTTGGACGTATGCTTTGTGGCTTGCCGAGAATCTCGAATCTTCCTACATCAAAAATCCGCGTGTGCCTAGTTCCATCTCGACCATATCATCTATCATCCCTTGAGATTGTTTTACCATGCTAAGTAGAGAACGTACATTTGTACGAGCAAAGAGGGTGCTTAACCCCTTCCCTCTTTGTAACTGAGGTCCCTTACCCATAATCTCGGATCGCAGACTAGGAGTCAATCTAAGGTAGGAGAGTCTTCGGATTCCTCCAACCTTATATATTCCGTGGTTCTAGTCGACCGCGGGATTATGAAATTTTTTGGCTAGTGGTGACTCCAACATCCATACTTAGCCTAATCATCCACTACCCAAACATTACCATACAAATCAGCGTGGGTGCCGATTTTCAGTGACTACAGAATGACGACTCCACTGGGGACTTGCTAGCTCGCACTAGCTGAGACCCGACTCGAAAGTGTGTGGTGCTTTAATCTCAAGGGACATCATCACTACATTCATACAAAAAAAATCTTTGGTTTACACTTGTCCGGGCATCAATCCAAGCCACGACTACTCGATCCCATGCAACTATGGCTATCTATAAAAAAGAGCCGGCAGCTATGCCAGCTCCTGAAGCATCGACACCGGTACCGACACCGTCATCGACACCTCCGGCAGCTTCAACAGACCCTCAAGCCAACATAACCATACAAGAGCTACTACTTCTAACAATGTAAGAGCTACTGCCAAATGCTACACCGAGTGCACAGGTAACCCAGCTTAGTGCTCAAAACAGTTCAACCCCACAACCTCCATTTGCTTCCTCCCTTCCTCCTCCAGCAAATCCCATTCTACCATTCCCTACAGAATCAGCACAAGAACATCAACATCCTCTTCCTAGTAGGAGATCTAGTCAATTTCAATGGGTAAAACCCCTCTCATATGATCCTTTTGAACTCACAGAACTCCGAGAGCAATTGTGCGATGTACAAAGGAAGCTACGGCAGCAGCAAGGGGTGGATCTCCCATCCACCAAATTCAGGGATCTTTGTCCCTTTCCTGATGCAATGGCACCTCAAAACTTTGGGGTTCCAAAATTTAAAAGGTATGATGGTACAGGGTATCCTATGAACCACTTAAAGGCATTTTGTGAGGAGCTTAACACTCTGGTAAGTAATAGTGGAGCGTTGATCTGTTTGTTTCAAAAATCCTTGAAAGGCGATGCGTTAGATTGGTACACATCATTAGACTACCATCGAATTAAGACTTGGGAACAACTTTCTTAAGCTTTCATTAATCGTTTCGTGTACAATCTTAAGGTAGCGCCCAAAAGGGCGGATCTTGCTGCCTTAAGGCAGAGGGATGATGAGTCATTGTCAGCTTACGTTGGACGGTGGCGGGCAATGGCCGCTAAAATGAAAACACTCATTGATGACGAGGAGAAAATCTACATGATCATCCACTCGGCAAACTCGAGTATCTCTGGATACCTCGTCTCGTATCCATATGCCAACTTTGCCCAACTTATTCCCGTCGGGGAACAAGTCGAAGTCGTAATAAGGGTTAGGACAATCTCCCCTTGGTGGCCACATCAGGCCTCCCCAGTACAACAGATAGTGGAAGGAAGGCTTACTGGATACGAGAATGGTAAAAGAAGGGTTCTTGACCTCCATCCAACAGAAGAAGGCAATCTTGTCGCCTCTACCCAAGGTACTCAATTCACTCCTCAAGAGGGACAATGACAGCAAATGGAGATTCCTCAGTACCCTAATCATGGTTAGCAGAAGAGGATGGCCCGGGAACCTAGGTAGTTTACACTGATAGCCCAAACTTACAGCGAGATACTAGCCATGCTAGTCCAAAGGCAAATACTTACACCGCTACTGCCTAGGCTCCCCCCAAACCCTCTGCCACCAAATTATAATGAGGAGTACTGTGCATACCACCAATCTCGAGGCCACACAACGGACCATTGTTTCGCCCTGAAACATGTGGTCAAAGATCTGATTGACAACCAAATGATTGTGGTTACCTCTCCTGCTGTTGCCACCACCAATTACACTCTCCAGAATCTCCTGCCATCATATCAAGTATGCCCCAGTTCATCAAGAACCCCTACTAACAATATCAGTCAAGGAGAGCCACCCCCGGTCAATCTAGTTCAATGCATCCATTCAATCACTACCAGGCCAACAATAATACCCCCAAGTCTACAGACTGGGGCACACCCTACCAGTCCAATCTATTCGCTCTCAAATATGCAAGGGGCATCTCCAGCCAGTCCAGTCTTGATTCCCCCAAGTCTACAACGGGCACGCTCTACCAGTCCAATCTCTTCACTCTTAAATATGCAAGGGGCATCTCCATCCAGTTCAATCTTTGTGCCCTCAGAGCCACCCCTAATCAATCCAATCCATACATCCTCTGTCTCGCAAGGGGCACCATCTACCTATCCGACCCTTGCTCCATCTGTCATGCTCCAAGAAAAATCTCCTTCCCCGATCAACATACCACATGCCCTAGCAAAATCAGGGCCCAACTTTAATCATGCGGTAACTTTCCATGAAGGACATTTTGCTACTCAAAGGTATTTGCCTAGCTCTACTCAGTCTTCCATCCTTCAAGAGAAGAGTCTAGGATGGTTGGTCCCCGCCTCGAGGAAGATATTGAAGTCAAGATTCTGATTAGTCCCAAAACATCAACCATCACTTTTCAGGTCTTTGACATCACAACTTCATTTCATCTCCTCCCTGATCGGTCTTGAATCCATAAGTCAAGGCTCTCTCTTCGACTCTTCATCAAAAGACCAAATACATTTTCGGAGACAAGGTGCTGACCGTTTTGGATGATCCCAAACAAATCTTTCTGATAGAAGCAGTCAACCATCAAGAGCTAGATATCCCGATCATAGACATACAATGCTCTGATGAGGATATCTCATACCATGGTCTTGAGTTCGAGACTGCGAATTGCATACCTCTTGCATGTCCCATCGGATCAAACTATGTCTTCCCTTCAGTCGAGCACCAACATTTTTATTATCAACTCGAATATCAAGAAAATGCAAGCATGACAGGACTGGGATATCAGTCTCCTAAGGATAAGATAGCAAAGCACAAATGTATCGGAGGAGAGCAAACTCGGCAAGAGGAAGTTGATCCCTTCATCCACACATCAATCAGATCCATTAGAAAAGGGATCATTCATCTAACTGGCAGGCGGAGATCCATCGTGGAGGATCAAATGAGTGAAATGAGTCTAACTGAGCTATTTAAAAATGACTCAGGCAAGGGGCAAGAATTTTCTCTGATTGACTGGATCACAAATTGGGTCCCACTTGAGCAGGAAGAATCCAAAGACTCACAATGCATCGGGGATGAGCTAAGGAAAGTGACATACAACATCAACTCAGATCCTAATCCCAAACTCATCACGACATTTGGGCACGACGATGAGGGCCCACCTATTGATCCGTCTGGCCCTGCCTCTTAAGCGGAGGGAGTGCAGGATAATAGTTAGTTTGTAGTCCCCATGACGGCACAATAAAAGAAAATAATGTTTGACTCCTTAAGTCGATCAGGCAATCCCTGTTTCACATCGCCGTCTTTCTCAAAAAAACAAAAAATAAAAAAAATCAGAAAATTCTAAAAAAGCCAAAAACACTGGATATTTCCAAAACATAAAAAAAATAATCATATACCAGTCAAAATCTTTAAAAAAAATTAGAAATTTTCAAAAAGCCAAAAACATTAGATATTTTCAAAATGCCAAAAAATTCAGATACTTGTCAAAATCCAAAAACAACAGACATTTCTCAAAACACAAAAAACAATAGAAAATCTTTCAAAACCCACAAGCAATAATATGCCAAATGCGCCTGTTACAACACTCAAGTTTAAAGTCGACTCATATGATTTCGATATGGAGTTAGACTTCAAACTCATGGGTTTGAACGAAGCCCAGGATGTGGAAAATGATGATCGAACTCTTGAGCTAGAAGATTCCCTCAGAAAGTTTGAAACAAAGGCCAATGTCGTCATGAATGATTTTGAAATTGTGAACTTGGGATCCCTTGAGCTCCCTAGAATGGTACGCATCAAGAGATCCTTGCCTCCTGAATACAGGTAGACAATGACAGAATTCTTGAGACCCGAGGTTATCTAACTTTGGGTTCTCCTATGAAGCCTTACCCAGATCAAATGAAGAGCTATTCATCCATCATCTACAATGAAGCCTGAAGTCAAGCCTAACAAAGCTGTCAAGATCATGCCTGAAGTCTACGATGGAGTCCTACTGATGAACGATGAAGATAAGCTATTGCAGCATGTCAGGAAGTGCTTCAAATATTTAAAGCTTGCATAACGGATCCATGTGTATGCTTCGAGTCTTTATAACCTGACAACACTCTAGCCCTTCTTCATTATGGGGTGTGGACATCATCGAAAGAATGAACTCGAAGGCATCCAATGGTCATGAGTGTATTCTCGTGGCAGACAAAAGCAGGTGGCACAACATCCTACATCATGGATACAAATGAAGCAAGAAGTCAAGGAAAGTGATTGGTGGTAAGCTCGATGCAACCAACTACATCTTGAAGACATAAAGCAAACAACGATCGCCAGGACCAACAACAAACAAATCTGAAAGAAAGGTTAGCAACATGGTAATCATGCACATCTTATCATTGCGCCTACTAAATCCAGGAGGCAACTCCAGGCCATCTTGAGACGGTCCGCTAATCATCCACGAGGTTCTTCCGGGAGATGCCCTTCATCTCACCATTATTAGGGGCAAAGATTTCTAGAGCTCGTCAACACCGATAAAGTGAATATCTATCATGGGTAATCCTATCTGACTATGTCAACAACCACAATCGTAAAGCTAAGGTCAAATGATAAAAGTTAATATTCTGAGGTACATTCCATCATCATTCCTTCCCTCCAATAAGTGCTCCAAAAATAAAGGGTAAAAAAAAGGAAAAAAGAATAAGATGAAGAAATTAAAAAAAAATGGACAGATAAAGCGCACAGTCCAAAAAAATAAAAAAGAAGAAAAAAGAAGAAAAAAAAAAGAGTCAAACCCAATGAGTGTGAACACAATTCATCATCCCATTTCCCCTCAAAATAGTTTAACCCAATGTCAATAACTTCACGGTCGTGATTGAAGACAAAGTCAGGTAGCTCACCAATCAGGTGGCAATGAATAGAGTCTAGCCTTCCGCCTTTGTATAAGAAAAAGAGAAATTAAAAGAAAAGTAATGTGCCTAAGCAAAACGAGAGAGGTGAAAACCCGAAAGGGCGCCTCGAGTAAAAACAGCGGGCATGTAGCGGACTTGGTGAAAACCTGAAAAGACATCAAGGGTAAAAAGAGCATAGCTGCCAAGGGGCAGGCAAGAGAAAAAACTCGGGACATGGTGAAAATCCGAAAGGACGTCATGAGCGAAAATGACGAGAAAGCCGGTCGTGGTGAAAACCTGAAAAGACGCTACAGGCAAAAATGGCTAGAAAAGAAAAGAAAAAAATAAAAATAAAAGTACAGGTGCAGGAGAAGCCAAGACAATAAACAAAGTGAAGAAGCATAAGGAAGAGATAAGTCCCTAATCAGAATTCTATCAGACTCTACCCAAATTCAAGGGGTATGATCCTAGTATGCGCTACTCTTAGGGAGCCGAGATCCCTAGTAAAGAACTCAGAATACTGGATTCGACATGGGCTGAGTTCAATGTTCTGATTCCATCATCCAAGTACAAGTTCAGACACAAGCAAACATCAACAAATTTGGCACAAACAAAAATTTTCATTCCTTTCAAAAAAGTCTTTCTATAAATCGCTTCCCTTTCTTTACATAAAAACAAAAAAACATACATGCATGTACAGGATAAGTAGCCAACAAAGTCGGGGATCCACAAAGTCAAAGCTCATAAGGCCAACAAGTTCAAAACTACAGAGGCCCACAAGTTCAAAAACTCCAGAGGTCCACATTTCAAAGCCCACAAGGCCTACAAGTTCAAAGCCCAAGAGGCCCACGTTTCAAAGCTCACAAAGCCCACAAGTTCAAAAACTCCAGAGGTCCACATCTCAAAGCCCACAAGGCCTACAAGTTCAAAGCCCAAAAGGCCCACATTTCAAAGCTCACAAGGCCCACAAGTTCAAAGCCCAAGAGGACAACATTTCAAAGCTCGCGAGGCCCACATTTCAAAACCCACAAGGCCCATAAGTTCAAAGTCCACAAGGCCCACATGTCAAAATCCCACCAAGCCCATTGTTTAAAGGCCCATGGTTCAAAGCCCATGTTTTCAAGGCCCATGGTCATAGGCCGACATGTACAAATTAGGCCCATGATCCCCAATTGCCCCATTAATTCATTAGTGGAGGCCATCTGACTATTGAATCCAGATCACTGCACAATAAAAACAGGACGATGACGCCCTCCCTCGAGATCGGACGGATATTTCAAAAATCTAAAAATATTTCAAACTGTTAGCCTCGCCAACTCATCAGTGGAGGCAACACGACTGTCTACTTAATTCATGCAAATAAAAACTGAACGACGACACCCACCCGCGAGATCGAAAGGATATTTTTCAAAAAATCTAAAAATATTTTCAAATAAAATCCCTAAGGAGTCTAGCTCCAAAGAGGATAGTTTTCCAAAACGCACGCGGCGTGCAGTACACTGAGGAATCTTTCATATTCTCTAATTGTGGTCAGTGCAAACAGCTAAATAAGATTCAGTCTCCCCCGGTTTCCCTGGAAGATGATCAAATCCGTACATGATACAGTACGATTGACCCGATCTTTATATCTGGACAGTCGTACGAATGCTAGTAGAAGTGAGTTGATTTATCTCTGAAAGGAATAATCAAACTCAAAGTGATAATAATCCATTATAACTAAAGTATCAGAATCAACAGACTACATGGCAAAGGATTACCTGCACATACCTAGTCCGGGATATTCGCAAAGTTTGATCGAGTCCAAGTTGGCGTAGTGAGTTCCCCGTAAGGCTGCACCAACGCGCAGGGCAGCTAACCACTTTGACGATCAAATGAAATGAACAATCCTAGGGTGATTACATAACAAAGGAACAACAGACCTAACAGTACGGGAATCCTCGTAAAGCCGCACCAACGAGCAGAGGCCCTACTTTCAGACTTACTCTCCAATGCTGTTAACAATCCGATGTGAAAGGGTTGTGATTGGTGATCCGTAAAGCCGCGACGAATGCGCAGGAGACAATCACAACGTTTTCCTCAACCCTTGTGATACGTGTAAGTAATCTCTTTTCCAAACAGTCGACTGACAATAATACAATGGCAGGCAACAGATTTGAATACTATCCTTTCTGACTAGAAGGGTGGGGTGTCCATTCGCTTTGGCCTTCGCAACCTCGGCCAAAGAGGGGCATCTGTAGACACCCCACCCAGGCTAACATCTTGAGAAAGATAAGACTACCTGAAAACCATGATCATAACCTAACCTTAACCTTAATCGCCATTCTAGACCTAACCCTAACCCTAATCCCAATCCTAGCCTATACCGAACCCTAATCCTAGCAGTAGACCTTGGTCCAGAATCCCCAAAATCGTGATCCAAACCGTTTAAAATACACACAGCCTTGCCTATACCCTATACCCTGGCTAAAACCCTTTATCCCTACTTAAATTCACCACTTTGAGTCCTAGAAACCCAAAATGGAGACCATCGGACGAACCAAAGCACCACAAGAGGCCCACACGTGCGAATCCAGCCCGAACCAGGCCCGGGCGGTAGTTTGACTGCTGCGGGCGGTACTTCAACTGCCGCGGCTCGCGGCTCACTTGTGGACAGCTGTCCCAGAGTCCAAAAGTCAACTTTTCTTCAAAATTACCCCCTACCTTCACTATTTACCAATTTACCAGCCCCATAAGCCAATGAGAGCACGCCACGTGACATCTCTCTCCTCTCCACCAATCAACACTTACCACCTCAGCTTTTAACCCTCTCAAATCTAGTAATTACAACGATGCCATTGGAGAAGGCTATAAATAGCCCTCTCCTCTTCTCATTTCAAGACACCACAACCAAGATAGAAAGAGAGGGAGAAAGGAAGAGAGTGAGGAAAAGGGAAGGAGCTCCCAAACCCTAAAAGTTTTGATTTTTCAGCCACACCCTAACTCTCCTTTCAACCCTTCCGGCTCATAAACCTAGCCTAGATTAGTCATGGTTCGGTTCATGTCTTAACCCACTTAAGATCAAGCCAAAGATCCACCATCATACAAGCATTTATTATAACATCTATTCCCTTCTCAACCCCCCTGCTCCTCTAGATCTCTAGTGAACGTATGCTCTGTGACTTGTCGTACACCGGATCCTGTCACATCAGAAATTCCTAGTGATCTAGTCCACTCTTCTTTACCTTTTTACATAAGCATCATCACATCCACTTTCTAGGCACGCCGTTGGACGTATGCTTTGTGGCTTGCCGAGAATCTCGAATCTTGCTACATCAGAAATTCGCGTGTGCCTAGTCCCATCTTGACCACATCATCCATCATCCCTTGAGATTGTTTTACCACGCTAAGGAGTGACCGTACATTTGTACGGGCAGAGAGGGTGATTAACCCCTTCCCTCTTTGTAACCGAGGTCCCTTACCCATTATCTCGGATCGCAGACTAGGAGTCAATCTAAGGTAGGAGAGTCTTCAGATTCCTCCAACCTTATATATTTCGTGGTTCTAGTCGACCGCGGGATTATGAAATTTTTCGGCTAGTGGCGAGTCCAACATCTATACTTAGCCTAATCATCCACCACCCAAACATTACCATACAAATCAGCGTGGGCGTCGATTTTCAGTGACTACACCTTCACAATCAGTTTCACCTTGTACCTATCCGGTTATGAAAAATTTACTTGCACCCGATCACTTTTCACCCAACGAGTAGCTCCTACAGTTTTTGCGTTTCATTCTTATACAAAGAATCCATCCATTAAGCATTGCTGCCATCTACTTCTCAGCATATATGTCATCTAATGCTTCTTGGAAGATAGATGGATCCCATTTATCTGTAATGTAGGAAAATACAATATTTGAGTTATCCCTATATCTCGACGGTACTTTACGATCCCTTAGTGGATTTCTCTAACAGGTAGTATCACAACCTTTTCTTGTACCTCTTCTTGCGACTCAGCTTCTTCAAGTGTAACAACTGAATTTTCTGTTTTCTTGTGCTAATCCTTGTGAAACAAAGAACTCTCATCGAACTTGATGACCCGACTAAATATGCTCTTACGTGAAATGCAGTCATACAGTCTGCATCTTTTCATACCATTGCCATAGATAACAAAAGTATACTTTTTCCCCCATTGGTTTAGCTTATCTCTCTCAACTGACGGTACATGAGAGTAAGCTTCACAACCAAATATGCGCAACCCCGAGTAATGAACTTCATGACCATTCAATACTTCCTCTAAAATTTTACAATTAATCGGTATAGATGGAAATCGATTCACTAAATAGCAAGCCGTATTGATGGCCTTAGCCCATAGCTCATTGCCTAACCCAATATTACTCTACATGCTTTGGACCATTTCCAAAAGAATCCGATTTGTACGTTCAACAACACCATTTTTCTATGGTACATGCCTCACTGTGTTGTGCCTCATTATTCCCTCATTCTTATAAAATTGATTAAAATTCATATAAGTAAATCCTCCATCGTTATCCATCCTTAGAATTTTTACCTTTTTCTCTGTCTTCTTTTTGACCATTGCCTTTCATGCCTAGAAAGTGACGAAAACATCGGATTTATTTTTCAAAAAATAAACTCATACATTTCTAGTGAAGTCGTCAATGAATGTGACAAAGAATGACGACTCTCCTCCAGAAATAACAGGGGACAACCCTTACACATTCGAGTGTACATAATCAAGTTAACCTTTACTAACATATTTTTCAATTTTAAAAGATAACCTTGATTGTTTTCCATATATGCAATGCTCACATATATCTAAATCAAAACTTTTAAAGATATGAATCAAACCACAATCAAGAAGTACCTTTATACCGTGCTTGCTCACGTAGCCCAATCACGATGTGGCCTATGCATACATGCCACACACGTGTTGACGTGGATTTCGTTACAGACACTGTAGCTTCCCCCGATATAGTACTCCTGATCAACTTGTAAAGGTTTTCGCTCCGTCGTGCCTTCATAACAGCGAGTGTCCCTTTCGAAACTTTCAGGATACCTTCATAACCGATGAATTTACATCCGAGTACCTCAAGACCTCCCAGAGATATTAGATTCTTCTTTAAGTCTAGAATGTGCTTTACATTGGTCAGAGTACACTCCACCCCATCATACATTCTAATGCGAACCGAATCAATTCTTATCATTTGACAGACATAATTGTTGCCTATAAGAACCAGCCCACCATTATACTCATTGTATATAGTGAACGAACTCCGGTGATGATAAATGTGGTACGATGCTCCCATTTCCAAAATCCACTTATTATACAAGTGTTCAACCTTGGACACAAACAATATATCACAACTGCTCGTCCTCTCGCTAGACTTTGTTGAATTGACCTCCTTAGGCGAATCATTTGACTTCTCATCCTTTTAGGTTTTGATATTTATACAGTCATTCATGTCCCATCTTGTCATGATTCCAACACTTCAACTTCCCTTTGCCCTTCGACTTGGACCTTGATCACGACTTCCCTTGTGGTAACTGTGTTGTCTTTATCTCTTTGTACGTGTTCGTATATAACAATGAAACCTGAGGGTCTTGATGAGGATAATTTCATATACTTTCTAACATCTTACATTCCTCACATGGAATAACTTATTAACTTTCATGGATTGTCCAATACTGTTATTTCTACGAAACATAACTTTTCTTCGACGACAAAGTCTAAATGCATGTTCCTTTAAGACAAGTGGAGTAACGTATTTCTAAATCATAAAATTATAGGTAATAAGAGACTTCTCATACTTTATTATATATGACATCCTAGGTGTAAACCAAACACACATGGCTATAAATGTAAACGGTCATAGCTATCATCAATGATTTTCCAAGGCACACCATACCAATAATATCTATTAGGGATGAAAGTCGGGCGGGTCGGGTCGGTTTGGTACTCAACCCTAGCCCAACCCAAGGTTCCTATACCTTAGTCCTAACCCAACCCAACCCAACCTCGGGTTGGGAATTCTCAACCCAAACCCAACCCCAGAGGGCTCGGTCGGGTTGGCCGAGTAGATATATGCTAATATTTTTGTTATTACATTAGTCTATTATATTTTCAATACGCATTTATTTTTTGTACTTATAAATTTATTAATTATACATGTAGTTATTTATCGTAAATAAGTTCATTTTTTCTAAACAAACAAACTAAAATATAGGACAACTACTCCTTTAAAAGTTGTATTGTGTATGAAGCAATCTATTAGGGAGAGAGAAATCGAGCGTATCTTGTTAGCTTGAGTCATTGGAAATGATGTGGACTAATGAAACCTGATGACATTGAATTTCTTGTGCCTTCAACACAGACAATCCACACTCAATTATCCGGGTTGGGTCGGGCAACCCGAGACCTCAACTCAAGCCCAACCCAAGTTTTATCGGGTTAGTCTTTGTATGGCCCAAGCTCGAGACCAAACCCGATACATCCTGCCCAAGCCCAACACAATGTCGGGTTGGTCGGGTTGAACTCGCCCAACTTTCAGCCCTAATATCTATATATATTGTATATTATCTATTAACTTGTTTTAGGTTATAGGGTAAGCCAGGTTAGTTATTTGCATCAGCACGGGCGGATCAAGCTAGTAAAGAAGGGTTCAACCCAAGTCCAACTCATTTACTAAAAATGAGCCATATATATTCCTTGTTTACTCTGGTCCGATCCAGTCAATTTGGTCATGGTCGACAGTTTTTTTTTTTTTTTTTTTCTTTGGAAGGCAATGTGGCCCGTTTTGCTCAATTTGGATCTTGGGAGACGTCTAATCATTGAAAAAGTGGAGACCCTTGTCCTCTTTTTTTCTTTTTTGCCAAGGCAGTGTGGACGGTTCTGGTTAATTTGGATTTTGGGACCAAACTATCCGAAACAGTGGTGATTGAATGCCCTGCTATTAAAAACTTCCTAGGGCCCACCGTAATATTTCTTAAAGTTTATTTGTGATCCAACCAGTTGATAAGGTCACACAAACCCGGATGAAGGTAAGAAACAAATATCCCCTTCATCCAAAAACATTCATGGCCCATTAACGGTCAATCACCACTGTTTCTTATGGTATGGTCCACTTGAGAATTGGATCTGCTTCATTTTTCGCTCATGCCCTAAAATGATCTTAAAAAAACGGATGGACCGCATGGATATAGAATAAACACATCATGGTGGGCCTAATGGTAAGGGCTGCACCATGCTTGGAGTGGGAGAGGCGTGGGCCGCACCTAATCCAGTCCAGTATCATTAAAAAAGTAGACAGCGATGGTGTGATTGCTGATGTTAAAAGCAAAAGAAAAAAAAAATTAAATAAAAATCCGTTGCTGGAACACACGTCAAGGTGGGCCAATGTTGTGATTGCTTACGTTAAAAAAGCAAAAGAAAAAATATATTCCATTGCCGGGATTTGAACCCGGGTCGCCTGGGTGAAAGCCAGGTATCCTAACCGGACTAGACGACAATGGAAGTTGTACTTAAGTTAGAAATATATATATTTATCTAGTATGATTGTTAGGGCAAGAAAAAAAAAATAAAATTGTATTAGCTTGTTATAGCCTGTAACTGATAATGTCACAATATCAACATTAAATGGGAAAGTATTCAACGCTTGCATGTTTCTAATCATCTGATAGGCATCATGTGCTACAATTTCAACAGAAATTCTAAGGAAAATATTACATATTCTGGTGGAACAATGAATTCGCCAAACAGCTCTACTAGAGTGGCCTGTTCGAGTTAAGGGGGAACGGATTGGCTACTCCCCTGGGCTGGTGGTCGGTGCTCTGTGGGTCCCGGCATGATGTGTGTGTTTCATCCATTCCGTTTATCCATTTTTACAGATCATTTTAGGACTTGATTCCAAAAATGAGATGGATATAAATCTCATGAGGACCACACCACATGAAAACAATAGTGATTGGATATCCACCATTAAAAATCCTCCTAAGGCCCACTGTACTGTTTATTTGACATCCAATATGTTGATTAGGTCATACAGGCCCAGTTGAAGGGAAAAAACAAAAATCAGCTTGATCCAAAACTTTTATGGCCCCCGAAATGTTTTAATAGTCGACGCTCATTCAACACAGTTTCCTGTAATATGGTCCACTTGAGATTGGCATATACCTTATTTTTGGTCTCATACTGTAAAATGATCTGTAAAAATAGATGGATGGTATGGATGAAACACATACATCATGGTGGGGCCCACAGAGCACCGACCATCAGCCATTGGCTGGTGTCAGGGGGAGTAGCCAATCCGTTTCCCAAGTCAAGGCTACATCTGCTGGCCTTCTTATTACCACTTTTTCCTCTATACACCTACCCCTTAGCCAAAATTTGACTCTTGTTCCAAACTCTCACTCCGTTAGTTGCCAATGGACAGAAATCCAATGATGGGGGGAGATTCGGGAACAAAATTTCCTATGCTAATGCATGGCGAACAAGGTCTTAAATCGGTGTATTGGGTATCGTATCATTCACCACTGATACAGCTCCAGGTTACCCCTGCATTGAGCTGTTTCAGGCCAGCAGCATGTACCATATTGTTCATGGGCGATTTGGCACTATGCTTCAAGCCTTGATTGCAAATCGTTCAAGATGATGAACTAGTTCGTAGTTTGGTTGCTTGAGGTAGTGCAATTCCTTGATATCAACTGATTTGATTGTGTAGGGTGTATTGTGATGCAGATATGATATCTAGGGCTGCAATTTGGGTTTAGGCCAACCCAAAACCTAATTGACCCAATCAAGTTTGGTTTAGGTTGTCAAGGTCTTCGAGTTGGGTTTGGTTTGAAAAACAGCCAACCCAATTTGAAATTGGGTTAGGTTCAGGTTGAGGAAATCTGGGTCGGAGTACGCGGGGTTGGGAATAGTCACATGTATTTTGGTTGGTTTGGGTAGAGATTGGGTGGGTTGTGCCGAGTTTAGGGAAATTTGGATTTGGGTTGGGCACCTTGGGTTGGAATTCAGGTCAGGTCGGGTTGTAGGTTGGGTCCTCTAGTTTAGGAGGACCCTCAACCTGACCCGACATGGATGCCACCCTTGCATTCAATGAAATGAAATGGCAAGATGGTTGAAGATGATGTTGGCGTTTAGAACCAACCTTGAAGTGAATGAATTAGAAGGAACTAAGAAAAGTAAGGAAACGAGAAGGCACTGGGATGTCCATGGGTACCCAGCCCTTGGTACCCTATGGACCTCAAGCAAATTTTATGGGTCCGGATCTAAGAAGTCGGACCCATTAAGAAATTAGGACATGTTTGGGTCTCACCCTTTATGCCGCAGTTAGCATTCGGCTCTAGTTGGGTCCATCAACTTGGACCTGGTTAAAATCAGGTCTGGTCAGGTCCAGTTAGTTACAATAGAAATATTAAATATCAAATAACTATTATAGCAACGGAATACCGTTTCCGAAGGGCCTGTTTGGATACCACCAAATAAGTTACTTTAAAAAACAAAAAAAAACTTAAACTTATTTGAAATAAGTAAGTTTGGTTTATGATCAATAATAAGTAGCTTTTTTACTTTTACTTAATCACTTTTACTTAATAAGTAGAAACCAAGATAAGTTACTTGAGGCATAAGTAGCTTAGGTAACTTATGTTCCAAATGCCCCCTAAGCGACTTGCGTGTAAAAGAGCATGTTTATACACCAAACACAAGTAAAAGCGGCTCACATGTGTGATCTAATCCATCCATCAGGTGGGCACAACCATGTAAATACTATTATTTGACCAGAATACAACTAGAAACCTTACAACTGTTGGGGGATCATGAAAGCAAACTCTGAATTCGAATCAAACAAGCGAAAGATAAACGTAACAAAGCATGCACAGGGACACAAGATTTTGTGCATGAAAAATCCTTGCGGGAAAAAAACTATGGCACAAAGCGAAATCAAAATTCACTATAAATAACAAATTATAAGAGATTGAAGAACTTACAGATGCGAAACCTTTTCAAAAACCCTAGGCCCCCTTTAAAAGTCTCTTAGAAATGTTTAAGCCCTCTTAATCATGTCTTAATCTCACCTTACACCTATATATAGTGTTACACCCAGAATAGAAAACAAATCACGCAATTACGCAGAATTGCGCACCCATTAATTTAAGTATTGGTCAATCAACATCGATCAAGCAACCCTCGATCAATCGACAACCACACGTTCGATCGCTCGAACATACTTAAAAGGGTCCAGAGAGTTCACAAGCACTTTTCAAATTGTGTCGATTACTTGAATCTCCTAAGTTGATTAATCAATCATATCCAACACTGTCCAGAGACCAATTTGTATAATCTGAGGCTCACTCGATCAATCGATAAGCCTGGTCGATCGCTCAAGACCCTTGATTCATGTACAGAATGAAGACATCCCAAAAAAATCTCCACCACAACTTCAATCATCATGAACAACAACTCCAAGCTCCATCCATAAGTGCTACCATCATAGCTTCCTCATCACCATCGTTTTTCATGCACACTCTATCTTCATCAAAACTTTGCCAGACCCAAAGTAGTTGAACATAATTTGAACTTCTCTGCATGAACCATCTTTGTAAGCATATACATCGGATTCACACTCGTGTGGATCTTCTCAAGAGTAACACTACCTTCCTTTAGCATAAAATGATGACAAACATTAATATGCTTAGTTCTATAATGGTAAGCCGATTTTTTTTGTTAAGTCGATCATGCCTTCGTTGTCGCAATTAATAAACACAACCTCCTGCTGAAGCCTCAACTCATTCATGATTCCAAGCAACCAAACACCTTCCTTGAAAGCCTCTGGCATTGCTATATACTCAACTTCAATTATGAAAAGAGCAACCGCAGACAGAAGCTTCGACATCCAACTTGTTAGTGCACTGATTTATGCACCTTGTTTGTCAATCACATGAGTCTGTGTGTCATGTTGTCGGTTGAGCCCTTGAAAGTTGAAGACTGAAGACACAAGAGGACGTAGAGTATCAAGGAGTAAATAACAAGTATATGAGGTGCCTTAATGACTCTAACCTTGACAAAAAATAACCCTTGAACCTCTAAATGATCATGGCTTAATAGGTAAACCTTGTTTGATCATCCATTAGCTTCATGAGCCTAATTGAAACATGATAAGGTTAATAGATGTGCTGAGTTGTTGTGAAATCATATGCCTAAAACGACAATTTTCGAGTGGTTCTTAATTCCTCGACAGACTGTCGATGGGACTCGATGGAATCGAAGGACCACTCGATCTGATCGAAGAAATAGTCCAGCAACTAAACAGATAAAATCCTGGATTTTCTCGATGGGATCGACAAAGGGTTCGATCCTATCGAAGGACATTCGATCCCATTAAAGGACCTTTCAATCCTATTGACAAGCCATTTTATAACCATTGCAAATTGATTTTTTTATAAAAGGGCGTTTCGTTCTTGGACAAAAGAATAAGTTTTTGGTGTAATAGAAGCTTAAGAGATTCCTCACTCATATCCCATATTCCCAGCCTCTAAATCTAGGAGATCTAAGTTATCTTCTTTGTGATTTATCACATGAAAGATGATTCCAACCTCAATGAAGAAAATGAACTTGATTTTCGCATTGTTTTATATATTAGACTTGAACCAATAGACAAATACCTTGACTAAATCCTCTAGGACACTCATCTAGGTAAATCATTTAAGCACTACAAGCTTCCTATGAGTTGTAGGATATTCACCTAACCTCCCATCACCTTATTCACCTCAAATAAGCATCACATGCAGGGTGTTTGATCTTGGAGCTCAAGCATTGACAACACATTGACATCAATGATCGGGAGAGTAAAAGGGAAGCTGATTGAAAAACGGAAGAGCATTAATCAAGCAACCCAAGACATCGCATCAAAAGGGCTCGATTCAACAAGCGACAATTAGTGAGTCCATACTATCTTTTCTTGTGTAGGATTAGGGTAAGAGTTTGTAACCCAAACTCGATAGGTTCTTGTGTAGGACGTAGGCTCTTCTATAGGGTTGAATTCACCGAACATGGGTGTGTACGTATTAGTCTTCATGAGAACCTCCAGTGGGAGTAAACATATGTCCTCAGACTAGGCTCGAAGTAATTGGTTAGTCGATAGAAAATCAAATTAGGTTTATTATGGGAGCCTCCAGCGGGACTGTATACCAGGTAAGTCCTTGTGTAGGCCACCGACACAGATGAGTATGTGGTAAGTCACTGCATAGATCATCGACACGGGTGAGTACGTGGTAGGTCCTTGTGTAGGGTTGTAAAGGTTAGGGGTGAACTTGATTTAAAACCTCCGATAGTGGAATCTAATATACTCAGGGATAGTGCGTCCACCGGGAGTGGAGTAGGGAAACCGAATTACTATACATGCTTGTGTTTGAGATTGTCATTTGAGCACTTATCTACTTATGCTTAATGTGATTATTTTATTGGATTACACATGATTAGATGAATAATAGGAGTTGATAGTTAGCACATCCTACACACATATATACACTATCATTTATAGACTAGTTGCTTAGTATATTATATCTATTATAGTTTATGTGATTGAAACTACCATTGGCTTAAAAGCCTTAATGCTAATTTGTTTTACTTAGTTTAAATAGGCATATTAGTTTAACTAAAAAACTGTGTGTTAATTAACAAACTTTTATTTAGTCCCAAACACCCCCATCTAGGACAACTTTCATTTCTTAGCTCCGCCAAGCTTCTGCGCGTAGCCAAGGTATCCTATTCCACGTGCAATTTCACAAATGATTGCTCCACCCACTGGTGCAAATGAGTAACCAAAAGTCGACATTTTGTTGTTCACATTCCCTGCGTATTCAACGTCCACATAGCCTGCAAATTTTTCCTTTGAATTTTCAAATGTCAAGACGTAGTCCGCTGTACTTCATAAATAACGAAGTAGCCATTTAATCACCTTTTAATGTTGCTTGCTGAAGTTTGACATGTACCTGTTTGCAACACTGATTGCATATGAAATATCCAATCTCATAGAGACCATGTCATATATCCAATTACTAATTGCGCTTGAATAGGGCACAGAGATATAAACTGCTTTTCTTCATCTGTAATGGGACATTGCTCTGAAGAAAGCCGAAAGTGAGCAGCATGGGGTGTGCTAACTTATTTAGCCTTGTACATTCCAAATTTCATCAACACCTTTTCAAGGTATTCTGCCTGAGATAACTGTAACATGCTCATCTCCCTATCTCTGTATATATTAATACCGATAATCCTCTTTACAACCCTCAGATCTTTCATTTCGAATGTCCTTGATAACTAAGTGTTCAATATATCAATCTTAGACATATTATAGTTGGCGATAAGCATGCCATCAACATATAATATAAGTACAATGAATTCTCCATCACTCAGTGCCTTAAAGTAGACAATGATCATATTCACTTCTGGTAAATCGTTGACTCACTATGAAAGTATCGAATTTCTTATACCACTGCATAGGCGACTGTTTCAGCCCGTACGACGACCTCCTTAATATGCAAATATTATTCTCTGACCCTTGTAGCTCGAACCCCTCTAGTTGCTTCATGTAGATCTGCTCTTCCATCTCCCATGTAAGAAAGCAGTTTTCACATTCATTTGTTCTAGTTCCAGATTATATTGGGCAACCAGTGCCAACACAAATTTGATAGATATCTGCTTCACAACAGGCGTAAAGATCTCACTGAAGTCGATGCTTCTTTCTCATCTTATATTTGTCCTGTTTCTCCATGTAAATCCACTTACAACTGATCACTTTACGCCCAACGAGAAGATCCACCTGCTCTCACATCCCATTCTTATACAAAGAGTCAATCTTGTCTTGCATCGCCACCATCTACTCCTTAGTATATGGGTAATCTAATGCTTCCTTAAAGGTAAACAAATCCCCTCATCAGTAATGAGGGTGAATGTAATATTCGAGTCATATATGTATCTCACCGGTAATCTGTGAACTCTTGGTGGATTTTTCCTTATAGGTAGCTGCTCCACCTGCTCTTGTACCTCTTCCAAATACTCGACTTCTTCCCGTGTCTCACCTTTTTTGAATTTGACATCAATAACCACGGATTTTTCTATTTCTTTGTGTTCATTCTTACGGAACAATGAATCTTTATCAAACCTAACATCATGACTAATCGTGATCTTCCGTATGACCCAACTATACAACCTATATCTCTTCACACCATCACCATAGCCAACAAATGTGCACTTCTTTGCCCTTTGGTCTAGCTTATCACTCTTAACTGACGGTACATGAGAGTAAGCGTCATAACCAAATACTCGCAGTCTTAAGTAGTCTACATCATGACCACTCCACACTTCCTTTGAAATTTTACAATTTATCGGTGTGGACGGGGACTGATTCACAAAGTAATAAGCCATATTAATGACCTCAGTTAATAACTCATTGCTTAACCCAGTATTTCTCAATATACTTCGGGCTCTCTCTAAGAGAGTTCGATTAATTCATTATGCCACACCATTCTGCTCTGGTGTGTGCCTAACTGTATTATGTCGTATGATCCTTTCATATTTATAAAATTGATTAAATTCATTCAAAGTGAAATTTTTACCATTGTCTGCCCTGACTATTTTCCTACCATCACCTTCCACACCTTGAAGGTGGCGAAAATATCAGATTTATACTTTATAAAGTAAACCAACACCTTTCCAGAGTAGTTATTTATAAATGGGATTAAAAAAAATGATGACCCCCCTCTAAAAACAATGAGCGACAACCCCCATATGTCCAATACACATAATCCAGAACACCCTTACATGTTTTCCAGATTTAAAAGACAACCATGATTGTTTACCATATATACAATGCTCATATATATTAAGATTAACACTTTTAAATGCATGAATCAGGCAACGATCAGAAAGTACTTTTATACTTCGCTTACTCAGGTGGCCTAGACGCACATGTCATAAACGTGCCGATGTGTATTTCGCTACAGACGCTGCAGCTCCACCCAATATAGTATTCCTGATTAGCTTACAAATGTTGCCTCTCTACTTGCCTTCATCACTATGAGTGCCCCCTTTAAAACCTTTAGGACACGATCAAATTTGGTGAACTTGCACCTAAGTGCATTGAGAGTCCCCAAAGAAATCAGATTCTTCCTTAGCTTACGAACTTGTCTCACATCCGTTATGATGGGCTCCGTTCCATCAAACATCTTGATACACACTGATTCGATTTCAATAACCTTATAGGAAATGTCATTGCTCATAAACAACTGACCACCATCACACTCGATGTAACTAGTGAACCAATTCCACTGAAAAGTCATGTGGTATGAAGCCCCTGAATTCAAAATTCATTTATCGCCGAGATACCTGGATTTAAATGCAGTTAGAATGTCGCCACCATCCACCTCCTCACTGAATTCCGCTACGTTGGCCTCCTTTGGCGTTTTATATGGTTTTTCTCCCTTCTGGGCTTTAGTATTCCAAAAATCCTTCTTTATATACCCGTCTCCTACAATTTCAACACATTATCTTTTCTCTGCTCTTAGATTTGGACCAAGATCATGAGTTTCCCTTCTCCTGCCTAGAATTTTCCTGGCTACCAACACATCCGTAGATGAACTAGTTTTACCGTCTTTCTTTTTTAATTGCTTCAAACGAAGGGATGAGATAATTGTTTTGACGTTAATGGTCTCTCTACTGTCACATAGTGTCTATGAGACTTTCGTAAGACTCTGAAAGATAATTCAACATAATTAAGGCTTAATCTTCCTCACCGATCATCACTTCCATACTCGTCAATTTGCAGAGTGACTGATTGAATGCACCGATGTGTTCATTAATATCAAACCCCTTCGTCATCTTCAGATTATCGAACTGCTTCTTTAGATATAGACGATTTGATAGAGATTTTGTTATGTACAAGCTTTGTAACTTCTTTAAAAGCCCTGCGGTGGTCTTTTGATTAAGGACATTATGAAGGACCTTGTCGAATATGCATAATTTAATCAATATTTTCTCTCACATCTAGTTCTTCCCAATCTTAATTGCTCATAGTTGTAGGACACTTCGCTATACCAAGGAATGTCTGTTGCAATCATTGCTGAATTAGAAGGCCTCTTATCTTCACATTTCATGGTTCAAAATTATTTTTACCAGTGAACTTTTCAGTTTCGAACTTAATGTTACATTCATCAACATGTCTCATATTCAAACTCAAATCTCAATGTATAGCTTTAACACCACTTGTTGGGGAACAGTGGAAGCAAACTCCAAATTTAAATCAAATAAGTGAAAGATAAACGAAACAAAGCATATATATAAATACACCATTTTACGTGAAAAACCCTTACGAAAATAAACCACGGTATAAAACGACAGCAAAATCCATTATGAATAATGAATTACAAGAGATTGATGAACTTACAGATGTTAAGCCCTTTTAAAAACCCTAACCTCCATTTGAAACCCTCTTAGAAATGTTTAAGCCCCCTTAATAATTTCCTATCCCTCATTACACGTATATATATAATGTTACACCCGGAATAAGAAACAAATCGTGTAATTATGCAAAATCACACGTCGTCAATCTAAGCATCGATCGAGCAACCTTCGATCGATTAACAGCCACATGTTCGACCACTTGAACATGCTTAAAAGGGTTCAAAAAGTTTACAAGTATTTTTTGAACTGTATTGATTGCCCGAACCTCCCAGGTCGATTGATCGATCATGTCCAAAACTGTTCAGAGAGCATTTTGTATAATCCAAAGCTCACTTGATTGATCGATTGCTCGAGACCCCTGTTTGATGTACAGATTAAAGACATCCAGACAACAACCACCATGTAAATATTGTTATTTGACCAGAATACAACTAGAAACCTCAATTTAAAGACTAGATGAGTACTTGAACCCAAATGGATAAGGGTTTGGGTCTTCGAAAACAAGACCCAAGACTAGACAGGTACTTGAACCCAAATGGATAAGGGTTTGGGTCTTCGAAAACAAGACCCAAGACCAGACAGGTACTTGAACCCAAATGGATTAGGGTTTGGGTGTAACGCCCCGAATCTTCAGGACCCGAGTACACGACCCGTTTCCCAAAAACCCGAGTGTTAACATTAAAGGATGGTCAAATTTGAGTGTACATACATTTTTTTTTTTTTGTTTTATCAGAGTAAGCAAATGAGCGTAGTGTAGACAAATCGACATAAAAGAAAATTTTATTATCTTTCAAATATACAAGAAGCTGCCCATAATGACTTATACAAACCAATGTCTTAGAATTTAACAAGTACAAGATTTATAAGAATTTAATACATGATGAATAGAAGAAAGCATATAAATATAAGCCATAAGACCATGTGACTCCTCCAGTAATACTGATCATGCGTCCTGGTGATCGTACATTGCTTCCCATCAAGTCGAACATACATATCACTAAAGCACCTGTACTACTGTACGGTTGTATATTTGATGGATGAGTGGCTTGCCTCAGTGTGAATTCCCCTCAAGATTACACACCGCCACATTAGGTAAGCATAGTTATAAAATAAAGCATACAAAACAGTACATGATGCAGATCTTATTATATGCATGGATGTATGGAATGCGTTCACGCCCCGGGGATGCTCATCCGTACGGACAGGGCCGCCGCCCATGCAATGCGTTCACGCCCCGGGAATACTCATCCGTGCGGACAGGGCCGCCGCCCATGCAAATCATCGACCTGGGAAAATCATCCAGTCGGACAGGGGTCGATAGTCGGTGGTCTGGGAGCTAGCGAAACGATACCCCGAAAATCCTAAGGGCACGTGCTACAGCATCCAGATTAGCCACCCGTCATCGCCAATATGCTATGGATGCATGATTAGCCAGTCCATTATTAATCCAATTACACTCAACAGGTTTAATAAGCTCAAAGGTCACTACGGGGAGCTCAGAGCCCAGCGTAGG
This sequence comes from Magnolia changhungtana, assembly GCA_030180095.1. Lineage (NCBI taxonomy): Eukaryota > Viridiplantae > Streptophyta > Magnoliopsida > Magnoliales > Magnoliaceae > Magnolia > Magnolia changhungtana. The sequence continues at coordinate 1,101,512 of JASAUF010000370.1, forward strand.
CCGACAGCTCAGGCATAGTGTCCCATTCCACCATCCCTGGCTCATGAGGCTACCACCTTAGGATGTTTAATGGAAACCCATCGACTAGTGGCCAATCATATTACAATATATGGGGCTTACCACCGCATGTTGCACAATATAAAACATCAAACCCATATAGGGCGAATACCAAACAAACCACGTAAAAATAAGCCACATAGGGCGAGTATCAAAATATGCCACATAGGGCGAATATCAAAACCATACGATAAAGACCATCCTTAAAAATCATTGGGCACAACAACCCTGGATGGTAGGCCCACATCAATCATCCTTCTAGACCACCACTCAATAACCACCCAGCCGAAGGTCCATTACGATCACAACTAGTCAAGTTACATCCCAAGTATGGGTGTACATTTATATGTGGGAATTTCCCACGAATGTACCAGTTTAAGTTCCGTAAGCAATCCACAAATAATCCACAAGCATGAACAATTATACAGAATAATCATAAAGTATGTAAGACAGCAATTTAATTTCCACCAGCTAACACATGTGATTATAAAGGAATATATCAATTATAAATTTAAATAAAGACTATAACTTAAGCTAATGAGAAGATGGAAAGCTTAAGGGGAAGAATCATCACCTTATGTCTTGAACCGCCTACCAGTGTTGTTAGAGAACGTGTGTTTCCTTAGAACCAAACCCTACCATCAATTGTAAAGTTACACTGTTAGGTTCAAGCTTTATACGTTATTCTTGGTCAAGGTCTTAACCTAAGGTTTGGATTACCTTGGTTTTAGGGTTTTAATGTAGAACTAGGTTTTCATCCTAGAATTTAGGTCTAGGATAGGTTTTTAGGATTTGGATTGTAGTTAGCGTATGATAATTTTAATAATTGAAGAGTAATTGTTAACATTAGTGTTATAATTAACGTTAGCTAATTTATTAATAATAGTCATTATAATGCAAGTAATGGTATGATCTACTATTAATGATTGTACCAAAGAATGATAATTAAATTACTAATATATAATAATGATAGTTATCGAGAATCAATAGTGGATTCAATAATGGTAATATATACTAAAATCCACCATTAAAGTATTTAAAATCATTTGTTTGGCTCACCGCATTGTGGTTCACAAATCCAACCCATCCATTAAGTGTGTCCTGCTAGTTTAAGGGGTCAAACCAAGTTTCAGGTGCATCCAAATCTCAGATGGACCCTAGCAAGTGTTTTTACACGGTTTAGCATGTATTCAAAAGATTGTAGATGGTGTGGGCCACCTGAGCTCTGTGTATGGCTGGTTTTTGGGGCCACCCCGTATATAAAGGGGACCCATCTAATGGACGGTTTTGATGTTCAACACACATCATGGTAGAGCTTGTGGTAGGGCATTGGTTCAAGCCAAACTTTTAAGTAAAATGAGGCAGCGTCCCAGAGGACTTTTACGTGCATGTTTCTTATATTTTATTTTTTTTTATTTTGATAGGTGGGGCCTGCCTAAGGAGGATCTACTCCGTTGATTGGGTTCCAGGGTTCAAGAAAGGTCCAATGTCCAATTTTGAATATGTCTTGACGCACCAAAATATCACAGCGGGCCCTAATGATTTACCACTATTAAATCAGTCTTTATGCTGGTGTGGCCTATCAGAGAGTTGGGTTGGCTTCATTTTTTGGGTCAATGCCTAAAATAAGGTGGGAAATGAGATGGACGGTGGAAGCATATCATACATCTAGGTGGGCCCTACTTCAAGTAAGATTGATATACAGTGTTGAATAACACATAAGGTAGTCAGACCCACGTAACTTGGTAACGTTAATACAGCAGCCGTCCTGCTACTGGGCCACGGATGGACGGCGTGGAATAAAATACATACATCAGGAGGGACCAACAGAACCGGCCAATCCACACCAGTCAGTGGGTCCCACGTGGGTGTGGGGCCCACGTAATATTCTATTATATATTATATGCAGTCGAATGTATATACTATGTATATATATATGCATGTTTATATCAACGTGGGTTTCCGCCGTCTGTGTGGACAGATGGCATAGGTGAAACACGTACATCAGAGGTGGGTCCTACGTGGGGCCCACCATAACATAACATAATAATATTATTATATAATATCATAACATATATATATATATTATTTTAAGAGGAGGCTCCAGCGTCCAGCGTCCAGAGGGTTGGACGGCCTGGATGGGACACCGTCGAGGTGGGGTCCACGCGCTGGACAACCCAGATGAGAGGCACACATCAGGTGGGCCACACACGATTAGAGAGAGAGAGAGCACCTGACCTGGTTAGGCTTAGAGCTAGGACGAGGAAGATGATGATGCCATTAATGGCGGGTTGCGAATAGAGGCTCCCTCCTCAAATCCGACCGCATGGAATGGTTCATATGGAATCTAGGAGGCTTAAGGATGGGCTTTTTCAAAGCTCTGTGGTCGTTTGGATGGTGGGTGCAAGGGAAGGAAGAAAATGGCCATTTTCGAGCTGCCACAAGAAACGGAAGAGGATCCCCCTGCTGCCGTCCGATCCTCACCTTCATATAGAGAACCCTGGTCCCACCTGGACCGTTGGATGAAAAATACATGGTCAGGACTAAGCTGGTTTACACAAATTTCCAGATACGGCTGGTGAAAACCAAACCGCCCGTGGTTTTCTTTTTACTGTGGGTAGATCACACAATGGTGGTTTGAAATGAATGGCTAGGGCTAGGATCTGTCGAAAGGAGGGCTGAGACGTAGGGAAGCTAGAGCACGCGGACTGCCAGCGTGTTGCATGGGGAACAGCCTCCGTAAGTGTTTTTAGGTCCTATTTTCACCGGTGTTTGTGTGCACGTGTGGTTGCATGAATGCATATGGAAGTCATGGTTTTGGTTAGAATAAAATTCTAGACATGATGGACGGTTTGGATTATTGAGATGGTCCTACATGGTGGGCCACAGTGCAAGCAAAACGGACGTCCGTCCGTCCGCTGCCAACGCCGAAAGAAGAGAGACAGTTTCTCTTTTTTTGAGAAACACGAGTAATGGTCTCTGACCGAGCGTGCTCTGCTAAGTACATTGTGAGTGTAAGCCCTTGGTGCACATGCGACGCATGTGTGGGGACCACCATGATGTTTAGATGAAATCTACTCGTTCATTTGGTTTCATAGGTCTAATTATGACCTTTGGCCAAGGGTCAGACAAATTCTGAAGTTCAGGTGGGCCATACAGGTTGATTCCTATCTCTAACGGTGGATTCTTGTCGATCTAATGGTCAGATTGTTCCTAGATTGAACGTCAATGGATAAAATAGTCCCCAGAATTTATTAGATGACTGGGTCCACATGTTGTAGGGACATGAAGGTGGAACCCACGGTAACTTCCGGTTTCACCCTCCGCTGTCACAGCATTCATATGAGTTTCTTTTCTATCTTGTTGTTCAAAATAAATGGGTCCACCTATCATAATCTTCCAGAAGATCCACTCCATTCACCATCTTTGGCACGCCGTGCTAACCTATGGTCCCAAATTTGAAGTAGATCCGAACTTCAAGTGGGCCGCACGATCTCACCGAGTAGCGAGAATTCACACCGTTGGAATTTCAATTATAACTCACGTAAACAACATGCAAGTAGTGTTACCATAATTACAATTCTACCCCTTTTCTTTATCAAAACTTCTGCCATCCGTAATTCATAAGTTTACCCTCCAAATATCCTGAAATTTGGCGGAGGTTCCTTATTTTTCGTTCTCTTTCTATCGGTCAAGTTTGGGCCCCGATCTCCCGAAGATGTCCAAGATACTCTTTTAAATGGCCAACCCACTCTGTGTTTCAGAATGTCAATTGTATACATCTAGTTGAACTATTACCTGGTAGTTTGGTCATATACTTTAGGATCTTCAAATTGACTGATTCATCTTAATATTTGGATGGCCCACTTGACGGATCCAAACCTGATGGGTGGTCAGATGACTTGTTAAAAATATGAAAACTTGATGGAATACACCCCGGCCATGTATGTGGGTCGATGTATGGTTAGTTTCGTAAATGGATGGATATAAAGTAGGTTTCTTGAGTGATTAAGGGTAGGGATTATATAAAGTTAGATTTGAGTGACTTTCTTACACGTGAAAGTTTCTCAGATTCTAATTCCAACGGTGGATTAAGCATATTCATATAGTGTGAATAAGGTGGACGGATCAGAATCTTGATCTGATAAGTGTACGAATGGATGTAGAGGTCAAGTAGTTGATTTACCATGATCTAAGGGCTGAAATTTGATGTGTACGGTTAATTTATGATAATTAGGCCTGGTATAAAATTTCACATGAAACGGATGATGAGAACCATGTGAATTGGAATTCAGAGGCCTAGGTCAATGGCATTTTCGTAATTATTACTGATGTGTGAGTTTCGGGAAATTCAACGGCTCTAAATAGTTATAGGCACATTTCTAAGCAGTTCTTACAAAAGAATGTATATCTAAATCATTATGTATAGGGAGTTATTCGTCGCATCATCTAAGGGACAATACTTAGGTCAAATCACGTGATGGGTGAGCTTGTCTTAAAATTCAACGGTCAGATGGCTTTGATTTATGAATAAAGATCATCCCCAACGGTTAAGTTTATGTCAGGGCAAGGATGTAAGGCTAGAGTAATTGGATTGGTATCATACACATGTATATGTCACGTTGAATCTTATGGTAACGCTCGAGGACTTTCGATGCCCGAGCATCGAAAAGTTCGGGCGTTACAATCTACCCCTTAACAGTAAATCTCGTCCCGAGATTTGATGATGCTCGTCAATATTAAAATTTCTTATAGTATTTACTAAGGTTACAAATTCATTTAGGTGGCCACTAATAATATCCTACATCCTTCTCTTTATTTTCTCTTTCCCTTAATGATGGTTTCACTGCTGACTAAAGTACATTACAGTTGTTTTACTTTTAATGCTCGAGTCAACACGAATAGATGGTTGTAGTAGGTTTGATCCCGATACAACGGTCTGATGCCTGCTCGGCAGAGATGAGGATTTCGGTATCAATTCACAATCCTGTTAAATCTCGATCCTTTGCTTGATCAGGGCATTGGAATCATTGAGATTTGCTAGGACTTTAGAATTTGAGACAAACCATGTGAACTTCGTTTAAATGTCGTTCCATCAACTCGTGACCTCGATTATTTTAGACTCCTGGGGAATATCAGGTAATTTTATATCCTTAAGTTTATGTGGCCCATTACGCTTCCACTACGCGCTCTGATCACCTAATGCACTACTTGGAGGCTTCAAGACCAGGATTTCTATATGGAACCTGAGTTTGAAATTTTTGTAATTTATCTAGGATTTTAAATCTAGTCCTAATATGCTTAATCTCAGGTTAAAAATTTTCTCAGAATTCTATGACTTCGTTACTAATTAATCTTAAGTGTTGGGATTCATGAAAACTCTTGTCTCTAATTAACGAGATGCATTAGGAAATTTAGACTAAAACCCCTACTATGATTCTTCAAGTTTGAGGAATATTCATGATTGACCCACGACTGACCGAATGTATGATGTGGTGAGTAACGGGATTTTCTTACAATGCCTAAGGTTGTTTCTTTCCCTGGAGATGACAACAACATGATTTCTAACTACAAAATCTTTAAAGAAGTTCAAATTTCTAAATTTATAAAATTTGTTCACCAAGGGTTAAGTCCAAGGAATGTTCTCATTGGATTTCGAATACGTCATGGTGGGTATTTGTCCTTCTACAGTACCTAAGTTCATCTTCTAGTTCAATTGACCAAACATGAGATTTCCAAGGGAGTCTAAGTTCCATTCCCAAGTCCTAAGATTATCTGACAATGTGCTAGGGGCCTAAGATTTGGAATTTCTATATTCTCACTTTCTCCTAACTATAGGGGAAGTTCAAATGAGTTCAAATGGTTATTCTGATAATTTCTAAGGGGAACCTAAGTTCATTCCTAAGTTCTTCGGTCCTCCAAGCACTTTCTAAGGGGCCTAAAATTTTGAGTTCCTATATTCTCAAATTTCACCTAGCTACAGGGGGAAGATTCACAGAAGTTCAAATAGTTACCCTAATAATTGCTAAAGGGACCTAAGTTTTGATCTCTACGTTCCCCAAATTTCCCCAAGTCTAGGGGAGATCCACCAAAGTTCAGATTTCTACTTTCAACATCCTAACTTGAGACATTTAAAGTTTGTATAAGATCATTTCCTAAGGCCAAGTTTGTCCAAACCATGCTCTGATACCAACTGTAACGCCCCGAATCTTCAGGACCCGAGTACACGACCCGTTTCCCAAAAACCCGAGTGTTAACATTAAAGGATGGTCAAATTTGAGTGTACATACATTTTTTTTTTTTTGTTTTATCAGAGTAAGCAAATGAGCGTAGTGTAGACAAATCGACATAAAAGAAAATTTTATTATCTTTCAAATATACAAGAAGCTGCCCATAATGACTTATACAAACCAATGTCTTAGAATTTAACAAGTACAAGATTTATAAGAATTTAATACATGATGAATAGAAGAAAGCATATAAATATAAGCCGCAAGACCGCGCAGACTCCTCCAGGTAATACAGTCATCGCGTCCCTGGTGATCGTACATTGCTTCCCATCAAGTCTGAACATACATATCACTAAAGCCACCTGTACTACCTGTACGGTTGTATATTTGATGGATGAGTGGCCAGCTCAGTGTGAATTCCCCTCAAGATTACACACCGCCACATTAGGTAAGCATAGTTATAAAATAAAGCATACAAACAGTACATGATGCAGATCTTATTATATGCATGGATGTATGGAATGCGTTCACGCCCGGGGATGCTCATCCGCACGGACAGGCCGCCGCCCATGCAATGCGTTCACGCCCGGGAATACTCATCCGTGCGGACAGGGCCGCCGCCCATGCAAATCATCGACCTGGGAAAATCATCCAGTCGGACAGGGGTCGATAGTCGGTGGTCTGGGAGCTAGCGAAACGATACCCCGAAAATCCTAAGGGCACGTGCTACAGCATCCAGATTAGCCACCCGTCATCGCCAATATGCTATGGATGCATGATTAGCCAGTCCATTATTAATCCAATTACACTCAACAGGTTTAATAAGCTCAAAGGTCACTACGGGGAGCTCAGAGCCCAGCGTAGGCCGACAGCTCAGGCATAGTGTCCCATTCCACCATCCCTGGCTCATGAGGCTACCACCTTAGGATGTTTAATGGAAACCCATCGACTAGTGGCCAATCATATTACAATATATGGGGCTTACCACCGCATGTTGCACAATATAAAACATCAAACCCATATAGGGCGAATACCAAACAAACCACGTAAAAATAAGCCACATAGGGCGAGTATCAAAATATGCCACATAGGCGAAATCAAAACCATACGATAAAGACCATCCTTAAAAATCATTGGGCACAACAACCCTGGATGGTAGGCCCACATCAATCATCCTTCTAGACCACCACTCAATAACCACCCAGCCGAAGGTCCATTACGATCACAACTAGTCAAGTTACATCCCAAGTATGGGTGTACATTTATATGTGGGAATTTCCCACGAATGTACCAGTTTAAGTTCCGTAAGCAATCCACAAATAATCCACAAGCATGAACAATTATACAGAATAATCATAAAGTATGTAAGACAGCAATTTAATTTCCACCAGCTAACACATGTGATTATAAAGGAATATATCAATTATAAATTTAAATAAAGACTATAACTTAAGCTAATGAGAAGATGGAAAGCTTAAGGGGAAGAATCATCACCTTATGTCTTGAACCGCCTACCAGTGTTGTTAGAGAACGTGTGTTTCCTTAGAACCAAACCCTACCATCAATTGTAAAGTTACACTGTTAGGTTCAAGCTTTATACGTTATTCTTGGTCAAGGTCTTAACCTAAGGTTTGGATTACCTTGGTTTTAGGGTTTTAATGTAGAACTAGGTTTTCATCCTAGAATTTAGGTCTAGGATAGGTTTTTAGGATTTGGATTGTAGTTAGCGTATGATAATTTTAATAATTGAAGAGTAATTGTTAACATTAGTGTTATAATTAACGTTAGCTAATTTATTAATAATAGTCATTATAATGCAAGTAATGGTATGATCTACTATTAATGATTGTACCAAAGAATGATAATTAAATTACTAATATATAATAATGATAGTTATCGAGAATCAATAGTGGATTCAATAATGGTAATATATACTAAAATCCACCATTAAAGTATTTAAAATCATTTGTTTGGCTCACCGCATTGTGGTTCACAAATCCAATCCATCCATTAAGTGTGTCCTGCTAGTTTAAGGGGTCAAACCAAGTTTCAGGTGCATCCAAATCTCAGATGGACCCTAGCAAGTGTTTTTACACGGTTTAGCATGTATTCAAAAGATTGTAGATGGTGTGGGCCACCTGAGCTCTGTGTATGGCTGGTTTTTGGGGCCACCCCGTATATAAAGGGGACCCATCTAATGGACGGTTTTGATGTTCAACACACATCATGGTAGAGCTTGTGGTAGGGCATTGGTTCAAGCCAAACTTTTAAGTAAAATGAGGCAGCGTCCCAGAGGACTTTTACGTGCATGTTTCTTATATTTTATTTTTTTTATTTTGATAGGTGGGGCCTGCCTAAGGAGGATCTACTCCGTTGATTGGGTTCCAGGGTTCAAGAAAGGTCCAATGTCCAATTTTGAATATGTCTTGACGCACCAAAATATCACAGCGGGCCCTAATGATTTACCACTATTAAATCAGTCTTTATGCTGGTGTGGCCTATCAGAGAGTTGGGTTGGCTTCATTTTTTGGGTCAATGCCTAAAATAAGGTGGGAAATGAGATGGACGGTGGAAGCATATCATACATCTAGGTGGGCCCTACTTCAAGTAAGATTGATATACAGTGTTGAATAACACATAAGGTAGTCAGACCCACGTAACTTGGTAACGTTAATACAGCAGCCGTCCTGCTACTGGGCCACGGATGGACGGCGTGGAATAAAATACATACATCAGGAGGGACCAACAGAACCGGCCAATCCACACCAGTCAGTGGGTCCCACGTGGGTGTGGGGCCCACGTAATATTCTATTATATATTATATGCAGTCGAATGTATATACTATGTATATATATATGCATGTTTATATCAACGTGGGTTTCCGCCGTCTGTGTGGACAGATGGCATAGGTGAAACACGTACATCAGAGGTGGGTCCTACGTGGGGCCCACCATAACATAACATAATAATATTATTATATAATATCATAACATATATATATATATTATTTTAAGAGGGGGCTCCAGCGTCCAGCGTCCAGAAGGTTGGACGGCCTGGATGGGACACCCTCGAGGTGGGGTCCACGCGCTGGACAACCCAGATGAGAGGCACACATCAGGTGGGCCACACACGATTAGAGAGAGAGAGAGAGAGAGAGATCACCTGACCTGGCTAGGCTTGGAGCTAGGACGAGGAAGAAGATGATGCCATTAATGGCGGGTTGCGAATGGAGGCTCCTTCCTCAAATCCGACCGCATGGAATGGTTCATATGGAATCTAGGAGGCTTAAGGATGGGCTTTTTCAAAGCTCTGTGGTCGTTTGGATGGTGGGTGCAAGGAAAGGAAGAAAATGGCCATTTTCGAGCTGCCACAAGAAACGGAAGAGGATCCCCCTGCTGCCGTCCGATCCTCACCTTCATATAGAGAACCCTGGTCCCACCTGGACCGTTGGATGAAAAATACATGGTCAGGACTAAGCTGGTTTACACAAATTTCCAGATACGGCTGGTGAAAACCAAACCGCCCGTGGTTTTCTTTTTACTGTGGGTAGATCACACAATGGTGGTTTGAAATGAATGGCTAGGGCTAGGATCTGTCGAGAAAGGAGGGCTGAGACGTAGGGAAGCTAGAGCACGCGGACTGCCAGCGTGTTGCATGGGGAACAGCCTCCGTAAGTGTTTTTAGGTCCTATTTTCACCGGTGTTTGTGTGCACGTGTGGTTGCATGAATGCATATGGAAGTCATGGTTTTGGTTAGAATAAAATTCTAGACATGATGGACGGTTTGGATTATTGAGATGGTCCTACATGGTGGGCCACAGTGCAAGCAAAACGGACGTCCGTCCGTCCGCTGCCAACGCCGAAAGAAAGAGACAGTTTCTCTTTTTTGAGAAACACGAGTAATGGTCTCTGACCGAGCGTGCTCTGCTAAGTACATTGTGAGTGTAAGCCCTTGGTGCACATGCGACGCATGTGTGGGGACCACCATGATGTTTAGATGAAATCTACTCGTTCATTTGGTTTCATAGGTCTAATTATGACCTTTGGCCAAGGGTCAGACAAATTCTGAAGTTCAGGTGGGCCATACAGGTTGATTCCTATCTCTAACGGTGGATTCTTGTCGATCTAATGGTCAGATTGTTCCTAGATTGAACGTCAATGGATAAAATAGTCCCCAGAATTTATTAGATGACTGGGTCCACATGTTGTAGGGACATGAAGGTGGAACCCACGGTAACTTCCGGTTTCACCCTCCGCTGTCACAGCATTCATATGAGTTTCTTTTCTATCTTGTTGTTCAAAATAAATGGGTCCACCTATCATAATCTTCCAGAAGATCCACTCCATTCACCATCTTTGGCACGCCGTGCTAACCTATGGTCCCAAATTTGAAGTAGATCCGAACTTCAAGTGGGCCGCACGATCTCACCGAGTAGCGAGAATTCACACCGTTGGAATTTCAATTATAACTCACGTAAACAACATGCAAGTAGTGTTACCATAATTACAATTCTACCCCTTTTCTTTATCAAAACTTCTGCCATCCGTAATTCATAAGTTTACCCTCCAAATATCCTGAAATTTGGCGGAGGTTCTTATTTTTCGTTCTCTTTCTATCGGTCAAGTTTGGGCCCCGATCTCCCGAAGATGTCCAAGATACTCTTTTAAATGGCCAACCCACTCTGTGTTTCAGAATGTCAATTGTATACATCTAGTTGAACTATTACCTGGTAGTTTGGTCATATACTTTAGGATCTTCAAATTGACTGATTCATCTTAATATTTGGATGGCCCACTTGACGGATCCAAACCTGATGGGTGGTCAGATGACTTGTTAAAAATATGAAAACTTGATGGAATACACCCCGGCCATGTATGTGGGTCGATGTATGGTTAGTTTCGTAAATGGATGGATATAAAGTAGGTTTCTTGAGTGATTAAGGGTAGGGATTATATAAAGTTAGATTTGAGTGACTTTCTTACACGTGAAAGTTTCTCAGATTCTAATTCCAACGGTGGATTAAGCATATTCATATAGTGTGAATAAGGTGGACGGATCAGAATCTTGATCTGATAAGTGTACGAATGGATGTAGAGGTCAAGTAGTTGATTTACCATGATCTAAGGGCTGAAATTTGATGTGTACGGTTAATTTATGATAATTAGGCCTGGTATAAAATTTCACATGAAACGGATGATGAGAACCATGTGAATTGGAATTCAGAGGCCTAGGTCAATGGCATTTTCGTAATTATTACTGATGTGTGAGTTTCGGGAAATTCAACGGCTCTAAATAGTTATAGGCACATTTCTAAGCAGTTCTTACAAAAGAATGTATATCTAAATCATTATGTATAGGGAGTTATTCGTCGCATCATCTAAGGGACAATACTTAGGTCAAATCACGTGATGGGTGAGCTTGTCTTAAAATTCAACGGTCAGATGGCTTGATTTATGAATAAAGATCATCCCCAACGGTTAAGTTTATGTCAGGGCAAGGATGTAAGGCTAGAGTAATTGGATTGGTATCATACACATGTATATGTCACGTTGAATCTTATGGTAACGCTCGAGGACTTTCGATGCCCGAGCATCGAAAAGTTCGGGGCGTTACATTGGGTCTTCGAAAACAAGACCCAGGCCCGGAAGGGGCCAGAAAGACCCAAACCTGACCTTAACCATGCTAGTAATATGTGAAACATAAAAGGAGGAGACCTTGGAGGACATTACAAAACAGGTCAGTTTGCACGGTAACTGTTTTTCTTCAGCTCTATTCAGTATCTTTTGATTTCTTTATGGATCCACACCTACCTTAATAACTCCAAATGGTTTCTATAGCATCATTTGATTTCTTTTTGGATTTATACCAACCTCATTAGTCAAAACATTTCACCACTTCAAGAAGAAATGAAAAAATACATAGGTTTTTTTACATCAATTACCATCCAAATGACTAAAATTACCATATGATGAATACAAAGATGATAAGCATTTCCAGATGCAATCCACAACACTTTCAGACATTCACAGAAAGTTGATGATTCGACAAACTAGATGAGGAAGATCTGTGCTCCAATGGGATTCAAAGAGCTACGGAAGTAAAATGGCAGACAAGCCCAATACTCCAAACAGACACTTTGCAAGGTTCACTTGCAAGGTTTACCACACGTTAGGTGGTTTCACTTCCCATTTCCAATTCCTTTCACAAGGTCCCTATTTAGGCTAACTTGTAGAGTATTATGCCACAGGAATAGAGTTTGAGTGATTGGAAGCTTCCTCCGGAGGTCCTGATTCATAAGCAAAATCAAGTTCCATAGGAGTAGTTAAAGAGCAGCAGAATTCTAACATGAAAGGAAATAGGTTGGATGCGTGGACTGAATGACACATGAGTTTTGTAAGTGGCCAAAATCTTCATTGAGATTACAAAAAATACCATTGCCAACGGATTTCAAAAGTCTAAAATTTCAATGGGTTTTATTTGAGAGGTTTGCTAGCAAGGTTCCCCCAGTTTGCCTTCCCCGTTTTCTCCACCACATGATTATCCTGATGTTAAATCTAGAAGGTCCCACACTGTACGTCCCTGCAAAGAAAAATCTCAGTATCTAAGATCCTCGCCGTCCTTACGAATGTTAGGAACTGATTTCTAGACTTTTTGTTTCTAAAGTGACATTTTATGGACAATGGGACATCCAATGGTGCTTTTTTTTTTTTCCCTCCATACGGACCATATACAGAAGGGAACCTCTAGATGAAAGGTCTTGATTATCATGGGCTTAGCAGATTAGGCGAGTCTTGCAAGGAAACCTCGTTATTCGAAACTTCTCCTAATACTACTAAAAAATATCTAAGCAGTACCTTGAAAGTGGTGTCGGGCAAATTCAAGTTGGACACCTGTAAAAGATAAAGATTAGCGAGGGAGGGAGAGACTGGAGAACCTCAAGAGATGCCATGTACTCATTTTCGTGGTGGCGAATTATTGCTGTTATAGAAGTTGCGCAATATTCAGCCGATTGAAAATACAATGCATAGTGTGAGCAATATCAACAAGAATATTTGTATGTATGTAACTACGACAATGTAAATGCATGTAACTTCAGCTACAACCGACTTGCAAATATTAGCAGCTGCAGACATTTAGGTGAAGCAAATGGATTCACAAAGCCACTACAAAAACTGTATGATGAAGAGACATTAACGTATGAGCTAGCAGGCCTGTTAATATCATCATCATCACATCTAAAGCTTATCCAAACTAATTGAAATCGGCTACATGAATCCTTTTCCGCCATTCCACTCCATCAAAGGCCATAACTTGTCTTTCTGACTACCTCCACCCAATGTTGCCAAAATTGTATGATATATGATTCAAATGGTGCATTTTGAATCGTATTGTGTGTATGTACGATATGAATCTTATGGCCAAATTGCAAATTGCACTGTACGATTCCTAGTTGAATGGTACGATATTATCGTGTGAATCGTACAATTCAATAACCTGCACATATAATTTTCTGGTAAAAAATCTTTTTTTTTTCTTTTGCAAAAAATAAAAATAAAAATAAGGGCTTTTGTTTTTAAAACACTTTTAGGGCCCACCCAGTGTTGTCATGTGCGATCGCATATGCGCACACTCAGCTGGAAATCGCATATGCGATCGCATATTCGCCAACGGTAAAAAATCTGACCGTTTTCTAATTGTTGAGAATATATATATATATATATATATATATATATATATATATATATATAAAATCTGTATTTTTAGTCTATAAAAGAGCATTCAAAATACTCCTGCATGCACTCAAAGTTTAAATTATCTCTCTATCTTTATTTTCTACTCTTTTACTCTCATTCTCTCTTACGTAATTCCAAGGCCCAAGCTCCATCAATATTTCTTTCAAGTTTGAAGTTTCAATCAAAGGACAATGATTCAAGAATCAAGAAAGTTAAGCAAGCAAGATTCAAGATTACATCGAAATTGAACTCGCTTTCTAGTTTCTTATAAGTTCTATATATCATAATCATATTTACACACCCACCACTCTCTCTTTCTATCTCTCTTTCTTTACATTCAAGAGTCAAGAGACTCAACTTACAAGTTGCAAGTTAGTTTGTTATAGTTTGAGTTTCTTCCAAGTTTTAAGTTCTAATATATATATATATATATATATATATATATAGTTTGTTACTTACAACACAACTTATAAGTTATAAGTTATTACAAGTTAGTTACAACTGACAAGAGTACAATACAAGTCCACAACATTCTCTCAAGGCTCAAGATTCAATACTCAAGAGTCGAGACTCAGGTCAAAAATGAAGAATTTGTGTTTTTGTAAATTTGTAATTGCGTGTAAATCTCTCTCCACCCTCTTTTACTACGAGTGTAAGTGTGTAACTCTCTTTCTCTTTCTCCTTTTCTTTTTCCCCTCCCTTTCTACTACTAGTGTAAGTGTAAGTGTAACTCTCTCTCTCTCTCTCAGTGTAAGTGTAAGTGTAACTCTCTCTCTCTCTCTCAGTGTAAGTGTAAGTGTAACTCTCTCTCTATCTCTCTTTCTAGTTTCTACCACTACTAGTGTAAGTGTGTAAGTATAAATCTCTCTCTCTCTCTCATCTCTTTAGTCTCTTGACTGTTTAGTATTTATTATTTACTTTACTTTAGTTTTTACTTTTTAGTACTAGTTTACAACTTACAATCAATACACATACCAACATAATGT
Source organism: Magnolia changhungtana (assembly GCA_030180095.1). Lineage (NCBI taxonomy): Eukaryota > Viridiplantae > Streptophyta > Magnoliopsida > Magnoliales > Magnoliaceae > Magnolia > Magnolia changhungtana. The sequence continues at coordinate 1,116,518 of JASAUF010000370.1, forward strand.
CTTCTTCCCAATCTTCCTCTTTAAAACTCACGTCGAATGACCTGATGGGTTTTTTTTTACCCATCTTCGACCGGTCGTGAGCCCTGCTCGACCAGTCGAAGGTTCGAGTCGTGACTTCGACTCAAAGTCCAGCGAGTATTTTTGCTGTTTTTTTACTATAGCTACGACTGGTCGAAGGGATGTCTCGACTAGTCGAAGGGGTCCTACGACTAGTCGAAGACTAGGTTCGACTAGTCGAAGGTTACGCAGTTTGTTCCGCAATTTTGCACTGATGGATTTGAATCCTTTCACAACAGGGATGCGGAAAGGAGTTTCCTAAACTATAAAAGGGGTTGCCTAGGATTTTTCTAGGCACAGCAAGAGGGTTTCCTAAAGCTTTACAAGGGATTTGCTAAAAGATTTAGGGCTATCAAAGGTGAGAGAGAGGGAGAAAGAGAGAGAGGAAGCTTATAGAAGGGAGGTTCTGCTCGTGGAGGTTTTCTACTGTGCAATCTATATCTCAACGCTTCTATGTCCTCGTAATCGGTTAGATCTCTCCGTTTTCTCTATTTCTCTTATTGTTTATCCACTCCTGCGTGAGTGAAGAAGATTGTAATGTTCTACTTCATAGTGGATTGTTGATCTGGACGAGGTCCCGTGGTTTTTACCTCTTTGAGGGTTTTCCACGTAAAAATCTCTTGTGTGGTGTGTGATTGATGCTTTGATTTATTTCATTGCTTTATTATCCATAATTCTGGTTTGTTTCGGGAGGCTAGATCCTAAGGTTTGTGCAAGGCATCCCCAACATGACCCAGGTTGGAAGTATGGGCACTATCGTAGCACTTCGGATAAGACTCACATAGTATGTGAGTTATGTGGGTATGTCGGTTCCGATGGCATTGCACAGCACAAGCAACACCTTGCACATTTACCGGTGTCAAATGCAAAAGCATGCGACATAATTATTTCAGAAATTCGAAGGGAGATCATGGAGTATGTGGATAAATAATCAAGAAATATATGTGATAGTGACCTACGTCACGAGGAATATATAGAACAAGATGCATATAAAGATATAAACGTAATTAATGTAGATGAAGTTAGTCTCACTCCCCCTACTTCAACAGGTCGGTCTACACCACAACCACAACCACCACCAATGGTCTTGAAAAGAGCCCGAGGGCATGAGCCCATGGATAGAAGGTCTATACCACACCCCAAGGATGTGGTCAACTAAAGGTGTAAGGGCAAAGGTGTAACATCCCGAAAAATCGAGGGTCGAGTAGTAACTCAACTCTCGAGTCCCAGAACATCACTTATGCAACATAGATAATGATGATTAAATGTTGTCTGTGTTAGTACAATAAACATGAGTGAGATTTTACCAAAACAGTAATTCATACTCCAGATCCATGTATAAAGCGTAAGCGAAAGACTGAAAGGTATATATAGATATATATAAAACAAAACATTCTCGATCTCCAGAGTATGAACACTAACTGAGTCACCGTATATATATATATATATATATATATATATATATGTAGGTTCTGAATCAAAATATTAAAATAATACTACTGAAATTATCAACACTGTAGCCCCGTAGCACTGGACAGCCTATGCGAAGCCTCCAGCGAACTGCATGTAGGAGAACTCCTCCTAATCGTCATAGAAGTCAGGCTCAGTCTCCTGTGCTCCAGTGATACCTGCATCTGATACAGGGTCTGGTGGGTATTTTAAAACACTGTCCCGTAACGTGGGAGTGAGTAGCTAACTCAGTGGAACAATAAAGCATAGGTTAACATGTTATCAATGCAGTCAAGCGGTAATGATAAAGCAGTATAATCAAACACTCCTAACTACTCTTATTAATACAAGTATGAATGCAGTTATGATGGATGCCCTCACCACACCCTCCCTCGTGCGACACCATCTCACGTTCGCGGCATGCTTTCATCTCTCAATGCTCCACATCTTCCAGGCACATGCAATGCATGATGAGCATGATTATCGAGTATTTATTAGTCCATTTCAAATAGCAGGATTAGGAAACTAAGGTACCTCCCTTGTATCATTCCCAAACATGATCCATTCTAGGGTCGTCAGTCCTAGTTAGTCTCAGACGATGGTGTGTTTTCTAGGTCACTTCAAAGGCTGACAGGGCTGTTACGCACAAAGGTTACACCACTCCCCCATCACCTCTTAAACGATTCATCACTATACAGAAACAAGCCTAGTTCATACTCTCTACACTGCGATAAAACTCGTCGCCTCACCGCAAATTCAGAGTATGCTCGAGGTCACTTCACTAACGTCTTACTAACTGGCAGTCTATTTTCGAAGCCCGACCAGTCCACTTATTAACAATGGGACTCAGATGCAACCGGACTGGGGACCACAGCCAGGCTACGCCAGTGTAGGCCGACAGCTCGAATATAGTGTCCCATACCACCATAATCGGCTCACGAGTCTGGTTGCTCACTGGTCACTATGGGGAGGCACGTGGCCCCAGCGTAGGCCGACAGCTCGACCACGGTGTCCCATACCACCATGCCCGGCTCATGAGTCTTAGCGGATCGAGGTACCATGGTTAACGGGATTCCACTGGTAAGTTTGGTACCTTAGGTTCAAGCAGTAGTGACCAAACATGGTGAACATATATTAGACAAATCGGGTTGCTTGACAAGCCTGACTAGCTCGAGCGCACAATTAACTGAACGACATGAAGTGCATAAGTACTTCGCGTGGCCTAACCACTGTCGCCAACTGAAGTACGACTCGGGTTTGTCAAACACATCTTACGTGGCGACATGAATCTCAGCCACGATCTCAAGTCTGGTACCGATTGTCTGGACTATAGGCATAGTCCCAAACTTAATCAATCCTAATTCATAGCATGTGGAGTAAAGTATAATAAGCAAAGTAATTCAAGCATGTTAGTAAGCATGTCATAAAGCATTTTATAAAGCATGTCATGAAACACTACATAAATAGGAATACAAACACATAAATTGCACAAGTAAGCGATTTAAGTAAACATCCTCATGGAGGAAATCATACAGGTCTCTAAGGTAGTTGAGAATCCCATCTCAACACCCACCTAAGGCATCATCATCCACACACTCACACAAGCATTTTCATAAACACTTGGCATACACTATTTCAACATACTTAGTGTATGTTAACAAACATGTATTAGGGCGAGTCCTTTCGCCAAGCAAGTATTTTACGCATACATAATATATTTATACAACAAATAATCATGGCAAACACATCTCTAAAATATACATGTATATGGTACTTTCTATGATACAGTATTTCTACATACATAGTATATATTAGTAAAACATGTATTTGGGCGAATCCTTTCGCCAAATAAGTATTTTATCCATATATCGTATATTCATACAACAAATAATCATGTCAAACACATTTCCAAAATTTATACGTATATGGTATTTTCTATGAATACCTAGAATATGTAAAATTCCATAATCTACATCTTTAATCAAAACAGAAAACAGAAAGCACTTTGTACATATGCATTTGCATGCAGATCATGAATCTATCATTATCTGACATTGAAAGCGTTGAAAACCGTAACCTATACACCTAAAGTCCTCACCTTTTTATCGTAGAATCGTAATAGAGTCGATAAAATTGCTAAGTTTCCGTATTCGGCAGTTTGGCAACCTAGAGAAAGAAATAGGTTAGCTATTTCATAACCTACATCCTATATAACCCCAAAACAGATTAGGGTTAGGGTTTCTTACCTAGAAACGGAGCTGGAATCGCCAGAAAAATGATTTGAATGGAGCGGTGGAGCTTATGGAGCGGCAGGGCAACATGGCAGGGAGATTCTCCCACATCTCCCACACTTTCTCTCTCTTTTCTCTCTTCTCTCTCTAGGGTTTCTCTCAAATTCGTATGGTTGCAATGAGAGAGGGTTTAAGGTCCTTATATAGCCTAAAAACTCACCGAAATAGACTCCAAGTCAAAGTATACTTAGGCTATAACCAAAGTAGACTTGTTTCAGCTCAACGGAGGACTTCTGGCGGGCTTCCTTGAGCTAAAAGTCGGACTTAAGCTCACTAATATCGAATCTACGTTTCATTAAGTTTTCGTTCCAGTAGGGTTCTTAGATCACGCGTGGCGGACCAGTTTCAGTTTAACGGTCAGTGGATTTCGATCGGAGATTCCAAGTACATGTAAATGTTTATGAAAATTTTCCTGATCCGAGTGTGTATTTGGGTCAGATTCTGACGGTCTGGTTGCTTACAAATTGACCGCAAGCATCAAGTCTTAGATCACTATTCCAGATATTTATTTTGTAAAGGAAATATGAGTTTTCACACTCCTTCGCTCTGGACTCAAGCGAACAGTCGTGGGACACTGTCTGGGTCTGATTTCCGAAATGGTTATCAAGCCCAGCGAGGCGGTCCTAAGTCCTTAACCTCGTATTATTCGGACTCCCGATGTGCGGTCCAGATCTGATACGGAGTTTCAACGTGCTCCCGAGAGCAGTCGGGTAATGAGATTGATCCTAGATTTTAAGATAACCTAGCGTCAATTATTCTACAAGTTTTGAGTCTTGCAGATCGTATTTAAAGTGATTCTATCGGATTTCGTAGCTAATCTAGTTTTGTACTTAGTTAACTTTGTCAAATTTCTAAAGGATTTAATCCTAAGTAATTTCCGTCTGAGGTGGTACTTAGTCCTTTGTAGTTTGTATATATAGTGATCCAAGTTATACTACTTAGCTAATTTAAGATAGTGTCTAGGGTGAAAGTACTTAGAAAAAATTGAAAGATCAAGGTGGTGAAGGGTGGGATTTGTGAAGGAAATGGGTTCAAAAGCGGTTTTAGACTGTGGGATTGAGTTCTGACAAGTTAATAAGGTGTCAGGAGCGACCCATTGCCTAAGGACGTCTAATCCCAGGTTGGTAAAAATTCGGGCTGTTACAATCTACCCCCCTTAAAACAAAATTTCGTCCCCAAAATTGGCTAAGGGCAATAAAGAAAGATTTAATTATTTCTATTACCTAAGTTTTATTGATTTCGAGTTTCTACGCGTGGTAGGGCATATACTAGTCTGGTTCATTTTAGTCTACCCCCCTTAAAACTTATTTCTTTATCCATTTCTCATACCCTGATGGTTTGCTACAATTTCTTTCTTTACCTATTTAGAGTCTTGACGATAATTCCCACAAGTTAGACCAACACAGAGAGATGATTGTAGTGGCCTTGATCCCGATACATTGATCATCTACCTTGTCAGGGTAGAAGGCTCATCGTATCCCTTCCTAATCCTAATGGATCTTCGTCTTCTGCTCGGTTAAGCAGTAAGTCCGTTGGCAATTGCCCAGGATTGAGAATTGGGTCAAGTCGCGAATGCTTCGTAGTTGTATATTTCAGTAACTCCGTAGTCCGATCACTCTAAAAGCTTAGGGAATGGCCATCGCTGAAAGGTTCAAATATCCTCTTTCTAAGGTTGTCCTGTAGGTCTTGGTTTAAGAGAGTCCTTATTATAATCTATAGTCAGGGACAAGGTAAGTCCATGTCCTAATAGATCATCCTAAAGAGGTTTCTAAGAGTATAGAATTGGCTAAGGTTTCTATTAACATTTATGAATACACTAACTCTATTTATTGTGAACTAACTCGTAACTATTGATAAGTCTAGTAGTACGAATTAATGTAATACTTGAACCCTAATTGTCTTTATTCCAGTAATTTCAACGTTAATGATCTAAGGGAGGTTTAACCCCTAGCTAGTGACCATCTATGACCTACCCTATTGGCAACACGAAGTTGTAGAAATTCTTCATTTCAACCCTCCTATTATTTACAACATAAGTGTCACCTCTAGTTACCGTATTACTTTTGTATTAATCCAGTGTTAGGCCTTTTTCTTTCATAAGAGTTGGTTTAATAGACTCACTATTTACCATTAGGAAAAACAGGTATACCTTGAATGTGGGCAGTGACCTCAAAGGCTAAAGGCGCTACAGCTGCGGACTCAGTGTCTCAGCGGCAAGCGCATGCACACGAGCTCGTTGAGGATGATTTGGTTGTGCTGCCATAGTTCGTTGAGGTGGCCTACTCTGAGGTACAGACGAGCGGGAAAATTGCTGCACTGGTGGTGCAGGTCGTAAGGGTGAAGTCGATGTATCACGTGGCGGCAGACAGTCAGTCTTTCGAGGCGACATAATCCCATTGCCTTTCATCTTGGTAAAACAAAAGGGGTCAGTGTGTCCCCCTCTGTTGCAATACGTACACGACGTTTCGCTCGCCCTTGCTGGGTCAATAGAGCCTCAAGCCTGGGAGGCGAATCTTCAGGTGGCCTCTTGCCGAGGATAGGCTTGCTCTGTGTCTCAGCAAGACGTGCAGGTGGTGAAGGTGGAGTCGCACTCCCACCCTGGGACAAGGCCTCAGAAATAGTGGCCATAAGTTGCTGGTGTTGCTGCTGGTGCTGCATCTGCTGCTGATGCATTATCAACAACAACTGCTCAAACTTATCAGTAGGTGGAGCGGCCTGCGACTCATACGGCGTCGAAGAGGATGCCTGGTTCTGCTTGCGAACCGGTGGTGCATAAGGGGGTAGTCTAACTATAGGATCAGTGGGGGGCAGAGACTCAGGTATAGTCCTACAATCAGGGCCCAAACTAGAGTCTCTGCGACCATCACCCTGAGAAGGAGCCTGGTCCATCGTATCAGTGAGTAGAAGGTGTGTTGTGCTCGCGTATACTGCCGCGGCACGCCCTATACAACGTAGGGTGCAACATTGGTGAGATGAAGCAAATCAACCCAATACACAAGCACTTAAGCATTCAACACACTCCATAGCAAAAGAAGTTGCATGCTTTTCATTTACCCAAAATTATCACAATACATGGATAACAAAGTTACATGAATCATGACTGAAGATGCGTGTGAGCCAATTACATTCACAACACCAAACACTTAAAACATATTACTAACTACTATATCATCAACATGAAAGCATAAACCGCCTAATGCAGTAACCAAAACAACCACAAACAACAACTTGGATGACTAGGCATCCGAATCAGGCGATGGAGGAGGAGCATTCTTGTCCTGTAGACAACACAGGATGACCTTCAAGTTGTGAGACATCTTGCTAAGCTTGGTTTTGACCCGCCCTATTTCCTGTCGCAGGGTGGCTTAGCCCTCCTCGAGATGGGCTAAACGCTCATCTATGGAAGCCTGATCGGTACCCTGCTCCTGAGTCGCAGGAGGTGAACTCTCCTCTGTATCCTGGGCCTCAGGTTCCTCTTCTTCTTCTCCAGCTTCACTCCCATTCTCACTCTCGCCTTCTTCGCTCTCTATTTCATCCTCACTCCCCACATGTCGGGCCCGTCGTCGCCACGCCCCGAGTTCCATCTGATGGAGAGTACTCTCATCAATTTGGTGAATCGGTACTGGCCTTTCCACCCCCAGACTGTAGCCAAACTCCCGTGCAATCCGACATATAAGTCGGCCGAAGGGAAGCGAATCTGAGCTCCTGGTGGAGCGTGCAATATTCACGATCTGTCGTAACACGAATATAGGCACACACAAGTTCGCCCCCTGCCCCACTTGGTACAGAAAGTCCACCATGAGTCGCGTGCACTCGCTGCGATTACTGTGCCTGGGGGTTATACGTGAAGATATGATGTAGTAGGCGGAAGTCGTCTGACATGTGGGATGCTAGCAGGCTTTTGTTCGGCTGTCACTCAACCAATTTACCACCACAAAGGTAACATGTGCGATGATCCTTTTCACGAACAGTCCCTAGATTCTGCTCGCTAGCATGCATGTCACCAAGAGGCATATTCATAAGCCGCGCAATCACTCTCACTCAACAGTGACAAACAGATCCACCCCAACTATGAGCCGGAATTGTAAAGGGTCCATTGTAGGCTCACGAATATTGGCGTCGAAGGCTCGGACTATACCAGGATTAGCGTGACCTCTGGCCTCAAATAGCGGACCCTAGTGGGCCGTCTCCACTTGCTCAAACAAGTAGTATTCCCCAAAGAACCGACCATCCACCTGGGCTTCAAAAAGAACTCTGCGGTCCTCATAAACTCCATGAGGTAGTGCCACCAACTAAGCCCGTTCGGCAGGGATCCGGGGATTAAGGTCCCGCTTCATTCAAAATTCCCAGGCAAAGCTCGAGCTAGCGGCGGTGTCTCTCGGCCGCCTTGATCGTGTAGGGTGACTAGGCCCAGCCTCATCAGCAGCACTCTTTCTCTTGCCCATCAGAGAGAGGATGGTGGAGATGGAGAAAATGGCCGTAACGACTTTAAAAGGGGCCATGGAAAATGACGGAAAAAGAGAGAAGGGGCTGACTTCTTTAGTTCTCCACGAGCAACTGTCCTAACAGGTGCTGAAGAGGCCCAAAAGACAGGGAATGAAGAAAGAACAAGGAAGAAATGGGATGGGTTAGGAGGTTACACGATTTTGACCTCCAAATGGGCATGTGGGGGTCTAAATAAGAGAAACGAAGAGGGAAGGGAGAGAAGGCCTACAATGCACGATGGGAGTGGGTAGGTTGTGGTCAAAATCAGTAGGGAGGACGATCGGAAGGGCATTTTTTTTAAGAAAAACAGCAAAGTTGGAGAGAGAAAACGGCTTGGAGGGGAGGTTTGTGAAGGAGATCACGTTTTGGGAGATGGAAATGGGACGGGATGGGTACCAGGGGGTTTATAAAACTCCCAAAGACGATCGGCCCAAGCTGCGGGCCTGGCCCAGCTAGGAAAGTGGTGAGGCCTCGCCGAAAAATTTTGAGTTTTTCAAAAGGGGGCCCCATGGTCGTGTTCCTCCAGTCCCCTAGGCCCCAAAAAATACTGGGTCCCTCCCTGGATACCCCTGGATTAGCGTGGGTAGGCCCCTGACCCCGATTCGCTCTATTTCGGACAGTTTCGGACACATACTGACATTTGCAGATTTTTTACTACTGGGGTAAGATGTATTGTGATCTAGACACATCAATAAATGGTCTAGAAGTGATTTGGGATCGACACGTGCGATCAGGATCGAGTACGAACTCGATCAAAATGCCTATTTTCGATGAACTTCGCCAAATGGCGAAATCGGGAAAACCTAGGACTGTTTCTATATTTTTCTCGCACCCTCCTAGGTTGTAATGCTTCAGCGTACGTCGTGAGAAGTTCGGTTTAATCAAAATCATGCTCTGATACCAACTGTAACATCCCGAAAAATCGAGGGTCGAGTAGTAACTCAACTCTCGAGTCCCAGAACATCACTTATGCAACATAGATAATGATGATTAAATGTTGTCTGTGTTAGTACAATAAACATGAGTGAGATTTTACCAAAACAGTAATTTATACTTCAGATCCATGTATAAAGCGTAAGTGGAAGACTGAAAGGTATATATAGATATATATAAAACAAAACATTCTCGATCTCCAGAGTATGAACACTAACTGAGTCACCGTATATATATATATATATATATGTGTGTGTGTGTGTGTGTGTGTGTGTGTGTGTGTTGGTTTTGAATCAAAATGTCAAAATGGTACTGCTGAAATTATCAACCCTGTAGCCCCGTAGCACTGGACAGCCTATGCGAAGCCTCCAGCGAACTGCATGTAGGAGAACTCCTCCTGATCATCATAGAAGTCGGGCTCAGTCTCCTGTGCTCCAGTGATACCTGCATCTGATACAGGGTCTGGTGGGTGTTTTAAAATACTGTCCCGTAACGTGGGAGTGAGTAGCTAACTCAGTGGAACAATAAAGCATAGGTTGGTTAATATGTTATCAATGCAGTCAAGCGGTAATGATAAAGTAGTATAATCAAACACTCCTAACTACTCTTATTAACGCAAGTATGAATGCAGTTATGATGGATGCCCTCACCACACCCTCTCTCGTGCAACACCATCTCACGTTTGCGGCATGCTTTCATCCCTCAGTGCTCCACATCTTCCAGGCACATGCAATGCATGATGAGTATGGTTACCGAGTTTTTATTAGTCCATTTCAAACAGCAGGATTAGGAAACTAAGGTACCTCCCTTGTATCATTCCCAAACATGATCCATTATAGGGTCGTCAGTCCTAGTTAGTCTCAGACGATGGTGTGTTTGCTAGGTCACTGCAAAGGCTGCCAGGGCTGTTACACACAAAGGTTACACTACTCCCCCATCACCTCTTAAACAATTCATCACTATACAGAAACAGGCCTAGTTCATGCTCTCTACACTGCGGCAAAACTCGTCGCCTCACCGCAAATTCAGAGTATGCTCGAGGTCACTCCACTAACGTCCTACCAACTGGCAGTCTATTTTCGAATCCTGACCAGTCCACTTATTGACAATGGGACTCGGATGCAACCCGACTGGGGACCATAGCCAGGCTATGCCAGTGTAGGCCGACAGCTCGAATATAGTGTCCCATACCACCATAATCGGCTCACGAGTCTGGTTGCTCACTGGTCACTACGGGGAGGCACGTGGCCCCAGCGTAGGCCGATAGCTCGACCACGGTATCCTATACCACCATGCCCGGCTCATGAGTCTTAGCGGATCGAGGTACCATGGTTAACGGGATTCCACTGGTAAGTTTGGTACCCTAGGTTCAAGCAGTAGCGACCAAACATGGTGAACATACATTAGACAAATCGGGTTGCTTGACTAGCCTGACTAGCTCAAGCGCATAATCAACTGAACGACATGAAGTGCATAAGCACTTCGCGTGGCCTAACCACTGTCGCCAACTGAAGTACGACTCGGGTTCGTCAAACACATCTTATGTGGCGACATGAATCTCAGCCACGATCTCAAGTCTGGTACCAATTGTCTGGACTATAGGCATAGTCTCAAACTCAATCAATCCTAATTCATAGCATGTGGAGTAAAGCATAATAAGCAAAGTAATTCAAGCATGTTAGTAAGCATATCATAAAGCATGTTATAAAGCATGTCATGAAACACTACATAAATAGGAATACAAACATATAAATTGCACAAGTAAGCGATTTAAGTAAACATCCTCATGGAGGAAATCATACAGGTCTCTAAGGTAGTTGAGAATCCCATCTCAACACCCACCTAAGGCATCATCATCCACACACTTACTCACACAAGCATTTTCACAAACACTTGGCATACACTATTTCAACATACTTAGTGTATGTTAACAAACATGCATTAGGGCGAGTCCTTTCGCCAAGCAAGTATTTTACGCATACATAATATATTTATACAACAAATAATCATGGCAAACACATCTCTAAAATATACATGTATACGGTACTTTCTACGATACAGTATTTCTACATACATAGTATATATTAGTAAAACATGTATTTGGGCGAATCCTTTCGCCAAATAAGTATTTTATCCATATATCGTATATTCATACAACAAATAATCATGTTAAACACATTTCTAAAATTTATATGTATACGGTATTTTCTACGAATACCTAGAATATGTAAAATTCCATAATCTACATCTTTAATCGAAACAGAAAACAGAAAGCACTTTGTACATGTGCATTTGCATGCAGATCATGAATCTATCATTATCTGACATTGAAAGCATTGAAAACCGTAACCTATACACCTAAAGTCCTCACCTTTTTATCGTAGAATCGAAACAGAGTCGATAGAATTGCTAAGTTTCCGTATTCGGCAGTTTGGCAACCTAGAGAACGAAATAGGTTAGCTATTTCATAACATACAACCTATACAACCCCAAAACAGATTAGGGTTAGGGTTTCTTACCTAGAAACGGAGCTGGAATCGCCAGAAAAACGATTAGAACGGAGCGGTGGAGCTCGTGGAACGGCAGGGAAACATGGCAGGGAGATTGTCCCACATCTCCCACACTTTCTCTCTCTTTTCTCTCTTCTCTCTCTAGGGTTTCTATCAAATTCGTCTGGCTACAATGAGAGAGGGTTTAAGGTCCTTATATAGCCTAAAAACTCACCGAAATAGACTCAAGGTCAAAGTATACTTAGGTTATAACCAAAACGGACCTGTTTCAGCTCAACGGAGGACTTCTGGCTGGCCTCCTTGAGCCAAAAGTCGGACTTAAGCTCACTAACACCGGATCTACATTTCATTAAGTTTTAGTTCCAGTAGGGTTCTTAGATCACGCGTGGCGGACCAGTTTCAGTTCAACGGTCAGTGGATCTCGATCGGAGATTCCGAGTACATGTAAATTGTTTATAAAATTTTTCTTGATCCGAGGGTGTATTTGGGTCAGATTCTGACAGTCTGGTTGCTTACAAATTGACCGCAAGCATCAAGTCTCAGATCACTATTCCAAATATTTATTTTGTAAAGGAAATATGAGTTTTCACACTCCTTTGCTCCGGACTCAAGCGAACAGCCGTGGGACACTGTCTGGGTCTGATTTCCAAAATGGTTGTCAAGCCCAGCGAGGCGGTCCTAAGTCCTTAACCCTGTATTATTCGGACTCCCGATGTGCGGTCTAGATCTGATACGGAGTTTCAACGTGCTCCCGAGAGCAGTCGGGTAATGAGATTGATCCTAGATTTTAGGGTAACCTAGCGTCAATGATTCTACAAGTTTTGGGTCTTGCATATCATATTTAAAGCGATTCTAGCGGATTTCGTAGCTAATCTAGTTTTGCACTTAGTTAACTTTGTCAAATTTCTAAAGGATTTAATCCTAAGTAATTTCCGTCTGAGGTGGTACTTAGTCCTTTGTAGTTTGTATATAGAGTGATCCAAGTTGTACTACTTAGCTAGTTTAAGATAGTGTCTAGGGTAAAAGTACTTAGAAAAAATTGAAAGATCAAGGTGGTGAAGGGTGAGATTTGTAAAGGAAAGAGTTCAAAAGCGGTTTTAGATTGTGGGATTGAGTTCTGACAAGTTAATAAGGTGTCAGGAGCGACCCATTGCCTAAGGACGTCTAATCCCAGGTTGGCAAAAAGTCGGGCTGTTACAAAAGGGCCGGCTTAAGCAATTTTAGAAAACTAGTATAAACAAAAAGATAGAAAAACCACTATTCAATATATTGCTAAGTGGTTTTACCAAACTGGCATTGCTTTCAACACAGTTAAATTGAGAAGCTTCAAATTTATGGTTGAGGCTATAGGTCAATTTGGACATGGGCTTAAACATCATTGATATAATGAAATGAGGGATCATGAAATGAGGGAGACATGCCTAAAAACCGAAGTTGATTATACACAATCATTTATAACTGAATATAAGGAATCATGGAAAATATATGGGTATTCACTCATCTCCGATGGATGGACCGATAGATCCGGTAGGTCTCTCATTAACTTTTGGTAAATTTTCTAGCTGAGACAATGTTCTTAAAATTCGTGGATGCATTGGGTCAATCACATACTGGAGAGTACTTGTTTAGCTTACTAGATAATGTAGTTAAGGAAATAGGTGATTAATACGTTATACAAGTAATTACGGACAACGCATTCTCATATGTAATGGCCGGTCTTCTTATGGAGAAGAGGCATAATTTATTTTGGATCCCCTGTGCGGCCCATTGTGTTAATCTTATGTTAAAAGATATAGGAAAGTTATTTATAAATGCGATTGCAAGGGCTAGAAGAATCATGATCTTTATGTATAAACACACCATTCTTCTCAGTTGAATGAGAAAATACATTGGGGGTAACTTGCTACGTCCAACAGTCACCCATTTTGCTACAGCCTTTTTAACACTACAAAAATTACATGCAAAAAAATCATAACTTATAAGCTTTGTAGTGTCAACCGATTTTACAAATAGGCTTTGGTTAAAGAAGGTTGAAGGGAAACATGTTCAACAAACAATCATTTCGTAAAGTTTTTGGATACAAGTGATAAATGCGCTAAAAGTAACCGAGCCCTTAATCACTGTGTTGCGATTGGTGGATAGGGATGAGAAACCTGCAATAAGTTACATATATGATGTGATGGAGAGGGCGAGAAATAAGATCATGGACCATTTAAACTATAAAGACCGTGATTACAAGCTAATTATAAATATTATAGATACAAGATGGTGTAGCCAAATGTCATCTCCATTGTATTTGACTGCTTACATCCTTAACCCAACCTGTTTATTCATTTCTGCTGATCCAGCAGAAGCACTTATTATGCATATGGTTGGATTTATTGATGTATTGGAAAGAATGATTTCAAATAAAGAAGAATGGGACACGATCTCAACTTTACTGGACTTGTATACAAAGAGTGAGAGCACGTTCTTGAGGGATATCGTCATCAGGCATCGGGCAATGAAATTACCCAGTAAGTACTATGAATGTCAATTTTACAAATATTATTTTTACAATATAATCTACAAAGTGACTCTAACCCACTTAAAAACTGTTTTTCTCAATTGACTGGTGGGTTGCCTATGGAGTAGACCCGAACAAGAAAGATCCAGCTTTATAGAAGCTAGCGATGGGGATTCTTGGACTCACATGTTTTACTAGTAGTTGCGAACGTAACTGGAGCATGTTCGAGGTGGTAAGTTTAATAATTGTAAACGTTAATTTTTTAGTGTAAGGCGTAAGCTAAATTAATTACCAAAATAACTAATGCCAAATACGCTTTCTTTCATGCAGATTCATACAAAGAAAAGGAATCATCTTGAGCAAAAAAAGCTCAATGACTTGGTTTTCGTCCAATACAATAAAAAATTGCGAGAACGATTCCAAACTAGGAAAGAAAAACCTGGTTTCTTTGACCCTATCTGCTTATATGAGTTGAATGCAGATAACAAGTGGCTCATAGAGATGGATGACCTAGTATTTGCTGGAGAGGACCTGACGTAGGCGCAAGTTGAAGATGTCACATACGGATCGGCACCTGGAGAAGGTACCACTAGAAGGCGAAGGATGAGGGAGAGCTGGGGGGCGAGTAGTAGCAGTAAACCCGTTGAAGAGATTGTAGAGATAGGAGGAAATGATAATGATTAAGCTGAAGATCCACCATTGGATGTTGATGAAGTATTATTACATATAAATGATGAAGAAATAAAAGAAGAAGTGTATGTGGAAGAAGGAGATGACTCGGATGATGATGACGATGGTGGTGGTGATCAAATGCCACAATGGCAAATAGATCAATGTATGCAGTAGATAATTAGATCAATAATAAATAAATAGCTTCTTCATTTTGTTTACTTACTAAGCGTGTTGATGTTGATTGTTGATTGCACTGTTGAATGTTAAATCGTTGATTGATATTTGTTATATTGTTGAATGTTGATGACTTAATATTTAATTCATTGTTTAATCAGTTTTATTTTACTTAAATGTATTGCAAGAGCATATAAAATTATTTATCTATTAACTTAGGAAAGTTCCCCCTACTTTCTTATATTTTATTCATTTTTTTTTTCTTATTTTCCCCCTATTTTTCTGATTTCTTTTCAAAAATTCTCAAATATATATATATATATATATATATATATATATATATATATATATATATCGACTGCATATGCGATTGTGCAATCGCATATGCGCATAGGCATATGCAATCACACACAATCGCATATGCGATTTGACCCCCACATTAGAAAATCACTTCTTTTTGTTTTTTTGGAGAGCGGAGAGTTTTGGATATTGTGGGGCCTAAAAAACTTAAGGAAAAAAATTCTTATCTTTCTTGGTTGGTCAACGGAATCAAATGCCGCTTGTTTCATTGGATTTCTACATTAAAATAGGCACAAATAAATATAACATAATCATTTCTTTTTTCCTTTCTTCCATTTCTAAGGTAAAATATGCATGTTTTATGTCTTTTTTCCTTTGTTTTTCTTTTATTTCAAAATTCTTGTCATTTTCTTAATGATTTAAAATTAAATATAACCTAGATAGTTATTTTTTTCTTAATGGGTAGGGTTAAGTAGTGATTCTTGTTGAAATCTTGGAGAAAAAGAAGTCAAAGTCCAAGAATAACGACACCACATGGGATTATTGTTCGAAGGTGGCTGAGAACAATAACCTTCACCTAAAATATAATTTTTACGGGAAGGCTTATTGGGGAGGTGTATTTCGAATGAAATATCAACTTGCCCGAACTAAGAAGAATCAAACAACATGTTCCCAAGTGGACGATAACGCCGCGAATAAATTCAAGTTGTTGGATAATAATATGAGTGAAACGAAGCAACAAGAACGAGAATATGATGTTTGAAGAATTTCAATAATTGATGAGGTGGTGGAATTGGGTGGAGGAAAAAGGAAAATGACATCTATGCCCATGGATGAATTTGTCGGAAGAAAGAGTTAGTTGAAAGAATAACAACAAATCGCTCTAAACAAAATTTGGAAGAAAGGGGATAAGGATAGTGTATGCCTTTCTATTTCTCGCTTCTTGCCCGTGATTGCTCTACCTTTTAATCTTGTGAAGAGCCCCTTCTTCGCACCTATGATGGAAGCAGTTGCTGTATTTGGGCTAGGGTTGAAGCTTCCGTCATATTATGAAGGAATAAAATTTTTAAGTTGGAGGTAGAGTTTATAGAGAAGTCGATTGAAGTTTACAAGAAGGGATGGGCCAAAACTAGATGCACGATCATGTCGAATGGGTGGACCAATGGAGTGAATCGGTCTATTACAAACTTTTTGGTTAACTCCGAGTGGTTCATTTTAAAAAAAAAGATCTGTTGATATGTCCGTTATTTCGAAGAATGCAGACAATTTGTGAGCTTCATTTGAGTCAATTATTGATGAGGCGGATGAAGAGAACGTGGTCTAAATCGTTATGGATAGTACATCTGCTTATGTCAAAGTGGGTCAAATGTTAATGGAGATGGAGAAGGTATATATGCAATGCGATTGTTGGTTTTTATAAAGATTTACTGTTTGATGAGGGCTGGAAGAGACCTTTGGATAATTTGAATTTTGATTCTATGAACAAGGAGGTTGCCGATTCTCTTGAGAAGCCTTCTTGGAAAGCTGAAGTCAAGAAAGCTTTGGACGCTTTGGGGGAAGACAGCATGGGGTACGAATGGTTTCCCCTTGCTTTCTCCAACAATTTTGGGAGACAGTTAAGAAGAATGTGATGGGCTTTATGAATGAATTTTATGGCAGGGGAAGATTATCCAAAGAGTTAGGGGCTTCATTTATAGTCCTTATCCCGAAGATCTCGGGCTATAAGAATCTCGAAGACTATCAACCCATTAGTCCGTTAAGGAGCATTTACAAGGAGTTATGTAATATCCTAAAAATTTGCGCATGAATAGAATCACAGATGTGAGTGTTTTTCCATGTGTGATTCTAATAAGTAGAACACGTGTGATTTTAGAAAGTAGAATTTAGAGAGAGAGATGCTTAGATGAAGGCAGTACACACGCTTAGACTCACATACATATCATCATGAACTTCGAACCCTCACATACCTTCATAGGCACGAGACCACCTGTTCAAACACATGTTCATCACTAGATAAGGATATTTGACCATCCACATCGCTTTTGGTCTACTCGATCATAGTAAACCAACTACGGGATTGTCAAAATCCGTTCATACACACCTCCAATTGAGAATATTCTGATCCGTTCATCCTGTTCGTCACCTAGGTATATGCTTAAACCACCGTTAAAATCACGAACTAAGAAAACTGCACACACATACAAGTTACTTGATAATCTAACAGTGTACAGGCCTACCATGTATCACTTCAAAAACCTATTTTGTGCTTATCCATTAAGTAAACTGATCATACATCCACCTACAACCACGATCAGGGTAGTAACCATCAAATTTTCTTCCTTAGCACATCATCTGACCGTCCATCACTTTTGAATCCATCAACTGGGCCATCCAAAATCAAAATAAACCGATCATCCAAAACTACCAGTTAGTTTCCCTATAGGGTGCATACACATGATGCTAGAGACCACGAAAAATCATGAAAAATACAAGTCCGTTAAAATGCATCCTGATAACCGTTGAGAGATCAAGGTCCAAATTAAGCCCATTGGAAGAGCACAAAAAATGTGAAATTCTGTCCTGAACGGACGGTTTGAACGGTATTTGTGCATTTGAAGATTTTATTTTAAAAGGTAATATGAGAGACATGCGGTCTCTTGATGGTCTCTGGCTCTATGTGAGATACTAATATAATATTATATTATATATGAAAAAGAAAAGAAAAGAAACACGAGGGGTCTAGCCTTAGGTGTGGAAACTAGAAACGTGGGATGAATGGCCTTCACATACGACCATTCATCTTTTACCATCCATCCAGCTACACTTCAATCTAGACCGACCAATCCGTACTCCACAAGAGGGAGATTTTCATCGATCCTGACTATCCATCTAAAGCAATTTTAGCCGTCCATTTTCCATGCCTCTCACCTACATCGAATAGGGCCATGAAGGCAGCATGTAAGAGCCAAATTCTTCGTCGCTTTCTTCGGCATTGTGAGGCTTGCAGAATAACAAAATTTTGCATTGAAGCTCTTGATAACTTAATTCAAATCGTTCAAAGATTCCCTTCGAGAGATCTTAGTCATCCATGGCTATCATGTAGGATCCATAGCTAATCGTCGGAATGCTACCTAAAACGGCCAAGGTTTCCATTTGAATCCAACTCGAATCCTTGTGAATCCATATCAAACTATGGGAAAAAACACTAAAGGATTAGGAACGATCCTAGCCATCTATCTTAATAACTTCTTACGCAAGGAACTGAGCCAAAGTTGAAACGGTCATAATTCATGTTGTCTTCCTCGGCGTTGTGCGATGGCGAAGAAGGGTCCACAAGCTCCTCTTGATCAATCTCGACCATCCAAAGACATCTGATCGAAGGAAAAACCCACGGTTGGCGATTCCTCATTAACTGCCATGTTTCTTCTCCGCCAGGAAGAACAATAGACGTAGGTTCTTGTATATCTAACAATGCCCGATCAAAACCAATCAGTAGGTGGGCCATCTGATCGATATTCAAACACCAGCCTTAACAAATGTGATAACACCAAATCCATTGATGCATTAAACCGACCAGTCAGATACCGGAAGTGTCGCAGGAAGCTTCATGTCGAAACTGAGCACCTTCTCCGAGTCTGTTCTGGAACTTGGTCTGGAGATTAGAGAGTGTTATTAAAAAAACCCTTAGTTGTGTAGAGAAACAAATCAGAAAGAAAGAAAAACATAAAAAAAGAAAGAAAATCAAGAGAGAAAACGGAAGAGAAAAACGAGAGAGAAGCTGGTTCGGCTTTGAGTCGACTCATTGAATCAAGACGGGCAGGGCTGAGCCAGCTAATGTTCGTGGATGAGGGGGAAGGCTAGCAAAGAGAGAAGAGAAAGATAAGAAGGAAGGAAGAAAGAAAAGCGAGAAGGAAGGAATGATTCGAATCGAGTTGACTCATTGAGTCGACTCGCCGGGTCAAGTCAAGTCTAGGACAAGTTCGTTGAATCTAAGCCGAATCTGAGCCAACATTATCAGGTGAGTGATCCTATCCCTTGGTCTTTTATTTGGTTTTTCATGAATTTTACCCTCCATTGACACCAATGGTTATATTTAGGTACCTATTTGAAGGACCTCTAGATTTGTTTAGCACTAGAAATTAAGTGGAATTTCTAGCCAAACTCTTCTCCGGATTAGTTAGACATACAATTTGGGAGAATTTTCTATTCGTAAACCTCCTTTAGATTGAAACTTTAGTCGTACGTTGAAGGTACCTTTAAATTAGAACTAGATAATGTAGGAAAAACTAGAACTTTAGAACGTTTGTTATTCTACTTTCCTCCGCACGAGAACAATCATAAAATGTACACATGAAACCCTCTAACTTTAAACATTATTTACATGTCATGCTTGGGTGAAATTTGTGAATGCATTATGTGCTTGGATTATGCTCTCATATTTTATAACATTCATCTGCATCCTTTAATTTCTATTTTGAATTGAACGACAGAACAGTAGTGCATGGTTGATTTACTGTCTCGCTGTACTGGTTAGGTCAGCATGGTTGATTTGCGACACATTCCTAATGTCCGGAGGCAGCAGGATTTGGTCGTTGAGCATGGTTGATTTGCTCACCAGGAGGGCATGGTTGATTTGCCGACAGGTTTTTATTTAATTTCATCATACATTGGACATGTGCATACATGACATCATGCTTATCGTCATTAAATTATGCTAATTGGTGGAAAACATTGCCTAGAACATTATTTCATGAATACCTCACACACACTTTATTCAATGTTGAGTGAGATTGTATTGAAAAATCCCATGGAATTCCAATGGGATCGGACATGATCTCATTGGGATTTTAGCTCACCAAAATCACCGCAGTTCTTGAAGGTTTTCAGGAAGAAAAAGACACAAGCAAAGCAGAGTACCCAAATGGTCACATTCTACTAGAAGCGCCACCCATAGTTTAGGTCAAATTATTTGTATTCAGCTGAAATTAATGTAATAAGACATTAGTCGAGTTTTTATTAGGAGGAAATTTAGCGAAATTAGTTGACTTTGAAATTTTAAGTGGTAATTAAATAATAGTTTAATGGAATTTTATTTGAGTTTAGTTAAATATACAATGCATGGAATGGAATCTCAAAGAATCTATGTTTGAATTTAATACACACTATGGAACTCAGGCGTTGGGTCGCTGTATTCGGGTTTTGAATTTCGGGGTATTATAGGTAATCCAAGGGATCATATCTAAGAACCAAGAGGCATTTATAGAGGGACGACAAATAATTGATAGTGCGTTAATTGCCCATGAGTGTCTTGATGCACGATTCAAGCAGAAAATGGGAGGTGTGGTATGCAAACTGAATTTAGAAACGGTGTACGGCCACGTTGACTGGGTCTTTCTAGAATACATGTTAGAGAGAATGGTTGCAAGAAAAAATGGAGGGAGTGGATAAAGGAATGTATGAGATCCGCCAAATTCCCAGTGCTAATTAATGCACCACCACCGCCCCCCCCCCCGACGTGAATGCCAGCATGGTGGAGTTTTTTTTTTTTTTTTTTTTGGGGGGGGAAGGAAGGTTATGCTTTGAAGCAGTCTCAAGACTGGAAGTGAATGCTTCTAAGAGTGTGATGTTAGGAATCTGTGTGACAAAGGAGGTGCTTGCAACGCTTGCATCGTGTTTCGGGTATAAGGTGGGTGAATTCCCATCTACGTACCTCAGCCTCCCTCTGTGTGTGGGAAAATCGGCCAAGCATTTATGTGACAAAGTTTTAGAAAGAATGGAAAGTATGCTTGTCAAGTGGAGAGGTAAATATTTATCATTGGGAGGCCGCATCACAATGCTTAAAGCTGTGCTATCTAGTCTCCTAATGTATTTCATGTCTTTATTCCGATGCTTGAAATCAGTTTTGAAAAAGATTGATAGGCTAAGGAGAGATTTTTTGTGTGGCAAGGAGCTAAAGATAAAAGAAAATATCTTCTGAAGTGGGTCGAGGGTTGTGTCCTATGAGGGAGGTGTGGGCATTAAAATTTTGGATGATATGAATACGGCTTTTTTGGGAAAGTGGATTTGGAGGTTTGGTACTGAAGATGGGGCTCTTTGCGAGGATATTATTATAAGAAAATATGGATCCAATAAAGGTGGGTGGTCTACGAAAGAATCTTCTATGTATAGGGGATCACACATGTGGAAAGGAAGTGCTTTGGTTAGGTTAGAAGAAGTTTTGGGCAGAGTGTGTGCTTCGTGCTCAGGGACGACGAAAATATCCGTTTTTGGAAAGACAAGTGGATTGGAGAGAACCTTGGAGTCGTGTTTCCTGCGGATCGCAAGGTTATCTACGGACTACGATGTGCTTGTGGGACGGTGTTTTCTAGAAGTGGGAAAGATGTGTCTTGGTTCCCCCCTTGCTGTCTCTTTATGACCAAAGAAGAGGTGGGGGAATTGACTTTCTTATTGGTCACATAAGACCTTGCTACCTAGTTTATGGAGTAGGACAAGCTGTGTTGGCAGTTAGAGAAGTCAGCGTGCTTCTCGGTCCGCTCTTTCTACAAGTTGATTCAAGCACGAGGTAGGGGTGATGATTCTAGTGGCGAAGTTGCCACCAATTTCATTTGGTCTTACGGTGCCCCACCAAAAGTGGTGGCCTTTGCTTGGTTGGTTGGCTGAGGAATGGTTTTGACAGTGGATGATCTTCCGAAGAGGGGAATGATTCTCCCAAATGTGTGCCTTATGTGCATGGCTGAATTGGAAACTGTTAGCCACCTATTTACGCAGTGCTCAACGACATCCTTTTCGTGGAATGCCATCCTATCAATGTTCCAGGTTAAGTGGGTCTGCCCAATTCAGTATCTTTTGATTTCTTTATGGATCCACACCCACCTTAATAACTCCAAATGATTTCTATTTCATCCTTTGATTTCTTTTTGGATTTATACCAACTTCATCAGTCAAAACATTTCACCACTTCAAGAAGAAATGAAAAAATACATAGGCTTTTTACATCAATTACCATCCAAATGACTAAAATTACCATATGATGAATACAAAGATGATAAGCATTTCCAGATGCAATCCACAACACTATCAGACATTCACAGAAAGTTGATGATTCGGCAAACCGGATGAGGAAGATCCGTGCTCCAATGGGATTCAAAGAGCTACGGAAGTAAAATGGCAGACAAGCCCAATTCTCCAAACAGACACTTTGCAAGGTTTACCACACGTTAGGTGGTTTCACTTCCCATTTCCAATTCCTTTCACAAGGTCCCTATTCAGGCTGACTTGCAGAGTATTATGCCACGGGAATAGAGTTCGAGTGACTGGAAGCTTCCTCCGGAGGTCCTGATTCATAAGCAAAATCAAGTGCCATAAGAGTAGGAAAAGAGCAGCAGAATTCTGACATGAAAGGCTGGATGCGTGGACTGAATGACACATGAGTTTTGTAAGTGGCCAAAATCTTCATTGAGATTACAAAAAATACCATTGCCAACAGATTTCAAAAGTCTAAAATTTTAATGGGTTTTATTTTAGAGGTTTGCTAGCAAGGTTCCCCCAGTTTGCCTTCCCTGTTTTCCCCACCACATGATTATCGTGATGTTAAATCTAGAAGGTCCCACACTGTACGTCCCTGCAAAGAAAAATCTCAGTATCTGAGATCCTCGCCATCCTTACGAATGTTAGGAACTGATTTATAGACTTTTTGTTTTTAAAGTGACATTTTATGGACAATGGGACATCCGATGGTGCTTTTTTTTTTTCCCCTCCATACGGACCATCTATAGAATGGAACCTCTAGATGAAAGGTCTTGATTATCATGGGCTGACAAGATTAGGCGAGTCTTGCAAGGAAACACTATAATTCGGAACTTCTCCTGATACTACTCAAAAATATCTAAGCAGTACCTTGAAAGTGGTGTCGGGCAAATTCAAGTAGGACACCTGCAAAAGATAAAGATTAGCAGGGAGGGAGAGAGAGGGAGGGAGAGGGAGGGAGGGAGGGAGGGAGAGACTGCAGAACCTCAAGAGATGCCATGTACTCATTTTCGTGGTGGCGGATCATTGCTGTTATAGAAGTTGCACAATCTTCAGCTGACTGAAAATACAATGCATAGTGTGAGCAATATCAACAAGAATATCTGTATGTATGTAACTACGACAATGTAAATGCATGTAACTTCAGCTACAGCTGACTCGCAAATATTAGCAGATGCAGACATTTAGGTGAAGCAAATGGATTCACAAAGCCACAGTGAAAACTGTATGATGAAGAGACATTAACATATGAGCTAGCAGGCCTGTTAATATCATCATCATCACATCTAAGCCTTATCCCAACTAATTGAAATCAGCTACATGAATCCTTTTCCGCCATTCCACTCCATCAAAGGCCATAACTTGTCTTTCTCACTACCTCCACCCAATGTTGCCAAAATTGTATGATATATGATTCAAATGGTACATTTTGAATCGTATTGTGTGTATGTACGATATGAATTGCATGGCCAAATTGCAAATTGCAAATTGCACTGTACGATTCCTAGTTGAATGGTACGATATCATCGTGTGAATCGTACAATTCAATAACCTGCACAAATAATTTTCTAGTAAAAAATCTTTTTTTTTTTTCTTTTGCAAAAAATAAAAATAAAAATAAAAATCAGGGCTTTTGTTTTTAAAACACTTTTAGGGCTCACCCAGTGTTGTCATGTGCGATCGCATATGTGCACACTCAGCTGGAAATCGCATATGCGATCGCATATTCGCCAACGGTCAGAAATCTGACCGTTTTCTAATTGTTGGGAATATATATATATATATATATATATATATATATATATATATATATATATATATATAAAATCTGTATTTTTAGTCTATAAAAGGGCATTCAAAACACTCCTGCATGCGCTTAAAGTTCAAACTCTCTCTCTATCTTTATTTTCTACTCTCTTACACTCTCATTCTCTCTTACGTAATTCCAAGGCCCAAGCTCCATCCATATTTCTTTCAAGTTTGAAGTTTCAACCAAGGGACAATAATTCAAGAATCAAGAAAGTAAAGCAAGCAAGATTCAAGATTACATCGAAATTGAACTCTCTTTCTTATAAGTTCTAAATATCATAATCATATTCACACACCCACCACTCTCTCTTTCTATCTCTCTTTCTTTACATTCAAGAGTTAAAGACTCAACTTACAAGTTGCAAGTTAGTTTGTTATAGTTTGAATTTCTTCCAAGTTTTAAGTTCTAATATAATTTATTTTTTTTTAGTTTGTTACTTACAACACAACTTACAAGTTAGTTACAACTTACAAGAGTACAATACAAGTCTAAAACATTCTCTCAAAACTCAAGATTCAATACTCAAAAGTCAAGACTCAAGTCAAAAATGAAGAATTTGTGTTTTTGTAAATTTGTAATTGCGTGTAAATCTCTCCTCCCTCTCTTACTACAAGTGTAAGTGTGTAACTCTCTTTCTCTTTCTCCTTTTCTTTTCCCCCTCCCTTTCTACTAATAGTGTAAGTGTAAGTGTAACTCTCTCTCTCTCTCAGTGTAAGTGTAAGTGTAACTCTCTCTCTCTCTCTCTCTCTCTCTCTCTCTCTCTCTCTCTCTCATCTCTTTAGTCTCTTGACTCCTTAGTATTTACTCTTTACTTTACTTTACTTTTTACTTTTTAGTACTAGTTTACAACTTACAATCAATACACGCACCAACATAATGTCTTCTTCCCAATCTTCCTCTTTAAAACCCAAGTCGAATGACTCAGGTTGGAAGCATGTGAGTTATGTGGGTATGTCGGTTCCGGTGGCATTGAGCGGCACAAGCAACACCTTGCACATTTACCGATGTCAAATGCAAAAGCATGCGACATAATTACTCCAGAAATCCGAAGGGAGATCATGGAGTATGTGGATAAACAATCAAGAAAGATATGCAATAGTGGCCTACGTCACGAGGAATATATATAGAACAAGATGCATATGAAGATGCATATGAAGCTAGTCTCACTCCTACTTCAACAGGCCGGTCTAGACCACAATCACAACCAACAATCTTGAAAAGAGCCCGAGGGCATGGGCCCTTGGATAGATGGTGTATACCACACCCCAAGGATGTGGTCAACCAAAGAGGTCAGGGCAAAGGGCTGGCTTAAGCAACTTTAGAAAACCAGTATAAACAAAAAGATAAGAAAACCACTATTCAATATATTGATAAGTGGTTTTACCAAACCGGCATTGCTTTCAACGCCGTTAAATTGAAATGCTTCAAAGTTATGGTTGAGGCTATAGGTCAATTTGAACATGGGCTTAAACATCATTTATATCATGAAATGAGGGAGACATGCCTGAAAACCGAAGTTGATTATACACAATCATTTATAACTGAATATAAGGAATCATGGAAAACATATGGGTATTCACTCATCTCCGATGGATGGACCGATAGATCTGGTCGGTCTCTGATTAAATTTTGGTAAATTTTCTAATAGGGACAATGTTCTTAAAATCCGTGGATGCATTGGGTCATTCATATACTGGAGAATACTTGTTTAGTGTACTAGATAATGTAATTAAGGAAATAGGTGATTAATACGTTATACAAGTAATACAGCCAACACATTCTTATATGTAATGGCCGGTCTTCTTATGGAGAAGAGGCGTCGTTTATTTTGGATCCCCTGTGCGGCCCATTGTGTTGATCTTATATTAGAAGATATAGGTATGTTATTTATAAATGTGATTGCAAGGGCTAGAAGAATCATAGTCTTTATGTACAAACACACCATTTTTTTCAGTTAAATGAGAAAACACATTGGGGGTAACTTGTTACGTCCAACAGTCACCCATTTTGCTACAGCCTTTTTAACACTATAAAGATTACATGCAAAAAAATCATAACTTAGAAACTTTGTAGTGTCGGCCGATTTTACAAATGGGCTTTGGTCAAAGAAGATTGAAGGGAAACATGTTCAACAAACAATCAGTTCGTAAAATTTTTGTATACAAGTGATAAAGGCGCTAAAAGCATCCGAGCCCTTAATCACTGTGTTGCGATTGATGGATGGGGATGAGAAACCTGTAATGAGTTACATATATGATGTGATGGAGAGGGCGAGAAATAAGATCATGGACCATTTTAACTATAAAGGCCATGATTACAAGCTAATTATAGATATTATAGATACAAGATGGGGTAGCCAAATGTCATCTCCATTGTATTCAGCTGCTTACATCCTTACCCCAGCCTGTTTATTCACTTTTGCTGATCCAGCAGAATCACTTATTATGCATATGGTTGGATTTATTGATGTGTTGGAAAGAATAATTCCAAATAGAGAAGAATGGGACAAGATCTCAACTTTACTGGACTTTTATATAAAGAGTGAGGGCATATTCTCGAGGGATATCGTCATCAGGCATCGGCAATGAAATTACCCAGTAAGTACTATGAATGTCAGTTTTACAAATATTATTTTTACAATGTAATCTACAAAGTGACTCTAACCTACTTAAAAACCGTTTTTCTCAGTTGACTAGTGGGCTGCCTATGGAGTGGACCCGAACAAGAAGGATCCAGCATTATAGAAGCTAGCAATGAGGATTCTTGGACTCACGTGTTCTGCCAGTGGTTGCGACCATAACTAGAGCATGTTCGAGGCGGTAAGTTTAGTAATTGTAAACTTCAATTTTTTAGTGTAAGGCGTAAGCTAAATTAATTACCTAAATAGCTAATGCCAAATATGCTTTCTTTCATGCAGATTCGTACCAAGAAAAGGAATTGCCTTGAGCAAAAAAAAAGCTTAATGACTAGGTTTTCGTCCAGTACAATAAAAAATTGCAAAAATGATTCCAAACTAAAAAAGAAAAACCTGGTTTCTTTGACCCTATCTGCTTAGATGAGTTGGATGCAGATAACGAGTGACTCGTAGAGAAGGATGACCCAGTAATTGCTGGAGAGGACCTGACATGGGTGCAAGTTGAAGATGTCGCATACGGATCGGCACCTGGAAAAGGTACCACACGAAGGCAAAGGATGAAGGAGAGCTTGGGGGGGGGGGGGGTAGTAGTAGCAGCAAACCCATTGAAGAGATTGAGGAGATGACTCGTAGAGACAGATGACCCAGTACTTCCATGCCTCTCACCTACATAGAATAGGGCCATGAAGGTAGCATGTAAGAGCCAAATTCTTCGTCGCTTTCTTCGACATTGTGAAGCTTGCAGAATAACAAAATTTTGCATTGAAGCTCTTGATAACTTAATTCAAATCGTTTAAAGATTCCCTTTGAGAGATCTTAGTTATCCATGGCTATCATGTAGGATCCATAGCTAATCGTCGGAATGCTACCTAAAATGGCCAAGGTTTCCATTTGAATCCAACTCGAATCCTTGTGAATCCATATCAAACTATGGGAAAAAACACTAAAGGATTAGGAACGATCCTAGCCATCTATCTTAATAACTTCTTACGCAAGGAACTGAGCCAAAGTTGAAACGGTCATAATTCATGCTGTCTTCCTCGACGTTGTGCGATGGCGAAGAAGGGTCCACAAGCTCCTCTTGATCAATCTCGACCATCCAAAGACATCTGATCGAAGGAAAAACCCACGGTTGGCGATTCCTCATTAACTGCCATGTTTCTTCTCTGCCAAGAAGAACAATTGATGTAGGTTCTTGTATATCTAACAATGCCCGATCAAAACCAATCAGTAGGTGGACCATCTGATCGATATTCAAACACCATCCTTAACAAATGTGATAAGACTGAATCCATTGATGCATTAAACCGACTATTCAGATACCGAAAGTGTCGCAAGAAGCTTCATGTCGAAACTGAGCACCTTCTCCGAGTCTATTCTGGAACTTGGTCTGGAGATTAGAGAGTGTTATAAAAAAACCCTTAGTTGTGTAGAGAAACAAATCACAAAGAAAGAAAAACATAAAAAAAAAAAAAAAAAAAAAAAAAAAAAATCAAGAGAGAAAACGGAAGAGAAAAACGAGAGAGAAGCTGGTTCGGCTTTGAGACGACTCATTGAGTCAAGACGGGCAGGACTGAGCCAGCTACTGTGTGTGGATGAGAGGGAAGGCTACGAAAGAGAGGAGAAAGATAAGGAAGGAAGAAAGAAAAACGAGAAGGAAGGAATGATTCGAATCGAGTTGACTCATTGAGTTGACTCGCTGGGTCAAGTCAAGTCTAGGCCAAGTTCGTTGAATCTAAGCCGAATCTGAGCAAACATTATCGGGTGAGTGATCCTATCCCTTGGTCTTTTATTTGGTTTTTCATGAATTTTACCCTCCATTGACACCAATGGTTAGATTTAGGTACCTATTTGAAGGCCCTTCTCTAGATTTGTTTAGCACTAGAAATTAAGTGGAATTTCTAGCCAAACTCTTCTCCAGATTAGTTAGGTATAAAATTTGGGGAATTTTCTATTCATAAACCTCCTTCAGATTGAAACTTTAGTCGTACGTTGAAGGTACCTTTAAATTTGAACTAGATAATGTAAGAAAAACTAGAACTTTAGAACGTTTGTTATTCTACTTTCCTTGTACGAGAACAATCATAAAATGTACACATGAAACCCTCTAACTTTAAACATTATTTACATGTCATGCTTGGGTGAAATTTGTGAATGCATTATGTGCTTGGATTATGCTCTCATATTTTATAACATTCATATGCATCCTATAATTTCTATTTTGAATTGAACGACAGAACAGTAGTGCATGGTTGATTTATTGTCTCGCTGTAGTGGTTAGGTCAGCATGGTTGATTTGCGACAGGTTCCTAACATCCAAAGGCAGCGGGATTTGGTCGTTGAGCATGGTTGATTTGCTCACCAGGAGGGCATGGTTGATTTGCCGACAGGTATTTATTTAATTTCATCATACATTGGACATGTGCATACATGACATCATGCTTATCGTCATAAAATTACGCTAATTGGTGGAAAACATTGCCTAGAACATTATTTCATGAATACCTCACACACTTTATTCAATGTTGAGTGAGATTGTATTGAAAAATCCCATGGAATTCCAATGGGATCGGACATGATCTCATTGGGATTTTAGCTCACCAAAATCACCACAGTTCTTGAAGGTTTTCAGGAAGAAAAAGACACAAGCAAAGCAGAGTACCAAGATGGTCACATTCTACTAGAAGCGCCACCCATAGTTTAGGTCAAATTATCTGTATTCAGCTGAAATTAATGTAATAAGACATTAGTAGAGTTTTTATTAGGAGGGAATTTAGCGAAATTAGTTGACTTTGAAATTTGAAGATGTAATTAAATAATAGTTTAATGGAATTTTATTTGAGTTTTGTTAAATATACAATGCATGGAATGGAATCTCAAAGAATCTATGTTTGAATTTTAATACACACTATGGAACTCGGGCTTTGGGTCGCCGTAGGTTTCGAATTTTGGGGTATGATAGGTTATCCAAGGGATCGTATCTAAGAACCAATACGCATTTATAGAGGGACGACAAAAAATCGATAGTGCGTTAATTGCCCATGAGTGTCTTGATGCACAATTCAAGCAGAAAATGGGAGGTGTGGTATGCAAGCTGAATTTAGAAACGGCCTATGGCCACGTTGATTGGGTCTTTCTAGAATACATGTTAGAGAGAATGGTTGCAGGGAAAAATGGAGGAAGTGGATAAAGGAATGTATGAGATCTGCCAAATTCCCAGTGCTAATTAATGGCTTGCTCAAAGGTTTTTTCCAAAGCTCATGGGGATCAAGATAAGGTGATCCCACCCCCCCCCCCCCCCCGTTTGTAGTGGTAACTAAGGCCTTAAGCAAAATGTTGGAATGTGGTCAACAAATCGGTTTGTTCACCGGTTTCGTTGTTAGCAACTCTAGTCCTCTGGTGTCACACCTTCAATTTGTGGATGATATGTTATTGTTTTACGACGCGAATGCCGGCGTGGTGGAGATTTTTTTTGTTTGTGGGGGGGGTAGGTTATGCTTTGAAGCAGTCTCGGGCCTGGAAGTGAATGCTTCTAAGAGTGTGATGTTAGGAATCTGTGTGACACAGGAGGTGCTTGCAACGCTTGCATCGTGTTTCAGTTATAAGGTGGGTGAATTCCCATCTATGTACCTCAGCCTCCCTCTGTGTGTGGGAAAATCGGCCAAGCATTTATGGGACAAAGTTTTAGAAAGAATGGAAAGTATGCTTGTCAAGTGGAGAGGTAAATATTTATCATTGGGGGGCCGCATCACAATGCTTAAAGCTGTGCTATCTACTCTCCTAATGTATTTCATGTCTTCATTCCGATGCTTGAAATCAGTTTTGAAAAAGATTGATAGGCTAAGGAGAGATTTTTTGTGTGCAAGGAGCTAAAGATAAAAGAAAATATCATCTTCTGAAGTGGGTCGAGGTTTGTGTCCTATAAGGAGGGAGGTGCGGGCATTAAAATTTTGGATGATATGAATACGGCTTTTTTGGGAAAGTGGATTTGGAGGTTTGATACTGAAGATGGGGCTCTTTGCAAGGATATTATTATAAGAAAATATGGATCCAATAAAGGTGGGTGGTCTACGAAAGAATCTTCTATGTATAGGGGATCACACATATGGAAAGGAATTGCTTTGGTTAGAGGAAGTTTTGGGCAGAGTGTGCGCTTTGTACTCGGGGACGACGAAAATATCCGTTTTTGGAAAGACAAGAGGATTGGAGAGAAAACCTTGTAGTCGTGTTTCCTGCGGATCGCAAGGTTATCTACGGACTACGATGTGCTTGTGGGACGGTGCTTTCTAGAAGCGGGAAAGATGTGTCTTGGTTCCCTCCTTGCTGTCTCTTTATGACCAAAGAAGAGGTGGGGGAATTGACTTTCTTATTGGTCACATAAGATCTTGCTACCTAGTTTATGGAGTAGGACAAGCTGTGTTGGCAGTTAGAGAAGTCAGCATGCTTCTCGGTCCGCTCTTTCTACAAGTTGATTCAAGCACGAGGTAGGGGTGATGATTCTAGTGGCGAAGTTGCCACCAATTTCATTTGGTCTTACAGCGCCCCACCAAAAGTGGCAGCCTTTGCTTGGTTGGTTGGCCAAGGAATGGTTTTGACAGTGGACGATCTTCGGAAGAGGGGAATGATTCTCCCAAATGTGTGCCTTATGTGCATGGCTGAATTGGAAACTGTTAGCCACCTATTTATGCAGTGCTCGACGACATCCTTTTCGTGGAATGCCATCCTATCATTGTTCCGGGTTAAGTGGGTCTGCCCAAGTTCCATTGAGTTATTCTTATTGGCTTTGTGAGCCTTTATCATGTTCAGTTCTAGAGCCAAGGTAATCAAGGTTGTTGCCTCGTGGCAACCAATCGTAAAACTCGTGCAAATCTATCATTTAAAATCTGGCCCCAAATTGTTGGGAGAAAGGCGACAACAATGATGATAATCAAAAAGGCCTACTCAAACCTGAAATTTCAACAAAAGGTAACAAGCCTCAATAGAGAGCAATGACCAACCAATAACGAATGACCCCCTCATCACCTCCTCTTTTGCAAGAGTATTGGCTATCTCATTAGCATCCCTTTAAACAACCAAGAACAAGACCACTCGCTCTAAGGTGATTCCTATCCTCGGAAATACAAGAAAATTTCCATAAGCACGGTGACTTTGAAGAAGCTTATCTGATGGCTTTGTCAAAGTCCCCTTCAATGACAGAGAGCCAACATCCCACAGCGATGCAATATGCAAGCCCTCCAAGAGATTTCCATTTCATTTGAGCCCATAATGCCACAAGGACCAAAGAACATCAAAATCTCCACCTTGTTTTGGACCACCTCCCACGCTAGAGGACCTGGTTACCCAAGGGGACAACTAAGAAGGCATATTGCATACAAAGGTGCTGATAAATGATCAAAGAGGCATGCAAATTTGAAAAGAGCATTGTTGTACAAGGATATGTAATATGGGCTTGGACATGAATCTCAACACTAAAAACCATGATGATCCCATGAAACAGAACATGATGACACTTACACGCTGATATATGTACTACCCAAAGCAAGGAGAAAGATAATTTCAGAAAATTTCTTGACTATTGTGTATGGTCTGTCACATATGCACCCCAGCCACTTATCTCATTGCAATTACTAGAATATGAAGAATCATTTTTTTTCAATTTGTCTGGATGGATAAGTGAGTTGAAGTGTGAACATTCAGTTTCAAAACGATGAAATCACAGAAATCAACGATGTTTCCTAGCATTCATAATGAGGAAGTTGCCCTCCCATTGCATTTCTTCAACTTCAATTTGGAGCCAGGCCCTCAACATGAATGTGATTGAATAAAAGTACAATTAGGTTTTTTCACACTTAAATAGAGTAATAACTCCAGTTAAGTTTGTTAGGCATCCAAGCATACCCTTGGACAATAATGGGCTTCAGTACAGTGGACAAAATCTTGTAAGACAATTGTACTTAAAATTGTAGAGTGATGCAAATATGAGACCCAAGTAAAGTATCCTAACCTGAAAGATGGTGGAGTCCACGCACTCATTGTTTGCATCTAACTGCACATTTCCTTCCTCAAAATAGTGGGCATCTACCTGAGAAAAACCGTAATAATTAAATATTGATTTTTGCAACATGTTCATAGGATGAGTTTAGCTGAAATGAGGATGTTGAGATGGATTAGCGGCAAGACAACAAAGGATAAAATTAGAAATGAATGCATTCGAGGGAACTTAGTAGCACCAATAGGTAATAAGGTGAGGGAAAGTAAACTGAGATGGTTTGGTCATGTGCAATAGAGACCAAGAACTGCGCTGGTTAGGAGTGAGTTGCTACAGGAAGCTCTAAAAGGGCAAGGGGAAGGCCCAAAAGGATGTGGATGGAGGTAGAAAGAAAAGACTTGTTGGTCTAACTGATGTTATGGCCCTTGATAGGGTGGAATGGTGTAACATGATTCATGTAGCCAGCCCAACTAGTTGGGATAAGGCTTAGATGATGATCGTGATGATGAGTTAAATATTGATTTTTAGCTGGTTTAAAACTTGAAACAGAGACTATTTTAAACAAGATAGCTGAATTTAATGAATTAGCCATTATCAATAAGTATTACCTTCATGCATAGTGCATCGGAATATGAAGCATGAGCTTTAGATACAAGTTCATCATACATTTATCCAGGATATTTGCTCTTATGTCATATTACCTACTCAAAAGCAATACCTGCATTTTGCCTCTTAGCTCCACTAGTTGCACATCGTCCTTAAATTCAATATTCCAGACAGAGCGCCAACTTCCATTGCTGGATACCCAAAGAAAAAGGTAGTTAGAACCTTACTTCAAAGCACGAATGCCGAATGTTATATCCTACATTATAGCGTAAATGGTCAGGAAAAATGTCAGGCTTGACCATCGTATGTGAACAATCTCAAAAGAACAGGATGGAAGTACTTTCAATTGGCTTTGTGTCCTTTATGACATCCAGCAGCATTAGTAAATGATATCAGTCCCATACCCTTTACCAGTGCACTTTGGTGGAGGAACCAAACATCCAATTAGTGGATCCCCACTTGGATTGGATGATAGTGAAAAAAATTGCATAGATTGGAAGTTCGCAACTACCCATCCACATTCTTTGATGGTCCAGAAATTTACAGAAAAACCCCAGAAAAGGCTAT
The DNA here is from genome assembly GCA_030180095.1 of Magnolia changhungtana. Classification (NCBI taxonomy): domain Eukaryota; kingdom Viridiplantae; phylum Streptophyta; class Magnoliopsida; order Magnoliales; family Magnoliaceae; genus Magnolia; species Magnolia changhungtana. The sequence continues at coordinate 1,150,528 of JASAUF010000370.1, forward strand.
ATATCACATGACTAGAAACATCCAATCATTGCCATTGGCCCATCCATCTAGTACTCCATCAGTTGGTCAGCTTGGATTGATCAGCGTGTTTGCCAATTTCTTGATTGTAGGGTCGATACCCTTCACTAAATGGTGCTGGACATGAACTAACTTGACTACTTTCTAGATACGTCCAATGTAAGTTACATGTGGAGATGTTAGTCAATGTTGGACACTGACTCAAGGTTCCAGCCTCAGGCATCCCAAAACACAGGATATGTTGACCTCTACACAGTTTGCACAATACTTTTTTTTTTTTTGAGAAGCAATAAGATTTATTAAAACAGCCCACAGGCCAGAGTTAAACAAGAAATAAGCTGCCGCAAGCAAAAATACAACAACTACGACAATCAGGGTGCCCACTCGCAAATATATATTTTAGCCCTCCTAAGAACATCAGAATTGGAGCCACTACGTGATGTAGGAACAATGCATGAATTCGAATACTGTGAGACATCAATCAGCAAATTTAAATTAATTAATGAAAACTACAAATCTTGCTACCATCATCACAAACATCAAGATTCTAAGAGGAAATCATGCATAGTTTAAGCCTAATTTGCCAAGCATCATCCTACAAGACCATTAAACATGAGAAACTATGATCTAATAGATGAAGATACATCCAAATAGCATAGGGTTAGGCCTAATGTAAAGGGGAAGGTCTAATACTACCTAGGGCTTACTAGATTTGGGTGTGGGTGAAGCTACAGTTAGGAAAGTTTGGGGAAAAAAAAAATGTGAAATTAAGGTTAAAGTGGGGAATTAAATAAAGGGATTAAAGGATTTAGGTATTAGGAGATGGAAAATTAGGGATTTTAGGTTAATTGAAGGATTTGAAGATCTAGGGTTTGGAAATTTGGGGAAATTGGGAGATTTGAGATTCTAGGGTTAGAGTTAGGGTTTTGGACAAGGGAAGATAGGGTTGAAGGATTCAAAGAGGAAAGAAGGATTAGAGGTATGGCTGTACGGACCAGCCTGTGGGCTCGCATGTGTGTTTGTACGGTCACACATGTGGGGTTCGGTCGGCTAGGGTTTGGTCCGTGACCTTGGGGTTTTGAGGGAAGGGATGAAGAAGAAGAAAGGAAAGTGTTGGGATAGGTTTTGGATGAAGAACTAAGGAGATTTTAACCAAATACATTGCACGAAGAAGAAAAACTCAAATATGGATAACTGGAAGCCTCACACTCCCAAGATTGAAGATATGCATCACACCAATATTCGTTTCAAATCGCATAGAGCAAGTCTTCACATCGCATGAAGAAGAAGAAACAAATGAAATTTGTTTTTTTAGAGAGAAATCCGCCATGGAGAGGTCACCCCCCCTTAAAAACTTATCAAAATTACAAAATAGACCATGTTTGATGACTTTTGACCAAAATAACCCTAATCTAATAAAAAACCAAATAAAACCACTCATAAGTTGTCCCAAGCATAAATCAAACATAAACTAAATCCTAAAACATAAATGTCCTATGATGACAAGAATGGTCCACAATCAACAACCCAATCATGTAATCCATGCGATCCAATGGCCCAATCGTCACGTCCCTCAAATCCAATAGTCCAAATTGTTCCCTAAAGCAACCCATGTGCACCTTCCCATTGTGGGGTCTTCCAAATGCTCGCACATGCACATGAGGTCTTCAACATGGCTACTCGCCTAGCCATAGAGAAACCGGGGCGGCCGGCCTTCTCCTCTGATACGTATGCAAAGGCGTACATGATGTGATGTGATGTCCTCATCAACTATGATTCCGAAAGCAACGGTTATTCTACTCTCCGCGAAGGGTCCAAAGACTAGCAAGCAAGGCCAGCCTCCAGCTCGACCTACCTCCTTTCTTGGAACCACCATTATACCAAGCGGGAAAAAGACCCTCAATAGATCTCAGCATCACCCAGGGAACTTAAAAACAAACCAAGGATACATCCCACACTCTCCTAGCAAAAGGTCAGTGGATGAAAAGGTGGTCCACCAATTCCTTCTCTTTCATGCACATTAGACAGATATTAGGAATCGCCAAAGCTCTCTTATGCAGGTTATCGATGGTGAGCACCATGTTCCTTCCCATGAGCCAAGCGAACGCCACTACTTTGGGAGGAGCTCTGTAATACCTAATTGGACTTGTATGGCAGCATCTCTCACTAGCCTCTAATTGGGAGATCAAGCCATAAAAAGATCAAATAGAGAATCTTCCCAACTTATCTTTCAACCAAATCATCGAATCTTTCACGCTTGGAGAAGGACAACTTCCTTAAAGATGGGAGAGAAGCTACACCAAGTCATCCACGTCGATGCCTATGAGGTTGTGCTTACAGGGAGGGGCCCAAACACCATCTGCACCCAGATCAAAGAAGCAGTGGGTGATCGAGATATCCGGAGAGGGAGAAGGCCTGACGAGTCTAGGAAACTCTGGTCTAAGCAAGGCTTCCCTAATCCAGACATTGTCTCAAAACCAGATCTAGTCCCCATCTACAACGGAGAATCCAACCCCCTCCAAGACTTCACTCACCAAATAAGTGACCACCTTCCAAAGGCTAGACGTTCTATAAAGGGAGGAGCAATGTTGTTAAATTGCATACAATTGCATAAGCCATCAGCCTAGACTGATCGCTTATGCCATCACATAATCGCATAAGCAATTGCTTAGGCTGATGGCTTATATATATATATATATATATATATATATATATATATATATATATATATATATATATATATAGAAAAAATGGAAAAATTGTAAGAAATTCTAAAAAGATTTAAGGGGCTGTTTGGCATCTCTACAAACAAGAGCTTATTTGCTTATTCTAAAAAAATAAGTAATAAACTTTTTGGTAAAACTCTAATTTTACCACTTAGGGCCTGTTTGCTAACACTGAATTTTTGTACTTAACGTGGAATTTGGAAAATATTCCATGTTTAGTGGTGTTTGTTAATGCATAAGAAGGAAAGCGTTCCACGATTTTATGTTGAAATTTTTCCGTGATGGGAGTCTAGCTTAATGGGGAATGGAGAATGCGCTCCGTGATTATTATTATTTTAATCCAAAATTATCCTTTGCAAGAGAGATTTTCTCCCTTGCGTTATACACATCCCAACTTTTAACATGGGGCACTTCTCTGAGCCCACCATGATGTATGTGTTTCATCCATTCCATTCATCCATTTTTAAAGATCATTTTAGGGCTTGATACCAAAAATGAGAGGAATATAAATCTCAGGTGGACCACACCACAAGAAAACAATAGTGATTGGATATCCACCATTAAAATTCTCCTAAGGCCCAATGTATTGTTTATTTGACATCCAATCTATTGATTAGGTCATATAGACCCCGATGAATGGAAAAAACAAAGATCAGCTTGATCCAAAACTTTTATGGCCCCCCAAAAGTTTTTAATGGTCGACATTCATTCAACACTGTTTTCCTGTAATGTGGTCCACTTGAGATTGGGATATACCTCATTTTTGGTCTCATATCATAAAATGATCTAGAAACATAGATGGACAGCATGGATGAAACACATACATCATGGTGGGGCCCACATAGCACCGACCACCAGCCATTGGCTGGTGGCAAGGGAGTAGCCAATTCGTTTCCGCGTCCGGTTGAGTAGCGAGACTCGCTACTGAAGTGACTGATGTCACCAAGTTATGTGGGTCCCATCATGATGTATGTTTTGTATCCACGCCGTCCATCCATTTGGAAATACAATTTTAGGTAAAGATCGAAAGAATGAGTCAAATCCAAAGCTCCAATGGACCTCACCACAGAAAACAGTGGGAGAGTGACACCCACCGTTAAAAACTTAAATAGGCCCAAAAGTTTTTGATCAAGCTGATATTTGTTTTTTCCCTTCTTTCATGTCTGTGTTAACTTGTGAACAGGTTGTATTTCAAATAAAAATCACGGTGAGCCTTAGGCAAGTTTCAACGGTAGGCATCAATCTCCCCACTGTTTGTTGTGGTGGGGTCAACTACATATTTGGATCTGCCTCATTATTTAACTCATGCCCTAAAATTAAATCTCCAAATAGATGGACGGTGTAGATAAAACACATACATCATAGTGGGGCCCACAAAACTTGGTGACTTCACTTCGGTAGTGAATCTCGCTATTCAACCTGCTTGGGGTGCACACGGTTTGGTTCTGGGATGAAACTGGAACCAAACCGTTCCTTACGGTTCTAGGATTTTCGGAACTAGAACCGGACTGTTAGCACCCTAGAACCAAACCGGAACCAGACCGTGAAAACCGGTTCTGTTCCGGATCAGTTCCACGGTTCTAAGCTTTTTATAATCCATCCCAATTCCATGTTCTATTTTATAATTTAGCCCATGTCCATTCATGTTGTGATCCATTTGATGAATGTTTTAGATATTGTATATGGCGTGAAAAAATACATTTATGAAAACAATCAAAGGGTGCATTTAAACCATAAATCATGTGTTAAATATACAACTAAAATATATTTTAAACTCACGGTTCCAAGTTCGGTTCCACAGTTCGGATCACCGTTTGGTTCAGTTCTACATACCCCCAAACCGGAAACAAACCGAACTAAACGGTTTTTTAAATTTTGGAACCAGAACCGGAACCAGTGCACTCTAGAACTGGACCAAACCGGACCGTCTGGTCGATTCCGGTCCGGTTCCACGGTTCTACCGGTTCAATGTGCACCCCTACAACCTGTCAGTAGCTAATCCGCATCCAAGTAGGATGCGGATTGGTTGGTGTACCTCACACCAGCTACATAGCTGTTGTATTGACGTCAGCAAGTTCTTTGGGTCCCATCATGAGGTATGTGTTATATCCAAACTGTCCATCCACTTGGCAAGCTCGTATTAAGGCTTGAGATGAAAAATAAGACATCGAACTATCAAGTGGACCACACAGCAAAAAGTGGCGGGGGATTGAACATCTACCATTGAAACCCTTTTTGGGGTAACAGAAATTTTGGATCAATATGATTTTTTTCGCTCTTCATACAGGTATTTGTGACCTTATGAGCATATTGGATGGAAAATAAACGTTATGGTGGGCCCTACGAATTTTTTAATAGTGAAAATCATTATCTCCACTGCTATTTGTGGTGTGGTCCATCTGATCTTTGGATATTATTCATTTTTTGGATAATGCTCAAAAATGATCTCTAAAAATAGATGAACGGTGTAGATATAATAAATACATCACTGTGGGGCCCATGTAACTTTGATCTCCTTTGAACCGTTCGTACAACTTAGAGCTCGAGGAGCGTCAGTGCTCGTCTTCGCACGACACGTACCTACAGCAGCTATATAGCTAAGCCTTTCACGGGAACTTCCAGCGCGATGATGTTGGGTGGGGTCCACCGCAATGTTTTTGAGAAATCCACCCTGTCCATCAGTTTTGCGAGGTCATTTAAGGACGTGTGACTAAAATTGAAGTTTATAAAATACTTAAGTGTGCCATACAAGAGGAAACATTGGGCATTCAGTGAGCACTGTTGAAGCATTTTTATGGCCATAAAAGTTTTGTATCAAGTTATATTGTAGGTGTTTTCACTTCATCCAATTGGGAATGATCTTATAAACGGTTTGGATAGCATATAAACATCAAGGTGAGCCTTATTTGAAGGTTTTGTTGCTAGTGGTACTCAAACCTACACGACACACAGCGACAATCTTCCCGTTAAGAGGAATTGAGGGCCTTATGAATAATGATATTTTAGTTTTCTATTAAGTATTTTAGTTTATTTGAATTAAATATAATGATTTTATTTTCATTTAATAAAAAATAATTTCTTTATAATGTAAAACATTTCCAAACGGGAGATAGGGGAAAATGTGTCAAATAAACATATTTCAGACATTTAAGATGTTTGTTAACAAACAGATTGTTTCAAATTTAGTACTTAATTTTCAGACTTCAACCATAATTATCGAACAAGTTTTTTTACTTTAGATTTCAGATTCGGTCTTTAGACTTCAGATTTAACAAACGGGACCTTATTCTTTTAGAAACTAGCTAAAAGCTCTTAAAAATAAGTGGAGTAGTCATTTATTTTTTATGGGCTTATTTGGCTTAAGCGGGTAGGCATTTTTTTTACTAATTTTTGGACAAGTTTATCCTTTAACTTTTCAAGTAATTCCCATCTTGCCCTCTTCTCTTTACTTTACATTCTCCGAGGTAGACCCACATGAGGAACGACCTGTATTGAAGGTGGGGCCCCACATGATAAATGGTGCACATCATGGTGGGCCCACATAATGCATGGTCACATCAAAGGTGGGCCCCATGCGATGGATGGCCCGCATCAAAGTCTGGCCCTACATGGACAATCCACATCAAGTGGGCCCCACTTGATGGACAGTCCATATCAAAGTTGGGACCCACATGATGGATGGTGGACATTGAATGTGGGACCACGTGATGGAAGGTTGACATTAAAGGTGGTCCCACATGATGAACAACCCATATTGAAAGTTGAGCCCCACATGATGGATGGTCCACAACAAAAGTAGGACCTACATGATGGATGGTGGACATCAAAGGTAGATCCCACATGATGGATGACCCACATCAAAATGTGCCCTTGCATGATGGACTATCCACAACAAGGGAGCCCCACATGATGGATAGTCCACAACAAAGTTGGGACCTACATGATGGATGGTGGAAATCAAAGGTGGGTTCCACATGATGGATGACTTGGATCAAAATGTGGCCCCACATGATAGACTATCCACATCAAGTGGGCCCCACATGATAGATGGTCCACAACAAAGGTGGGATCCACATGATGGATGGTGGACATCAAAGATGGGCCCACATGATGAACGACGCATATTGAAGGTGGTGACTCACATGATGAATTGTCCACATTAAGGTGGGCCCACATAATGCACGATTCATATCAAAGGTGGGCCCCACATCAAAGTGTGGCCTAGCATGATGGACCATCCACATCAAATGGGCCCCACTTTGGGCGGTCCACATCAAAGGCAGGAACCACATGTTGGATGATGGACATTAAAGGTGGGCCCACATGATGGTCGGTTGACATCAAAGGTGGGCCCACATGATGAATGGCCCATATTGAAGGTGGGGCCCCACACAATGAATGGTCCGCATCAGGGTGGGCCCACATAATGGATGGAGTGGGCTTCATATGAGGGATGACCCACATTAAAGTGCGGCCCCTTGTGATGGAGGTCCACATCCAAGGTCTCTCATAATAGATGGCCCATATCCAAAGCGACTCACATGATGGATGATCCACATAGAAGGTGTGCCCAGTATTTTAAATATCGACGATATCGGCCGATATATCCCATGATATATCTTGTATCCCACCTGTGCGATACGAAACGAACAAGCAGTACGATATATCCCACATGTTCGATCTAGTGAGCATTTTCGAATTTCGATAATTTTATTTCCTGTAAATCATGTTAAATTAGTGTCAAATTGTTACAAATCCATGATTTTTCATGTTTTGTATGAAAAATCATGGCTTGGGTGCTTTGATTTCGAGATTTGGAGGAAATGGCCGAGTTGTGAAAAATTGAAAAACAAAATCAAAGTTTCCAAATTTCTCGCAAATCGTTTGCAATCTTTGTGTCCAAACAAAAAATCAAACACGTATGTAACCTAATCTAGTGATTCTTCTTTTGCTTTTGAATGTATTGCTTGTGTTTCCACATGTCTTCTTACATTTATAAATTATATGAATGTACATTGAATATACTTGCATCAATTCAGTTAGACAACGCATAGATTAGGACCTTATACAAAGAAAACCTATAATGTGTACTTGTTTTTTTATAATGTTTTGATTTATAAGTTTATATTGAGGTCTTTTTAAATAATCACTCAAGTTTCATTGAAAAATTCTACCAATTTTCTTATGTTTCCTTATGTTTCTGACAACAACAACACATTACACGATACAACCGATATATCCCATGCGATAACCGATACGTATCCGTATCCCAAGAATGTGGTACGTAACGCAATACCGATATTTCAAACATTGGGTGCGCCCCACACGATGGATGGTGGATATCAAAAGTGGGCCCCGCATGATGGACAATCCACTTTGAAGGTAGGGCCCACATGATGGACACATCAAATATAAACTCCACATGATGGGTGATGGGTAGTGGACATTGAGGGGCCCCACATAAAGGACAATTAGCATTGATGGTGGGCCCCACATGATGGACGACCTACATCAAGTGGGCCCCTAATGATGAATGGTCCACACATCTAAGACGGGCCTTGCATGATGGACAACCCACTTTGAAGGTTCGACTCACACGATGAAAGGTCCACATCAAAGGTGGGCTCCGTATGATGGACAATCCACAACCAATGTCCGACGATGGCCCCAATGTCTTAAAACATGAAGATTGTAGCCATCCATTCTTTTGCCATTTTGGGCACAATCCATCTATGGTGAGATCCACCAAAACAACCATTTGGATTGCTCCTATACTAGAGTTTTTGTAATCTTTAAAAATTACATCAACTGCCCCTAAAAAATTCTTATTTGAACATTTTGCCAAACGTGCTTATTTCAAATAAGAGCTTTTTTCAGCTTTGAAAAAGTGATTTTACAAAACGAGCATATTTAAAACAAGAGCTAGAACAAAAAGAACTTAGTGTAGCTCTTATTTAAAAAGCTCTTATTGAATTAGAATAGAAATGCCAAACGAGCCCTAAGAAAAACTGTCTAATTACTTGGATTGGGTTTTTTATTTTAACTTATTTCTTGTAGTTTAACTATTAGACCATCTACAAGTTACATTATATTATATAATATAACAAAACATTCAACAAGTTACACTAAGAAAGAATTAATTATTCAAAACTACAAATATAGAAATTTTATTGATAACTTGAATCTCGATGAGTTGATGTATGCATAACATAATACAATACAAGTTACAAGTACAACTCTACAAGTTACAAACAACCAAACTTACAAGGTACAACCTTAGGAAGTATGCCATCGCATAGGGTGTATGCAATGGCATAATCGCACGAGCCATCGCACACATTTCACATACAAAAGTATGCCATCATATAAACCCCAAACCGCATATGCCACCATGGCATATGTGATTTCAGTGGCCCATTTCGCATTATGCAATCGCATATGATAGCACTAAGGAGTCCCTAATCCACTGCCCCCTACTAATAATACAATACTTCTTGGCGTTAAAGGTCCTCCAAAGGTTGTCTTCTCCCATCCCAAATCTCCAAACCCACTTACCCAATAAGGTAGAATTGACATCCTTCAAGTGGAATTTACCTTTTAGCCATGGGGCCGTGCTACGGTAAGTCCCTCCTCAACCTCTCCAACCTTAACTTCATGCACCTGAACAAGGATATGAAATATGGGGAAGGTTCGAGAGAGTGGCCTTAATGAGCATGATTCTTTTGCCTAAGGATAGAAGTCTACTCTTCCATGATGATAGCTTCTGATCTCCATCTTTTCAATGACCTTGTCCCACAATTGCTTTGCAGGGCGAGCGAGGCCAAGGTACGTAGAAAGGAAAGACCCAGCCCGACATCTGAAGACTTCGGCCAGCGAAGCCATTTCTTCCACAGACATATGAATCCTGAGGATTTCGCTCTTGGAGATGTTGACTTTCAATCCCGATACCACCTCAAAACACCTAACGATTTTCCTCAGGTTGTCCACCATGGACTCATCTACCTTGTAGAAAATAATAGTGTCGCTGACAAATTGGAGATGGGAGATGTAGATCGACCCTCTCTATCCTGAACCCTCTAAAAAGATCTATGGACTAGCCTTTGTTCATCATTCTATTAGAGAACCGTCGAGACTACCACAAATCGAAAGGGAGAGATCCCCCAGTCAGAGGTAGGGGTGTACATCGAGTCGAGCTGGCCTCAACTCAACTTGGCTCGGCCACTAGCTGACCTCAACTCAAACTCGGCTCGGCTCGGTCCTCGAGCATGACAAGCCAGCTCGGCTCGGTTTGGTCAGCAGCTCGGGCCAGTTCGAGCCAAGATCGAGCTGAGTTCACCATTGCAGCATTTTCACAAACACCTGAACTGCACCTTCAAAATCTCACTGTACTTGAGACAGCGGCAATGGTTTTACAGGGATTTTATCAAACACCTTCTAAGCAACATACATATCAACATACATGTATATGATGTTGGTTTCATATACATATCTTCCTTGCCACCAGCCACACTTCTTTGAGTCATTTCATCAAACACTTGGTAAGCAACATCAATATCAAAGTAACCGAGTCACCGAACTGGTTCAATCCGAGTTCGATTCGAGTTGGGTTCGATTTGAGTTGAGTCGAGCTGGGGCCAACTCGAACTCGGCTCGAACTCATTGTTGGGCTCAAAAAATCAGCTCGACTTGGTTCGAACTCAGCTTTGAATCGAGTCAAATCGAGGTTTTTCGAGTCGAGTCAAGTGAGCTAACCAAGCTAGCTCGGTTCGTGTACACCTCTAGTCAGAGGCATTTGAGACCTTGAAGAAACCAAAGGGAAAGCCACTAAACAGCACAGAATTTGGCAGCCCAAACACAAGCTTGAATCTACCATCTCTAACAAGTCCCATAGCCCAATTGACCAAACATATAATCAAGAAATTTCAAACCCACATGATCGCAGGCCTTCTCCGAGTCCAACTAGCAAATAATACCTTTACTGTCTGCCTGATGACAAGAGTCGATGCACTCATTGCAACCAATGCGCTGTCCAGAATGTCTACTGGAAATAAATACACTTTGAGGAGTGGAGATTACCTTCTAGAGGACGACCTGAAACGTTTGGGCCAGGATCTTAGCAATGATTTTGTAGACACTGCTGATAAGACTGATGGGACTAAAATCCTTCAAGATCTCCGCCCCTTCTATTTTCGGGATGATTGCTATAAAGGAGTTGCCCATCTCCAACAACAGTCAACTTGATTGAAAGAACTCTGCTGCGAAGCTCGTCAAGTCCAGCCCTAACAACCTCCCAAAACACCTGGAAGAATGCTCAGGAGAACCCATCCGGCCATGGACCATTGTCCTTACCAAGCGCCTCCACAGTTGCTTTACCTTCTACCTCTAGAAAAGGCACCTCAAGCATGGTTCTGAATGTCGGTATCTGTTGACATATCGGTGTCCAGCAGAAAAATGATACGATAGGCGTTGCGTATCGGTATTGTGACCGATATGCAACGCCCTATCAGGAATCATGTAGTGGAATGGCATATCAGGAATCATGTATCTTATCCCAAAGAGTTAGGATAAGGCTTTGATGCTGGTGACAGCAAGGATGAGCCATTGAGATATGTGTATCTTATATAAATATAATAATAATAACAACAACGACAATAAGAAGAAGTGATTTAGCAAGTTAACGGAGTCCTTGTTATGGTGGTTCCTCCATCATTAGCTTGTTCCTGCTCACAGTTATTCAACTTGTTCATTATCCCATTTTGTCCCACTAAGCCTTTTCTTTTCTTTCATTCTTTTTTTTTTTTTTTTTCTTTTGTATGGTCATTTACTACAAAGGGTTTTCAAGCATAAGCTATTTCACATGGGCCCCCCAACTTTTTAAGTAATTTCAGCCTCTCAAAGATATATGATCATGGGCCGATATTTCAGTTGTAAAGTGCCTTCAGCAGAAAGCAAGAACTAAGATAGTGCAAGCCACCAAATGGATTGAACAACAAAACAAAATTACCAGCAGAAACTTAAAAAGAAAGTGCATAATCAGATCCGGTAAATGGTAATTCGCGCACCAGAAATTCTGAGGGCTATGTCTAGCTGCAGAAATCACCACTGCAAGCTCAAAGTTGGTCCCTGCTTCTTCTGCATCTTTCCCATTGATGCAATAAACTGAACAAACTCCTTTTGGGTAAGTTTCGCCAACATATTTGAAAAGTTCAGCATCCAAAGCACCTCTGCCATAAATTCACAAAAAAATTACCAAAAGAAACATGAAGCTACCAGAAATCTGTTATAGTCTATCCTACAAATGTCTTTCAGGCTGATAAATATAGCGTTTGACATGTAGTGACTAGTATGTATACACACTCCCAAGTTCTCTCATCTGTCTGGCATAAGCACATGTTTAATGAAAACAACTTCAGCTTCCCAGCAAAAAACTGTCAATTTTTATGGGTCTTCATCGATTCTTCCAGGAGTTGATTTTCAAACATATGCATAAAACCTGGTGTGCATGTAGCAAACATGTATGGTGATTGGGACCATTGATCTTGTGAGGGTTGAACCATGGATGGGCTAGCGACTGGATGACTCCGACTATCTGATTGGCCAAAGATAATGGGATAGTCACACACTAGACAATTCTTTTCCCTGTGATGGAAGGCTACTATACACATGAAAGAGAAGTTAGAAGGCTTTAACGAGTTACCATGACGTAATTAACTCAATATCAAGAAATTGGAACCGTTTAAAGGTCGATCAAAAGGAGAAAAACAGTAAACCTATTAAATGCAGATTTGTGGATTAGTGAGCAATAAATAATGGTGAAAAATAACATATTTGTCACAAGAAGTAGCATCATGATAGCTAAGTGATAGCTATTCAAGAATAACAAACTCAGAGCACGACAACTTTTTTTTCAAGTACAGAATACAGAGTGAGGAGGATATGGTTTGACACACTCAGAGAGATCATTGCAGGACGGCATAAAATTAAATAAATTAATATATCACAGCTCATGCCATACATAAGAAAGACCATAAAGGAAATGCGAAATATCACATGCTACAGTTAGCGGGCACATGAACCTACCGAAAGTCCTCAATATAAGAGGATGGAAGCTCTTCATTAGTAGCAGGTCTCACCTCTGTACAAACCTGAAGCCATTTGTAACACTAGAATTAACCACTGGTGTACAACATCACTTGGTCACAAAAAGCAAATAGCCAAGGCAAATTATATCATCCATGGGCGTGGCCAGGAGGGTCAAATATATAAGGGATTTTCATGATTTTTATAGGGAAAAAAAAAAAAAAAAAAAAGAAGAAGAAAAATAGAACAAACCAAACATGGTAAAAGTAAGTAAAGGAGTATGCTTTCATCCAAGGAAAGGTTCCTAAAACAGACGGTCATGTTATCAATCCTTTTCTTTCTTACTTTTTTTTTTTTTTTTTTTTGGTGAGAGGTTATGGTAATTTTATTGAAAAAAAGGCGCCCAAGATGGCACAAGGCTACAACCTAAAAAAAGGAAATTTACAATCTTTTAAAGCATCTATACAAGAGGCCCATTCTACTACATATAACTTTGCCCTACTAGAAATCCACTCCACCTTATAGCACTCATTCCGAAAGCACCTATCATTCCTCTCTCCCCAAATCGTGCAAAGTGCAGCCAACAAGCATAGCCTCCAAAGAACCTTAGCTTGTTTCCAAATACCCACTCCATGCCATGCCATGAAGAGGCTCCCGAGTAAAGATAGCATTGTCCAAGAAATATTGAAGCTCCTTAGGAACTCATTCCACACCTAATGCATGAGGGGATAATTTATAAAAAATGATCGGTTGAGTCAGCTTGCCATACACATGAGGCAAACATAGATATCATCATTGATCGTTTTTTGAGACTGTTGACGATCAAAACCCATTCCCTTCCAACTAACCACCCAAAGGCAGCAATCTTCTGCTTTGTGGGGGGGGGAGGGGGAGATCACAACACATTCTCAGATCTTGAAGCACATAGTAAAGAATGATCAAACCAAGAACAACTTGACTTTCCTTTCAGCCAAGCCATCCACTCCTAGTCACCTCTCACTGTGTAACATAGTTGGAGTTGGAGATGACCCAAGGTAGCGAAACATACTCATCCACTTCTTCATTGCAAAGGACCCGACAGCCTCCAAAAGCACCTAGTGACCAAGATATTGCGATCCAAAGAGAGGTAAACCATATTTGGAAACATTGTTTACAAGGTTGTTTCTCCAATCCATACATCCTCCCAAAATTGGATCTTCTCCCCACTACCAAGAGAAAATCCACCCCCCTCTTTGAACTTAACCTTCATGCAAGAAATCACTTTCTAGATTGTAGATGCCCTATAAAGCAAGGAGCGCCTAGTCCACCACCCTCCCTCCTAGCACCCGTACTTCTCAGCGATAGTCTCCCTCTACAAGGCCCCATCTTCCACCCCAAACCTCCACCACCACTTGCCCAAAAGTGCCAAGTTCATCAACTCCAAATCTCTTATGTTGGCTCCTCCCCATTGTTGTCATGTGCGATCGCATATGCGAATATGTGATCGCATATGCGCATATTTGTGCAGGGATCGCATATGCGGCAGTGGCATATGCGACCCTGCACATATGCTATCGCATATTCCATATGCGATAGCATATGCGATGTATGCGTCGCATATCTGCCAACGGTCAGAAATCTGACTGTGTTTTGACCATTTTTTTTTTTTTTTTTAATCCTGATTTTTTTTTTCTCTATAAAAATGCATTCTAAGCATTCCTCTCTCTATTCTCTATCTCTTATTCTTACAATCTTACATACATTCTAATTTCTAAGAGTCTTACAACTTACAAGTTACAAGTTACATACATCCACTCCTCTCCATCCAATTCCATTTCCAAGTTTCCATATTTCTTTTCTTTTCTTTCAACAATCAACATTCAAGAATCAAGGAAGGGTTACAACTTACAACTTACAAGAATCAAGAATCAAGAATCCACCAATCCATATTCATTGTTCAAGAATCAAGATTCAAGACAAGAATCAAGAGACTCCTCACTCTAGTCTCCAATCTCCATCCACATTCCACAAGTTCTTCACTTCTTCTAAGTTCTAACTTCTAACTTCTATTCTAATTTCTAAGTTTCTAAATTCTAATTCTAATTTCTAATTTCTAAGTTTCTAACAACTTCTTTGATTTCTATCATTTTTAAAAAAAAATTATTTTGTTTGTTAAATGTTAATTGATTCATTTTACTTTGTTAGCTGTTAGCAAATAGCAACTTAAAAGTTTGACTTTGAACTTTGAAGTTTGAAGTTACAAGTTAGTAAGTTACAACTTACAACTTACAAGTACAAGTTACAAGTGACAAGTCACAACAAGAATTCAAGAATCAAGAACAAATACAATACTCAAGTGAAGAGGCGAAGGTGAAGAGATTCAAGAGAAGACAAGTAGACAACTTAGACAAGAATTTGGAATTTTGGAAGTTGAAAGTTGTTATTTTAAATTTAATTTTATTTGTGTAAATCTCTCTCTCTCTCTCTCTCTCTCTCTCTCTCTCTCTCTCTCTCTCTCTCCTTCTCTTTCTACAAGTGTAAGTGTGTAAACAAATCTCTTCTTCTCCCTTTCTTCAAGTGTAACTTTGTAAGTGTGTAACTCAAACTCTCTCTCTCTCTCTCTCCCTCTTCTTCTCCCTTTCTAGTTTCTACAAGTGTAACTGTGTAAGTGTGTGTGTGTAAGTGTAACTCTCTCTCTCTCTCTCTCTCTCTCTTCTTCTTCTTCTTCTCCTCCTTGCTAGTTTCTACAAGTGTAAGTGTGTGTGTAAGTATAAGTGTAAGTGTGTAACTCTCTCTCTCTCTCTCTCTCTCTCTCTCTCTCTCTCTCTCTCTCTCTCTCTCTCTCTCTAACCCTAAATCCCAACTCCCAACTCCAAGTTCTAGTTTTCTTTTTATTTGTAGTTTACTTTATAGTTTCTAGTTAATACTTAATAGCTAGCTACTAGCTAGTTACTTTTTAGTGCTAAATTGCTAATATAATACACATACCACCATCCACCACCATCATAAATTCATAATGTCTTCTTCCCAATCTTCCTCTTTGAGGCCTAAGTCGAATGACCTGGGTTGGAAGTATGGGCACTACCGTAGTGCTACCGAAAAGACTCACATAGTATGTGATTTATGTGGATTTGTGAGTTCCGGTGGCATTGCAAGGCACAAGCAACACCTTGCACATTTACCCGGGTCAAATGCAAAAACATGTGACAAGATTACTCCAGAAATCCGAAGGGAGATCGTGGAGTATATGGAAAAACAATGAAGAAAGAAATACGATAGTGCCCTACGTCAAGAGGAATATATGAAACAAGATGCATATGAAGATATAAATATAGTAGATGTCGATAAAGCTCAAGCTAGTCCCACTCCCCCTTCCTCGACAGACCGGTCTAGACCACAAGTACAACCATCGAAAAGAGCCCGAGAGCATGAACCCTTAGATAGATGGTGTAGACCACACCCCGAGGATATGGTCGACCAAAGAGGTAGAGGGAAAGGGCTGGCTCAAACAACTTTAGAAAACCAGTATAAACAAAAAGATAGGAAAACCACAATTCAATATATTACTAAGTGGTTTTACCAAACCGGCGTTGCTTTCAACGCCATTAAATCGAAAAGCTTCAAAGTAATGATTGAGGCTATAGGTCAATTTGGACCTGGGCTTAAACCTCCTTCATATCATGAAATGAGGGAGACATGCCTTAGAACTGAAGTTGAATATACACAATCCTTCATAGCTGAATATAGAGAATCATGGAAAATATATGGTTGTACAATAATGACCGATGTTAACTTCTTGGTAAATTGTCCAGCTGGGACGATGTTCTTGAAGTCAGTAGATGCGTCAGGTCATTCACACATAGAAGAATATTTGTTTAACTTACTAGATAGTATAGTTGAAGAAATAGGTGAGGACTACGTTGTACAAGTAATTACAGATAACGCAGCCTCGTATGTAATGGTCGGTCGTCTTCTTATGGAGAAGAAGCGACGTTTATTTTGGACCCCTTGTGCGGCCCATTGTATTGATCTCATGTTAGAAGATATAGGTAGATTATTTATAAATGTGATTGCGAGGGCTAGAAGAATCACGGTTTTTATGTACAAACATACTCTTCTTCTCAGTCGAATGAGAAAACACATTGGGGGTAACTTGCTACGTTCAGCAATCACCCGTTTCGCTACAGCCTTTTTAACACTACAAAGGCTACATGCAAAGAAATCAGAACTTAGAAGCTTTGCAGTGTTGGCCGATTTTACAAGTGGGCCTTGGTCAAGGAAGGCTGATGGGAAACGGGTTCAACAAACAATTCTTTCTCAAAGTTTTTGGACTCAAGTGGTAAAGGCGTTAAAATCATCTGAGCCCTTAGTCACTGTGTTGCGATTGGTGGACGGGAATGAGAAGCCCGCAATGGGCTACATATATGATGCGATGGAGAGAGTAAAAAATAAGATCATAGACCATTTTAACTATAGAGACCGTGATTACAGGCCAATTTTAGAAATTATAGATAGAAGATGGGGCAACCAAATGTCATCCCCATTGTATTCGGCTGCTTACATCCTTAACTCCACTGTTTATTCGTCCTTGATCAGTGAAGCACTAATCTTGTGCATATGGTTGGATTTATTGATGTCTTGGAAAGAATGATTCCGGATAGAGGAGAACAGACAAGATCTCAAGTTTCTTTGGACTTCTACACAAAAAGTGAAGGGATATTCTCAAAGGATATCGTAATAAGACATCGGACAATAAAATTACCCAGTAAGTACTTATATGAATGAATGTTAGTGTATGTGGTATGTCAACTGTGTCTCTAAGAGACTAAGACTCTAACCTATACTTAAACTGTTTTTCTCAGCTGACTGGTGGGCTGCCTATGGAGTGGACCCGAACAGGAAAGATCCAGCTCTAAACAAGCTGGCTATGAAGATTCTTGGACTCACGTGTTCTGCCAGTGGTTGCGAGCGCAATTGGAGCACGTTCGAGGCGGTAAGTTTAGAGTCTTTAGACTGTTTAGTGTTTACTGTTTACTAATTGTTTTTTTTTTAAGCTAAATTCATTAATCATTACCTAAATAGCTAATTCCAAATGCATTTTTTTCTTACAGATTCATTCCAAGAAAAGGAATCACCTTGAGCAAAAAAAGCTCAACGACTTGGTTTTCGTTCAATACAACCAAAAATTGCGAGAACGATTCCAAAATAGGAAAGAAAAGCCCGGTTTCTTTGACCCTATCTGCTTTAGATGAGTTGGATGCAGATAACGAGTAGCTCGTAGAAACGGAGGACCCGGTATTTGCTGGAGAGGACCTGACATGGGCACAAGTTGAAGATGCTGCATATGGATCAACGCCTGGTGAAGGTAGTAGTACCACTCGAAGGCGAAGGACGGGGGGAAGCCGGGGGGCGAGTAGTAGCTGTCAACCCGTTGATAAGATTGAGGAGATTGAAGAGGAGAAGGTGATAATGATGATCATGCTGAAGAAGATCATCCACCATTGGATGTTGATGAAATATTAGTACGTACAAATGATGAAGAAACGGAAGAAGAAGAAGTGTATGTGGAAGAAGGAGATGACTCGACTGATGATGATGATGGTGGTGGTGGTGGCAGACCTGATGATGATGTGCCAGAATGGATGATAGATCAATGTATATGATTATTAATTAGATAAATAAAATTATAAATACATACATAACTTCTTAATTTTGTTTAATGCTTGTCTCATAAGTCATAACTCATAAGTCTAAGTGTTGAACTGCTGATGACTTGATGTTGATGTTGTTGATTGTTGATATTGATACTAGATACTTGATAACTTGATATTGATAACTTGACATCAAGTTATCAACAAAATGTTAGTTAAATTTAAATGTAAAATGTTTAATTGTTCTTTGTTAAGATTTAAAAAGTTATCAAGTTAACTATATTATAATTTCTAAATTTATCAAATTATCATTGTTCATAAGTCATAACTTCATATGCATGTAATTGGTTGGTTTTATTTTTTATTTTTTACTTAAATTAAATGCATTTCATGTCCCAATGACATATAATAATTTATTATGATTTTTCTGATTTTTTTCGAATTTTTTCTGATTTTTCTGAATTTTTTTGAAAAAGTGCAAAAAATAAAAATAAAAATAAAAATATGCAACCGCATATGCGATTGTGCGATCGCATATGCGCACACGCACATGCAATCGCACAGGATCGCATATGCGATTTGACAACATTGCTCCTCCCTTCTCATAGGATTTGCACACCTCTCCAACCCAGCAGGTGGACTCTTTTCTCTTATAACCCTTGCCATAAGAATTCACGATTCAGCCTTTCCAAACTCACCAACAACAACTTCAGGCATTTGAATAAAGACATGAGGTAGAGGGGCAAGTTTGATAAGGCCACTCTGATGAGAATAATCCGGCCTCCAAGAGACAGATATTGGCCCTTCCATCTAGTTAATTGCCTCTCAAATCTTTCCATTACTTTGTCCCACAAATATTTAGTCAACTTCTCAATTACAAAGAGGCAGCCCAAGATAAGTAGAGGAAAACGAGCTTGCCTTGCATCCGAAGATCCCCACCATTTGCTTGACTTTTTTCTTAGATACATGAACTCCTAGCATCGTATTCTATGCGATGTTCACTTTAGCCCTGACACCACTTCAAAACAACTTGTAATCATTCTCAACTTGTTGACCATAATCGCATAGGCCTTGCAAGAATCGTGCCATTCACAAACTATAGATGGGATATCAAAGGGCTTGATCTTTCCACCCTAAATCCATGGAAAAGACCTACCTCCTACCCCTATCTAGCATTCTTCCTAAAGCTTCTGCTACCATCGCAGAGAGAAAGGGAGAATGCAAGTCAACTTATCTGATACCCTTCGAGCTTTTGAAGAATCCTTTGGGAGAGCCATTAATTAGAAGTGAAAACTTTGTTGAGATTATGCACTCCATAATCCATAATCTCCATTTCCTTCCACATTCAACATGGCCTAGTATGTAATGGAAAACACCCCAATCAAAGTGATCGTATGCCTTTTTTATGTCCAGCTTGTAGATGATACCATCCAACATGCCCTTATATCTCGAGTTTAGACACTCGTGCGCAATGAGAGCATTATCCAAGATTTGTCACCCTGCAATAAATGCTAATTCTTAGTGATGAGAAATTGACACTGGCTAGAGTTGCATTGGATCTTAAAGTTAAAACTTTGGTGAGAATTTTGTACGGCCCTCAGGCTGATTGGTCTAAAGTCCCTCAAGCTTTTTGTGCCTGTCACCTTCGGGATAATGGAAATAAAGGATGCCCTACGCTCTATTGAAAGACTCCCCCCTATTGAAAAATTCCAACATGAAGTTCAAAATGTAGCCTTTCACTACTTCCCTCAACACCTAAACAAACACCAAAGGGAACCCATCAGGGCCCAGGGCTTGATACCTCCCCAATGAAAACACTACGGCTTTCACTTCGTCCTCGAAAAAGGTTCTCTCAAACAATTTAGCTTTCTCCCTTGATAGGCTACTGAAATTCAAGTTATCCAGCTTGGGTCTCCTCCACCCTTCCCCTGCTAGAACCTTTATAAAATTGAGCCACCGAGTTACACACTCAATCTTTCTCTTGGATCCTTTTGTCCTCTACAACAATGTGGCTAATTTTGCTACACCTTGCCCAAGCACTCACAATAACATGGAAAAATCTCGTGTATTTATCACCCTCCTAAAGCCAAATTGCTCTTGAGCACTGCCTCTGCTTGATCTCCTCCTTCTTAAGCGGCTTGAGTAGCCCTGGGCTAACTTTAACCACAAATACTTTTCTTCCTATGACAACTCTATCCCTTTTGCCTTTATGTTGAGAGATCAGATCTTACTAAGAATGCTTTCAGCTATATTCTCTTGCTTCACCAACACTAACCTCTTCCAAGAGTTAATTTCACCTCACAAGAGCTTTGGTTTATACAAATGAAATCACGAGAGTTCAAACCTGTTTTCGGTCAAATCTCTCTATTCTTCTATAGCTCCAAACTCCTCAAGGGAGGACACCTTCATGATGGGAAAAATCTGGAAATTCAAAGTTCCTCCAAAGATATTGGTTTTCGACTGGTTAGTAGGGAAGAAGAGAGTCCTGATTGTTGACAACTTAAGGAAGAGGGGCATGACAATAACCAACATTTGTCTCTGCTGCATGGCTGCTGAGGAAACAGTCGATCATCTATTCGTTCACTGTCCATTCATTGTTCAAGTGTGGTCGGCTATTCTCAACTCCTTCAATATAGCGTGGTGTTTCCCTCCCTCTTCTGACGATCTAATTAAAGCTTGGTTTGGGCCAAATTTAGGAAAACAGAGAACGATAAAGTGGAGAATGTGCTTGCTGGCAATCTGGTGGTCGGTTTGGGAAGAAAGAAACGAGAGATGTTTTACAGGGACCGCCAAATCTTTGGATGCAACAATTCTAAGAACCCAACACTTCTTAGCTGATTGGGGCCTCGTTTATCCCAATCCTTAGTCTGTTGTTTGTTTTTCCTAGTTTTTTTCTTTGGAGTTTTTGTTTCGTTTTTTTTCTTTGGAGGTTGTTTTTCCCGCTACCTTAGCGGGAGATCTCCTCTTTCTCTAGTATTTTGATCCTTTTTATATATCTTCGTCACCTTCATAATTTTTTTTAAAAAGTTTTTTTTTTCTTTTTTTTAAGGAGCTTCAGTTTATAGCTTAATTTGAATCGAGTGTAGCCATCGACATCTAAGGATCCCCACCACTCTCTTATCAACTTGGAAAACCCTTCCATCTCTAACAACATCAACTCAAACCTGAAAGGTTTGGGGCCTCAGTCCTCTACCCCAGCAAAATAGGACAATGATCCGACACGGGCTTCGACAATCCACGCTTAAAAACTAGCGAGGATCTCTCACCCATTTGGCCAAGACAAAATCTATTGAGTCTTGACATCACAAACCGATCTTGACCATTCGACCAAGTGTACTTGCCACTTCCTATCGGAAGATCGATCATCACGTGCGTTTCCAACCAAAACGAGAACGTCCTCATACTATGCATGATTTTCTCTTCGCTTGACTTTTCAAACAAAAATGTGCATGATTTTCCCTCCGCTTGACTTATCAAACAAAAATCTGGTGACACTGAAGTCACTTCCCACACAGCATGCATGGATCACCAATGTTTTCGATACCGGTATCAACGCATGTATCGCACCTTGGGATACAAAATATATCCAGTATCGCATGTATCGCATAATGTGTTGTTGTTAATGGGAAACATTAGGAAATTTGTAGGGTTTTTCAATGAAACTTTAGAAGAAGTGAAAAAGGACATTAATACACACTTATAACTCAAAAATATCACACAAAAAAAAAAAAAAAAAAAAAAACATGCATGATAAGTTCACTTTGTATAGATCCTAAACTATGCGCCGTCTTGTAGAAGTGATGCAACTATATTAAAAATCAGTTCATATAATTTAAATCATAGAGGACATGCATAAAAACACAACCAATACATTCAAAAGCCAAATTTGTCTTACAATGTATAGTGCAATTATTTTTTAAAAATAAAATTTGAAAATATTTTTATAATTTTCTCAAAAACTAAATTTATTTCTAAAAATAAATAAATGAGTGTGATTGATGTTAAGATCAACATAAACTCTAAATAAATATAAGACATAAATGAAACATAGTTAATGCAACTTCTTCAAAAAAAATATTTTTATGTATTTTACAATATTTTTAATTAAAAAATATTTATTTTCAAAAGTTCCAAAAAGTTCTGTTGGATTAGCCTCTAAACACGCTCACATGATTTTTCTACACTGTAATTGCAAGTTAAATGCAAAAAAATAATAATAATAATAATAATTTTCCCCAAATTCCCCCATTTTTACCAAATTTGAAAATCATAGGTCAAAATCCATGAACCATGATTAAGCATGAAAATTTATGGATTACTAACTACATTCCATAGATTCCTAGCAATTTAAATATGAGAACAATTTAAATTAGCAAAAACTCAACTCACAAATTGAGTTTCTAGTACCACATGCTCTCCGATCTCGATTTCCACACCCAAATCCCTTTCTCTCCAAACAAATGAAAAGGATTTGTTGAAATTCCCTTAGCAATGTAATTCTAGAAAGGAAAAAAAAAAAATCAAAGAAAATCAGTTTTATTATTAGATTTTTAGCAAAATTTTCAAAAGGCGACCAATGCAAGTGCAATATCATCGATACGTGTAATACATATCGACGATATCAGGAAACTTATAATAGCAATATTTGCAAAATAGTGTTGTATCAATATATTGTCGATGCATTGCGATATATCGTGATGTATCGACCAATACCAGAAAGTTTTCCAACTACAACTCAATTTCGTATTGGCATTGTGCAAAATCAATAGTATCAGCTGATATTATCAATACTACAATCATTTTGGACCACTGACCTTGCCACAAACTGAGCTCAACTCTACCCAAATTCATCCCTTTGTCCTAACACACTTCAGACCATACACCGCTTAAACATCACGTACCTATATGATAGCATTCACTCAACAAAGGAAAGAGCTATGCTAACGCTTCCTACCCGCTCTATATCCAATTGAAAAATTGCTAAAACTCTTCCTTCCCAGTGGTCCAGCTACCAAAAGAGTAGCCCGCCCATCCAATGGTACTTTACATCACTGCCAAAAGGCGGGCCAGAAATCTCACAAGCTTCTCCGCAGGGACACGGAGAATAGGAAAGGATTCATAATGGCTAGCTAGCTTGTCACTTTGACCTTTGTCGTTACAATAGGACACCTACGGCCAAGGGCCACTCCTATCCGTGCCGTTATTGGGATTGACAAAATTAACATCCTAATAGTCTTTTGTCATTTCTTATATAAGATCCTGACGAAAATGATTGTTCATCATTTGGCTTTGCTACCGCCTAAATTGATATCTGAGGAACAAAGCGCCTTCATTGAACAACTTTCAAGACCACCTTCAACATCACCAACACCAAATACTTCTCACCCACAAATTCTCCTTAGCCTAGATGTTAGCATCCCACACAACCAAAATTCCCCTTGCAGAACCAACAACATTAATGACTACCCAATCCTTAGAGCTAACGTCCTATAGAGAGTCTAGTAACCTCCCATCAAAGGCTTGAACCTTGGTCTCCCAAAACATGATCACCTAGGCCATCGATGTTCTACAGATATCCCTAATTTGCCCCCTTACATTCCAACTCAAAATCTTCATTTGGAAACCGATCTCCCCCTTCAACCCTTCCTGGCCCTCCTCGAGAAACCTCTAGACCCATAATTGATATTAGGGGTGAGACTTGGCAACTCTTTGCTTCCTGTGAGGAATCATTAAAGCTTCCTTTGTATGATAGGTTACTCGTGATTCAAGGCTTCCCTAATCCATCACTTTCCCCTAACTATTGCAACCAAGGTATTCCGCAACGGTAACGATGGCCATAACAACCACCATCATTACCTTTATGATACGGGTCGTAATGGCTGTTATGGCCTCCATAACGGCCGTTACAGTATCTTTTTTTTTTTTTTTATTGAAAGGAAAGATTTATAAAACCAATATCTACTGCCCATAACATTGAAAAAACCTGTATTTGCCCTATAACAGACCATTACGAGGCTGTTACGACCTTTACAGGGGGCATAATGGGCCGTTAACGACGGTTACAGGTCATTTTTTCCATAATGGCTATTATGATCGTTACAACCCTGTAACGTGTAACGGTTGTCATCATTACTTTTACGTAACAGCCTTTACAACACACCATGACTACAATGTGGTTGGCCATCTTTATCCTCAACTTTCTTGTTCGAACATCTTGACAATTCATGATAAGTGGTTATCTCCACCCCTTCAGTGACTGCCACCTACAACACAACCATCTCTAGGATTTTCGAGAATAGGATTGCATCCCTTGCACCAACACTTAAAAGGGCCTCCCACATGCAGAGATTATAAGTCAAGACCACATGTGCCTCCACAGGGGAGAAAAACACATGAGCTAACGAGAGCACACGCCTCACAGCTCCTGAGACACATGGAGCTATCTCTACATCAAACTCGGCATGAATTGACTCCAGTTTAAAACTCATCATCTGGACCTGACACCACCATCTCGAGACCACACTTTGAACCATCACGTGCCATTCAAACTTTACACTTGAGCCCCTGAACCTTGTCACCAAAGCTTCCTGCAATCCCGACCCTATAGTCTGGCACTCTACATATCCAATCTCTCAATTCCAGTGTGATAGTAGAAACGTCTCCCCTTGACATTGACCCAGACTTGTCTGTTGGCCAACCACACGTCACTGAAGTAGCCAGCCAGCCTTCGCCTAGCAACTAGCGGTGAGGTGATGGAGTACATGCATTCTCCCAATGATATGGACTTATGCTGGAGCAAAAGAAATGTGCTCTTCACCTTCCCTAGGTGTTGTTGAACGCAATGCATTCCTCCATTGCAGCTCCCTCCTTGCTCCCCCAATTGAGCCACGACTCTCCCTTCACCACCCTTATTGCCACTCTGACATCCCCTACGGCAATGATAACCCTCTCCAGCACTGGCAACACTTTCTTCCTCCACATGTACATCCTTGCTAGCCTTAGGTAGATTAGAGGTGTACACGAGTTAAGCTTGGCACAGCTCGACTTGGCTTGGCCACTGGCTTACCTCAACTCGAACTCAGCTCGGCTCAATCCTCGAGCCTGATTGGTCAGCTCAGCTCGGTTCGGTCAGCAGCTCGGGCTAGTTCGAGCCTAGTTCGAGCCAAGATTGAGCCGAGTTCACCTGTGCAGCATTTTCACAAACACATGGACTGCACCTTCAAATTCTCACTGTATGTAAACCAATAGTAGCGGTTTTATAGGTATTTCATCAAACACCTTGTAGGTAACATCAAAATCAAGAAAAAATGGTATTTGTTTGATGAAACATACCTTTCTTGCCACCAGCCGACACTTCGTTGAGTCATTTCATCAAACACTTGGTGAGCAACATCAATATCAAAGTAACCGAGTCACCGAACTAGTTCGATCCGAGTTCGATTCGAGTTGGGTTCGATCCGAGTCGAGTCGAGCTCAAGCAAGTTCAAACTCAGTTCGAAACTTTTTCGAGCTCAAAAAATTAGCTCAACTTGGCTCGAACTCAATTTCGAACCGAGTCGAATCGAGCTTTTTCAAGTTGAGTCAAGTGAGCTAACCGAGCTAATTCGGTTCGTGTACAACCCTAGGTAGACTGCAGCCACCTTGCCGGTACACAATCCCACTATTACAAAAGCTTCCACGAACAAGATTTCTAATGGCATCCCTCACACTTGGTAACACGCCTCCTCCCACACGAACAACGACCACTCGGTCCATCTGCACAAACGCTTCACATGTTCGTCCTTGAACAAGACTCCGTGATATGGACTCTATCCACCTCCAGGTCCAGGCTCAAGGAGATACATACCTTGTTTTCGAAAAGGAATTTGAGGTGGCTTTGATCTTCTACCATACCACCATTCTCAGCTAGCCAGTTCTTCACATTGGTAATGTAAGCTCCTCCCTTAACCTATGCCGCCAAACTCCATCAAAGCATCTCCCACACATTCTCAACCACCATTGGATGGACTCTCACCACAGGCTCATCTTCAACATCATCCCTCCACAACCACTTCTCCTCCTCACTCTCACCACAAGCTCGTCTCCCCAAATTTTCCACCTGTGATTCCTCCCCTCCCTCCCTCCAAAAAAAAAAAAAAGAGGGTCCTTCAACGCAACATACATGTAAGATGTACCAACCCTCACACTGTTATCCACCCCTAGCCTTGCCCCTATGTTCTTGACCCCACTGCCCCCCTCCTTCCCAGACATACCCCTTCCTTCTCCTACTTCTCCACTATCTGGTGGTTCACCGACTTAAGCCCATATTGAGCTCTTTGGATGAAAAGCTTCAACCCCTCGTACCTCCCATTCAAAGCCTTCACTGCAACCAAGAGTTCGTCTTCCTTCTCCAAACACACAAACCCTCCCTCCAACCCTTGAAACCACCACCTCCCTCACCAACGTGACTATCCCGAAGATCCTTTTGAAGTTTAACTCTATCCATCCCTCCAACCCCCCTGAATCCTCCTCAACATTGACAAATTTCCCCCAATTCCCCTGTAACTGTATTTGACCCTCATTTGTCCTCATCCTTCCTCCCCTCTCCTACCATGCTGATAGGGCCTTCTCCTCTATGTGCACCACTCATCCGAATTTTGTCCCCATCCACCCTCCTTAATCTTTTCCCCACCTGATGCAGGACAATTAACCACTTGCTCTAAAAGCTCTCGAACTGTTAGAGTATGGCGAATTAATCCCTTTATCTCATAGCCCAAGCCCCACATCTCATGGGTTTTTAAGACCTCGGCCGAACCCCCTTCGTGGGCCCCAAATCACATGGGTCGCCCACCCCGAGTGTGCCCCTGTATCCCACAAGCGACCCCACTCGAGCCCAGTGTGAAAATGCCCCTGCATTAATCACCCCCGGTGAGGAGTCTCAAACTCGAGACCTCCCGCTTTGATACCAATTTGATGCAGGACAATTAACCACTTGCTCTAAAAGCTCAAACTGTTAGAGTATGGCGAATTAATCCCTTTATCTCATAGCCCAGGCCCCACATCTCATGGGTTTTTAAGACCTCGGCCGAACCCCCTTCGTGGGCCCCAAATCACATGGGCCGCCCACCCCGAGTGTGTCCCCGCATCCCACGGGCTACCTCACTGGAGCCCGGTGTGAAATGCGCATTAATCACCCCTGGTGAGGAGTCTCGAACACGAGACCTCCTCCGTGGGCCGCGCCCACCGCGAGTGTGCCCTTGCATCCCACAAGCGACCCCACTCGAGCCCAGTGTGAAAATGCCCCTGCATTAATCACCCCCAGTGAGGAGTCTCAAACTCGAGACCTCCCGCTCTGATACCAATTTGATGCAGGACAATTAACCACTTGCTCTAAAAGCTCAAACTGTTAGAGTATGGCAAATTAATCCTTTTATCTCATAGCCCAGGCCCCACATCTCATGGGTTTTTAAGACCTCGGCCGAACCCCCTTCGTGGGCCCCAAATCACATGGGCCGCCCGCCCCGAGTGTGTCCCCGCATCCCACGGGCTACCTCACTGGAGCTCGGTGTGAAATGCGCATTAATCACCCCTGGTGAGGAGTCTCGAACACGAGACCTCCTCCGTGGGCCGCGCCCACCCCGAGTGTGCCCCTGCATCCCACAAGCGACCCCACTCGAGCCCAGTGTGAAAATGCCCCTGCATTACCACCTCTGCTTAGATCCCCGAACCGACCTCGTCCCCTTGAATGGTAAAAGAACTCAGCCTCATCCCTTTGCCTTGATGGACACCTAGGATTCAACTCTGGGTCTCACTTCTTTGTGAAGCTGATGTAGATTTTCTCTCAAACTTCTCTTCCACACAATCGACCTCTAAAACCTCACGATCAACCTCTGAATCCTCCTATTGATCTGCCTCGTGAAAATCTCCTTACGAGCATCTTCATTTCGATTCACTCAGTCCTTTTTCTTATTGTGATGTTTTAGCATTGAATTTGCAAGGTTAAGTATCAACCTCTAAAACCTCACGATCAACCTCTGAATCCTCCTATTGATCTGCCTCGTGAAAATCTCCTTGCGAGCATCTTCATTTCAATTCACTCAGTCCTTTTCTTATTGTGATGTTTTAGCATTGAATTTACAAGGTTAAGTATCAAGAGTATTGGTCCTCATCCATTGGAGTGGACAGGTATGCCCCAAAAAAACCTTTCAAATGCAAGATTCCAACTTATTGGCCTTTTGTGGACTGTTGCTATTTGGGCAGGCTACTAATTGAAGTCCCCTTTGAAATATCCAGGGCACCCGGAATACATAGTAGGACCACCAGACCAAGGTTCTGGATACTGAAACATGGACCACTTGTGAGGGCACATCAAGTCAATAGTCATGGACTGATACGTTGGGACCTCATAATTCCTTGTGTTTACTTCTATATCAATGTCATGTAAATTGCATCACTCAATTTCAAATATACATGGAACATGAATTCAAAACTTAAATTCAAAGTGTATTATCCATCTCATTCCTATGAGTGTGTGAGAAGATATGCAAATGAGCTTTGTTAGCCCTGTTAGTCATTACTTTTGTTCTCTATAGCTAGCCCTGTTCTCAAAAGCTCTATTGACGTCTCTCCAAGATTGCCAACTAGAGCTGCGTTATTAAATATCCAAGATTTGGAAAGACAGATGCATGGATCAATATCATTTTTATCTCAATATAATAAGCATGCCTTTCGTAGATAAAGCAAAGGCTTCCAAATCCAGTATTTTCCTCATCATAGAAAGAAAAGATAAATGTAAGATAACTGAACAAGAGTAAAGAAATTACTTGCTTGACATGGTCGACAGTGGCAACTTGACAAGTCCTGGGATCAAGATATTCAGTGTCATTAAGTTCCCCAAATGTTGTAACGAGCACCTGAAAGTGTATATAAAGATAATAAACATGTAAACAGAGATAATTTGGGAATAAATGCTTCATCATGTCATTCAGTATGTCAAATTTAATAAATTGTAAAGGATCTCCTGTAAAATTTTGCAAGAATGTAGCAATACAAATGTGTTATCTTGGGCCTGATATTGGAGCTTAGCACAAATCTAACGACCATTTCAAAATCATAAGATTTCCCATTAGAATTAATCCATAACTGTCTGTTGGAGTATTAAATACAAAATGTATGGGATCATGAAGTTAGAAACAAGGACAGCAACTCATAAAACAAATGAACTCTAAATGATGGTGATGTAGCAAATAGATGAAAATTGAATATCGTGCAAGGATCATTGTGAATAACCCCTCCTGGGCAAATGGTTATTGCGTTTTGGGGAAGGAAACATTCGTGCCAATATAGACTGCAAGAAGGGGAGTGATATACAAAGTGTCCTCTCAATACAGAGCTTCACAAATATTGAAAGTGGCGTCTAGGGGGGCAAAAAAATAAAATCTCCAAGAGGGGTGTCCTTTAAAGAGGGGAATTGATCTTAGGTAAGGTTTTGGGAGGACAGGTTGTGTGGCAACGGACAACTTCAGTAGAAACCTATGAAGGAAGATAGCAACTGATGCCAGAATTTTGCCACTATTTACAACTGAACCACAATGAAGGAAGATAACAAAAATGCCTCTCTATGGTTGGGGGAGAGGTGGCATGGGAACCTGCTTTTGTGGAAACCTATCAGATGAAGAGCCTGATAAGTTCTTCAGCCTTCAGGAGCGGATTCATGTATCAGTACCTCCATTGATGAACAAGGACAGATGACGATAGAGATTTGATGACACAAGGTGCTTGCCAATGAAGTTTTTCTATACCTTCCTCAAAAATGCTGAAGTGGAAAAGATGGATGTCCCTACAACCATGATCGGGTCTTACCAGCGTCCAAAGGATGGAGGTCCATACGGGCATGATTTGTCTTACCAGGGCCCATCAAGAGTCGTGACTGGCTGGTTGGCAAAGACAAGATTCTCATTGCCTCATTTGAGTGGGAAGATGACAATTACAAATGGTTGTATCCCATGTTTGAGAAATGCAAAATTGGTGGCATACTTGTTTATTCATTGTTCCTTTGTGACAGAGATGTAGAGGAGGTTCTTTGCGTTTTTTGAGATGTCTTGGGTCATGTTGGGGACAATAACCACCTTTCTTCCATGCTTGGAACTAGAGCATACAGGCCTTCTTGGTAAGAGAAAAAGAAAAACATTTCGGAGACTATCTCTATTGTTGGGCTTTGGTTGAATTGGAAGAAACAGAACAATAGAACTTTAACATCAACTTGGAACCATCAGAAGTGGTCTTCCCAAGAGCAAGAGGGGAGGTGATAGATTGGGTATAGGTCTTAAGACTTTAGTTAGATGTAGTAGAGACAAATTAATGGGTTCCTCTTGGGGTGTGGAGTCGAGACTTTTAGAGCTAAGATGATTTCCCATCCTCGTCTTCTTCTTTTCTTTTCTTTCTTTATTTTCCGCCTTTTCCTTTTACTTCTTCTGCGTCTTCTTCTCTCTTTTTTTTTTAATGCTTTGTGGAAAGATGACTAAAATTTTATTAAAACCAACTAACACCCATTTGGCACCATGGAATTGGGTATAATAAGAGGTAATTGGAGGTAAATGCACCAAAATCCCACATTTGGCGCCATGGAATTGGAGGTAAATGGAATCGGAGATAAATGAAAACACACTTTTTGGTTTATTTTGAAATCACTTCTTTTCTTTTTTTTGAAATCCCTTTATTTTGTTGAATTGGAGGTAATTGGTACGAAATAGCTTTTTTGCCCTCCTTTTTTAAAGGTAGGAGAGTCACACAAGTAATAAAGGTGTCCCTAGGCTACTAATATGCCGTACACTTAGCACTCTAATTGGTTGCATCACTAAAATTACACTACTAGAATGATTCGAGCTGTCCAAACCTTGGTCATCTAAATGGATGGTTAAAATTTTTTGACAAGTCGCTCATTTGTGATCCTTACGTTTGTAGCCCACCCGAGGCTCAGAATTTCGTCACTTCTGGTGAAAGTATATATTTCAATGGGCTTGTTACAATCATTCTATCAAATATCACATATCTACACCAATTTGGGATATTAAAGATGATTTAGTTAATCAAATTCAGGTTCCTGTGAATATATTAAAGAAATCCAATGCATTCCAATTATAGTTATCCAAACACAATTTTTGGATTCCAATGCATTCCAATTATAGGCTGTCAAACAAAACTGAGCATTCCAATTCACATGGATTCCAATGTAATTGTGCATTGGATTCCAATGCATTCCAATTACAAGGTGCCCAAAGAGCCCTAATAAACAAGAATACACAAACATTGAGGGCTAAAAGCAAGTGACCCTCTCATCACTCCACCTCAAGCCCACCAAGGGCTATACAACAAAAACAAAGAAAGAAAATCAACAAATAGTAAAAACCATGGTCAAGGAAACAAAATGAGTGATCTCACTGATACCATGCTATTTCCTTAAGGGCCCGTTTGATTTTCGGTGAAACGGTGAATCGCGCGTAAAAAAGCGATGATTATTTCCCCGTGAATTCACAGCATCCTGATATGACTGCTTACTTTTTGACACAAAAATCAAGAATATTATAAAATATCTGTGGGTCCCACTGTGATGCATTTTGCTTATCCACACCGTTCATCCATTATTACATTTGAATTCATAGCATGACTAAAAAATTGAGGCATATCAAATACTCAAGTGGACCACGTCATACAAAAAAAGAATCAAATACTTACCATTAAAAACTTTGTAGGGCTACTATTTCTTTTGGCGTGGGCCATTTGAGTGTTAGATCTGCTTCATTTTTTGTCTCATGCTCCAAAATATTGTAATAAAACAGACTGACGGAATGGATATCTCATACACTTTACCTTGTAGTAAATAAATTAAAACTACATCCGTTAAACCAATTTCACTGGCACAAACTCCTATGGGTTTTCAAATGCAGGAAATCGTAATAATCACCGTTTGCCTTGCATTTCCCATTTCTCTGAAAAACAAACAGGCCCTAAATAGAATATAAACATGCCTTTGAATTCACGCCTAGCCATAGCTGATCCAATTCCTACTGCCATGAAATGAATTTTCCACACCATCACTTCAATTAGCACCTGCTTCTCCACAAAGATTTTTCCATTTTTTTTCCTTTCCAAATCCCCACAAAATTACAAAGGGAAACATCCTCCACATAACCCTCCCCCGAGCATGGTGACGTCCCATTGGCCATCCATCAATGACCTCTTTTTTCTCACCGAATGTGTCTTTTAGTGTCCATTTGTATTCCGCTGATCAAATGGTTAGGATTGTCCTATCGGTATGACCTCATCTTCTTGGTCCATTCACTACTAAACCTGTTGAGTGTATGGTCCGGATCTCATTTATGTGTGCCATCTATATGAGAATTGATGTGGAGGTGCCATTCCACAAAGTAACACCCATGCCTCCAGAGGCATTGGATCAGTTCCCCTACTTAAATCATCATTACAGGAATCTTCTTGAAGACCCAATGTCTCTAAGCATGGGAATTACTGCACCTCCTCATAGCTGACCATACATGTGCCACACAGAGACATGATCCAGAGCTGCATCATTGATTCACCACTAGCCAGAAAATCCCTTAATCGGGCAATCCTAACAATCCAACCTATAAACTCTAAAACTGAAGGTGTGTCCTCACTACTAAAATTTCTACCCCAGTGATCGAACGGTCAGAATTTTCGATTTGTTTATGGTTCATTCTTTGTTGGACCAGCTTGATGAGCAGTCCGGATCATGTCCACCCAACTGCATGTGCAGTAGATGATGTGGAGCAATGACGACAGAAGTATCCAAAACAAAGTCAAGAAAATCACAGAAATCAGCTACAGTTCGGTCAATAGAAGGGAATTAAAATACGGATGCAAAACAGCTCAATGCAGATCGTTGATAAACTTACATCGCCAGTTCTGTTAGGGAGTTCAAGAGAGATCATGTGGGTTTTGTTGTAGGAAGGGAATGCTTCTGAAACCGCTGCCTTGTAAACGTCTTCATCAGATATAACCGATCTGATGTCTGTAATTCAATTGCAAGATTTCAATCCATACAGAAAATCAAAAGGGAAGAGAGAGAGAGAGAGAGAGAGAGAGAGAGAGAGACCTTTGGCAATGTATTGGATTTCTCCTGGAGGGGCGTTGGTAAGGAACCATTTGGCGATGTCTTTCTTCTGTTTGGGAGTCAGTTCTTCCATTTCTTGGGATTCGGTATCTGCCATTGATGGAAGGAATCAACGGCTCAGAGAGAGGGAGGGAGATTTCAGAGGGAGAGATGTCAGGGAGAGGGATTTCAGTCCCTCTCTTTTCTTCTTTTCACGGTAATGAGGGGAAGGAGACGAACCAGGGTGTGCGTGTGACGCACACGGTCTATCGGACATATGCATCACACACGCGTGTAGAATGTACTGTACAGGCAACTGACACGGATTAGCTACTGACAGGTGAGTAGCGAGACTCGCTACTGTGACGTCACCAAGTTCTGTGGGCCCCACCATGATGTATGTGTTGCATCCACACCGTCCATCTATTTGGAGAGATTATTTTAGGTCATGAACCAAAGAAAGAGGCAGATCCAAAGCTGAGTGGATCCTACCATATAAAACAGTGGGGAGAGTGACACTCACCGTTGGAACCTTCCTAACGTCCACCGTGATGTTTATTTGAGATCAAACCTGTTCATAAGCTAACACATACATGAAAGAAGGGAAAACACAAATATTATCTTGATCTAAAACTTTTGTGGCCCTTAGAAGTTTTTAATGGTGGCCGTCACTCTTCCCACTGTTTTATGTGGTGGGATCCACTAGAGCTTTGCATCTGAATC
Organism: Magnolia changhungtana; assembly: GCA_030180095.1. Classification (NCBI taxonomy): domain Eukaryota; kingdom Viridiplantae; phylum Streptophyta; class Magnoliopsida; order Magnoliales; family Magnoliaceae; genus Magnolia; species Magnolia changhungtana. Next base: position 1,184,814 of record JASAUF010000370.1, read on the forward strand.
GTTCTTTGGATCATGTCCTAAAATGATTTCTCCAAATGGATAGACGGTGTGGATATTTAACATACATCATGGTGGGGCCCACAGAACTTGGTGACGTCACTTCAGTAGAGAGTCTGGCTACTTAACCTGTCAGCAGTTAATCCGCTTCCACAGGCGACGCGATTCCTACGTCCGAAAGCTCTGTGGGGGCCAAGCAATGTCTGTGTTACATCCCATCCGTCCATCCGTTGGGAGGGAACATCACGCGGAAACGGATTGGCTACTCCCCCCGACACCAGCCCCGGAGCTGGTGGTCGGTGCTCTGTGGGCCCCACCATGATGTATGTGTTTCATCCATTCCGTTCATCCATTTTTAAATATCATTTTATGTCTTTATCCAAAAAATGGGAAGGATATAATTCTCAATTGGATCACACCATAGGAAAAAAATAGTGATTGGATATCCATCATTTAAATCCTCCTAAGGCCCGATTTACTGTTTATTTGACATCCAATCCGTTGATTAGGTCATAAAAACCCAGATGAAGGGATAAAACAAAGATCAACTTGATCCAATACTTTTATGGCCCCCAAAAAGTTTTTAACGGCCGAAGTTCATTAAAGACTGTTTCTTGTAATGTGGTCCACTTGAAACTGGAATATACATCATTTTTTTTTTACCACCGTCAATTGATCTACAAAAATAGATGGACGGAATGGATGAAACACATACATCATGGTGGGCCCACAGAGCACCGACCACCAGCTCCGGGGCTGGTGTCAGGGGGAGTAGCCAATCCGTTTCCACATCACGCAGTTTCAAAACTCAAGTGGGACCACGCAACAAGAAAGCCTTTCTAGTGCCACGGAGGTTTTGGATAGACTGATATTTGGACGAGGATTAGATACTGACAGGTTGAGTAGCGAGTCGGCTACTGAAATGACGTCACCAAGTTCTGTGGCCCCACTACAATGTATGTGTTGTGTCTGCACCGTCTATCCATTTTGAGATATCATTTTAAGAATGAGTCAAAGAATGAGACAGATAAAAATCTGTAGTGGACCCAACCGCAGAAAACAGTGGGGAGAGTTATTCTCACAGTTGAAACTATCCCAAGGCCCACCATAATGTTTATTTGAATTCCAACCTGTTCAAAGGTTAAAAAGGACAGGAAATAAGGGAACATACAAATATGATTTAAAATTTTTGTGCCCTTAAGAAGTTTTTAATGGTGGGCGTTACTATCTCCACTTTTTTCTGTTCTAGGTCCACTAGAGCTTTGGATATTGGCCTAAAATGATCTCTTCAAATGGATGGAAGGTGTGGATAAAAAAATACATCATGGTGGGGCCCATGGAACTTGGTGACATCACTTCAGTAGCGACTCTCGCTACTCAACCTGTCAGTTGCTAATCCGTGCCCTGATATTTGTATCTTATTTTTGTCCAAAGCCGATTGCGTGGTGTGGTGTGCCATACTCTGACGTGGAAAGGTGGATCCTACTGTACAAGAATCAACTAACCGAGTCGAGCTTGGCACAGCTTGGCTTAGCTCGGCCAGTAGCTAACCTCAGCTTGAACTCAGCTCAGCTCAGTTCTTGAGCTTGACTGACTAGCTTGAGTTGGTTCAATCAGCAGCAAGGACCAATCTAACCCCAATTTGAATATGAGCATGAGCGTCATTCTCTCAAACATCAGTGTATTTTCAATTTCTCACGGAATGAAAAATAGTAACAACATTGTACAGGTATTTCATCGAATACTCGGCAGTCAGCGCCAAAATTAAGATATGATGTTAGTTTTGTAACGTAAAGTTTTTTTAGTAGTGATTTATTTCGTATGCATTCTTTACTCACCACCAGCTGATCCCACAGAGAATGTATGCACCCGAAGCAACACTCCATTGAGTCATTTTATCAAACACTCGGCGAGCAGTGTCAATATCAAAATAATCGAGTTATTGAGGTGATTCGATCCGAGTCTATTCGAGTCAAGTTAAGCTGAGGCAAGCTCAAGCTCAGCTCGATATTTTTTTCAAGCTCCAAAAACCAACTTGACTCAGTCCAAATCAAATTTCAAGCCGAGGCAAGTTGAGTCGAGAGAGTTGACCGAGCTAACTCGACTCATGTACAAATCTAATGGGAACAATAACGTCCGCCATTGAAACCTTACTAAGGTCCACCGCCATGTTTATTTGCCATGTAACCTGTTCATAAGTTCACATAAACTTGGGTAAAGGGAAAACACAAATATCAGCTTGATCCAAAACTTTTATAGCCTTTAAGAAGTTTTCAATGGCAAGTGTACCATATCTATTGCTTTCTGTCGTGTGGCCACTTGAGGTGTTCTACTTATTTTTCAGCTCATGCCCAAAATAATATCGTGAAATGAACGAACGGGGTAGACATAATACATATATCATAGTGGGGCCCACACAATCTTTCTATGTCAGCATACTATTCAATCCACTTCCATCTTCGTCGAGCATGGATTTGGATTAATTAATTGTTGTACTCCTTGTATGAAGCTCGAGCACACACAGGTAAGATGAGATTTGACTCGATGGTTGGCTGCTATTAAATATGGAACTAATTGAGTTTAATCTTAAAAGGCAGCTTGTAATCGAACCAAATTCTATCACAACACTACTTAATTCAAGTACATCTTTTTATAATCACCTGACATTGGATGGTATATAAATATCAATGTAGACCCAAAAGGCTTCAATTATGGGTATTTCATTTCCACTATTTTCTATGATGTAGTTCACTTGGTTTTGACTCTGCATCATTCTCTACATCATACACTACGTTGTCTCCTAACATGAACCAGAGAAATCGATGAATGGAGGGGATATTAGAGGAACGTCTCCGTGAGCTCCACAAGCCCCATAGAGCACCTTGAACTAATGAGAAATTCGCATCAATCCACAGCCCACCCAACACGATTGAGTATGGAATAAGGGTGAAAGTTGCCAGATTTCCATCGGTCTGTTGGACCAGGCTTTGTAGATCTTTAGTAGTGAAACCAAATCAGACCGTACAAAATACCCAAAAGCAATGAGATGATACATCTTTTTATGGAATGATTAGAAAAAAAATCGGTCCGGATTTCCTGCGGGAATGATTTGGAAGATCCAAAACCAAAAATAGTGGTATTTGCTAGCAACAACATAATGGAGGCGGTCAATCAATATAGATTGATCCGAAATCTGATTCAAATCCAATATAGCACCTATGGGTACATAAGAAATGTATCGATTCTTTTTAATGAATAGATCTGATTGTTGGCGTGAGCTGTCAAATCAATCAATGAGTTGTCAATTAAGAGACAAATTAGAAAGATTATATTCGTGATTATACAATATCTATATATAGCCAAGAATAGAGTTGCTAATTTCCCTATATATTTGTACAATATCTCGGTAAAAAGTGAATGAAAGAAATACAATAATAGAAAATCAGACACGGTATCAGAGCTAGTCGATTTCTGGCTCTTGGTTCACGTCTAACCCTAGTTCATAGCCTCCTTTTGCCACCGCCTTCACATATGAGAGACACCGAAACTTCGACGAAGTTCGGTGACTCTTCCATCGACCATAATACGCTCAGCTCTAAAATATTCACTATAAAAATGGCCAAAGCTCTGTCGAAAGCTCAGGCCTCGATCAAGCTTTCTGAACTTGCGGCTGTCCCGATCGGCATCAAGTTCGATGGTTCCAACTATGCTTTATGGTCCCAAGTTGTTGATGTACATCTCTGGCAAAGACAAGTTGGGCTACATCAATGGCGAGTTACCTTCGCCATCTCCAACCGATCTATCCTTCCGCAAATGGTGTACTGACAACACCATTGTCAAACGATGGCTGATTAACTCCGTGGATCCGGCATTAATTGGCAATTTCATTCGATTTCCCACAGCCAAAATGGTTTAGGATTCAGTTGCTACCACCTATTTTGATGGTGGCGATACCTCTCAAGTCTATGATCTCTGGCGCCACATCTCACGTCTCCGCCAAGAGGTTGGCTCCCTGAAAAAATACTACACTGATTTGCAAGGCCTTCGGCGTGAGATTAATTTTTGACGTCCCAATCCGATGGAGTGTCCTGCCGATATTCAACGTTATAATAACCTTATCCAAGAAGATCGGGTATATGTATTCTTGGATAGTCTTGATGACAAGTTGGAAAATATTCGAAGCGACGTGTTGTAGATGCACCCGTTTTCCATCGTGGAGTAAGCATATGCTCATGTCCGCAGGGAGGCTCTTCGTCAGGTGGTGATGAACGTCGGCGACCATGAACCACCTCCAAGGGCGGTGCTTGCTTCGAAAGGTCTAAAGCTTGGGCTGTCTGGATCGGCTTCTCAGCATACTGAAAAATCTTCATCTAAACCCCGTACCTCATCCGATGGTCTCAAATGCTCTCATTGTGGCAATACGAAGCATACACGTGAAAACTGCTTCTAATTACATGGGTACCCCAATTGGTGGCACGAGCTTCAAGCTAGAAAAAAATGAGACGGTACGGTCAAAGGTGCGGGAAAGGCTGTTGTGCAGCAGTTGAACCCTATCTCTCTCTCATCTCGCCCACTGCCTCACCTAAATTAGACTTCTCTCCTATGGATCCAGGTAACTTCTGTCATGCCTTGCTTAATCATCGCCACGATGTGGATAGTAGTGATTAGCTCCTCAACTTTGGGGCCATGGATCATATGACGTTTGATCCCACGGATTTCTCCCATCACTCACCTCCAAGGCGCGCCAGCATTGCAACTGCTAATAGAGTGACCTCACCTATCACAGGGGCTGGATCTGTAACCCTATCACCCTCTCTTCATTTACCCAACATTCCGTTTGTTCCCTCTTTATCTCACAAACTATTATTTTTTAGCCAAGTTACTATAGATCTAAATTGTGTGGTGCTAATGTTTTCCGATTTTTGTCTTATTCAAGATATTCTCACCAAGGATATAATTGCGTGTGGTACTAAGAGGGGAGGGAGGGATTATACTACATAGAAGATTTCAGTTTGGGTCGTACGCATCACGTGTCTTCTACACTTGGTTCCAAGGCTCGACAGATTTGGCTGTGGTATCATCGTTTGGGACATCCGTCATTTGGGTACTTACGACATTTATTTCCTTATTTATTCTCCAATGTGGAGACTTCTGAATTTCACTGTGATATTTGCATTTTAGCTAAAAGCCATCATGCTGTTTATCCATTAAGTATGAATAAAAGTGATACACCTTTTGCTTTAATTCATTCTGATGTATGGGGACCCTCTCCTTTATCTACTATATCTGATGTACGGTGGTTTGTGATATTTATTGATGATTGCACCCGGATGACCTAGTTATATTTGATGAAACATAAGGATGAAGTGTTTAGTATCTTTCAGTCATTTCATGTTATGGTTCAGACCCAGTTTTCTGCTCAGATTCGGATTCTCCACTCTGACAGTGGTGGTGAATATGTTAATCACCACTTTCATTCATATTTTCAACAACATGGTCTTATTCACGAGACCTCATGTCCCCAGACCCCTCAGCAAAATGGAGTCGCTAAACATAAGAATCGGTATATTCTTGAGACTGCCTGGGTTCTCCTTCCAGGCGCTCATGTCCCCACACGACATTGGCCCGATGCTATTACCACTGCCGTACATTTAATCAACCGCCTTCCTTCTAAAATATTAAAATTTAAGACCCCATTATAGTCTCTGTCAGCCTCGGTCTCTCTACCTACGGCTCTAATGCTCCCTCCTCTCATATTTGGGTGTGTGGCATATGTGCACCTCCCTAAGAACCAACACACTAAACTTGACCTATGTGCCATTTGGTGCCTCTTCTTAGGCTATGTTACGCATAAAAAAGGCTACCGTTGTTATGATCCTACCACCAAGTGTACCAATGTGACTATGGATGTAACCTTTATGGAGTTCGAACCATTCTATCCTTCTTTGGCATCCACTTCTTCTTTTCAGGGAGAGACACTATATGAATAGTTGAATTGGCTGAGTTTTGACTGACTTGAAGATCGGAATGACACACCAATAATTGGCGAGGAATCAATAAATATATCTTCAGGGCCTGACATATCCTTTAAATCTAGAGGGCCTTCGGCAACTGAGCTCACATCATCAGGAGAAGAACCCGAATTCCCCCATCTTTCAGTGCCTACAGACCCATCTCCTGAGAATATTCCTTAGGTAAGCAATTTCACTACTCCTTCATTTATGAATAACATATATACGTCTACTAGGTATACCTTACCTTTCAGGCATAATCGTGGCAAGCCACCAAACAGATACTCTCCAGACATTAAGGAAAGAAAGTCGAGGTATCCAATTGCCAACTATGTTTCCACTGAAAAGCTACCTGAACCTCTTAAGACATTCTCATACGAGTTGTTCGCATGTCATATTCTCACTACAGTTCAGGAAGCTTTAGTTGATCCTAAGTGGACATAGGTAATAGACGAATAAATGACAGCACTACTAAAGAATCAAACATGGACCTTGTGTAACGCCCCGAAAATCGGGGTTCGAGCAGAAGCTCAACTCCCGAGTTCCAACGCATCACTTATGCAACATAGATAATGATGATTAAATGTTGTCCGTATTAGTGCATTAAATATGAGTAGGATTATACCAAATCAGCATATCATATTCTAGAGAGTTAAATTACGCAAGCGAAAGACTGTGATAAATATATAGAGCATATAAGTGATTGTAAGTTCCCAGAGTATGAACGTCACTTGGTTAAATAATTACATGTATAGTTCTAAAATTATACAAAATGATCAAGTGTAATGTCATCTATCCATATCCCTTTAGCCCCGATACGCAACTCCAGATCTACATAGACTCGTCAGAGAGTTGCATGTAGGAGAACTCCCCGTCATCATAGGAGACAGGCTCCATCTCGTAAGCCTCGTCATCACCTAAAACTACAACAGAGTCTGGTTGGTGTTTTAAAACACCGTCCCAGAGTGGGAGTGAGTGATCAACCCAATGGAGCTATAAGGCAAAGGTTAACATAATATCAATTCAATCAAGCAGTAATGATAAAGCAGTACAACAATCATGTCCTAAGTACTCTTGTTAATGCAAGGATGGGATGCGATAATGATGTATGCCCTCGCCTGTACTCCCTCTGCGACATCATCTCACGGTCGCGCATGCAACACTCCCGCTGTGCTCAACTCCTATGCTAAAGGCACATGCAATGCGGTGCATGTGCGTGAGTAGCCAAGTTCTTAATCAGACTTATTCATACAGCAGGTTTGGGAAGCTAATGTACCTCCCTTTATATCATTGACCCAAACAATGATCCATCTAGGGTCGTCAATCTTAGTTAATCACATACGATAGGCAAGTTTGCGAGTTTACATTATAGGTCGCTACGGGAGGCTCGTCACCTCGACATAGGCTTAATTCACACTCGAGGTCGCTACGAGAGGCTCGTCACCTGATCATAGGTCTATCTTATACTCGAGGTCACTTCGGAAAGGTTCGTCACCTTAGCGTAGGCCAACAGCTCGAATACGGTGTCTCATACACCACCATATTCGGCTCATGAGTTTGGATTGCTCATTGGTCACTACGAGGAGGTTCATCACCCAGCGTAGGCCGACAGGTCGACCACGGTGTCCCACACACTACCATGCCCGGCTCATGAGTCTTAGCGAATCTTTGTACCAAAGTTAAACGGGATTTTCATTGGTAAGTTGGTACTTTAGATTCAAGCAGTAGCGTCCATACATGGTGAATATACATTAGGTCAATCGGGTTACTTGACAAGCTCGACTGGTATGAGCGCACGTTGAATTAATCGATATGGAATGCATACACACTCCTCGTGGCCTAACCACTGTCGATAATCACCGTACAACTCGGATTCATCGAACGTATCCGTTGTGGCGAAACTAGTTCAGCCGCTGATTATAAACCGTTACCGATTGCCTGGACTACGTATTAGTCTCAATCATACTCAAATACAACAGTCATTCATATGTGACAGTCAAAACAGCATGTGATAACCAATTCAAATATAAATCCTATTTGAGCATTTTAACAAACATATAGTGCACATGTTATCATACATAGGCTTTTATACATTAATCACATAGCCATAAGATAAGTTACATGAAAGAAACTGTAACTATGGATAAGGTAATTGAGAGTCCTATCTCAATACCCTCATTAAATGCATTTCAGTAAGCATTTTCTCATTCAGGCATTTTATCAAACACTTAGACTACGCATACTAACATACATGTAATAAATTAGTTATAACGTATATTATAGCATATCCTTTCGTAAGGAAGCTGCCACACGTACAACAATCATATATTCTCAAACGACAATTATGACAAGCACTAATCGAATTCCATATTCATACAAACATTTCAACAAACACATGGAATGCATTAATTTCAACATAGTTCATATATATGTGTAAAACACAAAAAACATCGCATCTAAACACATGTGACAGCAATCAAGTCAATCATAAATCATTAACTGACATTGAAAGCCTTGAAAACCATAACCTAAACGTTTATAGTATGCACCTTTCGCCGGTAAACTCGTATCGTACTCAGTTTGAACGCTACATCTTTGTCTATGGCACAACGGCTACCTGAATCACGAAATAAGTTAGCTATTTCGTTGATTCATCTATCTGGATACCTAAAATAGATTAGGTTTAGGATTTCTTACTCAAAGATGGTATTGAAATCGCCGGTATAGCGATACAGGTAGGATGATTTGGCACGTGGAGCGGTGGGATCGAATCCCAGCAACTATCTCTCTCACTCTCTCTTCTCTTCACTTTTTCCTTCTCTTTTCTCTCTTCTCTCTCCTATGGTTAGGAAATTCATATGGAATGAGAGAGGGGTGGGTTAAGGCTCTTATATAGGCGCATAACTGATGTCAATGGCCCTAGGACTATGGTATACTTAGGTTATAGCCAAAGGTCGTCTGTTTCGGTCCAACGGGGCTCATCTGGAGGTCCATTTCCTGCATACAGTTCAGAGAAAGTTCCCTGGCAATGGATCTATGCCAGGTTAAAGTTTCGGTCCGATCGAATTTGTAGATCGACCGCGGAGGACCAGTTTCAGTTTAACAGTCATCGTCACTCGATCAGAGCCACGAGTACATAGACATATGTAAGGAAATTTCCCTAATCCAAGGGTGTAGTTGGGTCAGAATCTGATGATCTGAAACTTTGAATTTGGCGTACAAGCGAACGACCCAATTCACTTAAATATGAGTTCACTTTTTAAATTCGCGTTTTTCACACACTTTACTTGGGGCTCTAGTTGTGCGTTTTAGGATATTATTTGGACTTGATTCCCGAGATGGTTGTTAAGCCCAGTAAGGTGGTCATAACCGTATAGTTTCATGGTAATCGGACTTTCGACGTGTGGTCCAGGTCCGATATGGAGTTTCAATGTGCTCCCAAGAGCAACTGGGTTTTGAGATTAATCTTAGTTTTGTAGGAAATGTAAAGTTAGTGATTCTACTGGTTTTGGATCTTGCAGTTCATATAAAAAGTGGCTCAAACTAATTCCACTAATTAATTCAGTTTAGTACTTAATTAATTTCTGTCTAATTTCTAAAGGATTCGGTCCTTAGTGATTTCTGCCTGAGGTGATACTCGGGTTTTTGTATAGATTTTTTCGAGATGTTACACCTTGGTTCCATTGCCCGGTGATACTCGGGTTTTTGTATGAATTTTTCCGAGACGTTTCACCTTGGTTCCATTGCCCAAAGGAAAAAAAACAGTTGAGTGCAAATGAGTCTTTTTTGTTAAACAGAAGGCAGATGGATCTATAGAACGATACAAGGCAAGGTTAGTCACAAAGGGATACACTTAGACATATGACATAGATTATCAAGAAACTTTTTCGCTGGTAGCTAAGTTAAATATAGTCAAGGTCCTGTTATCTCTCGTAGCCAACTGAGATTGGCCATTACACCAGTTTGATGTAAAGAACACATTTTTCCATGGTGACCTTAAAGAATAAGTCTACATGGATAGTCTTCCAGGCTACATAGCATCTTTAAAAACTGAAGTTGTGTGCAAATTGCAGCGAGCACTGTATGGATTAAAACAATCACCTCGAGCACGGTTTGGGAGGTTCAGTCTGGCAATGAAGAAGTATGGCTTCTACCAAAGTAATTCAGATCATATGTTATTTCTGAAGCACCAACGGGGCAAGGTAACAGCTTTAATTGTATACGTCAATGATATGATCATCACAGGGAATGATAAAGAAGAAATTGTTAAGCTTCAGAAACAATTGGCGACCGAGTTCGAGATAAAAAATCTAGGAGGACTTAAATATTTCCCGGGAATATGTATATTTATTTTTCAACGAAAATATATATTAGACTTACTATGTAAGGTTGGAATGTTGAATTGTAAGCCAGCAGACACTCCAATCATTCAGAACCACAAGCTCGGAGAATATCCAAGCCAAATGCCAACGAACAAAGGAAGGTACCAGAGATTAGTTAGTAAACTTCTTTACCTCTCCCATACCTGTCTAGATATTGCGTACGCAGTGAGTGAAGTAAGTTAATTCATGCATCAATCTAGTAAGGATCATATAGAGGCGGTGATCCGGATTTTACGATACTTGAAATCCTCTCCAGGAAAAGGGCTTATGTTTTTGAAAAATAACCATCTCAGAGTTAATAGTTATACAGACGCAGATTGGGCGGGGAATACCACAAACAAAAGATCCACCTCAGGCTACTTCATGTTTGTCAGAGGGTATCTTGTTATATAGAGAAGTAAGAAGTAAGAAGCAAAAGGTGGTGGCATTATCAAGTGTTGAAGTAGAGTTCCGTGGAATGGCTAAAGGACTTTGTGAACTCTTGTGACTCAAAAGACTTCTAACTAAAATTGGGTTTGCTCCTACATCCAAGATTAACCTCTTTTGTGATAACAAGGCAGCTATCGTCATTGCTCACAATCCGATCCAACATGATCGTACCAAACACGTGGAGCTTTACAGACACTTTATCAAAGAAAATTTTGAAGCTAAAATAATTCGATTTCCATTCGTGAAGTCCGAAGACCAACTGGCAGATATTCTTACGAAGGCCGTATCAAGCAAGGATTTCTACAACTTACTAAATAAGTTGCACATTAAAGATTTGGATGCTTCCACTGGGGGGGTGTGTTAGCATGAGTTGTCAAATCAATCAATGGGTTGTCGATTAAGAGACAAATCATAAAGATTATATTCATGATTGTACAATATCTATACATAGCCAAGAATAGGGTTGCTAATCTCCCTATATATTTGTACAATATCTTTGTAAAAAGTGAATGAAAGAAATATAATAATAGAAAATCTAACACCGATCGCAACTTGGAATATGGAATTCAAAGGAATCAAATCGGAAATGATACTCTGAATCATCTAACTATAATAAAATATACCGTCAACCAACACTTATCGAATTTGAAAAAGAGTCTGAAGAAATGATTCGATCCTCTTATTTCTAGAATGGAGAGATCCATGAATTGAGATCCTGATGCATACAGATACAAATGATCCAATGGGAGCAAGAATTCGAAAATGGTAGATCCACCTCTCTAGAGTGTCGACCAAAGTGGGTCCACCCTATGTAGGGCCTATCATGAATGATTTATGTCTCAAAAATCACACCTTTAAGATGGTCCAATCCATCAGACCATGGGCATTTAATTGACGGTGGAAAACAAAAGAAGTTAATTGAATTAGAAGCGGAAAAGGTAATGAGTGAGATTATCCCATGAATTTGAACCATTTATATTTTCTTTTTTATAATTATGATTAGTTTATAATCTTAAACTTTGATTCTAAGAGTTGAATGTGCCCATTTATTGTTTTTATTATTTTGAATTTAATGGAATCTAAAAAGTAGATTTGGAAAAGAAAATAATACCACATAGAATGCTATTAATTAAAAAATTGTAAAAAAAAATAATCTAAAATGCATAGTTGTTTATTTTAATAAATATGATTTTCATGGAGAAAAGAAAATGTACAACTGTCCATTGTAAAAAAAAGTGAGTACCATCTCCTCAGAACCAAGAAATAAATAAAAAACAAGTGGAAAACAAGATAATTGAGTTTTATGTTAGGAAATGCAAATCACCATTTTTTGAGGAAAATCATGAAAAGCATAACCGTTTCAGCATGTTATTTTATTGTTACAGTGGGTGAAAAACATTGTATTTGTGGAAAAAAATTCCATAGTTTTTCAATTTTATAAATTCAAACAGTCATGAAAAAAAAAATGCATCTTGAAGAAACCGTGAAGGAATGATTATTTCATTATATATTGCTTTTCAAAAAAAGTTTCTTGAGAGATTGTTTGAATTTATAGAAAAAAAATTAAGAAAATGGTAAAAAAAAATTTTCAAGGAATTTGTCGTCGTCATTGGTTGTTTTTCACCAAGTTACGTTGATATTAATGCCGAGTCCTGGCAACAAGATTGTGATGGTTGTTGTTGCTTGTGTTCTACTTGTGGACCATGCAAAGCATCATGATCTGCTAGTTTCTCCCACGGCAAAAGCGGCCTGTTGATGTGAACACGTCCGGACTTGCCTTATGACCCACTTGAGCAAGATCCAGGCCATTCACCCAGCACCATGGTTTTGACCCAGATAAGTCTGACTCAACTCGGAACTGGATTTTGATACCACAAGTTGCCTCCAAAGTCACTCTTGACTTAGATGAGTCGGGTTTTAATTCAACCCTGACTCGACACAGGATCAAGCAAGTAGACTCATAACGAGTTTCAGCACAAGGTGATGGGTTCCCGTACCCTTTGTGGTGAAATCCTACTGTGGTGTGAGCGCAAGTGCAAAAAAAAAAAAAGCGAGACAATCTCGCCGAGTCTTTAAACCATGCTCAGCATGATCTAAATGAGCCAGCCCAAGAAAATGGGCTGCTTGGGTGCTCATCAGGTGGGCCATACAAGTGGGAAGAAATTGACAGTTATACAAGCTTGCCAAGTACTCATGTCCCACACCAGTGGAAAGAAATTAACAGTTGTACAAGCTTGCCGAGTACTACTGTCCCACACCAACTATTTTGCCAGTTGGGTCAGATTGCATTTTCGTTGCATCGTCACACATGAGGTGAGGGTGAACCTTGATGCTCGGTCCCAATCTCCAACCCTCAAGGAGAACTATTCCACCGATCCTGCCTTCCACCTATCAGCTCAACCCATTTGACCGTTGTTGGGCTCAGGTCATTTTAGCCTGACTGTTCTATCCTGCAAATATCCATTGCTCATCTGGCAGGCAACACATTCATCTTGCATGTAAACCCCTGGTTTTCATTTTTTTTTTCTCAAAGTGTTCCCAGTATCTTTTTGCATATCTGCCCATGTGATCCACAGATGGATTAGAAACCTTCACCTTCGTAAATAGGGATTTCAGTAATTTCCAGTCCAGGTTGAGTCAGGTGCAGGCCTGACCATTTTTTCTTCCCGGCTCAAGATTAGGCCAGCTGTGCTAGGCACATGCCAGGCTCAGGCATCATGCCTTATCGGACCAGGTCTGTTGGGATGTTGGTTCAGGTCAGGGTTGGATGTTCTTCAGCTGGTACCAAATCTCCCATACGTTTGGTGCGGATCAGTAAAGGAAACACATCATCCAGCCTCCCATTCATGGTTTAAAGACACTGACAACTAGGATCCGGTCTCGAGTCAGTTCATGAACCTGGGTCAGCCCTACTCGGCCGAGTCAAGGGTAGCGACTCACGGTGTCAAACCAGATTGGGTCTGACCGAGTCGGAGTCAACTAAGACCTGTCTTAAAACCACCTCCTATCTCCCCACTGGCAGCTTAAGCTTTGTGGAAATTGTAATTTAGAAGTAGCCAACGGGTCATTCTCCAAATATTGTTTTGAAACCTGTTTGGGGTTGTACCTAATGTGCTTGACCCAGATTTGTGCAGCCTAAACTAATGTCGCAAATTTCAGGATTTCCTCTCTTAATCGCAATTTTATTTTTTTTTTTCAAAATCATGCAAAGATACTCAGATTTCCAGAATTTGATACAATGTACCTTTCCAACAAGCAAGAGCCTCATTTCAAGATTGCTAAAAATTCCAGCAGCCGGTCCATTGTGAGACCTAATGGCCATGAGCCAGATGTACACGAACTGAGCTAGCTCGACTCAACTCGAAAAAGCTTGATTCAACTTGGTTTGAAGCTGCGTTCGAGCAAGTCCCAGCTCGACTCGGATCGAACTAGTTTGGTGACTCGGTTACTTTGCCATTGATGTTGCTCACCAACTGTTTGATAAAATGACTCAACGAAATGTGGCTGGTGGCAAGGAAGGTTTGTACATGAAACAAAAACTTTTTTTCTCTTTGTTTTATTTTTTATTTTTTATTTTATGTTATTTAGAAAGTGTTTGAGAAAATACCTGCAAAACCATTGCCTCTGTTTGTAAAACAGTGAGATTTTGTAGTTGCAGTTAAGGTGTCTGTAGAAATGCCTCAATGGCGAACTCGGCTCGATCTTAGCTCGAACTCGGCCCGAGCTGGCCTGAGCTGCTGACCGAACTGAGCCGAGCTGGCCAGTGAGGCTTGAGGACCGAGCCGAGCCAAGTTCGAGCTGAGGTCAGCCACTCTTCGAGCCGAGTCAAGCTAAGGCCAGCTCGACTCGATGTACACTTGTGTAAGCCTTGATCAATTGCAGAATCGAGGGCCTAAAAAAATGAAAAGAAAAGAAAAGAAAAGAAAAATGGGGAGTCATTTGATACAAGTATAGCAATTGATGTCCGGTGCTCATAAGTTGTACACATGGTATTCATCTACTGAAATAAAAGCGAGCAAATTGCAGAACCCATCATTGGTAGGTCACAGTTCCAATATCAGATTAATTGAATTATCCTAACCCGTGATTCATGAACACTTTGTTGAAATTAGACAATTGGATTTCTTTCATTTTAACCAATCCAATTGATGTCCTTCAACCCAATTGTCAGGTAATCAAAATAAGCAAGTAGTTTTCGGTCACAATGCATCTAAACTCGGACCCATAATTTGGAAAGTTTAATAGGACTTGCATTCCATCTGTCCGCATATCATCCATGACACCACCGGAGTATCAAAGTTCTCCTGAAATAAAGGCCAAGGCAGCTTGGATCATGCCTTCAAGTCCCAACGGCCATCAAAAAGATTATTGTAGATCGCAAAGGTGAAACATAACCAAACACTGATAAGTTAGATTTGGATGTGAATTGTGATAGATTTGGGACATCCGAGTCCTCTGGAAATGATGGTTTTATCCTCCCACCTTCTATCAGTCCACATAGTATGTTTGTGTATGTTGCAGATCATCATACAGATGCCACGTGTAAAGAATACAAGTACAGATGGAAAGATGAAAAAATTTCACCTGCCCATGTGAACTAAATCTCCTCCCACTTTCATTGAACTTGGAAAATTCAGAACTTACAGAGAGGCCATGCTCATTCTCCCGCTTGTATTTACACAAACTTGTGCTACTCTGGCCACAAAAATAAAAAAGTTACATGCAATTCCATTGCTGGAATATGTTCCCTTCCAAGTATTGCTTCCATGCCTTAAAGGGACGAACTTCCCGGATGCTAATAGGATTTTCCTTTGATGTTCTGCCGTTCATGAACAAACCTTTAACTGCAAATCCCATCAGCTCAGACGGATTCATGTAACCACGGATCCTTGACACAATCCCACCTTCATATGAGAAACCCATCCTAACATGCCAGTTAGGAGGGGCAGCCCCTTGTGACTGGTCAAGATGTGGCTTTGTTAGGGTCTGGATTGCCTGTTTCAAGGAGGGGGGTTTGTCGTCTGTGAATACATAGCTCCCCATGCCAAATGCCTCCCAATCAACCTGCTGCAGAATGCCATTTGCGCGCTTTGAGTTCTGTAGAGAATAGTCACGGACTTCAGATAATTGTTCGAGAGCTAGTCTTTCGACTTGGATTTTTAGCTCATGGAGTCTCTGACCGATTCTTGATGATACAGCATCGTATAAAGTTCCCCTTGAAATATGCTGGGCATCATTGTTAGTGAGGAGTAAATCATCAAAATAGATCGGATCACCAATGAGCACTGTGACCTGCATGTACCCAAATCATGCAATAGGGTTACACAAAATGTAGTTGCAAGTGACCCACAGGAAATGAGAAAGTACTACAGAAAAATATAGTCATATTTCAGTACAGCCCAAGTGGCCTATCAATGTAATCTCGCAATAACACACAGACCTAGGATAAATTGCAAAGCAAGAAAAAGGGGTGAGTGCAAGGTTCTGAAAATCAGCTTTGGGGCCACATGGCGGCCGTGTACTGGACCAATTTTTATAAACCAAAAAAATTGCCAAAAATATCAGAAAAAGGGGAATCACAGTAGTCCTTTTTTTCCGGTAGCGTATGGCACCATTTTTTCAGAGCTGAGCTTTCCACCTGGTTGAAAATAATAGTTTGATTTCTGCATAAAAAATCAGGTAGTTTCACACTTGGGCAGGCCAAAATGTAGGAAGTAGACTGACATTCAAACAAAATTTTCTGGCAGTCCATTTGTGTTGTATGTTGTCAGCACCACCACAAATACATCATAGCTGCCAGCACCACCTCAGAATTTTCTGGCAGTTCATTTGTGTTGTATGTTGTCAGCACCACCACAAACACATCATAGCTGCCTGCCCACCTGAGGTATGAAGTGGCCTAATTTTTAGGCCAGAAGATCTAACCTATATTGGAAAGATCTGCAGGAATGCTTGCATGTGGCTGGGCAGGCAGGGCTCCTGCACACGTGTGGTATTACTACACCTCAGAAGAGATAAGAGTTAGTTGATCAAGGGGCCTTGGACCCATATTAGATGTTTTTCAAGGCGCCGATTTGCTCACTATCCCCCAGAGTAATTAAAGATAATATAACAAACTCGTGTGAGTGCTTTTCAGTGAGATTTTCCTTGAATGTTTTTCTTCCCTTCTCAGCATTAGAGAAGCAAATCATTGATTACATGATACAAAGAGATGAGCCATTGAAACTGTTTTTAAAGGCAAGCAGTTACTGCAGTTATTGGCACCAGCGTGTCAGAGTACAAACACAGCACAATCAGTGCAACTACAGTTAAGAACTGAGCAGTAGCACTGGTGTGATGAAGTGAAGAGTACTTACCATCTTGCCTATTTTTGGGAAGTGCGTTCCTATGGGCATAATATCTTGCATCCCTGTGTGCACAAAGGGGAGAACTATCGGGATGTTGTCTGCATCCATCACCAACCTGTAGCGAAATGAGAAAAAATTACAATAGAAGAAAACACGATATATTCCGTAATATCAAAAGCCAGTAATAGAACTTCTCTTAAGTGTATCCAAGCAATGTGCTTTTCAAGCAGTGTCAGGAGACACTGAGCTGTTTGCATTTTTGTGATAAAAAAAGGATATTATTATAGGCATCTTTTTTTTCTTTCTTCTTATCACCAACAGGTTCCGCTGCAGCAACCTTGGCATTTAGCGGAACAAGTTGGATTTGCAATAAGTTAATTTCCTTAAAGAATTTGGCAGTGTCGTTTCCACTAAATGATCAGAGCACCAGTAACGGTGCCCTCGTAAGAATTTGTCAGTGATATGCTTGAATGCAAATAGGCATTTAACTAGTACTAGTGAACAGTGATAGGCCTCAACCGCTTACTTTACAAAACTCTTATTGAATAAGTATGGGCCCCTGTAGAATACTCGGGCATTTCTATGCTTCTATGGTTAAAACAGGTAAGGGTGACCCCAAAATGGGTCTGACCAGGTTACTAGGGTAGTTCAAGTACGGTCCACAAAGCCTTTTTCCCACAAACCAATGGAGAGATCCCTGAGGCCTAAGTACCTTCAAGCACCTGATATAAATTAAAGTTCAGATACTAAGACATCAAGATTGTGTTTGAGCGATGGATTTTAACTAAGGGCAGCATACAATCTCTCTGAGTTTAAGATCTAAGATTTTGCTTTGATGAAGTGCCAATTTTGGTTGTATGACTGATTTGTTCCTATTTTCAACTGCTCAAGGCGCTTTAAGTTAGAATTTACAAGAATTTTATAGCAGACCTAACTTCAAATGGGGAATCATTCCATTTCTTCTTTTTTCAGACATTCTTCAAGTTCAACTTGATTTTTGCTTTACAAAAACACAGCAGTTCAACCAGAGAAGAATTTTCAGAAGAAATACCACATGTGAAGGTCTTATATCTTTCAAATCTAAGCTTTAGTACCAATTATCATTAGTCATTCTAGTCATCTGAATATAGCCAGCTAATTTGAGGCACCAAAGCCATAAAATTTCAATAGATTAGGAAGACAAGCATGAGCAGAGGATTGTCACACAAAAACATGAAATGATATGATATGGGGGACGCACAGTTTTACATCATTTCTCACCTTCCAACACCTCTCTTGGCAGACCCCATGGTTCTTCCCCCATCCTGAGAACGACTTCCCTCTGGGAATATATGAACCCACCCACCCTGGTTCAATTTTGAAAGAGCCATGTCCATTCCCTGCAAAAGGTTAAAGATGTAACATGAATCTTTAAAAGCATTAAGGATGTAAAATGAACTATAAAAATGCACATAGATGAGATGGATGAATGCCAAATATATACTACATGTGTTGAAAACTTTAAAACTACAATTGAATGGCCCATCTGCTTTATCTTTATTTTCTTTATTCTTCCTCCTTTCTTTTAGGGTTCCATTTTAGGAAAAGGAACCACTGACGACAGGGCCTTCAGAATGATTAGCAAAACACGGTGTAAAGCCAACCCAGAAATATCAACAACAGCAGCAGTAACAACAACAATATGAGGTTGTCTCACATGCAACTAGTTAGATGCTAACTTACGGTGCAACCAGCATATAACTGCAAATATATCATGTTGTATATGACATCCAACAAGTTGGCTCTGCCATGAAGAACATCAACTAGCACAAAAATCAGGCCGATCCACTCAACAGGACGGCCATGCATGTACTGTGGATTAGATTGGTGGTCATCCACTGTCTTCTATGGTGTGGCGGATTGCCCACATGATGAGTGGATCAGCCTAATTTCTGCATCAGGTGTGCTTCATGGTGGGCCAATATTTTGGATAGGTTGGATATTGTACATGCCTTGCCCATTGCATGCCCTAGTTGGACTGTAACTGATCGTCCAAACTAGTTGCATGTGAGGCTCCCTCTAATCAACTACCACAAAAACAAAAATAGAAATAGCAATTTCTTTGCTGCTAATAGAAAACAACAATATTGCTTTTAGTGTCATTCCCTAACAAGTATTGTAAGTTCCAAATAAAACTGCACGCTTATAAGTTATAACTAAATAAAACTTCATCACTGATTTCACATTTGATATGATCCTGAACTGATTGGAGTATGCAAATAACTGACAGGCTTTCAATCCCTGCTTCTAGTAAGGTTGGCTACTTGAATCAAATCAAATTGTGGAGTCATACAAAGGATGAATCAAGTTGTACATTGAACTTGACAAACATGTCAAAGGAAGAAGACCAGCAAGTGGATGTACTCATTGACAATGGATTAGCAAGAATTGGAACTGGTAAAAAGGCACTGAAACAGGCTCAGAGGCTTGACAACCTACTCATCTCCCTTGCAGGCTTTTAATATTTAATCCATTACTACATCACATGGGCATGAATGTGATCCCACAACTAAGTATGATTGCAGCTGAGATATCAACAAAATAACACTGGCAAGAAGTTCCCGGTCTACACTGAAAAGATTAAAATAAAAATAATAATAAAATGCCCTCTCCTTTTAGAGGCTAAAAATTGCAACGGAATGGTAGCAGAATTTCAATATCAAAGAACATCTAAACTAACAGCAAATAGATTGCTCATAAAATATTCAACAGGTTTTGTAAAGATGAAATAGAGATGGGTAAATAGGATACCTTTTGGTAAACACCATCACCACGAGAAACAGGTAAAACTTTGACACATCGAAAGAATGCAGACATCACTGGATTGCTAAAACATCGGTCTGTTGCACACAGTGTCCATCTCAAGCTATTAGCATCCAATAACACACTTGGTGGCAGAAGAGAAGCAATCACAAATGGGTCATCTACAGCAGCCACATGGTTGCTTACCTGCAAAATAGAGCATCATAATAACGGATACAACCATAAAACACCGTGCAGGGATTTAAGACAGTAGAAAGCATGACATAGAAGTGTAAAAGAAAAAGAAAAGAAAAGAAAAAGCCATCCAAATGACCAAAACAATAGAAAGTTAGAAGCTAATCAACTGATCACTATCTACGTTCCGCTTGTAGCCAATACAACCACAAACTAACTTGCACAATATTCAACAACCAAAGTTACTGGTAGTCCCATACATTATGTGTGTCCCACCTGTCTGAGGGTTCAGACCAAGTTTCAGCAGCATCCGAATTTCAGGTAGGCCCCACCATATGATTTTACATGCTTTAGACATGTTTTCACATGATTTTAGATGGTATGGCCCACCTGAGTTCCGTATACGGCTGATTTTTGGAATTCCCCATAATTTAAAGGGGAACCATCAAATGCACGGCGCTGATGGTCGAAACGCACCATGGTGGGTCCCACAGCCGGGACCCGTGGATCAGCCCAGATGGCTGCCCGCCTGGCGCAGGCGTTGCCTGCGGCGTCTACAGCAGCAGTAGCACTGCCTTTTTCTTTTCTTTTCTTTTCTTTTTTTTTTTTTTGTTTCGTGGGGCCCGCATCGGTAAGTTCCAAACCGTCCATTGCCTAAGTCCCAACAAATGAGGGGTCCACACCAAGTTTCAGGTGGGTCCAAGCTTCTGGTGGACCCCACCAATCATTTTCCCCTGTTTTAACAAGAAATGCAAGCATTCTCGATCCCACGGCCCGCCAGAAAACCAGATCAGCCTCATTTTTCGGCTCAACGCCTAAAATAGGCTGGAGAATAGATTGGATGGTTTGGATTGAGCACTTACATCAAGGTGGGGCCTACATGAACAGCCCACCCCAAAAAGGTAAATAACTCTTTTTTTTTTGCAAGTACGCACCCATGTCGGTGCACACACTCCATGTTAGCCAGTACTCACGTACAACGTTCAGGGACGCTGGACGATGTGGATACACATGCGTTAATGCGATGGGTCCCACTTGGACGTGGCCCACTGATATTTGTGTTTTCCCTTTGATCAGGCACGTCCAAATGGACGACCATATGAACTACTCGGTGGAATGCATGCTTCATGGAGGGCCACACACACACATATTAGGTGGGCCATCAGCAAGGAAAAAGGGAAAAGAGATAAGAGAGAAGGAGAGATCGGCATAATAGGATTACAACACATACACTAGATCGGGTCCCATCACAGGTGGGCCATCAAATTGAAAACTAACAATAAATCACCCACCTTATAGGCCTTTTTCCTTGCTCCTTAAGCCTCCTTAGCTCCTTTGCTTGGGTTTTAACGGTGGTAGATGATGATCAACGGTTGAGATGGGAGATGAGAGTGTAGGGAAAAGTAGGCCACATTTGGAGTTTGGGGAGAGGGAGAGAGCTTGGACGTATGGTGTTGCTTGGGAGAGATTTTGAGAAATGAGGTAGAGGTGATCGTGAGAAGGGAGGGACCCCACCACTATGGGCCCTCCCTACACATGCATACATCAAGATGGGTCCCACATATGTGGACCCTCATATCACAAAATTAATAAATAAAAGCACCCACCTTAGATCTCTCCTTCCGCCAAAGCATGCTAGAGCTCCAAATGAACAAATTGGACGGTTGGGATCACACTTAGATGGTGGAGATGGAAGATAGGAAGGTGGACCACACAAGCTTCCTCCCATGGAAGCTCTCTTGCTTGGACGTTTCTCTCATGGTATTGCTTTGAAAAATGGAGAGAGAGAAAATGAAGGAGAGAGATGATGGGAGAGGAGTGATGGGGGTGGGTAAGAGATGGGATGGGAAGGTTGACTTTGGAAATGGTGTAGTGTACTTTGACTAGTGAAGTGATTGATGGGATTGATTTGACATTTGATGTGATTGATGGGACATTCTCTTGGAATTTGCAATGCGCGGTGTTTCCTCGAACTAAACGCAGGCCCAAATCTCCTAGTCAAGGTATCGCCTTGATGCGCGAGACGCAGCATCGGAACTGCGGCGACGACGCGGTCACATGGGTACAAGTCTCGGGTCAAGCCGACTCTGAAATACGGGACATGACTCAGGGTTGCACAGAAGTGGGTATCAGAGCATAACTTGGGAATACTTGAAGATACATCACATATCTGTTGATAGCTACCCTGCACTCTATGATTGTTGAGAACCTAGAATGGTTAGATCTCCAAGTTCGAATAACTTAGAGATTTTCAGACATAGCTCCCTACCATTGAGATTATGAGGCTGCTTAGCATTCTAATTTCAATCGTTTCTGATTCGGAATCCGAGGACCGGTGGGGTCATCATAGTGTTGACGATGCGTCTTGGGAAGGCGAGGTTGTGATTAGAGAGCGTTATCTTCATCCTTTTGTAGATTGGTTGTGCCTTCACATATATACTTGATGATATTTCCTCTTCCCTTGTCTGTTCTTGAAATTTCGAGGACAAAATTTTTATTAGGAGGGGAGAGCTGTAAGACCCGTATCGTAGGCCGTACCGTTCCGTAGACTTCCACGGTCCTCCCGGTCGAATTCCGGCAACCCGCGTTCTGTTATCGAGGTTGCGTGCAACCCTGAGTCATGTCCCGTATTTCAGAGTCAGCTTGACCTGAGACTTGTACCCATGCGACCGCGCCGTCGCCGCGGTTCCGATGTCGCGTCTCGCGCACCAAGGCGATACCCTGACCAGGAGATGTGGGCCTGCGTTCAGTTCGAGGAAACACCGCGCATTGCAAATTCCAAGAGAATGTCCCATCAATCACATCAAATGTCAAATCAATCCCATCAATCATTTCACTAGTCAAAGTACACTACACCATTTCCAAAGTCAACCTTCCCATCCCATCTCTTACCCACCCCCATCACTCCTCTCCCATCATCTCTCTCTCCTTCATTTTCTCTCTCTCCATTTTTCAAAGCAATACCATGAGAGAAACGTCCAAGCAAGAGAACTTCCATGGGAGGAAGCTAGTGTGGTCCACCTTCCTATCTTCCATCTCCACCATCCAAGTGTGATCCCAACCGTCGAAATTGTTCATTTGGAGCTCTAGCATGCTTTGGCGGAAGAAGGAAGGAGAGATCTAAGGTGGGTGCTTTTATTTATTAATTTTGTGATACGAGGGTCCACATATGTGAGACCCATCTTGATGTATGCATGTGTAGGGAGGGCCCATAGTGGCGGGGTCCCTCCCTTCTCACGATCACCTCTACCTCATTTCTCAAAATCTCTCCCAAGCAACACCATACGTCCAAGCTCTCTCCCTCTCCCCAAACTCCAAATGTGGCCCACTTTCCCCTACACTCTCATCTCCCATCTCAACCGTTGATCCATCATCTACCACCGTTAAAACCCAAGCAAAGGAGCTAAGGATGCTTAAGGAGCAAGGAAAAAGGCCTATAAGATGGGTGATTTATTGTTAGTTTTCAATTTGATGGCCCACTTGTGATGGGACCCGATCTAGTGTATGTGTTGTAATCCTATCATGCCGATCTCTCTCCTTCTCTCTATCTCTTTTCCCTTTTTCCTTGTTGATGGCCCACCTAATATGTGTGTGTGTGGCCCTCCATGAAGCATGCATTTCATCTCGACCGTCCACCGAGTAGTTCATATGGTCGTCCATTTGGGCATGCCTGATCAAAGGGAAAACACAAATATCAGTGGGCCACGTCCACGTGGGACCCACCGCATTAACGCATGTGTATCCACATCATCCAGCGACCCTGGACGCTGGACGTGAGTACTGGCTAACATGGAGTGTGTGCACCGACATGGGTGCGTACTTGCAAAAAAAAAAAAGAGTTTACCTTTTTGGGGTGGGCTGTTCATGTAGGCCCCACCTTGATGTAAGTGCTCAATCCAAACCATCCAATCTATTCTCCAGCCTATTTTAGGCGTTGAGCCGAAAAATGAGGCTGATTTGGTTTTCTGGCGGGCCGTGGGATCGAGAATGCTTGCATTTCTTTTTAAAACAAGGGAAAACGATTGGTGGGGTCCACCAGAAGCTTGGACCCACCTGAAGTCTAAAGCATGTAAAATCATATGGTGGGGCCTACCTGAAATTCGGATGCTGCTGAAACTTGGTCTGAACCCTCAGACAGGTGGGACACACATAATGTATGGGCTGGATTTGTGAACCACCTCGCGGTGGGACCCTGACCGTGTGACCCCATCAACAGGTTGGTGGCAAACAGACATTACGGTGGTCCCCGCACCCTCCCTGGTTTGCATGACCATATGAACAGGTTGATGGCAAGTAAATATCACGGTGGGCCCTGGTCCCGTGACCGTACGAATAGGTTGGATTTAAAATAAATATTTTGGTGGGCCCCTTGCCACATGGCCTTATCAACAGGTGGATGGAAAATAAATATTATGGTGGGCCCCCTACTCATGTGACCTTATCAACAGATTGGATATGTGATGATGATGCTGCCTTTGTGATTTGGGTATACTTGTGGTTATGCTTATTATGAGTTAAATGTACAAAAAAAATCCTCCTTGTAGGATTCCAGGATCGGAATCTGGTGTATGGACGCTAGGAGCCGAGAATGGGGTACTACGGAGGCTGTCGGCACCGGATTCGGTGATCGGGATTCCTGTGAATCCAATTCCGGGTTTGGGGCGTGACACCGGTGGTACGGTATCCTCCTATAATAGTTAGTACTTAGTAGTACTGAACAACCGAGTCATCAGTCTGGGGAAAGAAAAGGACTGCCTTTGGCCATAGAAAAAAAGAAAGAAAAGGAACTCGCTTTACACCCCCTTCCCAGTGTGACCATGTATTGCATATAAAATTCACTGCCTCTTACCAGCAGTCTGGCAGACTGGCACACATGCAAGTGCCCCAAGCTGCACCATCTAAACCATTGAATTTTACAAGTGAGTTAAGTTGATCACAAGTTGTGTGCAATCTTGCACTAATTACTACCAGTGCTCTATCCATAAGCCAAAGGACATCAGATGCACTCAACCCAGAGCACAATGATGAACTGGTGAACAATTCAAAAGCATAAGCAAGGAGTCTATGAAATTATGACCACCATTTTAAAAATCTAATATTGTAGACATCCCTCACATTTACAAGCCAAAAAACTTGTGAAATTTGATTATTTGAAGTCAACAGAAGGTTAACAGATGCAAGCAAAAGGAGTAAACATTGGTTATGCATAAGGGAAATCGTGAAAACAATTGAATATGGAATCAAATATAAAGCGTACATAATGAATGGGAACAATAGTCTAATACACTGCAATGGGAAAATTATAAAATTTCCAAGCAATTATCCTTCATTAAAGAATGACTACTGACCGTTATAAGAGGTTTGCCTTCTGATCTCTGTAATAGAGCCTGATGTAGTTTTTCCGCACCATATATCTGGCAATAATACAGAACAAATCAAGCCCATACCTAAAGGGAAATTCTAAAATTTAAATAAATGCACAAACTTCAAGCCAGTTATGTCCAAATACCTGGACGCGGTTGAGCCCGTGCATAAAGACATGACAAGCATTTCCAAGAATAGGAACAGCCAGACCTTGAAGCATGCGAACAATGATTGAGTCTTCAATTGCATCAACATCTGTGCTGACTGCAGTCACATGAATTTCAAAGGGAAGATTTAAACCCAGTATACATATAAGGGTTCTACCTCTAACTAAGAGTGAACCAAAAGGTGCAATCATTACATATAGAAAGATTTCTAGTTAACTTGAATAGCTGCATGCATCAGCCATTCACTTGTTCTGGTTACCTCAATGGGCAAAGGCAGGATGATGCTTTCTCTACAGATGAATTAATGCATCCTCCAATCGAGAATATGCAGTGCATCAGGTTTTCAGTTTGGCCAAGTGGGGCCATAGTTCAGAATTCTGGACCATTCGTCTGTTGGGCCTCACTCTGGGTGGCCCATGCCTCAAAAGTCTCCTTGATAATATTTCAAGCGGTTGCCTGCAGATAGGTATACAGCAGCGGCACACATGCAACTGAAACAGGGCACAAGATTGGTGGCTAGGATGTTCCACTCTAGGGGATTTTTGGGGCACGGTCCATCCATGCTGGGGCCCAATGTGCTATTGGTCTTGATCAATGAAAAATGTGAACCCACTTGTAAAAACAGTATATATAAATAAATTTAAAAAAAAAAAAAAAAAAACTGAGTATTCCGTGTATATCCTCAGGTTGAGGATTCTATAGTTTTTCTCTATACTGATCATTCTCTCCAATCTAGCAGTTGACTGGTACCTCGTTAACATGGATCACCTACAAGCACTTTTAGGTTAGCTAAGGCGATTATTACTCTTTTATAACTTCCCCCCTTAACAAAATTAAAGCCAGCGAAGGCATTTCAGTATCATAGTAATATTTGCTAACTCATTTGGATGCCTGTAAATTTTGTACGTGGTAAATGATTTGCAGGTGTAAATCATTTACAGTCTATCCAGTTTGGCTTTAAGCTGCAATATGTTTACAGGTAAATAGTTGTCTATATTTGGATAGTCTGTAAATTGTTTAGAACGATTTCAGTTGCAGCTAAGGGGGTGTTTGATTTATTAATTCCCATTGAAATTCACCATACAGATGTGACATTGATAGTATTTGGTCTCTAAACCTGAGGAGGAAAATGAAAAAACTGTGGGGGCCACCGTGATGTATATGTCTTATCCATGCCGTCCCTCCCGCCCACCAGCTCATTTTAGGGCATGAGCCAAAAAATGAGGCAGAGCCAAAGCTCAAGTGAAGTTCACCACAAGAAACAGTGGGAATTACACCACTGGATGTATATGTCTTATCCATGCCGTCCATCCCGCCCACCAGCTCATTTTAGGGCGTGAGCCAAAAAATGAGGCAGATCCAAAGCTCAAGTGAACCACACCACAGGAAACAGTGGGAATTACCATTGAAAACTTCCGTTTATCCACGTTTGTGTGACCTTATGAACAGGCTGGATGACAAATAAACATCAATGTGGCCCCTAGGAAGGAAACAGCCTTCAACAGTGGACGTCTTTAGGACCACTGTTTCCTGTGGTGTGGTCCACTTGAGATTTGGATCTAAGTCATTTTTTGGCTCATGCCCTAAAATGTGCTGTTAAAACAGATGGATGGTGTGGATATGTCACGTACATCACAAATTAAAGTCAGAACTCAGTAACACCCTTTCTGGACCCCTTTTTAAGGTGGAAATACTCATCAATTTCCATATCTCGCAGACATTCGTTAGAAGTCATTATTATACTTTTACCACATCTTACCAATACTTAACAAAAAACAAACACCACCCAAAAGTTCAAAATTATAGCCGTTAGTCTGTTAATGATTTGCAGGTAAATGAAATCACAGCTTTACAAGAGGGACTTCATTTGCAGCTAAAAGTTGAAATGATTTACAGGCTGCAAATGATTTACAGGCATTTTTCGGTATTCGAACACTACCTGTAAATCATTTACCTGTATTTCATTTACAGGCATCCAAACGACCCTAAGAAAAGGGAAACGATATTTCCACCCCACGAGCACAATGTCATGACGACACAACAACCATCAAAAGCAATAGCAGAAAAGGTTCGCGATGACCAAATCAACCAGGTAGGGACCGAGCTATCAATTTCAAGGGGGTGGAAATCAAATTCACTGTCTAAGAAAAGAGAAACGCACCTCTCTTGCGATAGAACGGAGTAGGCGGTAGGGAAGAAGCCCTCCGGAGGCTGTGGAGTCTAAGAATCCAACGCTGCAGTAACGACGAATCATTCAAATCAGAGAACCTCTGCCAGCGCCGATGCCGATCGACAGCTACACGGAATCGATCGCGGATTCGGAGCTGCAAGGCTCGAACCTTGGATTTCCAGCGATCACTTCTTCGATCAATCAGATCATACTCTGCCATAGAGGGATAGATTTCCAATGGCTATTAGGATTTCTTGGGGATTGCAGAGAGGAATCTGTCTATCCAATGGGTTTTTCTGCAGAGAGAGGAAGAGCGGAGTGTGGAGAGATCTCCAGGGCGATCCATGTGATACAGCTTTTTATAGTCTGCCGCGGGGACTAGAATGTACGTAGTGCGCAGTGCGCACTGCTTGTTGCCCTAAAGTTGCGTGGAGGGCCCACGTGCTACCAGCTAGCGCACGGTGGCACAAGTATGTCTGTGCTGACGTGGAGTGCGAAAGCAGCTATTGAATGGGAATGGATTGGCAACTCCCCCTGACACCAGCCAATGGCTGGTGGTCGAAGCTATGTGGGCCACACCATGATGTATGTGTTTCATCCATGCCATTTATATGTTTTTACGGATCATTTTACAGTATAAGTCCAAAAATAAAGTATATCCAAATCTCAAGTGGACCACGTTACAGGAAACAGTTTTGAATGAGGTTCGACCATTAAAAACATTTTGGGGCTATAAAAGTTTTGGATTAAACTGATATTTGTTTTTTCTCTTCATCTGGGCCTGTATGACCTAATCAACAGATTGGATGTCAAATAAACAGTATAGTGGACTATAGGAGGAGTTTAATGGTTGATATTGAATCGCTATTGTTTTCATGTGGTGTGGTCCACCTGAGATTTATATCCCTCTCATTTTTGGGATAAATGGTGGTCCCATAGGAAACGGATTGGCTACTCCCCCTGACACCAGCCAATGGCTAGTGGTCGGTGCTCTGTGGGGTCCACCATGATGTATGTGTTTCATCTATGCCGTCCATCAATTTTTACAGATCATTTTACCATTGGAGACCAAAAATGAGGTATATCCTAATCTCAAATTGACCACATTATAGAAACTGTGTTGAATGAGTGTTGACCATTAAAAACATTTTGGGGGCCATAAAAGTTTTGGATCAAGCTGATTTTTGTTTTTTCCGTTCATCTGGGCCTGTATAACCTAATCAACAGATTGGATGTCAAATAAACAGTACATTGGGCCTTAGGATGATTTTAATGGTGGACATCCAATCACTATTGTTTTCATGTGGTGTGGTCCACCTGAGATTTATATACCTCTCATTTTTTGGATCAAGCCCTACAATGATCTTTAACAATGGATGAACAGAATGGATGAAACACATACATCTTGGTGGGGCCCACAGAGCATCGACCACCAGATACGAGGCTGGTGTCAGGGGGAGTAGCCAATCCGTTTCCGGTCCCATAGGGCGCCGATTGGACGGGGATTCATTGCGAAAGCCTTTCGCAGGAAGTTCCTGCGCTGGGAACTTAGGTGGAGCCCGAGGTGATGGTTTTGAGAAATCCACTCCATTCATCCGTTTTGTGAGTTCATTTTAGTGTGTAAGGCAAAAAATAAACCATATCCAATACTCTGGTGGGCCAAAAATGTGATTATTGAATGTCAGCAGTTGAAATATTCGTGTGGCCACAAAAGCTTTGAATTAGGATAATATTTGTGTTTTCATTTCATCCCACTATGAATGACGTTACAAACGGTACAGATGACATAAACATCACTGTCGACGCCAAGAACGTTTCAACGGCAGAAATTTCCCTGAACACGTTTTCCTTTAGTGCGGCCAACTTGAGCCTTGGATCCTGTTCAATTTTGGTCTCAAGTCCTAAAAGGATCTCAAAAAATGGATGGACGGGGTGAATTTCTCACAAACATCATGGTAAGCCCCACCTAAGTTTCCAGCGCAGGAACTTCCTGCTAAAGGCTTTAGCAGGAAATCTGCGTCCGCGCGGATTCGCTACTGACAGGTTGAGTAGCCAGACTCCCTACTGAAGTGTCGTCACCAAGTTATGTGGGTCCCACATGATGTATGTTTTGTTTCCACACCGTCCATCTATTTTGAGAGACCATTTTTAGAGCATAAGAAAAAGAATGATTCAGATACAAAGCTTGAGTGGACCCCACCATAGAAAAAAGTGGAGAGAGTGACTTACACCATCAAAAACTTTCAACGGCCACAAAAGTTTTCGATGAAGCTGATATTTGTGTTTTACCTTCTTTATTGTCTATGTTAACTTATGAACAGATTGGATCTGAAATAAACATCATGGTGGTCCTTAGGAAGATTTCAACGGTGGGCGTCACTTTCTCCACTTTTTTCTGTGGTGAGGTTCATTATAGCTTTGGATCTGCCTCATTCTTTGAATCATGCCCTAAAATCATCTCTCAAATGGATGGACGGTGTGGATACAACATTTACATCATGATAGAACCCACAGAACTTGATGACGTCACTTCAGTAGCTAGTCTCGCTACACAGTAGCTAATCCGCCTTCGTCCCCATTCGGATTGGCTGATGTGTTGACATCACCTAGTTATGTGGGTTCCATCACGAGGTATATGTTATATCAAAACCGTCAATTCATTTGGCAAGATCTTCTTAAGGCTATAACCGAAAAATAAGATAAATTAAAATATCAAGTGGACCACACTGAAAAACGTAATGGGGGATCAAACTTAAACCATTGAAACCATTTTGGGGTCACAGTAGTTTTGGATCAATACGATATTTGTTTTTCCTCTCCATCCAGGTATGTGTGACCTTATGAACAGATTGGATGAAAAATAAACGTTATGGTGGGCCCTAAAAACGTTTTAACAGTGAGAATCATAGTCTCACTGCTATCTGTGGTGTTCTCCAATTAAGCTTTGGATATGACTCATTTTTGGTATCATGATTTAAAATGATCTCACCAAATATGAACGGCATGGATGTAATATATACATCATTTTGTGGTCCATGTAACTTTGATATACTTTGAACCGTTCGTACAACTCGGAGCTCGAGGAGCATCAGCGCTCGTCTTCCCACGACACGACCACATCATACTAGTGGTGTGTGGTACACCAGCCAATCCGAAATGGATTGGCTACTCACCCTGCCACTAGCCAATGGCTGGTGGTCGGTGCTCTGTGGGCCCCACCATGATGTATGTGTTTCATCCATGCTGGTCATCTATTTTTATAGATCATTTTATATTATGAGAGAAAAATTGAGGTATATAGAAATCTCAAGTGGACGACATTACAGAAAACAGTGTTGAATGAACGTTGACAATTAAAAATGTTTTGGGGCCATGAAAGTTTTGGATCAAGCTGATGTTTATTGTTTCCCTTCATTTGGGTCTTTATGACCTAATCAACAGATTGGATGTCAAATAAACAGTACAGTGGGCCTTGGGAGGATTTTAATGGTGGATATCCAATCATTATTGTTTTCATGTGATGTGGTCCACCTGAGATTGATATCCCTATGAAATGGATAAACGGATTGGCTACTCCCCCTGACACCAGCCAATGGCTGGTGGTCAGTATTCTGTGGGCCCCACCATGATGTATGTGTTTCATCTATGTTGTTCATCTATTGTTGCATATCATTTTTAGTATGAGACCAAAAATGAGGTATATCCCAATCTCAAGTGAACTGCATTACAAGAAACAATGTTGAATGAGCATGGACCATTAAAAACATTTTTGGGGCCATAGAAGCTTTGAATCAAGCCAAGTATTCCCTCCATATGAGCTTGCATGACCTAATCAACAAATTAGATATCAAATAAACAGTACAGTGAGCCTTAGGAGGATTTTAATAGTGGATATCCAATCACTATTGTCTTCATATGGTGTGGACCACCCGAGATTTATATACCTCTAATTTTTGGGAACAAGCCTAAAACGATCTTAAAAAATGGATGAAACACATACATCATGGTAGGGCCCACAGAGCACCGACCATCGGCCATAGGGTTGGTGGCAGGGGGAGTAGCCAATTCTTTCCCCTTATCGGGGAAGTCCGTTTTCCTCCATCGCGAGTCACAATCCAGCATGTGTCACCGCCCATCAGGCCCACATGCCTAATGGTCCGCTGATCGGAACCGTTCATATTGTGGAATATATACCATATTGCTACTGAAAGTAACTAACGCTGAATGGATGATTACAACTAAATGGAAATTTTCAATAGTAAACAGTAAACTCGGAGGGCCGGTTTGGATTAGCTATTATGGCAGTGTCGCGTTGCTGTACATGAGTTTCAGCTTGCTTGATCTTTGAACCTGATCAGCCAGATCGACTTGGCTCAGTCAGCGGCTTGGCTTGATTGAGTCAACAACTAGAGCCGAGTTCAAGCCCTATCTTTCGAATTCACTTTGAGTTGGAGCATACCAGTTGAGTTCAAGCTTAAGTTAGTTTTTAATATATAAAATATATAATTGATTTAAATATATAAACATTTACAAAATATTTATATTAAGTGAATTGAATTTGAGTCAAATCGGTTCGAATCGAGTCAAGTTCCAAGCTGAGTCGAGTCAAGCTCGATCTAGCTCGTACGCACCTCAAACATAAAAAAATCGGCTCAACTCAGCTCAAACCCAATTTCGAGTCAAGTGAGTTAACCTAGCTAACTCGGTTTGTGTACAACTCTAATCACAAAAACGGCTATGATGTGTGGTAAAAAAGTAACTATAGTTCCAACTTCCAAGTGAA
Source organism: Magnolia changhungtana (assembly GCA_030180095.1). Lineage (NCBI taxonomy): Eukaryota > Viridiplantae > Streptophyta > Magnoliopsida > Magnoliales > Magnoliaceae > Magnolia > Magnolia changhungtana. Next base: position 1,217,440 of record JASAUF010000370.1, read on the forward strand.
ACAAAATAAGGACTATGAGCAATACTTGCCTTTTCACATGAAAAGTAATTTTGTTGGATGGATACATGTTGATGTGTTTTCCTCATTATGATTATATCCACATTATACATCCATTTTGCAATATCATTTTAGAGTGTGCCTTTAAAAATGAGCTTAATCCAACACTTTGTGGTCCCCAAAAAGTTTTTAATGGTAGGGGTTTAATCATCATGCCAGTTGTGGTGAGGCCAATTCTTTTTTTTGGATATGCCTCATTTTGTACATCATTCCATTAAATGATCACACAAGAGGAATGGATGGTGTGGATATAACATATATATCATGATGGAGCTACGAAACTATGCTATGTCAATACACCTTCGATAACTCTTGTCATGCATAGATCCCAAATATTACCATGATTTGATGGCTTGTAACATCCAATCAAAGGTAAAGAGTAATGATTTGAGTTCTACACCAGTGTAGTAGTCCATGATCCAAATAGACCTTAAAAATCAAAGGTTCGGATCATTAATATTATGGGATAACTGCTATTATAGGTACGAGATTTGAATTCAGTGGCATTTGTTTATGTGTGTGATATGTTGGGCATGCTAGATCTAATAGTAGCTCAACTCAAACCGAACGCCATATGACCCTATATATCGAAATAGTTGGATTAGAACTAAAATTGTAAAGATCAACCTGACCACTCAGCTACCAATTGCACAAAATCAAACTATTTGCAAAAGAGAAGATTCATCCTTCTAATGAGCATTTTTTACCTTTAGAGAATTGACCTTCAACTAAGTGCATAATAGCTTATACTTGTTCAATACAAAGTGAATATGTAGAGCTGCGCACAAACCGGGCCCACAGGAAGTTCGGCCTAGTTCGAAGTGGAGTTTAAACCAATGATGAGCCTCCATAAAGCAACCCATTTAATAAACGAGCCAAACCTAAACTCTTGCAGTGCTAGCTCGACCAGACCCGAAGCTCAGCTCAGCCTAGTATGGATCGACTCGACCCGATCTGGCCCATGGAATACTAGTTATAATAATTTGAAAAACTCTAAACTCTTCCTTCCACACCCAGTCCCTAAATCTCTCATTTTTCTCCCTCTCTTTCCCAAATTCTCTCTCTCTCTCTCTCTCTCTCTCTCTCTCTCTCTCGATCGAAACCCATTGCCTAATGATGTCGCCCTAATTCGTTTGCCATGTCGTTTTACCGACACCATCCATTGTCCGCCACTCAAACCCCTATCCAGCAACCCTTGTCTGACCACCCCTAATTCATCATTTAAAAAAAAAAAAAAAAAAAAAAAACTCCAAAGGTAAGGACGATAATTATTTAGAAGTTGCACTCCTCCTTTGGAGGATGTTAAACAGTAAGATACTTTTTGTATTTTTTTCATGTTGTTTCTAACTTTTTAAATTCTTTTATATTTAAACAAACAACAAAAAAGGGTTGCCACCTGTTCGAACTTGGTCCAACTCAGTTTGAAATTTTCGACAAAATTGATCCTAGCTCAAACCAAAATTTTCTAGAGCAAACGAAACTCAGGCCGCATGCATTGGCCTAAAACCCAAACTAAGTCGATCCACAAACTAGGGTGACATAAAAATGAGCCGAACCAAATTCGGGTTAACTCAGTGTAGACACCCCACCCAGGCTAGAATCTTGAGAAAGCTAAGACAATTCGGGAACCATGATCATGTCCTAAACCGGCCCTTAACCCCAACTTAAAACCCTGGTCCCAAGTCCCCAAACTCCCAATTCGTAAACTGAAATCGCAATCCAAACCACTCAGCACGCGCACCACCTCCCCTATACCCCATACCATGGCCAAAACCCTTCAAACCCACCTATCCGAGCCCCAAAATATGAAAAGTTGACCACCGGATGAATCAGCGTGATCACATGAAGCCCACACATTCGGGCCCGACCCGAATGCGGCCCAGGAGGTAGTTTAACTACCGCCTATGGTACTTCGACTGCCGTCGCTCGTAGCCCGCGTGTGGACAGCTATTCCAGCGTCCAAAAGTCAACTTTCCCTCAGATTTACCCCTCCAATCTTCACTATTTACCATTTTACTGACCTTAAGAGCTAATGAGAACATGCCACATGGCGCTCCCCTCTCCCTAGCTAATCACAAGCCTCCACGTCATCTTTTTAACCCTTACATATCACCTATTTACTACTTAACCATTGGAGAAGGCTATAAATAGCCCTCTCCTCTTCTCATTTCAACAACAACTAAGAGAAGGAGGGAGAGAGAGAGAGAGAGAGTGGGAGAGAAAGAGAGTGAGTGAGGAAGAGAGTGAGGGAAAGAGAAGGAGCTCCCAAGCCCCTCAAAGTCCAGAATTTTTCCGCCACCCCCTAGCCCTCAACTCAACATTTCAACCCTTAAGCTTAACTCAAGACAATCATGGTCCGGTTTATATTATAGTCTACATAAGAAATCAAGCCGAAGATCCATCATCCTACAAGCATTCATCATGACATATACTCCCTTCTCAACCCCCTCTGCATCTCTAGATCTCTAGTGAACGTATGCTCTGTGACTTGCCGTACACCGGATCCTGTCACATCAGAAATTCCTAGGTGATCTAATCTAATTTTCTTTACCTTTTACATAAGCATCATCACATTCGCCTTTTAGACACGCTATTGGACGTATGCTCTATGGTCTACCGAAATCTCGGATCTGTCCACATCAAAAATCCATTTATGACTAGTCTCCAATCATGACCATAGCATCCATCATCCCTTGAGATTGTTCTATCACACTAAGTAGAGACCGTACATTTGTATGGGCAAAGAGGGTGCCTAACACTTTCCCCCTTTGTAACCGAGGTCCCTTACCTGGAATCCCGGATGATAGATCAGGAGTCAATTTAAGGTAGGAGAGTCTTCGAATTTCTCCAACCTTACGTATTCCACAAGTTCTAGCCGACTGCGGGATTCTGAGTTTCATTGGCTAATGGCGACTCCAACATCACAAATTAGCCTAATCCCCACCATAAAAAACTATAACATTACATAATCAACATGGACGCCGATTTTCAGTGTCTACAGAATGGCGACTCCACTAGGGAGTTCCGCTAGCTCGCACTAGTTGAGACCCGACTAAAAAACGTGTGGTATTCCAATCTCAACGGACATCATCTTCACATTCATACAAAAACAAAAAAAATCTTAAGCTTGCTCTTTCTTAGGCACAAATTCGGACCATGACCACTCGATCCCGTGCAGTCATGGCCTCTCAAGCTACCCATGAAGAAGAGCCGACTCCTCAACCAACTCCTGAAACATCCTTGCCCGCACCCGCACCACTATCAGCAGCTCAAACAGACCCACAAGTCAATACCACTATGCAAGAAATGGTCCAAAGCCTTCGAGCAATGCAAGAATTACTACTTCACCTAGTGCCGAATGCTACACCAAATACACAGGCAACCCAGCCTAGTGTATAGAACAGTTCACTCCCGCAGACACCTTTTGCCTTCTCTCTCATCCCTCCAGCAAATCCTGTGCTCTCTCTTCCCAAAGAGTTGGCACAAGATCAACAACAACCAGCAATCGGGAGCAACTCTCCCGCACATATCTACTCAGCACATTACAATAATTAGGTTACAACACAAGTTCCCCCTAACGGGAACCACAGACAAGAACTGGCGGATGCCCACGAAGAGGGCCAGTTTCGAGTCCAGCTCACTCCCCTTAACGGGAGCAACATTCTGGAGATGGTAGATACCCCAGGCGGGAGTCATTTCCAAACATTACACCCTCCGTCGAAAGGGAACAGCGTTCAATTCCAGCTACCTCCTGCCACCGGGAGTCCACCATCTTTCCAGCAATCACCCATTCTTGATCCATACGAAGAGGAAGCAGTACAGGCCCTACAGCAAGGGGCAACATATCCACAACAGGGCCAAACGGAAATCGAGGAATTACGAGAGCAGTTGCAAATGATGCAAAATCAACTTCAAAGACAGCAAGGGGTGGATCACCCATCCACCAAGTTCAGGGATCTCTGTCCTTTCCCAGACGCCCGGGTACCTCCAAACTTCGAGGTACCAAAGTTCAAAAGGTACGACGGAAGTGGGTGTCCCACAGCACATCTAAAAGCATTTTATGGGGAACTCAACGCGATAACAGGGAATGATGGAGCCTTGATACGGCTCTTCCTGAAATCCCTCAAGGGTGACGCTTTAGATTGGTATACCTCGTTAGACTGCCATCAAATCCGAACCTGGGAAAAGCTCTCCCAGGCATTCATTAACAAGTTCTCATACAACTTGAACATGGCTCCAAGGAGGTCTGACTTGGCTGCTTTGAGACAAAAAAGCGACGAATCCTTATCAGCATATGTAGGACGATGGCGAGCTATGGCAGCTCGAATGAGAAACCCCATCGATGACAAGGAGCAAATATCCATGATTGTACATTCGGCAAATCCCAGCATTTCAGGATATCTAATCTCGTATCCGTATGTAAATTTCTCTCAACTCATCCGAGCCGGAGAACAGGTCGAAGCTGGGATTAGAACCGGAAGCATTTCCCCATGGACACACCAGACCCCCTCAATCAAAAGAAACAAAGTCGAGGGGAAGCCCGTCGGATATGGGAATGGCAACAACACTGCTCCCATACAACGCACCACAGAAGTTAACAACATTGCTAACACTCAAGGCAATCAATACGCTCCACAACCGGAGCCACGATAAGACAGATAGTACCAGCCACAGCCAAACAGGCAGTACCAACCCCAGCAAACCCAACAGGGATATCAGGCACAACCATCTTAACAGCAATCACAACAGCCTAGGGGGAATGCGCAAGGTCCATACAAGCAAGGAATGATGGGAAGGAAGTTCACCCCGTTAGCACAATCATACAGTCAAGTGCTGACAATGCTCATACAAAAGCAGTTGTTGACACCAATCCAACCTCGACTCCCACCTAATCTCTTGTCTCCTGGTTACAATGAAAATTAATATTGCACATATCACCAGGCTCCTGGCCACCTAACGGACCGCTGCTTCGCCTTGAAACATGTGGTCCAAGATTTGATCAAAAGCTAGAAGATTACAATCACCCCACAGGCCAACAATACAAGTCAGGCCAACATTCTCTAAAATTCCCTGCTATCACATCAAGCAGGGCCCAACACGCCAAGCACCTCTACTGTCAACTACATTGAAGGAGGGGAACCCATGTACTCCTCTCCACATCATTCCATTCAAGCAATCATGCCCGATACAGCAAATCGGACATGGGGATACCAACAGGCATCACCGTCTGGACCACAGATATTTCTCGAAGTAGCACCAGTAATACAAACTCTCGTATTCCTCGAAGTAGCACCATCAACACCGCCTCTTGTAACCTTGGAAACCATACCTGACAGGTCATACTCTCAGTATCATGTTTCCCAAGGAGCACACTTAACTCCCGTACCTCCAAAAAGGTCGAATTCCGAACCCATTGTTCTCCCGATAGGTCTTCCTGACCTAACCCCGCTAACCTTGCAAAGGGCACCCCCGGTTCAAGCCCCAACATTCCTGATGCCTCACCAGCTGGCACATGCCCAGAGGACCCTTACCACACATCAAAAAAGGGAAGAAAGCTCTGCTTTCGAAACCAGTCAGGACTTGGTAGCACCTCAAGAAAAGTCATCGAATCCATCACAAAACATTCCAGCCACAACTCCCCATCTTTAAGGACAGCTGATATTCCTGGAAGGAAGGACGGCTCCCTCCTACGACCCAAAAGCAGTCCCATGGCATTACCCAGGATGTGATGAAGTGGGTAACAACGGGAGATATTTTAGGAGAGATAATCAAAACCCAAGAGAAATTAGGGGAACTTTGTCGAGAACCACCTGTAAAACCGACGCTGCTTATGACATATCAGCCCAACTGAAAACCATTCCTACCCAAATATCTATCTAGGAACTCTTATGCACATCAAGATCGCATCGAGAAATCTTTGTGAAGACCCTGAATGATGCACATATCTCTCCCGACGTACCCCCTGAAATGGTGGCAAGTATGATTGGACAACTTCTCACACCCCGGGATATCACTTTCTCTGATGATGAGTTACCACCTGAGGGTCGCAAACATGGACGATCACTAAACATAGTTGTCTGCCATAAGAATTTTAAAGTTCCACTCGTACTCATTGACAACGGATCAAGCCTAAATGTTTGCCCTTTGAGGACTACCGAACGGTTAGGGATAGAACCGTCTTCTTTCAAGCCCAGTACCATGAACGTTAGAGCCTTCGATAACTCTCGGAGACAGGTTGAGGCAGAAATCGACCTGGAATTACAAATCGGACCAGACATGACCATTATCACATTTCAGGTCATCGACATTCCCGCTTCATTTAACCTTCTGCTGGGGCGGCCGTGGCTCCATGCTGTTGGAGCCATCCCATCTACCCTCCATCAAAGGGTTAAATTCCCTTCGGGAAATCAAATAATTTCAGTATTGGTCGAGCCAAAAACGATCCTATTAATGGTGGTTAGTATCCTAAAAACCGACATCCCTGTGATTGACATTCAACATGCAGAGGGTGATGTATCATACCACAACTTTGAATTCAAAAATGTAAATGCAATCGCCAACCCACGCCCTCTTGCTACTGAATATGTCATTCCCCTTACTGAATGATTAATCTTAAACTATCGTACCGAGTTTCATGAAAAAGGTATGGTAGTGAAACCAGCGCCTGCCAACGTGCAGAGACAGGGACTGGGGTACAACCGACACCAGAGGATCAGGCTGAAAGGCTAAAGAAGGGTCAACCGTTCAAATGCACACCCATCAAGTTCATCAAGGCTGGGACAGTTTGTGAGGATACGATGATGTCTCTTGAGGACTAACTCCAGCAACTCAAACTCACAGAACATGCTAACCATGAGTCTATCTGGCCACCAATAAGGTGGGATAGGATCCTCAGGGTATCAAAAGCACATCTAAAGCCAGAGGTAGAACCCCCAAACCCATCACATGAGGCTAGGGGCAAGCAAACAGGGTCTTCCACAGGAGACCCAGAATCAGGAGTGCCCCTTGAAGGGAAAGTGGGAAAGAATAGAGAGACACCCACTTCCACCCACGGTCAAGGGGACAAAGCCCCACCACCAGCTCAGCAACTTAAGGGGCAGAAGCAGCCCATCCACTGGATCGACAAGGGAAAGTGGCTTTCCCTTAACTGGATAGACGTGAAGGTCCCATCACAAGGTGATACCGAGGAGCCCGAAGAGCTCCAGCTTCTGAGCGAAGAGATCGAATCAGACTCCGACTCTGAGCTTAGGCCAGCAGACATCATGGTCATCAGGACAAGTGACCCTCAGGAACAGACAGAGCAGAGCAACAGGATCGAAAGGGGGAAGAACCAAACTGGACAGCCATCCCCCTGATGATCGAATCAGCCAGTGAACCACCCATGGATACCGGTCCAAAAAAAATGCTAATGTAAATAGTAGTTGGTATCCCGAACTAAGACAAGATCAATCATGGTTCGCAACACCATCCTGTTCGGGATACCTTGGTGACACAAAAAAATCAGAAAATTTTTAAGACACAAAAACATTGCATACTCCCAAAATTGTAAAAAAATCAAATATTCCTCAAAACCACAAAACATCAGAAAATCTTCAAAACACCAAAACAATAGAAAAACTTTCAAAAACTATTGTGCCAAAAGCTTCACATGCATTGCAGGAGTTTGAAGTCGACTCGTATGATTTCGATCTGGAGTTGGACTTCAAACTCATGGGTTTGGATGAAGCCTCGTATATGGGAAATGATGATACTGCTTGTGAACTTGAGGATTCTTTCGAAAAGTTTGAAACAAAGGCCAATGTTGTAGTAGACGACTTTGAGATTGTGAACTTAAGGTCAGCGGAACTCCCCAGAGAGGTACGCATCGGAAGATCGCTTTCCCTGGAGCACAAGCAGAGGATGATGGAGTTTCTGAAACCGAGATTGTCCAACTTTGCTTTTTCTTATGAGGACATGCCAGGGCTCGATGAAGATTTAGTGGTGCATCATCTTCCAACAAAGCCAAACATGAAGCCTATCAAACAAAAGTTACGGAGAATGAAGCCAGAATGGGCCCTGAAGGTCCGCGATGAAGTTATCAAACAATACAATAAGGGATTCCTGGTAGTCTCCAACTATCCGGAATGGCTTGCAAATATCATACCAGTGCCAAAGAAAGACGGGAAAGTCATGATGTGCATCGACTTCAGGGATCTCAACAAAGCAAGCCCTAAAGACGACTTCCCTCTGCTTCATATCGACACACTGGTAGATAATACTACTAGACACAAGATCTTCTCTTTCATAGATGGCTTCTCAGGCTATAATCAGATCAAGATGGCTGTCGACGATCCACATATCAGCGAGCCATGACCGCCTTGTTCTACGATATGATAAACAAGGAAATGGAAGTTTATGTAGATGACATGATTGTCAAATCTCGCACGATCGAAGGACACTTCGAAGATCTGGAGAAGCTCTTCGACAGACTAGAAAAGTTCAAGCTCCGCTTCAATCCACAAAAGTGTGTCTTTTGTGCAACCAGAGGAAAACTCTTAGGCTTCATCGTCAGCGAAGATGGTATCCGAGTGGATGAAACCAAGACCAAGGCAATCATTGAAATGCTACCACCCAAGACTGAAAAAGAAATTCGGGGCTTCCTCGGGCAGATCTAGTATATCAGCCGATTCATCGACAGCTCACTCCAGTATGTGAGCCCATTTTCAAGCTATTACGGAAGAATTCTCCAAAGGAATGGAATGACGATTGTCAGGAGGCCTTTGATAAGATCAAGAAGAACCTGCTAAATCCTCCAGTGCTCATGCCACCTACTGCAGGTAAAACATTGCTATTGTATATTTCCGTGACGGCATAAGCACTCGGATGTGTTCTTGGCCAACATGACGATACAGGAAGAAAGGAGCAGGCGATCTACTATCTGAGCAGACGATTCACAAGTTATGAAGTCAAATACTCCAGCTTAGAAAAGATGTGCCTCGCCTTAGTCTGGGCAATACAACGGCTACAACAATATATGATCTCTTACCCAATCCTTCTACTTGCTCGCATAGACCCGTTAAAATACTTGTTCGAAAAACCAGCACTAACGGGTAGAATCGCAAAATGGCGGTTATTGCTTTCAGAGTTTGACATTACATATGTCACTCAAAAGGTAATCAAGGGGCAAGCACTGGCCAACTACTTAGCAGCCCACTCCCTACCTGACTACTAACCACTGAAGACCTTCTTCCCTGACGAGGATATCCTCTTGATTGAGGGAGAAGAAGAAAGAAGGGCAGGAGAATGGACACTCTTCTTCGACGGGGCTGCAAACTAGAGGAGGAGTGGAGTAGGCGTCATACTCTACTCTCCCGAAGACGTCCCAGTTCCCATATCTAGAAGGCTGGCATTCCAATGCACTAATAATGTGGTCGAGTACGAAGCATGCATCGCTGGTCTAAGAGAGGCCATAATCCTCAACGTGAAAAAGTTGCGAGTCTTCGGAGACTCGCAGCTTATCATCAATCAGATAAACGACGACTCGAAAACCAAGGATGAGAAGCTGATCCCTTATCATGTATATCTGGAGAATTTAATCGAAGAATTTAAAGAGATCATTTTCTCTTACATGCCTCAGATCAAGAATCAATTCGCAGATGCCCTAGCTACCCTTGCTTCGATACTGGAGATCCCAAAAGGAGTTGCTGAATGGGAGCTCACTGTGGAACTTCAGGAGGAACCTGCATTTTGCCTATAGATCGACAAAGCTGAGCCACCCTCGAATGATCAGCCGTGGTACACAGACATCAAGGAATACCTTGAACATCAGAAGTACCCGGAAGGAGCAACACCAGCTGACCATCGTACCATCCAACGGCTAGCAGCTCAGTTCATAATCGCTGGGGGGATTCTCTACAGGCGATCCTTCAACCAAGTCCTTCTCCACTGCGAAGCAGAAGTGGCACAGATCATGTTCGAAATCCATGAAGGACTATGCGGCCCACACATGAATGGACACGTGATGGCGAAGAAGATCTTACGACTCAGTTACTATTGGCTTGCAATGGAGACAGATTGCTGCAAACACGTCAGGAAATGTTTCAAGTGTCAGGAACATGCAAACTAGATTCATGTGCCCGCTTTTGAACTCTATAGCCTGACATCACCATGGCCCTTCTCTGTATGGGGATTGGACATCATCGGCAAAATCAGCCCCAAAGCATCAAACGGGCATGAGTACATCCTAGTGGCTCACTAAATGGATAGAGGCAGCATCCTACACCACCATTGCAGCATCGCATGTAGTCAAGTTTATGAAGAACAACATCATCAGTCGATATGGGGTCCCTCATGCCATTATCACTGACAACGGAACTCCATTCGTCAATAAAAAGATGGGCAATTTCCTCGACAAGTTTAAGATCTAACACCATCGATCAAGCCCATACCACCCTTAAATGAATGGTGGAGTTGAGGCTGCAAACAAAACCATCATTCGCATACTAGAGAAGGTGGTGAAGACATATCGTGATTGGTCAGAAATGCTTCCTTATACACTCTGGGCCCATCAAACGTGTGTACGGTCTGCTACAGGCATAACTCCATACAAATTAGTATACGGAATGGAAGCAGTACTACCAGTCGAAGTAGAAAGCCCATCACTATGGATACTACTAGAAAGTGAAGTCGAGGAAGACGAGTGATAACAAGTAAGGTACGACCAACTGCATCTGGCATATGAAAAACGCATGCGGGCGTTGAGCCACTCCCAATGCTACCAAAGAAGGATCGCTCGAGCCTACAACAGGAAGGTCCGAAAGAGAAGTTTCAAAGTTGGCGACATGGTCATGAAACGCATCCTACCACCACACTTGTCAGATCCCAGAGGGAAATTCAAACCCTCGTGGGATGGACCGCTAATCATTCAGAAGGTACTCTCAGGAGGCGCTCTTCGGCTCATCAATCTGAGAGGAGAGGATCTTCCTGAGCCCATCAATGCCGATAATGTGAAAATTTATCACGGGTAGCCATACCTAACCTTGTCAATAATTACAATCGCAAAGCTGCACCCATCACATTTCCCACCAAAACCCAAAAAAAAGAGGGGTGTATATATCCATCAAGAAACACCTACCATTTCTCTCATAAAAGAAGAAAGTAAAAAAAAAAAAAGAGGCAAGAAAGAAAGAGAACAAAAAAAATTGAAGAAAAAGAAGAAAATCCCAAAAAGAAGAAAACCTCAAAAAGAATGAAAAAGAAGAAGTCCATTCCAACATCCTCAAATAACCCAACTAAAGGCAGCTTACGATTGTACCCAGAGACAAAGATAGGCAGGTAACCAGTCGACTGGCTATGAAGGAAGTCTCCCCTCCATCACTCTTGACACTTCAAAAAAAAAAAGAAAAAAAAAAGAGGGAGGGCATGCCTAAGCAAAAAGGGTGAGTTGAAAACCCGAAAGGGCGGCTCGAGTAAAAATAGCAGGCATGTGGTGGACTTGGTAAAAACCTAAAAGGGCGCCAAAGGTAAAAACAACACAACTGCCAAGGGGCAAGCAAGATAAAAAATTCGGGACATAGTGAAAACCTAAAAAGGCGCTATGGGCAAAAATGACGAAAAAGCCAGATGTAGCGAAAACCTGAAAAGGCGCTACGGGCAAGAATGACAAGAAATAAAAGAAGAAAATAAAAGTGCAAGTACAGAGGAAGCAAACCACCATCACAAGATATAAGGAAAAGTCAACTTCAGATCAATATTGTATTAAACTCTGCCCAAATCCGGGGATGCGATCTTCGACACCCTTTCAGGGAACCAAGACTCTAAGAACATAATTTAGACTACTGCACAACGTGGGTTGAGCCTAGGATTCTGACCCCTATCATCCAAAGCACAAATCCAAACCTAGGCAAATATGGACAAATCTGGCACGGACAAAATTTTCTTTCATTTCTTTAAAATTTTTCTTGCAAATATATTGTTTTCTTCATAAAAGCCAAAAAACACAAAAACAAGGATTTCATGCATACAGGCAATTGATTAACATCAAGAACCACAGGTAAGCTCCTACCTCTCATACATCGACAACCTCTGCCTGAGTCTCTCTACCTCCATACGCAGGTAAAAGACCTCATCTCTCTCCATACGATGCACTGCGAACATGCTCTCGTCATATCGCCGTCCCGCTGCTAGGCGACGAGCCATATCCTCACATATATGATGGAGGACAGCGATCTCAGAGATCAAGTGACCATGAGTGTCCAGCAAGAAAGATGGATCGATAAAAGGGCACTCCTCAAAGGCCTCAAAGGAATCATCAACGCATGAGGAGGACGAAGAGGCATCACCCACCGTATCTCTATCGGCGGCTTCATCCTCCAAATGCCAACCAGGAACTCGGCAATATACTGACTGCTCCACCACCCACCGCTGATATGGTACTGTCGCCATGGGAGGAGCCCAGTGTTGAGGGTCAAATATTACATATCAAACCCTATTTATTACCTGGTTTTACAAGCATGATACGGTTTAACGGTCGGTTTTAATCGTGTTTGTGATACAGGAGGTATTTAGGAGCTTGAACTAAAAATGGGCGCTAAAAGTGTGGATTTGAAGCTCAGAATTCACCAGAGCAATGGACGGACCCTAGGGGACTAAGATCAATGGAATTACACACTAGAGACCCGAGAAAATCGAGAAACTGAAGCTCAAGTGGCCCGAAATTGGTTCAGAATACAAGATCACAGGGTTCCCATCATCCGTTCGGTTCGAAACTTCATACATGGCCTGAGGGCCGTAAATTAACCGTACGTTTCAAATTTCAGCCGTCGGATCACAATGGAAGTGTCCCAACGGACAGATCAGCCCATAAATTCTCAATTTGGGGCCCACCTGATCTTTGGATATGCTTCAATTTTGGACTCAGTACCTTAATTGAGGCTACAAAATAGATGAACGGAAAGGATGTCTCATATACATCAATATGGGACCCATTTTGCATAGAGTGTGTGCACAACACATATGCATGGGATGAGTACCAGAACTCAAGAAATCGGTCAGCACTTGCTGACCGATGCCTCTTTAAATATGTTTTCAAAAGAGGCAGGGACGGTCCCTGTCCGATTTGGGTTTCCTTAGTGGACCCCACCCATCAGGAAAATGGATGATCTGATCCGTCCATATGATCCATAGGGGGGCCATAACCAACGCCTAGGTGGCGGTTTTACCCCATGCAAGATTATCAGAAGATCCTGGCCGTTGAACATAATATGGACGGCGGAATGAAAGAGTCAGTGGGCCACGCGGAATCCAATCTGAAACCAGTCAATTTTTACAGGTTTTTCACCAGAATTTCAATGGACTGGGTGGATTTTTACATAGACATCAATGTGGGACCCACCGATCTTGACAGTGCGGAAACCAAACCTCTGTTTCGCAGCAGAGGTTGCGAATTTTCGCTGTGGGCCACCATCATGATGCGTTGTTCTGATCTGAACTGCCCATCAGGGTTCTACAGGTCCAATAACCATGACCTAGGTGAAAATTTTCTAAGAAGCAGCGTGGATCGGTTTTCAACCGCTCAAACGCAGAATAGACGGTTTCACAAAATAAACTGAGGGCCACCACAGTTTTGACCCAAAATCAATCAGGTCTGAATGGTTTTTCATAGGTGATCCCGTGGACGGATTAGATTTTCCAATCAGACGCCGATTAGGGACCCACAGACTTCAACAACAATCCTATCCTACGCAGGTCTGCTTTTCGCACGCTGTAGTGGAAGCTTTTACGTTCTCACTGCGTAAAAACACCAGTCTTCACAGACACCGACTTGCTACCGTTATAAAAAGGAAAGAGGAGAAGGAGAGAAGGGATTCATTCCAAGGCAGCACTTGAAGTCAGGGAACGCTGAGAGCCAGAGAGTTTGTTTTTTTTTCTTTTTAGTTTTATTCATTGTTTTCTTTATCATTATTTTTGTTTGAGAGATTCAGCCAAATCATGTCTGGCTAACCCTCTTAGCTAGGGCTAAGAGGTGAAGCTTGTAGCGTGATGGGAGGCCTCTTTGCTTGTGCCTTTTGTTTAGACTGATTTGATTTTGATTTAATTTTATTAAGGGAATGTTTTCAGTCTTTAATGGTCTGTTGTGACTGAAATTACAATGGGTCTGCAATGGCTTTGAGCATGTCCTTTTTCTTTTATGTTTATGACGTCAGGAAGCCCTGTTATTCACCATCGTCTCCTGGGCATGGTTGGATGTCGGTACCCTTCCTAACCTTCATACATTGATTGGGTGGTAATTAGTTTAATTTTGTTGTTTGCTTTGTCTCCTGGGCATGGTTTGGTGATGGAATCCATTCTAATTCATATACCTTTCATCTTTTCAAAATTACATCAAAGGAAGTTCAGTGGATTTTCATGAATCAAGTGTAGTTCTCCCTGATCTCTACAAGTGGATCCTTGGCACCCTAGTGTTCCTTCTTTGAATTTCTCCTAAGTTTTAGATTAATTATTTCACCATTATTCCTCAAATCATAATTGGTTTAGATTTCATCTTAGCCTAGTTCTAGATCTGGTTATTTTTAGAAAGCGTACAAGTATCAGTCCCTGTGGATTCGACCTCGGTCTTACCGAGTTATTACTACATCACAACCCTATACTTGGGGAGTGAACACCCAGGACTCAAGGTCCAGTGCTACTGCATCCAAGGAGCCCTGCCAAGATATCTAGACTCGTCTATACAGGGCCGTCAAGCCAGATGGAAGAGGGGCATGCCCAAATCCAGAAAAGGCAAAGTCTGGGATATCCCACCAAAAGCCGAACTGTCGAAGAAAGCGAACAGGGTGATAAGAGCAATACCCTTGAAGCCCCAGCAGCAATAACGGAGTGCGAGCCGAGCTACAGATCAAGGGCGAGCGGTGAAGCCAGGGAGCCTCCCAACTAATCTCCCACCCTCGCAGCCAAGAAAGCATACAGTGATACAAGAACTCAGTAGCCTCAGCACCAAGAGAAAGGCCATCAAGTAACAAAGATAATATATTAGCGCAGCGGGAATCGGGCCACACAAGTAGAGGGGTCATGAACAGATGCTCTCATAACCATACCTGCAAAAAAGGAAAAACTCACAAGGCAAGCAAAAGAGCAGCGCTAAGTAAGAGAAAAGGAAAAGAATAGGGAATACCTGGAGGAATGTGCAACAGCCCCGAAGGAGGCGAGTCTGCCCCAACGAACACTCAGTCAGCCCCAGGAAGATCTCCACCAGTACCACGAAAATAATGCTCCTGCGATGCAATACACGACGGAATACGTCCAACAAAGCTCCCAACGATGATTGCCTTCATCCTGAGAAAAGCAGCTCGGCCATGACACAAAATATCTGTGCATTCAGGCACTGAAGATGGCGATCCGACCCAGGGACACCTCGAGAAGTAGAATAATGATCGTACAACATCTCAAGTGACAACTCACCAGTGCTACTCTCTGCAGTAGGGAGAGCTGTAAGAAATCCAAACCAGGATATCAGATCAGAAGAACGAACTGGCTCGGACGAAGGAATATAAGGTTCCCAAGTAAGAGGAAAACCAAATAGACGAGAGAATTCCTCCAAAGACGGGCCCAACTACAGGTCATTAAAAGAGAACAAGTTCAGGGATGGAACCCGATCATACAGCACCGCACTCAACAACCGCCAGTCCAGGTGGACCCGATGGAAATGAAGAACCTCTCGAAAGCCCAAGGAGCTCAACTCAAAAATCTCAGACTCGGTCAAACTCTCAATCCAGAGATGCAATCGCTCGGAACAGGTACCACGGGGCTGCAACCGACAAGTCCGAATAGTCACACCCTCAACGATCAGGGTCCCCGAGTCAGCAGGAGAGTCATAAAAAATAAGCATCCCCTCATCCAACAGGTCTATCTCATGGTGATGGAAGAAGCTAACATCGCCCATCACATCATGCAAGGTGCCCTGGAAAGCAGCAACAGACGGGCCTGAGCCGCCAACAACTATCACCTCAGGAGCTGACTGGAATGCACACGCCCTGGGAGCCGCAACAGCCGCACAGCCAACAGAACCTGCACCCTGATCCTCGACAACAGCTGCCTCTCCCATCACCGCCTCAAAATTTGCGCCAAAAATTTGACCATCCATAAGAAAACCATTATGTATCAGACCTAAGCCATCCATATCGCCTAAGTAAGGCCCGTTACCCAGCCAAGCCTGATCCACTCCATCCATACCATCCACCGTCATGATGTCATCATCCACACCGCCCGTAGCCATCCCTCCGTCAATCAAGTTATCCCTTACCATCATCACACTATTCTCACCATCCAAACTGTCCGTCATCATCATACTAACATCCACGAACCCTGGTGGACCATCTAGCGTGGATCCATCAAATCTATCAAAAGCATCCAATCCATCCACATAACTACCATCAATAGAGAAAGAATCCATATCCAAAGTAGCATTTACCTCATCCATGGGAGCCATTACTCCTCCACTAACCTCTAGCTCATTCATTCCTCTATCATTTATGAGAGCATCTACTCCCATTTCATTTATGTTGGACCCACCAACATTCCCATGGTCAGCCATAATGAGGACAAAAGAGGTGAAGAGAAGGAAAAGGGACAAGGGAGAAAAAGACAAAGGGGAAGAAAGAGGATGAGACAAAGGGAATGATTTTGATGGCTTGATTAGACGAAGGGGGACAGAAAGGAGGTAGAAGGAATGAACAGAGAAGGGAGGTACTCGCTGGAAGAAAAGATGAATGGAGGTGGCACCTCGATTACCGCCTGCGGCACTCCAACTTTCGCTCTTAGAACTGACATTCTTGCATCGCTGCCACACTAACAGGGTAGAACGGGTATGCAAAAGTCTCCGGGCGGCAATCTAATTACCTCCCGCGGCAGTCCAACTGCCGCCTGGGCACACTTTAAGGTGGATTTTAGGCAGGGTCCACTCCGTAAAGTCAGAACTCGAAAATAAACATCTATGTGCTCATTAGAAGATATAAGGATGATCAAAGGGCAAGGCGAGAATGTGACATTGAATAAGCTAAACTTCATAAAAACAGTTGATTATACACAAAGATACATGATTATATGGTACAATGACCTAATCATCGTCAGGGAGATAAGTGTCAGTATCCTTGCGGCGAAAGTGTGGCCCCAAGATCCCTCCCCCAGTAAAACATGCGCCGCCACCAGGAGCATAGCCAGGTTGTACGATCGGACCAATGCCGTACTGCTCACACCAAGAGCTGTACTTTATATCGGGATCAACGAAAACACTGGCATCATATCCCTCTAAGGCGGCCCCTAACTCTCTCTCAGGCACCGATCTCCAGTCAGAAGGCCCGGACGGTGGGCTAAGTAGCACCATGGGACTACCGGTCAACTGCCAGAAAAGTCTCTCTCCCAAGTACCACTTCGTCACACGCGGATCGTCCAGAATGCGGGGACGTCATGAGGCTTGAAAAGCCTCCTGAGCTCCAGGGGTGAGTGCTGCATTCGATTGAAGATATGGCCTGGTACGGAACTACAAAAAAGAAACAAGTCAAAGGCTGAGAAACGAGTAGAAAACAATACATGAGCAACTCAAGAATGGGCACATCACTCACATCATCAGGAACAAGGGCATCGATATTCGACCTCCAGGCGAGATCTGAAAATAGACGCATATGGCTGTGGTTATTCTTGTACCACAACATCATGCGAGGAAATGGAGGCGAATGGTCGATCAGGGTGGGCGCTAGATAAGAAAAGTGGTCAAAAAAGCAGACCTGCGCAAAACCACCATCAGACAAGACACACCAGATCGTCCCCAGCAAAAGCAGGGCAAAAAGGATGACAAAATGGTACCTCGATGACTGGATAAAAACCAGTCAAAGATCGGCTGAGGCAATGACTGGCCTTGTCTAAACCTTCATACAGGTGGGCCAGAAGGGCCGCATTCTAGTTATACGGAATGGGGAAGGAGATATCTGCCACAAGCAACAACAAACGGGAACTCACCAGCTCATTCCCGTGGCAGAAAATCATAGCGCCCATAGTATACAAAATCAAGGCCCGAGCCTTCACCACCGCCGCAGTCTCCATCTCAGGGATCTATCAAGCAAAAGTCGACGACAGCCAGAGAAGTTTGAAACGAGGACCAGTAAACTCAGAAGCATCTGACATCATCCCCAGCAACTCCATCCAGTCATCCTCAGT
This sequence comes from Magnolia changhungtana, assembly GCA_030180095.1. Lineage (NCBI taxonomy): Eukaryota > Viridiplantae > Streptophyta > Magnoliopsida > Magnoliales > Magnoliaceae > Magnolia > Magnolia changhungtana. Next base: position 1,235,683 of record JASAUF010000370.1, read on the forward strand.
GGGCACTGGAAGGTCATCCTCAAAAGGGACAGATCCTCCGTCATACCGGAGACCTAGCTACATGTATATATCATATGGAGTGAGGCCCCGCTCCCCAAAAGGTAGCTGAAAGGTGTGGGTCTCAGGATGCCACCACTCCGTCAAAGCCGACAAAGGAGACATGTTCGTCCTACTTAGACGAACTCGAAACAGATGGGCGAACAGAGTACTCTCCAAGACCTCGAAGAACAATGGTTAGGGGTCATGGAACCAGTCAGGCCAATGAGTCCTGACCCCACGTCCTCTCAGAATCACAGGAGCGCCACCCTCCCAGGCTAAGTCAGACAAGTGTTGTCCTTCTCGTGGTACATGGTATGGATCCGATGACTGACGAGACAAACTAGCCTCATTTTTACCACGACGAGGCATGCTGCACAGGAAAGGTATACAAGTAAGTCCACTTCTCAAAATCTGGACCCACTTTCGAGGCCCATGTTTCAAAGTCCATGTTAAAGACCATTTTATATATATAAAAAAAAAGTGGATCCAGCCCATTTCCAAGGAGACCCATTCCAAAAGCCCAGACCCATTCCAAAAAACCAGGCCCATTACAAAAGCCCATCTTAAGGCCCATTCCAAAGGCCCACATTTCAAGGCCCAAGTCCAAAAAAACCACTTTCCAGGCCCACTACAAAAGCCCATCTCAAGGCCCATTCCAAAGGCCCACATTTCAAGGCCCAAGTCCAAAAAACCACTTTCCAGGCCCATTTCAAAAGCCCATCTCAAAGCCCACATTTCAAGGCCCAAGTCCAAAAAAACCACTTTCCAGACCCATTTCAAAAGCCCATCTCAAAGCCCATCTCAAGGCCCGAGTCCAAAAACCCACTTTCCAGGCCCATTTTAAAAGCCCACCTCAAGGCCCATTAAAAAAGACCATTTCAAAAAGGCCCATCCCAAAATCCATTCCCAAGATCCATATCTAGGGACTTTTCTTTCAAAGTTATCATGCCTTTGGACACGTCAAGATCATGATGTGAGGCCCGCTTCGAAGATCCCATCCGTCCATCACTCAAAAATCACCATCCACCACACATCCATGTATCTGGGCTAGTCAAGATCATGATGAAGGGCCCACTCCGAAAATCCCACCCGTTCATCATCCACCACAAACGGCCAACCATCACGATTTAAATCATCCATACACACGAATGGGCCCCAGATCATCCATCCAACGGTCTAGATCATCATCAACAATTCCAAAAAAAAAACAAAAAATGGAAAAATTAAAGCAAATAAAGGGTGGAGCCCTTTTCTTATCACACCCCACTCCCAAATAATAAAAAAAAATTTCAAAATTTCAGCATAAAAGAAAAAATCCAGCCAACCGGATGGCCCAAAACAAAAAATCCAACGGTGCGGATACGGTTCAACAATCTTGATCACAGCTCAAGGGGAAATCTGGCTCATCAAAAGCTCATAAAATGAACAGTCCAACATGATCCAGCAATAGCTCAATGGCCAGGATTACCCGAAATGAAAGGAAGGAAGGAGATGAAAGGAGAATGGTTGCAAAAAAATCCTCAAAAAAATAGTTCCAGGGACCACAATGGGCCCCTGGACATTCCAAACGAGGGATTCAAATAAGGGAGGAAGCCACACTGGACGGACTAGTGCACTAAACGGACCAACGGTCCAAACGATGGACCGGCGGTAGCCGGACTGCCGCCCACGGCTCGACCAAAAGCACACTTGGGCAGTGGGCCTGTCCCCTAGGCTGTTGTGAATGACCGGTTTATCCCTCTGACCACTGGACAAAACCTAAAAGAATTTTCAAAATAGCCTCAAGTTTATAAAAGATTTTCAAAACAATTCCCAATCCCCAAAAGTTACCAAAATAGTCTCAAAACTTTCAGAGGTTGCCAAAACAGCCCCCAAACCCTCAATAAAAAAAAATAATAAATAATAAATATATAATAATAATAATGATAATAAATAAATAATATATATGTCTCAAAAATCCCAAAGTTCTCAAGAATTGCTGAAATAACATCCCCAGCGAGTATAACCTCAAAAGGGTTTTGTTTCTTCTAAAACATCAGCCCCATTAATTTATTAGTGGAGGCCATCTGACTTTTTTTATAAAAACCGAACGACGACGCCCACCCGCGAGATCGAACGGATATTTTCCAAAAATTCAAAAATAGTTTCAAATAAAATCCCTAAAGGGTCTAGCCCAAAGGGGAATAACTTTCGAAAGTTTTCAAAAATGCACGCGGCGCACAGTACACTGAGGAATCTTCTATATTCTCCAGTTGCGGCTAGTGCAAACAACTAAATAAGATTCGATCCCTTTCGATTTTTCGGAAGATGATCGAATCTATACATGATACATGTACGATTGGCCCGATCTCTAGATCTGGACAGTCGTACGAATGCTAGTAGAAATGAGTGGATCCATCTCTGGAAAGAATAATCAAACTCAAAATGACAACAATCTATTATAACCAAAGTATCAGAATCAGCAGATTTCATGGCAAAGGATTACTTGCACATACCTAGTCAAGGATGTTTAGAAAAATTGATCGAGTCCAAGTGGGCGTAGTGAGTTTCCCATAAGACCGCACTAACACTCTAGGAAGCTAACCACTTTGACGATCAAATGGAACGAATACCCCTAGGGTGATTACGTAGCAAAGGAACGATAAACCAAACCGTACGGGAATTCTAGTAAAGCCGCACCAACGCGCAGAGGCCCTACTTTTCAGACTTACCCTTCAATGCTATTAACAATCGGACGTGAAAGGGTTGTGATTGATGACCCATAAAGCCACGACGAATGCGCAGGGGACAATCACAATGTTTTCCTCAACCCTCATGATATGTGCAAGTCATTTCTTTTCTAAACAATCAGCTGATAATGATACAATGGCGGACAATATATTCGAATCACTATCTTTTCTGACCAGAAAGGTGGGGTGTCTACACTCTTTGGCCTTCGGTTGCTGGTAACCTTGGCCAAAGAGGGGCATCTGTAGACAACCCACCTAGGCTAGAATCTTGAGAAAGCTATGACAATTCGGGAACCATGATCATGTCCTAAACTGGCTCCTAACCCCAACTTAACCCTGGTCCTAAGTCCCCAAACTCTCAATCCATAACCCGAAACCGTAATCCAAACCGCTCAGCATGCGCACCACCTCGCCTATACCCCATACCATGGCCAGAACCCTTCATACCCACCTATTCGAGCCCCAAAATCTGAAAAGTTGACCACCGAACGAATCAGCGTGATCACACGAAGCCCACACATTTGGGCCTGGCCCGAACGCAGCCCAGGAGGTAGTCTGACTACTGCGAGTAGTAGTTTGACTATTGCCTGTGGTACTTTGACTGCCGCCGCTCGTGGCCCGCGTGTGGACAGCTATCCCAACGTCCAAAAGTCAACTCTCCCTCAAATTTACCCCTCCAATCTTCACTATTTACCATTTTACTGACCTTAACAGCCAATGAGAATACGCCACATGGTGCTCTCCTCTCCCTAGCCAATCACGAGCCTCCATGTCATCTTTTTAACCCTTACATATCACCTATTTACTACTTAACCATTGGAGAAGGCTATAAATAACCCTCTCCTCTTCTCATTTCAACAACAACTAAGAGAAGGAGGGAGAGAGAGAGAGAGAGAGAGAGAGAGAGAGTGTGTGTGTGAGTGAGGAAGAGAGTGAGGGAAAGGGAAGGAGCTCCCAAGCCCCTCAAAGTCCAGAATTTTCCAGCCACCCCCTAGCCCTCAACTCAACCTTTCCAACCCTTAAGCTTAACTCAAGACGATCATGGTCCAGTTTATGTTCTAGTTTATACAAGAAATTAAGCCAAAGATCCATCATCCTACAAGCATTCATCATAACATCTACTCCCTTCTCAACCCCCTGCTTCTCTAGATCTCTAGTGAACGTATGCTCTGTGACTTGTCGTATACCGGATCCTGTCACATCAGAAATTCTTAGGTGATCTAATCTACTTTTTTTACCTTTTACATAAGCATCATCACATCCGCCTTCTAGATACGCTGTTGGACGTATGCTCTGTGGTTTGCCGAAATCTCGGATATTTCCACATCAGAAATTCATGTATGACTAGTCTCCAATCATGACCACAGCATCCATCATCCTTTGAGATTGTTCTATCACACTAAGTAGAGACCGTACATTTATATGGGCAGAGAGGGTGCCTACACTTTCCCCCTTTATAACCGAGGTCCCTTACCTGGAATCTCGGATAGCAGATCAGGAGTCAATTTAAGGTAGGAGAGTCTTTAGATTTCTCCAACCTTACGTATTCCACAGGTTCTAGCCGACTGCGGGATTCTGAGTTTCATTGGCTAGTGGCGACTCCAACATCACAAATCAGCCTAATCCCCCACCATAAAAAAACATAACATTACATAATCAACGTGGACGTCGATTTTCAGTGTCTACACTCAACCAGGCCTAAATCATTACCCACCTCTAAGAATATGACTAAAAAGAGTAAAACTAGGTTAAAGACGATGAATTAAATAAATGAGTTTTAATTACACTCGACTAGAAAAATAAATGAGAAAATGAGAAAGGAAAAAGCATAATTAACAACAAATTGTCTATTACACGATGGTTGTTGAAAATGATTGTCTGTTCATAGTAAGAAGGTTATCAAGCACGAAAGTTGTATCGCCTACTCAACTAGCTTTGTGACTGAACGGTCGTCAAGATGACAATTTGTTCATCGTGGGCTGAACTTTGTTATGCGAAACAATCATGATTCATAAAAATGGTGGATATCTATTCATTCCACAGTTGACTTCGTGGCTAGATAGTTGTTGTAGCAATTAGGGCTAAAAGTCAGGCGGGTTGGGTCGGGTCGGGTTGGTGCTCAACCCTAGCCCAACCCAAGGTTCCTATATCTCAACCCAACCCAACCTTGGGTTGGGAATTCTCAACCCAAGCCCAACCCAAGCAGGTTCGATCGGGTGGATACGTACTAATATTTTCATGATTGCATTAGTTTATTATATTTCAATACACGTCTTACTTTTTATATCTATGATTTTATTAATTATATATGTAGTTATTTATTGTAAAGAACTTTATTTTTTCTAAACAAACGAACTAAAGTATAGGACAACTACTTATTTAAAAATCGTGTTGAGTAGCACCCAATCTATTTGGGTGAGTGAAATCTAGCATATCTTGTTAGCTTGAGTCATCTGAAATGATGTGGACTAATGAGACCTGACCGTACCAGAATTTCCTGTCTTCAACAGAGACGATCCACACTTAATTATAATTTATAAGTAACTTATATATTGATCGGGTTCGGGTTGGGTCAGGCAACCGAAGACCCCAACCCAAGCCCGACCCAAGTTTTATTGGGTTGGTGTCTAAATAGCCCAAGCATGAGACCAGACTCGATACATCTTGCCCAAGCCCAACCCAATGTTGGGTCAGTCACGGGTCGGTCGGGTTAAACCTGCCCAACTTTCAACCCTAGTAGCAACTACCCATTCATCACATAGGATTCCGTTACGTGGCTAGAAGGTGAATGGTGGGTAGATCTTAAACAACCCATTGGTATCATGATTGGTCTTCATGCTGAGGCAGCAGTAGTTAAACGATGTTTGTAATCTGGTACAGTTGAGCTTTATGACAAGTTAATCGTTCAGAAAACTATCGACCGTTCATCACTCAACCAAGCACGTCCTGGCAGGATGGTCGATGGGATGTCAACTTATTTGTTGTTTTAAGTCCTCACTTCATGACGAGATAGTCTTGGAGTGATCATTTGTTCATTACTTGGATCATGCATGACTCCACGGGCAATGTTGTCATGGGGATGACCACCTGTTTATCGCTAGATTGGGTTCTATGCCAATGTAGTCCTAATTAAACAATGACATATTCGTAACTTGGTTGAAATTCGTGGCGAGATTGTCGGGCGAAATTCTTAGGGGCATAGCAAGATGATCTCGTTGGTCATCCGTTCAAGATTTAGAGATTTTCTTAGGTTTAACAACACGATTGTAGATATAGGGTGCATAACCACCTTATTCTAATGTACTCAATTTAGATTGGTTTTTGTAGCATTACATTGGCTTGATAGTGGAGAAATTAGATTGTAAAATAAGAATAATAATAATAAGTGTTAAGACCCTGATCCATAGCTCAAGTGGTGGACTGAGTGAAAGATACCTCATTTCAACACTGAGGTCTTAGTATCGATCCTTAGTGGCATGGCTAATAGTGTAGTGTCAACTGACAGTGGGGTGTAGTAACAAACTAACAAAAATAAATAATAATAATAATAATAATAATAAGTGTCATGGCGGATGAAGGATTGCGATAGAAAAAGCAATGTTATTGTTGGGGGCCTTGCACAAAACCTTAGGATCTAGCCTCCCGAAATAAACCAGAATTATGGATAATAAAGCAATGAAATAAATCAAAGCATAAATCACACACCACACAAGAGATTGTTACGTGGAAAACCCTCAAAGAGGTAAAAACCACGGGACCTCGTCCAGATCAACAATCTACTATGAAGTAGAACGTTACAACCTTCTTCACTCACACAGGAATGGATAAACAATGAGAGAATAAAAGGAAAAACGGAGTGATCTCACCGATTACGAGGACATAGAAGTGTTGAGATATAAATGTCATAGTAAATAACCTCCACGAGCATAACCTCCCTTCTACAAGCTTCCTCTCTCTCTTTTTCTCTTTCTCTCACGCCTTTGATAGCCCTAAACCCTTTAGCAAATCCCTTGTAAAGCTTTAGAAAACTCTCTCGTCATCCCTAGAAAGCCCTAGGTACCTCCTATTTATAGTTCAGGAAACTCTCTTCTGCATCCTTATTGAGAAAGGACTCAAAATCCGTAATCCACTTAAAATCGCGGAACGAATCTGCGTAACCACGACTAGTCGAGTGGATCCCTCGACCGGTCGAGCGGCACCTTCGACCGGTCGAGCACATCCCACGACCGGTCGAGTACCTCGGAATCCAAAACCTCAACTTGCTAGACTTTGAGTCGAGCCCTACTCGACTGGTCGTGCACCAGCCCTCGACTGGTCGAGCAAAGCTCACGACCGGTCGAGCATGGAAAAAAAAACCCCATCAGTTGTGTCATATTAGAGTAGCACAGCTCCCAAGCTCTTCATTCTCTACTAAATTTATAGACGTGTAAGGTGGTTTGTTGGAGGCTCTTATTAAAATTAACCCTGAGATCTTCGCTTAATTGATTGGTCAATTAACAGACATGGCCGATTATACTTCTAACTCTATATGAGTTTACGAGATTTTTTTCCAATAAGCCATTCACCTGGTAAGCATAGCTGATCACATTTCTATTTTTGAGAGATGCGATCGTGATCTTCGGGTAATCAACTCGCTAGCTTTTGGATGCACACGACCAATCACACTTTGTGAGATGTTGTTGTTGATCAACACCTTAGTTAATTGTATGTATCAGTCTATCAGAGCTTTCCGCTTACAGCTTTACGTGTCTATAAGCATCACTGCCAACTAAAATTGTTGGCTTTACAAAGCCTTAGGAGATGATTCAAACACCTACAAGAAGGGAATTAAAAAAAACACTGAAAAGCTCTCTGTATTGAAAAGCTTTCAAGATTGATTTTTTTTTTTTGCTTTTTTTTTTTTTTTCTACATTGAACGTGCAGTACAACACCTCCTTATATAGTCACTTCTACTTATGTGAAATACCTAATATGCCCTCATTAACTACTTTTATTCTAACAGTTTCCAACATTTGGAAATCCACCAACCACATGTGGAAAATGTGAAAATTCCAACGTAACCGCCCATTTGGTTTGGACGTTCCAACACTCCCCTTCAAACCAAAACAGGCTTCATTCCAAGCATCGATCTTTGTCGTCTGAATGCATTTATCGATAGTGGCTTGGTGAAAATATCTGCCACCTGTTCAGTAGTATGACAATACTCCAATTTCACTATTTTCTGCTTTACTTGATCTCTTAAGAAGTGATACCTAGTATCGATGTGCTTACTTCTTCCTTGCTGCATCGGACTTTTGGCTAGCTCGATTGCCGACTTGTTATCTGCATATATGACTGTGGATTGTTCCTGCGGATGCTTCAACTCCTTTAGCAAGTTTCTCAACCAAATCACCTCACAGACCATGGATGATACTGCCATGTACTCTGCTTCACATGTGGACAAAGCAACAACACTTTGCTTCTTTGAGTTCCATGTGAAAGAAGTCGATCTAAGATAGAATACATAGCCAGTGATGCTCTTTCTTTCATCTTGGCCACCTCCCCAATCACTGTCTAAGTATCCATATAGCATTACTTCATCATCGTATGGATAGAGAAGACCGAATTCTATTGTTCCTTTGACGTACCTGAGGATTCTTTTTGCGGCTAGTCAGTGTGATTCTTTTGGTGCTTCCATATACCTACTTAGAAGCCCAACACTGTAGATGATATCCGGCCTTGTGATTGTGAGGTACCTTAGGCTTCCAATCATACTCTTGAAAATAGTCGAGTCAACGCTTCTTCCTTCTTCGTCCTTTGTCAATTTTAAGCCTGTTGCTACAGGCGTGTTTACGACATTGCAATCGGCCATCTTGAACTTTTCAAGCAATTCCTTGGCATACTTCTTCTGAGATATATAGATGCCACCATGTTGTTGCTTCACTTTAATGCCCAGAAAAAAGGACATCAGACCTTCGTCGGTCATCTCAAACTCCTTAAACATGGCTTTCTTGAATTCATCAAACATCGGTCGGCTATTTCCTGTAAACAGCAAATCATCAACATACAGGTATGATATAAGCATATCGCCATGAGCATTATTCTTGATATAAACTGTATGCTCATATGGACATTGGGCAAAGCCATTCTCTTGAAGATAGTTGTCGATACGTGCATTTCAAGCACGTGGAGCTTGCTTCAACCCATAGAGGGCTTTCTTCAATCGATACACCTTGTGTTCTTCCCCTTGAACAACAAAACCTTCAGGCTGGTCAACATATACCTCTTCTTCTAGAATTCCATTTAGGAATATAGATTTCACATCTAGTTGGTAGATCATCTAACTGTGATGGGCTGCAGGGGAGATAATCATCCTCACGGTGTCAAGGCGAGCAACAAGAGCGAAGACTTCTTCATAGTTCACCCCGTACTTCTGTTTGTAGCCCTTTACTACGAGCCTTGCTTATAGCGATCAATCTCACCATCAGCACTTTGCTTGATCTTGTACACCCATTTGACGCTAATAACTCTTTGGCCTTATGGAAGTAAAGTCAGATCCCATATATGGTTCTTCTTGATGGCATGGATCTCCTCTTCCATAGTCGTCCTCCAGCATTCTTCTTCTATAGCCTCCTCAAATGTAAGAGGCTCGTGGTCCGCATACAAGCAGAACAAATTTACTTTCTTAGTTTCGGCGTAGATATCGTTGAGGCTCCTCATTGTGATAGGAGCCAAGGGTGAAGGAGAACTGGATGATGATGTGCTAGTTAAATTTTGATTTGATGAAATACTTCTATAGGAGATGGAACGTATCGCTGAACTTTTGCATGCAGACGTTTTGGTGGAAGAGGGTGTTGCAGGTGTCTGCTCTTAGTTCTCATGCTTCTCTTCTTCATGTTCTTTAACCTCGACTTGATTTTCTTTGGCTAAATCTTCCTCGTTCCATTTCCAAACTTCTTCCTCGCAAAATATAATATCTCTACTTACCACCACCTTATTAGTTAGTGGGTTGTGGAGCTTGTACGCCTTTGATACTTCATTGTAGTCGATGAAGATGCACTTCTTGCCATGATCATCAAGCTTTTTCCTTCTCGCTTTTGGAACTTGAGCATAGGCGACACAACCAAAGATCTTAAGCGCTACGCTTGGCTTATATCCACTCCATGCTTCCTGCAGTGTCTTGAATCTGACACTCTTGGTCAGATACCTATTGAGCAGATAGGCAGTACATACAACTGCCTCTGCCCAGAAATTCTTCGGTAGACTTTTCTCCTTCAGAATGGTCCTTGTCATGTTGAGAATGGTACAGTTTTTCCGTTCTGGAATTCCATTCTGTTGTGGCGTGTAGGTTGTAGTGTGTTGTTGCTTGATTCCTTGATCCTGCAATACTCTCAAAAGGCATTTAAGGTGTACTCTCCACCTCTGTCAGATATAAGAGTTTTGATTTTAAGACCACTTTCTTTTTCAACAAGGGCCTTAAAAATTTTAAAAATAGTAAAAGTAACAAACTTCTCTTTGATTACATTCATCCACAATTTTCTAATGAAATCGTCAATGAAGGTAATAAAGTATTTATTACCTCTAAGAGAGATTGGCTCCAATGATCCACAGATGTCAGTGTGAACCAACTGTAACGGTTCTCTTGCTCTTCAGGATACTCCACTTGGAAAAGAGTTCTTTTATTGTTTCCCAAGTGTGCACGCCTCACACACTTGTTCTGGAGCTTTAATGGTAGGCAAGCAATGCACCATGCTTGATGACTACAAAAGTTTTAGGCCACTGAAAGTTAGATGGCCAAAGTGAAGATGCTATGTCTAAGAATCATTTTTTGCTTTTCCATAAAAACGCTTTTCGAGCATTGTATTTATATGGAGCGGAAACATACGATTCTTTGTCATATGGACTTTCGTAATCAAATGTCCATGCATATCTCTTATGGAAAGAGAAGAATTCTCCATGTGTATAACATACCCTTTTTCGAGGAGTTGTCCGAGACTCAGTATATTACTTTTCATGTTGGGCACGTAGTACACATTGGAGATGTAGTTTGGAACACCATTCTTTTGAAAGATTTTGATTTTGCCTTTACCTTTCACCGGTGTCTTTGATGAGTCACCGAATGTCACATCACCATGAACTCCTTCTGTGAGTTCTTCAAATAGGCTTTCGTTCCTGCATGTGTGATTGCTCGCACCTGTGTCGAGATATCATACATCCAGTCGATCACATCCTTTCTCTTGTGCAAGGAGCACTGTGGAGTCTTCCTGATCATGACTTGATGCTTTAACATAGTTGGATCATTTATCATGATCTACTGGCTTGTTCTAACAATCCGAGACATAATGGCCGAATTTGTTGCAATTCTAGCACTCAATATTTCTCATATTTCCACGACCACGTATGGATCGGCCTCTACCATTCTCTCTTCCATGAAAATTGGTAAATTTCTGTTGATTTTGTGGATGGTTCAAATGATATCCACGTGCCCTTCCTTTTGCATTAGTGTTGGTACCGCGACCTCTACGGTTTGTATGACCACTACTTTGGTCAGTTAGAGTCAGCTTAGATTCTAAGGCATGTTCCAACGTCGATGCGTTATTTTTCTGCATTCGTTGCTCACGCACTTGCAACGATCCCATCAACTCTTTGACGGACAAGTTTTCCAAGTCATTTGATTCTTCAAGGGCTATAACCACATGTTCGAATTTGGTTGTAAGAGATTAGAGTATTTTTTCTACTACCCGAATATCTTCAAACTTTTCGTCATTTCTTTTTAAATTGTTAGCTATAACAAGCAATTTTGAAAAGTAGTCTGAAATTGACTCACCTTCCTTCATATGTGCAGCTTCGAACTCGGCTCTGAGGGTTTGGAGTCGAACCCTCCTGACACGATCATCACCTTTGAATATGGTGCCGAGACTCTCTCATGCTTGCTTGCATGTCGTAGCTTCGGCGATTCGTTTAAAGGTGGAGTCATCAAATCCTTGATATATAAAAAATAAAGCCTTCTTGTCCTTTTTTCCTTTGATCTTTAAGAGCGTTCTTTTGTTCGGCAGAATAAGACGCTTCTTGCTCCGTTGTGGGTTTTACATACCCATCACCGATGATATCCCATAGATCCTGAGATCCAAACAAAGCCTTCATCTGGATGCACCAATTTTCATAGTCATCCTTAGATAACTTTGGAATCTGCAGCTAGATCGAGGACGCCGTCACTTCTTTACACCATGAATCAACAATAACGCTTTTTTCTTGACGTAACAGTGGCAACACCTTGATCACACGATCTGCACCTTCAAACTATACCCGGTCCCACGGGATCGTCTCGCTCTGATACCAATTTGTTGACTTTACAAAGCCTTAGGAGATGATTCAAACACCTACCAGAAGGGAATAAAAAAAAAAACACAGAGAAAAACAGAAAAGCTCTCTATATTGAAAAAGCTGTCATGCTTGATTTTTTTTTTTTTGTTTTCTATATTGAATGTGCAGCACAACACCTCCTTATATAGTCACTACTACTTATGTGAAATACCTAATATGCCCTCATTAGCTATATTTATTCTAACAGTTTCCAACGTTTGAAAATTCATCATTGTAAAAATTCCAATGTAACCGTCCATTTGGTTTGAACGTTCAAACAAAAACAACAATCATCACTTCTTTTCCAGGCCAGTAAGGGGCATATGCTTCTCCCTACCAAGTGCCATGCAATGGCTTTTACCTAGGCACGATGACATATTTCTCGTGGTGACAATGTTCCTTATGCTTCATAAACTCTTCTTATTGATTGTACTAATTGTGAGGATGTCATCTTGATCATCCACACAATGATGCTACGCATGTCGGCTTAATAGCTGTCGGATCTGGCGCGGCCAGATGAGATGTAAACAGAGATGGAAGTGGATTACCAAATGACCTGCGATATCCTAGTGACCAAACTTTGTGGAGCCCATGGTAATGTATATGTTTCATCTCTGCCATCAATCCATTTTTCAAACTCTCAATCCCCATTGTTTCCTCTGGTGGGGTCTACTTGACATTTGGATAAGTTTCATTTTTGGTCTCATGTCCTAAAATGAGCTGGAAAAATAGATAGACGGCGTGGATGAACCACATACATCACGATGGGCCCACAGAATTTTATCAACAGGGATATCGCTGGTGACCAGATCAACGGGCAATCCACTTCCCTATTATATGGTATTAACTAGAACATGGACGGTCCATACCATCAGACCATCTTATGATCATGTGCGTCCCAGTGCATGGCGACACATGCTGGATCCTGAGATCCTGAGTCGCGACAGAGGCAAAAAGAATTCATTTCGAAGGTTTGTGGCCAGGATCTCGCCCACGGGTCCACCCCTATGGCACACAATCTCTGATGATCAGATGGTTCATCGAGAAGTTACTGGCCTAGATTATCCATAAGGAAAGCATATATGAGAGGTAATCATTTATATACAAGGTATGTTAGAAAAAAAAACAGTGGAGAAAATCAAAATTTCTCACCTTCCATGAATGATAATGGTCCCAGATCAGTGAGATTCTTTTATTGTAGACCATATTTCCTTTGGGCTTCTTGATGATCGGTACAGATGTATGGCTCTTATCCACACCGTCCATCCATTTTCGTATCATTTTATGGTATAAACCCAAAAATAAGGCAGATCCAAGGCTCAAGTGGACTACACGATGGGGATTAAACTCTTACCGTTGATAACTTCTCGGGGCTACCTAAGTTTTGGATGGAGCTGATATTTGTGTTTCTCTTCATCCAAGTCTACGTAACTTTATGAATAGGTTGGATGGCAAGTAAACATAACGGTGGGCCCTAGAAAAGTTTCAACGGTGAGAATCATTATCACCCATGCTTCCTATGGTGTGGTCCACTTGAGCCTTGGATCTGCCTCAGTTTTGAGCTTTTATAATTAAAATGATATGAAAAAAATGGATGGACGGTGTGGATAAGACCCATACCTCACGGTGGCTCCTGCCCGTTTCCAGCTGGAGACGGGCGGGTTATGATGAAATCCGCGTCCATAAAATGGGTCAGGTTAGGTCGGGTTGGGTCACCAAGGCACTGAGTCAGGTTAGGGCTAGATTTTTTGACCTTTGAAATAGGAGTCGGACCCATTGCCAGGCTTAGTGATCATGCTAGGGTTTTAGACAGACACTCCCCTTGCTATTGGTTCATTTTCGTAAAGCTCCTCTCCTCATCTATGATTATTCTAGAATAAATCCCGTCTTTTACGTAAGCCCATTTTCAAAGTAACGAAATTGCCCTATACCGATATGGTACTGTTCCATAGAGGTGGGCAAAATGGACCCAATCCGGCGGATCCGACCCGATCCGCCTCGATCCGCTCCGATTCGAACAGAACCGATGACCTAAATCGATCAGGTTCGGGTAGGATCAGTTAGATCCGAATGACAATAGGATCACTCAAATATCTTCGAAATCGATCCGTTTGGATCCGACACTGATTTAGCTTATAGTAACTAGTATAAAAATAAAAATAAAAACTCACCCAACATCTCTCTCTCTCTCTCTCTCTCTCTCTCTCTCACACACACACACACACACACACACACAAAATCGATAACGCTTCAAAATTCATCTAGGCCCTAAAAAGGCAACTTGGGATTAATGGGGATTACCCGCCATTAAAGGTGCTCGGACCCCACTATGATGTATGTGTTTCATCCATTCTGTTCATCCAATTTATAGATCATTTTAGGGTTTTATATATAAAGAAAAGATAGGGATATAAATCTCAGGTGGACCACACCACAGGAAAACAATAATGAATGGATATCCACCATTATAATCCTCCTAAGGCCCACTGTACTGTTTATTTGACATCTAATCTATTGATTAGGTCATAAGGACTCAGACGAAGGGAAACAACAAATATCAGCTTGATCAAAAACTTTTATAGCCAGCAAAACGTTTTTAATGGTTAACGTTCATTCAACACTGTTTCCTATAATGTAGTCCACTTGAGATTTCAATATAACTCATTTTTTTTTCTAGTAACATAAAATGATCTATAAAAATAGATGGAGGGTATGGATGAAACACATACATTATGGTGGGGTCCATAGCGACGAACTTGGTAGCAAGGGAGTAACCGTCGCGTTTCGATGCCCTACTGTTTGTACAAGCGTTTGTGAACGTCGAGTACCTCAAACGGTAAGTGTCGAGTCTGCGTGGGGCCCAGTATCATTTATGCATTATATCCACTCCGTCTATCTCTTTTAACACATAATTTTAGGGATTTATCCCAAAAATGGAGTATATCAAAAGCTTAAATGGACCACACCACCAGAAACAGTGTGAATTGAACATTTACCATTGAAAAATTTTTGGGGACAACAGAAGTTTTAGATCAAGCTGATATTTGTGTTTTACCTTCATCCATGTCTTTCTGATCGTATGAATATGGTCCACTTGAGATTTCTATATGTATAAATTTTGGGTTGAAGTAATAAAATGATATGAAAAAACGAATGGACGGCGTTGATAAACCACATGCATTCCCTCCCGTGGTACGATCATCTCGACGCATTCCTGGCACCTCGTGCTCTGGCGCTCCTCGACAACTGACGGTTCAAAGGAGATCAAAGTTATATGGGCCCAGAGTGATGTATTTATTATATCTACACCGTTCATATATTTTTATAGATCATTATAAAGCATTATTCAAAAAATGAATAATATCCAAAGATGGATCACACCACAAATATCAGCAAAGAATGATTTTCACTATTAAACCATTCGTGTGGTCCATTTAATAGTTAGATCTACCTTATTTTTCGTCTCAAGTCTTAAGACGAGCTTGCCAAATGGATGAATGGTTTGGATATAACACCTACCCCATGATCAAATCTCTCGAAATCACCCTGGGCTTGCGGTGAAAAGCAATTAAACATTGCGTGAGGAGCAAGGAACTTTAAAAGTTAAATAAAAACTTATACGTGGAGATTTAGAGTTCTTTCATAGCCATGTGGGGCCCACCTTGATGTATATATTTCATCTAAGCCGTTTATCTATTTTGAAATGTTATTTTAGCCATTTGGTACAAAAAGGAAATACATTAAAGGTTAACTTAGACTACACCAATTCATACTGTTCAAATCGTACCTAATCCAATCCCGCTCGAGTAAGTTCAATGAGAAATCGGGTCTGTCCGAATCAGGTTACCCGGATCCGGTCTTAGATCGGATCGGATTCGGGTCTAAACATTAGAAAATCGGATCTGATCGAGTTATACCTGATCCGATCCGATCAGGACCGATGCCCAGCTCCACTGTTCCACCCATGCAACCGAAACCTCTCTGAGTCTGTTGTGATCTGTGTACATTTACTCTCTTCATCCATGGTGCTAGCTTATATTAAGATGCGAACCCAAAAATCAGATAAACTAGGTGGGAATGGGGATACTCGCCATTAGAGGTGGGCACCGGACAACTCGATCTGGCTAACTCGACTCGTCTGATTCGACCTGAACTGAATGGGTGAGTCGGTCCGAACCAAGTAGGCTTCGCCAAACCGAGTCGAGTTCGAGTTACCTAGTAACCTGACCTAAAACTCGATCCGATTAGACCCAACTCAATCCGAAACTCAAGTCTCTAACCCTACCCGTGGCACCCTATTCCAACTTGATCCCAAAATCTCTCTCTCCCTCCCTTATCCTCCTCATCTTCCAAGCCTGACAACCACCCACCACCATCACCCTCCTCCTCCTCTCTCTCCTCTTCACTCTCTCAGTCTCTCCCCCTCTCATCTCTCAATCCGACTCAGTGCCAACTTGACTCGATTCAGTACTTCTGACCAGATCGACTTCGGGTCAGGCCTATTTCAAAACCAGATCGAGTCGAGTCAGCCCTAACTCGGTCTGACCCAACTCAATGCCCAACTCTACCCACCATTGAAACCTTCTGGGAGCACATTGGAACTTTTGATCATGTGAATATTTTTATCTCTTGGTGGGTTCAAAAGTTACTTTTATTTATGTTATTCCTTTTTTTCGGTTCCAATTTCAATCACTTGATTTGTGCAGGCATGATATATTTGACTTTGCGTCTCAATTGAAGCCGAATAAGTATGACCCCTAGCGCCAAGATAGGTAGGACTATCAGAAATCGACCGTATATGACTGAGATGGAATAAGATAGGTTGCCTATTCAGTCAATTGCACAGTATTGCTTAGGATGATTAGGCGATTATCAAACGGTGGAGTTCATCCTCTAAAAATGTGTTATACCTCTGCATTTTGTCGGTCGTAGAGAACAACTACAAAGTACCTTTCTAAATAGAGAACTTTGCTTGATACTCGAACTTAATCCAGCATGTGGGCATAAAATCAAATTACAGCTTAAGTTAACAACTGCTTAATTACTGCTACGAATTACACTAAGGAATATAAATTATTGATAACGTTAAGGAGTATAAGATAATTGAAAGATAGATTTGATTTGGTTTTGTTAGTATTAGATATCCTCTTCTATTGAATTCATTTGCTATTTATAACATTAAATAGATCATCTGGATGCTTCCTATGTTCTGACAGTTGCTATAACCGTTTTAATATTATTGATCTTATAGAGCCTTCCTTCTTAACTTGCCACATGTCTTATAACCGCTACACTTCAGGCTTCCTCATTGACTTGACCACATTCTGCTCAGCCACCCCTTACTTTGTGGATGATGTGGCATCACTTAATAGACGCCAGCTGTATCACCATAAATCCTCTTCAGGTTTCTTTGCAGATTTTGAATACACCACACAACTCTTGTAAAAGTACATGTCCCATTTTCATTGGCTCTCATAGGAACAGATAGAAATATGGTATAACAACAGTAGTTGAAAAACCTTTCTAGATCGTTCTCTTTTCTAGATCCTTCTTTTAATACGTTTCTTCTCTTCTCTGTTATATTTTTTTCTTCCTAACTATTCTTCTCATGCAAGCTCTGTTTTTAGTCGCTAATTGATCATTAGCCACACATCGGCCGCATTTCTTTTGTCACTCGCTTACGCTGCACTTGACTGCTATTTACATCTTTCCATTTTGACCGCTCGACCAAGCTTCTCGGCTGTATTCCATTTCTTGGCTTCCTTCAGCCGCTCGATCTACCTTTGGACACGTCTCGACCGCTCGGTCTGCTTCTGGACACTTATCAACCGCTCTATGTACTTCTATACAACTTTATCGACCGAGGTTTTATCTTAATGGCTCTCTTAGTCGATCTCCTGGATGACTCTCAGCTACTTAGACTTTTGAATTCTTTTTACTGCTTCATATCTTCATTTTGTTTATTTTTAAAAAAATTCAATTTTCAAGATGCTTTAATATCTTAGCATCTTGTCTTGTCCTATAATTTAAGTCCCAATAACGATAAAAAATAAGATACAATAGTTTTCCCTCATCCTTCTGGTGGGACTCACCTCCTAGATGAGTGACTCTGAATCACCTATGCCGCTCCCCTACACTTGGAAATTGTGGAGCCCATCTCGATTTCAGCATGACATCCACTCCGTCTATTAGTTTCTCCAGCTCATAAATCCAAAATATGAGGCAGATCCAAAACTCAAGTACCGCACACCAAATAACTGCAGCCCACCTGAGTTTTGGATGGGCTTATTTTTGGCTAATGCACTGGGTGCATGAATGGATATCACGTGCATATCACGGTACGTCCCAAAGGTGCAAGTGGCAATTCCCCACCATTTCAATGGTACCCAAATGGATTGAATAACACTGTTTGATTGGGAATAGAGAAGCCCGTGGCAAGCTCGTTTCCACAAATAGAGCACAATCGCCATATAAAAACTCTAAAAAAACCTACTGTTGGGATCCACAGTTTTCCATTTCCACAGGAATCTTTGTTCGTTTTTCATTCATGGGAGCGGATTAGATGTTACCCGGAGAACACCCACCCTAACCGTGTGGGGCCCACCTCTTACACACACACACACCGTCCATCCGTTTTTCCAGATCATTCTAGGACTTGATACCAAAACTTGAGCAGATAAAAATCTCTGGTGGACCATACTACTAGAAACAGTGGCGAGGGCAACAAAACTTTTAGATCGAGAGACCTTTGTATTTTCCTTCCTTCTAGGACTGGTTGACCTTATCAATAGGTTGGATGGCAAATAAACATTTTGGTGGGCCCTAGGAAGTTTTTAATAGTGGGCGTTTCCTGTGGTGTGGTCCACCTGAGACTTGGATCTGCTTAATTTTTTGGAACCACGCCCTAAATTGTGCTGGAAAATCGGATGGATAGCATGTATATTCCACAAATCATCAAGGTGGGCCCCACAGTAAGGGTAACACCCACTAAAGTGTTTACCCGGGTGACACCTAATCCACACCCTTTTTTGCTTTAGTTTTCCTCCGTCCAAACACAACCAAAATCACATCACCATCAGTCTGTAGCTAATGGCACACACAACACTTGCATTTTGAAATGGGAAATTCCACCAAACGCGGCAAGTGTGATTGCACAGCCATCATTGTAGCCTTTTTTTCCGGCTATCTGGGGTCAGCTCTATGAATCAGAATCAGCTACCATTAATCCTTGCTATGTGATGAAGCAATGTCCCTTCCCACCACCGCGTCTATCCATCGAAGTCCATTTAAGAATTCTTCAAGGGCCTTTTAACCTTAATCAATGTTCCCTTCCTTACGTCCTGCTCCTGCTTTGAGCAACGATGCATGTGCCAATGCAACCTGCTTTGAAAATGCATACCTTTTATGCATGTAGGATTCATGCCAACTAGTATCATTCAGCAAGGATATTGTTTGTAAATGGAATTGCCAGTTACAGTAAAAAGGAATCTACTGATGATAGTAGATGTCATATTCAGTTGGGACAAGTAGGCCCCATGATTCAGTGGTCAATGTTTTTGGGCCACACTATGGATAGACCATGCCCAGAAAATCTCCTTGATAGAACAATCCTAAGTTCTGTCCTTTCAATTTGTGGCCAGAGAATAAACACCCAAACGGGAAAGATGCAGCGACATCCATATTTAACTAAAAGGACTTTGGTGGTCAATATCCTCCAATCCAGGATAGGTTGGGGACATGGTACATCCAGTGGGGCCCATCAGAGCAATGGTCCGGATCACTCAAACTACAAACTGACCTCTTGGGAATATTATGTATATCCTTTAGAGTGGAGGATGATATAATTCCTGTCAACAAATGAAAATCTGGTTGCCCGCAGTTGCATTTTCCACATTGAAGTAATTCACATCAACCACAGCGTCCCCAAAATCCTCTGCACATAAGACAAATGCATCAGATTGGAGGCTTTCCAGAATAATGATAATCTAGGCTAATTCCCAATGTAAAAACACTAGCTGAAACAAACATAATCCCAACCTTCATAGATGGTTCTCACAAAATCGACATATTCTGGTACCAGAGTTTTATAAATGATTCCTTCTGGATGAGCATCCAGGACCACCAGCACTCCTAATCAAATAGGAATAAAGCAAATCACATGGAGTAAGGAAAAGTAAATACTAATATCTAATCTCCTGTCAGTTTCAGACGTTGAATTGAAAGTCTAAACAAGCATTCACTAACACAGCTGTATAAATAGCACCGACTCTGACTGCGAAACACATGCATCCTTTCCAATTTTGGTATTACAACAGTGCAAACTTTGTACAATTGAAGAACCACAAGTCGCAAGGATGGGTGTATTTAGTAGATAGTGGTTCCTGTTGAGATGGGTGACGTCTCTCTCTCTCTCTTTGTACAATTGAAGAACCACAAGTCGCAAGGATGGGTGTATTTAGTAGATAGTGGTTCCTGTTGAGATGGGTGACGTCTCTCTCTCTCTCTCTCTCTCTCTCTCTCTCATGCTGTCATGCATCTCCTATAGAGACTCTCTCTCTCACATGTGCAATAAAGCCTAGTTTCACCAGGTTTGGGTTTTCCTCTCTTGTGATGTGATCTATGTAAGGGGGATCACAGGCATAAAGAGTGTATTCTTCTGTGGGGTATTCCTTGGTATGATAGTTTTTGTGCAGAGGAAAAGTGAGAGAGAGGTAAGCCTTATATTTCTGAATTCTCTTATTTAGTGAAGAAGAAAATTCCATTTCAAACCATGTAAATCCCTATGCCCATTGGATTCAAAAGGTTCCTAAGGAAACTTGGTTGAGAAAGACGATTTATTCGAGGACGGAGATCCACGAGAGAATTTGAACCATCAATGGAAGTGGTGGGGAGGCTCATCACCTCCCTCATTTGTTCCTCTCCCTGCTTTATTAGTTAGGTGAGTATGTATTCGGGCTTCATTCCATATGACTCCACAAATGGACTGTTTTTATACTCGATTATGTGATGATGGCATAGTTTACATTTGTGATGATAGCACATGTAAAATTACGGGGATTGGAAATGTCAGAATTACTATATTTGATGATATCACAGGTACAATTTCGAGTGTGCAGCATGTACTTTATCTATGGAAGAATCTTCTATCATTCAGAAAATTTGATGAAGATGGCTACAATTTCTAATGAAAAAGGTCTACTGAAGATTGTAAAAGGAGCGATGGTGATGGCGAAAGGAGATTGATTGGCAGATTATCTTGGTTGAATAACGATATTATGGTTGGTGATGCTATTGTTGCCAATATCATGATAAAGACTTTACTACAATCTGGCACAGGCGGTTGTATCACATAAGTAAGCAAGAACTAAAGGTGCTTCTTGATTGAAATTTACTTCTTACCTTAAAATTTATTAATTTAAATTTCGGTGAGGATTGTTTATTTGAAAAGCTCCACAAAACTCAATTCTCCTCTTCTACTGCTAAAAATATGTCTTAAATCTAATTCATTCTAACACTTGGGAAGCTCTTGTCAAATCCTTATGAGGTTCAAACTAATTTATTTCATTATTGATGTTTTCTCCAAGAAGGTATGGGTTTACATGCTAAAGAAGTGTGATACTTTTACTTATTTCATAAAGTTTAGAGCATTGATTGAAAACGAGAAGCGAAAGAAGATTAAGTGTATGAGAATTGACAACAAAGGAGAGTATACCTTAAAAGAATTCAAGAATTTCTATAGTGAGCATGGTATTGAGAGCCACCACATGGTCCTTGGTACTTCACAATAGAACAGAGTCATTGGACGTATGAACCGTACGCTTATGAATCATGCTAGGAGAATGTTGAGTCCAACTAGGCTCGAACAATGTTTTTTTTTATGGAAGTTATTAACATAGCTTGTTACTTGGTAAATTGTTCTCCTATGACTGCACTAGATTACAAAACCCCTTAAGAGATATGGTATGAAAATTTGTTAGTTATTCGCTCCCTTATGCTTTTGATTTTGTTACTTATGTGTTAATTCCCAAATAGCAAAGGATTAAGCTGGATGTAGGTCCAGAAAGTGTATTTTTCTTGACTATGCATAAAAAACAAGGGGGTATGCATTGTGGAACCCTACTGCCCACAAGTGATTAGCCAAGCTGTCATTTTAGTGAAGATTAGATGGAGAGAGACAAGGAATTGCCGAGCTCGGAGTTGTGAAAGACGATGAATTGGAATTTTCAAACAATGTTCAAAATAAGCCTATTAATTCAAAAAATCAACAAATTGATGATATCGTGGAAGATGAAGCTGATGGAGAGCATGCAAATGATACACCCAGTGCTGAAACTCAAAATGATTAAGGTTGACTGAAAAGAGCTATAAAACCCGCTTGGTTCAAGGATTACGTTACAACTTATGCTTGAATAGAAGAGTGAGATCCTTGTTCATACTTAGAGATATGTCAATCTGTGGAGGCTAACCAGTGGAGAGCATCCATAGAGGAGGATATGAAAGCTTCGTATAAAAACAAGACTTGAGAATTGGTTGAATTACCCAAATTGCAGAAGGTTATTGGTTATATATGAATTAACAAGCTGAGAAAAGATACTAACGGGAATGTTGAAAGATAGAAAGCTTGATTAGTAGTAAAATGGTATGCTCATAAATAAGGTATTGACTTTAATGAAATTATCTTTAGTTGTCAAATTGAGTACTGTTCAAATTGTGTTGAGTATGACAATAGTGATTGACTTGGAGCTTGAGCAATTGGAGGTAAAAACTGCCTTTTTGCATGAGAATCTTGATGAAGAAATTTATATGACTCAACCTGAATACTTTATTGAAAAAAATTAGATGAATCTCTTTGTTGGTTGAATAGATTGCTTTATGGTTTAAAACAGAAACTAAGGTGTTGGTACAAATGGATTGTTTCCTTCATTGTAAGTTTGGAATTATGGGGATGTGAGGCAAACCATTGTGCCTATCTTTGTAACTATGGTGATGATGGCTTTATTATCTTGTTGCTGTATGTGGATGACATACTAGTTATAGGTACTAGTAGAAATACTACTTCGATATGCAGAATCCTAATTCAATCAGTACTCCATTTCCTACTTGTCGTAGGCTCACAAGAGTGGGGAAGGCAAATATTCCTCAAGTGAGGTATTCATTGGCAGTAGGGAGTAGACATTGCACAAGCAGTAGTAGCAATTGGTAGGGAGTATTCAATCATTTGTTACTTGAAGGGTAATCAATAGGGAGTAGATATTGCGCAAGCAGTAGGAGCAATAAACAAATATTTCTCAAGTGAGGTATTCATTGGCTTTATTATCTTGTCATTGTATG
The DNA here is from genome assembly GCA_030180095.1 of Magnolia changhungtana. Lineage (NCBI taxonomy): Eukaryota > Viridiplantae > Streptophyta > Magnoliopsida > Magnoliales > Magnoliaceae > Magnolia > Magnolia changhungtana. The sequence goes on from JASAUF010000370.1 coordinate 1,259,124, forward strand.
TGGATGACATACTGGTTGTATGTAAAGATACTACTTTGATAAGCAGAATCCTAATTCAATAAGTACTCCATTTCCTACTTGTTGCAGGCTACCTTCTCCTAGCATAGGAGTGGGGAAGGCAAATATTTCTCAAGTAAGATATTCATTGGTGGTAGAGAGTAGACATTGCGCAAGTAGTAGAAGCAAGCGGTAGGGAGTATTCAATCATTTGTTACTTGAAGGGTACTTTTGAGGCGATTATTTTTTATAGTGGCCAAAATTTAGAGTTCGCTGATTTTGTGGATGTAAATTATGCAAGAAATCATGGAAAAAGAAAATCTACCACGGGTAACATTTTCTTTTTGGTTAATGGTGCGATTAGTTGGATGTTGAGATTATAGTCCGTGATGACCTTGTTCACTACAGAAGCTAAGTACATGGGAGTTACACAAGCATGCAAAGAAAGTATTTGGTTGAAGATGTTGTTAGAAGAATTGAAATTCAAGTAAAAAGTGGTTGTGACTCACTATGATAGAGTGCATTGCACTTGGCTAAAAATTCAATATTTCGTGCTTCGACCAAGCACATCGATGTTCAGTATCACTTTGTTTGCAACGTAGTAGAAGATGGACAGATTCACACCGACGACAATGTAGTGAATATGCTGATGAATCCTATTGCAAATGAAAAGTTTGTTTAGTGCAAGACTTCTCTTGAGCTTGTTGCTACTTAGTAATTGGTGATGTTTGAGCATTTATTATTGAAAATGCTTTTCACACTATTGGAGAAACAAGTCTTCAAGTGGGAAATGTTGAGGTGTGAGACATCTCCAACATAGAGACATCTCTCTCTCTCTCTCTCTCTCTCTCTCTCTCTCACACACACACACACACACACACACACACACACATGTCTCCCGTAGAGAGACATTTCTCCCTCTCTCTCTCTCATGTACTGTAAAGCCTAATTTGACTAGGTTTGGGTTTTGCTCTCTCTTGTAATATGGTCTATATAAGGGGGATCACAAGTAGAAAGAGATTCATTGGTTTGATAGTTCTTGTACCGAGGAAGAGTGGGAGAGAGGTAGGCCTTGTATTTTTTTTTTTTTTTTTTCTCTTGTTCTAGTGAAAAAGAAAGCTATGTCTCTTGTTGTTTTTACCTTTGCCTTGAGGGTTTCGGTTTTCCTTTATTTATTTTGTTGTTTTGCTTTGGCTACATCGATTGTGTGCGGGTGCTTTTCTGCAATGGTTCCCACATAAAGAAACCAAACAATGGAGGTGGTTGAGCAAGGTTTGAAGTATCATTCCAAACCCAAACATATCGCTCGAAACAAACCGGTTTTGTCTCTAAATGATATGGCTGTATTGGCTTGATATGGGTGGATATGACCTGGTTTCAGTGGTGACTGATACAATACACACCGAAACGATTTTCGATCCTTGATTATGAGTATTATAGAAGACAGATGAGAATAATTTATCACTATACAGATTGTTTGACAGAATCCTAGTGGGGAAATAGCATGGTTAGCAAAGACAAACGGGCCATTTGGGATGGGAGAATACCATGCTCTTCCCTGACGTTTTCTCTGCACACAGCATTTAATGCAGTTTCTCAGACAGTATCTCCTATTTGATGGAAACACCCTGCCAATAACCGTAACACTATGTCCTTGGTACTCAGTCTTCCTCCAAATGGCCTCAGTCCTCCCATGAAATTATATGCGCTAATCAATGCTGTTGATATGTTATGATGCTTGTTTTGTGTCAGTTAACTCAAGACATCACCTACACACACTGACCACGATGCTTCAAATATCTCATTTGTGCATCTAGGAAAGACATTTAAATTTGTGTAATAAGCTGGAAAATTTGAATTCTGTTTTACTTGGGTCCACATCAAACTAATTTTAGACGCCCTTCCTGTTGAGAATGCATGCCCGCCATCTAGAGACAGAACGCGGTCAATACAGAAAGAATCACACTCCACAGTGTTTTATTTTCAATTTGGGTTATATGAGAGAGCTATTATATGCTCTTGTAAGCCCTAGATTCTTGTCTTTCACCATCAACATATTCTTACACAATGGGTTTAAGTGGATGTAAACTAAGGGATGCCGCACGAGGTTCTTATCAGGCAGCCGATGCCTCTCCATGCTAATAGCATGGTATGACAGCCAAAATTTCCCCCACCAGATGTCAATACATTATGATCTGTAAGCTTTTAGATTTTATATTTTTTTAGTATCTGATCATGTTACTCTCCTTGATCAATTATAGGGTAACTAAATCCGGTTTCCATGTGTTACCATTCTCCTTGACGAACAAACACAATCACATAGATAGAGAAAAGCATAAGAAAATGTAAGAGCTTGTCTCACAGCACCATAACTGAATTAGATGGACTAAAAATGATATAATACTCTCAGAATGCATCCTCTACTCTAGCACCTAAGAAAATCAGGAAATCAAAATATAGGTTCCAAGAGGGGAAAAATTGACCACATTAATAAAAAGAACAATTAAATGTGTGAAGATATCATTCTCAATCTGAAAATAATGTAAACCATTCCATAGAAAGCTTGGAAAGAACTCAATTTGTAAAACAGAAGCATGCATAAAAAAAGATATAACAGACTGTAAAGAGAATGTGTAGTGCAGAAAAGAAGTGAAACAACATCATGATGAAGAGCTCAGAAATTATTCTGTAACCAGGTGGCAGCTGGAACATTTACCAGGTGCCAACCAAGCTTTTGTGACATCACTGGGCAATGGAGCCAACCAAAGAATGTTCCTTAGATTCATTGAGTCATCATACTTCACATTAGATCCTGAAAGTATCAGAAGGTAGGTCAGAAGTTAGAACAGCACACAAGTCATGCATGACTGGTAGTTGAAAAGGCAGAATTAATTTTTTTTTTTTAAATCCCATTTAGAGATTCGAAAGCAAAAAGCGGACATAAAAAATCAGAAAGAAAAAACAAAAGAAGCCACACATAAAACAAACATATGTCTACATTTTTTTTAGAAACACAAACACAAGCGTAGAAGATTGCCTCCGACCATAGTTTACCCGTTTGGCAGTATCCCATTTGATAAGGGAACACTTCCTTTTCATAGGCTGGGTATTCTCTGGCATGGAACCTGGAAAATTGGAATGAATAAATCCCAACCATGGCAATAAATAGTATTCATAAGAATCAGATTTTCTGGTTTAAATGATGCATGCACAGAACTTAAAAGAGTATCAGAATATCCAAACTGATACTCTTTTATGTTTTACAAACACCAGAATCGATTTGGTTATGATTTAATGCCCGGAAGAATGCATGCAGAGCTCCATGCAAGGAAAGAAGCATACATGCAGAGAATATAACCGAAAGGCATCTGGTGGTTATATTTCTTTCGGACCAAATTCATTTTTTCTGTCCATCCTCAGTCCCCCATGTTTTGCAGAAAATATTAGCTCAGGGGACTGACTCTTTATCACTGCAGTCTATAGTAACATGTGAATTAGGAATGCTAGTTCAGAGATATTGTTATTTCAATCCTTGAGGGAAAAAACAAAACAAAAGAAAAGAAAAGGAAAATGAGTGATGGACCATTACCTTTAGACTCTGATGAAAAAAATATGTCATTCATGTGATTAACAAGATAATGCAAACAGGACTCACTTGCATGAGATGAAGGATCTTCTTCGCAGCACGTCTGCCATGCTAGCATGGAATGTTTGCTAGATTGGGGTCATTCATCAAGTGGCACTTAATTGTGAAAATGCCCTAGCCCAAAAATCAGTCTAGTCCACGTATATGTAGAATATGAACCCTCGGTCATATTGCTCCAATTGTCTTTACTTTTCATGCATGTGGCGAGCATTGGATGAATGGAGAAGCATGATATTTGGACCAGATGATGTTCACAGTGGGACGATCTGATGAACGTCCAAGATCTAGCACACTCATGCTACTTTGGCACGTATGCCACAAAGGCAACCCCTATCTCTTGCAAGTTGCAACCAGATGTGGCTCACATCGCTCACTAAACAAAGCATCTATGGAACTTCAAACTAAATTCTTTTCAATTAAATGACTCACTGAATAAGGATTCCTGAACTCACAATATGCCAAGCCTTCCAGAGTCCGTGGCGAGGAAGAGGTGACCATGGAACAAGTCATAGCGATTCAGTGATACATTCAATCCAACTGAGGGACCGCGAGTAACAATTATTTCAAACAAGAATGCAAGGTATGAGTTCAATTCCTGTACATGGTGTTCAATTGCAAAATGTAGCTGAGTTGATCATCAATAATCAATATGACTGAGAAATGAAAATTGCTTTCAAGAATGAATCATTTGACGTAAACCTCATTAACGAAGTGCCGCCCATATGGAGTTCTTGTGAGCTCACATCGGTCCTCTTTGCATCCATCGACGTCAGGTACCTGTTATATTACGATATAATTTAAGCTTTAAGTGGCTACATTACAGGCTCTTTCAATGGGGAGATCCAATCTGAGTCCAGCACACCAATTTCCATTTCATGATCCAATCCAGATTGTTGATCAGTTGGGTCACACGGTGGACGTACCACTTCTGTAATTCATGTAGATTGGATTCCTCGGTCCAACTCATGGGACTTGCCCTTTCAATGGTTACTGGTCATAACCTATATTGCTTTCTAACGTCATTTGTAGGTCAGTGATGGGCGGTTAAAATGATTCAATTCTACAGACCCTGATCATTGGTGAGACCCACCTGATTGGTGGTCTGGATCATGGACTGCTGTGTCATGTGCCTCAGTTCCTGATTTGAGTGCAGAGTACCATATAAGGAAATTGTGGGCAGTGCTGTATTAGATTTCCCTATAAGAATTGTGGCAGTTGTTCGAGGTCAGCTGAAATGTGAAATTGATGTAAACTGGGTTCCAATGAAATAGAGATAATATCATCATCATCATCATCTAAGCCTTACACCAAGTTACCAACTAATTGAGTTTGACTACATGAATCCTGTTCCGTCAAATAGAGACAATATATAAACAGAAAATATACAAAGGGCCCTGGTCTGATGAGGAATTGAGGATGATATGTAGATAGAAAACATAAAAATGGCATTTGTCTAATAAAAGATCCAATGCTGGGCTTGGACTATGCCATATGACTAGAGGTACTCTTAAAATGCTCAGTCTGAGAAATTGTATTTGAGAATCAATCACTTACAGGAGCCTGCACCACTAATAGTGATGCATGGATTTTCTAGCGATTGGATGCATTAGAATAATAATTATAAATACAATAATAATAATAATAATTATTATTATTATTTGGGTTAGCTTGTTAGTACACACCCCATTGTTAGTATATGCCCACTGTCAGCCACACCCCTCTTGGGAATCGATACCAAGACCTCAGTATTGAAATGAGGTTCTCTTCATTCAGTCTACCACTTAAGCTATGGATCGGTGTGCATTAAAATAATTATTTGATACCTTCCCAATTAATGCATCCAATGGTTGAAAAAGCCCCGTACAACAATTAATTATTAGTGATGCAGGCGTCAATAGGTGATCACTTCTCATTGTATGTTACTACTTGACTTGTCATATGGTTGAGAGATCCAAACTGTGGATATTGTGGTCCCCACCGTCGATGGGAGTTCCCCGACGAATCCCATGGCAGACGTTTTTTATGACTGAACCATGGGCCACAATTGTACAAAGTACTGTACAGTTTCTCACCCTAGCATTGTATATTACCTCCACGATGAAAGATCCAATCGGTTTGGATCCTCAGCATGCAGCATGGATCATCCAATTGGTGAGATTTGTATATTCATGTCCATGGTCCAATACATAAAGGTAGAAATCTTGTACTGGTAATGGGCCCAAATGATTTGATTTCTAACAAGAATATGATCAAGTAGGGCCACTTGAAATAATTGCCTAATCTTGGTCCATGATAATATTCATCTGCTATGGGTACCTCATCCTGAATCATTTCTGTTGAAGTTACCAGAACTACACATGTCAACTCGGCTCAAGTGCGAGAGATCCATCCCCGCACATCGAGCAGGAGTCGTGTAGACGCCCTAGGGCAGAAAATCAGGTTGGTTGCACATGAATGGTAATGTGGACAGTTGGTCAATTAACTGTATTTCTTTTGTGCATGTGACCCACCAGATCAGCAAACAGGCCTAGTCTTCAATGGATTCCTGACATGTATCAAGGTGTGCCGTTTTTTCCACAAATACATACATCTACATCCATGTCCAAGATGTTTGGATATTTCAAAACTTATGGACAGCGAAATGCTATTGCTATTCAGACAAAGACATCACTTTTACCAAATGTGGATTGTGATCCTTTTTCGTTCCAATAGCAATTAAGGGTCAGGAACAACAAATCTCTTCATGATAAAGAGAAATGCTATTGCTATTCAGACAGAGACATCACTTTTACTAAATGTGGTTTGTGATTTTTTTTCGTTCCAATAGCAATTAAGGGTAAGGAACAACCAATCTCTTTATGATAAAGAGATCAATTTTGCAAGTTTGTTATTATGGGTAATTCCCACAAAGGATCAGAGTAATGACGTTATACAATACTTGAAATATCGATGTACAGGACAGGATATCTAAAGGTGGGGCCCCACCTGATTAGCAGCTTGGCTTGTGCACATACATCAGAAGTACACAGGAATTCCCGTGCAAGTGGAACCGAACACAGAGTGGACCTGACTAGAGACGATTTTTAACTGGGTCTAAAATGGTGGACCCAAACCTGACCTAATTTCTAAAGGGTTCCCAAAAACAGCTTATCTCGGGCCTACGAGTTGGGCCCACCTGATGAACATCTGGGATGCCACGTTGGCATGCATGCTGATAGCAGGATTTCATGGATGAATGCAGATTGCAGTCACTACTGGACAGTGCTCTGAGGGCCCCACCATGACGTATGCATTTGATCCACACCATCTATCCATTTTACCAGCTCATTTTACCACCATGACGTATGCGTTTGATCCACACCATCTATCCATTTTACCAGCTCATTTTAAGGCATGACCCAGAAATGAGGTAGATCCAAATCTCAGGTGGACTGCACCACAGGAAACGGTGGTGATTGAACGCCCACCATTAAAAACTTCTTGGGAGCCACAAAAGTTTTGGATCAAGCTGTTATTTTTGTTTTCCCTTCATCCAGGTTTGTGTGACCTGATCAACTGGTTGGATGGCAAATAAACATCACGGTGGGCGCTAAGAAGTTTTTAATGGTGGGTGTTTCAATCAGTACTGTTTTCCTATGGTGTGGTCCACCTCTAAGTTGGATCTGCATCATTTTTGGGCTCATGCCCTAAAATGATGATACAAAATGGATGGACGGTGTGGATAAAACACATAAATCATTTTGGGGCCCACAGAGCACTGTCCAGCAGCGACGTTGCTCGCTACTGGCAGTGTCAGTATGCAATCAGCGTCCTTTGCGGATTGGATAGCCATTGCATTTTCCAGTCAGACATATCAGCAGACCCAAAAGACCAGCTCAGTGGACTTTCCCGTTCAAACTTGATCCATTTCTTTTAAGCCGTCCGTATGAAGTCCACCGAACAAACGATCACGACTGTTTGCCTAGTGCGATTTTGTACAACAGCAACTCCACAATCTGGCCTACCAGGCTCACAGTTTAGATCGCGTCCTGCGATTAGCACATTTTGGTCAACCTCGCTTTGAAGAGTTGAACACTACAAGTAAATGTAATTATATTTATTACAAATACTTGTACACAACAAGCGTATGCTTTACAACACTCACAAACTATCACTCTTGAATGACAACTCACACACACAAGGAAAAACTCTTTTTGAACTCTTTTATACTTGGACACCTTGCTTTCACTCTTAAACTCACTCTTTATTGTTAATGTTTTTGTGTGTATTGTACATAATGAGGCTCTCCCCATATTTATAGAGAGCCATGGAAGATTCTAGAATCAATATAATTCTAAAGAGTTCTAGAAGCTTCCAAATATATCCTATAAGGTTCTATTATATTCCGGAACATTCTAAGAGAATCCGGAAGGTTCTAGCATAGTCCAAAATGTTCTAGCATAATCCAGAACATTCCAGAAGAGTAAAGAAAACTTCATCAAACTCTAGAAGTTTTCGGAAGATTCTAGAGAATTCTAGAATTTTCCAGAAATGTCTGGAAGTTTCTGGAAGACTCCGGAATATTCAAGAGAGGTGGTGATGACATTTAACACTCCCCCTCAGCACCAACTCTCACAATTTTGCCTTGGTTATCATGCCAAGTTGCTTTTTGAATTTGGTGAACTTAGCATTACTAAGTCCTTTCGTGAGTATGTCTGCAACTTGGTTGTCGGTCTTCACATCCTTGGGTTTTGGAACTAGTTCCCAAGTCTGATTTTGGTTTAATGCCTTAATCTCTTCTTCCATCGCCTTCTGCCATTTTATGTCTCGGGATGCTTCTTCAAATGTTGTTGGCTTTTTCACGATCTCTTCTTCTGCTAAGGCAGCATCCACGTATCTTGGGTTAAGGTTTCTTTGTCTAGTCGACCTCTTAAGTGGTGGGTTGTCTACCGCAACCTCCTCTTGACTTGGGCGAAGCTCTTCTGGACTACTTTGATGTACTCCAGTTTGCCATAAACTCATAAATTTATCTGGTGTTCCAAATAGATTAGGCACTTGCTCACCATTTCGTACTGTAGGTGTCATCTCCTTAGTTGAACTAGGAGATTCTTCTCCTTCCCTTGTCTCTCCCATCTTCTCATGCAGTTCATCTTCCAAGTCTTGAGAGTCTGGCAGCTCCTCCTTCAGTGGTGACCACCATAATGAGGCTTCATCAAAGATAACATTCCTCGATGTGTAGCACCAACCAGTTGTAGGGTTGCAACATTTCCATCCTTTCTTTTCACTACTATAGCCCAAAAAAATGTAACGAATTGCCTTCTTATTGAACTTGCTACGCAAGTGATCAGGCACAAACACATAACATACACTTCCGAAGACTCGGAAGTAACTCACCTTGGGCTTTATGTTCCATAGCTTCTCGAAGGGTGAGACAAAGCCTAGTTTTGCTTGTAGTAGCCTATTGATCACATGAGTTGCCGTTTGGATGCACTCTGCCCAGAATCGGCTGGGCACATTCTTAGCATGTAGCATGCTGCGACATATCTCTGAAAGATGACGATTTTTCTTTCAGCAACGCCGTTTTGTTGTGGAGTGCCTGAATAAGTCCATTGTCTTCGGATTTTACATTCCTTTAGATAATTTGAGAACTCTTTCGACGTATACTCTCCGCCATTATCCGTTCGCAAGCATCGGATCCTTCTATTGAACTCATTTTCGACCTTCTCCCGAAATTCTTTAAATTTTAATAAAGTTTTTGACTTCTCTTTCATGAAGTAAACCCATACCTTGAGAAGTCGTCAATGAAGGTCATCATGTAATGCATGCCACTAACCGATGCATGTTTTACCCGTCCAAACACGTCTGAGTGGACAAGCTCCAAGGGTTCCTCAGCTGTAAACTTTGATTCTTCATATGGCAATTGGTGTGCTTTGCCATATTGACACCCTGCACAAATTATATCTTCTCGAACATCCAGCTGGGGAAGACCTTCGAGCATAGCCTTCTTCATCATTATCTTCAGCTTATGATAACTCACGTGCCCTAAACGTGCATGCCAGAGATCTGCAGTCTCATTTTTTCGAGTCTTATCTACATAAGCTGATTCAGCTGACATTACGTAGATTGACTCCAAGCGTCGTCCTTCCATGATGGGTGTACCTAACGGTTTAAGGTTTCGGTACACCTTAACATCCTCCGGTCCAAATACCACATAATTACCAGAAGATGTTAGTTGTGATACTGACAACAAGTTTTTCTTCATCTCTGGCTCGTGATAAACATCTTGCAAGTTTACTTGATTAGGGCTAAATCGAGGTGTGATAGTAGTCGTACCTATGTAAGTTATCGGTAACCTTGAATTATTAGCTGTTACCACCACCCGATCTCTTTTGTAGGCAGATAAACTTGACAGTTTCTTCTTATCACCTGTCATGTGATTTGAGTACATTGAATCAACGATCTAATCGTCACTGTAGTTGATAACTGCTTGATTGGAAACTGCGGCAAGGGCTATTTCACCAGTCTCTGTCACTATTGAGAAAGCAGATACTTCGTCAATGACTGTGTTAGACTGCTCGAGTGGTTTATCAAAAATTTATCTCCTTCTCTGAACAATCTCCTTTGATGGATTCAGACATTGCTAAGGATGCCTGAAAGTCTCGGTCATCTTCACTGTCTTCTTGGTGATTTCTAGAAGTCATCAAGTTACCTTCGGCTGATTTTTTCTTGAACCAATAATTTTTTGCAAAGTGACCTTTCTTGCCGTAATTGAAACACTCTATATCATACCTTCGAGATCCGGAGGATCGTTGTTTATTTGTGTTGTTGTCGGATTGAACTCCCATTGTCCGATGACTTCTTCCTTACTCTTCTCTCTTCTTGGACTTTCCAAAGTTCTGCTGACTTTGTTTGCCCTTTCTATTCTGCTGTCGATGTCCACCTTTTTTATTATTGCAGTAGAGTGCTTCCTCTTCTTTGTTTATCAACACTCCAGTCATTTGTTTGTATAAACTTTCTTGATTGGCCAACAAATTTTCCAATTCTATGAGAGTCGGTTGAGTAGGCCAACCTCGTATCACCGTGATAAAAGCATTATACTCGGGCTTCAACCCGTGTATAATGATCCTCCTCATTCTTTCCTCATGAATATTTGCTTTAGGATCCAATTCTGAAATTTCTCGACATAAATTCTTTACTTTTGTAAAGTATTCGCTTATAGACTTATCTCTTTGGGTGGTGGACATTAACTCATTCTCTAAATATTGAAGTCGAACATCATTTATTTTTGAAAACAATGATACGAATGTGTCCTATGCCATCTTGGGTGTGTCGTCATCCTTGATTCGCCCGAGCAACTCATCCTCAATGGTTGACTTGAGCACGTACATTGCCTTCCCGGCCATAATTTTCCACTTTTGGAGTGCTTCAGCATTTTCCTTAGGAGGTGGGATAATCTCATCCCCATTAACAACCTCCCACAAGTCCTGCCCTTCAAGGTAGGACTTAACACGACTCCTCCAACTTTGATAGTTGTGGTTGTTAAGCCTCGTTGTGTTCACAAGATCCGCCATCGTAACTTGGTATGATCATAACTCCCTTTACCAAGCAAGCCAACAAACTTCACAGTCTCCAAACTGTGCACGATCTCCTTAGAAAACGGATCCCGACCAAACCTCGCTCTGATACCAAATTGAAGAGTTGAACACTACAAGTAAATATAATTATATTTATTACAAATACTTGTACACAACAAGCGTATGCTTTACAACACTCACAAACTATCACTCTTGAATGACAACTCACACACAAAAGGAAAAAACTCTTTTTGAACTCTTTAATACTTGGACACCTTGCTTTCACTCTTGAACTCACTCTTTGTTGTTAATGTTTTTGTGTGTATTGTACATAATGAGGCTCTCCCCATATTTATAGAGAGTCATGGAAGATTCTAGAATCAATATAATTCTAAAGAGTTCTAGAAGCTTCCAAATATATCATATAAGGTTCTATTATATTCCAGAACATTCTAAGAGAATCCGGAAGGTTCTAGCATAGTCCGAAATGTTCTAGCATAATCCGGAACATTCCAGAAGAGTAAAGAAAACTCCATCAAACTCTAGAAGTTTTTGGAAGATTCTAGAGAATTCTAGAATTTTCCAGAAATGTCTGGAAGTTTCCGGAAGACTCCGGAATATTCAAGAGAGGTGGTGATGACATTTAACACGCTTGACCACACACGAATAGCAACCAGAAATTCCAAACTCACAGGCAACATTGTCGGATCGAGCGCTCGGTGAATCGCGGCTGGATCTCCCCCCGAATCCACAGCCACCCTGGCCAGCTCCATCACCGGCTCCGGCGGCCACCACACCAGCTCGTCCTCCTCCCTCTCCGTCAAGCTCCGTCGTCCATCGATCAGATCTCGACATCGGAGCGAGAGTTTCTGGAATTTCTCGCTGGAATTGGGAGAAAACGGGACGAGAAACCGCAGGCAAGATCTCAGGTCCCCGGCCTCCTTGCAATTGATCCTCCTCGCTTGTTCTTGGCTCCCGAGAAGAGAGAGAAGATCAGAGGCTGCTGTTTTGGGAGAAGAATGAGATGACGGGGATCTGATGAAAGAGAAGGGGAGAAAGGAAGGAGATGTTGAAGAGGAAGCAGAAATTGCGAGAGAGAAGGAGAAGACGAACGCGAATTTGAGGGGAAGAGAGGGATTTCTCATCTCATCTCACGAAAATTTCCTTTCTTTTCGCCCAACTGTACTTTCGCTTGCTGGACCTCTTTATTGGGTGGGCCTCTGTCCGTCGCGATAGATGCAACTTTGCAGGGACTGTAGAGGGGGCTGGGTCATGAGCAAACGAACTGTTCGCTGACACACAATTTACTTGAATGTGGCCCATATTTTAGTAATCTAAATCGTTGATCTGATAGGCCTCGATGCAGATGGGTGCCATCTCATATATATATATATATATATATATATATATATATATATATATATATGGAAAAGGTACTATGCGCTCGAGCTCATGATAAGCTCCCATGAGGTCGAGCTGTGTGGGCCCCACCGTGATGTGTGTCGACCATCAACACCGTGAATTTGATGGGTCCCTTTAAATTATGAGATATCCCAAAGATCAACCGTATACGGAACTCAGGTGGGCCATATCATCTAAAATCATGTGAAGACATGCCAAAAACATATAAAAGCACTTGGTGGGGCCCACCTGAGTTTTGAATACTGCTGAAACTTGGTCTGAACCCTCATCAAAGTGGGACACACATAATGGATGGGTTGGATTTGCAAAACACATCTAAGTGAGACCAAAAAAATGATTATTAATGTTTTAATGGTCTGAACCCTTCTGAACTTATGTATATGGTGTGGCCCACAAAAGTTATGGATTGACTTGATTTTTGAGACCTAGGTCCACGATGGAATGGTGCATCTGACTGATGGGGTAGATGTTCGAAACGCATCACGGTTAGGCCCACACAGCTCGACCTCATGGGATGTTCCCATTAGCTGGAGCACATAGTACCTTTTCCATATATATATATATATATATATATATATATATATATATATATATATATATATATATAAGTTACAATGCGCTTGAGCTGACTATAAGCTCTTGTGAGGTCGAGCTAGGTGGGCCCCACTGTGATGTGTTTCGACCATCAATATCGTGCATTTGATGGGTACCCTTTAAATTATGGCATATCCCTAAAATCAGCCATATACGGAACTCAGGTGGGCCATACCATCTAAAATTATATGAAGACACCGTTAAAACATATAAAAGCACTTGGTAGGGCTCACCTGAGTTTTACATGTGCCTGAAACTTGGTCTGAACCCTCATTCAAGTGGGACACACATAATGGATGGGCTGGATTTGCAAACTACATCTCGGTGGGCCCTCAAAATGGTTATGAATGTTTTAATGGTGCACGACCCCTCTCCACTTTTGTATGTGGTGTGGCCCACAGAAGTCACAGATTGACTTGATTTTTGAGACCTCGGCTCACGATGGAATGGTGGATCTGACTGATGGGGTAGATGTTCGAAACGCATCACGGTGGGGCCCACACAGCTCGACCTCATGGGGCGTTAAAATCAGCTCGAGCGCATTGTACCTTTTCCCATGTATATATATATATACACACACACACACGGGAAAAGGTACAATGCGCTAGAGCTCACGGGTCCGTCCCATGAGGTCGAGCTGTGTGGGCCCCACTGTGATGCGTTTCGAACATCTACCCCATCAGTTAGATGCACCATTCCAACGTGGGTCTAGGTCTCAAAAATCAAGTCAAGCTGTGACTTGTGTGGGCCACACCACATACAGAAGTGGAGAGGGGGCCGTACACCATTAAAACATTCATAACCATTTTTGAGGGCCCACCGAGATGTGGTTTGCAAATCCAGCCCATCCATTATATGTGTCCCACTTGAATGAGGGTTCAAACAAGTTTCAGCGTAGGCAAAACTCGTGGGCCCCACCAAGTGCTTTTATATGTTTTAACGGTGTCTTCACATAATTTTAGATGGTATGGCCCACCTGAGTTTCGTATATGGCTGATTTTTGGGATATCCTATAATTTAAAGGGTACCCATCAAATGCACGGTGTTGATGGTCGACATGCATCACGGTGGGGCCCACACAGCTCGACCTCACGATAAGCTTATCGTCGACTCGAGCGCATTGTACCTTTTCCCATATATATATAGAGATAGAGAGAGAGAGAGAGAGAGAGAGAGAGAGAGAGAGAGATGCCCAAACACATCTATTTGGACCGTCCACCTAGTTGTCTGAATTAATGCTAATTAATGTTAACGAACGAGGAAAAGGAGGGATGCGGATTGTGTACTACCCTCGCTCGTCCCTAGCTCGGAACAGGCAGTTCTATGGGGGGCCCACCGCAATGTATCTGTATATCCAAGTCATCTATAACTTTTCTCAAACTATTTTAAAGCATCAACATAAAAATGAGGTAGATCCAACGCTCAACTGGACCACACCAAATAATAAGCTTGGTTGCATTAAAATGTGCAAAGTGAGTAGCATTAAATGTAAGAGTCATCTGTGGTGTGTTCCAGTTGATTGTCGGATCTACCTCATTTTTGTTTCTATGCTTAAAATAATTTGAGAAAAAGGATAGACGATTTAGATGTACAGATACATCACGGTGGGCCTGCCCATAGATCTGCCTGTTTGGAGCTAGGGATGGGCGGGGGTTAGAGCTGTACACGAGTCGAGTATCGCCCTACTTGTACTTGGCTCTTAAAGCCCGAGTGCTGCTCGTACTCAACTCTACTCGGCCAACGAGCGGGGACTCCTCGCTCACTATATTCGCCAATACGCGAGTACGAGTAGTAAACGAGTCGAGTCGAGTTCGAGTTTTTGAGGCGAGTTCGAGTACGAGCAGAAATCGAGTCGAGTAGAGTGCAAGTTTTCGAGGCAAGTTTGAGTCAATTGGAATTTGAAGTTAAACTAAACAATAAAATATATAAAATGCAATAATAAAATATATAAAATGCACATAATTTACGATTAAAAATTTTCGATAATTACATTAACATATTTACATTACATTGTTCACTTCAAAATGACAATTTATAACTAATAACGTCTATAAGAGGAGTGTCTTCCTGTATTGTTATTTGATCCATTGGAACTGCTATCTATTTTTTCATATACAAATTGATTCACTTCCTCTGAGTAAGAAGGCGAAGAGATTTTTCCTTCGTACTTTTCTACACTTTCAACTAGATTATTCAAACTTGCTTTATGTGAAGAATTGTACGTAGTACCCAATGCCCTATAAAATTCACCGAGATGAGTTAGGAATTTCAATTTGTTACTCTTTTTCTTCTTCTTGTTTGTCATACTCGAGTAACTCGACCCTGCTTCAACATCGTGTTGTCCTTGACTTGAATATCACTGAAGTCTAGAAACATCTTCTATACCGCGTTTTAAGGCGAGTTGGAATTGTTCTTCCTCCAAACTTTTAACCTGACTTCCTCCTCTGCATCTTCTGTGGATGTCATTCGTGTACTAGATCC
This sequence comes from Magnolia changhungtana, assembly GCA_030180095.1. Classification (NCBI taxonomy): domain Eukaryota; kingdom Viridiplantae; phylum Streptophyta; class Magnoliopsida; order Magnoliales; family Magnoliaceae; genus Magnolia; species Magnolia changhungtana. Next base: position 1,274,817 of record JASAUF010000370.1, read on the forward strand.
AGGAGCAGAAGGTTTGGATAGAGTGGAAGGTTTTCTATTCGAATCTAACAGAGCTTGAAAAAAAATTTGGACATCCTTAGGGGCATTAGGGCATGGTTTTGCATCACCACCTCTACATGACAAGTGTAAGCGAAAGCGATTAGTCTTGTTTACAAACTTTGCGCCACACAAGCCACACTTAATCTTTGTTTTTCCAGACCTTGGTGGTGATTCAACTAGGGAAGCATAGTCCCAAATGTTTATCGATGGCTTAGATGATGACATATCTATATTCAATTATTAATAAAAAAAATCAGAATATTGATAAATAAATTGAACTTGAATTAGGAACCTGAAAGCAATATAAATGTATCAAAAGTCAAAAATAAAAGCAAACGAACAGGCATATGTAAATAAATATTAAAGATTAAAAGTCTCAACACTTTCATGTTTGCAGTTGCAGTGAAATAATATTACAGATCATTCATCATTCAACCAAAAAAAATTGAAAAACCGAAAATAATTACTGATCTGTAGGTAGAGACTCGTCACGAATCTCAATCTCCTCCTCCTCATCATCATCATCATTCATATCTCCCCATATTGGGCGCAACCAATCTTGCGTACAAATTAACGCTTCAACTGTATTTGGCGAAAGTGAGCTTCGATACTTGCTCACAACTCTGCTCCCTGTGCTGAATGCGGATTCTAATGCCACTGTTGAAACTGGTATTGATAATATGTCCTGTGCCATTACAGATAATGTAGGGTATTTTGATTCACTAACCCTCATCTTCCACCATTCCAACACATCAAATTCGGATCGTACTATGATTGCCTCCTTGAGATACATATTTAACTCTGATTCTTTAGTATCAACTCCTATTCGTGCTTGTGCCAAGTATGATATGTATTCATTTAGTACATCCGGATTACCAGGTACAGAAATATTCGCATCTTTACTTTCTTCAACACCCGCTGCAAGTAAAGTATTAACATACGATTTATATAAATCTTCAAGGGCTTGATGAACCTTGGACGTCTCTGCTGCCGCTCTTTCAGTAGGATAAAGCTTAATAAAAATAAAGCTAACCAACCCCATATTACAATGAGGATCAAGAACAACCGCCAAGGACATCAATAGATGACATTTGTCCCAGTATTTATCGAACTTCGTCTTCATACCAACCATCATCGCGATTTATGAAATGGAACCAAGACTGACATTTTTCTGTAGAGCATCCTTAATCTTTCAAAGAGATGGAAGAAACAGATTCGCGGTTCGATATTGATTCCCAGAACCAATCTTCGTGCAATCGTAGAAAACTTTGAGAAATGTGTGAACTTGTTGTGCTTTGGCCCAATCATCTGTACTCGGTAACCAAGAATAAGTTCTGTCATGTGCCGAGTATTCAGGAAATGCAAGCTGTAATTCCATTTCCGTATTTAACATTTCATAGGTCAAGTTCCAACGTGTACAGACATCCAACTTCAACATTTTTTAAGATGTCACATTCAAACGTTGGATGATATCATTCCATACACTCAGTCTCGATGGCGACCCCCTTATATATTTCACACTTTCTCTTATGTTGTCTATAGTGTTGTCAATTGCTTTCAGCCCTTTTCGTACAATCAAATTTACAATATGGGCACAACATCTGGCCTGGAATATTTTTCCTTCAAAAAATAAATTTTCTCAGTAGTCCCGAACTCAAGTTATGTAAGCATGAAATGACATCGTCATTTTTGTCAAGCATTGTTTAAAGTTATTCTTTGAAATTTTCTTCTCAATGACCCAGCCTTCTAGACAACTATAGATGTAATCTGAAATAAGTAAACCAGTATGTGGAGGAGGAAGGTGTTTGAAGTTCAAAATTCTCTTGCACAGTTTCCAATCTTTATCAATATAGTGAGCGGTTAATGAAATGTATCATTTTCTTTGATTGGACGCCGTCCATAAATCAGTAGTCAAAGTTATTTGTTGAGGGTCAAATATTGCATATCAGACCCCATATATTACCTGGATTTAAGAGCATAATACTGTTTAATGTCTCGACTTAACTGTGTTTGTGATACATGGTTTATTTGAGAGCACGGACTACAAAAAGGTGTTAAACGCATGAAATTAATGCTCTGATGATGCCAAGGCATTGGACGGGACCCCATGGGACCAAGATCGAAGAGTTTACCCGTCAGAGATCCGAGAAACCGGATGAACCAAAGTTTAAGTGCCCGAGAATCATCTAGAATGCAAGATCACGGGGTTCTCACCGTCCGTTTGACACGAGACTCCATAGATGGGACGTGAGCCATAAATTAACCGTACTTATTAAATTTCAGTCATTGAAGATCTCGGGAAGTGGACCGACGGACAAATCAACCCTTAAACGGTCAATTTTGGGCCTACCTAATATCTGGATATGCTTCAAACTTGGTCCCATGTATAAAACGTAAGTTAAATGAGGTTAGAATACATTCTCGATGGATGGATTGGATCTTTCATAAGAATAATGGTGGACCCCACAAGGGGAGCATGCGAGAAGCAGACAGACGCATGCACACTCTCATGTGCAACCGACTCCTACAAAGGGTCACCACCGCCGACCGTCCGTGTCATCCTCAAAACGAAAACGACGTTTTCCTTCTTTCGTTAGCGTCCGCACAATTCTAACTACTCTTACGAAGTATGAAATGTGATGGGCTCACCCCTCACCCAAATCATCCATCTGAACTCTCATTATGTACATAGGGGGGACATTCACCTCACCTAGGCGTCCCTTATCCACCATGCAAAGCCGACGTGTGAATATCTCAGCCGCATGCAAGATGAACGGTAGCACGAAATATCCTGTGGGCCACACTGAAATCAAACCAGTCTCACCCTTTCTGGACGGTTTTTTGTCCTGAAGCTAATGGACGGAGTAGATTTTTCATCTGGCATCGGAAAATGGCTCGCCGACCATCACAGCGGAAGGACGGAAGGCTCTGTTCGCAACAGAGCCTGCAGACGATTTAGTGGGCCACCAAGATCACTTCAAATGGATGATCTGGTCCGTCCAGTGAGTTCATATGAACTGTACAAACCCATGCCAAGCATATAGACCCATACAAACATTCAAGAATACAATGGCAAGGAAAAGCCACCACGTCGGTTTATGGTGTGGTCCACCCAGAACTCGAGTCTACTTCAATATTGGAAGACTGGCCTACACCGACGCTACGAAGCTAATGGATCGAGGACTAATGGATTTTTCGGTAAATATACATAGGATATGGGCCCACCAAGCATCCAACGCAAGTTGACTTGTCTCCCTGCGTAAAGGAAGCTGCTGCTGACTCTCTCCACCGTCAGTGAGGCTATAAAGGAAGGAGAGCATCCGGTGATTCAAGGGGGGGATTGCCATGGACGGCTGGGTAGGAACGTGAAGAGAGAGAGAGAGAGAGAGACAGGGAGTTCTGTTTTTCTTATTTTTATTTTTATTTTTATTTTTATGTTTTGTTTTGTTTAAGGAATCCAGCCCATTCATGTTGGGCTGAACCTCTTAGCTAGGGCTAAGAGGTGAAGCTTGTAGCGTAATGGGAGAATCTATGCTTGTGCCTTTTGTGTAGACTGAACGGATTTTGATTTAATTTTATTATGGGAATATTTTAAGTTCTTAATGGTCTGTTGTGACTAAAATTACAATGGGTCTGCGATGGCTTTGAGTATTTCCGTTGCCTTTTTATGTTTATGACATCAGGAAGCCCTGTTGTTCATCATCGTCTCTCGGGCAAATACATTTCGGATGTCGGTACCCTTCCTAACCTTCATGGCATGTTGATTGGTTGGTAATTAGTTTAATTCTGTTGTTTGCTTTGTCTCCTGGGCATGATTTGGTGATGGAATCTATTCTAATTCATATACCTTTCATCTCTTGAAAACTATATCAACGACAGTTCAGTTAATTTCCATGATTCGTGAAGCAGGCATAAGATCTCCCTGATCTCTACAAGTGGATCCTCTGAATCTCTAGTGTCCCTCCTCTGAATTTCTCCTAAGTTTTAGATAATAATTTCACAATTATTTCTCAAATTACAATCGGTATAGATTTCATCTTAGCCTAGTTATAGATCTGGTTATTTTCAAATAACGTACAGGTTTCAGTCCCTGTGGATTCGACCTCGGTCTTACCGAGTTTATTACTACATCACAACCCTATACTTGGGGAGTGAACATTATTCTGGAAATGGAAGCCAAAACTTCTTTCAGTTTCATCTTCTCTTTTGCATACGTCTTCATGCTTTCTCTCTACACTTTGACGCGGGAGACATTCTCGGTTCGAGGGTTAAAGAATTGATAGAAAGCCCTAAACCCTTTACTTTCAATCATTCTGAAAGGTTTTTCTTCCAAAATCACTAATCTAACAAACCACTCATTCAGCTTCTCCTTGTCAAACTTATGAGTGGACACTACGCCTTGGGAGTCGTCCCCTTCTGACCTCGTAAATGACAAATCACGAGTCTGTTAATGGGAGGAGGGAGTCTTGCTTTTTAGGACACCTAGCGTCAATCTTCAAATGTCTAATTAGATGTGTTGTATATCCTCCCGAATCTTGTCAAAATAAGGATTTAGTCCCGAGTGATTTTATTGTACTTTATCTTTCAGTAAGATTTCTATTTAACCTAGGTCTTGTCACATATTCAAAATCATCCCACACTACTGATCTCTTCTTTTTTCCTTTGCATGTAGTTAACGTGTCTGTATCTCCCTCTATGATTAGAGGAGATGTGGCCGATGCACCCATTCCAGCCTAAGGGTATTTTGGGAAAAAATTGGCATTCTTGACTTGCCATCTATAAAATTAAGTTCTCGATATGTTAACTATTACCTAGGGTCCTAGACGGCTAGACGGGCATAATTACTTAACTGTCTAAATCAGTCACCCATTCAAAGTTAGATGGATTGTAATGTTTCATTTTTCAATTTAAATGTTACGCCAAAATTCTGGTAGCATCTCCCCTTATCTCTCCAGAATATATTAACCTTGTATTTGATTCTCATGTCAATCATCAACACAAAGTGTGGACATTTGACGACGGAAATAAATACATGAAATATATCTATAGAGAAAAAGGAGAGACGTAACTAGAACAGGCATATGCATTTAAATTGGAATAAATGAAGACATTACAATCTATCTAACCCTAAACTGTCCAAGAAGGGACAATTTGAGCAATTTCTATGCATCCAAGAACACACTGAATCTATGTTTGGCAACATAGAAATCCTCAAATGGACAACTGATTATCTTATACTACAAGTTTACAACTAGAACAATACAAATAATGTATATCTATGCAAACAAAGGAGTATGCTGAAATTGAAATTTATCATCTACCTAACTAATAACAAAATGTCAAATAAAAAGCCAAATTTACCATTAGGAGTCATAGTTTGGTGATCCAAAATGTTAATATGGTGGGACTTACAATGGATGGTCCTAGAAAGTTTGGGCTAAGCAAGACCGTCAGGACACATAGATGAACGTCCCAGATTTGATGTCGAGGTATGTCCAAAGCCTGACCTGCAGAGTAAAATTTAAGAGCAAGCCTAGCCCTAGATGAATATGCCTGGACCAACCTGACCCATTCACCCATTTTTTTTGTTTGGGCTGTTAATTAGGTGTGCCCCACAGTGGGTGGTTTGTGGTCACGTGGGTTCCATGTGTACATGCCTGCATAATATATATAACATCATAGTATATGCTTTTGGTAAATGACATTTCTTTCTTTCAACTTTTCAAAGCCCTATGGTTCCAACACAAATACCCTTCCGGCCCCAAAATTTTCATCGATTCAATTCTCCCTATGCATACTACCATTTGAAAAAGATTTTAGGGGTTGATTGGCCCTATGAGAGGATCCTGTAGATAAAATTTCATGGGCATTGGACCCCCCATTTCACATTCGTACAACTGTGGAACTTGAGATTGTTATCTGTGTGGGCCCCACCATGATGTGTGTGTTCAATCGTATGGCAAGCAAACAGTACAGTGGACTTACCGGTTGAGCAGAAGAGGCACGACCGGTAATTGTGTGCAGGGTAAGGCGATGACGGACGACGGGATGAGTGGCAGCCTGGCAGGGACGAGCTGCGGCACCGGACGAGTGGCAGGGACGAGCTCCGTCACCGGACAGGGGCATTGGACAGGATGCAGGGATGAGCGACACCGGACACCGCCGGACATCGAGAGAGAGAGAGAGAGAGAGAGAGAGAGAGAGAGAGAGAGAGAGAGGGAAGAAGAGGGATGGCGGACGGGCGCGGGAGAGGGAGGGGGAGAGAGAGAGTTTTTTTCGAACGCTCGCTAGGAGGGAAGGGTTCGGTGTCGCTACTTCGAAAAGGACGAATGGGGTAGGGTTCGGGTGCGGCTGGAATAGAAAATGACGGACGGGTGGGGTAGTAGGGTTTTTGTTTTCGGGCATTTATATACACGGGTACGAGTCGAGTACGAGTCGAGTATTCTAAACGAGTAGTGAAAACCCACTCGTACTCGGCTCTAACTCAGGCGAGTTGAGTACGAGTCAAGTATTCCGAGTCGAGTAGAGCAAGTACTTGAGCCTTGTCTGCTTGTGTACAGCTCTAGTGGGGGTAGTACGCAATCCGCCTTTGAAAAGGAGCTACTGGCTTAGGATGCCCCAGCATTGTGTTCATGTAAAATCCACCTCAATCATTAGCTAAGTTACCCAATGTTACACTCAAAGCCCTTAAATCAGCGTCATCAGTGGTTCAGATAGACCACAAGATTAAAAACAATTTACAAGGAATGCTTACGCTGGAGACGGTTTCCTTGGGATGGCCCCACTTGAATAATTTATGAGCCTTCATTTTAGCCATCGGGCCTAGAATCTGGTGTGGAATCCAGTGGTTGGAATGGATTTCACATGCTCATCAGGGCGAGCATGGTAACAATCAAGGGTGGATGTCTCTCCCAGTTGTTTTTATTTGTATGGCCCACTTGAATCACATATCAGCCTATTTTTTGACTCTACACCCTGCACAGGATTACACATCCAATGATAGGAGTAGATCTGGTGGTATGCATCACCGTATCCCTGTGCAAACATAAAAGGTGGTGCGGGAGTAGATCAGTGATACCTGGTAACAAAGCAGTAGGGTAATTACCTGACTGTGTGGCCCACCTTCATATATACTCTGTATATCCACGCTATCCATCAGTTTTTATACATCATTCCAGTATATGATCTTAAAAATAAAGTAGATCCAAATTTTAAGTGGACCACACTACATAAAAGAGTGGACATTGAATACCCACTGTTAAAAACTTCCCAGGGCTTATTGTAATGTTTTTTAGCCATCCAACATGTTGACAATGTCACACTGACATGGATAAAGAGAAAGCACAAATATCAGCTTGATTTAGAACTTTTATGGCCCTAAGAAGTTTATAACAGTCATTCACGACTATTTACAGTGGTGTGGTCCACAACATTTTATGTGTATAATGCTAGCATTACGATGATTAATTACGTACTTAAATTACGTTACCGCATTAGCATTGGACGCAATTAGCTACTAAAGTTATGTCACTAGCTTCTGTGAGCCCAACCATGATGTATGTGCCGTCCATCCATTTGGAAAAATCATCTTACGGCACCAGACAAAGAATAAGGCAGATTCAAGGCTCGAGTGACCCACCATGGAAAAAAGTGAGGATTGAACGCCTGCCCTTAAAAACATCTTGAGGCCACGGAAGTTTTTCGATCAGGCTGATATTTGTGTTTTCGCTTATTCCATGTTTTTGTTAACTTATAAAAAGGTTGGATTTCAAATAGACATCATAGTGGGGCCATGAAGGTTTCAACTGTGGTCGTCATTGTCCCCCCTGTTTTCTATGGTCATGGGGTTCACTTGAGCTTTGGATTTACCTCATCCTTTGCCTCATGTCCTAAAATGATCTCTCCAAATGGATGAACGGTGTGGATACAACACATACATCATGGTGGGCCCACAGAACGTGGTGATATCACTTCATTAGTGAGTTACTGCCGGGTTTAGTGGCTAATCCAAGACTGCCAGCATCACGAGCATTAACTACCACGTTAAATTACGCTACGCCTGATAGTAGTGTTCTGGGTGTTTTGAAAACAGCTATCACATGGACGCCTGTTTCCAGATTTTTTTTTGGGGCCCTACTCTGCTATCCGTGTCAGATCCACTCTGACCATTAGATGTGTGATCAAGTAGCTAATAAATCAGGCTAACCCACTATTCAGATGGACCACACCAATGAGAATAATTAGGAGAGAGACATCCACCCTTGATTTTTATTAGGCGCATTGTGATGAAACTGTAAAATCTATTCCAACCATTAGATGTCACATCAGAAGTAAGCTTAGGTCCGAAAAATAAAATTCATATATGATTCACATGAGTCACACGCTATGGGAAATTGTTTGGAGGGCGATCCTTTCCATGTACACTAATTCCAACAGTGTAATCCTCTTGAACTACTGATAGGGATAAATTTTGAGACCTTGATCTAAGGTGGAGTGACATATGTGATGGTTAGGGTTGATTTTACATTAACACCGTGATAGGACCCACCCAAGCCTGTGGCCACTTTTCCATGCTAAAATGAAATTAGTGCGCAGTGAAGGCATTTACTTACAATAATTAAGAAGAAAGTTTCCATTAAATACATAGCTAGTTGGTCATATATATATACACATACATACATGGGAAAAGGTCCTATATGGTCGAGCTCATGGAAACTCCCATGAGGTCGAGCTGTGTGGGCCTCACCATGATGTATGTGGAACATCTACCCCATTAGTCAGAAGCACCATTCCATAGTGGTCATAGGGCTTAAAAATCAAGTCAATTTGTGACTTGTGTGGGCCACACCACATACAAAAGTTGAAAGGGGTTACCCTCCATTAAAACATTCATAATCATTTTTTGGGCCTACTGAGATGTGGTTCACAAATCCAGCTCATCCATTATATATGTCCTACTTGAATAAGGGGTCAAACCAAGTTTCAAACGTGTCCAAGTTTCAGACGGCTTTTATATGTTTTAGGCATGTCGTCACATGATTTTAGATGGTATGGCCCATCGGAGTACGTATATGGCTGATTTTTGGGATATCCCATAATTTAAAGGGGACCCATCAAATGCACGATGTAGATGTTTGACATACATCATGGTGGGGCCCACACAGCTCGACCTCACAAGGATAAATTTTGAGACCTTGATCTAAGGTGGAGTGACATACGTGATGGTCGGGGTTAATTTTACATTAACACTATGATAGGACCCATCCAAGCCATGGCCACTTTTCCATGCTAAAATGAAATTAGTGTGCAGTGAAAGCATTTACTTATATTAATTAAGAAGAAAGTTTCCATTAAATGTATAGCTAGTTCTTCACACACACACACACACACACACACACACACACACACACACACACACATATATAGGGAAAAGGTACTATGCGCTTGACCTCACGGGTCCGTCACATGAGGTCGAGCTGTGTGGGCCCCACCGTGATGCATTTCGAACATCTACCCCATCAGTCAGATGCACCATTCCATCGTGGGCCTAGGTCCCAAAAATCAAGTCAATCCGTGACTTGTGTGGGCCACACCACATACAGAAGTGGAGAGGGGCCGTACACCATTAAAACATTCATAACCATTTTTGAGGGCCCATCGAGATGTGGTTTGCAAATCCAGCCCATCCATTATGTGTGTCCCACTTGAATGAGGGTTCAGACCAAGTTTTAGGTGCATGCAAAACTCAGGTGGGCCCCACCAAGTGCTTTTATATGTTTTAACGGTGTCTTCACATAATTTTAGATGGTATGGCCCACCTGAGTTCCGTATACGGCTGATTTTTGGAATATCCCATCAATTGCACGGTGTTGATGGTCGACACGCGTCACGGTGGGGCCCACACAACTCAACCTCATGATAAGCTTATCGTGAGCTCGAGCACATAGTACCTTTTCCCATATATATATGTGTGTGTGTGTGTGTGTGTGGGAAATGGTTCTGTGTGGTCGAGCTTACGGGAACTTCCCATGAGGTCGAGTTGTGTGGGCCTCATCGTGATGCATGTCAAACATCTACCCCATCAGTAAGATGCACCATTCCATGGTGGGCCTGGGGCTTAAAAATGAAGTCAATCCGTGACTTGTGTGGGCGACATCACATACAAAAGTTGAGAGAGGTTACCCTCCATTAAAACATTCATAATCATTTGTTGGGCCCATCGAGATGTGATTCACAAATCCAGCCCATCCATTATGTGTGTCCCACTTGGATGAGGGGTCAGACCAAGTTTCAGATGCATCAAAATTTCAGGTGGCCCCACCAAGTACTTTTATATGTTTTAGGCATGTCTTCACATGATTTTAGATGGTATGGTCCACCTGAGTTCTGTATACGGCTGATTTTTGGGATATCCTATAATTTAAGGGTGACACATCAACTGCACGGTGTTAATGGTTGACATGCATCATGGTGAGGCCCACACAGCTCGACCTTATGGGAAGTTCCCATGAGCTCGACCGCATAGAACCTTTTCCACACACACACACACACACACACACACACACATATATATATATATATATATATATATATATAGAGAGAGAGAGAGAGAGAGAGAGAGAGAGAGAGAGAGAGAGAGAGAGAGAGAGAGAGAGAGAGAGAGAGAGAGAACGCACCTATGCATGTGTGCACCTTTGCACATTGTCATGGGAGTCTAACTCGAATAGTCCATGTGATGTGGACCCAAGGGATAAATTTTTGCCCTGATCTAAAATTTTGGTGGGCCATAGCAAAGAGAAATGCAAATCAAGGGAGGAAACTATTTTCATTTTTCATTGCCCACCAAAGTTTTGGATCAAAGTAAAAATTCAGCCTAATGGGTTTCATGAGGTGCCGCTTCATGTGGACTATTCAGATGTTGGAGTCGCATCACGTATGATGAGTTCTCAAACAAGTTCGCATAAGTTCCATGCGAACTGGTGCGCAACTGAGCATTCAACTATATATATAAAGCTATGTGGGCCCACCGCAATGTGTGTTGAAGATCAACATCATAGTGGGGCTCACACAGCTTGACCTCATGGGAAGTTCCCATGAGGTCCACTTTATAGTACCATTTCACAAAATGGTACTATGAGGTTAACCTCATGGGAACTTCCCATGAGGTTGAGCTGTGTGGGCCTCACTGTGATGTGTATCGAAAATTAACATCGTGCATTTGATGGGTCCTCTTTAGGTTATGGAATATCTGAAAAATCAGCCATATACAAAATTCAGGTGGGCCATACCATTTAAAATCATGTGAAGGCATGCCTAAAATGTGTAAAAGGACTTTTGTGGGGTCCATTTGAGTTTCAGATGCAGCTGAAACTTGGTCTGACCACTCATCCAAGTGGGACACACGATGGATGGGCTGGATTTGTGAACCACATCTTGGTGGGCCCAATAAATGATTATGAATGTTTTAAAGGGAGGATAACCCCCTCTCAACTATTGTATGTGGTGTGGCCCACCCAAGTCATGGATTGACTTGATTTTTAAGCCCATGGCCCACCATGAAATGGTGCATCTGACTGATGGGGTAGATGTTTGACACATATCATAGTGGGCCCCACATAGTTCGACCTCATGAGAAGTTACTATGAGGTGAACCTCATGGTACCATTTCCATATATATATATATGTGTGTGTGTGTGTGTGGGCCCTACTGTCATGTGTGTTGAACATCAACACCGTGCATTTGATGGGCCCCATTTAGGTTATGAAATATCCTAAAAATCAGCCGTATATGGAACTCAGGTAGGCCATACCATCTAAACCCATGTGAAAACATGCCTAAAATATATATATAAAAGCACATGGTGGGGCCCACCTGAGTTTTGGATGCGGCTGAAACTTGGTCTGACCCCTCAGGCAAGTGGGAAACACACAATAAATAATTAATTATGTTTTAATGGTAGGGTAACCCCTCTCAACTGTTATATGTGGTGTGGCCCACCCAAGTCATGGATTGACTTAGAATTTTAAGCCCGTGGACCACCATCAAATGGTGCATCTAACTAATGGGGTAGATGTTCGACACGCATCACGGTGGGACCCACATAGCTCGACCTCATGGGTTATATATATATATGTATAGGGAAAAGGTATAATGAGCTCGAGTGTACGATAAGCTCCCATGAGGTCAAGCTGTGTGGGCCCCACCGTGATGTGTTTCGATCATTAACACCGTGCATTTGATGGGTACCCTTTAAATTATGGGATATCCCAAAAATCAGCCGTATACGGAACTTAGGTGGGCCATACCATCTAAAATTATGTGAAGACACCGTTAAAACATATGAAAGCACTTAGTGGGGCCCACCTGAGTTTTCCATGCACCTGAAACTTGGTCTGAACCCTCATTCAAGTGGGACACACATAATGGATGGGCTGGATTTGCAAACCACATCTCGGTGGGCCGTCAAAAATAGTTATGAATGTTTTAATGGTGCACGGCCCCTCTGCACTTCTGTATGTGGTGTGGCCCACACAAGTCACAGATTGACTTGATTTTTGAGACCTAGGCCCACGATGGAATGGTGCATTTGACTGATGGGGTAGATTTTCGAAACGCATCACGGTGGGGCCCACACAGCTCGACCTCATGGGACGGACGCGTACGCTCGAGTTCATTGTACCTTTTCCCTATATATATATATATATATATATATATATATATATATATGTGGGAAAAGCTACTATGCGCTCAAGCTCATGATAAGCTTATCGTGAGGTCGAGCTGTGTGGGCTCCACCGTGATGTGTGTTGACCATTAACACCGTGCATTTGATGGTACGCTTTAAATTATGGGATATCCCAAAAATCAGCCGTATACGGAACTTAGGTGGGTCATACCATCTAAAATTATGTGAAGACACCGTTAAAACATATAAAAGCACTTGGTGGGGCCCACCTGAGTTTTGCATGTGCCTGAAACTTGGTCTGAACCCTCATTCAAGTGGGACACACATAATAGATGGGTTGGATTTGCAAACCACATCTTGGTGGGCCCTCAAAAATGGTTATGAATGTTTTAATGGTGTACGACCCCTCTCCACTTCTGTATGTGGTGTGGCCCACACAAGTCACGGATTGACTTAATTTTTGGGACCTAGGCCCACAATGGAATGGTGCATCTGACTGATGGGGTAGATGTTCAAAACACATCACGGTGGGGCCCACACAGCTCGACCTCATGGGACGGACCCGTGAGCTCGAGCGCATAGTACCTTTTCCCTATATATATATATATGAAAAGGTTCTATGTGGTCGAGCTCATGGGAAGTTCCCATGAGGTCGAGCTATGTGGGTCCCACCGTGATGCACGTCAAACATCTACCCCATTAGTCAGATGTGCCATTCCATGGTGGGCCTAGGGCTTAAAAATCAAGTGAATCCGTGACTTTCATGGGCCACACCACATACAAAAGTTGAGAGGGATTTCCCTCCATTAAAACATTCATAATCATTTGTTGGGCCCACCGTGATGTGGTTCACAAATCCAGCCCATCCATTATGTGTGTCCCACTTGGATGAGGAGTCAGACCAATTTTCAGACACATCCAAATTTCAAGTGGGCCCCACCAATTGCCTTTATATGTTTTAGGCGTGTCTTCACATGATTTAAGATGGTATGGCTCACCCGAGTTCTGTATACGGCTGATTTTTAGGATATCCCATAATTTAAAGGGGACCCATCAAATGCACGGTGTTGATGTTCGACATATATCATGGTGGGACCCACACAGCTCGACCTCATGGGAAGTTCCCATGAGCTTAACCGCATAGAACCTTCCCCCCCCCCCCCCAACACACACACACACACACACACATGTGGTTCGTACACATCCAGATTTATTCCTTGACACTGGATCATGGTTTAAAAATAAATAAAAGTTTGAAAATTTCAATTTTCGTCCAAAATGATTTTTAAAAAATCAAATAAAAAATGACTTTTCTTTAGTCCCACATCAAATAGAGTATGAGAAAAGTTGTTGTTTATAAGTGATTGAGTAATGAGTATTTTTACATGGAGAAATAGAGGATGAGATACTCAGTTTGCGTGTTCCAGTGCATACGCTTGCGCTCAGACACAGGCGTATGCGTGAGCAAGGGCGTGGGTAGTATGGTTATAGTGGTGTTAGATGGCGTATTGCGGTGCGAGAAGAGAAGTGTGAAATGATCTAGGTTTTATAGGCTGCTGGAAATGGTTGAATCAATGGATATAAAACTGTTGACAGTTTTTTAGAACGACTAGTAGCCTTAATAGCCAAAACAGTTCGAAAATGGACAGGCCTTAATAATCCAATGATCTGAAATGTTCAAAATTAGTGCTATTGATGTTGTTTTCGGCTTGCCCCCTCTGTGAACCTGGGACCTGTATAAGTAGAAGGAAAAAGGTGACCCTGACTTTACCAGGGGACCCTCCGATGCTTAAGTCAGGATTTGTGTCTTTTTGTAAAGGTTTTCTTAGGGTGAGAGTTTTTGCATACCTTTTACCATGAAGATCTTTGTATTTATAATAGTGTCGTACCCCGTAAAGTTTCCGTAATTAAAGTCGATCTCATCTCTTGGGATTCATAATCCGTAATCCTCGATATTCCTAAATTTTCGAAGATCTTAACCTTATCTCCCGAGAATCTCAGGTAGAGATCCAAAGTTTTACTAGGTAACTTCCGGATATGGAGCGATATAGCTCGGTCGACTCTTATCTCTTCAACATGGTCGTGCCGAGACAAGTTTTACAGCTAATCTCCGCTTACTCTATTGGCTAACTCAATCTTTGAGTTAGACTAAAGTTTGGACGGTTCTAAGGCCGATTGGTCTTAAGTCGGCTTAGGCTTTCCTCTGTGAGGCTTTTACTTGAGCCTTGAGGTGCACTTCATCCCGTAGAGGTTTCGCTTCATGGCTTACGCTCGGGCTACGACCGGGCTAAGTGCCTCACGGTTCGAGCTACGTCTCTCCATCCAGCGTTCTTGTGGACTTTGGGCCTTATCCGAACTTGGCGTCCGAGCCATTGCTTCACTACTCTTCTGACCCTCAAGCTAACTTAAGGATTTGTTATATTTTCCCCCCAACAAGTGCCAATGGTCAAAAATATCTTACAAAAGTTCTGAACCATTGATGTACCTGGCAACAGTCCATACCTCATGTGCCATATAAACTAGACCATTCAGGTTTAGAATTACCCAAGTCTAACAGATTCAATTAGAATATGATTTGATATGATCTCTCTAAATATTTTTCTTTTTAAGAAATTGTTGAGTAGCTCGAACATTGTATGAGCTATTGAGTTCGACCACTCAACAAATCTGTCAGATTTACGAATCACATTAACCGAGTTCCTAAGTAGATCCCTTCGTGATTGCTGCACACATGATCTTAATAAGAAAAATTGTCTTATGCTGGAAGCAATTCGCCTGTAACCCATTAGCAATCTCGATTTTAATCAAGAAGGGGCCGAATGAAACTTAATGATTAACTTAGTGTTACTTTTACTATTTTTTATTTTCAGTTTTCCAATATAATTTCATTAACATACACATGTTAACTATAAAAGAGAGAATGAATAAAACTTTTAGGATGTATTCCAACAAACCTCTGCGTTCCATTTACACCACTCTTGTCACCTTGGATTTGGTGGTAAATGCATGTATTTAAAATCCGAATAAATTATTTTTGTGTTTGGCCGCCTTGGCTTTGGAGGTAAATGAAATGGTTGGTATTTCAAATCTACTTTTTGTTTTAAAATTAAAATACTAGAGCTTTGCATGTAATTCAAAGGAAATACCTTTATTTTATTTTATTTTATTTTTTTAATTTTTTTTTAATTTTTATTTTAATGGGCAAGAGAGTCACACATATAACAAAGTGTCTCTAAAATACCAATCTATTGGACACATGGCATGCCAATGATATGTCAAAACAATTCAATTATCGGCCACAATACTAAAATCACATCAATTGAATGATTTGAACTATCTAAACATTGAACATATAAATGAACGGTTAAAAAACACTAGGGAGTTGCGTGTTTGTGATCCTTGAATTTGTGGCCCACCCGAGGGTCGAAATTTCTTCTGTTTTGGCTAAAGTATATATTTAAATGGGCTTATTACAATTATTCAATTAAATATCACACACACAAATTTGTGATATGAAATCTAATTTAGTTAATCAAATCTAAGTCCCGTAAATATATCGAAAAATTCCAATGTCCTCCAAATACATGCTCTCAAACAAGAAGATTTGGGTTCCAGTGCATTTCAACCAAACATAAATGAGGATTGGTAATTGTGATTTTGGTTCCAGTGCATTCCAAATCCAAGCTCCCAAATGGGATCTTAAGATTTTGTTTTGATTTTGATTTTTTTTCTTGCCCCCTTCAGTACTTTTGCAGGTGTGATGAATAATATGCATATATTCAGAAATCACTTGGCTGGTTTGGCAACTTGTTTTAAAAAATGCAGTTGATTCCAAATTTCAAACATTGAAAACCAAGAGATTTGGAATCCTGAGTTGTATTTGGAATCCAAAAGTTATGTTTGATAGCATGCATTTTGAAAGAATTAGAATCCTATAGGGACATGGATTGCTTGGGGCTAACAAAAGAAATTTATTGTGGTCGGAAGTTACGTGAAGGACCATAGAGATGACCATGACAAATCCACTCCATCCATCAATTTCTCAAGATCACAATGGGACAAAAGTCCAAAAATCAGACCGATCTAAAACTCAGCTACGCCACATGAAGTAGTGAGAACGGAAACATCCACCATTAAAACCTTCATGAAGTCGACGATAATGTTTTTTTGCCATCCAAACAGTTCATAAGGTTATTACCACTCAGAAAAATTGTAAGTACATCAAGGCTGAATTTAATTAAGTAAATCATCTACAATGTCTCAAAATAATGTACATGTATCATAGTATAAATAATCATTATAATAAGCCCATCAAAATATATACATTGGGTAAAGATGAGGTAATTCAAAGCTTTATATAGGTGGGGTAAATCTGAATCAAAACCTTATATGTAAGAGATGATAAAACTTATCAATTCCAATGTATATATCTATAATTCAAATTCATACATACCATTACAATTATATACCATTTTAAAGAGAATTACAAAATGATTACTTATCATGATCATTCTTTCCAATTTGCACCAAGGCCTTTTAAACATCTTTTAAACCACTGAGAATGTCATTTGTAGACTAGAGACTTGTCCAGTTGCTGTATGTCGAGGATTTTCTTCTCCTTTATCGTATAGTGTGCAACAATTTTTGCATCTTGCAAACCATTGCCATCATTGATGCAATTGAAGCTATAATGGTAGTTATAACAATTGCTCGCTCAGTGTCATTATCAAACTTAGACTGCCTCGAGGCTGCCATTTAGCATATTTAATGAATAATTATTAAATGTAATTAGAGGGTAATGGATAATTATTAAATGTAAGAGGGTGTAACGCATGGGATTTCATGTCCATCCATTTTATTGGTGATATTTCCCGTAAAAAGACTTGCCTACAAATAGACAACCAAAGATGTAATTAGATTAGGTAAGTTAAAGGTCTCTAACTTATGATTTTGAACAATTGCTTATAAAAATACGGTTATTGGATAATTTTGTGCTTTTAACTATCCACTTAAACATTGGGCCAACCTCTCTCTCTCTCTCTCTCTCTCTCTCTCTCTCTCTCTCTCTATCTCCATACATAAATAGATAAGGGGTTATTCGATACTCTAGATTTAAGAAAAGGCCTACAGTAATACACACTATCCAAACTACTGAATTGCTTGTGGACAGAGCATAACCATAAATTACATTGCTGATCGTAACTACCTAATTTCACGTGTGGAGTATGGACTATTCATTATTTTACTTCTAACCATTCATTTGATAGCCATAAATTAGATAGTTAGAGTTTCATAATTAGCTTAATTTTAAAGATATGTTTGATCTACTTTTGCTTCACAATTTGGATGGCCTAAGTGGTCGTAAATGAGTGCTATGAGTGTGAATGATGAGTCACATTTTCGTTAGCAAATTTCTTCAGTTTGTAAACTCATCTACAATAAATAGGTTTTCATTATTTAGATAATTCAACCAATCACTAAAATTTATTTCATTTTTTTGTAGAATTTTTATCTTATCCTCTATGGACACTCTCCACTGGTTAGTATCAACGGATTCATATGCCTCTCAGTATGAACAAGGCTTATGCTTTTCTGTCATGCGAGTAAATCCGTGTCATTATCCTTGAGCTAGATATAAGATTTTGTAGCTCTCTTCGATCGACTTTAATCATTTCAAATTTTAGCATCTAATATCTTATCTGCATGCTCTTCATCATATTTATTTTCAACAAATCATCAACTTGTTGATCTTCTGAGTCGATAGCCTAATCTCGAATATCATTTGAAGATTCTACTTCAATTATCTCTTATAACTCCAAGCTTGACAAATTCTTGTCTCTTTGTATCGTATCTTTATTAAAAATAACATTTCGGCTAATCACTAATTTGTGAGCAGTAAAGTTCTACAATTTACACCCATTTGTTCCATTTCTATAGTCAAGAACAATATACTTTTTGGACCTCGCATCCAGCTTAGTCCTTTGCTCTTTGAGAATCCACATATAGGCATTATAAACAAAAGTACAAAGAAATGAGTTTTTGAGACCATTCCTCTTAAGGGATCTTGTAATCCAATGCAGTTGTAGGAGAGTGATTAACAAAGTAACAAGCCTTGTTAATGGCTTCTGCTAAAAAACACCACTTAAGCCCAGCCGAATCAAATGCTCCTAGCATGATCCATAAGGGCATGTTTGATTCATTGTATTACTTGTAATTTGAATACAATTAGCATTTATTACTTATAATGGTAAGATTGGTGGGAAATCATATGTAAGATGATGACATCTTAGTAGGTTCTTACTCGAAAAATGAGGTTTATCGTGTGTACATTGTGGGCCGGACCAAGATGTATATGTTTAATCCACACCTTCCATTCATTTTGCCCGATCATTCTAGGGCATGAACAAAAAAATGAGGCAGATCAAAAGCTCCATTGGACCACACCATAAGAAGCAGTGGAAATAATGACACTTACTATTGAAACTTATGTAGGGCTTACCATGATGTTTAGTTGACACCCAACCTGTTCATGAGGTCACACAAAAATGGATGAAGGTAAAACACAAATGTCAGCTTGATCCAAAACTTCTGTAGGCCCCTGGGATTTTCTCCTCATTGTTGGGTATGATGAAATCGAACCAGTTTCGATATCATTGATAGTTGTCAGATTTTTCACCGCTGGTCACTGGATAGTTTTGGTCCTGTTCTGATATCATCGAAGGACTTTAGATGATATCGAAGGCTGTCATCGAGAGACCTTTGATGACATCGATAATTGTCAGAATTTTTACCCCGGGTCGCTGGACAGTTTTGGTCCTGTTTTGATATCATCGAAGGACCGTCGATGATATCGAAGGTTGTCATCGAGAGACCTTTGATATCATCAAAGAGTTACGTAGATGTGATTGCGAAAATGTTGATTCTACAGAAATTGTTTCCTATTTTGATTCTACCTCTTTCTATTCTTATATGAAGGGGTGTATGCGGGATTGAGGTATATTCTAGGGTATTCTAAGGTTTCCTAAAGGTTTTCTAGGAGGGCCTAGGGCTATCAAAGGTGTGTGTGTGTAGTGAAAGAGACAGAGAGGAGGCTTGTAGAAGGGAGGCTATGCTCGTAGAGGTGATCTACCATATCTCAGCGCTTTCACGTCCTCGTAATTGGTGAGATCTTTCCGTTTTCTCTGTTTCTCTTATTGTTTTTCCACTCTTGTGTGAGTGAAGAAGGTTGTAACGTTCTACTTCATAGTGGATTGTTGATCTGGATGAGGTCTCATGGTTTTTACCTCTTTGAGGGTTTTCCACGTAAAATTCCCTGGTGTCGTGTGGTTTATGCTTTGATTTATTTCATTGCTTTATTATTCCATAATTCTGGTTTGTTTCGGGAGGCTAGATCCTAAGGTTTTGTGTAAGGCCCCCAACACTAAAATGATCTAAAAATTTTAGAATGGATAGCATGGATATAACACATACATCATGATGGGACCCATGGCATTTTGGCTTCGAAACAATAGTTTCATTGTTGAGTAGGGCCCGATTTCTTATGTGAAATTTCAGCTCCTTTCCAAATATATTTAAATAAATAAATATAATTTACTTATAATTCATGATAATTATAGAAAATTAAATAGGCCCTAAGTGTACAATTCATATGTTCAACACCTCTGTTATGTGTGGAGCACCATGAACCATGTAGTGCGTCTCAATGCCATGCTCGTCGTAAAAATTATTGAATTATGTTAGGTGTACTACTAATTTATCATCGGTTCTCAAACACTTAATCTTCTTTCTTTTGTTTTCAATAAATACTTTAAACATGATAAAACAAGCAAAAGCATCATTAGTCATTTTTAACATATAAACTAATATATTCTTGGAGAAAATATCAATAAAAGAAACAAAATAATTCAAACCTCAACATCATTGCTTTTAGTAGTGGATGAGGAAAAATAAGCTTTATGAATATTTCCAAACAAGTAATCCTTACAAAATCTAAATTAATAGATTTTAAACTAAGGAGTAATTTTTGATTAAAAAAAAACCTTTAGTTCTTACTCATGTGGCCCGACCACTTGTGCCGGATTGTAGTGGAGTCTATCATTGAATTAGTAACAATTCCCCAACCATAATATATCTAATAAAATTATATAAATTATCCATTAATCACCCTTTGCCACCATCATTGCTTCTTTTAAATCTTCAATTGATTCTTTTCACTAGAAAAGTTATAGCGACCTTCATTAAACATTTCTAATGATAGAAAACTCTTCCACAAATCTAATATGTGTCATACACCCAAAATTGTATGTGTATTAATATTAAACATAATAATTCTGACATCTTAAATCCTCACATCTTTACATATGCTATCATCACTCATATAAACTGTGCCACTATCATACAACTGATATGTGTAAAAACAATCCCCATGTAGAGTCATATGAAAATGAAGTGCCTAAAACGAAGATCCCCGTGTAGAGTCAATGATATGAGTAACCTGTACACACAAACAATCACCTAAATCCATTAACATGCATAACTTACCATTTATCTTGTTCGTCATTGAAGAATATGCGTAACCTACTGTTAGAACAATGATCTGAGTAACCTGTACACGCGAACAATCACTTGAATCCATTAATATTTGTAGATTATCCAAAAAATCCACTTTGTGCTTGTCCATTTATAAAGTTGTGTAACGTCTCGGGAAAATCCGAACAAAGACTCAAGTACCACCTTAGGCAGAAATCACTAAGGACTGAATCCTTTAGAAATTAGACGAAAATTAATTAAGTGTTAAACTAAATAATCAGTTGAATTAGCTTGAACCACTTTTTATACGAACCGCAAGACCCAAAACTAGTAGAATCGCTAACTCTACATTACTTAAAAATCTACGAGAAATCTCAAAACCCAGTTGTTCTCGGGAGCACATTCAAACTCTGTATTCGACCAAGACCATGCGTCAAAAGTCCGATGACTGTGAAACTATATGGTTATGACTGCCTTGATGGGCTTGATAACCATCACGGGAATTGATCCCGAATAGTATCCAGAAATGCACAACTTGAGCCTGGAGCGAAGTGTGTGAGAAACGCGAATATCTTTAGAAAATGAACTCAGATTTAAGTGAATTGGGCCGTTCGCTTGCAGGACAAATTTAAGGTTTCTGATCATTAGATTCTGACCCAACTACACCTTTGGATCAGAGAAATTTTCCTACACATGTCAGTGTACTTGTGACCCTGATCGAGTGACGATAGCCGTTGAATTGAAACTGGTCCTCCACGGTCAATCCACAAATCTGATTGGACCAAAATCTTAACCTGACATAGATCCATTATAAGGGAACTTTCTCCAGACCGTTTGTAGGTAATGGACCTCTAGATGAGCTTCGTTGGCTCAAACAGATGCCTTTTGGTTATAACCTAAGTATATCATGGCCCAGGGGCCATTGACATCACTTCTGGGCCTATATAAGGGCCTTAACCCACCCATCTCTCATTCTATACGAATTTCCTAAAACCCTAGGAAAGAGAAGAGAGAAAAGAGGAGGAAAGAATGAGGAGAAGTGTGAGAGATCTGTGGTTTGTTGCTGGGGTTCACTCCCACCATTCCACGTGCCGAATCATCTCTCCCGTGTCGCTACATCATCGAATCCAAATCCATTTTTAGGTAAGAAATCCTAACCCTAATCTGTTTTAGGAATCAAAATATAGAAGTCAGTGGAATAACTAACCTATTTCATGATTTAGGTAGTCGTTGTGCTGTAGACGGGGAAGTATTGTATGAACCGAGTTCGTAATGAGTAAACCGACGAAAGATGCGGACTATAAACGTTTAGGTTATGGTTTTCAAGGCTTTCAATGTCAGTTAATGATCTATGACTGACTTGATTACTGTCACATGTACTTAGATGCGATGTTTTCTGTGTATTATACATATATATGAACTATGATGAATATAATGCATTTCAAGTGTTTGTTGAAATGCTTGAATGAATATGGAATTATGATTTGTGCTTGTTATGATTTTTGATTGAGAATACATGATTGTTATATGTGTGACAACTCCTTTGTGAAAGGATTTGCTATATTATATGTTATAACTAATTTATTACATGTATGTTGACATGTGTAGTCTACGTGTTTGATAAAATGTCTGAATGAGAAGTTACTTGTTGAAATGTATTTAATAAGAGCATTGAGATAAGATTCTTGATTACCATATCTATAGTTACAGTTTTCTTTATGTAACCTATCTCGCTACTAAGTGATTTATGGATGAAATGACTATGTATGATAACATGTGCACTATGTGTTTGTTAAAATGCTCAAATGAGATTTATATTTGAATTGGTTTTCACATGCTGTTTTGACTATCACATATGAATGCCCATTGTATTTGAGTATGATTGGGACTAATACGTAGTCTAGGCAATCGGTAACAGTTTACGATTAGTAGACGAACTAGTTTCGCCACAACGGATACGTTTGGTGAATCCGAGTCGTACAGTGATTATCGACAGTGGTTAGGCCACGAGGAGTGCGTATGCACTCCATGTCGATTTATTTAACATGTGCTCATACCAGTCAAGCTTGTTAAGTAACCCGATTGGCCTTATATATGTTCACTATGTATGGACGCTATTGCTTGAATCTAAGGTACCACTTACCAATGAAAAGTCCTTTTAACCTTGGTACCAGGATCTGCTAAGACTCATGAGCCAGACATGGTGGTATGGGACACCGTGGTCGAGCTATTAACCTACACTAGGGTGACGAGCCTCCCCGTAGTGTCCATTGAGCAACCCAAACTCGTGAGCTGAATACTATGGTATGGGACACTGTATTCGAGCTATCGGCCTACGCTAAGGTGACGAGCCTTTCCGTAATGACCTTGAGTATAAATTAAGCCTACGCTGAGATGACGAGCCTCTTCGTAGCGACTTGAACTTGCCTATCCATTACTTTTCAATCAGGGGTGATGTTGCCCTATAACTTGCCTATCGTATGTGATTAATTAGGATTGACGATCTTAGATGGATCATTGTTTGGGTAAATGATATAGAGGGAGGTACCTTAGCTTTCCAAATCTGCTGTATGAATAAGCTTAATAAATTACTTGGTTAACACGTTCATGCATCACATTGCATGTACCTTTGGCGAGGAAGAGCACAGTGGGAGTTTAGCATGCGCGACCGTGAGATGATGTCGCTAAGGGAGTGCAGGCGAGGGCATGCATCATTGTCGCATACCATTCTTGCATTAACCAGAGTAGTTAGGACATGATTATTGTACTGCTTTTCATTACTGCTTGACTGAATTGATAACATGTTAACCTTTGCCTTATAGCTTCATTGAGTTGATCGCTCACTCCCACTTTGGGATGGTGTTTTAAAATACCAACCAGACTCTTTTGTAGCTACAGGTGATGGCGAGGCTTACGAGATGGAGCCTGACTTTTATGTAAACTTAGAGTTAGAGTTCTCCCACATGCAACTCTCTGACTGGTTTATGTAGACTTAGAGTTGTGTCGCCGAGGTTACACGGTTACGGATTAGATACCATCACATTGTATCGTTTTGTAAATTTTAAAACTATACATGTAATTATTTAACCTGGTAACATGTTCATACTCCAGGGACTTATAACCACTTATATGCTTTATATATCTATCACAGTCTTCCACTTGCGTAATCAAATTGCCTTTGGAGTATGATATGCTGATTTAGTGTAATCCCATTCATGTTTAATGCACTAATACGGACAACATTCAATCATCATTATTTATGTTACATAAGTGATGCGTGAATCTCGGGTTGAGCTTTGCTCGACCCTCGAAATTCGGGTTGTTACAAGTTGACTACATGATACTCCGTTTATTTGATCAGGTTTTAACCATCCAATTACTTTAATTTTTGTCAATTATCTGACTGTTTATTATACTCGTATATGCTAAATGGGCCACCTAGACAGTAAACCGGTTATTGTAAAGCACATGAGGTATAACTGAAAGCCTCCAATTGATTTGTCTATAAGAAATACACACATATTATTTTGAATAACAGTTGTTGGGGGAAAGATCTACAAGTCCATAAATTAGCTTATGAAATGGACCAACTCTACTGAACCAGCACAGACCTAATAGAACTCGAGCCTGTTAAGGTGTCTATGTCTAGAAACAGGCCGACCTTAGAAGTCGATGCAATTGTAAGGACACTTAAAGAGCATGATTATAAGCGCACTTGAATGGCTGAAGATCCGACCTCATCCATGGGTCGACCATAGGTCGATAAGGGATCAACTATAGATCAGCCTTAGATCAACCATAACTTGATTATAGACTAGTCGTAGCTCAAAAATAGATCGATAATAGCTCGGTCATAGTCCGACCATAGGTCGACTATTGGATAATCATGACAAAGCCAAACTACAAATCATAGGTCAGAGATGCCCCTGACCAGATCAAGGACCATTAACACTCAGTTGAAAAGGACATAGATCTTATGATCTGACCGACAGTCGAAGATGGTGAATGCTGATCGGTTGAATAGGTTGGTATTGCTTATTCTTGATTCATCACCTGTCTATGGAAGCCGACTTAGAACCGAGCTACAGATTCGGAGAATCCCTTCTAACATCCCAAAGATCTCCTCCAAGATCTTCGGAAGATAAGATCTGATCCCGACAATCTTGGAAGCTGATAATCTCGTAAAGATCCTGAATCATGGCGGATCTCTAAGATATCAGGAAAGAGTCCTTGTACGGTCACACTCTTTCCCTCGTATATAGAGGTATTTCCAACCATTAAAGGTACGCACATTCTGACTCTAAATTACTCTACTGGCACTACCAGAAAACAGGGCAACGCTGATGGCTAAAAACTATCGGCAATGACCTTTCCAGATGGATTTTAGCCATAGCAAGGTCCGTTGACAAAGGGTGCATCAGCGTTGCTCACCGACGGCTTAAAACTGTGGGTGTTTTCGACGGTTAAAATCCGCCGGCGATACCAATGGTAAGGGCGACGGCCAAAACCATTGGCGTTTTCGATGGCTATAATCGTCGGCGTTTCCAACTGTAAGTTCGACGGTTAAAACCGTCGGCGTGTTTGACGGCTAAAATCATTGGAGTTTTCGATGCCTAAGGGCGACGGCCAAAACCATCAGTATTTTCGATAGCTAAAAACCGTCAACGATTCTCATTAATTAAAAAAATGAAAATTAATTTAATTTGGATGATATATTTGATTTTGATTTTTTCCTTTTCTATTGTGTAGACTTACCTTATCAAATAGGTTGGTTCGTTCAGGGCTTTTGAGAAATGAGTATATCTAGTTTTGGATGTGTGCGTTGATCAACGCAGACATCCAAAATTAGATATACCCATTTCTCAAAAGCCCTGAATGAACCAACCCATTTGAGAAGGCAAGTCTACACAATAGAAAAGGAAGATATTAAAATTAAATATATCATTCAAATTCCAAATATTTGGATTGGATATATACTTTAAACACTACAAAAAACACCACTTTTAGCGACGAAAATTTTCGTCGCTAAATTCGCTGCTAAAAGACCAATGTACAAGGCTTTTATCAGTGAAAAATTCAAATCGTCGCTAAATGTAAGTTTTTTAGCGATGAAAATTTTCGTCGCTAAACAAATTTTCCAAGAGCTTTAGCAGCGAAAATTTTTGCTACCAAAAAAATTTTCAAGACTTTTAGCAGCGAAACGTTTCGCCGCCAAAAAAACTTCCAAGACTTTTAGCAGCAAAAATTTTTGCCGCCAAAAAAATATCCAAGACTTTTTAGCAGCGAAAAGTTTCGCTGCAAAAAAAATTTACAAGACTTTTAGCAGCAAAAATTTTTGCTACCAAAAATATTTTCCAAGAGTTCCAAAAAAATTCTAAGACTTTTATCAGCGAAACTTTTCGCTGTAAAAAAATAATTTTCAAGACTTTTAGCAGTGAAAATATTCGCTGCAAAAACAATTTTCCAAGACTTTTAGCTGCGAAAATTTTCGCTGCGAAAAATTACAAGACTTTCAGCAGCGAAACTTTTCGCCGCCAAAAAACTTCCAAGACTTTTTAGCAGTGAAAATTTTCGCCACCAAAAAATATCCAAGACTTTAGTAGCGAAACGTTTCGCTGCAAAAAAATTTCCAACATTTTAGCAGCGAAAATTTTCGCTGCCAAAAAAATTTCCAAGACTTTTAGCAGCGAAATTTTTTGCCGCCAAAAAAATTTCTAAGAATTTTTAGACAAAAAATCGTTCAACTTTTAGCGATAAAAATTTTCTTCGCTAAAAGTCTCTTTTTTTTTTTTCAATATACAACTCAAAATTCCGCACAAAATTCCTCAGATACACCTGTTAACAATATATTTCATCATATTCATCCTGATATACACCTGTTATATAATATATTTCATCATATTCACATTCACATCCAGCTAAACCCAAACCCAAACATAAACTACATTCATTCAAACACAAACAATCTTATCCGCATCACATTCATTCACGCATAAATACATATAAACTTAACATAATAAACAAATAAACAAAAAATCATAAAGATGAAGGCATTGGTGGGTAAGCGTGCAGCAAAAGCCTGCAACATTTGCATCATCCGTCGCTCATGTTCCACCCACATCTCCTCCATCCTCCTCTCCTACTCCTCTCTCTGCCTCGCCAGATGATCTTCCATCCTCTTCTCCTGCTCCTCCCTCTGCTTCGCCAGATGATCCTCCATCTTCTTCTCTGCTCCTCCCTCTGCCTCGCCAGTTCCTCCATCATCTTCCTCTCCTGCTCCTCCCTCTGCTTGTCTAGCTGATCTTTAATGTCATCGATGACGACTCGTAGCTGCTGAACCTCTCTCTCTGTAGTATCAGCTCAACGTACGGCGCTGTCGCCAATGACGATGTATCGGTTTGAGGCAGCTCTAGCGGGTGCCATGAGCTTAGCACCGTGACCAAGCCCACGCACATATCCAGAACGGGTGCCAAGCACCTGACTCAGGATTTTTAGCTCACTCCGCTGAGTACCATAGGGAGTGGGTTGACTGCGTAAGGTGTTCATCTCCTCATGTAATGAAAACATATGAATTTTCATAATAAATGACATTATTATAATTTAATGTAATTAAATTTTATAATGTAAGGATTTTTACCCATATCTCGCTGGCTCTAGGATGTACCCAAGATCTCGTCGTCTGCCGACAGTGAGTCCCTTTGTAGAAGTCTACTGGTCCGGGCTCTTGGCCAGTGATGGAATCTCGCTGCGCAATCGAAAGGACAATAGAGTTAATATAAATGCATGGAAAGAATATATAAACGTAATAATTACTAGTACTTTCTTACCATGTCGTGATGAAGTCGTACAAATGACTTTCAACCAGCTACATGGTTCACTCTAACTTTCCTCTGTTGTCAGAATTTATTTTGCTCCTTTTCTGAACACATTATTCATAATACATTATTATTAATTACAAATTTAATTATTACGTTAAGATATCATAAATATGTAAATATTACCTGAAAAGAATCAGACGAAAACCTATCATAGAGTATTCGCCAGTCCCCATCGGTCACGTGCAGTGGTGCGGAATGTACGGCCTCCTTGTGGCTCACGCACCACTTGTATTGCTGGTGTAACCTAGTACGGTAATCCTTGAACTGCTCCATCATGTCGTCGATGGCATGGGAGATGTGCAGAACACTCAAATCAAAGTCAAATTTATCCTGCAGTTTCGTAAATAATAAAGTAAGGCAATAAACTTATTAAGAAAATAATTAACCGTAAATGAACATTTATAAAATAAATTTTAATTTACTAAAATTTACCTAAAGGCGCTGATGGATGACCTACCGAACATCATCTGTCATGTCTCTCCAATGGGGGGTGGTGGGGGGAATCAAAGATCGGCATAAGACACCGACCTCTGATGTAAACAACATGGCATTGTTCTCAACAGGTCTAATGCAGTCCTGTGGGAACTCTACCGTCACCCTACCCTCACGCGTAAGTCGCTCTAAAAGTAACCCATGCGTGGGTCCACGTCCTCGCCGGCAGGTCGACGACGCTGTTGCAACAAAATTATTTAAGTCTAAACATAAATAAAAATCATTAAAAGAAATATATGTCTAAACTAACATGCCGTGCTCGGTGTATGAGCGACTGAGGGATTAGACGCCTGCGATGCAATATGCGATGGCGATGCTGGCTCCGTCGCATCACGGGTAGAAGGGGTAGATCTAGTGCGCGAATGACGTACTTTCTCCCCTGGTGCCATCACTGAATATATGCGAGTTACGAACTTATAAATTTAAACAATGTGAATACAAGTGGAATATACTAAAACATTATATAAGTAGTGTTGACGGAACAATGCATATGTGCTTATACTCAGAGAGATGATTAAAATATGATTAGACCATTACACTATAATGCAAGCATAATATAATAAAACTGTAAACTTTAATCTATAACCATTGGAAATTCTATTACACATTGTCATTGTATATTAAATACACATATTTGTTATAATACGAAACAACTTTGAGGTAAACTATCTGAAGTACTCCCTACGTAAGTTATCGTATGCTTCAGAAGTGTATGTCATCCTGTGTGAAACATTAGACATTTTTATAGCCAACATGACAGTCACAATAGGAGAAATCTGATCTCTCGGGACTCCATTTAGATGTGCAAGTGACAGAGTCGCATCTTCCATATCTCATTTTCCACGGTTATATATCTCCATCAGCTCTGAAATTTCTTTGAGATAGTATAATCTTTCATCTGAGTCGTCATCGATATATTCTACTCTACACTCATCGACCAGACTGGGTATCTCTATGGCCCTACCAGAATAAGATAAGACCGAAACATCCATCTGCAAAAGCTAATGAAATATGTTACGTGCTTCTGCTATGCTCCGGTTTGAGGATGACATGATCAGAAATTGACTCAACTGTAAATGTGGATTATAAACAAGTCAATAAAAGGAATTAATCATGACTTGTAATTTTCACGTATAAATGGAATACATAAATTATTTGAATTGAAAAATGACATGTAAATCATGTGTACATTTACTAATCGTCGTCTATATCACTATCGCTTAGGGATATTTCTTCTTCACTATCACTATCACTGATCAGTATTTCCTCCTCATAGTCTGCAACGTTGTCATTAATGAAACCTGTATCATCTCTAACAATGTCTTGTATTAATGAGGCATCAACATAATCAGGTGACACATCATCTCTGTCTAGTTGCACCACATCAATATCAACACTTGAATCAATCCCTGTATCCCTAAATGGCATGTCTTCTTGATATGCTTGTTCAACCCTAGACGTGTCATTTCTCCCATCCTCGCTATCTTCAACTTCTGGTAAGGAAACGTCAATTACGTTCCTGGGTTTTATTTTCTACACCACGTGCTAAGAGCCATCTAACTTAGCGTCAGCGAGGTAAAATACTTATTCAGCCTGACTGGCGAGGATAAATGGGTCGTCCTTAAACTACTTCCGAGATAAATTTATACTCGTAAAGTAGTTGTCAGTCTATATTCCCAACTTTTTATTTTTAATGTCCCACCAATCACATCTAAATAAGTACACTCGCTTTCTCGTACAATAACTCAGCTCAATAATATCAGTCAAAATGCCATAAAAGTCAATTTCATCCTTCCCATTTGTTCCTTTCACAACTACTCCACTATTTTACGTGGTCCTGTACTTCTCACATTCTTTAGTGTGGAACCGAATCTCATTTACAATACAACCTGTATATCTAGATACATGTCTATCAGGGCCACTCGCTAGTGAGTATAGTGCATTAGACGCATCTGCAGAGTTGCTTGTGCGCAACGTCTTTATCTATTATCATGTACAAAATATAATTATTTAGTGATTTTCTTAGATTGAAATAATGTGCAATACAACGAAAATTCTAAATGTGGTGAGATACAATGTGAAATCTTACACGTTCGGCAAACTATTCTGAAAACTGATCCTGATGCATTCGATCATAATTTGTAGGGAATTTGGACTTCATCTCTTCTATGTGTTCACTACACATAAACGGCACGTCGTCAGCAAGAAACATTACGATCATCGTATATAGGAATTACAATAATCGAGGGAAGACTTACTCCAAGTACGACTCTATTTCTTCACAATTATGCAACACATACCACCGCACCTTTGCTAGATCCCTAAGGTCCATATCCTGAAACGTCGGGGATCCTAAAGGACGAACGTTATGTGCAAATATAGATACGAGTCCTTGTTCATGCTCCTGCCCTTCATCGGCATTCTGATCTTCTCGGTTGAATCTAGTCTCTATGCCATGAAGATACATGGAGCAAAATGTAAGGCACTCATTATCAATGTATGCTTCAGCTATCGACCCCTTCGGTCGTACCTTATTCCTCACAAATTGTTTGAGTGTGTGAAGGTATCTGTACACAAAACCACTGTGTTATACGTATGAAAACATAGATATATGTAGTTTATGGAATGAATAAAAATTTTAACAGGTTCTACCACTTTTCGATCAGATACATTCAACGATATTGTACTGGGCCTGCAAGCTTCGCCTCATGCGGTAAGTGAATCGCTAGGTGTACCATGATATCAAAAAACGTAGGTGAAAATATTCTTTCAAGTTTGCAAAGGATTATGGCAATGTCCCTCTCCAGTCGTTTAATAATATCCACATTCAACGATTTCAAACATAAATACTTAAAGAATATCCCTAACTCAATCAGCGTCGCACTGATATCCTTGCTCAGGAATCCACGAATCGCAACTGGTAGTAGGCATTGCAGAAGGACGTGACAATCATGACTTTTCATTCCTGTTACCTTACAATCCATAACATTTACGTGCCGATATATGTTTGACGCATACCCATTGGGAAACTTCACCGATCTCAACCATTCATATAAACGTTTTCTCTCTAGTTTGGTCAACATGTAGCAGGCTGCTGGTATAGTATATGAATTTCCATGTGGTTGCAAGTGCAACTCTTTCTTTAAACCCATTTCTTGTAGATCCAATCGAGCCTTGAAACTGTCTTTTATTTTCTTCTCTATGTTCATCAATGTTCCGAAGACATTATCACATATATTTTTCTTAATATGCATGATATCCAAGTTGTGTCGCAATTTCAGATCACTCCAATAGGGCAACCCAAAAAAGATGCTCTTCTTCCTCCAGTTATAGTCCAATACTGTACGTTTCCTCTTCTTCAAGTACGATGCCTTACCAAATATAATTTCTCCAATGTTACTCAGTTGTTGCATCACATCTTCTCCAGATAGCTCTTTCGGGGATGGCCTATGATCTTGTTTACCATCAAAGATCATCGTCTTCCTGCGCTAACTATGATCGCTCGGAAGGAAGCGACGATGACCCATATAACACGTTTTTCTACCATGCTTCAATGACAATGAATAAGTCTCAATACCACATGTAGGACAATCCAACTTGCCCTTCGTGCTCCACCCAAACAAATTTTCATACCCGGGAAAGTCATTTATTGCCCACGAGACCGCTGCATGCAATCGAAATGTCTGTCCTATAAATGTGTCATACGTGTATACACCTTGACTCCACAACTCATTTAACTCATCTACTAACGATCGCAAGTACACATCAATGTCAGTCCTAGGTGACCTGGGTTCAGGAATAAGCAATGACATCATGAAAAATGACTCCTTCATACACAACCAAGGAGGTAAATTGTAGGGCATAAGTACCACTGGCCACATACTGTACGAGCTACTCATATTACCAAATGGATTAAAACCATCACTTGCAAGACCTAGTCGAACATTGTAAAAATCCTTTGTAAACCAGTCATGTTGCTTGTCAAAGTTTTGCCAGGCTTCAGAGTCCGCAGGGTGCCTCAGTGTACTATCATCATGAATGCGTTTCTCCTTATGCCACCTCATATCTTCAGCCATCTTACAAGACAAACAATCTTTGCAGTCTGGGTTTCAATGAGAAGTACCTTAACACCTTTCGCAAAATTTTCTTATCCCTGGCTTTGCCATACTTCAATCTAGACTCTCCACATTCTTGACACTCTCTAGCATCCTTATGCTCTTTCCGATATAATAAACAATCATTTATACATGCATGTATGAGTTCATAACCAAGGCCCAAGTCTCGCATCAAGGATTTTACCTCGTAATGGGACTTAGGCAATGTCTCACCGTCCGGTAATTCTTCTTTCAACAACTCTAGCAACTTGTCAAACGATTTGTTACTCCAACGATTTATTGTCTTCAAATGAAGTAACTTTGTAAGAAAATTCAACTTAGAGTTCTTACACCCCGGATAAAGTGGACATTGCGCATTCCTCAACAACCTACTAAACTTTTCTGATTCGACATCACCCATTGGAGGAATATCTTGGCTACTGCTTGTCGCTGCAAAATCAGTATCCGCAACTATTCCCCTAAACACATCCCCTATGATATCTTGCATTTCGTCAACGTCTTCATCCTCGTCATCCGGCACAATTGATCAGCAATGACTTCAGTGGGCTCAACTCTATGGGTCATATCTTCACCATGATAGATCCACTAAGTGTAACTCTTGTCAATCCCAACTATGAATAAATCATCCTCTACTTTGTCTAAAGTCTTAAATATCATGTTCTTGCATTTTTGACATGGACACCTAATCCTATTCCTTGAATCTGTCCGATTTCGTGCAAATTCCATGAGCTCTTCAACCCCTTGTTTATACTCTGGGCCAAACTTGTTCTTAGCTCGCATCCAACTCTTATCCATATCTATAATGAAAAGACTAAAGTCAGTTTATGGATATAGCTTTAAGATTATGCTAGGTTATAGGTTTAGGTTATATTATATGTTTATGATTTGATAATATGTATAGTTTAGGTTATAACTTTAGGTTTACATTATAAGTTTAGGTTAAGGTTATACGTTTAGGTTAAGGTTGTAAGTATGGGTTATAGGTTAAGGTTACGGTATAGGTTTAGGGAAAGGTTAGGTTTAGGTTATAGGTTTTGGGATTTGAGAATAGTTTTAGGTTTTAAGTATAGGTTTAGGTTGGATTATAGGTTAAGGTTTAGGGATTTGAGTTTAGGTTATAGGTTATAGGTTATAGGGTTAGGTTAGGGTTTAGGTTATAGGTTTAGGTTATAGGTTTAGGTTATAGGTTTAGGTTTAGAGATTTAGGTTAGGGTTCGGATTTGGGATCGGGTTTAGGTTTAATTTTAGGTTCGGAGTTTAGGTTTAGGTTATAAGGTATAGGTTTAGGAATTGAGAATTGGTTTAGGTTTAGGTTTAGGGAATCGGGTTCGGGTACGGGATCGGGTTTAGGTTTGGGTTTTCAAGTTTAAGCTTAGGTTAAGGTTAGGGAGTTGAGATTAGGATTAGGTGTAAGTTTAGGTTTAGGGATTTGATAATACATTTAGATTTTAGGTTTAGGTTTAAGTTATAGGTTATAGGTTAAGGTTTAGGTTACTGTTAGGTTATAGGTTATAAGTTTAGGTTATAAGTAATAGGTTTTGGTTTAGGTTTAGGTTATAGGTTTAGGTTAAGGTTTAGGTTAAGGTTATAAGTTATAGGTTTAGGAAATTGAGAATTGGTTTAGGTTTAGGTTTAGGGAATCGGGTTCGGGTTCGGGATCGGGATTGGGTTTAGGTTTGGGTTTTCAAGTTTATGCTTAGGTTAAGGTTAGGGAGTTGAGATTAGGATTAGGTGTAGGTTTAGGTTTAGGAATTTGAGAATACATTTAGGTTTTAGGTTTAGGTTTAGGTTTTAGGTTTTAGGTTAAGGTTTAGGTTTTAGGTTTAGGTTCTTGTTAGGTTATAGGTAATAGGTTTTGGTTTAGGTTAAGGTTATAGGTTTAGGTTAAGGTTTAGGTTTAGGTTTAGGTTATAAGTTATAGGTTTAGGAATTGAGAATTGGTTAAGGTTTAGGTTTAGGGAATCGGGTTAGGGCACGGGATCCTGGTTTAGGCTTGGGTTTTCATGTTTACGTTTAGGTTTAGGTTAGGGAGTTGAGATTGGGATTAGGTGTAGGTTTAGGTTTAAGGATTTGGGAATAGGTTAATGTTTAGGTATAGGTTTAGGTTTAGGTTATAGGTTTAGGTTTTGGTTTTAGGTTTGGGTTAAGGTTATAAGTTTAGGTTATAGGTTATAGGTTAAGGTTATAGGTTTAGGTTTAGGTTATAGGTTATAGGTTATAGCTTTGAGAATTAAGAATAGGTTAAGGTTTAGGTTTAGGAGATTGGGTTCGGGTTCGAGATCGGGTTTAGGCTTGGGTTTTCATGTTTAGGTTTAGGTTTAGGTTAGGGAGTTGAGATTGGGATTTGGTGTAGGTTTAGGTTTAGGGATTTGAGAATACGTTAAGGATTAGGTTATAAGGTATACGTTCGTGTTCGGGATCGGGTTTAGAAGTTTAGGTTTAGGTTTAGGTTGGGGAGTTGTGATTAGGATTTGGTGTAAGTTTAGGTTTAGGGATTTGAGAATACATTTAGGTTTTAGGTTTTAGGTTTAGGTTTTAGCTTATAGGTTTAGGTTATAGGTTTTGATTTTGGTTTTAGGTTTAGGTTATAGGTTAAGGTTAGGTTTAGGTTTAGGTTATAGGTTATAGTTTTGGGAATTGAGAATAGGTTAAGGTTTAGGTTTAGGAACTGGGTCCGGGTTCGGGATCGGATTTAGGTTTGGGTTTTCAAGTTTAGGTTTATGTTTAGGTTAGGGAGTTGTGATTAGGATTTGGTGTAGGTTTAGGTTTAGGGATTCGAGAATACATTTAGGTTTTAGGTTTTAGGTTTACATTTTAGCTACGGTGTTTAAGTTATAGGTTTTAGTTTTGGTTTTAGGTTTAGGTTATAGGTTAAGGTTATAGGTTAAGGTTAGGTTTAGGTTTAGGTTATAGGTTATAGCTTTGGGAATTGAGAATAGGTTAAGGTTTAGGTTTAGAAACCGGGTTGAGTTCGGGATCAAGTTTAGGTTTGGGTTTTCATGTTTAGGTTTAGGTTTAGGTTAGGGAGTTGTGATTAGGATTTGGTGTAGGTTTAGGTTTAGGATTTGAGAATACATTTAGGTTTTAGGTTTTAGGTTTAGGTTTTATCTTATAGGTTTAGGTTATAGGTTTTGCTTTTGGTTTTAGGTTTAGGTTATACGTTAAGGTTAGGTTTAGGTTTAGGTTATAGGTTATAGCTTTGGGAATTGAGAATAGGTTAAGGTTTAGGTTTAGGAGATTGGGTTCGGGTTCGGGATCGAGTTTAGGCTTGGGTTTTCATGTTTAGGTTTAGGTTTAGGTTAGGGAGTTGAGATTGGGATTTGGTGTAGGTTTAGGTTTAGGGATTTGAGAATAGGTTAAGGATTAGGTTATAAGGTATAGGTTCATGTTCGGGATCGGGTTTAGAAGTTTAGGTTTAGGTTTAGGTTGGGTAGTTGTGATTAGAATTTGGTGTAGGTTTAGGTTTAGGGATTTGAGAATACATTTAGGTTTTAGGTTTATGTTTTAGCTTATAGGTTTAGGTTATAGGTTTTGGTTTTGGTTTTAGGTTTAGGTTAAGGTTAGGTTTAGGTTTAGGTTATAGGTTATAGCTTTGGGAATTGAGAATAGGTTAAGGTTTAGGTTTAGGAAACTGGGTTCGATTTCGGGATCGGGTTTAGGTTTGGGTTTTCAAGTTTAGGTTTAGGTTTAGTTTAGGGAGTTGTGATTAAGATTTGGTGTAGGTTTAGGTTTAGGGATTTGAAAATACATTTAGGTTTTAGGTTTAGGTTTTATCTTATAGGTTTAGGTTATAGGTTTTGGTTTTGGTTTTAGGTTTAGGTTATAGGTTAAGGTTATAGGTTAAGGTTAGGTTTAGGTTTAGGTTATAGGTTATAGCTTTGGGAATTGAGAATAGGTTAAGGTTTAGGTTTAGAAACCGGGTTTGGGTTCGGGATCGGGTTTAAGTTTGGGATTTCATGTTTAGGTTTAGGTTTATGTTAGGGAGTTATGATTAGGATTTAGTGTAGGTTTAGGTTTAGGGATTTGAGAATATATTTAGGTTTTAGGTTTTAGGTTTATGTTTTATTTATAGGTTTAGGTTATAGGTTTTGGTTTTGGTTTTAGGTTTAGGTTATAGGTTAAGGTTAGGTTTAGGTTTAGGTTTAGGTTATAGGTTATAGCTTTGGGAATTGAGAATAGGTTAAGATTTAGGTTTAGAAACCGGGTTCGGGTTCGGGATTGGGGTTTAGGCTTGGGTTTTCATGTTTAGGTTTAGGTTTAGGTTGAGAGTTAAGATTGGGATTTGGTGTAGGTTTAGGTTTAGGGATTTGAGAATAGGTTAAGTATTAGGTTATAAAGTATAGGTTCGTGTTCGGGATCCGGTTTAGAAGTTTAGGTTTAGGTTTAGGTTGGGGAGTTTTGATTAGGATTTGGTGTAGGTTTAGGTTTAGGGATTTGAGAATACATTTAGGTTTTAGCTTATAGGTTTAGGTTATAGGTTTTGGTTTTAGGTTTAGGTTATAGTTAAGGTTATAGGTTAAGGTTAGGTTTAGGTTTAGGTTATAGGTTATAGCTTTGGGTTAAGGTTAGGTTTAGGTTTAAGAAAGCGAGTTCGGGTTCGGGATCGGGTTTAGGTTTAGGTTTTCAAGTTTAGGTTTAGGTTTAGGTTAGGGAGTTATGATTAGGATTTGGTGTAGGTTTAGGTTTAGGGATTTGAGAATACATTTAGGTTTTAGGTTTTAACTTATAGGTTTAGGTTATAGGTTTTGGTTTTGGTTTTAGGTTTAGGTTATAGGTTAAGGTTAGGTTTAGGTTTAGGTTATAGGTTTTAGCTTTGGGAATTGAGAATGGGTTAAGGTTTAGGTTTAGAAAGCGGGTTCGGGTTAGGGATCGGGTTTAGGTTTGGGTTTTCAAGTTTAGGTTTAGGTTTAGGTTAGGGAGTTATGATTAGGATTTGGTGTAGGTTTAGGTTTAGGGATTTGAGAGTACATTTAGGTTTTAGGTTTTAGGTTTAGGTTATAGGTTTTGGTTTTGGTTTTAGGTTTAGGTTATAGGTTAATGTTATAGGTTAAGGTTAGGTTTACACTACACCAAAATCGCCAAACTGGTACGGTTGGATTTTTGGTTCAGAAACGGCTCTAAACCGTATTTGATTTGAAACGGTAGTGAACCGTACTTGAATAGCTATTGTTGTACGTTGTTGCTTTCACTTTTTTGTTGGTGTGTCTCGATTGATTGTTGTATATTCTTATTTCTTATTATTATAGTTTATTGTATTATTTTGAAATAGATGGACGGATAGGATTCTATTAGAACCCTCTATGTGGACCCCACATGGCCTGAGGTCACATTTACTTAAATCTGTCGCAGACTACTGGATCATTTACGATATGAAAAGAATCTGGGAGCGTATCGTACGATTTCCTTACGAAGAGAGAAGCAAAGGACCCTTTCCTTCCGTGTGACTTTCTTTCTCCTTTCATCTCTCTCGTTTTCTGCTCGATTTCAGAGAAAAAATGGCGGATCAGCTCATGGACGACTAGATCTCTGAGTTCAAGGAGGCCTTTAACTTGTTTGACAAGGACGGAGACGGTCAGATCCCTTCGATCTTTGCTTTCCCCCCTCTTTTTACTGGAAAATCTGTTGATTTTGTGATTTTTTTTAAAAAATTTGATTTGATGTTGATTTCATCAGATCTGATGGCGTATCACTTGGATTCGTTGAAATCAGTGGGGTTTTGGCTTGGATCCTAGAAAATTAGGGTTTGATCCGTTCTCGTTTGGCGTATGTGTGTTGTGATTTGTGATGGCATAGGTGGGGATTGTTTCAGATCGGGTGGATTTTTCTTCATGAAAGATCATTTATGTATTATTATTATCTTCTTTTCCTTTTGTGTTGTGGATTTTGAGCTGTTGATTTGTTTGAAGCATGTGAGATCTGCATCTTTATCTTCTGCAGTTCTTTGAGATGGATTTTTTTAAAAATTTCTGTTTGAATCATGTATCTCTGCGTTGATGTTCATTTGCAGCTCCTCATACGTGGGTTCGATTCTCTTGTGAAATTTTAATTGATTGTTTTATATTTGCAGTTTCAAAGCTACAGTTTACATTTCCTTCTTTGGATTTTAGAGTTCTGATGTATGTCTGGGGTTATGCTTCTAGTTTTTGTCTGCATACAATATTCATTGTTTGTCTTTTTTACTGTCTCTGGTTATGGTATTACAAAACTAAGAGAAACATATGCACACATAGTTCAAATTTCACTATTATTTATGCCAGTGATCTTTTTCTTGCCAGATGCCATGGTTCCAAATGTCGTCTGAATGCATCATGTCATATGTTTTGTATTTATTGAAGTACCTTTGATATGACACACTCTGATGTTTTGAAACTAGACAAGTGCCACATTTGGTAAGTGTTCAACTGGAGACATTGAATGAAGAAGAGATTTTTATTATTATTATTATTTTTTTGCTATCGAGACTTTTGCATCAACAGGTAAAATGTAATGTGTGGTATTTGAATTATAATTGCAACACAAGTATTTTGCTAATATAAATTTGATGTTCTTTAATGTAGGCTGCATCACTACCAAAGAACTGTGTGTACTATGACGAGATCTCTTTGGCAAAATCCAACTGAAGCTGAGCTCCAAGATCTCTTAGTATTATTTTTTCTGTTGTTTTTTCTGAAGAATTCTCAATGTCATGCTCAATTAAAAATGATGGCTCATATATGACATTTTCAACTTGAAACAGAGCTGCTTTTGTGAAATAGATTGAGGGGTCATCTTTGACCTGATTGAACTGATTGATTACTATTTGCAGCTGAGCATATTTCTCTTATTGGTAATTTGTACAAAGCACAAAGCAGTTTTCTGCATATAGTTTCTTGTTTCTACTCTTCACCGTATGTGGTCTTAATCTGTTGTTAATGACATTCAAGAACTGAAAGTAGGATTCAAGCCTGAACTTGGTTCTTTGAAGTATTACAATGGTTTGTCACATGGATGTGAAATAGCTCCTTGCCAGTACAATACATAAGTGCCCAATTTTGGAGTTCAGAATAATACATATGAATTTGCTCTGTTTTACAATCTTTATAATCTTTTTATGGAAATATGTACCCATGCATTGTTGGGGAAACTGAAAAATGGTTTCAAAGACTTTTGGTTCTTCTTCTCAGGTATGAAACTTCAAGTTCTTGTTCTGTTATTTATTTATTATTTTAAATTTCTATAGTTTGCTGACATATCAGGTTGTCCCACCACCAGATTTTCACAAGTGCCTTTCCTGTTCATTATAGTCCTCCAAATGGTTTCCATTTTGAAGTCAATGATGAATCTTCACCTATACAGGTACCTACTTCTTATGACAGTTCTCATGTACTCATCTGGATTTTTTTTATAACTGTATCTTCTCATTGCTATCATGGAACAATTGTAGGATGATCCTCGTCTATATGACTACAATGTTGAACAATGCATAAATGATTGCATTGATGCTGGTAGGACTCAAGTAAGAATTTTGTGTACTCTTCATATGAAGTGTCCTAGTGGTTTCTGATAAGAGTACAATGCAGCCCATGCATTTTATTTGGCTTTGATGAACAGGCAAATGTGACACGTACAAATCACATCATGTGAACAATGGGTGATGATGAATCTTGGTTCAAACAAATAGACAAGTTTATCCATTATGTTAACAAGGTAACACACTAGGACAAAATTCAAACCGCCCTTCAATCTTTGGTGGAAACTTGGAAGTAGTTCTATTCAACTTTAGAATATTGTTGTTTTTCTTCTTCTCTTATTCTTATATATATATATATATATATATATATATATATATATATATATATATATATATAAGAGCCAATATATGACCAAAGAATGTAGGTACAGAATAGTCATACAACAGATTAACATTACATTTGTTCTTGTTCTAACTTGGAGTTAATACAAAGAATGTAATTTTTTTTAGCAGTTGAAGTTCTGTGATATTTGGTGGAGTATCCAGAATGGAAAATCATTGTCTACCATTGATTTTTATATAATTATTAACTTGTAAGCAGTTATCTGTTTGGATGGTGATGGTTGCAAGTTAAGAAGTGGCCTGGTGAAAATTGAGGAAGGTTTAACTCTTGACACGTTAATTGCTTATGATTCATGTGATCTTTGGTAAGTACATTTCTTTGACAAAGCTTCCTAGAAACCAAACTAATGATAATTGCCAACTCTTAAACTCACTGACACACGTGCTCTTAACAGCAAGATGACTCTCATGCACCATCTCTGCAAGGTAACATCTTTCATCCAAAGTGATGCTTTTTCTTCCACTAGGCTATTAGGCAGTGATCTTTGAAATATAATGCGAACAATTAGTCTTTTCTTTCGGTTTCATCTGGCATGTACATATACATTTTCACATACATGTCTACTTATTTGGAAATTTGTCTATGAAATATAATGCCGACAATTAGTATTTCATTTCGGATTCAAATTTGGTATATGCTTATTAGATGTTGTGAACAAAAGCAGAGTTCGTCATCATTGTTCTTCTATACTATGATTAGTTTTTTTTTTTTTTTTTTTTTTTTTAAATTTAAATTTTAGGGTGTGGCTACATGCAGAAAGAAAGGGAGTCGGGTTTCAATAGTGTGCAACAATGCCCACTTTTTCCTATGTTGTTGCCCACTCGAGCTTTAGATCTGCCTTATTTTTTGGGCTAACACTGTAACATAAACTGGATGTGATGCAGTCATCATAGTGGGGCTCACAGTGTCTTTGTTGCACGGCCCCCTGATACCATGCTCATGTGTGGGCTACACACAGAAGAAGAGAAGTGGGAAAGGGCTACTCTCATCAATGAATTGAAAGGACAAGCTACCCTTCAGTTGAAGGGTCAGCCAAATATATATATATATATATGAATGTGATCCCCATCAAATGGATATATAGCTATGCCTTCAAAGGCATGGTCCTGTTTTGGCTTAATGTAGACAATTGCTGTATTTCTTTTCTGTTTATTTGCTGGAGACATATAGAATGGTTAGAATCTTTAGATTCTGTGAAATTTTTATGCAAACATCAAATGGATATAGAGCTATGCCTTCGCAGGCTCGGTTGGATAGGAAATGTATCTTTGATCTTTGAAGCTCACACCAATTTTCATTTGTGTAAATGTATCAAACAGAGAGACTTGTTTTGTGCCAGTGATGAATGTCTCTGTACAAGACCCATGTCAGCAGGTGAATTGTAGCATCTAAGAAGGCTTCACTCTTCCTTTTTATTTTATTTTTTTGTAAATGCATGGTTTGCTTCTCTATATTTAGAGTGTTATTTTATAGTTACGACACTACTAACTTGTTTACCTGGCATTGATGCTGTTAATCTTTCAATAGCAAGGAAAATGTTGATCCAGAATATATTTCCACTTCACTTTCTTGGCTCGCTTTTTTGAAATTCGATCCAAATTTATCCAGGTCGTCAACGTTCCAGAGAAGGGAGGTCGTAAGCATCCTCGAAGTGACAATATTCAGGTATTTCTGCACCAATGTTACGAAATAAGTGTGAATGATCGTGTGCTGCACTAGATATGGTAGCTCTACTGCCAGGTTTTTAACAAACAGACTTATGAATCTCTTATTTAGATATTTTTAGATAGATTATAATTATTTTTTTTGGACATACAATTAATTTTAATCTGGAAATTATAGCAAATGGACCAATAAAACCTATAAGTAATTTAAGGGATTTGTGTCTTTGTGGCAATCAGTGTTTCAAAAATGTAGCCTGAAAAAAAAAAAAAACACAGTTCTCTTGCCAAATAAAAAAGCTCAAGATATTTTCATTAGGCTTCTGAAGACATTACAACTTGGCAGGGGATGTTCATGTCATCAATGAGAAAGTTACTAAAAAACAAGAAGGTTTCACCAGATTCCATAAACTCCATTCGTTTGGCAGGAATTAATTTTCAAAGATCTAGCTTTTATTTTTGAAGTTTTTTTTTTTTTTTTTGCTTTTTCTTTTTCTTTTATTTTTGGTGGGAATTGGAGCTGCCTTCATAGTTTCAAGGCAGCAGCAAGACAGTGGTATTACTCCCTGACTTGTTGATGTAGACATTCAAGAGCATGCGTTCCTGGAGGAAAGATTGCTCCCTGAAGGTAGATAAATTACTTGAAAGGCATAAATGGATTGCAGCTGAGAATATAGAGCCTAATGGATTGCAGCTGAGAATATAGAGCCTATATCCAAAGTCTGCAAAAGTCTAGGTCCAGTTGGACTGATCCATATGTTTGTATAGAGCCTATATCCAACACAGCTTTGTATGTTAAAGTTAACATTCAATGTGGGGCCCAATAGGCTGAACATATCAAGTCTGAGATATTAACTGTTATGCTTATTACAATTAATCTTTTATGTGCTATACTTGTGTTCAGGGAATTGATCTGCCATTGTATTTTACTGTTTGGTTGTGTATCGCTCCATTTACTTTCTTGTTCATACTCAAAATTTTACAATGCCAAACAGCTTGTTAGTTAGGTACATAAAAGGCCATCACATTGTGGAGCTCTTCATCTGCTTGACGGACTTCATTGAATTGAGTATGTCTTAATTTTCCTTTCCTAATTCCGTTGTTGTTCCAAAAAGGCAAAAAGGCCATTCCTCAGCTGGGATTTATTTTGAACGTGTTGGCCCAAGAAGCAGGGTGGTAGGCAAGATATGTATTCTAAATGCAAGCTATTGGTGGTTATTATTATTATTATTTTTCTTTAAGAGTTCTAGATTAATTTTGTTGTTCTTTGCAACAATGTGATTGCACAGCCCATTCAATTTCCTAGTCAACTTTTGCTATTTTTAGGTGAAGGCATCTGACCATTCTTCTGATGTAAATTCAAGAACTTTTTCTGCTGAACATTCAATAGCATGATAATCATGTCTTGATTTCAATGTCAGGATCTTTGGCTTTATGCTGCATTTGTTTAGATTGATTAA
The DNA here is from genome assembly GCA_030180095.1 of Magnolia changhungtana. Classification (NCBI taxonomy): domain Eukaryota; kingdom Viridiplantae; phylum Streptophyta; class Magnoliopsida; order Magnoliales; family Magnoliaceae; genus Magnolia; species Magnolia changhungtana. The sequence goes on from JASAUF010000370.1 coordinate 1,318,530, forward strand.
TGCTTTTGCTTATCCATGAATTAACTTTCATCTAAGGTTAAATCCATCTAACTCAGCATTAAAATGTGTATCTACTCTGTCCCTAAAGCTCGAAAATTTTGCATCATAGCACTGGAATTTAGTTTGGCTCCACTTAGTGAATAAATCATTGTGTTGTGGGAATATTTTTCTTTTTTGAGATTCATTGCAAATTCCAGTAATTTGATTGTTCCATTAGTGGCAAGGAAATTGCTCCTACTTTTGGATCCATTTAACTCAGGTTGTGCATTTGCATGCACCGCTTCACTTGCTTTTGTATCGTTAGAAGAACATGCTTAGAACTCATTTAGAGAGATGCCCTGTTAATTTTGTTATGGTGAAGAATTTTTAGTTCTTGTTTGTTTGACTTGCTATTAAGCTATGTACTTTCTCATTATTGGATTTGCTAAATTCATTTTCTTTCCATACATCGATATCCTTGTTGATTTTTAAAAATGTTTTAATTCTTTCTCATTATAATCTACCAGGAGCTTTTGATAGGCTACATTTCTTATGCCATGGTTTTTTTTTTCTTTTCTCCATTTTGTATTTATTTAGTTAAAGCTGAGGGGTTTGAACACATACTTTTGCCAATATGTGTTGCATTGGAATGCCCTCTTATATATGTTTCTAAACCCCTGCCATTTTATACTCTCTTGCAGTATATTGAGGAGATGCTGCAAAAGGTTAAACAAGAAGAAAGGCTCCGATTATCATGTGAATCTCCTGATCACTCTTCCAAGTACATGAATATAGACGGCTGGTCTTCTGATCAACAAGAGCAGTTGCCATCTAGTGATGAGAAGCTCCATGCTGAAAATGCTCTGCAGGAAACTATTCTTCCTACATCACGCAGACTAACAAGTGATGATGCTACTGAATTAGCGAGTAGCATGACATGCCCGAAACCAACAGATGAACTAATTAGTTGCAAATCGGTTTCTTCCGATCTTTCTTCAATTTTAAAGTCCAGATCTTCCGATCTTTCTTCGTTACTTCCATTGAATGTGGACCGTCGCTCATTTTTCTCTCGAATTTATAGATAGCATTACCAAATGCACTAATCTGATGGATATGAAAGTCTGATCAGTTTGATTTTTGGTAAATAAGCTGCCGTGCTCCAGCGATACTGATACCTCCGTAAGCTAATGATGGCACCTGGTAGATATGGGGCCCACATGTATGTAGGCCATCCAACTCATTCATCAGAGGGTCACCTCATGCTACTGTATTCTGGGTTTTGATATTTTATCATTTCCAATGCATGTAATGATATCCTGTTAATGGGTGATTTTGGCAGGTATGCTATTGATACAATGCACTCTAGGTTGACAAGGAACTTATTATTTTAGAGCAGCTGCAGCATGAAACAATGGCAGTGGCTGGAGATGGTGGTTTGTGCAGTCGACTAGCATATTTGGGCTACTGTGGCTTCTATTTCTCTAAGCTTGGATAGCATGTATTACCAGCACAACCCACAAGCTGAAAACAGCAGGCAACAGCATTCTCTAGGCCTTCTCCAGCCCTTCAGGCAGCTGATTCAAGCCCAACAGCAGCAGCAGATTTTCACTGATTATGGAAGATGTGGTGTTTCGCGTCCAAGGACTCATGGGACATGTCTGAGGCAATCACGGATGGTGCGATGTAACGGTGTCGATGGAGCTTTCATTTTGTCCGTTTGATGTGATCTGTGTTTGATGTGATCTGTGGATATGCACTGGACACTCTGGTTTTAGTTCTAGTTTTTTTTTTCTTCGTACAATTCAGGTGATCTAGACCATTGGAATGGTGGGGCCCATTGTAGTTGAGGTATTCATAGAATATCTTTTAGATTGAAAGATCCTGCACGGCGATTGTCTGCCTATGATGTATTACGGTTGTACTTCTGTTCTTCGCCTTCCATTAGGAAGATGGTGGTTCCGCTAATTTTGCACATGCCACTGAAAAAATGGGCCCCACACCTAAGCAGGGAGTGGATATTGTGGTCATGGTGAGATGATGATCATTTAACAACGCACGGATCTTGTGGTGTGCATGTATACACACTCCCTGATCGCTCTGTCAGGCTCAATACATTTTTGTGCATTTGAATTGATACTCCAGCAGAGCGATGTAGCTGATAAGCGAGGGACTCAAAATTAAAACATCTAAATCAAGGATAGCAATATGGATGGGACATAAAACTGAAATCAATTGACGGGAAGATCATAACTTTCAATAGGTAGACGTTGACGTGTACTAGAATGTGACCGTTGGTAACAAATTAAAATGTGTACTAGAATGTGACCGTTGGCAACATTAATAAGCATTCAAAACTGTTTCCAAAATGTGACTGTTGGCACCAGAACGGTTTAAAACCGTTCCTGAAATTCCGTTTCAAAAAATTGAAACGGTACCCAAAACGGTTTTGAACCGTTCCTGTTTTTCTGCGACGCCTCATTTAGGAACGGTTTGGAACTGCTCTTGAAGCATTTAGGAACGGTTTTAAACCGTTCCTAAATGACGATTTTGGTGTAGTGTTAGGTTTAGGTTATAGGTTATAGCTTTGGGAATTGAGAATAGGTTAAGGTTTAGGTTTAGGAAACTGGGTTCGGGTTCAGGATCGGGTTTAGGTTTGGGTTTTCAAGTTTAGGTTTAGGTTTAGGTTAGGGAGTTGAGATTAGGATTTGGTGTAGGTTTAGGTTTAGGGATTTGAAAATAGGTAAAGGTTTAGGTTTAGGAAATCGGGTTCGAGTTCTGGATCGGGTTTAGGCTTGGGTTTTCATGTTTAGGTTTAGGTTTAGGTTAGGGCGTTGAGATTGGGATTTGGTGTAGGTTTAGATTTAGGGATTTGAGAATAGGTTAAGGTTTATGTTTAAGCAATCGGGTTCGGGTTCGGGATCGGGTTTAGGCTTGGGTTTTCATGTTTAGGTTTAGGTTAGGGAATTGAGATTGGGATTTGGTGTAGGTTTAGGTTTAGGTTTAGGTATTGGTTTTAGGTTTAGGTTTAGGAAAACGGGTTCGGGTTCGGGATTGGGTTTAGAAGTTTAGGTTTAGGTTTAGGTTGGGGAGTTGAGATTGGGATTGGGATTAGGTTTAGGTTTAGGGATTTGAGAATACATTTAGGTTTTAGGTTTAGGTTTAGGTTTTAGGCTTTTTAGGTTATAGGTTTAGGTTTAGGTTATAAGTTTAGGTTATAGGTTATAGGTTAAGGTTTAGGTTATAGGTTTTGTTTAGGTTAAGGTTATAGGTTTTGGTTTAGGTTTAGGTTTTAGTTTATAGGTTTAGGTTACAAGTTTTGGTTTTGGTTTTAGGTTTAGGTTAAGGTTATACGTTAAGGTTTTTGTTTAGGTTAAGGTTATAGGTTTTGGTTAAGGTTTGGGTTTTGGGTTTATGTAAAGGTTATAGGTTAAGGTTATAGGTTAAGGTTTAGGTTTTAGGTTTAGGTTATAGGTTATAGGTTATAGCTTTGGGAATTGAGAATAGGTTAAGGTTTAGGTTTAGGAAATCGGGTTCGGGTTTAGGCTTGGGTTTTCATGTTTAGGTTTACGTTTAGGTTAAGGAGTTGAGATTGGGATTTGGTGTAGGTTTAGGTTTAGGGATCCGAGAATACATTTAGGTTTTAGGTTTTAGGTTTAGGTTTTAGCTTATAGGTTTATGTTATAGGTTTTGGTTTTGGTTTTAGGTTTAGGTTATAGGTTAGGGTTAGGTTTAGGTTTAGGTTATAGGTTATAGCTTTGGGAATTGAGAATAGGTTAAGGTTTAGGTTTAGGAAATCGGGTTTGGGTTTGGGATCGAGTTTAGGCTTGTGTTTTCATGTTTAGGTTTACGTTTAGGTTAGGGAGTTGAGATTGGGATTTGGTGTAGGTTTATGTTTAGGGATTTGAGAATAGGTTAAGGTTTAGGTTTAGGTTAATGTTAGGTAATAGGTTATAAGTTTAGGTTATAGGTGATAAGTTAAGGTTTTAGGTCATAGGTTTTGGTTTAGGTTAAGGTTATAGGTTTAGGTTAAGGTTTAGGTTTAGTTTTAGGTTCGAGTTTAGGTTTAGGTTATAAGGTATATAGGTTTAGGGAATTGAGAATTGGTTTAGGTTTAGGTTTAGGGAATCGGGTTCGGGTTTGGGATCAGGTTTAGGTTTGGATTTTCAATTTTAAGCTTAGGTTTAGGTTAAGGTTTAGGTTTAGGTTATGGGTTTTGGGATTTCAGAATAAGTTTAGGTTATAAGTATAGGTTTAGGTTGGGTTAAAGGTTGGGATTTGAGAATATGTTTAGGTTTAGGTTACAAGTTATAGGTTATAAGTTATAAGTTAAGGTTTTAGGTCATAGGTGTTGGTTTAGGGAATCAGTTATAGGTTAAGGTTAAGGTCTAGGTGTAGGTTAGGTTTTGAGATTTGAGAATAGGATTAGGTTATAAGTATAGGTTTAGGTTGGGTTATAGATTTAGGTTAAGGGTGTGGTACCTGCAAATACAAACATAAACATGGTCTGTCCAAATGGCCAGACCCTTCTAATGTTATCCATAGGAAATGGATAGCTTCTAGGGACCCCCGCTCATCCGGATAGTTCCGACGCACATCCGGGTCTGCTCTATTAATTTCGAGCAAATACATAAACACGACCTGTCCAAATGGCCAAGCCCTTCCAATGATGTTCATAGGAAATGGATAGCTTCATCATGGTCATAATAGCGATTCCCACCTTCCAGGGACCCCCGCTCATCCGGATAGTTCTGACGCACATCCGGGTCTATTCTATTAATTTTGAGCAAATACAGACATAAACACGACCTGTCCAAATAGCCAGACCCTTCCAATGCTATCCATAGGAAATGGACAGCTTCATCATGGTCATAACAATGGTTCCCACCTTCCAGGGACCCCCGCTCATCCGGATAGCTCCGACGCACATCCGAGTCTATTCCATCAATTCTAAGCTAATATAATTAAATCCTAAATTAGTTACTCATCCAAGGTTGGATAGATTGTAATACTTTCATATTCCCATTTAAACATCCACGCCGAAAATTCGGCAGCATCTCCCCATGCCTCTCCAGATAAGTTGATCTTACGTTATATTCCGATGCCAAATATCTAAATCAATGTAAAGATATTTGACATTAGATACTGAACGAAAGAAATATATCCAGAGAGAAATAAGGAGATGGACCGCGGATCAAGCATGAACATTTAAATAGATTGTATGAAAGCATACTTTCCATCTAACCTTGAACTGTTCAAAATGGGACAATTTCAGCGATTTCTATGCCACCAAAAACACACCATATCTATGTATGGCCCCATAGATATTCTCAAACGAGTAACTAATTATCTAACTTACAAATCTATAAATTATAACATAGGCACCATACACCCATGCTCAAGTGAACCAAGTCAAGCATTATTCACACATGTTCAAGTGAACCAAGTCAAGCATCATTCGCACATTTTTGTACACAACCAAGTTGAGCATCATTCACACATGTTTAAGTGAACTAAGTCAAGCATCATTCATACATGTTCAAGTGGATTGATTTAAGCATCATAAGCAAATGTTCTAGGGGGCTGATCTTAGCATCATTACCACACATCCAGGTCGATTTATTTAAGCATCATTAACACATGTTGTTGCCAAATATGGCATCATTACTACACATCCAAGTTGATTGATTTAAGCATCATAAACACATGTTTCAGTCGAGTGATTTAATCATCGTAAACACATGTCCAAGTGGACTGATTCAAGCATTGTAAACACATGTCCACATGGATCTGCTTCATTTTTGGGATTGCGCCCTAAAATTAGTTGGATTTAAATATCAGGTGGACCACACCATAGGAAAACAGCCATGGATGAAGAGATAAATGTCCACAATTAACAACTTCGTAGGCCCCACTGTGATGCCTATTTGACATCAAACCTGTAGATTAGGTCATACAGACATGGATGAAGAGATAAAAACAAATATTAGCTTGATTCAAAGCTCCTACTAAGTTTTTAATGGTGGAAGTTTAGTCGACACTATTTCCTGATATGATGTGGTCCAATTGAGATTTGGACTTAACCCGTTTTTGAGCTCATTCAATAAAATAATCAGAAAAAATGGGTGGACGGCATGGATGAAATACATAAATCATAGAGGCCCTATGAACACCTACCAGTGGCTATGTCACTGTCCAATCCGCGTCTACTAAAAACATTACAAAGGGGCGCGATTTAGGTGGATCCCCGAATCCACCAAAGCTAGTGGATACCTAACTGCAGGGCCGACTTTATATGTGCCTTCATCTACACCGTCTATCCATTTTGAAAGCTCATTATAGGGCATATTTCAAAAAAGAAGTAGATCCAATTCTAATATGGACCATACCACAGGAAACATCCTACCCTCGCTCGGACGTGGATGAAGCTCATTTTAGGGCATGATTCCAAAATTGAAGAAAAGCCAAATCTTAGGTAGAACACACCACAGGAAACCAGAGTATAAAAATCCATAAATTACTAAATCCCCAAATCCATAAATCGGCATTGAGAGGTTGAGAGAGAGAGAGAGAGAGTAACTATTGTGGTGAGGAGCTAGAGATTTGAGATGGTTCGCAGGATTTACTCTCCTTCTTCTTCTTCTTCTTTGTCTTCTTTCGAGTGCTGGGATTACAAAACCCTACCGAGAGAGAGAGAGAGAGGTGTTGGGAGAGAGATTGGAAAACCAGTGGCCAGGCGCGCACGTGCGCGCGCGAGAGAGAGAGAGAGAGAGAGAGAGAGAGAGAGAGAGAGAGAGAGGGTTTGGGAGAGGGGGATTTGGGTTTTGGGAGGGCGTGAGTTTTTTTTTTTGGGAGGGCTTTTGGGGGGGCGCCTTTGACGAATAGGTCTGGGGAGGGCGCGGACTGTGTACCGAGTAACTTAGTACGCTTATTATACTGAGTAAACTCCGTGGGGTCCTGTAATATCCCAGATTTTTGCCAACCTGGAATTAGACGTCCTTAGGTAATGGGTCACTCCTAACACCTTATTAACCTGTCAGAACTCAATCCCAAAGTCTAAAGCCACTTTTGAACCCATTTCCTTCACAAATCCCACCCTTCACCACATTGTTCTTTCAATTTTTTTTAAAGTACTTTTACATTAGACACTAATCTTAAGGTTTAGGTGATGAAGAACAATACTTAAACTATAAATTGTTGTAATTAGTAAACATAGAAATAAAATGGGCTTTTAACCAATACCCTTATGGAATTTCACAAAATGAATAGGTTATTTAGAACATCCGCCTCTCCTGCCCTAGGATTTCCTTCTGTTGTAATTAGGCATGCTTTAGTAAGTATTGATAACTTGAATCACTGTATGTGCCAACTACAAAGGCCCATGTACCACCTTAGACAGAAATCTTACAGGACTAGATCCTTTAGAAATTTGACAAAGTTAACTAAGTAGTAAACTAGATTAGCTACGAAATCCGCTTGATCCACTTTAAATACGATCTACAAGACCCAAAACTTGTAGAACCGTTGATGCTACATTCCCTCAAATCTAGGATCAATCTCATTACCCAATTGCTCTTGGGAGTACATCGAAACTCTGTATCAGATCTAGACCGCATGTTAGAAGTTTGATTAACATGAAGTTAAGGAATTAAGACCGCCTCGCTGGGCTTGACAACCATCTCGGAAATCAAATCCAGATAGTATCCCATGACTGTTTGCTTGAGTCCGGAGCGAGGAGTGTGAAAACCCTTGTTTTTCTTTACAAATAAATATCTCAAATAGTAATTTGAGACTTGTTACTTGCGGACATTTTGTAAGCAACCAGATTGTCAGAATCTGACCCAAATACACCCTCGGATCAAGAAAAATTTCATAAACATATCCATGTACTTGGAATTTCAGATCGTGTGCCACTGACCATTGAATTGAAACTGATCCGCCACGCGTGATCTGGAAACCCGACTGGAACAAAAACTTAACTCCACCTAGATCCATCGTCTGTGAGCTTAAGTCCGACCTTTGGCTCAAGGGAGGCCGCCAGAAGTCCTCCGTTGAGCTGAAACTAGGTCACTTTGGTTATAACCTAAGTATACCTTGACTATAAGTCTATTTTAGTGAGTTTTTAGGCTATATAAGGACCTTAGAACCCTCTCTCTCACAGCCACACGAATTTGAGATTGAGAAGAGAGAAAAGAGAGAGAAAGTGTGGGAGTTGTGGGAGGATCTCCCTGCCATGCTGCCCTGCCATTATGCAAACACAACCACCCCTATCTAGTCACTTTCCCGGCGATTCCGGTGTCATTTCTAGGTAAGAAACCCTAATCCTAATCTATTTTAGGATTTTGATAGTTGTAGGCTATGAAATAACTAACCGAAAGCATGCTATAAGTTACCAAACTGCCGTATATGAAAGCTTAACAAACCTATCGACTTCATTACGATTCTACGACAAAAGGTGTGAACTTTAGATGTATAGGTTATGGTTTTCAATGCTTTCAATGTCAGATAATGATAGATTCATGATCTGCATGCAATTGCACATGTACAAAGTGCTGTCTGTTTTCCGTTTTGATTAAAGATGGAGAATATGGAATTTTACATACTATAGGTATTTGTAGAAAGTACCGTATACGTATAAATTTTAGAAATGTGTTTGCCATGATTATTTGTTGTATGAATATATTATATATAGATAAAATAATAATTTGGTGAAAGGACTCGTCCTAATACATGTTTTGCTAATATACACTATGTATGTTGAAATAGTGTATTCTAGAAAGTACCGTATATGTATAAGTTTTGAAAATGTGTTTGCCATGATTATTTGCTATATGAACATATTATATATGCGTAAAATACTTGTTTGGAAAAAGGACACGCCCTAATATATGTTTTGCTAATATACACTATATATGTGAAAATAGTGTATTCTAAGTGTTTGTAAAAATGACTGAATGAGTATAGAATTCTCATTCGTGCTCGCCATGACTAATTGTCATGGATATATGATTGTTGTATTGGCGATACCCCTTTGACGAAAGGATTTGCCCTAAATCACGCCACAGCCAATATACACTATATATGTTACAATGTGTGGCCCAAGTATTCATGGAAATGACTGAATGAATATGGAACTTGGATTCATGCTTGCCATGATTATCCATTGTGGGTGCACGCGTATTATAATTGGGACAACTCCCTAGTGAAAGGATTTGGCCTAATGCCTATGTGATCAACATATGTCATGTATGTTGATGTATGTAGTTTAAAGTGTTTGTTGAAATGTCTGAATGAGTAGTAGTTAGTAAATTGTAATGTATTTGGGTGTTGAGATATGATTCTCAACTTCTTTAACTATGTGTGTGATTTCTTTAGATATCTGTGTGATTAGGAATTGAATATGTACAACTCATGCTTATGTTGTACTTCATAACATGCTCAACTGATTGTATGATTTTATCTGTGTAATGCATTGTTTAAATTCATGTTTATGTTGTATTCCATAAGAGTCGTGAAGGGTGATGGGGGAGTGGTGTAACGAGTAATTGCAATAGCCCTGGCAACCCTAAGCGGATATTATCAGACTTTAATTGTATGATTTGAATCTTGATCCATTATTGCTTTAACTATCTGCAATCGAATGTGATTGTGGCTATTGTATAGTTTAGGCAATCGGCAGTGAAACTGAGTTCGTGGTTGAGATTCAGTCACCACGAGAGATGTGTTCGTTGAACCCGAGTCGTACTTTGGTTGGCGATAGTGGCTGGCCACACGAAGTGCTTATGTGCTTCATATCGTTCAACTCGTTATGCGCTCGAGCTAGCCGAGCTCGTCAAGTAACTCGATCTGTCTTATGTATGTTCACCATGTTTGGACGCTACTGCTTGAACCTAGGGTACCAAACTTACCAGTGAAATCCCATTAACCATGGTACCTCGATCCGCTAAGACTCATGAGCCGGGCATGGTGGTATGGGACATCGTGGTCGAGCTGTTGGCCTACGCTGGGACCATGTGCCTCCCCGTAGTGACCAGTGAGCAACCAGACTCGTGAGCCGATTATGGTGGTATGAGACACTATATTCGTGTTGTCGGCCTACATTCATAAGGTGATGGGGGAGTGGTGCAACAAATGCCTGTAACAGCCTTGACAGCACTTTGTAGTGACCTCGAGCATACTCTGAATTTACGGTGAGGCGACGAGTTTTGCCGCTGTGTATATAGTATGAACTAGGCCTGTTTCAATTTAGTGATGAACCGTTAAAGAGGTGATGAGGGAGTGGTGTAACCATTGTGCGTAACAGCCTTGACAGCCTTTGCAGTGACTTAGAAACACACCATCGTATAAGATTAACTAGGACTCACGACCCTATAATGGATCATGTTTGGGAATGATACAAGGGAGGTACCTTAGTTTTCTAATCCTGCTGTTTGAAATGGACTAATAACTACTCGGTAATCATGCTCATCATCGCACTGTATGTGCCTGGTAGATGTGGAGCACTGAGGGATAAACGCATGTCGTGAATATAAGATGGTGTCGCATAAGGGTGGTTTAGCAAGGGCATTCATCATGTCATTTTATACTTGTATTAAATAAGAGTAGTTAGGATTGTTTGATTGTACTGCTTTATCATTACTGCTTGACTGTTTTGATAACATATTAACCTATGTTTTATTATTCCACTGAATTGATCACTCACTCCCACGTTACGGGACGGTATTGTACACACCAACCAGACTTTGTCTGATTGCAGATGGCGACGCTACTTCTGAGGCGGAGCCGGACCTTTGCATTGACTATGATGCTTACTCGTATTGGTTAATTTCTGGCGGCTTCATACGAGCCGTGTCTTGATCGACGGGGTTACAAGGATGTTGACTAGATGACACTACACACTTGGTATATTTTAGAATTGTACTTGTAATTATTTAACCTGGTAACGTTATCACACTCTGGAGACTCACCACAGTTTATATATTTTATCTATCTATCACAGTCTTCCGCTTGCAAATTTAACTGTCTATAGAGTATGATATGCTGTTTTGGTTTAATCTCACTCATGTTCACTACTCTAATATAGACAATATTCAATCATCATTCATTTTGTTGCATAAGTGATGCGTTGGAACTCGGGAGTTGAGTTTATGCTCGACCCCCAATTTTTAGGGCGTTACAGGTTCACCTTGATTTATGTATTTATCCACTCCGTCCATCCATTTTACCTTAATATTTAAGGGCTTGAACCAAAAAATGAAGTATATCCAAACGTCGATTGGACCATAGGAAATAATGTGAATTGAACAGCTACCATTGAAACTTTCTTGGGGCCCACATAAGTTTTAGATCAAGCTTGTATTTGTGATTTCCCTTCATCCATGTTTTTGTGATCTTATGAACAGGTTGGATGAGAAATAAACATCCCTGTGGACCCTATAAAGGTTTCAACGGTGGAAATCAATATTCCAACGGTTTCCTATGGTATGGTACACTTGATCTTTGGGTACGCTTAAATTTTTGTCCCAGCCCCTAAATAAGATGGAAAAATGGATGGACGGTGTGGATAGACTAGATACATTCATGGTGGGCGCAAATGTATTGTATCAACACTGTCCATTCATTTGGAGAGTTCATGTTATGAGATGATCAAAAGAACGAGTCAGATCCAAATCTCAAGTGGCCCTAGAACTAAAAACGGTGGGGACAGTGACACCCACCGTTGAGACTTTGGTAGGGCCATTGTCATGTTTATTTGAGATCTAACCTGTTAATAAGATAAAAAATACATGGATGAAGAGAAAAATCAAATATCAGCTTGATCCAATACTTCTGTAGCTCTCTGAATTTATTTTTTTAATAGGCATTCAATCTCCATATTTTTTTTTCCTATTTCATTGTGGTGGGTCAACTTCAGAAGTTGATCTGCCTCATTCTTTGACCCTTGCCCTGGAATGATCTGTATAAACATTGGATCTAGCTCATTTTTTTGCCTCATTTCATAAAATGACCTCCTTACAAATATCATGATGGGCCCACCTAAGTTTCCAGCGTAGGAACTTACTGCAAAACACTTTCACAGTTAATCCACGTCCGGGATCTAGGGGAGTAGATTAGGTGCGACACGGGATCCACCGAGGTGGGTGGGACCCCTAACAAAAATAATCTCGATCCTGGCCCACCCACACCTTGAAAGTAGGGAGCCAATTAGAAACGGTCCTAGCCTCACCCGACATGGTGCAGTCCTGACTGTTGGGCCTACCTTGATGTATATATGTATTCTATATCGACGCTATCCATACGTTCATCCAGCTCATTTTAGGTAATGAGACCAAAATGAAGCATATGCAAATCTCAAGTGGACCACACCACATGAAACAATTGTGATTAACCATTAAAAACTTATAGTGGGTCATGAAAGTTCTGGCTCAAGCTAATATATATATATTTATTTTTTTCCTTCATCTAGATCTGTGTGACCTTATCAACAGGTTAGATGGAAAATAAACATTAGGGTGGGTATTAAGGTGGGCCCTGGGAAGTTTGTAATGGTGGTCATTCAATCACCATTGTTTCCAATGGTGTGTTACACCTGAGATTTAGATTTGCTTCATTTTCTGGGTCATGCCCTAAATTGAGCGGCTAAATGAAAGGACAGGCTGGATATACAATACATACATCAAAATCTTTGGATATGAATGATTTTTTGGATAGTTCTCTAAAATGATCTCGAAAAATGGATGAACAGTGTGGGTTAATCCCGAATTATCGGTAAATCCAACACTCAAGTGGACCATGCCAAACGAACAGTGTGGAATAGCGATTTCCACCACTGATACCTTCTCTTCATCAAAGAATTTTATTAAATAAGCTCAAAAATGAAGCCTATAAAAATCCGAAGTGGACCACATCATAGGAAATAGTATAAACTAAACGTTTACGGTTGAAAATTTTTAAGAGGCCATTGAAGTTTTGGATCAAGTTGATATTTTAGTTTTCCCTTCATCTATGTATTTGTCATCTATTGAGCATGTTGGATGACAAATAAAAATCACTATAGGCCATAGGAAGATTTCAACGGTGGAAATCATTATTCCCACCGTTTCCTATGGTATCATCCACTTGAGCTTTGGATATGCCTTAATTTTGGGCTCAACCACTAAAATGATCTGGAAAAATGGATTGACAGTGTGAATAAACCAAATACATTCACTAAGTCATTGCTAACTGGATACGGCAGGGTAGGATGCAATGTGCGTTGATACCCTTTCGGGGTCACAAAAGTTTCGGATCAATATGAAATTTGTGGTTCCTATTCATCCAAGTATTTGGACCACACCACATTTCAATGGTGTTGATTGAATATCCAACATTAAAAACTTCTTGTGATTGAGCCAAAGTATGAAGCAGATTCAAAGTTCGAGTGGACCCCACGATTTCCTATGGTATGGTCCACTTGAGCTTTAGATATACCTTAATTTTAGGCTGAAACACTAAAATGATTTGAAAACATGGATGTGTATTGATATATTGAACTTTATATACAATTGATTTGGGTTTATTTATATACAAATTACCTAGTTTATAATCAATTAATTTTTAGAGTGAAATCAGGAGAGAATGGAGTGTTAGAAAATTCAGCCTCTACTTTAAAATTTCTCTAATATCATGGTATTTCTTTTTCATCTTGCATGTTACAGTGGTATATATTTTTTAACTCTTTGGAGGATCTCATGCTCTCCAATTAAAAGACAAACTTTTATGTAACATAACTATTTCATATCAATTGCATTTCTCAAGATCCTAAAACAAACATGAAGGATGCATTTTTAAATTGTCAAATTATTTTTACAAACTATCATTTAACATTTGTCCTTATTTATAGACCTCGCCCAATGCCCTGAAGACATCATATAACACATCTTGCTTAACAGATTTGGTAGCTTTCAATTAATATCCAACCCAAGCTTAAGTTGGGGCCATTTAGACTTAGGGTACAAATGGATCATTGTTAATAGGCATCAATGGGGTCTTAGACTCAACTCGTTTAAAATCAGCTCCGAAAATTTTCCTCAGTCTAAGTCAGGTCCAGGTCTGTGTTTCAGGTCTATTTAATATGGCCCAAATCAGACCCTTTAAAAACCAATTCAGTATTCGAGACTTGATTAATTTAGGAATTTAGGTCAAATTTTCGGACTTAGGTCTGTTTCATACTAATCCAATTTGAGGTTCTCCCTTCCTATACACATTCTCGATGTACTAATGTAATAAACATTTGAATCATTGGAACACTATACATGTCCAAATATTAAAGTTCAATATATCACATGGGCATCAAAGAAGGAAACGGATTGGCTACTGCCCTTAACACCATACCCGTGGCTAGTGGTCGATGCTCTATGGGTCCCACAATGATGTATGTGTTTCATTCATGCCATCCATCCATTTTTACATATCATATTAGGGCTTGGTACAAAAAATGAGAGGTATATAAATGTCAGGTGGACCACACCACATGAAAACAATAGTGATTGGATATCCATCATTAAAACCCTCCTAAGGCCCAATGTACTTTTTATTTGACATCCAATCTATTTATTAGGTCATACAAGCCCAGATGAAGGGACCCTAGATGAAGGGAAAAAAATATCAGATTGATCCAAAACTTTACATGGCCCCCAAAAGGTTTTTAATGGTTAATGCTCATTCAACACTGTTTCATATAATGTGGTCCTTTTGAGATTGGGATGTACCTCATTTTTTGTCTCATACCATGAAATGATATGAAAAAATAGATGGACGGTAGGGATGAAACACATACATCATTGTGGGGCCCATAGAGCACCGACGACCAGCCCTTGCGCTGGTGTCAGCGCGAGTAGCCAATCCATTTACTGAGAGAGAGACTCCAAGTCTCGCTCTCTCTGTGTCCTCTCTCACTCTCTCAATCTCTCTCTCTCTCTCTCTCTCTCTCTCTCTCTCTCAGGGTGCGCACCCTCTCTCTCTCGGTCCTCTCTCAACGACGCCTGCTCTCTCTCTCTCTCTGTCTCTCTCGGTGCTCTCTCTCTCACGCACGCTCTTTCTCTCTCTCTCTCGGTCCTCTCTCAACCGCACCCTCTCTCTCTCTCAACCGCACCCTCTCTCTCTCAGTCCTCTCTCTCGCGCACCCTCTCTCTCTCTCTCTCTCTCTCTCTCTCTCTCTCTCTCAGAGTTCGGGAACCCTAATTTCAGCGTGGACTCGTGTTCAGGGCTCCAACTCAAACAGGAAGTTGTTCTCTTCCTGCTGCAAACTCAGTTGACCGTGAGGTATCTCTCTCTCAATCTCGATTGAAACTAATTTGGGATTTGGGGATTTGGGGATTTTGTGATATTTCTCTTCAGATTTGCATATGTGATTTGAATAGTGGTTGGAATTTTTTTTTACCAAATCGTTGATCATACATCTAATAATCCAGATCAAATAAAACCAGAACATATCACATATGGGTTTTTTCTAATGTTTTTTATTTTGTGAGATTTTAAGGCAAAATTCTTTGGACATTTTGGCAAATAACTCCCTAGCAATTAGACATTAGAGTTTTCTACCTCAAAATTCTCAATGAACCTATATTTTACCAAATAATGCTTGAATGGAAATGACATGGAGCTGCTTTTTGAGGGATGAAATTACAAAAAATGTCCTTGTATAATTTTTTCTTTAAAATATATTGAAACTCAATACTTGTGAGGCAACATGATATGTGTATAACATCCAACCCATTTAATGTAATAATAGAACAAAGCATTAGGTGAATCGGATCATCATATGGGTTATATTAAATTGGGATACTTTAGACGGTAACATTATTTTTTATGGATTGAATAACCTTATGATTGGATGTGCAACATTTTTTGTTGGTATGATAAAAACATTGGCACGCATCTGTTGGACAACAGGTTGGATGTGAAATGCATAAAACTTGGTCCCCACAACTTATTATTTTTCACCTTGTTGCAAAGAAAAATTAAAAGAGGGCAAATACACAGATCACTATGTGAAGATAACGTGTGGAACTTTTCTGGGTCTCACCATATTTTTTGTTTGATCTTTTGTCCATCAATTTTCCTAGATAATCCTATGGCATGATCAACCAATGCTTGTGATTACCGAACCACAGGTCCTATTTGTCAGAATTGAAAAAAAAAAAACAAATAAAAAAAAACTGTGCATACAGTTCAAGGATGTGTTGATTGCACAATGTTTCAGAGCATTCTTCTTAGTTTAGAAGTTTTAGTATTATTATTGTTTTAATTGGATATATGTTTGTTTTAGAGCATAGCTCACATATTAGACTGATCAAACAATCCTAAAAATCAGGACTGTTTTCGTGGTCAGCGAGCTTCTTATTACTTGGTTGATTCAAAAATCAGAAACATAAGGACAGCATCTAAGTTTTGAGTGTAAAAACTTTCAAAATATTACCTTTTGTTTCTTCACCACCTTCCCCGCTCAAGATGCTTACTTGTACTGCTGCACCATAAGCAACGGCTTCATCTGGGTTCACTCCCTTGTTTGGTTCCTTCCCATCGAAGTAATCCTTATTAAGTTGTTGAACCTTCGGAATCCTAGTGCTTCCACCCACGAACAATCTCATCAAATTCCCAAGTGCCCTGTTGTCTTTGCTTATTTGTAGGCAGCCACATTAGCGCAATGGAGAGGGAAATCCCACCCCCCAAGACTTTCTATGCTTACAACACGTCACTTGTGCAGAACATCTAAACCGTGCAAAGGTGGACCACAACACAATGATCATCTGGGGGGAGAAGTGTACATTCTACTAATTAGATGGGCAATGCCAGTATCATTGAGTCAAATAATTGGTTTTCTATTAATTTTGACAGTGTAGTTGACCTTGTGAGTAGACCATCCTGGTTTTCACTGCATGTGATTTTTACGGTGGGGCCTACCTTTTGCATGGCTTAGATTTTCTACATAACAGATACTTTGAAGGAAAAGAAAGCTTATCAAGTGGAAGTTTAGGTACAATCCTTGCATGTGAACATTTCTTGCTTTGCTAAGACAAAATTCATTTCTTACTAGAAAGGTCGTAGAGGTTCCCCGACAAAAATGGTATGAAACCCTGAAGAGTGGCTAAGAATGAAAATACAGCAACACTCCACTTTCACGAGAGCAGAGGTTTTTGCATTATAGTTAAAAATCCTAAACAAGGTAATTAGCTCTCTTGCATTATTGCTATCTTTTTGGACTTTTCATGCAAAACTAAAAGTTGAATTAGAACTTTGGGTCAAAAGTTTAGATAGTGCCATTATCTCTAAGTTGAATTAACAGTAACTACGACCTCAAGTTTTCAAACACTCCTAGAAGAAAACGAACCCTAACCGCCTCTACTAATGCAATATTAAGTAGCATTCATTAAGAAGAAGTGTAACACGTTGAATTGATTTTTAGCAAACTTTTCTCAATCCACTAAGTAGGAACCTGAGTCATTGCCTATAAGTAGGAAAGAACACTAGAAAGTTAGTGAAAATACTAAGGGTCATACCTCCCAGATGGGTGTCTCCATCTGTGGCCAGAACTTCAAAAACACCGTTATCAATTGTCAAGATACTGACATCGAACATCCCACCCCCAAGGTCGAACACAAGGATGTTTTTCTCCCCACCCTTCTTATCCAAACCATAGGCAATGACTGTAGCGGTCGGTTCGTTGATTATCCTCGCTACATTCGGTCCAGCTATTACACCAGCATCCTTGGCAGCCTGTCTTTAAGCGTCATTGAAATATGCTGCAGAGTACAGAGAAGATCAGATGAGTAATCACAGAGGAAATTTGCATAAATACATAACAACAACTGAAGAGCTTTCTTTACTAGGGATAGTAACAACAACATCCTTAATCTATAGGCCATAGGAATGCTTCGGCTGTATCTTTTATTTTGGTTAGAATCATAGCACTGATCTCCTCAGGGCTGAAAACCTTGATCTCGCCGTCCTTAATCTGGACTTGTATGTATGGCTTTCCATCTTTGTTTACAATCTTGTATGGAACAAATTTCATATCCTTTTGCACCTCTTTGTCATCAAACCTGCCAAGCAAACACATTGATGCTTTAATAAGGCACATTTCTTCCTACATCGCAAAGAAAAGGGTGAGAAGTTCACTCTCTTAACAATGTAATGGACTGAAATATTACTTTCTTCCAATCAGTCTTTTGACATCAAAGATGGTTCTTTCAGGATTGACAGCTGCTTGATTCTTTGCGGCCTCTCCAATCAGTCGCTCAGTATCTGTGAATCCCACCCAGGATGGGGTAATGCAGTTTCCTTGGTCATTGGCTATGATTTCCATATGACCGTTCTTGTAAACATTAACACACGAATAGGTTGTGCTAAGATCTATCCCAATAACTGTTCCCAACTTGGTTGCTTCCTATTTCGCAGTGGTGAATGCAAGTAGAGATCCTGAGACAAAATTCACAGAAGGTCAATCCATTTTATCCAGAAGAATCGCTGGAACTCCAAGATGAGCCATCGTAGGACTAGCTTTGCCCCGGACCCGAAATTCCATCTATTGAATGTGGACAGATGTTCATTTAGGTAGCCATTTCTCTATCTTTCTCTCTAGAATGTACTCATTCTAGAGCGAGCAGCGGTGCAAGCTTTGCGTGTGAGTTTGATTTTGGCCTTCGTAGCAAGATTGCAAACATGAATCTTTTTACTAGATTTGCAGTGAAAATGAAAGTCGATGGTGAAATTTTCCAAAGGTCCCTCCGGGTTTTATTAAAGAAGATGGTAAAACCAAAACCTGGGGGATAATTGCTTATGATTGATAAGTATGATGGATGGTGGATGTGAGGGGGGCCAAATACACTTGGCAGATAATTGCTTATGATGTTGAAAACCAAACATTTAGTTTTTTTTTTAAACTTTTTGATTGATAAGTATATTCGTTATCAAATATACTTATCAACTAAATAAGTAGAAGCCAAGACAAGCTACTTATGGCATAAGTAGCCTATCTAAAGTAACTTACGATTCAAACACCCCCTAAATGTCAATGTTGTTTGGATACCTCAAGTTGAGAGCATTCATCATCTCCTATGTGGAAACGAGTTGGCAAATCAAGTTTGAAATTAATTTTGGATCTTCTTAGTGTAAACTTTAGAGATTGTTTTCCATTCGGTTTAGGTTATAGGTTTAGAGATTTGAGAATATATAAGTTTAGGTTATAGGTTTTGGGATTTGAGAATAGGTTTCGGTTTAGGTTTAGGAATTCGGGTTTAGGTTCGGTTCGGGGTCAGGTTGAAAGTTTGGGTTAAGGTGTAGGTTTAAGTTAAGTGAATTAAGTTTAGGTTTCACCATCTTCTTCAAAAAGATCGTCATCATCTTTTTCAATAAAAACCGGAGGGACCTTTGGAAAAATTTCACCATCAACTTTCATTTTCGTTGTAAAACTAGTAAAAAGATTCATGCTTGCGATTGACACTACGAAGGTTGAAATGAAACTCACGCAGAGCTTGCACCACCACTCACTTTAGAATGAGTACATTTTAAAGAGAAAGAGAGAGAAATGGCGATGATGTGACTTTTGCCCCAACTGAGGAAGAGAAATTAGTGCGGTGATTTGATTTGCCCGATGAGTAGTGAGATTTCAGTCGATGCTGGTTTTCTACTAAAGGCCTTTCCAACAAGTTCTTGTGCACGCATGCTGGGTGGTGCCTAACTCGGTGTTTGAGAAAAATCCACTCCGTCCATATGTTTTTGGAGCTCATTTTAGGACGTACGACCAAAACTGAGATGTATTGTACACTCAGATAAGCCAAACGAGAGGAAACAATTGAGAATAGGTTTAGGTTTAGGTTTAGGAAATCGGGTTCGGGATCGGGTATAGGTTTGGGTTTTCAAGTTTAGGTTATAGGTTATGGGTTATGGGTATAGGGATTTGAGAATAGGTTTAGGTTATTCTCAAATCCCAAAACCTAAACCTAAACCTAGACCTAAACCTATAACCTTAACTTATAACCTACACCTATAACCTAAACTCAATTCCCCAAACCTTAACCTATAACCTAACCTAAACCTATAACCTACACTTATAACCTAAACCTAAACCTATAACCTTAACCTAAACATAAACCCTAAACCTAAACTTATTCTTATAACCTAAACCTATTCTTAAATCCTAAAACCTATAACTTAAACCTAAACCTTAACTTAAACCTAAACCTAGTCTCTCTCTTTCTGTCCATTGTCCATTGATCCTTGATGGCAGGGTATGTATGCAAACTATCTGGAATGCTTGAAGTGATCTTCCCCCCAGCTCAAAATGCAGTTGAGCTGGGTCATGCATTGTATAGTTCCTCAAGAAAAGGAAATGTAAAATGTTTTTACCTAATTAGCTGTGTTTTAGTTTGGACAATCATTTGGTGATCCGAGCAGTTCATCTGATATACCGCACTATATGATGAGAAATCCTATCAACTGTTTATGCTCAATGTGGAAATGTCCCCCATTCGCTTCGCTAGGATTGTATAGTGGAGGAGGCTTTTAATCTGACCCAGATGAATGGTTTGGTTAATAGAATGTGGGCTTGATATAGGAACACCCCCTTTTAAGTTATGCAGTGTATATGATACGTGAAAATCCAATTTGTGGAAGCCTTCTCAGGCCCACACTGTAAAGAAATTGCTTCTTATTTCAACTTTCAACCAACATTTTGCAGACAATGCACACTGTAGTTAAAACCTGAAAGTTCTGTGATAGAATTTGGTTGCTTAAATCTATAAAAGAATTGAAAGTTATGTGCTAGAATTTGGTTGCTTAAATCTATAAAAGAATTGAAAGTTATGTGCTAGAATTTGTCATCCATTAGTTTCTGTAAATGAAAATAAGAGGATTGATCTTAACAGTATGGTAGTCATGCACATAGACAGAAAATGCTTGCAATGAATGTTTATGAGTACTTTTTAATTTTGGAGTCCTTGGTTAGGGTTTGGGTTGAAAGTACGAGTGCCGGAGTCGACGCTTTCAGAGTCCGAACTCATTCTTTTCAAAAATAGAAAAATGAGAATATTAGTAAATATGGATTTTCTTGTTAAGAAGAAAATGAAAGATAGATTGAAAAAACATAAAAGAGATTTTTTTTCTTCTTCATTGCTTCAAGAGAGAGAGAGAGATGGAGAGGTGAGAGTGGGGAAATATCGGTGGCTTAATTAAAAAGAACTACATAGTGGCTTGATCCCAATCTGACTTTTTGGGTACGAAGGCAGTCATTTGTAATGTACTAGAATATCGGTGCAGCCACAAATCTTTCTTCTCCTTTGAATTGTAATAGACTGTATCGGTTACATTTTTCTCTGTCATACAGGTTTTGGCTATCAAAGATATAATATCACCTCCTTATAGGGAAACATTTAATGCTATGTATAGGCAAATTCATTTTTTCTTATTCCTTATATTATTTCCCAGTTATATGTGTTGGTTTCAGGGTACAGGTAGCGATAGAAATTGTTGGTCGATTGTCTCTTGTAGGCAAAGGGATGAGTAACCAACAATACAGATATGGGATGAGACTCCCAGGTATCCAGATGCTTTTAGATATATTTATGTTGTTTTTAAATGTATTAGCTCGAAATTGATGGAGCAGACTCGGATGTACGTCGGAGCTATCTGGATGAGCGGAGGTCTCTGGAAGGTGGGAACCACTGTTATGACCATGGTGAAGCTGTCCATTTCCTATGGACAACATTGGAAGGGCCTGACCATTTGGACAGACCGTATTTATGTATTTGCTCAAAATTAATAAAGCAGACCCGGATGTGCGTCGAAGCTATCCGGATGAGCGGGGGGTCCCTGAAAGGTGGGAACCACTGTTATGACCATGGTGAAGCTGTCCATTTTCTATGGACAGCATTAAAAGGGCCTGGCCATTTGGACAGGCCGTGTTTATATCTGTATTTGCAGGGATCACACCTTTAACCTAAACCACACCCTAAACCTATAACCTAAACCTATTCTCAATTACCTAAACTTATAACTTATAACCTAAACCTAAACCTATTCTCAATTACCTAAACTTATAACCTATAACCTAAACCTAAACCTATTCTCAAATCCCAAAAGCTACGATTATAACCTTAACCTATAACCTAAACCTATACTTATAACCTTAACCTAAACCTATTCTCAAATCCTAAACCTAAACCCAATCCCAAACCCGAACCCGAACCCGATTTCCTAAACCTAAACCTTAACCTATTCTCAATTCCTAAACCTAAACCTAAACCTAAACCTTAACCTAAACCTATAACCTATAACCTAAACCTAAAACCTAAATGTATTCTTAAATACCTAAACCTAAACCTACACCTAATCCTAATCTCAACTCCCTAACCCAAAGCTAAACCCAATCCCCAACCCGAACCCGAACCCAATTTTCTAAACCTAAACCTTAACCTATTCTCAATTCCCTAAACCTATAACTTATAACCTAAACCTAAACCTATGACTAAAACCAAAACCAAAACCAAAACCAAAACCAAAACCTATAACCTAAACCTAAACCCATTCTCAAATCCCAAAACCTAAAACCTAAACCTATAACCTAAAACTATAACCTATAACCTATAACCTAAACCAAAACCTATAACCTAAACCCGAACCCGAACCCGAATTCTAAACCTTAACCTAAACATATAACTTAAGCTTATACCTAAACCTAAAACCTTAATTATAACCTAAAACTATTCTCAAAGCCTTAAACCTTAACCTATAACCTAACCTAAACCTATACTTATAACCTAAAACTATTCCCAAATGCCAAAACCTATAACCTTAACCTAACCTTTCCCTAAACCTATAAACTAAACTCAATTTTCTAAACCTAAACCTAAAACCTAAACCTAAACCTATAACCTTAACTCAAATCCCTAAACCTTAACCTATAACCCAACCTAAACCTATACTTATAACCTAAAACTATTCTTAAATCCCAAAACCCATAACATAAACCCGAATCCAAACCCGAACTTGAATTCTAAACCTTAACCTAAACATATAACCTATAACCTATAACCTAAGCCTATAACTTAAACGTAAACCTAAACCTATAACCTAATCCTAAACCTATAACCTAAACTCAAATCCCTAAACCTTAACCTATACCTAAAACATAAACCTAAACCTATAACCTTAACTCTAATCCGTAAGCCTTAACCTATAACCCAACCTAAACCTATACTTATAACCTAAAACTATTCTCAAATCCCAAAACCTATAACCTAAACCCGAATCCAAACCCGAACCCGAACCTCGATTCCTAAACCTTAACCTAAACATATAACCTATAACCTAAGCCTATACCTAAACCTAAAACCCAAACCCTAAACCTAAACCTATAACTTTAACCTAAACTCAAATCCATAAACCTTAACCTAAACCTACAACCTAAACCTAAACTTATAACCTTAACCTAAACCTATTCTCAAATCCCAAAACCTATAACCTAAACCTAAACCTTAACCTCTAACCTAAACTCAATTCCCTAAACCTTAACCTATAACCTAAACCTAAACCTATAACCTTAACCTAAACATAAAACCTAAACCTAAACCTAAACCTATACTTATAACCTAAACCTATTCTTATAACCTAAACCTATTCTCAAATCCCATAACCTATAACCTAAACTCAAACCTTAACCTAAACCTAAACTTATAACATAACCTAAAACCTAAACCTAAACCTACACTTTTAACCTAAACCTATAACCTAAACCTAAACCTAATACCCAAACGTAAACCCGATCTTGAACCCGAACCCAATTTCTAAACCTAAACCTTAACGTATTTTCAAATCACTAAATCTAAACCTAAACCTAAACTTGAAAACCCAAACCTAAACCCGATCCCGAACACGAACCCGAACCCGATTTCCTAAACCTAAACCTTAACCTATTCTCAATTCCCTAAACCTATAGCTTATAACCTAAACCTAAACCTATGACCAAAACCAAAAGCAAAACCAAAACTTATAACCTAAACCCGAACCCATTCTCAAATCCCAAAACCTAAAACCTAAACCTATAACCTAAAACTATAACCTATAACCTATAACCTAAACCAAAACCTATAACCTAAACCAAAACCAAAACCTATAACCTAAACCCAAACCCGAACTCGAATTCCTAAACCTTAACCTAACATATAACTTAAGTCTATACCTAAACCGAAAACCTTACTTATAACCTAAAACTATTCTCAAAGCCTTAAGCCTTAACCTATAACCTAACCTAAACCTATACTTATAACCTAAAACTATTCCCAAATGCCAAACCTATAACCTTAACCTAACCTTTCCCTAAACCTATAACCTAAACTCAATTCCCTAAACCTTAACCTATAACCTTAACTCTAATCCTTAAACCTTAACCTATAACCCAATCTAAACCTATACTTATAACCTAAAACTATTCTCAAAACCCAAAACCTATAACCTAAACCCGAATCCAAACCCGAACTCGAACCCGAATTCCTAAACCTTAACCTAAGCATATAACTTATAACCTAAGCCTATACCTAAACCTAAAACCTAAAGCTAAACCTAAACCTATAACTTAAGCCTAAACTCAAATCCATAAACCTTAACCTAAACCTAAACTTATAACCTGAAACTAAACCTATTCTCAAATCCCAAAACCTATAACCTAAACCTAAACCTTAACCTCCAACCTAAACCTTAACTTAAACTCAATTCCCTAAACCTTAACCTATAACCTAACCTAAACCTAAACCTAAACCTATAACCTTAACTTAAACATAAAACCTAAACCTATACTTATAACATAAACCTATTCTTATAACTTAAACCTATTCTCAAATCCCAAAACCTATAACCTAAACTCAAACCTTAACCTAAACCTAAACTTATAACCTAAACCTAAACTTAAAACCTAAACCTAAAACCTAAACCTAAACCTACACTTATAACCTAAACCTATAACCTAAATCTAAACCTAAACCTAAAACCCAAACGTAAACCCGATCTCGAACCCGAACCCGATTTCTAAACCTAAACCTTAACGTATTCTCAAATCACTAAACCTAAACCTAAACATAAACTTGAAAACCCAAACCTAAACCCGATCCTAAACCCGAACCCGATTTCCTAAACCTATACCTTAACCTATTCTCAATTCCCTAAATTTATAGCTTATAACCTAAACCTAAACCTAAACCTAAACCTTAGCCTAAACCTATAACCTTAACCTAAACCAAAACTAAAACCTACGACCTAAAACCTTAACCTATACCCTATAGCCTAAACTTAAACCTATAACCTAAACTTAAAACCATAACCTAAAACCTAAACCTAAACCTAAAACCTAAATGTATTCTCAAATCCCTAAACCTAAACCTAAACCTAAAACCTAAATGTATTCTCAAATCCCTAAACCTAAACCTACACCTAATCCTAATCTCAACTCCCTAACCTAAACCTAAACCTAAACTTGAAAACCCCAACCTAAACCCGATCCCAAACCCGAACCCGATTTCTTAAACCTAAACCTTAACCTATTCTCAATTCCCTAAATCTATAACCTAAACCTAAACCTTAACCTTAACCTAAACCTTAACCTATAACCTAAACCTAAACCTATAACCTAAACCCGATCCCGAACTCGAACCCGATTTCGTAGACCTATAACCTAAACCTTAAACTATTCTCAATTCCCTAAAGCTATAACCTATAACCTAAACCTTAAATTATTCTCAATTCCCTAAAGCTATAACCTATAACCTAAACCTAAACCTACACTTAATCCTAATATCAAGTCTTTAACCTAAACCTAAACTTGAAAACCCAAACCTAAACCCAATCCCGAACCCAAACCCAATTTCCAAAACCTAAACCTTAACCTATTCTCAATTCCCTAAAGCTATAACTTATAACCTAAACCAAAACTAAAACCTAAAACCTAAAACCTAAACCTAAACCTAAAACTTAAATGTATTCTCAAATCCCTAAACCTAAACCTAATATTAACTCTCTAACCTAAACCTAAACCTAAACTTGATAATCCAAACCTAAATCCCGAACCCGAACCCGATTTCCTAAACCTAAACCTTAACCTTAACTTATTCTCAATTTCCTAATGCTATAACCTATAACCTATAACTTAAACCTATAACCTTTACCTAAACCTAAACCTAAACCTAAAACCTAAATGTATTCTTAAATCCCCAAACCTAAACCTACACCTAATCCTAATCTCAGCTCCCTAACCTAAACCTAAACTTAAAATTGAAAACCCAAACCTAAACCCAATCACGAACCCGAACCCGAACCCGATTTCCTAAACCAAGACCTTAACCTATTCTCAATTCCCTAAAGCTATAACCTATAACCTAACTTAAACTTAAACCTAAACCTATAATCGACACTTATAACCTAAACCTAAACCTAAAACCTAAATGTATTCTCAAATCCTTAAACCTACACCTACACCTACACCTACTCCTAATCTCAAGTCCTTAACCCACACCTAAACTTGAAACCCCAAACCTAAACCCGAACCTGAACCCGAACCCAAACCCGATTTCCTAAACCTAAACCTTAACCTATTCTCAATTCCCTAAACCTTAACCTATAAGCTAACTTAAACCTAAACCTATAACCTACACTTATAGCCTAAACCTAAACCTATAACCTAAATGTAATCTCAAATCCCTAAACCCAAACCTACACTAATCCTAATCTCAACTCCATAACCTAAACCTAAACTTAAACTTGAAAACCGAAACCTAAACCTGATACCGAACTCGAACCAGAACCTGATTTCTTAAACCTAAACCTTAACTTATTCTCAATTCCCTCAAGCTATAACCTATAACCTAAAACCTAAACCTAAACATAAACCTAAACCTAAACCTAAACCTATAACCTATAACCTAAACCTAAACCTAAACCTAAACAATCTTATGAATTTCTTTTCATTTGTCTGGATCACCTCTCATATGTTCTCTTTCTTTTCATTAGTTTTTTTTCCATAAGATTGTTTGTGTTTGGATGGATGCAGTTTATGTTTGGATTAATGTAGTTTATGTCTGGATGAATTTACATAGTTTGGATTTAAATGGATGTGAATGTGAATGTAAATGTGAATATAATGAAATATATTATATAACAGGTGTATATCAGGAAGAATATGATGAATTGTATTATAACAGGTGTATAAAAAGAAAATTTAAATGGAATATTATTTTAAAAAAAAGAAACCCTTTAGTGACGAAAATTTTTGTCGCTAAAATTCATATACATGTTTTTTAGCGACGAAATTTTTCGTAGCCAAAAGTAAACCTTTGGTTTCGCTTTAAACGCTATTTATGGCCTTGAGCGACGAAACTTTTCATCGCTAAAAGTCTCATCATTGTTTTTTTAGCGATGAAAATTTTCGTAGCTAAAAGTTAACCCTTTAGCGACGAAAATAGTCGCCGCTAAAAGTCTAATCCATGTTTCATTTTTTAGCTACAAAACGTTTCGTAATTAAAAGTAAAACTGTGGATTTTTATCAAAATCTGTTCATAGCCTTTAACAACAAAATTTTTCGTCGTTAAAAGTATCTTACAGGATTTTTAGCTACGAACATTTTCGTAGCTAAAAGTACTGAAATGTATGGAGCCTTGGGCGATGAACATTTTCGCCGCTAAAATTCAATGTTTGGAGTCTTTAGCGACGAAAATCGTCATTGCTAAAAGTCTCATAACGGATTGTATTTAAAATTTTTTTGCCACATTTAGGACGAAAAGTTCGTCGCTAAAAGTCTCATACAGAATTTTTAGCAACGAAAGTTTTCATATCTAAAAGTAATGTAAAAATGTCGCCGCTAAAAGTCAACGACGAAACTTTTCGTCACTAAAAGTCTCATTAAGGAGTTTATTGAAAATTTGTTTTGTGCATTTACCGACGAAGATTGTCGCCGCTAAAAGTTTCATACAGGATTTTTAGCTACGAATATTTTCATATCTAAAAGCAATCTATTCGGATATGGTGGAAAAATGTGTGGAGCCTTTAATTGTTTGTAGCCTTTGGCGATAAAAATTTTCGTTGCTAAAAATCTCATTCACAATTTGTAGCAACGAAAATTTTCGTAGTTAAAAGTAATTCATTCGGGATCAAAACATGTTTGCAGTTGTTAGCGACGAAAATGTTCGTCGCTAAAAGTCTCATCGACGATTTTTAGCTACGAAACGTTTCGTAGCTAAAAGTGAAAATTTGTTTGACGAAAGTTTCGTCGCTAAAACTCTCATCCACGATATTTAGCTACGAAAATTTTCATCGCTAAAAGCACACTTTTAGGGACGAAATATTATTTCGTCGCTAAAAACCCTCTTTCTTGTAGTGAAAAAAGAGAACTAAGAGAGTAGCAACAGCAATAGCTTCTCAAAGGGGTTTGGATGGAGAAAACCAAGTGGTGGACATGGAAAACTCATATAATCCTAAGGGAACAGAAACAGTAATTCTATTGTTTTGTTTGGAGAATAGTTCTCCCTGGAAATGTTAAAAGTCCAAACGTCAAATGCCTCTCTCAAGAGTCAAGATCTTGGAAATCTATATTTAATAGGCTCTCTAAAGAAATTGATATCCATGTTTTTTGAGGTAAAAAATGTGGAAGTGGAAAACAATTTTCCATAGCTACCCATCATATGAGTGTGCATGACAATAAATCCACCAATAAAAATTGATGAAGAACAAACAAAACACTGAATTTACTTGGAAGACAACAAATGCAGAGAAATTCCTGAAACTAAATGGTAAAATGCTTCATCTAATCCACTTTACCTAGAAAGAAGAACTGCTTGAGGAACAAAAGGAGCATATGTCATCTCCCTCTCAGCAACAAGCCGCTGAGCTTTCTGAAACTCTTTCAAAACTGCTTGGAAATCTTTTGCAAGCTTTGCATCAGCTATCTTTTTGCTGGCCTGCATTTAGATAGAAACTTAATGTATAAGCACAACATCAATAACAAAATAGAATTTTTATGCTTAAAACTGAATGATAAGCGAAAGCTGACAAAGATGCCCGTCTAGTGTGGGAACTTCAAATGAGACCTTCAGAAGGAAAGATAAAATGAACATGACCGTTAATTTACATATATGAGCATGAGAATTAGCATGCACATGAATAAATGTACACTCACAAAAGCTTGAAGCACATATAAATGAATTGCAATATAAAGTAAATGATCTAACAATGGGTAATACTATTAGTTCGTTAAGTAACATGCAAGACATTCCTTCATGTGTAACTTTTTACATGATGAAAGAGAACAATGATTAATTGTTGCCTATTAAAAACAGATGGACTGATGATTGAAGAAAGAATAATTATTCCATGAACACCCTTGCCAATGTGCCCCTATACAAAGGAAAATGATCAAGTGATCCTAAGCATTCAATGGGGGTATTTTTGTCCACCAAATCAATCATTACTTAGTCTCTGCCAAGAAAAATCACAAGACAATGGACATATCATTATGTTCCATCACTAAAGCTTTGAATCGACTATGATGCTAATGGCAAGGAAAAATTGCATTTCCAACTATACCGAATTTTACTATAAGAACAGTTGAAATAGAGTGCCTACAAGAAAAATAGAGGGTCCTATCACTTATTGGGTGGATCCCATGTCTTCCACCAATGACAAGGCTAAAACTATAATGGACTACCAATTCAAAATACCATCTAAGTCAACAATCAACTCACCCATTACCAGGAAAAAATTCTTGCGTTAGGTACAAGAGCCAATATACCATGGATTTCTTTCTGCTGCAAGGTTGTGAGATGTTCTAATAGCTTCTGCACTGCATGAGTTCTGGGAAAACAGGAAAAAAAAAAAATCCATGAATCATCCTTGCTATCAAAAGACCCAACTCCTAAATTTCTTTACAAGCCAGCTATGTACATGTGATTACATTAAGAGTGATAGATCAGAACAACGATGATATGTAGCAGGCCACAAAATTATGTTTTCATGTAAGTTACCTTATAAACAGGCCCAAATCCACCCTGTCCAAGCTTATTTGCATCCCAAAAATTATCTGCAGCAGCGGAAACATTTTTCACTTGCATAAGATGACCTTCAATTTACTTCATAAGCATAAAATGCGATCTACATTCATAAACAATATAAGGCAATGGTTTTTTGAAAGAAAATCAAACTAGTCAACAAAAGAATATCTGTGAAAGAAAATCAAACTAGTCAACAAAAGAATATCTGTGAAAGAAAATCAAACACTAAGTTCAGGATTTTCATATCAACTTTGTCTTAACTATCATCTCCTCCTTAGGATTTTCCACTTGCATACTTCTATTTTTTTTTATTTGAGAGATAATATCAACAGTTTGGATAATGAACAACATGCCCCATTTGTAACAAACTAAAAACCTAATTAAAGTACCACTGATATATTTTCATTTTTAGTGATCAAATTTCCAACCAACGAACTTCCAACCAATATTCAGATTTGTTCTTAGTGATCAGCTCATTCATCAGGTACACAAAGGCGTTGAACGTGGACCACCCATGAGTGAACCAGCCCAGTTCATGGGCCAGAGCATCTATATTGTTCTGGCCGATGGATAGGTTGGATTTCTCATACATGTGCCACATTTGCATGGCTTATACATGCATGCGGCATTCACAAACTAGCACATATTTTACATGCATATTTTTAATAAAGATAGTTTAATTAGCTTAAAGCACATGTTAGCTTAGGTGCATTTGGTAGAACCAAATGTCATTCATGAAATTTAATGATTAATCAGTCTTATTTATGGCAAAATTTCACGAAGTTTCATGATATTTAGTGCAACCAAACACACCCTTATATGAATTATCATATCATGCTTAACCTATGCATATCATCACTAAATGTTCTTACATATGAATTGTTATACAATAACAAAATCCACCTGCATCCAGGAGTAAAACTCGGCAAAATTTTGAAGCTCACTGTTGGCGATGAAATCTACCCAATTACAGCAGTTCTTGAGCAAATCCATGTGCCATCCCCTCCCCACCTGCTGATTACACCCCAAGTTAACCAAGAGCAGATCACACCTCAAATCCAAGAGCAATTTGGTGAGCACACCCGAGATTGGGTGATCAGTACATTTCAGACTACTGATCGTGGCGCAGATGCTTGCTCCCAACTTGTTCGATCAAATGCCCAGTTGTGAAGGGAATCTTGCCTCACACCCACTCCTAGGCAACCCAACCTTCCTTATGTTGTTGAACCAAACCACATTCTAGCGTTACCCCAAGCCATTGATTCTATTAACCCTCCATGCCTGGAATCCACCCACCACAGCTGCTCCCAAAACCAACCTACCTCTGAATACACCCCACCAACTGCCTTCGAACTGGGGAACTCTCCTCAGACTCCTATTTCACCCCGATCACCCATACTCAAAAACCCCATTCTGGCATATCCTAACTGCCCATACGCCACATGGCCACCCTATTCCAAGCTCAAATCTATCAATCTTCGCTCTCTCCCAGAAGACCCAATTCCCCTACGCAATAACCCAAACCTTCCACATCCCATCAGTGCTGTTCATGTGGATGCTCAAGCTAATCACTTTGAGCCTCCTATTCAGTGCAACCTCCACCAATCTCAACCTCGGCTTCTGCCAACTCACACCTCTGACCTCGACTTGGGAAGATTCTCCCCCAACCTTTACCACTACCACCCATACCCCAACTATCAAAACCCACAACCGGTCCCCAACCAATTTGCAGCAATCCTATCTTCCCTCGAGACCCTCCCCAGATATCATTCCTCCCAACCCCCTATACCTGATAACAGCCCTCCTTCTACCCCTGATTCAGCTGTCCTGCGCTCCCCAGGTACAGATCCTGGCGAGTGAAGGCTAGAAGTCGACCTCTCACCTTATTTTTCCCCATCCTAAAAACCTATCACTGCTCAAGATACTAGTTCTGGGGTTCAAACTCCTCCTTCAGAGCCAGCAGCTCCTCTATGCACAGAACAGGAATGTAGGCATTCAATGAATGCTCAAGGCACATCCTTGGCTAATCCCTCAACTCTCACAGCACCAGGGCTCACTAGGCGTCGAAGGCTAAAGATTATATACGCTAAAGGTTCATGGGAATCCAGATTAAGACGATTGAAACGAAGGGCTGTTAACACAGGATGTGTAATTGATGGATAAAATCATCGTGTGGAATGCAAGAGGGATCGGAAATGCTCACACCATGCGCTCCTTGAGGAGACTTTCCAAGATCCACAAACCACAATTGCTAGCCATTCTCGAACCCATATCAGCGATGACAGAAGGGTTGGAACAGGATTATCCCTTGGATTCCATAACTCCTACTCTAATGCCGAAGCTGGAGAGAAGATCTGGATCTTCCACAAGAACCTGAGCTCCCTCTCAGTCTATATTTCCACTAACCAGTTCATCTTTTTTGCAGCGAATTTCCCAAACTGCCAAAGGTCCATCTATTTCACAGTAATTTATGCTAGCTGTGACAGGATCCACCGGCAGTCTCTTTGGAGTTCCTTGTCCACAATCTCAGCCTCTATTCATCATCTCTGGACTGTGTGTGGTGACTTCAACGCAACAGTATCTACGGTGGAAAGGCGAAGCCATCGGCCAGGTGACAGTGCTAGTATGAGAGAGTTTGCCGAAGCCATAAATGATGCGGGCCTGATTGATGCTGGGTTTTCTGGAAATCGATTTACATGGTCCAACAACCAGAGCGGGCTTGCTAGGGTTTGGGCTCACCTCGACAGGGTTCTGTTTAACGTCAAGTCGTCCACAGCTTTCCCAAACTTTCAAGTTAGCCATCTGCCGCGGGTTAATTCAGACCATTCGCCACTTCTGCTAGCCTTCCCGCCCAGGTCGCCTTCCGGCCCCAAGCCTTTCCGCTTCCAACGCATGTGGCTGCTCCACGATTCATTCCAACAGGTTGTGCGGTCCGCCTGGAACAAGGAGAGTCATCCTCAGCCTATTCATAACGTCCTCCTCAAACTCAAGCGTGTCAAGGAAGCTCTCAAGGCTTGGAACAAAGACGTTTTTGGCAATATATTCACGCAGGTTTCCCTAGCAGAACAGGAGCTATCAGAGCTGGAACTCCAAATGCAATCTAACCATGATAACATCCTGATGCAAACTGATCTCCAACAGAATTTCAAAGACAGCCAATCAAAGCTCAATCAACTAGAAGCTATGGAAGAAATGTTTTGGAAGCAAAAATCGAGAATCAGTTGGCTAGAAGTGGGTGACAGGAACACCTGGTTTTTTCATGCAGTCACGTCGGAAAAACAGAGGAGAGCTGAGATCAGATATATCAGGCTTCAAAGTGGTGAGTTCACATCCGATCCTCACATCATTAAGAGCATGGCGGTTGAACATTTCAAATCCCAGTTTGCGGCGACTTCCTGCGCTGCTCGCCCTGCCCTGCTAGCGGCAATCCCTCACCTGGTCACTCATCAGCAAAATACGGATCTGCTTGCTACTCCCTCCTTACACGAGGTGCATCAGGACACGCTCTCCATTCCTCCTGACGGTGCTGCTGGTCCAGACGGCTTCTCAGGAGCCTTTTTCGCTGGTTGCTGGAACACAATTGCTCACGAAATCCACCAAGCCACCTGCTTCATCTTCCAGTTTGGATCGTTCCCGCGCGCGGTAAACGCCTCTCTCATCTGCCTCATTCCAAAGTCCTCCACGAACTCCTTCGCAGATTTCAGACCAATAAGCCTTTGTAACTGCCTGTATAAAATCATCGCAAAAATTATTGCCAATAGGTTAAGCATCATCTTGCCATCTCTGATTTCCCCTGAACAAGGTGCCTTCACTCAAGGCTGCCCAATTGCGGAGCAGATTGCGCTTGCTCAGGAACTCTTTAGAGACATCAACAAAAAGCATAAGGGAGGGAACATTGTGATGAAAGTGGACATGGAGAAAGCGTACGACAAAGTGGACTGGGGATTTCTCAAAGCGGTCCTTGGCCGTTTTGGCTTCAGCGATAGATGGATCTTCTTGGTGGAAAACTGTTGGAGCACAGTTTGGTTCTCAGTCCTAATCAACAGTGACTCATCTGGTTTCTTTAAATCCGCTAGGGGGCTACGGCATGGAGATCCTCTTTCCCTGGCGCTGTTCATCCTTTCCTCTGAGGTACTCAGCCGTAGTTTAAAAGCTCAATTCGATCAAGGTTCGATTGCCCCCTACAAGTTGAGGAGAGGCGCTCAAACAGTTTCTCACTTACTCTACGCCGACGACACTCTACTTTTCCTCAACGGCAGTCTCAACTCGATTAGGGCCATGAAACTATTCCTGGACGACTTCCAATCAGCCTCCGGTCAGACCATTAATTTCCACAAGAGTTCATTTGTGTGGAAAATCTCTTTCGACTGCAAGAATCAGAGCAATTGAACGTGCATGTGGGATCCCGAACTCAGTTAATCCTTTCAGCTACCTCGGGGTCCCTCTTGTTATTGGAAGGTGCAGGGCTGCAGATTTCCAACCTCTCGTCCGAAAAATTGAGGCTAAAATTTCTGGTTGGCAAGCCAGATTCCTTTCCCAAGCTGGTAGAGCAACGTTGATCCAAAGCGTCCTCAGCAGCATACCGGTTCACTCCCTAGCAGCCTGCCATATTCCAAAGCAGGTGTTGATTTCTCTGGAAAGATTGATGGCGAATTTTCTGTGGGGCTGGTCCGAGGGTAAACGCAAGGCCCATTGGCGAAGTTGGAAGACGATAACTCTCCCCAGAGAGGAGGGGGGCTGGGTATAAGGAGTCTTAATGACACCACGAAAGCATTCAGAACAAAGATGGCTTGGTCAATCCATTTCAAATCAGGTCACAGCCTCTGGAGGGATTTTATGTTATCCAAATACGGCCCGAGCAGTAACTGGAACGAGCAACGCTCCTCTTCGGCTTTCGCCTCTCCCATCTGGAAGCAGATCCAGCGCCTTATCCCAACAGTGGAGAACTCCTATCAGCTGCAAATTGGTTCAGGAGACAGCAATATCTGGACCACGAATTGGACAGGGCTGGGTCCCCTCAAGCACATACACGGTATCATTATTCCTCTCTCTTTGCGCCATCTAAAAATTAACCAACTGTTAGGTAATTCAGGCCCCCTTCTCCCGTCTTCGGTGTTGACAATTATTCCTCAAGAAGTCGCTAATCTTATTTTTCAAGCGGGGTTCTACACGACTTCTGGGCTGAACCTCCCCATTTGGCCTTTCACGCCCTCTGAGGTTTTCTCTGTCTCCTCGACATGGGATTTATGTAGATTGAGGCAGCCGCGGAAAATGTGGGCCAAATGGATCTGGAACCTAGCCCTCCCCCCGAAGATTTCCACCCTGGTGTGGAAAATTTTGATGAAGGCTGTTCCGGTTGAGGCAAATATTCAGGCGATAGGCATTCAAATGGCGTCTAGTTGTGTCTGCTGTGACAGCAGCTTTTTGACTATCTCGTCCGAAGGGCCGTGTAGAGACTGTGAATCCATCTCCCAACTTTTTTTGGAGGGAAGCCTGGCAATTTTAGGCTGGAATCTCCTGGCTTCCATTTTCGGCATCACCATTCCTCACGCGACGTCTGTCGGGCAACGACTTCTTCAATGGTGGTCAGCGCTGCCTCTTGACAGGCATAATTCTACAGCACACAAGCTGGCTCCCTGCGTCCTTCTCTGGGAATTGTGGAAATCGCGGAACGCTATTGTATTCTCCGACGCTAAACCTCAACCTCGCACGCTACTGGCCCGCGTCAACTGGTGGATTAAGTTCCTCAGGGAGAAGACAGCCTCGCCCAAGCCTATACCTCCCTATCAGGGGATCACCCCCATTTCGGGCGGCCCTCCCCTCCATTCCTCAGCGCCTTGCTATCGCAATTCCCTTTCAGTTGTTACTTGGATTCGTCCCCAGGTCGGGTGGATTAAAATAAATGTCGATGGATCAGCAATTGGCAACCCGGGTCCTGCTGGGGGCGGGGGCCTTTGCAGGGACAGCTCAGGTGGCTTCATCTTTGCTTTTGCAGAAGGCTACGGGGCGGCATCCAACATTCACGCGGAGTTCAGAGCCATCCATGATGGTCTGAGGCTGGGCCTATCGAAAGGGTTCCGCAGGATTATGATTGAATCGGACTCTCAACTAGTCATCAATCTCCTATCTGGCTCCGCATCCCCTGGCTAGGAATGGTTCTCCTGGCTTACCAGAATTCATGATTTGGCAGCATTGGCTGAAGTGCTCTTCTCCCATGTCCTCAGGGAGGGTAACGCCCCTGCAGACGCCATGGCTAGGCAGGGTAGTGGGTCTCAGACTTCTTTTTTCTCTTGTTCCTTGGCGGCTCTTCCCTCTCACACCAGAGGTCTCATCTTTTTAGACAAAGTGGAACTAGGCTCGATCAGGCACCACTAGCTTCTGTCTTTTGCTTTTGTTTTTGTGCAGTTTTCTTTCCTACATGATAGGTTGCCCCAGGTCTTTTTGTTCTGGGCAACCCGAAACCAATGTAGAAAGTGTACCCACTTTCCAGTTTGCAATGAAAAAGGAAAAAGGTTGGATAAAAAAAAATCTCTAGAACTGTACTAATAAAAAAAAAAAAAAAAAAACTGCATAACGGATGTATAAAAAGAGATTGCCTAATTGACAAGATGGACACAAAGTTATCCACAGTCCACCCTCCACCTCCACTGCATCACATCACAAACACAATTGGAATGGTGGGGGTTTTTGCTCTTTAGGTACAAGATCTTTAGGTACAAGATCAAGATCCCTAATGAGATGTAATGGAGATCGAGGGTATCACACTTTCAACATGATTCGACATTGAAGAATCATTCACAACCTTCATAGTAATTCCTAGAATTTTTAGTTGATACTAGCATGACAAGAATCAAAGCTAAGGAAAATGCCTGATAACTCATAAGATTGCTTCAAGGCAAGTATATGAGAAATCATAAGCACTAAAAGAAGGTGAAAATGCCCGATCCATACACCTATTATTCCTAATTACAAATGATGATGTTTTGCGATATAATAATGTTATTAGAAGTGACATGAATTCAAAAAGACAAATTCCACTGCATTAAAATTAGCCGACATGCCTAAATACATTGATGGTCTTCTGCACTATAGGATTTTTATATTGGTTCACATTCTGAGTATAGAAAACCAAGTTAATATAAATATTCTTAACCAAAGATATTCTTACTCACTGAAGAAGAGGCTGTTGGTTCAAGATGGTTGATTGCCAGAGTCATTCGAAGTTTGTATTTCTCGTCAGCAGCATGCTGCATCAAATGCCAGATCTTAGTACGTGCTCATTTCACTATCGTAAGAATCCCATAAAGAACAGATCAAATGCATGGCTAAGAACAGTTTGGCCCAGTGTTCATTAAATGTACATTTGCCCCACCTGATGGGTGGGTGGACAGAACTCCCTGATTCCTGGGCCAGTGAATCTACATGTTGGGGCTTGCAGCCCACCTAATGAGCAACTTGGATCATGCACATGAGGGCCATATTGGCACGTGGAGGCATGTGTAGGTGATGCTCCCTACAGATGCATGGTATCAACAAACCTCCAAAGCAGATGCCTACATGGAAATGTACATCACAAGGCACAAGAAATGGCTTGGAAATGCACCGTAAGGATGCTCCACGAAGGGTATCTCTGGGAGAGTTAATTGACCAATGGCGAGAGTTGCTTGCATCTGTCATCCGATTTCATAAAGGACTGTAGAAGCGCGAGACCTGTGTAGCCAGATAGAGCAGGAAAATGCAGAACAGGTTTGGCTTAGTTTGAAGCATTGAAATGTGCAAGCCCACATCAACACATGCTCAAATATGCATAAAAATGGTGCCACCAAATGGATTGTATGAAGAGGCTCTAATCGCATTGTGATTTGTCGGCAGTGCCCGTCAACTGATGGGATGGACTGATTTTCCTCCGGTCTGAGTACTTGATATGGATTTGAAGTTTGTGCCCTTCATATCTTCAAGGAGGAAAATGCTACCATCTTGAAACGCCAAACAGCGTGACATCCAGGTTGTCATCAGGTGGCTAGGATCTTCCAAATTAAGAGATTTTTCGGGCATGGTCCATCCATAGCGATTGCTTATTGAAGCATCTGGTGCTGCTTTATCTAGCAATGGCAGTAACAATTCTGTCATAGCAATTACAAGAAATTATGTATATAAAATTATATAGATAATATAGATGTCTTATCTGGATTGATCATCTGTAACAAGGGAGGTCCTTGTGGGCATACCACTACAACAAGAAACGGTAACAAAACAAGAAAGTTGATAAGGTAGAGTCATCCCTTTACTGCACATGGGTTATGGTCAAAAGTGAAATTGAGACCGTCCATCTAGTAGGACCCATCTTAAATCCTAATCCCTTCATTTATTTATTTTTTGGTTATGTAAACCTAGCCTAAATTTCTTCGGACTGTTGGTTTGGAATCTGCCAACCAGATGGCTAGGATCATCCAATTTATATATTTTTAATCATGTTTCATCAACAACAGGGGCAATTCAATGAACAAACTGAATTGGCATGTCACCCCGGTCATGTGTACTATGGAAAGGTCTCTGTAATCCTACACCAGTTCCACCAGTTTTGCCATAATTTCTTCTTTCTGTTAGAATTATTATATGACTAAAAGCACAACTGATGGGGGTATTTATCGAATCAGTATTGGGTCTGTACACATACATACCTGCTTCTTCTTCTTCTTCTTCTTCTACGGCACCTTTAAGAAGCAAGCCTATAAAGGTAGAAAAAAGGTAGAAAAAGATGGAAGTGAGGTTAGAAATGTCTTCAAAGGAATTAATTTATACGTGGTTTTGACACTTGAATTTTGAAGAATCTACATCTATAGTAATTGGATTCTTGAGAATTTCAGTCTGTCAAGTTGTGTTTAACACCTTTAAATTTAAATAATCTCTAAGAATATGAAAAGTAGCTTTTTAGAAAGAATCGTAAATGACTTAAAATTAGAAATTAAACTTTGGCCAAATTCCAAATTGTCAAAAGTGAAAATTAGCTCTAGAATTAAATTTTAATATCAAAGGACAATAATTTGAAAATTAAATAAATTAGAACTCTTTAAATGTCATCAATGATAATCAAGCACTTAACTTATTTAATTATTTGTCTATTGGATTGGTGGACATTTATTGCCAAGGCATTGGACATTTCCCAAGAAAAGAATGGATACAAGACTCACCTTCATCAAATCCATAATTCCAGCCATTGGATCCTTTTCTTTATCCATATTTGGCTTCAGCTGCAAAATAATAAATCAAACCTTATAACCATTTTCGAGACAAAACCACACAAGTTGGAATGTATAGAGTTATTCAAAGATGATAATCTCCAAGGTACCCAAGTACCTATGTGGACATATACATTAACTATAATTCACAAAACAATATCAATTTTGGTTTTCATCATCCAAAGACAGGCTGACTCCTTGGCCCATTCAACCCATCCTAAAATTCTTAAGAAATTACCTCCTGTTGAATGGCCCATTCAACCCATCCTAAAATTCTTCCTGACTGTGAGTTAACCCAACGCATAACCAACGTTCCAGATACACTTTCAATCTACAGCAGAAAATCCTGAGAGATGTGAGATGTATAGAAGAAAAACAAACAATTAAAGCAAATTCAAACAGGAAGTATATCTGACTCTATCTGTTTGCCTATATATATATATATATATATATATATATATATATATATTGGTAAACATGCAAAGATATTGCTGTTAGGAAATGCTGAATCTGATCTTGATACACATCATTTGAAGCTATCCCTCCTGCAGAAAATCAGAATTTCAAAAATACCAACATCAGTAATATATATATATATATATATATATATATATATATATATATATATATATATATATATTGGTAAACATGCAAAGATATTGCTGTTAGGAAATGCTGAATCTGATCTTGATACACATCATTTGAAGCTATCCCTCCTGCAGAAAATCAGAATTTCAAAAATACCAACATCAGTCGCAACATTAGAGGATGATTAAAAGCTTTCGATGAAACTAAATCTATGAACATAATAGTAAAATGCAAGTGGTCTTTCAACTTATCTGATTGTTGAGCGCCACAACAAAGTGTCGGCCCTTACCTATTGCATAACACCACTCTACGACACAAAAAGAAACAATTACAAGGAATCTAAGCTTAGACAAGGACTAAAAGCAATCCAAAAATAAGCAACCCATAAAACATCACAGCTGTACCGAGAAAAATAGAAACAACGCCATGGCATGTAGTGGCCCTCCACAGCAACATCCATCTCATCTTATGACCAGCAGCCTCCACAACAACTACTACGGCCACACTAAATACATCCCATGTCTAGTAGCCTCCTCAGGCATTGCATGTTATCATACTCCTCAGCAACAAATGAGTTTATTGATCTGCTATTCATGACAAAGAATTATGAAAGGAAATGACTTCTCATAAAGGCATGTATAAGGCAGTCCATCTACACAATCACATGTTTGAGAATGATACGCATAAGCATGAAATCCAAGCCACATTGTCAAACATGGAGATGTGCAGACGGGCTGCCATAGACATGAACGAGGGCTTAAGCTTATATGGGCCTGAGTTGGCAAGGGCCAAATTAAGCCCATTGGCTGACCATATTCAGTTCAAAACCATTCCCTTCATATTATCTTACTTCTCCTTTTCCCATCTTCTCCATTGTGGGCAAAACAAGGCAGAGCCAAATCTACTCTGCATTTCTTCTGGACGTGGGTTAGAACTGAAGGAACTTTCTGCTCCATGCCTTGAAGATCAGGCCTCGACAAGCCCTTAGATATTCAAATAGCTTAGCGGGCCCTCCTGTCGATCAGTCAGGCCCTTCGTTACGTTCTTTAGAGAAACCTGTATTGCAGTTGTCCATTGTTTTCATGGTGTGGCCTGCCTAATAATTGAATCAGCCTCATTCTTCTAGTGCCCCATCCTTATTGGGCCATCTTGGACACCATGGTGGGTCCCACAATCAAGTAGGTTTTGAACAATGCAACAACATCCTACTTAGCAAAATAAACAAAGGAATGATACGATGCACAACCCACATCTTTGCACAATATACAAGGATTTTCAGTTTTGACAAGCATATAATTCCTCCAAACTCACGATCTTTAGTTGTGACCTGGGCTAAGTACTCTCTCTCTCTCTCTCTCTCTCTCTCTCTCTCTCTCTCTCTCTCTCTCTCTCTCTCAAGTTGTTTATTTTATTTTTATTTTTTTAAATGTAACTACTTAGCAAAATAAACAGATACATAATACAATGCAGAATCTGCATCTTTGCACAACATACATGGACTTTCAGTTCCGACAAGTAGGGCCTATGGTTTTGTATGGCCCAAACCTTGCTCTGTTGCATGCCATTGTGAATGGATCATGACCCAAAAGACTTCTAGATTAGAAGATCCCAGTGACCAAGCATGAGACTTTTTTTTTTTTTTATTTCCAGTTTGAATTGGATGATTGTTGCATTTCTCTTCTTAACCATCAATACATATCAAGAAATCAAAAGGTGAAAATGTCCTATTGAGTATATGTCTGGTACACAGCTCATCAATGGCAGGATGCAACAGATAATATTCCGGATTACCAAAAAATGAGTCCCACCTGATAGAAATGGAAACCATGCATCATATAATTCCTCATGAGCAATATCATCCCATTTTCAAATTGACCAAACAACACCGACTCTTTTACAGTATTGATCACAAAACTCTGACAAATAACACAAACCATCCAGTTTCCGTCAATCAGTTGCAACAAACAAACATTTCCATATTCAGACCCGTCTCAACCGACTCAGATTTCGCATGCCAAGCCTCTTTTGTTCATCCTCTTCCTAATTCAAACGCAACCAGTCCGAGACAAGTCAGATCACCATACCTATTGGGGGCCCACCATCAGTTATAATGATGATCAAAACCCTTAACCAAGTAGGTTTTAGAAAGATTTCATCAGTGGGCAAGTTCTGCCCAAACTTCCCTTTTCTAATGGTCCCGATCCCTCCTTTTGAGTGAGAAAGAGAGAGAGAGAGAGAGAGATGGTTCCTTTTATTAGAGAAAACATCCATTCTATGAGAAAAGCTAAGGCATACATCATAGTGGGGCCACATAAAACACATCATGGTGGGTCCGATCGGCGAGGAAAGAGAAGCTCACCTATTTGAAGACGCTGCTCGATGGCGATGGAAGATGCCGCTGCTCGATGGTGATGGGATACCACTGCTTGAAAATGGGAGAAGCTCTTGAGGGCTAGGATGCGCTGCTTGAAAATGGAAAAGAGCAAATGACACTCGCGGGCTGGGATGCGCTGCTTGAAAATGGAAAAGAGCAAATGACGCAAACCTTTGAAATGCGAAACAATGTGTTTACCATGGTTTATAACAAACAATCTGTTAACATCCGTACATGCAAGAGGGACCTCTGGATGGTTAAGATTGTATTATCTAAGAAAATTATAAATATTAAACATTTACAACTAGAAGGATTATTTGAATGGTTTGGATAACTCTATATCATTGCCACTATTTTTATGAATGAGTCATAAAAATAGTCACCACTGTTTTACATTCTATACAAAACTCAAAAGAAAAAAACAGTAAACATAGCTTTGGAAAGGGGCGGGCTCTATGGTCCCCACCATGATGGATATGTTTCATCCACGCCGTCCATCCATTTATCAACATCATTTTGGGATTGATCCCAAAAAATTAGCCCTAATTAAGTCTCGGGTGGACCACAAAATGAGAAAAATCAGGATGGTTGGACGCGTAGTGAAGGATTAGAGTTTCGCCGACGGCTTGTAGCCATCGGTAATGCCGTCGGATTTTAGCCGTAGCTAAAACCACCTCAAGTCCATCGGCTTTGCCCAACTTTTTGGTAGTGTGGTATCTCTTTTCTAGAGATCCTACCCTACGATTAAAGACTTCGATCCTGACTTTGGCATCAGAGAGTCTCCTGCGCTAGTCAGGGCCTCCTTTGTATCTTCCTTTCATCTGTGCAGGTTCACGAAGGTCCACAGCAGAGGATCTACCAGAAAACTGCATCAATAACAGTTACACCTAGACCTTTACAAATATCCTCGTGTCCATTATAGACACCTCATGGTTTAGAGAAACCCTAACTAGAATATTTTCACAGGTCAAATAATGTTGGTCAGACAATTAACAGGTCAAACTGAGTCAGATTAAGCTCGGATGTGCAACCGGGAAAAAAAATTCATAAATTTCATAATTTAATTATGTTATGGATCACAAGAACCTACAAGGAGCATCCGAACTTTGATAAATCTTATCCCATTTACTTAGAGCGTGGCACATTGACGACTTGACTCGTCTGACTCGACTTGTCCGACTCGACACGAACTGAATGGATGAGTCAGTTCGAACTGAGTAAGCTTCGCCCAATCCAAACTCAAACCGAGTCGAGTTCGAGTTACCCAGTAACTCAACCCGACTTGACTCGAAACTCGATCCAATCAGACTTGACTCGATCCGAAACCCAACTCTACTCGGATTCAGATATATAATAATAATAATAATAATAATAATAATAATAATAATAAACCTTAATTTCTAAGTATCTCTAACCCTACCCGCCACACCCGCTCCCGACCTTGACCCCAACCTCAACCCGATCCTAAACTCTCTCTCTCCCTCTCTCCCTCATCATCCTCTTCCAAGCCACAGCGACCACCCACCACCATCACCACCCTCTTT
This sequence comes from Magnolia changhungtana, assembly GCA_030180095.1. Lineage (NCBI taxonomy): Eukaryota > Viridiplantae > Streptophyta > Magnoliopsida > Magnoliales > Magnoliaceae > Magnolia > Magnolia changhungtana. Next base: position 1,362,316 of record JASAUF010000370.1, read on the forward strand.
TCTCTCTCTCTCTCTCCTCTCCACTCCCTCCCTCCCTCCTCTTCCAAATCCAGAGCCAACCACCACCATCACCATCCTCCTCCTCCTCCTCCTCCTCCTCCTCCTCTCTCTCTCTCTCTCTCTCTCTCTCACTCTCTCTTCTCCACTCCCTCCCTCCCTCCTCTTCCAAATCCGGTAGCCAACCACCACCATCACCACCCTCCTCCTCCTCCTCCTCCTCCTCCTCTCTCTCTCTCTCTCACTCTCTCCTCTCCACTCCCTCCCTCTCTCATCTCTTGACCCGACTCGATACTTTTGACTGGGTTAGACTCGGTCCAAATTAGTCCAGGTCAGACTCGAACTCAGATCATATTGTAGACGGTTAAATCCTTGAAGAGTAACTTACTTTGATACAGATTGAAATTACGTGGATTGTCTACCATGACATGCGAAAGTTTATCGGAGCTTAGAATTATGACCAAGTCCTAGAGGAGAGGTGAATAATATACCACTTAAAATTCTTTTCCTAATTAAACTAATTTATAAATTATAAATAATAAAGGCATAAGGGTTCAATTCTCATAAACTACAAATGATGTAATAAGTTGAGCCACTAGTCTATGTGCAAGATAAATATCTTAGTGCGTGTGCTAACAATCGAATGCCTAGCATATAATCCATTTAAGCGTTCATATAATTTAATCAATTAAACTCATAAGCATGAATAGAAATGTGCTCAAATCACCAATCACAAACACAATGATATATAGTGGTTCGATTACTTACCTACTCTACTCTTGACGGATACACTCTCCTTGAGTTTAGTAGATTTCACTATTTTGGAAGTTTTAAATTAGGTTCACCTCTAACCTTTATAATGGTTTCTACTATATTTGTTGAGGGTCAAATATTGCATATTATACCCCAGTTATTATTTGAATTTACGTGCATGATAATATTTAACATCCTATTTTAATCATATTTTTGTTGTAAAGTGAATTTAGGAGCTTGGACTGAAAAAGGATACTAAAAGCATGAATTTAATGTTCCGAAGTCACCAAGGCAAGGGATGGACCCCAGGGGACCAAGATCGAGGAATTTACACGCCAAAAATCTAAGAAAATTAAGTAATTAAAGTCCAAGAGGCCTGAAAATCATCCAGAATGCAAGATCATAGGGTTCCCACCATTCGTTCGGTTTGAAACTTTATATCTAGCTTGAGAACCCCAAATTAATTGTAAGAATTGGTCAATCCGATTGACTGATGCCTTATGGACTTACCGCATCTTGTACACGTGGAGCACAAGATAAAGAGAAGGAGAGTGAGCTTCTTCATTGAGTTTTCCTTATTCCCTTTTAGTTTTTCTTCTTCTTTTAATGCTTTTAGGAGATATTAGCCTCATCATGTCTATGTCTGGCTAAGCCTCTTAGTTAGGGATAAGAGGTAAAGCTTGTAGTGAGATGTGAGACTTTCCTTTATGCCTTTGATTTAAATTTGATTTATGAACTTTATCTGATTCTAGTTTGTTTATATGGAATATCTTTAGTTTTTAATGGTTTGTTGTGACTTAAATTACAATGGATCCATGATATCTTTTGGTATTTTTTCATGCATGTTTGAAGGTTATGATCATAGGAACCCTGTTGTTCACCATCGTCTCAAGGGCATGGATATGGATGATGGAATCCTTCCCTATGTTCATGACTCTCTCAGATTCGATGTAAATTGGTTAAATTCTATTGTTTACTTTGTCTCATGGGCATAGTCTTGTGATGGAATCAAGTCTAATTCTCATACCTCTCATCTCTTGAAAACTGGATTAAAGGAAGTTCATAGTTGATTTTAATATTATATCTTCCATCTGGATGAAGATAGGACTCTGAGTCCAGATGTGTTCTTGAATAAAGCATAGATCTCCATAATCTTTACAAGTGGATCCTCTGAAACTCAAGTTTTTCACCTTGGAATTTTATAGGTTTCAGTTAAAGTTATTCATCATTATTCCCTTAAAATTTTCCCTGATTTAGATTATATCTTCGCCTAGTTCTAGTTCTGGTTACTTTCAGATTACGTACAAGGTTCAGTCCCTGTGGATTCGACCTCAGTCTTACTGATATTATTACTACATCACAACCCTATACTTGGGGTGTGAACAGTGTTCACCACTAACTTACACGTACACACCCATGCCGGTGGATCACGTACACACCCGTGTCGGTGACAGTCTTATACAAAGACCCACACGTACTCACCCATGTTGGTGGAACACATTTCCACCCGTGTCGGTGGCTCTTGCAGAGACTTAGTTGGTTTTCTATCGGCTAATCAATAACCACTATAATTCTAATCCAAGGACCTATGTCTTGCTTCCGTTAAAGGCTCCCACAGATACTAACACATATATATGCACCCATGTTCGACGAATTCGGTCACACACAAGAATCTATTCATGTTTGGATCACGTACACACCCGTGTCGGTGACAGTCTTATACAAAGACCCACACATACTCACCCATGTTGGTGGAACACATTTCCACCCGTGTCGGTGGCTCTTGCAGAGACTTAGTTGGTTTTCTATCGGCTAATCAATAACCACTATAATTCTAATCCAAGGACCTATGTCTTGCTTCCGTTAAAGGCTCCCACAGATACTAACACATATATATGCACCCATGTTTGACGAATTCGGTCACACACAAGAATCTATTCGTGTTTGGATCATAAACTCTATATTCAATCATACATAAGGAAGGAGTATACATATACTCTAAAATTGACCCTTACTTGACAGTCGGATTGAGGTCCGTTGTTGCGCCTTCTTGAGATATTTCTTTAATGCTCTCTTATGTTTAAATAAGCTTTTCATTTGCTCCCACGATCGTTGATGCAGATGGTTTAGCTCCACTATCAAACACCTTGCATGCGATGTACCTATGAGGTGACTAAGATAGTGGGAGATGGTGAAATCTTCTAACACTAAAGAAATAGTTGTTTTCCAATGAGGATTGACCTAGGTGGGTTCTAGAGGTTAATAGACTAAAGATATACATATGAGATTGTGTCTAGCTATTAAAACGATGGAGATTAAATGCATTCTCATAATGGAGGTCAAAATCCTCATTAGAGTGACAAATTTGAAGGAAGATTACTTGAATCTCATAAGCTTAGAGGCTTATGAGAGGGATTAAGAGTGAGAAATCACCTAAGCTATAATGGTGCAAAAAATCTATTAAAAAGTTTAAATACTGAATGCCCTTTATATAGCTAACAAGTTGCAATGGCTAAAAAATGGGCAAATAACGGCTAATTTCGATCGATCGATCGAAGTATTTCAAGATTATCTTGTTTTGCTCGCTGGACAATTTTGAGCAAGTTCGATCAATCGGGATTGATTGAGGATTCGCTTGATCAATCGAGAATTGACCGAACTCACCTAAAGTTATGCTGTTTATGGGCTATATGATTTACATCAGCTTTGAACCTTTATAACTTATCTAAACATATTTAAAAGAAGCTCCTAAAGTTAAATGATGATTAAACAATGGTCTACGTATTTGGGAATGAATCATTTAGAGATTATGTTATTTTAGGTATAAGGTTAGGGTCACCAAGGCATATCAATTTACTTGTTCTTTCACTTATTGATGTTTCATGTCTTTTCGTGTCTTTGGTCTTCAACTTTCAAGGGCTCAACTAGTTCACTGACACATTAACTCATGTGATTAACAAATAAGTGCACTAACACACTTGTGACTATAAGTTTTTTTAAAAACTAATTTGTAATTGTATATATACAAAATAAAATAGAAATAATTATCACAAAAAAAAAAATCATAACCATTCTCGGCAACATGGGTATTTTATGTGAAAGGGTATATGAATGTTCATTCATATTGATATATGTCCAAAAGAGACGAATACTATCACAAGAAAAGTCATCCATCATCATGATAAGGTCAGTCTTGTACATAAAAGGATGAGTCTTGTACATAAAAGGATATATGGACGCATTAAGGTGCACTACAAGAAAATAGACCTTTACCGGTGGCCAAAACTGCCCCTAAAAGTCCAAAAAACATGCGGTAAAAGAATTACTGGCGGTCGGGCACGTGCCACTAGAGAGGGGCGTCGCTGTATTTTTTACCGGCGGTCGCTCCTTTTTAGTGGCGTTTTTAACGGCTGCCGTTAATAGTTGTTTTTTAGCGGCACTTAAACTTTAGCGGCGCTTCTAGTGCCTGTCGCTAAAAAGCTGTAAAAGCGCCCCTAAAAACTTTAAAAACGCCAGTAAAGAGTTACGAGAACGTCGGTTCAAAGCGATAAAAATGCCGCTAAAACTACAAAACCGCCGGTAAATATTACAAGAAACTTAGCGAATTTTTGTGAGAAACGCCGCTAAAAGATACCAGTAACGTAGCTAAAGATTGAAGCGAAACGCCGAAATCTTAAAAAAACGCCACTAAAATTGCCAATAAAAGATACCAGTAATCCTTTCTTATAATTGTTGTCCCACAATCAAATCTCCATCAATCTAACTATCAAATCTCTATCTGCATAACTATCAAAAACCTATGATTGAATGACACGAGTTTGAATTACCCAATAATTTAACATTCATCAAGACAACAATTAGCACAATATCAACAAAACAATTAATGATCTATTTAAAGTTTTCAAAACAAATTATAAATGTCTTCCTTTCCTAGCCTTTCACATGAAACTGTTTTAGTAAGGTCCCCTTCTGGACCAATCATATGTCTTCCTTTCCTAGCCACATCTTCTGGCAAATGTCTACAACACCAACCTCACTGGCCATGGTCACGTGTCCACTATGTGTGATGTAGGCCCTTTTCTTGCAATGAGCCCAAATTCCTCCCTGGGAAGTTTCCCTGCAATGGGCTGAGAAGGATAGCTGAATGCGGGACTCTTTCATTGCATCAGTTGCATTTTTCAACAAGGCCTGGCTAAGAATATGATGGTTGGAAACATCAATAGCAGAGGAAGATACCATTGCAACCATCAAAAGTCATATCCACAGAACAAATCTGAATATTAAAAGAAAGAAACTAACCGTCTTGATGTTCTCTAGAGAGATGCACCCATTTTTGTTCGGCTCCAATAGTGTAAACTGCTCCTTCAGATGAAAGAGCTGATCAATGGTCAGTGTCTTTGACAGAGCCTATGATAGACACGAATGAAAGTTTAAATGCATGGTTAGTCTTCTTATTCATCAGATACGGCTATTTGTTATAAAACCAAGTGCTATCATCATTTCCCACCCATTGATGTTGAGGCTATGCGAAGAAACGAATGAGTTTTTGTAATGATAATCTTGAAATTGACAAACAAAAGCATGTATTCTGACTCATCTGAGTCAACTCAGACTCAGTCAAGTTTGATCCAGTTCGAAACCATGAGTCATCCTCTGAGTCACCCAGTTAAAAACCATGGAACAAAGGGTATGATGAAGATGGGGTTTTAAGTACCAGATTGAGAGAGCATCTATAGCAATTTCAGCATTTTTCATATGTCCTGTTATTAGAACCAATATAGTGTTGTACCATAGCTCGAATTTTGTTAAGACAAAACAGTTACAAGATTAGAAACACAGTATAAGTGGGCTTATTTGAAGATCGAAGGGCCTTAACACATAACATTGTTTATATTCAAGATGGGACTTTTTCTTCTCTCGAGCCCAAAAATCGGCCGGACCCAACATGCTTAAAAGACTCGACGATTGATTGACTGTTCAATCTTGAGTCGTCGAGACTTCAGTGAGTAGGCTCGACTCGTATGAATCATATAGGGTCCAACCAAGTCCGATTCGAGTTTGTGGAGCCCAACTGCGCAGTTTAAAAGGTAAACCCAAGTCTGCTTGAGCCCAGCGTGACGCCGTTCCCATTAACATCCCTGATTAGTAAGGGTGTTGGATGTTGATGGATTGCGTCTCGAGCCCAAGATTGATTAACAAGACAAGCCCAACCTGAAATACAAGGGCATGGCCCAAGCCCAACTGATGGGCTAGGCCTAGGAGTTTGGGCCCAAACTCGACACGTAGTGCAATCCAACCCGATGCATTGTCACCGTCAATCAAAGGACGCGGATTAGCTACTGACAGGTCGAGTAGCAAGAGTCGCTACTGAAGTGACGTCAACTAGTTCTGTGGGTCCCACTATGATGTATGTTTTGTATCCACACTGTTCGTCCATTTGGAGAGATCATTTTAGGACATGAGCCAAAGAATGAATCAGATCCAAATCTCGAGCGGACCCCACCACAGAAGTGACACCCACAGTTAAAAAATTCTAAGGACCACAAAAGTTTTCGATCAAGCTGATATTTGTGTTTTCCTTCTTTAATGTTTGTATTAACTTATGAACAAGTTGGATCTCAAATAAACATCACGGTGGACCTTAGGAAGGTTTCAACGTCTAACGTCTGAAAATTACTTTGGCAATTGCATTTTTATCTAGACGGACTGAAAATTACTTTGGCAATTGCATTTTTATCATCGGAACCTTGTAATTCAATTCATCTGGAGCTACTTCAAACTTCGAATGTCTCACTCAGTTTCAACATAAGGAGCATTTAACAAAGTTTTCAACACATCGAGAGAATTTGGTGGATTTCAAATAATGAAGGTGGGTTGGCAATATTATAACACTAATGGGTGCCTTTGTATTTTGAAATGACAGGAGAAGGAAGAAGTCAACGGTGAAAATTGAAAGAGTGAACTCACCAAGCAAAGACATCGGGATCGATTCTTTGTGCGAAGGGAGGAGATGCGAGAATCTTTGATTTCCGAATACAATGAACATGATTCGTAGGCTTTTGCCACACACCGCAAATGGCCCCTCTCTCGCAATTTTCTTCCAAGATAGCCGCCTTGCAAGATCCTCTATGCTGGCTTGCTCTTGTTCCAAGTCTTTAGTCTGTCTCTGCCAACCTTTGTAGTTGTTTCTCCAATTAATGGGAGGGCCAGACAAAACCCAGTAGGCACTAGGCCACAGAACCTGATCAATTTCCATAAGATATAATCCACCTGGGCAACAAAAAATAAGAAAATGTTAGCATTTCAGGAAAGGCACTAAAAGATGACAATGGTCGACATCAGCTTTGTACAGATGTGAATTGTATTTTGAAAGAAAAATGAAAATAACAAAAGGGGCAAGGAATGGCCAGTAGCTCCATCACAAGCGAGGCTATTGGCTTCCTCATTGGCACCATTTGACACTGAAAAAAAATGGAAGTGCCATGTGAACTTTGATTCCCAAATACATAACACTGTTCTCCAAGGGCAACCGAAGACCCTGAAAATGCGAAATTGCTTAACATGTTATGTGGTTGAATATGTTGCCAGATAAATGGACATCTTTCATTTTTATTCCCATGATTGGATAACACAGAACGTTCTGCTATATAAAAATGTCAATGGATACATAAGATGAGTGCATTTCATTACATTGTAAAATCATGTAATCCACCAAAGTATGAAAATTGGTCATTATAGCAATGGGCGATACTAGAAGAGTTGCAACTTCCACAAAGCATCACATGGGTCTTTCTAAAATAAATTGAATGCAGACCTGTTGTTTCATAAAAATCAGCATATATTGCATAATCCAACGTGCAAATGGATAAGAATGACATTTCAGTATGGTGGTAAATGAAATGTAGCTAGGCCCCCTACAGGTTCATGCACCAAGAGTGTGGTTAAATGGGAATGGGCATGGGTTTGGGTAAGTTTTTTAGCCTGGTTATTAAATGCACCAGGTGTTGTTACACCCCTGCCCATGCTCGAATCTGGACCGAACTGGATTATGTATCTATGAGAATTCTTATGTGATACTTCCTGTACAATGTATTAAATTACTATAATTTTAATAACATGTTATGCTTGACCTTGGTTCATGCAGTGTTCTCGTAATCTTTTCCATATGAATATGTAAAAATATCACACTAAAAAAAATTAGCAATTGATATTTATACTCACCCTGTTTGGTAGACATAACTTTTTTTACTGGGATTTGGCAATATGAAACCTGGTCCCTTGACAGCCTATCCAAAGCTAAATACATCGGATTTCCCTGAGAAAAGACCCTGCACGGCATACTCCGGTGACATATAGCCCCTATAATCAATCATTCAATTGTAAAATAAAAATAAAGAATAAAAAAGCTAGCAGTGTTAGAAATTAGTTTCTTCGAACAAAAATCCATCCACATTGCTGTCCATAAATAGTACTTACAATGTCCCCACTACTCTAGCAGTGTTTCCTTGGGTTTGATTTCCACTAAAAATCCTCGCTAAACCAAAGTCTGATATTTTCGAGTTCATTTCACTGTCTAAAAGAATGTTGCTAGCCTTTAGATGTCTATGATTGACTCTTAATCTCGAGTACCGGTGAAGATAAAGAAGCCCTTGAGTGATCCATGTTGAGTATGTCAAGTGACCTGAAAATTAATCAAGTGACTTGAAAATTAGTCGAGTGACCTGAAGATTAATGTTATATGTAAAATAAAATCGAAGAAAATGACACAACTCACCTTGACGCCCTTTCTCCTCCTCCTTTACCCAGGCTTGGGACTGGCAATGCAAGAAGTTGCATTGGTGGAGTTAAAAAAGGGTTTAAGCTCCATTTGGTTTGAGAAAAAATTATATTCATAAAGATCAATGTGATGACCAAATGGAGCCTAAGACTTACATGCAAATTTACTAAAAGGTATGATAAGAACTCTTACACTACAAATATGTTGACCAAGTGACCACATGTAAAAAGAAAAGAAACAAAAGAGATTAAATTAAAGACATCCAAATGCTTAAGAGGTACCAGAATCTAAAATCCTTAAGAGGTATCTCGACAAAGGTAATTAAATTAGGTACGGAATGAAAATTCCCGCCTAATAGTTACTATCCACTACCTCACTGTTCCCATTAAACGCAGATAGCCTAATATGGATTGGTGCTTTCTAAATATTGTGGAGTGTGGAGGCCACCCTCCAAAGGTAGGAGAATGAAAGAAAAGATGGGATCAAGACCTTGTTAATTCATATATTTTATATTACCCATGTTTTATTGGTATGGCCTTCATATATTTTATATTTCACAACAACCTTGTTAATTCTTGGTGTGTTGTGTTTCAAATCTAGCTTGCATATTACAACCTTGGGGTGGTCTATTATGATATGCTGCAATATGATTTGGCTCTTACCTGCTATGAGAAAGTTGCACTATAAAGGCCTATGTATGCCGAAGCATATTGCAACATGGGTATTATATAAAAAAACCGTGGGGACTTGGAATCAGCTATTGCTTGCTACGAGAGGTAGTCCACTGCTTATCTGCTCTCATATTTGTAGTCGTAAATAGTGCATGATTCTTGATGCATTTTGATTAATATTTATCTTTAGTGATGGATGTTCTACTGTGTCAGGTGTTTGTGAGTTGTCTCTAAATTTTGAGATTGCCAAGAATAACATGGTAATAGCCTTGACAGACTTAGGAACAAAGGTGGGTTTCATTTCAAGGTCCTACATAGTAAGTTACCAGAATATCTCCATATAGCAAGCTGTTTGAGCCTAGATGTCAAGAACGGAATATCTCCATATAGCAAGTTATTGGATAAATCCCTACAGAAAACAAACCAATAAAAATTTTGGTTAAATCCTCCATTATATTACATTCTCAATTGCATTAGTCCCCTATTTTTAGTGTATGAGAAAAGTGGACATATAGGAAAAACACGACCAATGGTCCATATGCAACACATGTAAATGGCCCAACCAATGAGTGGATCAAATTGGTTTTTAGGGTAAGGCATGTTGATGGTGAGACCCACCTGATGAATAGCCCCTGTCATGCACACATCTACTGCAAAGATAACCCTTAACCTCATGTGAGAAAGCATGCATAGCATTTCTCCTTCAAATCATTATGTTCACAGCTATAATAGTAGAGTCACTTTAAGGCTAACTTTGACATTGGTAAGCTTTAAGGAACGAATTATTTGGCAGCAAGACACGCCTCTTAGAAAACATGTGCCCTTCTAAAGGAAAATGTTGCATGCCTATTGGTAATTCTAGATCTTCCTATATGAAAAGAATTTAGGGAACAATTTATTGAAAACCGATCTTTCATTCCATTCCAGACTCAAGAAATTGCCACTTCTGGCATGGCAATAATAGAGAAATGAAATGGTAGAAACATATAAAAGAGAAATGAATATAGTTCATATTTCTAGGCAAAATATACTTTATAGTCAAATAAATGAATAAAGTAGCAGAATTCTTGCTAATTGTAACAAAGCAGTGGAGAAATGCAACCCATTTGTAAAACGAAATCAAAGATTCCCAAGTCTGGAAACTTGGGTCACTAATTGGACTCCCAAGCAAACCAAAACCATCTTTTTATGACACCAAAGCTTAGGTGTATGTGAACTCTCTAAAATATTATAGAATGCTCAACTAAAGTATCTGAGAAAATGATCCTATGTACACCAAAGCTCATGTGTATGTGAGCTCTCTGCTATATTCATGATAGCGTCCATATTTGATGGGCTTATGATCAAACAATCTGAACCTTTCAGTCTATAAACTTCTGGATGCAATCTATTCATTGGGTGTTGGAATTATAGGTGTCTTGATGCATCAGGAAATTTGAATGGAAAAAAAAATCTGTTTTCAAATCTATGAATCTTTTTTCTCCAAGTTACCCAAGACTACATCTGATCATCTACATGTCTACACATGCAAGAGGCCCTTTTATAATTCTACAGCAATGAACTGATCTCAGTTCATCACTGCTCCAATGTACAATTGGCAATATCGGTGAAAAATGAATCAAACAGTTCGGCTAGAGATGGGTCAATTTTACAGCCTCATTTCTTCTCCAAGTCTCGTGATATTACAAAAAAAAAAAAAAAAAAAAAAAAAAAAAAAAAAAAGAGAGAGAGAGAGAGAGAGAGAGAGAGAGAGAGTTCAAGATAAACTTATTTGGCCCATCCTATATTGTATACAAAAAGAATCATTTTCAATGAGTACTTAGGAGTACCTTTTAATACCTTCAGAAGGTATCATAAGGCATTCTGCTGCAAATGTTATTATCCCCATCACAATAACCATTCTCCTGGTTTCTATTTGACATAGCTTTTGACATCAAGTAAAATACTCCATGCTGCTAAAATAACTCTTAATTTTGAGTGGCTGAGATATCAAATTTCAACCCCTTTCCTGTTTGCTGTATCACTATAAATTCTTAAGAAGAAATTCCCTGTTGTTTGTTGCAAACCATGGATCCAAACCTGTTAAGGTTGTTGTGGCCTCTTGCTAATCTATTAACTGTAAATATGTAATCATACAACTATATTTACCTATATGTGGGTGATGACTCTGATTGCTCTGATTGCTGTAAATATGTAATCATACAACTATATTTACCTATTAACTGTAAATATGTAATCATACAAAAATATCATGAAAATAATCTCTTTGGAGAAGAAACAAAAGTGGTCCTTCTATATTTACCTATATGTGGGTGATGACTCTGATTGCTCACAATCTAGCAGACGAATCCCATCAACACCTGGAATTTGCACAGTCAAAAATATTGGCGATACTGATACATTCACGATACTTAGCAATACATCGCCCATACCTGTAATTTATTGCCTTCCGCCACGACTGTGAGCTTTGTCACACAGGAAAAAAGATGGTGCAACTTTTAGCACAATCTTCTAATAAATTACAAAATGAGGAAAAAAAAGGGTCAACTTCAATAACTAATTGGAGAAGAACTTTGATACTCTGGCAATGTGTGTGGAAAATTGGTTACTTGAATCAGACTGTTGAAATCATGGGCCTCAACAATTTGTTGAAATCCACCCTCCTTAAATGCATGTTTAAGCTTTGCTAAAGCAAACAATGATGTGTTCGGTCAAGTTCTATCATCAATAGAAATTGTAACATGTTTCTCCTTTCCACTCATCAGGTGGGCCACAGTTTATGAAACAAATATACGGCTAAAAAAACTTGGTTGAAGTGTCTTTACCCATCCAACTGCTTCTAAGATTATAGCCCACATGCTGAATGAACCAGATTTACTTTCATGACATGGTCAAAACCACCTGATGAATAGCATGGACATTGCACTTGGACGCTGCAATGGGACAACTGCTTTATGTATAGTGGTCAAAACTACCACTCCTAGCTCCAGATAAGCCAAACCTACATTGAGCATGCAAGTTGGGGCAGGGATTCTTCACTATGAAGAGATGTTCTGCATACAAGGTAAAGTTCAGGTTGGATTGGGTTAAGGATTTTCAACCCAACCTAGGTGAGGTTGAGGATCAGCAACCCAACCCCAACCGAACACGACCCAGAGTTCAGGTTAGGCCAATCGGGTTCAAGTTGACCCAACTGAAGTTGTACACTTATGGTGCACACTTCATGGAACTGTATGAAAACACCCATTGTACAAGCATTTCTCTATAATAATATGACAAAGAAAAAATAGCAGTTTAATGAAAGAAAAGGTCTCACCAAAGAATACAAGCCACTGGCGTCCATAAAAAGCAGAGGGCACGAAGTAATTCTGTAATATGAAAGTACTAATTAGTCCAAACTAACATGCACAACTGTTAGAGAAGTTAATGAGACGAATGAACCCATTACTGGTATAACACGAAATTCCAAGCAAACATTTTGAAGGGCGCTGGCTGATGAATGGCCTAGACCACATACCTATGCCACATTGGCATCTGTGTGAACCATTGAAAAAACACTCAATCCTATTCGTGAGAATATTGTTCAACATTTCTCACTCTTAAAACTTACCTTAACAACAATCCCGAAAAAGAAGATGGCATGCCATACAGTCATATCATGGCAACATTACATGCACATCAGCAAATTGACATGAAAAACCTGAATGTAAAACCAATACATGACATCAAAATAAGTGCAATGACACACATAAAGGAAATGTGTACAATTATGGACTAGAGAGTGTAATGCACTTGCTAGGCATTTAATAAGATAAAACAATCAATATAAGAACTGCAAAACATAGATTGATCAAGGAACTGTATCACCCATATATGTGCTTCATGAATCCTTATAAAAGTCCCACTAGCCTTTGCCTCTGCTAATTTCCCCTTCCAAACCTTATTAAACCTTTGTATTCATATCTTCTATCTTGGAAACTGAAATTACAAAGCATAGTAAATACCATTTAGTTTGGACAAAGTATCCAGACATACCATGTGAAGCCATAAACATGCCCACTAGTGAATTGAACAAGCTGGAATTTGACTAGTTGGTATATTTATTTCTCAAACTAGCTATGAAAGCCATTCAGAGGAACCCCTTCTAGAATGAATTTTTCAAAGCTTGACAAAGAATAAGATATATATATATATATATATATATATATATATATATATATATATATATATATATATATATATATATATATATATAGTATGACAAGGCAGGAATGTTTCAAAAGCAAATGCCAAGGACCCTGCAAACTAGTAACCTGACCAGTGATGGTGAAAAGCACAAGAAAAAATGAAGAGGACAAACGTCAACTTATTTAAGATCATTTAACTCACAACATATTTCCATACCGTTTCAAGTTCATCAGGAGTTCTTTTACAAAGGGCTTAAGCTCATAATACATTTTTTCCAACCTAGTTCTTAGTAGGATTTGGAAGTATGGTAATTGTGACAAATGTTCCTCTATGATATTTTGCAGCCCACAAACTTCTTTAATCTCATGGTATAGACAGTCCTACAACAACAATTGGAATCAGAAACATATAAAACTGAAAAGGTAGCGCTATAGCTATTCGCCAAGTCAACGTAAGGCTGCCATGAAGAAACATTTTATGAGTGTATTAAACTTAAACTTAATTGAATACTATCACAAAAGACATAAGCATACCCAAAAAAAATTTAAACTTAAGTGCCACGATATATACCTGCATTCACATTGGGCAATCAAAAGATTGCTTTCCTTCGCAATAGGCAATTTTGTTGGAAGCAAATTAGAGATCAACAGTTGCACAACAAAAGACAACACGAACTAAATTGAGAACTGCAGTATCATTGTACACTGGATGGATACAAGACTGTAGAATATTGGTTGGTTTAGTTATCATCTAGTGCATGAAATAGGAAAAGTACATATGAAAGTACACAGATCAATTTCACTTACAACCAAACAGAGAGTGGGCCATGCTGACTATGTCAAGTGACCTGAAAATTAACGTTGTATGTAAAATAAAGTGGAAGAAAATGACACAACTCACCTTGATGCCCTTTTTCCCTCCTCCTTTACCCGGGCTTGGGACCGGCAATGCAAGATGTGTCTATCCGACCTTTTTTCTTTTTTCTAATCTAATTAATCTTGCACATATCCCTCCATTCCAATACTTGCACAAGCATAGAATTTTCTACCTGTACAATCCACCTTCATTACTCTATGCATGGCATGTGTATCATGATGGCGAACCGTTCAATAATTAATGGGCCATAGACCAAAAGTTACAATTACCAAGGATATTCCTAACCATGCTGAAATGATGTACAAAAATTGATAAAATTTGGATTTTTTTTTAAAAAAAACAAAATGATTAGAATTGTCCAATCATCATCCTTATTTGGTTTATGACCCTTTCGGTTTTACCCATGACTAAGCTCTACAGAATCAGATCATGAAACATATATGCCAAGCATATAATGTGGAAAGTGAAGGCACCAAAATTTCTTGCTTCTGAGGGCATTGGATCTTCCTTGAATGAAAGACATACCAAATTGTTGTATCGTATGAGTATAAAATCTAAACAAAATAGAGAATGAACTCAAACTATGTAAATAATAGCAGAAAATGAATAATAGACAGATGTAAGGTGTGTAAATATTGCATAATTAATGACATATACACACGTGCAAGGCCAGATAAAGTAGGGTGAATGACCACGACTACAGTTTCATAGATTATATGGTTTTGTTTGCATTACACCATGTACTTCCATAGAAGGATAATGTGGTTAGCCAGAGCATAGAGATCGTAATTGTGGAACAACATAAGAAGTAATGAGTTTAGAAGAACTTGCCCATTCAAGTAGGTATTGTTTTTCTGGTTCACGCGTTGGTTCGTTACTTTTTGCACCACTTACGATTTCCAAGATGACCACACCATAGCTGTATGTGTCAACCTTCTCAGTTAACTGTCCATGTATTGCATACTCAAAGGCTTTGTGTACCCCTGTCCAATGAGATTGTATTAGCAATTGGCAAGGTTTAAAATTGACTTGGATCTCGGTTGGGGTAGTATGGAGTTCAGAGAACTGAGTTTTTCAAAAAACTCTGTAAGAGCTTTTGTAAAAGGAAGCTGAATTTTTTATATTAGTTGAGGAGCTTTGGTAAGCCCACATGCATGTGGAAGGGAGCTCACGTACATGCCATGACATTTGCCGATATAGCACATAGGTAAAAGATCCAACCCATCCATCAAGGGAGTTTGTGTAGATGCCCTGGCCAGAGAATCATGTTGATCCACTGATTAGGTGGGCGAAAGTTTAGGAAAAAAATTATAACGCCGAAGAAAACTTTTCTGGAATTTTCTAAGTTGTCCACCTGTCACTATGAATGAACCCCAACTGATGAGTGCACTGGCCTGATTTCTAGACAAGAATACATGGTTGGAACCATCGAGCTTGGATATTGCACCTGTCCGCCATGCCAGCATATGTGCAGATGATATACCTTGTATGCTTGGGTTAGCAAACTTCATTAACTGATCATTCATACTTCACAAAAAAATGAGCAACTTTTCCTAGTATGAGTCCCAGCTCCGAGTTTTAAACCATAGCTTTCAAACTAAAGTTGGAAAAAACATCAAATCTCCCTACTTTTGGCAAATCTACTCATCTAAGTTGCATCAATTGATATGAAGAATCCCATGAAGGGAATGTGTCAGCTTTTTTCCATGAATTGTCAGTTTTCAAAATGAAATGAGGAAAAAAAAAAAATCATTTACAACCAGCCTCATTTATAGGGGGCCTGAGAATGAAAGGTTACATAATGTACAAAAACTTTATAGATTGAGACACAAGGAAAAGCAGAAGGGAAAAAAATAAAAAAATACAACCTGTTGATACAAATTGGAAAACATATATCAGATGATACAACCTGTTGAGCAAGCCATTCGTTCCTTTTATGCATCATACCAGTGTTGAAAGATGCATGTGTTGCTTAACCAATGCTTGGAAAATGGGCATGTACATAATATAGCATACAAGTACATGAAGTGGGAAATGGGCTAAAATGATTGAAGCCTGAACCGAGCACATGAGCCAAGAAAGTAAAAAAGGGTAAAAGGAAAAACCACATGAACTAGCAATCAATTTAGCCAAAGAAATAAATGGATAATTGCCCCGCTGCATCAATTTCAACAACATATGAAGAACATAGACACACACCGAAGGTTCAAGTGTAAAATCCACCTCACGGTCTGCTCTTGAGGTGTGATCTGAAATAGTTCCTAGAGTTGTTACCTTGGTATGTTGAAGTTGCATAAACAGATTGTCTGCATCCTGGATCAGGTTATCGAGATTGCATGCGCCAGAGGAAGTAGATTCTGTAGAGTCGAGCACAGTTGCAAAAGAAATCCTAGTGATAGAGGTGTGCTTGCAGTAATTCAAGTGGACTTTGTTGTTAACTAGAAACTCCCATGATGTACTGGGCATGATATTTGAAGGTTCTTGAGGATTGAACCTGTTACTACACAATTGCATTACAATACTAAAAGAATTCCATTCTGAATCAACACAAGAATCAACATTAGACAAATAGGTGGAACCACTATCACCCCAAATAAGAGTAATAAAATGATTGTAAAAATATGGATGCAGCCCTTCGGCCATTGCTGTAATGTAGTCGTTTGTCAGTGAAGAAGATGGGCTTCTTTGTAATGCACATCTAAACACCTGCATAGAAAAAAAAAAAAAAAACCGGAACTGGTCAATACCATAACTATTATCATAGGAGAAAAGTACTTGGAATTGAAATTTCAGCAATCAAATACTGATAGAAAAAACATTGCATATTAGAAACTCTGATATAGTGCCAATAGTGTTGTCAAGGTGGAAAAGAACTGACAAAGCTTTAGTCGGTTGATAAGGCAAAGATAAATTCCATCCAAGCTAGCAAGGATAAGGAATGGGGTGGTGCTCAATGTTGCGGGTGCCACTACGAGTATAGTGATCATCTCGGATTCGAAGGTGTGGAAGGAGGATTGCTGGAGTGTGATTGACTCGATTTGTGTTTTTAAGGGAGGTGGTGTTGGGCTTTAGATGGGTATTCACATCATTCTACAGCCCAGACCAGGTGGTACACATTTGATTTGAGATATCGAATGTTGGTCATCTTTTGTGGAGAATGTGGGACTTCTTGGAATGGGTGGACAGGACTGAGTTGGTGGATATTCCTATGGGTGACATTGGGTTCACATAGAGAAATGGGCAAGAAAGGGTTGTCATGTCCAAACCTTGAATGAAAATTCCAGTTACAAATATGAAACTCCAGATATTTATAAATTATAATTCACCCAGACATGTTCAACCCATTACTTCCATTCAAGATTCAGAGTTCCAACTCTAATGACTAATGGAAAAGGTCAATCTCATAAGGACATACCAATACTCACACACAGACTCTCAAACTCAATGAATCCAATATACAGTGAAATAAAAAAAAATTTAAAAAAAAAAACCCAATTCGAGATAGCTCGGGAACAACATCGATTTGGGCACTTCCTTTGGGGAGTAAACCTCATATAAAGATGGAAAACCAAACCACTAACTGGATTGTACAAATGACTCAACTCTTAAATCCAAGGGCCATGAAAGAAAATCGATCTATAATTCTTCCATTCCTCATGTTCAACCCACTATTGACAAATTTGGTAATCCAATTTCTCTGTAGTCTTGTATTCTTTATTTAATACGAATAGTCGAAGAAGAAGAAGAAGAAGAAGAAGAAGAAGAAGAAGAAGAAGAAAAAGGAAAAAAAAATGCAAAGACTGCATCCCCAATAAAAATATATGAGTATGTATATAATATCCAGTTCCCACAAGACTTTCACTGAATGTAGTTTATTGCAAGACCAAAAGTAAACTCTGCAATGTTTGATAACCCACACCAACAAGTGATTTAAATGCAGCCTGCACAAATTTCAGCTTAAGTCCTACTCTTCCTAAACAAACAAAAAATTTTTAAAAAAATAAAAAAAATCAATAAACGATGTTTGACAATTAGAATCTGAATGCATCAAAGCTACCCCTTTGTTGAATTCAAGGCAGATCATGGGAATTCAATTAGAAGCTGGCCCCCTAATGCGCCAACCCAATTTCACACAGATTCCCAATTTCGACTTTTTTTTTTTAAAGGACAAATTGTGTATTTGAGATAATATATTTTCATAACAAATAAAAATAAAGTGGCACTTTCAACACCCTGTAGGAATTGTTCATACATATTAGAGGTGACTTGGTCAAGAAATACAAAATGAAACAGCAAATAAATAAACAAAATAATAATATCTAATTTGTCAAACTTCTAAATCAGCCAAATGTAAAATGAGACACATGCAGACATGAAGTGGTTGCACTAATTGTTATTTGGTAAATTGATGAAAAAGGTGCAAACATTATTTGGTAAATCTAAAATGAAGTGTGCTAGCTAAAATATCATGTTGCAACTTAATTATTGCAATCAAAATCAGTCTATACCCAAACAACGGTACGATCAGTTACAACACACGCACACTCATGTTGGGGTAAAAACTAATCCTTCTTAGTTTACTCTAACCTCCCACAAATTGAAAATATTGTTGGGTTTAGGATATTATTTCACAATCTGCAAATTGCTTTATATATATATATATATATATATATATATATATATATATATATATATATATATATATATATATATATATATATATATATATATATATATATATATTCATGCTTCTTCAGTTAAAAACCAACAAATAACTAGGCTAGCCTAGAGCATTAGTACAAATCATAGGAAGTAGGTACCATGAGTTTAGCCCTGCTTTGTGGCCATACCCAAAGGAAATGATATGGCTTCTAACCTTCCAAGAAAGACAATAATCTTGGATATTATCTAGGGAAACAATGATCTCTTCGAGTTAATCAAAATCCAACTAGCAGATAGGTCTAATGCCTAAGAAAGGTCTAAAAGAAAGATTGACTAACCAGAATTCATGCAGGATCTAAGCAAACTCTTCCAATTCCCATCACGAACAACACATCAGTGTTGAAATTTCAGTCCGTAGGTAGATACATCAAGAGAAAAGGTACAATAGCAATCAAATAGATCTTTGATTTGTAGCGTGGTGTCCCACAACTGTGTATGCATGCATGTGGAGAGTTCATGCGGTGAACATAGTTCAACATATAAAACAACAATAAAGCGCCCCATGTAAAACTAGCAATGATCATAAGAACCGTAAGCCCAAAATTGTCATGGTAAGAACATACAAGTACTCCAAAATTTACCTTTTTCCTTGGGCTTGATTTTGATGAAGTTTGAATCGGAATCCCCATCTGCATTCACAGCAACATGAGATTAATTACAAAAGGAATGCACCTAAAATTCACACAGGTAAAATAGGAGATCAACACATGCACACCCACCAAGCTTTTGGCATAATCGGTTCCACCACATAAATAGAAAGCCACACTAATGATAATGCCATCATTAGGCTAATGCTAATGCTGCCAGAATCAATAACACATTTGACACTTGCAGAAAGGAGTTGGAAAAGGCAATGGCAGTCCAGGATTGGAACAGAGCACATTGCAAAAAAAGACTCACCTCAAGACTGCATTTTCAAAAACCCTCCAAAATGGGGGTTTAGATTAGATTAAAATCCAAATACACCAAATTCCAACTGCCAAATGCACCTTCAAACTGAAATCCCTTCAAATACACCAAATGCCAAACTACCAAACACACCCTAATAAAACATTTGTATACACCTGACCATAAAATACTTTTTGTCTTATCATCCTTCATCTCCATGAAAATAGGCTTACATTTAAAATGTCTAGAAAATATTACAAATTACCCATGGCAGATTGAAGACACCCAAAGTTCAAATGCTACACATTATGAACCCCACACAGGTGGCACAACCCACTTGCAATTCATATCAAACAAAAATTTTGCAGTCCACAAAACAAACAAACAATAGATATAATAAATAATTGAAATATTCTTTTCCTAATAGTTGAGTCAACATGTACCCTGAAACTAGTGTCCATGCACCACTGGTCTCAGACACGACATATGGAAGAATAAGTGTCCTCGTTACACAGAACTTTACACTTGCTGATTGTACCATAGTCAACACAGCTATCAGCTCGTAGATTACTGAACAGAAAACATGGATATAAATTCCTTAAAAAAAAAAAAAACCTGGAAGTCGATGTTCAACTTGATATAAATTGATATATGGATATAAATTGATCAAGTTGAACATCGGCTTGACTTTTTTTTTTTTCCAAAAAGGTGGGACGAGGCCACCTAAATATTATTAAAAAAATGAGATCGATGTACAGTCATTTGGGCAGGCCCAAACAAAAAGGAATTGGGCCTCACCTATCATATACCCTATACAACCTCAGAGAAAAGAATAAGGAAGAAACTGCCACGAGCCAGGGAGAAAGAAAACCCATGCAACGCCACCAACCACCCACCAAAGAGACCGAGGAGATTAAACTCACAGGTTACCCAGCCCTGTCTGGTCGAGCACCAAGGATCCCCTTATGCTTCTCAGCAATTCCGAACGGGATTCCATAGAAAAACATGGATAGAAACATGGATAGAAATTCTAATAAAATCAAAGAAACTGTAAGCATTTTTCATTTCAATAACAGAAATTCCATAGAATAATAATAATAATAACAGAATGTTGTAATATATCATCATCTAAGCCTTATCCCAACTAATTGAGGTCAGCTACACAAATCTTACTCTGCTATTCAATTCTAGCAGATTAATTAGAGTATACTGCTAGCTACTACCAGATGCATTTGTTTCCATTTCTTTCCTTTCAATAAAGGGTTTCGATAAAATAGGTAAAACATTGTGTTAGCACAGGATGCAGTGGGAGTCGTCTGGACATATCTCCCACCATCCAATAATGGTGTATAGGATTCTTACCTTGCATCTCAAAAGAGGCAGACATCGACCATGGATCGGACGACAGACAGCGGATCCGCATCTCCATCATCATCCAATGGCTTCTTATCACTATCAGATCAGCGGGGTTGCTAAGGCGGATCGGATGAGGGTTTGGCAGCAAACGACTGGAGTTTTAGATCGCGACAAGGGGTGACAGGTTGATTTTCGAAGGCATTTATAAGATTAGGGTTAGGGTTAGGGTTTGGAGTGAAGGATCGGCCATTAAAGGAAGAGATGAGCTGGAGGGAGAGATTGAGGGAGGAGACGAGGTTGGGGATGAGGGATTGGAGGGAGGAGATGAGGGGGTGCTGGTGGAGCAGTCGATTTTCGAACGACTCCTGGATCTGCTGACCCGTGTCCTTGAGGGAGAGGAGATCGTCTGAAGGCTGCCGCCGCCGGTTCGAGTCTTTCCCATCGGCTAAAATGACTCCATCGTGTCGTGGAGCAGAGAGAGAGAGAGAGAGAGAGAGAGAGAGAGAGAGAGAGAGAGAGAGAGAGAGAGAGAGAGAGAGAGAGAGAGAGAGAGAGAGAGAGAGAGAGAGAGAGAGAGAGAGAGAGTCGGGGCAGATTTGGGAGAGAAGAGGGAAGAAGGGTTTTGGAAGAGAAATATGGGTGGGCGCGCTCACGATTTGGGGATTGGGCAACTTGGGAGAGGAGGGGGAAAAAAGGGTTTTGGAGAGAAATGGCAGGCGCGATTTGGGGATGCTATCCGAGAGGGAAAAGCTTTTTTTTTTTTTAATTTATTCCAGTGGCGGTGACTTATCCGTACACTGGCGGCCACGTGAAAATGCCGCTCATTCTACATCTACACTGGCGTTTCGTTCGGGCCGCCAGTGACACTGCGCCGCTGATTCAGAGATTTCACATAACTTTCTTTAGAAAGGACACCAAATCTTTACATGGCCTGTGTCTCCTGGATATGACAATATAGGAGTGCAATATTTTCCTTGCATTTCTTCACTTGTGATCTCTTCAAGTGTTTGCAAAATATAGCATACTTGAAGATTTGTCCAATACTTAAAGGTGCAAATTTTCATATTTAAATTTAAATACATAAATTTATTATATTCTAAAACTAGTTCGTCATCTCCCATTTTATGCACTTGAAGGAATATCAGAAATACAAGTCAAGATTTGAATCCACATTTCATTTTCATCTCAAGTTTTCTTCATTTCCTTGGTTCTGTATTTCAAGAGGATTGACCCTCAATGCAATGAAATGCATCAGTGGGAACGGAAGCAAAGCAAAGGAGCTCTTGATCATGTCCAAATCGGGCCATCTCTTCCTCCTCCATGCAAATCCAAGCCTCTATTCCATTGTTTGATCTTGTTCCCATCAAAACAACACCATACCTAATATTACATCGGCCTGAAGTTACCCAAATGGGCATTCCCCAACCAAAATCCGCTTCATAGATAGGTAATCCACACCAACTAGTGAAGATACAAAAATCCAAACCACATTGAAAATACTTCTCACCTAAAGCTTTGACGGGTCCACCTGGCCCTTGTAATCTTCTAATGTAATCACCATTCACTTTTCTTATTGCATCCCTCAGCTGGTCTTCTAGGAAGTGTTGAATCTCCCCATTGCACTCTCCAACCACTGGTGATGATATTGCAACTGAGAAAAGATTACCAAATGAATGTTCTGGCAATGGTGGGACCATCCTCCTACGCAAGCACACCGAGTGCCATGCCACGGATGCCCTTGTGGACCCCACTTCTCCTCGAGCCCTCATGGCGCACCGCCAGATGTGCGCTGATACTGCCTCGATGCGTGTGGGGCACCCGACATTGCTGTCTCTAGTTCTTAGGGCAGCGATCTTTGATCCATCAAACACAAACCTCTTCGTCACGAGATTCTCTTCTTTGATGGATGCAGAAGAGCTTGGAGCAGATAGCAGCACTTCCCTTGGTGGAAAGATCGAAACCAAGTTGAAAGTGGGAGTGACGGTGTCGCCAGTACCACGTGCCGTCGCGGCCCATCTGTTGAGGAACATGAATAACGAGGCCCCATCAGCGATCTTGTGTGAATTGCTCATGCCGATTGCCAGTCCACCGCAGTTGAAGATGTTAACTTGGACTGCGAGGAGGACGTCCGTACCTGACCTATTTCAGGTTGTATCGCAAGGGAGGAATCGAGTGATAATCTCCATCTCAGGCCTCCCGAAAAACTCCAAGAGCTTACCGCCAACTCTTCAAGAAAATCGACACCCATGTCCTTGCACTCAAGGTTCAGATCATCTCTACGGAAGAGAACGAGGTGGACATACATCTGAGGGCTGAGCTGGTCTAGCAAGGAGAGCTGGAGTTTACAAAGGTGAGGTGGAGTTGGAGATGAGGGTTTGATGGTTTCCGTAGAGATGATCTGAACCTTCCACATCTCAGCCTTCCTGAAATGCCAATAACCAAACAGAAAATGTTGTGTTTTGAGCTGCTTCTGTTTAGAAGTCGTGACTTCTTATGGTCTGGCCGTCTCCTCTGCAACGTTCATGGAATATTCTTTTCTTTCTACAACAAGGTTTGTGGGGCCCATTGTTACCTTTGCATGATGTTCACAGTTCAGTTCACTGCATTCATCACGTGGAAACGGATTGGCTACTCCCCTGCTACCCGCCAATGGCTGTGGTCGGTGCTCTGTAGACCCCACCATGATGTGTGTTTCATCCATGCCGTCCATCTATTTTTCTAGATCATTTTATGGCATGAGACCAAAAACGAGATATATCGAAATCTCAAGTGGACCACATTACAGGAAACAATGTTGAATGAACTTAGACCATTAAAAACTTTTTTGAGGGCCGGCCATAAAAGTTTTGGCTCAAGCTTATCTTTGCTTTTTCCCTTCAACTGGGCCTGTATGACCTAATCAACAGATTGGATGTCAAATAAACAGTACAGTGGGCCTTAGGAGGATTTTAACGATGGATATCCAATCACTATTTTTTTCATGTGGTGTGGTCTACCTGAGATTTGTATCCCTCTTATTTTTGGGAACACACCCTAAAATGATATCTAGAAATGGATGAATGAAATGGATGAAACACATACATCATGTAGCACCGACCATCCGGGCTGGTGGCAGGGAAATAGCCAATCGGTTTCCCATCATGTGAGCCCCTCTTACGGCCTGTTTGGCCAGTTGCATTGGAAAGGATTAGGTGGGATGGAATTGCAACTGGTCCTGTGCCAATTCCGCTCCATGTTGGGGAAGAATGGAAAATCCTGGAAGTAGATTAGATGGAATTGCATTAGTCCATGACAATTTCACTCAAATGTTAGCAAGTTGTGTAGGTCTCATCATGATGTGTGGGCTATATCCACGCTATCTACCCCATTTTTCGAGATCATTTTAGAGCATGGCAAAAAAATCAGGTAGATCCAAAGCTCAAGTGGACCCTACCGTAGAAAGCAACGGGGATTGAGTAGTTACCATTGAAAACTTCTTTGGGATCACATAAGTTTTGGATCTGCCTCATTTTTAAGCCCATGCCATAAAATAAAGTTACAAAACAAATGAACGATTTACATATAAGACATGCGTGTTATTCTCAATAGTATCAAATGATGGTAAGTATATCCATTCAATGTACCACCATATTACACACAAAGCGTGGAATTAAGCTTATCCCATAGTAACAGGGAATAATCCATACCCTGTAATAATTATGTTTTTTTTAATCCCATCCCACCTAATCTTTTCCAATGCAACTGGCCAAACAGGCCCTTAGAGAAATGTTCTCCCTGAATCCCAAAATCAGGCGTATATGGAACTCAGGAGAGCAAGACTATTAGATCATGCCTAAAAAACCACTGAAATCACATGATGTGGGCTACCTGAGTTTTGGAATAGCCTATGTTTTTAGGTGTCCATTCATCCTGGTGGAATGAATTGAACAGCAGCATGTGGTGTCCATTCATCCTGGTGAAATGAATTGAACGGCAGCATGTAAAAACACGATGGATACGACACACGATCCGGGCGTCCCCACCCCAACGGTTCACTATCATTTTGGGACCGGATCTGCCTCATTTTTGGGATTATACCCTAAAATGATACGAAAATAATAGATGGACGGTGTGTATACGACCCACACATCACGGTGGCCACTCAAAGCTCCTGCCCGTTCCCAGCTGGAGACCGGCGGAGGTAGGACGCAATCCGCATCCGTTTCTAACATAGTGCCCACCTGATGGGTCCAGGTTAATGTTAGGGTGATAATATCAACACAGGCGGACACACCTGATAGACGGCTTGGATATATCTACTGACTGCCACGATGGCGCATTCGGCAGCGTGTAGATGGCGTGCCTTTTACCCGTGTATGCGCTTAGCAAAGCTTTAGCGAGACAGCTTCACCTTTTCAATCGCGCATGTGCACTTTGTGATACTACCCATCGTACGTGCCAATGTGTCAAATGGATTCGAGATCCAAACCGTTCATAAGGATGGTATCTGCATTTCGATTCCATTTGTTAAATAATTAGGGCTTTTCGATCATCTAGTAAGACACTCGTGCCCGTTGGATGTGGACCGTTGGTCATTCTCTTTAGACCATCCATTTATTTTGCACAGTTGATTAGCAGACCTACCTATTTTCGCGCAAGGGCAACTACATGCCATAGAGGGTGAAACAATAAGAGAAATATATTTATCATCCTACGTGATTAAAATATTAAACCTAACACCTGTTTTTCACAAGGGCATCTTACATGACTTAGAGCGTAAAACAATAAGAGAAATATCTTTATCTTCCTAAGTGAAACCTAACACCTACTTTTGCACAAAGGCATCTACATGAATTGACGGTGAAACAATAAGAGAAGTATCTTTATCTTCCTAAGTGATTAAAACATTAAATCTAACCGACTCCTAAAAAATAAGAGAAGAAATTCAGGTAATTTATTGAACAACTAATTTAAAATGATCCATTACATCACTTTCAAAAAAGGCCCAAAACTTTATAATTTTTTAAAATTTGAATGGAATAGATATTACACAAAATGGCAAAATCTTACTAAATAGGAATCTTAATTTGAATAAAATAGAAATTACTGAAATATTCCAAGCATTATTATAAATAAATTCTAAAAAGATGTAATTTCTAAAACTCAAAAAAAGAAAAGAAAAAAAAAACAACAATAAAAATATATATTTTAAAAATAGTGTGTGTGTGTATATATATATATATATATATATATATATATATAGGGAAAAGGTACTATGCGCTCGAGCGTAAAGCGGTCGTCCGTGAGGTCGAGCTGGGTGGGCCCCACCGTAATGCCTTTCGAACATCAACACCGTCCAACAGATGTACCATTCCATGTTGGGCTTGAACGGCCCAAACTCAAGTCAATCCGTGACTTTATTGGGCCACACCACATACAGAAGTGCAGAGGGGCCGTGCACCATTAAAACATTCATAACCATTTTTTATGGCCCATCGAGATGTGTTTTGCAAATCCAGCCCATCCATTATGTGTATCCCACTTGAATGAGGGTTCAGACCAAGTTTTAGGTGCATGGAAAACTCAGGTGGGTCCCATCAGTGCTTTTTTATGTTTTTGACATGTATACTTATGCTTTTAGATGGTGTGGCCCACCTGAGTCACGGATTGACCTGATTTTGGGCCGTCCAGGCCCACCATGGAATGGTTCATTTGTTGGACAGTGTTGATGTTCGAAAGGCATCACGATGGGGCCCACCCAGCTCGGCCTCACGGACGACCGCTTTACGCTCGAGCGCATAGTACCTTTTCCCATATATATATATATATATATTGAAATTATAGTGTTAAATTGGATGGGTGTGTTTTTTGGTGAAATGAATTAATTCAACTAGCATAGCAGGTTGGTTGACCACGAAAGCATCATCACATAAAGATAAATAAGTTATGTGTTTTGTGACGATGCTCGAATTAAAAGTTACTGTTGATTTACGGTTCACACTTCGAATGATAATTTCTCTGTACTTGGAATGATTTTCTTCAATTTGGAAACACTTGGGGTCCAGTTATGTCATGCCTTATGTAGGACTAGAGCTGGGCACTGGATTACTTGACTCTCCTGACTGGTCCAAACCTGATTCGACTCGAACCGAACCGAATGGGTGAGTTGGTCCAAACTGAGTAGGCTTCGCCTAATTCGAACTCAAATCAAGTCGAGTTCGAGTTACCCAGTAACTCGACCCGAAACTTGATCCAGTCAGACTTGACTCGATTCGAAATTGACTCGACTTGAATTTGAGTATATATATAATAAAAACCCTAATTTCTAAGTATTTCTAACCGTATATGCCGACTACGAACCCACCCCACCCCTCCTCGATCCCAATCTCTCTCCCGCCCTCATCCTCCTCTTCCAAGCTTGGCAACCACCTACCACCATCATCACCCTCCTCCTCCTCCTCCTCCTCTCTCTCTCTCTCTCTCTCTCTCTCTCTCTCTCTCTCTCTCTCTCTCTCTCTCCACTCCCTCCCTCCCTCATCTCTTGATCCGAATTGGTGCCAACTCGAATCGATTTAGTACTTTTGACCGAGTCAGACTCGGTACAGATTAGTCCATGCCAAATTTGGACTCGGATCGATTCAGGCATGTTGGACTTGGTACCGAGTTGAGTCGAGTTCGGGTTAGGCCTATTTCAAAACTGGATCGAGTCGGGTCAGCCCTAACTCGATCCGACTCGACTCGATGCCCAGCTCTATGTAGGATTGCGCTCAAATTTAATGAACTACTACTTTTGCTTTCGCTCGAGTTTCTTTTGATCCAGTTGTGCCAAGAATACGTCTGTAGCCCACTCTACATTACTACATGATGGTCTAACCCGATGAGCATTTTAAACATGCATTCCACCTTCCACATTGGCATACGAGTAGACCCAAATCCTCTACCACACCTGTTGTAGACAGTGCATGCAACAACCGAGCTCTATGGGGTCCACCATGACATATGCATGATATCCACTTCATTAATCCATTTCTTCACAACATCTCCATAGTACATAAGTAAAATCACATCTATCCAAAAATTTAGTGGGCCACAGCTCAAGAACAATGTAAAATCATGCTTAAAACCTCATAGTTCACCAGGTGTGGCTCACATGAGTTTTAATTAGGCTTATCTTTTGGATTAATCTTTATCATAATGGGTCTCACTTGATGAATGAGTTAAATTGATGTGGCTTACTTAATGAACAAGTTGGATGTGATACAAACAACACTGAAGATTTCCTTGGTGCACTTCCTCATCCTCTACTCTTTCATGTGCTACAACTCACCTAAGGTTTGAATCAATATGATTTTTTAGATCAGGCTCTAACAATAGATTTCGCAACTGTAGCTGAATCCATGAAAGAAAAAAAAGAAGAAAGAGAAGACAGTAGTGGCCTATGGAGCTTGGGTGTTATAACGGATTGCCTTCTTATGGTCTAAGTTAGGTGAGCCTACCAAGATGTTTGTGAGAAATTCACCCTGTGCATCTATTTTTCTAGTTCATGTTAGGACATGAACCTAAAAATGAAGTTGTTCCAAAACTCAAGTGAGCCACACCACAGAAAAGTGATAATTGAATGCCTGCCGTTGAGACATTTGTGGGGCCATAAAAGTTTTGAACTAGGCTAATGTTTTTGTATTTTTAGTTCATCCCGGTGGGATCTTATGAATGGTTTCAACGGTAGGCATTTTTCTCCCCACCTTTTAACAAGGACGAGCTTGCTTGAGTTTTGTATCTACGTCGTTATTTAACTTATGCCCTAGCATGAGTAGGCCAACCATTATCCAAGCATAGCCCCTAAGATAAGTTACTTATGCCTTAACTAACTTATTTTCGTTTCTACTTATTAAGTTAAAGTGATTAAGTAACTTTAAGTAAAAAAGTTACTTATAATTGATCATAAACTAAACTTATCTCAAATAAGTTACTCTTTTCTTTTTTTTTTTTTTTTTTTGGGGG
Organism: Magnolia changhungtana; assembly: GCA_030180095.1. Lineage (NCBI taxonomy): Eukaryota > Viridiplantae > Streptophyta > Magnoliopsida > Magnoliales > Magnoliaceae > Magnolia > Magnolia changhungtana. The sequence continues at coordinate 1,391,524 of JASAUF010000370.1, forward strand.
GGGGGGGGGGGGGAAAAGGGGTTTTAGCCTCAGTTCAAAACCGTGGCTAAAAAGGTTAAAAACTGAGGCTAAAGCCTTTTGCCTCAGTTTTGCCTCAGTTATCCAAACTGAGGTTGAAACCCCCGTGGCTAAAGGCTTTAGCCTCAGTTTTAGCAACCGAGGCTAAAATGACTTTTATAGCCTCAGTTCTTCAAGTGAGGCTAAAAACCTTTTTAGCTTCAATTTTCTTGAAATGAGGCTAAATCAAAATTTTAGCCTCAATTGCCTCCAACCGAAGCTAAATCTATTTTTAACCTAGGTTCTCAGTAACCAAGGCTAAAGCCTTTAGCCACAGGAGTTGTAGTCTCAGTTTAGGTAATTAAGGCAAAACTGAGACTAAAGATAGATTTAGCCTTTGTTGACATCAATTGAGGCTTAAATCAATTTCTAACATCATTTATCAATAATTGAGGCTAAATCATTTATTTTAACTCATTCATAAACCTATGCATATTCAGTGGCCATTGATCAAATGGCTTGCATTTTTGTTCTCATAAGGTAACAACTCCTAGAGAAAAATATGAGAATCATACCCACTTTTCAAATTGAAATTTTAGTTTCTATTTGGAATAAAAATCTGGGGAAAAAAAAAAGAATTCAACAACTGAAGCTTTGATCAACCGTCATCGTTGGATTCTAATTCAGATTGCTAGATCTTGACTTCAACAACTGAAGCCTCTGGTCCATCTCAGAGAAATCAACCAACATGGTGGAACTGTAGTTGGGAGAGATCTAGTGCGTCATCACCTCATCGGCAGTGGAAGCTTTCCTCTGCTAATGGCCATAATCACAGGATCGATGAATTCAACATCAAGATAGCTGCTATTTCCAGCAACTTGTTGCAGATTCAAATTAGCTGAACTACCAAGGAACGGATACTGTGCAGCTGAACCTGCCACAAAGAAGGAATATAAGCATCCACAACAATCAGAAAAAAGATCTTACCAGCAAGAAAATAAAAAAGGAAAATAAAAAATAGATGGTAGCAAAACTACAAGAATTTGAGCCAGTAGATCAATGGCAGACAGAGTGCATTTCAACATTGAGGTCTCAGATTTGAACCTTGCTTACCAGCCAATCAACAAAAACAAAAGAAAAGAAAAAGATTTTTTAAAAATACCTTGAAACTGCCAATGAAATATCGGCATGTATTCAGCAATGAATTATTAGACTTGTAGAGATTATGTTGCACCAAAAATCGGTGAATCTTGATATTAGTAATGACACTGCTAGCAAAACAAGGTGAATGCCATTTTAATGGGAATCTACATATGTTGTGGTTACAAAAGGGGATAAAAATGGTCATGCCCCAGGAATCGTAAGTGAAACTAGAAAAAGACCTGATTAGAGAAGCCGACTCGACACCCCAGGAAGATCCTTCCTATAATGAGCATGTAAGGTTCTGGGTAGCTGCATTTAGCACCACGCCAATGATAAAGAAAATCCCTGCAATGAGCATGGTAAGCCTCCGACCGAGGTTTCTTGTGGTGTAGGATGCGAAGAAGGTTGAAGTCAAGCCGGCCAGATACAACGATGATGTGAATAGCTGAAGGCCGTGGTTGTCATATTTGCAGTAATTGCTGTCCAAACCAGGATCTTTGGTCTTTCGATAGACGACTGGGAAGAACTTTATCAAGAAGGCGTCCATCGATGTTTACTCCACCTGCAACAGAGAAACCAATACACCACCATGTCTTTGAGTAGATCACTTTCACTGGAAGTAATTGCAGCTTCCCCTGAAGAAAAAGTAAGACAGTGAGATTGCCAGCTTTGCCATCAGCTGACAACTTCCTAAGCTCAGGAATAACAAAGGTGGCTTCTTTTTTATCTCCACTCCCAAACTCGGAGAAAGCTTTCAGAATGCATGTCCTCCTGAGCCGATAAGCTGCATGAGAATCTTTGTTGTACAACCACATCGAGCTTATCCAGAAAAGAGACGGATAGGCTGCATGCCACAGAAATTAAATGACCTATGGAAGCCTATGCATTTGATATGGCATACCTCTGAAACTGTAATATCAGAAACAGTTTTGCCAACAGAACATACAGCGTAATGCATTTTGCACTTGCACTTCATCACTCCCAGTCCCAAGCGATATGGTCATTTGTATTCTACAAGTCAAATGATGGTGATATAGTCAGTGTCCTCAGCTTTGAATGGCTAAAGACAATGATGATACTACATAACAAACATATCAGTTCAGCTACATAAAAGAAAAATGCAAGACCTGTGGCTCAAAATCATCGGCCAAAAGGATGTTCGATGATTTCACATCCCTATGGATAACAGACTAAGCACTGCGGCTATGTAGATAATCAAGTGCCTCAGCTACATTGATAGCAATCTTATATCTCTGATCCCAACTGAGGACAACATGATCTTTTTTCCCTAACAACACAAATGATGGAAAAGATCAGCAACTGGAAGATTAAATCCAATCTACCTGCAATTTATTCAATAGAGTTGAACAATGTACCATGAAGGTTTTCTTCCAAACTAAGATGAAAAACTTCAGGAACAATAATTCAAATACAAATATAACCATGCATAATTCACTGCATTACAAATTATGAATAACAGCAAAATGCTTTCACCTCCGAAAGGAATTTCAAGAACAACCCTTTAAAATTTCCCATTTAAATTGGTTATCAAGTACTAATGGTGATCCAAAATTCGACTGAGTTAGACTGACATGGCAAGTTCAACATTGCCTCTCTACCAGCATTCTCCATTCGAATTGTGCGTAGCAGGCCCTGCAACCTCAACAGGTAGCTCTGGCCTGCTGGCTGCAAGACATGAAATGAAACTCCAAACAAGAAAGGAAATGCAGATGGATGTGTGTATGGATGCGTAGCAGGCCCTGCAACCTAGCCCATTTATTTGTCAAGGCCTGAGCAAGACAACAAATGATTGACCAACCACTTACCTGAAGCTTAAAGACAGTCATTTGTCTCCATTAGTTTGGTCACAATGAATCCCTTTCCAGGGAGTGGTTCGTAGAAATAAAAAGAGCTTCTTGATTTGGAAAAGATGGGCTGCATTGCCCAAATCACAAGCATCCCATTTTTATCCAACTGCAATTTGTAACGAGTTAAAATCAGAATTCCAACTGGTGAAATTTCTGTTTTCCACGACTGCTGTAGAACCAACACCAATTCTGTAAATGTTTGACGCACTGGAGTTTCTCCGATTTCATGTACGTAGGGAAGCAAACTCACATACGGCAAGTTAGCAAACAGCGAGTTTATAGAGAAACATGTTTGGGGATTGCTATTTCCAGTAGTCTTCTCACTTTCCTACATTTATTCATGATGAGGAATGTGAAATGAAGAATGAGGCATTTGGGTTTTTACCTTCCTGAAACTAACAATTGGTCACTTGTTCTATGGTAAGAATGATATTGTTACAACATCGTTCTTGAAAAATTGCTGCTTTCACAAGAGGGTACTAGTGCCCATTATCACAAACTCATGTTCATCTCTGTAATGATGCTCCTGACAGCATTGGCTAAATCCATGACATGCTTTGGTCTTCACATCCTACATGAATCAAAACAACAAAAGAATCTATATTAGAACAGAGAGATTAACTAGGGGTGACAATAGCAGCGGTAGGGCTGAGCCGAGGTTGGCTCTGCAAGGAAAAGTGATTGAAGATTGGAAATAAGTCCAATTAACAAAATTTTGTCCAGTATCCTCCAATCCACAATAAATCCTACATATATACAGTTTGGATCATTGAAAGATGATGCCAAAACCAACGATTGTCTTTAAGCTATACATATAGGAACTGTCTTTAAACCCGATTGTTTTCAAACTAATGGAGACAAATGACTGAGTAAATTGCATATAACATGGCATACTCGTAATGTAATCTGGACCATCGAAATCGTTGACTCAATTGTGTATTGTTGAGGGTCAAATATTGCATATCAGACCCTAGTTACTGCTTGGATTTACGAACATAATATTGTTTAACGCCCGATTTTAATTGTGTTTTGTTGCAGGATTCAATCAGGAGCGTTGACTGAAATCTGATAGTAAAAGCATGGATTTGGCACTCCAAAGTCACCAGAGCAAGGGACAGACCCCAGTGAACCAAGATCAACGCCCGAGATCTAAGAAAATCGAGAAACTGAAGCTCAAGCGGCCTGAAGGACGTCTAGAATGCAAGATCATAGGGTTCCCGCCATCCGATTGACACGAGACTTCATACGTGGCCTGAGGACCATAAATCAACCGTACACGTCAAAAATCAGCCATTGGATCTCTGTAGAAGTGGCTCAACAAGCAGATCAGCCCCTTAAATCCTTAAGTGGGGCCCACCTGATGTCTGGATACACTTCATCTTTGGTCCGTACGGTTTGAATGATATGACAGAATGGATGGTCGGATCGGATTTCGCGCGAACATCACAGTGGACCCCACACGAGGGTGCACGTGCATGTAGTGCAGGCAATCAGGAGGTGCACCGGACGGGCAGCCCAGTCAAAGACGGGCTGACCCATCTTCCTTCGTTCGCAGAGACAGCGGACGGATGACCGTCCGCCGTTTTTAAGTAGTGGGGCCCACTCCTCATCCAAGTCACCAATCGGGACCGTCCATTGTGTGAAGAAGGGGGGTATTCACCGCACCAAGGTGTCGTTTTTGACCCATACATGGACAAACATGTAGTTCTCTGACTAAACGTAAGACGGACGGCTGGGTTACAATTCAATGGGCCACACCTAACTCGATCCAAAACTAGCTATTCCTAAATGGTTTTTCGTTGTGATTCTAATGGACGGTGTGGATTTCCCATCAGAATTCAATCATGGGTCCACCGACTTTCCAGCAAAGAACGGAAGTCTCTATTTCCGTTTTCACGAGAGCCGTCCGCTGATCTGTCAATGGCCCACCATCATCGTGCAAATCGATGATCTGAGTCGTTCATCATCTCTGGAGGGGAGCTGTGACCCTCACCTAGGTGAAAGTTTTCCAAGAAGAAGCATGTAACAGATTTTGACCGTTCGGACGCAGGACGAACGGTCGGTTGATAATTATGTGGACCACACAAAAATCAATATAAAACTCACTACTCTCGACCGGTTTTTTGAGTAGAGCATAATGGACGGTGTGGATTTGTTATCCAACTTTGTTCATGGGCCCCGCCAAAATCAACAGCGTAAACTGTTTACGCAGGCACTGCTTCTGCGTTCGAAACCGGCCGATTTCAGGGTGGCTATACGCCCAGCGTGATGGTCGGACGACCGATCTGAACCGTCCATCGTGCAGGTCTGCTCATAACGCCCCAAGAGACGTTGTTCTTTTTGACAGAATCAAAGGAAGATGGGAGTTGGGAGGCTCCACTTTTGGTTGCGTAAGGAGGGCTGCGCATCTCTTCGCACCCTGTTTTACACCATGCGGACTCCTGTTTTACACCAATCACCAACTTCAGCAGCTATAAAGGAGATTGAGAGACGCTGAGGAAATCATCATCTGGGCGGCTGGAGACGTGGAGGCGTGGACGTGAAGCACAGGGAAGGATTGTTTTTTTCTGTTTTTGTTTTTTTTATTTTTTTCCTTTTCTTTTCTTTCTTTAGATCTTAGTCCACCATGTCTATGTGTGGCTAAATCCTCTTAGCTAGGGCTAAGAGGTGAAGCTTGTAGTGTGATGGGAACTCTTTGCTTGTGCCTTTGTTTAGACTGAATTGATGTTAATTTGAGTTTTTATTAAGGGAATGTTTTCAGTCTTTAATGGTCTGTTGTGACTGAAATTACAATGGGTCTGCAATGGCTTTGAGCATGTTCTTTTCCTCTTTATGTTTATGACGTCAGGAAGCTCTGTTGTTCACCATCGTCTCCTGGGCATGGTTGGATGACGGTGCCCCTTCCTAACCTTCATAAACACGTTGATTGGTTGGTAATTAGTTTAATTCTGCTGTTTGCTTTGTCTCCTGGGCATGGTTTGGTGATGAAATCCATTTTAATTCATATACTTTTCATCTCTTGAAAATCAAATCAAAGGCAGTTCAGTTAATTTCCCTGATTTTTAATCCAGGCATAAGATCTCCCTCATCTCTACGAGTGGATCCTCTGAATCCCTAGTTTCCCTTCTCTGAATTTTCTTCTCAGTTTAGATTAATATTTCATCATTATTACTCAAATCATAATTGGTTTAGATTTCATCTCATTCTAGTTCTATTTCTACTTAGTTTCAGATAACGTACAAGTTCCAGTCCCTTGGGATTCGACCTCGGTCTTACCGAGTTATTACTACATCACAACCCTATACTTGGGGAGTGAACATGTATGGAGCATAAGTGAAAAAGTGCAGCGAGAAAATAAGTTTAACCATATGATTTTTTCTCTCTTCAAATATGAGTCACTCACTATTTTACTTTGAACCATCCTGATTTTTGTTCCAGGGCATCCACATAATGGAACCACTAGCATGTGACGTGTAGATGGGCTATGCCATCCGCACGTATCAGATGAGCAAACCTCTCACCCAATTAGATGTTATAAAAATTCATTTACCGTTGTAGAGCAGTTGGCAAATGAAATCAATGTGAAAAATTGAAAAGTCCAGATCGACTCTTGATGCATCAGAACATGAAATTTATAGGGTCCCCATGTGAACATTCCATACACGTGGGTCCCATGGTTTGGTGATGCATACTAATCCAATGAACCCCACATCAAACTGGGAACATCCAAGATAAATCCCAAGGGAAGATCCTAACTCTTGCATCCGCAGTCTACAAGTAGATGGTTAACAGAAAATTACCAAAGGCATGCATAAGAAAAGCCACCAAATTGAAATGGCTAGGATCTTCCAATCTGGAAATTTTTGGGGCATGCACCCAATCCATTGTAGCTAACATCAATCAACCATGGGCCCCACACAAAGAAACCAACCATGTCCTGATGCACAAGGACCCATTAAATTCTCAACAAATAATCCTGAGGAACATCTCCAAGTATTGATTCCTATACATGCTTTAGCCCAAAAAAAAAAAAATCTAAAAATGATGAAAGAGGTGCACAAGGCAGAAAAGAACCTCTTGAGGAAGTTCATGTGCAAGCAGAAATAGCGTCCAAGACCATGTGCAAGCAGAAATGGACCACACCACCGGAAGCGTGACTTTCACCGTAAGTGACTTACCTCTAAGTCACTTACAACTTAAATAACTTACAAGCATCCAAACAGGCCCTAATATGAATATCAGACTGATTTCATCACCTACAAGAGACCGACTCTCACCATTTCCATTGAAGCAATTTTAGTAACAAGACTCTTACGTGTGAGATTGTACATAGCAAATCAATAAAAAAGACAGAAATGGCCTCAACTTCAAACAAGCAAAACATCGTATAAATTTCTCAAACCTCAAGAAACTTGAAACACATACAATTCCAAACCCTAAAAATTTAAGGCAGCAGTTGGCTCATCCCCATTTAGCAAGCGCACAAGAAAGTTTCATGATTCTGCGATTTACACTTTTCTACTCTTAGCATGATTCGCAAGAACCATAAAATGTATTTCTTTAGTGTTGTGTTGGAAAGGAAGATCTCTTCCGTACCGAAACGAGTATCATTTCATGAATATCAGGAAATTTTATAATGAAATTGGAATCTCCAGAACCGAGAATTTCTAATCCCAAAGTGAGAGCCAAATGCAACCTAATAAAGGACAACGAGCGAAAAAAAAATGATGGAAAGGAAGAGAAGAAGACTCACTAGAGGAGGAGCTGGAACTGCTGTGGCGGAAGACAGATGAGAGAAGCTTGCCGGCGTCTGAGGCGAAAGGGCCGAAGATCGAGCTGGAGGTTGGGGAAGGGGATTGAGGGCGGCGAGGGGGGGCGAGGCCGGTGGTAGCGAGAGGTTGCAGGCGCCTGCCTCCTACGAAGGATTTTTCCACCTGATCTGGGCTCGACCTTTCAGTTTGCCCTAGAAATGGATCGGAGCAGAGAGAGAGAGAGAGAGAGAGAGAGAGAGAGAGAGAGAGAGAGAGAGAGAGAGAGAGAGAGGGCTTGGATGGAAGTAGAGAAGAGGAAGTGAGGTTTAGGTTTTTCTTTATACAGGGTACACATGGTACACATTCCACACGTGCACGTTCGTGGGAATGTGGGAATGTGGGAACGTGGATTGTTTATTTCAAATACGTGGTGGGCCGCATTCATCATAACCGTTTGTTGTAATCAGACGGTGCTGATTAATGTATGACGGAATGCTTGATGGGTTTGGACCTTCAGCTTTATAGGACCCACCTCATGGGCGGTGTAGAATTCCTAGGACAGACTTTTAGCCTCAATTGCTCACCAACCGAGGCAAAAGGATAGACTTTTGGCATTAGTTTCTTACCAACCGAGGTAAAAGAGTAGACTTTTGGCCTCAGTTTTCAACAACCGAGGAAAAAGGGTAAACTTTTAGCCTCAGTTTTCAACAACCAAGGCAAAAGGGTAGACTTTTGGCCTCAGTTGCTTACCAACCGAGGCAAAAGGGCAGACTTTGGGCAGACTTTTGGCCTCAGTTGCTTACCAACTAAGGCAAAAGGGCAGACTTTTGGCCTCAGTTTCTAACCAACTGAGACAAAAGGATAGACTTTTAGCCTCAGTTTTCAACAACTGAGGCAAAAGGACAGACTTTTAGCCTCAGTTTTCAACAACCGAGGCAAAAGGGCAAACCTTTTAGCCTCAATTGCTCACTAACCGAGACAAAATGACAGACTTTTAACCTCAGTTGCTCACCAACAAAGGCAAAAGGACAGACTTTAGCCTCAGTTGCTCACCAACAGAAGCAAAAGGGCAGACTTTTGGCCTCAGTTTCTCACCAACCGAGGTAAAAGGACAGACTTTTTGCCTCAATTTCTTATCAACCGAGGTAAAAAGGCAGACTTTTGGCCTTAGTTCTCAATAACCGAGGCAAAAGGGCAGACTTTTAGCCTCAGTTGCTCACCAACTGAGACAAAAGGGCAGAATTTTAGCCTCAGTTGCTCACCAACCGAGACAAAAGGGCAGACTTTTGGTTTTAGTTCTCAACAACCGAGGCAAAAGGGCAAACTTTTAGCCTCAGTTGCTCACCAACCGAGGCAAAAGGGCAGACTTTTGGCCTCAGTTTCTCACAGACCGAGGCAAAAGGTCAGACTTTTGGCCTCAGTTTCTCACCAACCGAGGCAATAGGGCAGAGTTTTTGCCTCAGTTTCTCATCAATCGAGGCAAAAAGTGAATTTTTAACCTCAGTTCCTTTACAACTGAGGCTAAAAACTATATTTAGCCTCATTTTTTTGAACCGAGGCTAAAAAATTGAGGCTAAAGGCCTACTTTCTTGTAGTGTTAGTACACACCCATGTTCGTACACACACTCCATGTTAACCAACCCCACCAGGGATTGATACCAAGACCTCAAGTGTTGAAACGATGTTTCTCCACTCAGTCTGCCAGTTGAGCTATGGATCTCAAATAAGTTACTTATCTACTACTGTGAGTAGAAAAAGTACTGTGAGTAGCAAAAGTAACTTATTTGGTGGCATCCAAATGGGCCCTTAATGTAGGCTCGAACCCGCCTGGGCCCATGACGGGCAAAAGATCTAACCCAAGCCTAACTTGAATTTATGCTGGGCCCAAGCCCGAGTAACCCAAGCATGAGACTGAGCAGATTTTCGATAGAAGATATCTGAGAAGAGCATACCTGATTCTTCTTTGAGCAGGGTTCCTGGCTGTTCTCGATTTGGAGAGGAGAGAATAGGGGAGATCTTATGAGTGAGTGTGATATAATGGGAGGATTTTTCATGGCCCATTGTTGAGAGAGATGTTGCATTTTTAATATATGTCATATCCAATGGGACAATCTCGGCCAACGGGCTATTGTACATGTCCAAGCGCAGCCCATTTAAAAAATAGGCTTGAGTTTTAAGCCTGTGCCTAGCCCTAAGGCCTGATACTCCAGCCCAAGCCCAATACGAGGTGGTCCAAGCCGGAAAACCTGACGGACCAACCAAGCCCATTTAAGCCTAACAGGCGTGGTAGAGTATTCCCACTTGCCCACTACCCTGGAAGCTAGGTGGGAATCACTGTAATATTTTTGAGAAATCCATACCGTCCATCTGTTTTTACAGATTATATTAGCACATCGGCCCAAAAATAAGGGAAATCCAAAACTCAAGTGGGCCACACGGCAGAAAACAGTGGAGATTGAACATCCACCATTGAAAATTCGTGGTCTACAGTATTTCTGATCTGGCTAATTATTATTATTATTATTAATTTTCAGTTCCTCCCCGTAGGAATGAGTTTATTAATGGTTTGGATGGAATATAAAGCTCTACGGTAAGGTTTCAACCGTAGGCATTTTCCTCCCAACGTTTTCCTGTCATGTGGCCTACTTGATTTTTGGATTGACTTGGGTTTCGAATAATGTTGAGCTGGAAAAACGGATGGACGGAGTGGATTTTTCACAAACATAACGGTGGGCCATCTACCATTGCGGTCGGGTAACAAGCAATACGCGTACGAGTATTCCGTTCCCCCGTAAGTGCACTAAGCAGGTCCATTTATTGCACGGAAAAGCTGGTCCGTTCTACCGCACCTCACAACGTGACCTGCAGCTCATCCACCTTACATGTGGCAGGAATGTAATCTAATTCGGACCATCTAGATCTAAACCAATGATGTGGATGGAGCATGCCCAAATTTTCACACTAAATGGACAATTACAACCGTCCAATCCTTTGATACTAAAATGAATGGTTAAAAATAACATAACAGGAGAAATCGAAGGGGTAGGATTATCTGGTCAGTGTGATTTTTATTCTATGTTCTATTGACAATGGGTCCAATGATTTTAACGGATGGGATTCGGGCGCGTGTATACATTGGTGGATGACTTCTAGTATGTGGGTCCTACAATTCAGCCATAGATGGCATCCGCATTGTTGCAAGGTCCAAATGCGTTATTCACAAGTTTCATAATGCAAACGCGTTGATCCCAAAGTGCTTTCATCATCCGCAATCCAAATGCGGTAAATTCCAAAAGAGTTCGTTTTGTCTCTGTCGCGATCACGACTGAAAAACTAGCGTGTATCGCCAGACTCTGGGGTCCACATGGTGAGATGTTATAATGATCTGAACCGTTCATTTCTTTCACTTCTATGCATAAGTTATTATATTACCATTTTTAATTATCAATGATTATCACTTTCGTCATGAATGCAAGGCATTGGAAAATTTCTTTTTATTATTTTAAATAGATAGTGATTAATATAGTCATATGTTCAGTGTATATTTATTTAATTAGCATTTTAAACATATATTCTATAATTTGGACGGTTCTGATCATCAAATTACTCAGATTGTGGTCCCAGTAAGTGGCGACATACGCAGGATTCTGAGTAGCGACAGATGCAAAACGAACTCAATCCTCAGTGCCTGCCTACGCTACAGTTCACTGAATGGGGAGTTATATGATACTCAGCAGCGTATGAGGCTCGATACTCAGGCGCCTAGAAATTGTATACGAGAGCATATAACAACTCAAATTTAACCGACTAAATTGTGGGACCCACCGTAACTAACTCACAGTCCCAAAATCAGATTGGTTGAATGATATTAACCTCTGATTCTAGGACACACTTCTTTATTGAAATAGCACCCACGGATAGTTCTCAGTTTTAATCGTCCAATAAAAGGTCTACAAATCCCACAGTATCACATTTAAATGGGCGTTATTTTTGGTTCCTTATGTATCTAAACTGGAACTATAATTTGAACATTTTATTTTTGATTTGTATGCAATTTCTAAGTGCCCGTGTATCATCTTCGCACTCTCCGAGAGTATCTAAGTTTTTTTTTTCTCTCAGCTAAACCGGGACAACTCATCCATGATTCAAATGTCAACCATGCCAATCTAAACCGTTCAAATTGTTCCCTGACCCCTAACCAAGGCAGTAAATTTCTGCAGGAAGAATGACACGTTAAGTATTTTTATTTATTTTAGTTATTTTATACTCAAGTGTGCGTGGCTTATACGGCACATGTGGAGAAAGGAAATGAAAAAAGCCGGTTATAGAAGTTAGAAAAGGAGGAGAGACGGAAAGGGTGATTTTAAGCGTAGGTGGATATACACCATCATATAATGAATGGTGGATGACTCGTCTCTCTTTCCAATTCCATGGTTTGATCAAAATTTAAATTTCTAAAATTGTTGGTATGGTATGTTTAGAATATAGGATTAGGTGGTATGAATTTGATTCCAACGTAAATTTCATCCTGTGTTTGGAATTGATAAAAATGATTGGATTAATTTAGATATTTAACATTTTAATTTCAGGGCCCGTTTGGCCAGGTGGATTGGAAGGGAGTGAATGGTATTAGGGTGGATGGCGTGGATTTCTAGGTAATGATGGTGTTGTCAGCCGATTGTCTTGATATCCATGGGATTGCTATATCCTTGGATTGATACATCCAGTCCGTTTGGCACGCCCGGCCAATCCGGAGATTAAAGCTTCTGATCCCTTCCAATCCCACGAACCAAACATATCACAGGCTAATATGAACGTATTAGGATGGATTGGATGGGATTTAAAGATAATGATGGTGTTGTCAGTGGATTGTCTGAAGATCCATCGGATTTGGATCAGATCACCTACATTGTTTGGCACGCCCGGCCATTCCCGGGATTTACCATCCAATCCCTTCCACTACCATCTAATCCCTTCCAATCCAACTGGCCAAACGGGCCCTCAGTGAAAGATACAATGGGATTTATGAAAAATTTCAGCTCCACATTGATGCAAGTGTTTTAATCACGCCATCCATCTATATGTGTTCTTTACACGTTACACGCTTAGTTGCGTATAAATATATGTGACCTTGTGAAATTTAGCATGTTGATTACAATTTTAATATTATTTTTATATTGGCTTCACGTAAAATGGTGTTTTTTTATTTTTTTATTTCCAAATAAAAATTTTAAATATAGATGTAAGGTTAGATGATCAAAATATCATTGTATTTTCACATATGTAATTATTATGTAATAATGGTATTAATTCCATCCAATGCAATTCAATTCATCTCATGTATTAGACTGGCAGCTGAAATATCAACCATCATCTCATGTATTAGACTGGCAGCTGAAATATCAACCATGCTTTAGACAACAGTTAATTTTTTTTATATTCAACCCAATTCAACACTCTATACCCACAAAAAATAAAAAAGTAAAAAACAGAATTAATTTAAAAAAAAATTGAAGAATTTGGTGTGGCGTCTATTAATATATAACATGTAAATCAAAACGGTAGATAGAGCTGTTCACATAGACTGATATGGATAGGTAGCGTTACTGCCAAACACGAAAGGATCCATTTGCGGCAACAACTGTAATTATCCTAAAATATTCAAGCGAGACACTATCTACACCTGCTATGATGCCCATCAAAGGACAATAAATTTCAAGGAAATCCAACGGTGGGAATGGAAGCAAAGGAAAGGAGCTCTTGATCATGTTGGAATCGAGCCATCTCCGCCTCCTCCATGCAAATGAAAGCCTCTATTCCAACATCTGATCTTGTCCCCATCAAAACAGTGCTATTTCTGATATGATTGCGTCCTTGACTGACCCAGATAGGCCTTCCCCATCCAAAATCCACTTCATAGATTGGAAATCTACACCAACTGCTGAAGAAGCATAGATCCAGACCACAATGAGAATACTTCTCACCTAGAGCTTTGAATGGCCCTTGAGACTCTTGGGGCCCACCTGGCCCTTGTAATCTTCTAATATGATTACCATCTACTTTCCTCATTGCATCCCTCATCTGGCCTTCCAAGTAGTGTTGCATGTCTCCATCGTACTTTTCAACCACCACTGATGAAATTGCACCCGATAAGAGATTACCAAAGGAATTATCAGGCAATGGTGGGACCATCCTTCTACGCAGGCATACAGCCTGCAACGCTGCGGATGCCCTTGTGGACCCCACTTCTCCTCGAGCCCGCATGATGGACCGCCAGATGAGCACCGAGACCGCCTCCACACGCGTCGGCCCCACAGCATTGCTATCTCTAGTTATTAGAGCGGCGATCTTTGATCCATCGAAAACAAACCTCTTCGTTACAAGATTCTCTTCTACTGTGATTATAGAACTATCGGCGGATATTGGCACTTCCCTCGGCGGGAAGAGTGAGGCGGAGTTGAAAGTGGGGCGCATGGCTTCATCTGCCCCACGTGAAGTAGCTGCCCATCCGTTGAGGAATGTGACACATGAAGCTCCATCAGAGATCTTGTGTGAAATACCCACACCAATCGCCAGTCCGCCGCAGTCGAAAACATTGGCTTGGATTGCCAGGAGCGTGTCTCTACCTGACCTCGTGCGAGTTGCATCACATGGGAGAAACTGAGTGATTTTCTCGATATCGGGCATCTGGAGGAACGCTGAGAGCTGACCGTCGACTCTGGCTTCTACGAAATCGACACCCATGTCATTGCACTCAACCGAGCTGTTTCCTTCTATACGTCCAGCTAGCGGGTAGAAGCGAGTTAAGGTTTCTGATAGAGATTTCTTCAGTTGGTGAGATTTTTGAACTGGGCTGCTGTCATTTTTGGAGTAGAAGAGAACAAGGCGGATGTAGATCCTAGGGCTGAGCTGGTCTAGCAAGGATAGCTGGAGTCTGTACAGGTGGCGTGGAGTTGGAGAAGATGGCTTGATGGTTTCTGTGGAGATGATTTCAACGTTCCACATCTCAGACTTACAAAATTCCAAGAAAATGCTCTGTTTGGGTTTCTTATGTTAACAGGTATTGACTTCTTATGCTGAAGCCGGATCTTCAACAAGGTTTTTTTCCTTTTCTTTTGGTTTTTCTATAACTACGTGTGTGGGCCCACCGTGTTGTGTGGATGATATTCACTCCAAGCATCATGTTCTCCTTGAATGTCAAAACTCAGACATATCCAATGTTGTGATGATCAACACCGTGTAAATCATGCTTGAAACCACTAAATAACATGGTGTGGCCCACTTGAGTTTTGGAGTAGCCTATTTTTTAGGTATCTATTCATCCTTGTGAGGTGCAACTTAGGAATGAATTGAATGGTGACGCAGGGATGAGCGTGATGAGGGTAACTACTCCGAATTCATGGAGTTTCTCTGGACTCCTCACAGAGACTTCTCGAATCCATGAGGAAAGAAAACAGAATATAGAAATAAATTCTAAGAAATTCGAAATTAATTAATTGATGACTAAAAATGAGTTCGCAACCCTCTAAAGAGAGGTACCAAGCAATGGGAAAGAAATCAGAATCAAACTATAACTAAAACTCATAGAATCCGCAACTTAGTATAAATATTAAACTTACTATTTATAGACGGTCGTGATGTCTACTAGTGCGTAAGGTTTTTGGCCAAAAATAGTGTCCTATTTGGCTTCACCAAACTGTTCTCATAATTATTCTAAGCTCTTTTCATGTTGGGCAAACTAAAACTTGCTATTTATAGTAAAAACGAAATTAAAACAGGAAACGACAATCGATACAGGGGTTTTTCGCAATTTTGGGTTGTGCAATTTTAGGAGTTTTTCGCTAAAGTAGCTCATTCTACCCCAAAATCATATATTTTACATAAGGTAACTCATTCCGGATTGCGAGATATGCCCGATCTAAGGTATGACGGTCCGAATCACTTCTGTCGTCGACCGGGCCTTTTCTGATCCATCTTGGCCATGAAACTGTCCGCAATCCGCTCTACATCCAATGGTCTGTAAAAACAACATGGTGGGCCACACATAATCCGGATGGTTTTAATGGACGGTGTCCCATGCCAATTATTCCCTATAGTGTGCGACCCACCTGTGCTTTGGATCAATCTCTCCGCATCATCACTGTGGAATAAGCTACTTCCACAAGAATCTAGAACCTTTTTTGCAGGCCGAAAAATTCTGTATGTTGCAGCTTAACTGGGCCACATCATCACATCCTGCATTTAATGCAGCACCGCTGACAATGTAGGACTTTGCTGCTTGTGACAAAAAGATGGACGCTAATTAGATACAATCAGGTTGAGTAGCCAGATGGCTCACCAAGTTCAGTGGCCCCACTATAATGTATGTATTGTATTCACATTGTTCATCCATTTTAAGATATGGTTTTAGCGTATGAACTAAAGAATGAGGAAGATAAAAATCTGTAGTGGACTCACCACAGAAAATAGCAGGAAGAGTGTGAAACTATCTAAAGGAGAACCTACTGTTTATTTGAAATCCAACCTGTTTAAAAGCTAAAGATGACGTGAAATAAGGAAAAACACATATACCAACTTGGTCTAAAACTTTGATGGCCTTTAGAAGTTTTTAATGGTGGGCGTTAATGTCCCCCACTGTTATCTGTGCGGGTCCACCGGAGCTTTGGATTTAACTTAAGGCGTAGATACAAAACAAACAACATGACAGGTCTACGGAACATGGTGACGTCACTTAATCTCGCTGCTCAACCTGTCAGTAGCTGATCCGCGCCCATAAAAGATCCAGAATCATTCCATAATTGTCGTGAGGAATATGAACCCGGACCCTTTGCTTGCCACGGGCGGCAAAATCTTATTATTGCAATCTAATTGTACCACATTATCATACCTTGCATTCAATGCAACAGCGGTGACAACGTCAATGAACGATGGTCCTGGATTCATCTCAAACTGACGTGATGACGTAGTCTATTTTAGCATGTAGCGTTTAAGTAAACCACACGCCTTGGGTTCCAGCAGTGGTAGACTCCCTTGAGTTTCAACGCAACGTGTTGGGTTCGAAACCATAGGTGGTGAAATCCCTATCTAAGTTTATTCCTTTTTCTAATTGGATGAACCCATGCGCTATCCTTATCCTTCTTGGCCATGCTTGACTGCGGACTGCCCGAGTTCTCCTTCTCTCCCTCTTCCAGTCTTCGGTATTCCTCTCTCTCTCTCTCCCTCTTTCTCAGCCTGCCAGCCACCGCCCACTCGACTCTCATGTGTACAATATCTAAATAGTCCACCTTTCTGATGGCTTGGATGCTATACATACCTGGACAAGCTGGTCATGTGCGCAAGATTGATGGAGACTTTTCAATCCAACGGGTGTATTTAAATACATTGTTTATTCAAAGTCTTAAAAGAACTTATCTTTTGAAAACTTTGATAACAGTGTAAGTAATAAAAGATTGCAAAGAATATGAACCGTTTAATGCCTAAAACCTACCCAGGTATTGAAAATTTGCCGAAATTATTTGGACCATGATCTTATGGTCCAGCTAGCTCGCAAATATCAATGTGTCCAGTGTATACAACATCCAACCCATTCAAAAAGTTGGCCCACCATGATGAGCATTAGATGAAAATAACTAGATATATAGATACACTCATCATGTGAGCCATACCATTAAAAAACAATGAATAAACGCTGATCTGGTCCACTGAACACGTACGTGTGGACCACCTGAATTTTTGAACCAGATGATTTTCATGGTGGGCCAATCTATTGGACAGGTCGGCTTTCACACCCACAAAGGACGTACACGTAGGCAATTGTGGTTGGGCTACGGCAATACCTTTCAATTGATTGTCCTCGAGACCTCAGTAAAAAAATAATATATAGCAGGTTCACCTGACATTTAAAAAGTGAGCACTCCTGCGTAGGTACATGGGTGGGGGAGCTTTCTCTAACCTAGTGACACGTGTGAGTGACTTGTGCTGAACTCGAAATGTTAGTTTTGGGCGCGACTTGGCTGCGGCCCCGGAACCAGCTACGTGGGTGCGACCCTGGCCCGGACCGTAGGGGCCACACGTCGACGTATGGAATATATATCCACGCCGTCCATCTGTTTTTCGGGAATGGTCTAAAAAAATGAAGTAGACACAGGACGACTACACTATAGGAATTAGTGGTTATTGCTGTAGCCCAACATCACTTGTGCTTGAAGAATCACTTGTACTTGAATCTTGTGTAGTCATCCTAGACAACTAGATGTGGAGGAAACGGTGAGGGATGAAGATCAGGTATGTATCTTGTTAAATTCTCTTATGACTTCGTATGAGTTATTCAAGGACTCGCTATGCACCGATAGATTGACTCTTAATGTCAATAACATTATCTCAGCCCTTCATGAAAAGGTAGTAAAAAAGAAAAGCGGTAATGTGGGCGTATTTACTAATGTATTGGTTATGAGGGGGCAGAATTCTGAGCGGGACAATGGATCTTCTCGATCGAGATTCAAATCTAAGGGCAAGTGCAAAGGAAAGTTGAAGTACTGAAACTGTAGGATGTCTACGCACATGAGGAAGAATTGCACAAATCCTAATGCAAGAAGAGAAAATTCAAAGACTTCTTCTAGGGAAGCTAACACTGCCGAGTCTGATGAAGGTACAAGTGGAAGTGATGTGTTTTCAGTGTCTATGATCGAACACTTATACAATAACCGTAAGGATATGTGAATTTTGGATACTGGGACATCATATCACATGATTCCTCATCAGAGTTAGTTTACTAGTTACAAAGAGTGTGATGGTAACCAAATATTTATGGGTAATGATAATTCCTGTAGTTTGGTGGGTGTTGGATCGGTGCGTATCAAGATGTTTGCTGGCCGGAGGGTACCTTGATTGAGGTAAGACATGTTCCTGATATACGGAAGAACTTGATATCTTTTAGAGCACTAGAGGTTCTTGGGTGCAGATTCACAGGTTTTGATCGTGTCCTTAAAGTTTTAAAGGGGGCATTCGTAGTAATGAAGGCACGAAGGGAAGAGAATTTTTACAAGTTGATCGGGAGCACTTTATCTAGTGTAGCTGCAACATCTGTAACGGATTCCACGTCTGCATGTATGTGGCATGCATGTTTGGGCCACATGAGCGAGCGAGACATGAAGCTACTTTTCTGATCGTTGTTTAATTTCAGTTTTTAAAAGTTTTGATTTAAGTATATGTGAGCATTGTATATATGTTAAACATTCAAGATTATCTTTTAAATATGGGAAACATGTATGTAAGAGTGTTCTTGATTATGTGCATTCTAATGTATGGGGGCCAGTGCCCGTGGTTTCCGCTAGAAGGTCATCATGGTTTGTCACATTCATTGATGACTACTCCATGAAAGTGTGAGTTTATTTTATGAAAAATAAATACAATATTTTTACCAACTTCAAGTAGTGGAAGACGATGATGGAAAAACACCAGGGCGAAAGGTGAAGGTTCTAAGGACAAATAATGGTGAAGAATTTACTTCAGGCAAATTTAATCAATTCTGTAAGAATGAATGGATTGTGAGGCACAACATAGTGCGCCATATACCAGAGTAAAACGGTGTGTGGCTGAGCGGATGAATCAGACTCTCTTGGAGAGAGCCTGATGCATGATTAAAAATGCTGGGTTGGGTAAGGAATTATGGACTGAGGTCATTAATACGACTTGTTACTTGGTAAATCGGTCTCCTTCTACGGTCATTGATTGTAAAATTCCAGAGAAAGTATGGAGTGGTCAGTAGGTAGACTACTCAAGATTGCATGTGTTTGGTTGTGAAGCTTACTCTCATGTACCGTCAGTGAGAGAGATAAGTTAAACCAAAGAGCCAAAAAATATATCTTTGTTGGCTATGAGGTGGTGTGAAGGGGTACATGCTATATGACTGGGTCATATGAAAAATCATCATTAGTTATGATATCAAATTCGACGAAGGATCTTTGTTTCGTAAGGATGAGCACGATAAACTAGAAAAGTTGATTGTGGATGTTTAGGTAGACACAAATGATACTCAGGCTGATACCGATACGCAGACAAAGGTACATGAGCAGGTGGATGTAACGCCCTAAAAATTGGGGGTCGAACAGGACCCCAATTCTCGAGTTCCAACGCATCACTTATGCAACATAGATAATGATGATTAAATGTTGTCCGTGTTCGTGCATTAAACATGAATGAGATTATACCAAATCAGCATATCATAATCTAGAGATGATTAAATTTAAGCAAGCAAAAGACTGTGGTAAGTATATAAAATCATATAAGTAATTGTAAGTCCTCAGAGTCTAAACATGTCACCAGGTTAAATATTACATGTATAATTCCAAACTGTGCAAAATGATAAAATGTAATGTCATCTATCCATATCCCTGTAGCCTCGATGCGCAACTCCAGGTCTACATAGACCCGCCAGAGAGTTGCATGTAGGAGAACTCCTCCTTATCATCATAAAAGTCAGGCTCGATCTCATAAGCCTCGATGTCACCTACAACTATAACAGATTCTGGTTGGTGTTTTAAAACACCGTCCCAGAGTGAGAGTGAGTGATCAACTCAGTAGAGCTATAAGGCAAAGGTTAACATGTTATCAATTCAGTCAAGCAGTAATGATAAAGCAGTATAACACTCATATCCTAAGTACTCTTGTTAATGTAAGAATGGTATGTTGTAATGATGCATGCCCTCGCCTGCACTCCCTAAGTGATATCATCTCACAATCGCGTATGACAAACTTCCTAAATGTGTGCTTCCTCACCAAAGCACATACAATGCGGTGCATGTTCATGTTAGCCAAGTAATTTATTTAAGTTTATTCATACAGCAGATTTGGGAAGCTAAGGTACCCCCCTTTATATCATTTACCCAAACGATGATCCATCTAGGGTCGTCAATCCTAGTTAATCACATACGAAAGGCAAGTTCTAGGTCGCTACAGAGAGGCTTGTTACCTCAGCACAAGCCTAGTTTATACTCAAGGTTACTACGGAAAGGCTCGTCACCTTAGCATGGTCCTAGGGTATACTCGAGGTCACTACGGGAAAGACTCGTCACCTTAGCGAGACCGACAACTAGAATACAGTGTCCCACACCACCGTATTCGGCTCACAAGTTCGAGTTGCTCACTTGTCACTACGGGGAGGCTCGTCGCCCTAGCGTAGGCCGACAGCTCGACCACGGTGTCCCATACCACCATGCTCGACTCATGAGTCTTAGCGGATCGAGGTACCAAGGTTAAACGGGTTTTTCATTGGTAAGTCGGTACCTTAGATTCAAGCAGTAGCGTCCATACATGGTGAACATACATTAGGCAAATCGGGTTGCTTGATAAGCTCGGCTGGTACGAACGTACGCTGAATTGAGTGACATGGAGTGCGTAAGCATTCCATGTGGCCTAATCACTGTCGACAATCATTGTATAATTCGGATTCATCGAACGTATCTGTTGTGGCGGAACTATTCAACCACTCGGTTATAAAGTATTACCGACTGCCTGGACTACATTATAGTCCCAATCACACTCTAAAAATAACATTCACATGTGATGATCAAGATAGCATGTGACAACCAAATCTAAATATGAATTTTATTTGAGCATTTCAACAAACATATAGAGTACATGTTATCGTACATAGGCATTTCATTCATAAATCACGTAGTAATAGGATAGGTTACATGAAGGATCTTATAACTATAGATAAGGACATTGAGAATCATATCTCAACACCCTCTATACATATAGTTCGACAAGCATTTTCTGATTCAAGCATTTTATCAAACACTTAGACTACACATTAACATACATGTAATATAGTAGTTATAACAGGTATTATAGCAAATCCTTTTACAAGGATGTTGCCACACGTACAACAATCATGTATTCTCGAATGACAATCATGGCAAGCACAAATCATAATTCTATATTCATACAAACATTTCAACAAACACTTAGAATGTATTAAAATCAACATAGTACACATATATGTAATATATGGAGAACATCGTATCTAAGCACATGTGATAGCAATCAAGTCAGTTATAAATCATTAACTGACATTGAAATCCTTGAAAACTATAACCTAAACGTTTATAGTCCGCACCTTTCGCTGGTAAACTCGTAACGAACTCAGTTTATACACTAAGTTTTCGTCTACGGCACAATGGCTACCTGAATCACGGAATAAGTTAGCTATTTCACTGATCTGCCTATTTGGATATCTAAAACAGATTAGGGTTAGAGTTTCTTACCCAACAACGGAATCAAAATCTCTGATATAGCGACACGGATGAGGTGATTCAGCACGTGGAGTAGTGGGATCGAATCGCAGGAACGATCTCTCACTCTCTCTCTTTTCCTCTCTCTTCTCTTCTCTTTCTTCTCACTTTTCTCTCATAGGGTTGAAATTCGTATGGAATGAGAGAGAAGTAAGTTTAGGTCTTTATATAGGCCCAGAACTGACCTCAATGGCCCAGGGCCATGGTATAATTAGGTTATAGCTAAAAGTTGGTTGTTTCGGGCCAACGGAGCTCATCTGGAGGCCTCTTTTCCGCATACGTTCAGGGGAAAGTTCCCTGACAATGGATCTATGCAGGTTAAGTTTTCAGTCCGATCGAATTTGTGGATCGACCGTGGCGGACCAGTTTCAGTTCAACGGTCATCGTCACTCGATCAGGGCTACAAGTACACTGACCTGTGTAAGGAAATTTCCCTGATCCGAGGGTGTATTTGGGTCAGATTCTGATGGTCTGAAGCCTTAAATTTAGCCTACTAGCGAACGGTCCAATTCACTTAAATCTGAGTTTATTTTCTAAAAATATTCGCGTTTCTTACACACTTCGCTCTGGGCTCAAGTTGTGCATTTCTGGATACTATTAGGACTTGATTTCTAAGATGGTTGTCAAGTCCAGCAAGGCGGTCATAATCATATAGTTTCATGGTCATCGAACTTTCGACATGGGGTCCAGGTCTAATATAGAGTTTCAATGTGCTTCCGAGGGCAACTGGGTTTAGAGATTGATATTAGGTTTTTAGGCAATGTAGCGTTAGCGATTCTACTAGTTTTGGGTCTTACAGATCGTATAGAAAGCTGTTCAAGCTAATCTAGCGTTTAATTCAGTATAACACTTAATTAATTTTCGTTTAATTTCTAAAGGATTTGGTCCTTAGTAATTTCTGCTTGAGGTGGTACTCGGGTCTTTGTACAGATTTTTCTGAGACGTTACAGTGGAGTAGTCACCTGTAAGAAGGAATACGTCGCGGGATCACAAGTTACCGGCGAGATACAAAGATGACTCAAATGTCGCATATATCCTTATTATAGATGAGGGGGATCCGTCTATTCTTTAAGAGGCTCTTGATGAGCCTGATTCGGAAAGGTGGAAAGCATCGATGGACGATGAGATCGACTCTTTGTATAAGAATGAGATGTGGGAGTTGGTGAAACTTTCAATTGGCAGAAAAGTGATCGGGTGCAAGTGGTTCTTTAAGAAGAAACATGATAGGTATAAGGTACGGATGGTAGCGAAAGAATGTACTTAGAGGGAAGGTGTCGATTTCACTGAGATATTCGCACCAGTTGTGAAGCAATTATCTATCATATTCGTATTGGTATTGGTTGCCCAATACGATTTCGAGCTAGAACAGATGGATGTGAAGACTGCCTTCCTGCATGGGGAATTGGAAGAGTAGATTTACATGAAGCAATCAAAGAGATTCGAAATAAAAGAGGCAGAGAACAAGGTTTGCAAGTTGAAGAGGTTGTTGTACGCCCTGAAACAGTTACCTTAGTAGTGGTACAAAAAATTTGATTATTTCATGGTGAGTCAGAAGTTTACTAGAAGTGAAGATGATCATTATGTTTATTACAAGACATTAAGTGATGGTAAGTTTATTATCTTGGTATTGTACGTTGATGATATGCTGATCGCTAGTCATATCATATCTGAAATCGATTTACTGAAGACTCAGTTATCAGGGATATTCGAGATGAAAGATATGGGGGCTGCAAAGAGGGTTCTCGGTATTTACATACACAGAGACAGGAATAGAAGCCGGCTTTGGTTATCTCAAATAGAATACTTGGAGAAGATATTAATCAAGTATGGAATGGATAGGTGTAACGTCCCGTCCAACCAGCACAGTGTCCTGGGGCGTCCACGTAGGAATTACCGCAGGACCATTCGTTTAAGCTACTTGTAGTGAGGTACCTCAAGTAAATTAAGCTAGGATTAGCTCAATGGAGTAGACCAGACGGGTCATGATAGGACCTAGTGCGGGCTGCCAAGCCAGATGACCCGTTTACACTTAACAACAGCCCGTGTGGGCTACCCAGCGACCGATGAGGGTCAGAAAAAATTTAAAAATTTAGGGAACTGAAGATCTCACTGGGCTTGTGATCCATCGCGGACTGTGGACCCAGTGGACACCCAAAATTAGAATCTGGCACTTGCTAAATGCACCCCACCAATGTCATAATGAGAATCTGACACTTGCAAATAAAACTTAGATACTAGGCGTTCCAGCCATTGGATTTTTTTCAAATTTACGGTGAAGATTTAATGTATTTTTCTACACCCGTCCACCAAATCTGGGACCCGATCATGGAACGGTGACCGTTGATTGCAAACCAGACCTGTACGATCAAACCTCATATCCAATCGCTCTCAAAGTTTGCATGGCCCTCCATCGGGCCATGGAGCACCTATCCTATAAGTTTCATGGCCAGAGGGCTTCCAGAACTGCTCTAATCAATGGAATGGACCCCACGGGGCCATTTAAAGATCGGAACCGTATACTCAAACCCCATACTCTATCATCCGTATTTTCTCAAACTTTGCATGACCCCTCATCGGGCCATGAGACACCTACACATCAAATTTGGTGGCCAGGGGGGTGTTAGGGCCGCCCCAACACTAATAGGGAGTCCTATAGGGCTATTTTGGGAATTTGTCGAAGCTTGAGACCAAAGGGCCCAACTCTAAAAAATAAAGCCCTAACCCCTTATCTCATAACTCTCACCACAACTATCATTGCCAAGGGAGTAAAGAGAGAGTAAGGGAGTAAAGGAGAAGAGGGAGTGAGTGAAGTTGGGCAAGGTGGACCCTAAATCAAGGTGGGGCCCAAGGAGATCAAACCCCATAACTCCCAACATCTTCTCCAAGAAGAATTCTTCATTTACGACTGCCCTTTTCACTCCGTTGATCATCTAGGTAAGATCCATCACCCATTTTCATTGAAACCCTTGTGATGAGGGGGATTTACATGGAAACATAACCTACAAATGTTTACTTTAGGGATTCTGGCCATTCGATCCCCAAACTCTGTCTCCTAGGTCGTTTTCAAGCCTTCAACAATATGAAGGTGCAGACTATTATTCTTAGGTGGCCTAGCACCAA
This sequence comes from Magnolia changhungtana, assembly GCA_030180095.1. Lineage (NCBI taxonomy): Eukaryota > Viridiplantae > Streptophyta > Magnoliopsida > Magnoliales > Magnoliaceae > Magnolia > Magnolia changhungtana. The sequence goes on from JASAUF010000370.1 coordinate 1,416,697, forward strand.
TTTTAGTACGAGCTTAATGATTTTGATTACTTGGATGTTATGTTTGAAATTTTAGAGAAATTCTATGAATTATATGTTTGTTGGAATTGTATGGATGTGCATGCTTAACTCTCAAATTTGGTGTTGATCTTACCTCTCACATGATATTATGTATGGATGATAGTATGCTCATGTTTGGTTGATTCTTTTCCCTCATATGTGGTGCTTCATCGTGTGTATGATTATTTACCCTTGTGCTCATGATTTCTTAAGATGGAGGAAGTGCTTAACTTCCTCACAAACCCACACACTCACACGTACCTTGTTTCTTGATAATGTTTGCTTGCTTGATAAAAGTATTCATTTTGTATGGTTGAGATGCATGAGAACATGATATTGATATGTTAGTTGATAACCTGGATAGTTGGCATATTATGGATCCCCTTCACCCTCTTGGGTTGGTCAGGAACATGATGAGAGACGGTAGTCCCATCGGTAGGACTACGCTAGGGTTAGATCCATGGGTTTGGGCGGGTGTGTTCGGGTGGCTGTAGTTCGATTACATGGGTCACTTGTGCCTGATGTCACTCGTTTCACGCTCGTCTGACTCGTGCCGTCTAGCCTACTGTCTGACCAACCTTGTTTGTTAACCCTAGTTGCTCACATATGTATGGAACCTGAATCACCCTACAACCATAGTGGCCCATCAATAATTCAATTGAACTAGTCCGCAGCCTCGTGAGCCGAGCATGGTGGAATGGGACACTGTGTCCGAGCTGTCGGTCTACGCTGGGGTGCCGCGCCTCCCCGTAGTGACTGCGAGCGATCCCTTTCTCTCGACACTCCTCATGTGCTTAAAGTCGGGGTTGAGGAACCTAACGGGATTACGGACCGTGGGGCCTCGGCCTCACCCGTTGGGAGGCCTTGGCCTCGCAACCAGTTTAGGACATTGATATGTGAGGTGTGTCAGATTTCCCAACCTGTTGGATGAATGAACTTAACTAATAACTCGGCTAACACGATCGTATTGCTTCGCATTAGTTAGGGTGGCGACTCGGAAGTCGAGGTCGCTCTAAGGGAGTATGGTCATACGCGATCGTTAGATGGAGTTGTTCGAGGGAGCGTTGTGGCGAGGGCATGCACCATATTATCCCTCATGCATGTATTTTAATGAGTGTTACTAGGTGTTGATGATTGACTACTTTTCATTAAGTTCATATTTAATTGATGCTTGTTATAACTTGAGACTAATAGCACCCACCGAGTTGATCACTCACTCCCACTCTGGGATAGTGTTTTAAAACACCAACCAGACTCTCTCATAGATGCAGGGGAGGTGGAGCATGGCGATGCTACTCTCGACGAGGAGTGGTCATACTTCCAGCTGATGCACGGGACCTCACCGGACCCATAGATGGGCCGATGGATCGCTGAGCAGTGGGCTCAGTCCTATTCTTTTTGGACTTGCTATTCTTTTACAATTTTATTGAGTGACGCCATGTGCGGCCCCTCTATTCTTTTGGATATGTATTCATATATGTATTTGATCTCTTTCTGTTCAGTGGACTTGTGTGGTTGTGCTTCATGTTCCAGGAAATTCTAAGCTGCGCATTTAGACTGGATTAATCGCATACTAATGAAGACCGGTTATAAGTGACCCCGGGAACTCGGGAGTTGAGTATATACACGACTCCCGATTTTCAGGGCGTTACAATGGGGCAAAGACGGTTAGCGTTCCTCACACGACTCACTTCAAGCTTTCTTCAGAACAATGTCCTAAAACAGATGAGGAAAATCATGAGATGTCTCATGTGCCTTATTTGAATGCGGTTGACAATTTAATGTATGTCATGGTCTGTATGAGATAAAATATTTCACATGCGGTTGGTGTTGTTAACAGATATATGTCTAACCCTAGAAAGCAACATTGGGAAGTAGTGAAATGACTACTTTGATACATTCGAGGTATGCAGAACTACATCTTATCTTTTAAGAAATTAGGGGCAAAGTTAGTAGGGTATGTGGATTCTAATTACATGGGCAGTGCAGACAGTATAAGGTCGACTTCCAGTTACTCATTTGTGCATGGGTGGAGCGGTCGGTTGGATGTCAAAGCTTCAGTATGTGGTGGCTTTTTCCATGACCGAAGTTGGGTATGTGGTAGTGAAGGAGACATTTAAGGAAGGTATTTGGTTGAGGGGAATGATAAATCAGTTAAGCCTTCAGCGGGAGGCTATCCTTATGACAACAAAGTGCGATCAATTTGGCTAAAAACTCTGTTTATCATTAACATACTAAACACGTTGATGTTCGTTAGCATTTTATCTAACTAGTGCTTGAGGAATGAGGTGTGACTTTGGAGAAGATTCACATGAGCATGAATCCGGCGGACATGCTCACTAAGGTGGTTCCCATAGAGAAGTTCAAATTCTATGCAACTTCTCTAGGCTTGGCGAATGCGAAAAAGAAAGACGGAGGATGCATGAGAAGCAATGATGGAGCTATGATATAAGGCAGAATTAGAGAAGAGGATAAGAAGGTACAAAGATTGGCAATTGAAGACAGTGAAGATTGTTGATTGATGTCTTAAATCTATAAATCAACTGTCTTTCGATGACAACTCGATACCATCGAGCAGACTTCGATGCCATCAAAGTTTGGCTCGATGTCATCGGAAAAATTTAGGAATTTCACAATTGATTGCTGGACACTTTTGGTGTCCTGCTTAATGCCATCAAAATGAGTTTGATGACATCGATGAGCTGCCGATGAATCAAAGTCTCATCGAGAAAATCTAAAAAATCCATGTTTAGTTGTTGGAATGTTTTGGTGTTTTGTTTGATGATATTAAAGATGTTTGATGCCATCGACAGTCTATCAATGCCATCGAAGTGACATCGAACGATCGCGCAGAAATTACGCAAAGTTGCATAAGTGCGGGATTGTTTCCTATTTCGATTGTGATTCACATAGAAGTGTGTGTGTGTGTATATATATATATATATATATATATATATATATATTAGTATAATCAGGAATAGGAGGTATTAAGAGCTTTCTAATTTATTCATAGGGTTTCAAAGGTGTAACTTGGGTGATTTGAGGCTTGTTCGAATAAGGTATTCTGTATCTCTTGTAATTTTCTGCTTTCATAGTGCGTATTTGTCGTTTTGTGCCATGGTTTTTTTCGTAAAGGTTTTTCCACATTAAATTTGGAGTGTTTGTGATGTAGAGCGGGTCACAGATAATTTCATGGCCAAGATGGACTAGAAAAGGCCCGATCGGACGTAAAATATATGATTTTAGGGTAGGACGAGCTACTTTAGCCACCCAACTTGCTATGCCGGGTTGCGCAAGACGGATTTGCGAAATACCATCAGATCGACGGTCATTTTCCTATTTTAATTTCATTTTTATTATAAATAGTAAGTTTTAGTTTGATTATAACTCTTCATCAGTTGGGCTTTAGGAGTTGCACCCAACATGGAAAGTGCTTAGAATAATTAGGAGAACAGCGTGGTGAAGCCAAATAGGATACTATTTTTGGCCGAAAACCTTGCGCACTAGTAGACATCACGACCATCTATAAATAGTATATTTACTATTTATAATAATTTGTGAATTCTAGGAGTTTTAGTTGTAGTTTGATTCTGAAATTTTTTCCATTGCTTAGTATCCCTATTTAAAGGGTTGTAGACTCGTTTATTTCATTCATCAACAATTTCAAATTTTATAGAATTTATTTTCTATTTTCTTGTTCTTTTTCTCGTGGATTCAAGAAGTCTCTGTGAGGAGTCCAGAGAAGTTCCATGGATTTAGAACAATTATCCCCTTGAGGAAGACGGTGCTCGACCACACGTCCTTCCTTGCGTCAGCTTGTGATTGGGCTTAATTGTTGCTATTGAAATACTTGGCTTGATTCATCTCTGTGTGCTTCCGCGGTCCCCAACACTAAACTACCACATATCGGGATCAGGTGAGGCATGCAATATTCTAAACTTGTTTAAGAAAGAAAATAGGAATTTTTACTGCAAATTTCCCTAGAATCCACATGTTACCAAATAATGCCTCCACCATGAGGGATGAAATTACAAAAATGCCCTTTTTATTTGTTTAGACGAGGCTTTTGGGCTCGCATGGTATGTGTGAAACATCCAACCCATTCAACATATGGACGCAACCATGGTGGTTAAACAAATAATCAGTGTGATCAAATCATCAAATGGGCTGCAATTGAATTTGGATGTTTGAGTGGGGCATTTTATTTTTTATGGATGGGCCCACTTTATGATCCTCCAGAATTTTTGTTCATCTGATAATAATGTTGGTTCACATCTATTGAGTAGTTGGATGTTAGCAAAAAACATTCGGCCCATGATTCTCAATCCAAACTTTGTAAGAAAATATAAACGAGGGCCATAACATAAATTCACTTCTGAAAAAGCACTCTCTGGTAATATCAGTTCTGAAGTCATTATTAAGTAAAATCTCAATTTAGACGGAACTCATGAAAAAGACTCTCTAGTAATATCAGTTCTTGAGGCACTGTTTATTAAAATCTCAGTCTAAGGAGGAACTCACGATAAAAATCCCTAGAAGATACAACAAATTTTCATATTCAACAAAGAAGGTGCCAAATATCTAATAGCAAGAATCTGCAAATCAAAAGGATTTTATGTTGGTAGGACATCCAAGGTGTGGCCCATCATATCAACTCTGTGGCTAAACAATGGGTCATACTTATGAAAAGTAGATTTTGGTAAATAACGAATTCTCTAATGGTTTATTATTATGATTATGATTATTATTATTATTATTATTATTATTATTATTATTATTATTATTATTATTATTATTTAAGGCTTTGGTAATCTTCCATTTACAAAAATGTTAGGTAAGAAGTCAACGTCTCAAAGCCGGCTAGACGTTGAATAAGAGGATCAAGCTTGCTAATTCAAAATTTGATTTCATCATCTGTTTTATTTTAATGGGTTTTGATGGATCCAAAACAACCTTTTCTGTTCGTTATGTACCCAAATAATCACTACGCCAAAATTGCCAATTTGCGATGTATGTCCGTCGCAAAAATCTCTTGGTTTAACGATGGATTTAATCTGTCGCTAAAGGAAAAAGTCCATCGCTAAGCCCGTCTTTCTCGAAAATCCGTAGTTCGAACGTCGCTGAATGTTGCGACGGACCAAAATCTGTCGCTAAAATCTAATTTACGATGTATTTACGATGGATTTTGGTCCGTCGTAAGTAGGCGACGGACTATATCCATCTCACATTTTGATTTTGCGACGGAATATAATTAGTTGCAAATTCCTGCCCAAAATACCAAATGGCGCTCTTTTCAGTTGCTTTTGCGATGGATCATGGTCCGTCGTAAAAGGACTTTTGCCTTAACATTAATTTTTTTTTCTTTTTTTTAAAATATGGTGAAAAATTAAGTTTTTTGGTAGTCTAATAATTATTTTTTAATAGAATTTCAGTGGTTTAATTGTACATATTTGTATCTAAGATTATTTTTAAATAATTGATTAAATGCAAAAAGAAAATTTATTTTGTTTTTATATCAAATGAGTGAATTTTTTTTTATTTTTAAATTTAAAATTAATATTTAAATGATTTGTAATATCACATGAAAAAGAATATTGAGGATTTTTAAAAATTTAACAATGTTTGAGAAAAAAAAAAGATTTTGAAAAAATAAAAATCGTGATTTAATAAAAATCTATTTTGTGGGAACAAAAATGAATATTGAATAAAGTTGAAAAAAAAAGCATTTGATTTTGAGAAAAAAATAATATCCTGGAAAAGAAAATTAAAAATATTTTAAAAAATGTGAAAATTTTCACAATGTTGAAAAATGAAAATATTTTTAAAAAGAAAATGAGAGTTTGATATTTGAAAAATAAAATAAAATTGAGAAGTTCAATAAAAATTGACAAGTTCGAATAAAATTCTTTTTTAAAAAATGGAGAAGTGAAAAAGAATTGAAAATTTTAAAATAAAATGATATTAAAAAATCGATACTTTATCAAAAAACAAACATTTTGAAACGAAAAATAAATAAGTTAAAAATTTTTGTGATTTTGAAAACTAATTGAAAATGTTCAAAATTTGAAATTAAAAGAAAAAGTTATAAAATTTGAAATTATAAAAACACTAAAATTTTGAAAACCTATTGACCTCGCGAAAACCTAAGAATTGATGTTAATAAGTTTTGTGGGCCCCATCATGATGTGTGTCGAACATCAACACCGTGCATTTAATGTGTCCCCTTTAGGTTATGAGATATCTCAAAAATCATCCGTAAACGAAACTCAGGTGGCCCATACCATCTAAAACTATGTCAATACATCTTAAAAAATATAAAAGCACTTGGTGGGGCTCACATGAGTTTTGGATGCGGCTAAAACTTGGTCTGACCCCTCATCCAAGTGGGACACACATAATGAGTGGGTTGAATATGTGAATCACATTAAGGCAAGCCCAATATATGATTATGAATGTTTTAAGGAAACTCCTCTACATTTAGGTGAGTTAGTCATTACCCTTACCAGAGTAAACTCTGTGGGGTCCACCGTTATTTATTTATTTTATCCACTCTGTTTATCCATGTTAACAGATAATTTGAGGTCTAAAGAACAAAAAGGAAGCATATCCAAAGCTCAAGTGGGCCACACCACAGGAAATAGTGTGATTGAACATCTACCATTGAAAAATTCTTGGAGGCCATAGAAGTTTTGGATGGGAACGGATTGGCTACTCCCCTACCACCCACCCTTTAGCTAGTATTCGGTGTTGTGGGCCCCACCATGATGTATGTATTTCATCCATTATGTTCATCCATTTTTATCGATCATTTTAGGGCTTGATAAAAAAAATGATAGGGATATAAACCTAAAGTTGACCACATCATAGGAAAACAATGTTGATTGTATATCCACCATTAAAATCCTCTTAAGGCCCATAGTACTGTCTATTTGACATCCAATCTGTTGATTAGATCATACAGGCCCTGATGAAGGGAAAAAACAAAGATCAGCTTGATCCAAAACTTTTATGGCCCCCAAAAGGGTTTCAATGGTAGACGTTCAATCCTCCACTGCTTTTTTCAGTGTGGTCCACTTGATAGTTAAATCTATCTTATTTTTTGTCTCAAGCCTTACAACGAGCTCGCCAGTTGGATGGACGGTTTGGATATAATACATACCTCACGATGGGACCCACAGAAATTGCTGACGTCAGCCAACTATTTGTCTCCCTTCATTTGGTTGGAAACGGATTGGCTACTCCCCCTGCCACCACCACCCCCATGGCTGGTGGTCGGTGCTCTGTGGGATTGGATGTCAAATAAACAGTACGTGTTTCATCTATTCTATTCATCCATTTTTTCAGATTATTTTACATTTTTATACAAAAAATTAGCGGGATATAAATCTCAGGTGGACCACACCACATGAAAACAATGACGATTGGATATCCACCATTAAAATCCATCTTAAGGCCCACTGTATTGTTTATTTGACATCCAATCTGTTGATTAGGTCATACAGGACTAGATGAAGTGAAAAACCAAAGATCAGTTTGATCCAAAACTTTTATGGCCCCCAAAAGGTTTTTAATGGTCCACGCTCATTCAACACTGTTTCTTGTAATGTGGTCCATTTGAGATTGGGATATACCTCATTTTTGGTCTTATACCATAAAATTATCTAGAAAAATAGATGGACGACATGGATGAAACACGTATGTCATGTTGGGGCCCACAGAGCACCGACCACAGCCAATCGCCGGCCCTAAAACTGGACGTTGATTTCTTGCTAAAGCCCTTCGCGTGAAGTTCCTGCACAAGGATATTGGGTGGGGCCCAACACTATATTTTTGGGAAATTTACTCCATTAATCCATTTTTAGAGATCATTTTAGGACGAGACCAAAAATGAGTTGGATCCAAAAATCAAGTGGGTCACACGAGAGGAAACAGTCGGGAAACAAATACCTATGGTTGAAACCTTCCTGGGCTCCACCTTGATGTTTATTTGCCATTGTTTATAAGGTCATTAACACTGGGATGAAGTGAAAAAAAAAAGAGCAAAAAAAGCCTGAAACAATGCTTTTTATGGCCGTAAGAATGTTTCAATGGTTCTCACTGAATCCCCACTGTTTCATCTCGTGTGGTCTAGTTGAGTGTTGGATACACCTAATTTTTGGTCGCACATCCTAAAATAATCTCATAAAACAGATGGATGTGTGGATTAATCACAAACATCTTGGTTGGCCCCACCCAGCATAAGGAATCAAGTAATCAATGGCCTAGATTTTGGAACCATGGGCTCTACCCGTCACAATAAAAGACACACTTACACCATATAAAAGCTCACGTTGTGCCCCACGTGGAGTTAGTTTCAGTTTTAAATGTGCTAGTTTTGGGTCCAATGTAAAATGGTGGTGATTTATGCAGTCACTAGTGGAAATGATATAAAGTTATCTCGACCATCCAAATAGTGGGTCCTCTTGTAGATGGTTAATATTTATCTTGTACCCATATTATACAATCTT